>OX422143.1:38891371-40295371 GCA_949129095.1 Volucella bombylans
GTATGCTTTTGTTGTTGTGTTTGTTTTATCTGTTTTGACTCCTGTTTATGTTTTACGTTGTCCGTTTGTTGTTGTGATAGTTGCTGGCTTACAACTTTTTGCTGTTATTGTTGTTCTTGTTTCTGGGAGCTTTGTTGTCGCTCCTTTTCTCTTCTTGCCGTTTGTTTCGCCTTAATGGCGAGTACTTTTTTCTCTAGCTGCCTGATGCTGCTATTTATAGCTTCAACTGCTTCCTCCTCGTCGTCGGATTGTGATGCAGCTAGAGATGCGAAGCTGTTGTCGCCTCCCATGTAATGACCTTCGCCACCATCGGATATACGAGTATATGGGTATTCGTCATTGTGCGACTCCTGATCCATTGGATTTGCTGCTGCGCTGTTGACTTTGAAGGCGCCGTCTCCCTTAATCCACCTGGCAGCTTTTCGGGGGATTTTGATAGAGAGGGGCGCTTCACCAGATTGGAGGTTGGCCTTAGCTTCCTCCTTCGTTTGGCACTTCCTTCGGCTACCATAATTGGTAGGCGGCTTGATATGGCATCCTGATCGGATGTTTTCATGCTGCCGCAAGCTTTAACAGCTAATGGAAGAGTAGAACGCTTTCTGTCGCTCATCACGCGATTCTTTTGTTTTTGCACTCTCACTAGTTTAGCGTTTATTTATACAAAAAAAAAAAACAGAATGTCTTGGGATGGGAATCCAACCCCGGCCCCCCGATTGTACTAGCACTGTGATAACCGGGTCCCCGCACAATTTGTGTCAAAAAAATTTATTAATATAATGTTTTCACTTGTCGAAAGAGAAAAACCGAAACACATCCGAACTCAGTTTCAGTTTTAAATGCATTTTATTTTTCTAATCACTAACTCTTACATTCTAACAAAAAATGCTTAAATGCTAGCTTACAATTACTTAACAATCTTATGCTAACTTTCTGGCCCCACACAGGCGCCCTAAGTTACTCTAAATTCTTATAACTATGTCTTTCGACTTTATTTACATTTTACTTAGAACTATTTATTTTGAAAACTTAAGGCTAAGAAAAAATATTTGTTAACAAAACTTAGCATATGGACATAATTTTTTATTTTTAATAAAAACTTAGTATCTAACTTAAAATAAACCTTAGCATACCTAACCTAAATCCACAATACACACATAAACAAAAATAGATATTATACACAATCATATACATATATCAGTATACACCTTTGTATACACTGATATATGTATATGTTTCTTAAATGCCAACCTAAACCTATGCAAGCTGGCCATCGCTATTCACAGAAAACCGATTGGTCAGCTCTGCCTCATTAGTGAGGCTGGTCCGTAACTGAGGGAAACGACGACGAAACATCTTCTCCATCATTCAACCACCAGAAATGCTGGTGCTGCCGAACGACATCCCTCTTATCGCGATTCCCCACCGCCCTCCTGAACCTGAGGCGATCCACACTGCCGTGTGCGACGTCTCTGTTGTAGTTGAGTCGCCTGTCCCCAGCTGTCCGAGCGACATGGAAGATTAACGGCACCGCTGATCTATCCTGGATCAACAATATCTGATCTAGGTAGAGGAATGCTTCCGGTGGAACGAAGCCGTCAGAGCGCACACTCTCGTGGTAAAGGTAACTGGGGTAGTAAGCCCCAGATATCAGGTTATTCGTCGAGGTCATTGCTCTTGCAATGTGCCTTCGAGTCAGCTTAATTACGAAGTTGTCCACTCGTATTAGGTTCGCCCTGTTGTAAAGGACCTCATTAGGATAAAATTTCTTGTACTCCGACTCTGGTGTTCTGTACAAGCGGAGACAAGTCCTAATTCAAGCCCTCTCAAACACCCGAATCTTTTCCATTAAGCTTTCTCGTACATTGAACCACACGGGACAACCAAATACCAGCATGGGCCTGATAAGGGCCATGTATCAGATTACCTTTACCCTCGCATCGAGTTGGCTGCTATAAAACAGTCTCTTTGTAAGGGCAAAAGCACCTTTAGCTCTGGCCAGAGCAGCATCTACATTTTTGCCAAAATACAGAAACTGATCTAGCCAGATTCCAAGGTATCTGACTACATTTCGACAGGCAAGAGGTTGTCCGTATTGTCCAATGATAGAGAACTTTCGCCAATTTTTTCTGGTATCCCTAGTGGCTCCAGACAACGGCGTCCTAAAGAGAATGGTTTCCGACTTCTGAAAGTTGATTGATTTTCAACTTTCAGTCATCGCAAAATCGTCTTATCGAAGTCACGCTGTAAGAGAGTATTAATGCTCTCGACTTTTTGACCTGTTCTATACGCTATCAAATCGTCTGCGTACGCAATAGTATGGGGAAGTGAACCTATCAAGTCGCTTGTATAAATGTTAAATAGAATCGGCGAATTGACCGCGCCTTGCTGAAGACCATTTTTAATTTGAAATATTCCAACAGAAGTCACATCACCATTCTTCACGATGAACTGTCTGTTGTGTAGCATATTATAAAGAATGTACAAGAGTGGTTTACTGATCCCCAGCCCAGTCAGCTTATAGAAAAAACCCTCTAACCATACGGTGTCGAAAGCCTTCTCCAAATCAACAAGGCAGGTACCAGTACATTGCTTTTTGCCTTTATTCCATTGGATATCGGACACCAGTTTAGACGCGGCATGTGAGATATCATGTCCCGCCTTAAAACCGAATTGATTATCCGAAACTATATGTTTGTCCTCAACCCACCTAGACAGAGCTCTATTGATTACTTTTTCAAAAACCTTACTGATATTCGGAAGGAGACTTATCGACCGTAGATTCGCCGGATTGGATATATCCTTCCCCTTTTTGGGAATAGGTTGAACCACCGCCGTTTTCCAAGCGCAGGATAATGTGCATTATTCATTGCGTTATTAATCAGGGTGGTGTAGATGTCCACCGCTTCTAGAGGAAGATGTTGAAGCACGATGTTCGGAATACCATCGGTCCCCACTAATTTCTTAGCCCTGATTGTGTCGAAGATGTCATGGAGTTCTTCCTTCGAAACAAACGGGGGTAGGTCGCCCTCTCTGGTAATGACATTATTTGCCATATTTTCGTCGCTAAACCGGGTGAAACCAGAGCCCTCGGATCGCCAGTTCCCTATTTAATTTCGAATGCAGAAGTTGTGCACCAAGACGCGATTGTCCAGGTCGTAATTAGGGCCAATGGTATCAGTGGCCTTGTATACTTCCTGGAAAGTCGCCCCTATGGTCTCAACCTTCTCCTGCGGATCCTCGATCACAAAAAAGTCGTCATCGTCAGCGGCTTCATTTGGATCAATACCTGCTATTGTCAGTAATCGTTCGTTGTCTGTTGTCCGGGCTATTTTAAGACACTGAAAGTCGTTTTGATTTTTTCTCCGAAATAGTTTATTTATTTGCGAGAACATATTCGGGTTGGTGGTGTTTACAGCCCGAACCTTGTTGTTCCAATACAAATTTACAGAGATTCTGTAATTCTCTTTTATTAGCGTTTGAATATTTTTAATCGACGACTTCAGTGTCCTAATCTCCTGGTCTTGTCGGTCAGTTAACTGTCTGTACAAGTTTTTAAGTATTGTCAGAAGTCTACTTTTCTGTCGGTGCAGTGCGTCAATAGTAGGATTGCGAAACAGGTCTTCGTTAGTCGTACGTCGATATCGCGGTATTGTAGTGTCCATAGTTTGTTTAATTGTCTCGTCCATTTGTTTTAGGTAATTGTCGATCTCCTCGTTTGACAAATTTCTATTGGACGGTGGGTGGAGCGTGATCGAGGAGAGCGCTCTTGTCAAGGTTGCGGAGAAGCGTGTCCATCGAGTCTTACTGTAGTTGTAAGAATATATATGGACAAACTCCTCCAATTCCGCAATTTCGTTGGGGACTGTAATTTCGGTGCTAAAACCGCAATGTTCGCTGTCATACACGAATGTGCGCAGACAGTTTAATGTTTGTAAATTTGTACCTGTCACACGTATACGCTCGTCGTAGAGCAGTAGATCCAAATAAGACCCGCCTCTGGGAAACGACAGTGGATGACATGGCGATCGTTCCCCAATCTCTTGATATTAAAATTATTACCAATGACCAACTTACACAGGTCCATTTACCTCTAGTTTATAGGTGTTGATAGGAGGGACCTTCTCCTTCTTCTTCTTCTGCTGCTGCTGTTGTTGTTGTTGCTGCTGCTGCTATTGTTGCTGCTGCTGCTGTTGTTGTTGCTGCTGCTGCTGTTTTTTCAGCTGCTGTGTTTTCATTTGTAGTTGTTTCTGCGGCTGCTGTTGTTTCTGCTGCTGCTGTTTTGTCTGCTGCAGTAGTTATTTCGGCTGCTGCTGGTTTTGTTGTTGCTGCAGTTGTTGTTCCTGCTCGTGTTGCTTTTTTTGCTCGGCGCTTTCTGCGTCTAATTTCTCCCTCTGCCTGCGTGCAGTTTGTTTTTTCATAACAGCAAGCATTTTTTCTTGAAGCTTTGCTACGCTGCTGCTAATATATTTTAACATTTCATCCTCATCTTCCGATTCGGATGCCGCTAGAGAAGCAAAGGTGTTATTGTCCCCCTCACACTGTTCATCATCCTTTGTTAGAACGGCATTTATTCTCTTTTTAGGAGGGGATTTCAAACTCCTCCTCCTTTTAATGGCTTTCGCCACGGCACCGGCAATACTGTTGTTGCCTTTTGCATCTCCCGTTATGGGAAGAGCGGAGCGCTCTCCACCATCCATCACGTGAATTTGTAATACAAAACAAACACTTTGCAAATCAAATTAAATAAATAAACGAAAAAAAACGTTCGCAGAGGCCGGGAAACGAACCCACAACCTCGAGATTTATTGTCCGGGCCTCTACCACTTCGGCTACCGAACACTTCAAAGTTTGTTGTTTAACACTGTATTATTTTTCCACGCTTGTAAAGCCGTACACGAAATGCGAAATGCGTCTGATCTCCGCTGAGGTCTATGAACGACTGGACACATCCGAACTCTAAGTAAGTCAGTGAACGACTGCCTCAAAAATCATCATCTGGGACGAATGCACAATGGCGCACAAACGCGCATTGGAAGCTCTTGATAGAATCTTGAAAGATCTGCGCAATGACTCGAGAATTTTTGGTGGCGCAATTATTTTACTGTCTGGCGATTTCCGCCAAATACTGCCAGTCATTGCAAGATCGACTGCTGCCGATCGTCAAAGCTGTGACGCTGTGTGAAGAAACTACAACGGACAGAAAACATGAGAGTTGCATTGTTGAACGACCCATATGCTGAAGATTTCTCCAAGCAATTGCTGACTATCGGTAATGGCCGTGTTCCTGTCGACGAATTAAGCGGATTGATTTCATTTCTTCAGAATTTTTGCAATTTCGTCTCGTCGAAAGAAGAGCTCATCAGCAAAGTATTTCCGAACATCATTGCTAACCACAAATAACAAATGGTTAAGTGAGCGAGCAATTTTGGCGGCTAAGAATAAAGATGTGTATGACTTAAACTTTATAATTCAGAATCAAATCGTTGGTACTCTGCGTTCATTCAAATCTACTGACTGTGTAACAAACGAAGACGAAGCCACTAATTATCCATCTGAATTTTTAAACTCATGGATGTGCCTGGTTTACCACCGCACAATTTACAACTGAAGGTGGGCTCGGTAGTCATCATGCTTCGAAATCTAAACCTACCAAAACTATGCAATGGAATGCGCTTGGTTATAAGAAAACTGATGAGTAATGTGATTCACGCGACGATACTCAAAGAAAAATTTAAAGATGAGTTAGTTCTCATTCCGAGGATACCAATGATCCCAACGTATATGCTCTTTGAGTTTAAATGAATTCAGTTCCCGATTCGCCTTGCTTTCGCCATGACCGTTAACAAATCACAAGGCCAATCCTTGATGTTTGTGGTCTCAACTTAGAAAATTCATGTTTTTCTCATGGTCAGTTGTACGTGGCATCTTCACGTGTCGGCAAACCATCCGCTCTATTTGTTCTTGCGCCTGATAAAAAAAAAATTAGTATATCACAAGGTGCTTCAATGAAGAGAATTATACCGATTGATATAGTTGATTTTTGTATTATCTTAATAATAATTTAATAATTTTGTTGTGTTATTATCTTAATAAAGTACTGAACTTAATATTTATTTTATATTCATTGTATTACTTCCATAAAATAATAAATTTAGTTCAGGTAATAAGTAACACGACATTCATTGACGGTTAGGCGGTATGAAGTTCGCCGGGTCAGCTAGTATATCAATAAGAATAAATATGTACTTTAAGATCGAAAATATTATGTTGAACTTAGAATACCCGCTTGGAGTTAGTAAGTTAGAATAAGATAATTTTAAGATAGGTGAGCTAATTTGTAAGCATTTTTTCGTCTAGGATATAAGCATTAATAGTTAGTTTAAATAGAAATGCATTTCAAACGAAATCAAATGAAGTCAATTGGCTTCCAAATCGGACGGTTCGGTGTTCAATATCAGTCGCGTCCGAAAGGCATTCTTTTGTCAGGCAACTAAAATCACGTAAAATTGGTGGTTGCCTAGAATACAACAAGTCCAATTGCATTAATAATTTAGTCTCAACATCAAATGTTGGATGCCATCCATGGAGCGAAAAAAAATCTTCTTTCTCTCTCTCCCACATTCTCCTAAAAAGCCACAACACCTGCTCAGGCACTTTAAGTTTAGTCATACCCACTTGAGTGTTAAGTTTTAAAAAAAAAATTTTATAATCTTATGAAGCCTCACGATGTTTTTCCATCATTATTCGAAAATACACATTATATTTCGGCCTGTCTCCCAAAAAGCATCATTGATCGCCAAGGAATTTAATAACATTGTCCGATCGACTGTCTAGAACTTTCTTACTTACTTAGGTGGCCCTACAGTTCGGGATGAACCGTCGGGTCTTTAGCTAACTGCCTATAGTTGCGCACTGCAAGTCGGTTGAGGTCCCCTTCTACTAAAGTGGGGTCTTCCTCTACTGCGTTGTCCGTATGGGCTAGATTCGAAAACTCTGGGACCCGGAGTACTGATGTCCATTCGCTCTACATATCGTAGTCATCTCAGGCTACTGATGCTCAGTTTTCTGACTACATAGATCGATGTTGCTGTACCGATCGTATAGTTCGTCGTTAAATTTTCTCCTCCAAAGCCCGTCAATGTAATTGGACTGAATATTGTACGATGAATTTTTCTCTCGAAACGACAGTGGATATCTTCATCTGCGTTCGATCGCGTCCATGGCTTATTAGTCATTTGTTTTTTAGTCCAGTGAAACAGCGATTGGCAAAAGTCATTCTCCGTTTTATTTCAGCTGAAGTGCTGCTGGCAGAATTTATAGTAGCACCGAGGTAGACAAAGTCAATACCTACCTCGACATCATAGCCGTCAACTGTGACGTTCTATCTAATTCACCGATGTTATGTGTTCCTTCCTCTTGACAGCATGTACTTGGTTTTGGCCTCTTTTACAGCTAAACTCATTTTGGCAACTTCTGTTTCAAAGCTATCGAACGCTGTAGTGACGGACCGCTGAGTTCTCCCAATTATGCTGACATCGCACCGTACGCCAATAGTTGCACAGACTGTTGAAATATTATGCCTGCAGTGTTCGCTTGTGAGTTGACCGTGTAACGAGCGTTTTCAGTTAGTCAGCAGAGTCGTACGACATATCAAAACTAAACACGACTCTATATACAAAGCTCGTTTCTATAAATTCTATCATATGCGACCTTAAAATCGATGAAAATATTTCATCTTGCTTTTTATCGACTGTACAGAATTCTCTCGTATTTTTTCGTAACATATGACATAAGTTTCACGGATTGGTAGTTGTTGCAATTCTCGTTTCACTTTTTCCTTTATACTCGTATGAGGTAACAAACAAGATATCCTATGTATATTATCGTGCAACTGCGAATTCCTGGCTCGGCATTTTTACTGCAACGCTAACTCCGAGTTTTGTTTCTTCTTCATGCACGACAACCGAGGGAGTTAAAGTGCTACTGTTATCTACTGTGATTCCCGTTGTTTCGCGTTTGTAGGTTTCCCTGCTCCTCTGCAATATAATTCGCGATTGAATCTCCTGCGAATTTTTCCTTCTTTGAAACGCAATCATAAACAATTTTAGCTGCACTTTTTCTTCTGATTGTTGCATGCCTACCGGTTGTAAGGATACATCAATTTACCCTTCAGCTGCTAAGACACATACTATAACTATCGCCTTTTCTGCTTCTTTTTTACAACGTTTATAGTTTTACTAAAGATTCACTTTAGCGGCTTCGCTAAACGTTCATCAAAGCTGAAGATATTTCATATTGATATGGAAAGAACCAAATAAAGGCAAATGGTCGCTGATATGAAACAAAAGGCATAAAAGCAATCACTGATGAAAATAAATGAACCTCTCAATGTGTTCACGATTGTATTTAGATCACACATAAACTTTATTAACAGCACACCACAAACATTAATTTAGATGATCAGTTAAGGTAGAAACAGCACATTTAAAAGGAAGTAAAATATAGGAAAATGTATTCTTTGAATCACTATCAAGCAACATACTACTACTACTCATAACTAAGCAAATATTGTAATCCTACATAGACATATGATTTATTTCTGGAGTTGTACCAGAAAGAGCTATTAAGAAACACTATCAGTACGCTCTACATTGGGAAGAATGCTGACCTGCACAAGGAATTATTGTTAAATCGAAATAGCTGAGAAAACTATAAAACATAAAAATGCGCGAACTAAAATTCAAACATCGAAGCAATACAATTATAAGACAAAACGAATAAACGCTTTTCAGAACAAAGCCATTTGTACTGGCATTACTTTAATTCTTAATATTTTTTGGTTGAAAAATCAATTTATTGTCTTGAAAATCAATTTATTATATGAACAATATACAATGCAATAGAACGGCAGTAAAGAGTAAAATTGAGGTCGGTGTCAGTTTATAGACAAACGTTTTGAGTGGATTAAATATCACTTATGTTCTATGCTCTTGATCGATATGCAGACAGAAATTGTTTTCAGATGTTAAGACATGCCTATAGTTAAAGTTTTAAGCGAATTTTAACTTCTTAGATTAGGCCTGAAGATAATTGTTTTTTAGCTCAGATTGCAATCATATCGCAAGGGCATAACACATTAATTACGAGTACGAGTATATCCCAACCGAGCAGTTTCAGCTTCAGTTTCTATCGGGGTGGGTAGACGCTGAACATCAACTGTGTGCGGATTAATAAACAACTTCTTTTCTTACACCCATATGTAGATTTCGAAATTAAATTACAATGCGATTTGTTTTATTAACAATATGGTATACAGAGCACACAACTATTCAATTAAGAAAAGTGTAAGATAATTTATAGTACTAACTAAGTATAGTAATGTGAGTACACCTGCTATTAGAATTTTTGACAAATTATACCAGAAATCACTAAGAATTGTCAAAAGCATAGGTAGCACAACATCTGCGTTGCTGAAATGTTTGCTAGATAAATGTTTCTTCTTGTAGACACATTAAAATGTGAGGATATGTCGAAATTTCGGGGAGAATACAATGATACATTGACCTCCCTAAAAAGAAGGATGCAAGATCACATATAAGATATGATATGAAGAACACAGGCAGCGATATGCGGCAGAATATTAAGATATTCTGTTCCATAATAAACTGATTTTAATAATTTCATAAAGCTTTTCATGTGTGAGCCTATATACGAAACACGACTCTAGTGCTTTTGTTTTCTTGAACTATCTTATTCGAATTATGTCAACAAGGTCCTACATATTAATTCTCATATTGTCCGTTTCATTGTGAAGGGAATTCTTAAGAGTGATGGATCCCCTTGGTAGGAACGAATACATAAATTTTTATTTTTTATTTTTCAATATCCTATAATAATGGTACACTTTTCCCAATGTTGCTGCTAATTTTTTAAACCATCCAAAAAATAGGGTTTGTAGTTAATATAATTTGGCCACGCCCATTTCGAATGAGCATTGTCGTGGTGGACCAGCACGTTTTTTTTTTGCGGTCGTGCTTCTATCAATTTCTTATTAATAATTCTGACGGTCGTTCCGTACAATGCGCCTGCGGCCTCCGCTACTTCGCGCACTGTCGTTCGGCGGTCATGTCATGGACGTTTGCAACGATTTTCTCAGAAATCACGTCATCATCCAAAACAAATATACTGGCACGTTTATAGTCGTTGAACCATTATCACGCGGTTGTCAAAGATGCTTAAGGGTGCACACACCACTCCCACAAGGCATCGTTCATTCTGCAATCTATCTCCCTCTCTGCCCAAGCTCTCACTATGCTCTCTCGCCCTCTCACGGCACAGGTTAACATCCAAATTTTAGTTCTTGGAATGTTTTTCTATCCAAAAATAAAAATCTAATTGCGGATTAAGAAACACCAAATCCTTTTAATACAAATGGCTGTCAAATCAAAACTAACGAATGAATCAATATGAAATTGTGCATAGCGTCGTTTTAAGGATGATATTACTGGATAGCAATACTGATAATATCTCACTTATTGCTCTATCCTCGTATATCAAAGGTATATTGACGACGAAGTTACTAAAATCGAGCAAGAATGACGAACTTGCTTAAAGAAATTGTTAATTTAAATGGTACTCACAAGAGCATAAATTCGTCCCTAGCCGCTTCCAACGCTACCAGATACTATGTAACATCTCTTGAATGTGTAATACACTATGGTCCCATATAGTATCCATTAGAATAAAACACGATTCTTAGTTATTTGGAATATTTCAAATTACCTATTCTATAATTGAGATGTTGTTATACAAGGTGGAGCAAAAGTAATGTCATAATATAAGTTGGCTGCCATTGTGATAAAATTGATCTAATATGCATTAACAATAATTGAATATCGTTCTATTGCTAATTGTCAACTAGTTTTCTATCCGTCCACAACATAAATCTCAAAGCACATGACACTTAATGCCATTTGGAAGAATTATTACATTACTTTTGCCCAACTTTGTATAAAATAAAAATAAAATTAAAAGGAAAATACAAAATATTTTTGTTGTTCTTCACAGTAACCCCTTCATTGTGGTACTTGATTGGCTGGCCGACAAGTATCCTTTCATACATCCTTTATCTTTTTGTCGGACCTATGTAAACATACATAGCATTCGGTTGTTGTTTGTTTTCCTTTTCGGTGTATTATTTTATGATATCACCACTGACCCTTACGGCGACCCATTTTCTTCATCCTTTTGCATTTTTGCTGTACACACTGCAATCTTTGTTTCCTGTTATCAATACTCATTTAATTGCATTTGATAAGTTTTAATTCTTATTCTTTGGTTATTTACGTAGGGATTGAATGATAGATTTGTTGGCATTGTTCCTTTTCTTCAAAAGAAAAATATAGTGTAGGACGGTATGCCAGCGCATTACGCGTCTTCTAGTCTAATGACGATTTCATTTAGTAGTGGACTCCAGACAGGAAAGTTCATAAAGCTATTATGTAGTTGAAAAAAAAAAAATTAGAGAACATAGAGTACAATAGGTGAGTTAATCACTAAGTATTTCTCAGCTATTTATTAGTGATCGTTATTTACTTAAATTTATTTGATTCACTAAGGTATTTCATAGAGGTTTCATATATGCATATAAATATATCTCATATATTTAATAGTAATTTATACCGAAATATTAAGTCTTATATTTTTATCATAATTTATAGTTTATTTTTGGTATGTATGATATATTAACATTTATATATCGCAGAGAATTGCGTTCCTTATAATTTTTGAAACAAATCATTTAGTGATATTATTTTGTATGATGGAGCTGTCGGATGATGGAGGACGGAAGTGCGTGCATTTAAATTTATTTTTAATTATGTGTAACGGAGTGAGAGGATCCAGTCTTTTAGCGCGAATGGGGGAACGGGGATTTACCTCACCATTCGATGTTCGAGGATCCACTCTTGTAGCGCGGATAGGGGAACGGAGATATACCTCTCTATTCGTTGGTCATGAAGTGGGCGGTGCTTCATATACGCATATTTAGTTGGAAGGACTTGTCGTTGTTTTGCGCTTGTCCATCCGTTGGTTCAACACACGGAGATGGGCGTTCTCCTGTTTCGAATGTACGCGATCGCCAGTCGTACGACATCCGTGATCGCCTCGTCCTATACGCTCCCGAAGTAAGGTTAAATTTGGTTATAAACATGTGGCATCTTGTTTTGTAAAATATTGAAACTAACGTGATATTTTGTTAGTATTACTTTTTGGTGAGAATCACAAAATGGTTAAGATGAACCAAGAGTGCGTGAATATACTTGTATTTGTGTCAAAATGGAGTAAGAGGATCCACTCTTGTAGCGCGGATAGGGGAACGGGGATATACTTCTCTATTCTTTGCTCATAACGTGGCCGGTGCCCTTCCATGCACTCTTTTATTTAGATGAATTTACATGCTAGCGGTTTGGTCATCCATCCTTCTCAAATACTCGGAGTGTGTGGTTTTAACTGCTCAGAGTATCGCGATCGCCAATCTGGCCTCGTACCATTTCAATATGAAAATTGGTAACGGAACACATGTGTGTAACCATCAACCAATCCACTTATATATACGGTTTCTTTTAAGTATGAGTATTTGGTATTCTCTTACCGTAGAGAAGAGCTAATAGTACTCATGGGTGTATTTTTATTTTTATTGCAGAAACAAAAAAAAAATGACGGAACCAACTGAAATGAAAAAGAATTTAAAATTTCGGGAAACAATAATGAATATTATTGAAGGTGAATCAAGTTTTCCGATGTATAAACATAAAAGGTCAGGATCAAAAGTTAAATGGTCTCAGCCAATTTTACGATACGAAATCGATTTGAAAAATAAAACTATCAGAGGTTAACCTAAATGACGAATTTTTTCTGCAACATTCCTACAGGTATATATAGGTATGTGCATACAATAACATATACTTACTTACTATACCATAATAATAACTTACACTTTATTCCTACCTACTTTACAAAGCGAAATTTGTTAAATCAATCGCAAATTGATTTATGTATTTGCGTCTAATATAATAAATAAATAAAAGAATGGAGAACCGGTTATACTAATGAAACCCTATAATTTTCTGTATCGGATTTGCGATAAAAAGTACTCAAAGCTCTGGTTAAATATTATCGTGAATAACTCATTTATCGTGAGTTATGAGTTATTGTAATGATTGTACAATTATAGTTAGTGCATTATGGTGCTCCGTACATAGTCAATATTCAACTTTAAATCAATACGCAGTTAAGTTAAACAATTTTAAAACAATTTAAAAAAATGGGGACTAGCATGAACCGGTAGGGTAAGGTGGAATTTTTCTGTTTTTTCTGAATTTCTGTTTCTTTTAGATGAAGAATGATAGTTCTATGCTATTCCACACTGCTGATAGTAATTGCATTTCATCGAACATTTTGGATACATTATCATTAGTTAAAAATTGTAAATTTTTTAATGATTCATAAAGCATAGGATTATGTATAGAATAGTATATCGGGTAAATACTAGTTCAACGGCTTTGTTGGAACATACGCACTCTTTTTCCTTCACAGTCTTGCGTAAATGTTTCCGTACTTCGTTGATATAGCGCGGACTTGTTAGCATGAACCTTATAGTTCAAAAAACCCGAAAGAAAAAAGCCCAACTGCGTTAAATCGTATGATCTGGGCGACCAATGCTGATCTGATAAACGGAAAATGACACGACTAGGAAATGACACATGCAGTATCGGCACCAAACAGTAACACCTTGTGGATGCAATTGTTTCTCGACAATCACTCGTGCCTTTGCTAAGCACCAAATTCGACAATTTTGACGATTAACAAAGCCCTCAAAATAAAAATACGCATCATCGCTGAAGATGATTTTGCTTCATTATTTTCATTATTTTTAAAATATTGGTCAATAATGAAAACGCGCTGTTCTTTTTAATAACTCTGAACTGCTGCCTTTTTTTTGCTGGGTAAACTTTACTGTACAAATGGCGCAAACTTCAAATATGGCGTGAATTTTGGGACACTCTTGATAACAGCTGAATTACTATTTACTATTTTATGTGTGGAGTATAAGTTCTCAGTTACCGTGTAACTTATGATCTTTGTTGCAACCCATCAGCATCTTCTTGTGAAAAACAGTCCTCCACACTGCCCTTCCTGTCACACCACATTAGACTTAACACATATCTTAGAAAACTGCTCTCTAACAAAACCAATTATAAGCACTATATTTAAAAATAATTCGATTTACGATGTACTAAAAAACCCTAGCTTTACCAATATTGAGAATATCTCCAATTTTCTAACAAAAACAAACATTATAATATAATTTCATTTCCCTTAGAGCCAAAAGTCTCCGCAGCTAGCTCGTTAATTTTAATATTACCATGTAATTTTAATTACCTGTTAATAAATAATAATAATAATAATAATGATCTTTGTTCACTTTATTTCAGACAGCGCGTGATACTAAGTTACCATAGATTTTAAACTTCCAGACTTCCAGCGTTTCAAAAATATTGTTGTTTTTGTTTTTATTCAATCGGTTCACAGTTACAGCTCTCTATACGTAAGTTCCAGCGCGTCAGCTTTTTAGTGTTTTCATTCCCAATGCGGAGTTTAAAGACCTGTGGTTTAAAATTTCTTAGCTTTATATAAGAAAAGCTGAGTCTTTCGAGAGCCATATTATATCGAGTATCTCGGAGTAGACATTTGGTTCTGTCAAAGTGAAAGTTTAGAATTTATAGAATTCCTACAAAGTCTTTGACAAAATAGTACAAATGCGCGAAGGTCAAACATACAAGGTTAAAAAGCTTCTCAAGTAGCCATTACCGTTTAATAAAAATTTATTGTAAGTGTAAGTTCAAGAATTTAGCCAAACATAACCCAGGAAATTGTTATCTCAAAAGCTAATCTCACTAAATGCAGAAAAGAAATCTGCTTGAAACCTCACCTACACAAGAAAGAGAAAAAACACCGAACATTCTTAGCAACGAAATCTGATATGCATGCAACAGGAATTGTTAACTAACTAAGCTTTCATAAAAATCTTGCGCGAGAACAATAAAGAACTCAAGTACTCGTAGGAGCTTCCTTCGAAATCTGATATCCAAGCGCGTTTGCCGGCGTAAAATTGAATTAGAATAGAACTAGGTAGAAATGCGAAACAATGTGTTAGAATACCAAATGGAGAGACTGTTGCAGAAAAATATAGAGGCAAATATGTTGGTGCACCTGCCCGAAGAAGCAAACACAGATATAAATGAAAAGACAATGTCTTTTTGGACTAATCTGCTCGGCACGGCTGATGCATCTGAGATTGAGTATACACATTCAATAACTATTTAGGACGCACAAAATACATTGGTTGTCATCAAAATGAAATTGCGCAGTACCTGGACATTTTTCCAAAACATAAAACATCTAAAGTGTTCACAAATACACATTTACAAAGACCTTCCGTACAACACGCGACGTATGAAAATCGACCTATTACTTATTGCCAAGTTCCTTCGGGACATGTTTCACTTCGTTAAAATTCAGCTTAAGGAACATAAGATTTTCACTTCTAATAAACTTTTTACACGGGATTTTCCGTACGGCTTGAAATGCTACATGAATGATCCTCTGGTGGTACGACGAACAATTTATGGCGATAATACTCGTACATATTTATGAATGAAGTTCACCGAACAAGAAACACAAATGTACAATCTGAAGTTGACAGCGTTCCATCTGTTCAAATGCGCGAAACACCTACTGTAAGCAGTTTGTGGGCACGCAGAAATATGAGTTCAAAAGAAAAAACAAGTACCTACTCTTTTACATGATGCGACGGAATGAGACGGAACAGTTTACCAGAAAGAAATTAAAACTATAGATGTAAGAATTTTGGGGTACAACTTTTTTGTATTAGAAGATGAAAAAATAGGTTTGAATGAATATTTTAAAGTTGTGAATTAAAGTTTATTAACAACTTTTAGCCCAACTCGAGAGTCAAAGTTTGTTTGAAGTTTGCTAAAATCTTGAAAATTCGTGATGGGACACGCAAGGATTTTAACTGGAAGCTGGACACCCAAATTGTGAATTTACATTTATTCGAAGAACCGCGTGCTCAATCACAGACTACTGCTCTCAGTTTGGGAATTGAAACTGAATTCTTAGTAACTACATGATACCTGCACCAATATTTTCAGACAACAAGAAATTGCGTGTACGGTTTATAGAGCTGAAGAAATATCCAATACAAAGTTAAAAATGAGACGTCTAACTTTATATCAAATTAATTTGAAAGGAGACCTTTGGAAAGTGCTTCAAATCTAGAAAAAAATTATTTTTCATTTTAATGCTCCTTATGAAGTACAATACCGCTGTGTTCAAAATGTGTATGCACAGTTAATAAAAATTGTATGCACCTCCGTTTGGTAAAAAGGAAACCACTTGAACAAAAAACCGTAGCTATCCTTAAAAGTGCAAGGTCTTCGGTAGAATTCTGGTAATCCGCAAAAACTATAAACGGGAGAACCAAAAATATTTAACATTCCCCCCAAGCTTTTAAACTTCGGTAATACTTTATGAATTTAATTAACACCCCTCAACGTTCGCCGCTTCCACACTACGCCGCCACATTAATCACAGATAAGTTACAGGGCTCTCCATTTACGTCTTCCAAAGTGCATAATGTAATTGAAAGTACTAAAACAGGGAAAGCTACAGGAGCCGACCGAATACCAGCAGAATTTTATAAGAACTGCTCAACCGAATTTTCATCTGCATTGACCGAAGAACATAATAGAATATTTGATACAGCAAGTGTTTCAGAAAGCTGCAAAAGAGCTATAATACGCTGCACAAAAGGGGTTCAGATAACAACCCAGATAACTGCAGGCGTATTTTATTCCAGTATGGTGAACTGAAATTTAATAGGCTGATGCTGTAGATTGCGAGTAAAAATTTTTTTAATGAATTTTAAACAGATTTTAGAATAGAATACTCAACTTTACACTAAATACGTATATTCACGCCTGGTGAAGATAGCGGACAGCTTCAAAAGAAAGAGCAAGAGGCTTTATGCTTGTTTTTGTAGATTTTCGTGCTGCAACTGCTCGTGAAGCCGTTTTTACAAGCAGTATAAGATAGGTATATCTTGCAAAATTGTGACTGTACTGAAAGCAATGTAGGAAAGTAATGTGCCGCATGGGATGGTGAATTCGTTTCGAAAGACTTTATAACACAAATGGGAGTAAAGCAAGGATGTGTCTTGAGTACGTTACTTTTCATTCTATTTATAAATGATGTTAAATAGTGATGAGAATGCATGAGGAGGAGTTGAGTTTGAAAGAATTCAGGTGACGACAAAATTTTTCTAGCTGAACCTGGTTAGGGAATGCATCGAATGATTAACCGACTTGAAAGCTACTGTGAACTGTGGAATTTGTCAGTTATTTTGGAAAAATCGAAAATGATTATCTTCAGAGATGGTGGTGGTAGATATTTCCGCAACGAAAAATAGAATTTCAAAGGAGAGAACAAATATCTATTGCAGGTGTATTGATAACGGCAAATCTCAATATGAGGAAATATTTAAAACTTAAATCAGCTGAGGCAAAGAAAGCAATTTCATCAGTTTACTTTGAAAACAAATACATTGAACATAGCTCAAAGATCAAATTGTTTACGGCAACTGCACCCACCACATTCCTGTACGAAGCCCAAGTATGCGGATATTGCAACTTCGAAGAGCTGGAGATGTTTCCGAGATACTTCCATAAATGAATTTTATGCTTGTCATCTTACACACCAAATTATATGCTTCATTTAGAAACAACAGTATCACATTTACTTTCAGATACTATTAAACTGCGTTCTGCGTATATCTTGAAAGTAGTGCCGATGGAAGAGGGAAGGCTAAGCTAGTGATCGAGAGCGTAATGTCGTCAAGAGCAAACCTTGTAAAGAAGTGGAAGGAATTAATGCCTGGTTTTGATGAAAAAGTTGCTTGTTTTGTACTATGTTAGAAAAAGCAGGGCTTTATACGTATGAAAGATGCATGATGGAAGCACAATCTTTACAACATAGACTGATTTATAGTCTACTCAATTTTAATCATCAAGAAAATACGTACTTCGCCAATCGCTTTCCTCTTATTATGATGAGTCTAATATTTAAACTAAGAGGTGAACTAACCAATTTGAACTACGGTCCGCATCGACCTGACCTGCCAACTGTATGCGACCTTTGTAATCTTAAGGAGATAGAAAATGTATACCATTTTATTGCCAAAAATCTACCGATCCTGTCGAAAATCTTTGAGAGGATTTTGCTAAAACGTCTTCTCCCAATTATCGAAAACCAAAATCTTATTCCCGACCATCAATTTGGATTTCGGACTAAGCATTCAACAATTGATCAGGTGCATAGAATTACTGATGTAATTGAAAAATCCCTGGAAGAAAAAAAGATCTGTTCGAGCGTATTTCTTGACGTCTCACAAGCTTTTGACAAAGTATGGCATGAAGGTTTGAAGTTCAAACTGCGACGAATTTTGCCATTAAAGCTTTATAATATATTGACAAGCTATTTTGAAAATAGAATTTTTCGCGTTCGATACGGAAATGATGTTTCGAAATTTAAAGATATCCTAGCCGGAGTACCGCAGGGAAGCGTACTGGGCCCACTTTTGTACCTTTTATATACAAGAGATATACCACACGTCGAGGATACTGTTCTCGCTACTTTTGCTGACGATACCGCTATCTTAGCGGTTGGAGAATCAATAGAAGACTCAACGGCGAAACTTCAGACTGCTTTAAATAAAGTCTACGAGTGGACAAAGATCTGGCGAATTACCCTTAATGAGACAAAATCTGTACATGTTGACTTCACCTACAGAAAGATAAATCACTTTCCCATTTCTATAAACTCAGTGTGTATCCCCTTTGCAAACGAAGCTAAGTATTTGGGAATGACACTTGACGCGAAGCTTAAATGGAAAACGCATGTTAAAAAGAAACGAAAAGAACTAGAGGCCAAATACAAAGAAATGTACTGGCTACTTGGTAAATATTCCAAGCTAAGCTTAGAAAACAAGCTGCTTCTTTATAAGCAAGTGCTAAAGCCGGTGTGGACCTATGGTATACAACTCTGGGGTTGTACTAAGAAATCAAATATAAATATAATACAAACTTTTGAAAATAAAGTGCTACGACAATTTGTGCGTGCCCCATTGTTTATAAGAAATAATCACCTGCATCGAGACCTCGGAGTTCCTTTCGTGGAAGATGAAGTCAGGAACTGCGCACGAAAACATAAAGTCCGGTTAAGCGGCCATATCAACAATACAGTCCTAGAAATCTTGGACGAACGAAACATACTACGCCGTCTTCAACGAACTAAACCGTTGGACCTTGCGCGATAAATTGAAACCGCATTAAGAAAGCGGAATAAGTAGGATCTTTCATTGGAAAGTGTCCTACCAATCATGATTAACTTATGAAATAAAAACTGCGTGATAAGTTCTACTTAGTTGCGGTATTAAAATTACCGGCTGCTTCACAAGGGCCACTTGATGGACAACGCGTTGTCCCAACGTCCTAAAACCCCCCTAAAAAATTGTTAATGTGTAACTTCAATGGAAATGAGTGAAGTCCTGCGTATTTTAAGTGGAGGCCACGGCTGGGAAGCTTTGTATAAATATGCGGCAACCGCTCTGAGTCACAGAAGTCGAATTATTGAAGGCGACTTTTAGTAAAATGAAAATTGTAAAATTAAAATTAAGCTTAGAATCCATGAATCTGGTAGACGCCCCTGGCCCAACCCAGATTAAACTTAAGAAATAAGATGACTTGTATATAGTTTTAGTTTTATTCATTTAAATAATAACTAGTGAATATAATCTTTTCTTGAGACGCTTCATATCACTTGATTTGACTAATACGTATTCTCCTCTGGCAGAAATGGTCAATGGTTTTGCGAACCTTTACATACAGTAGTTGCGTGTAAATTTTCAATAGTGAGATCTAAAAAGTTTGTTAAATCCTTTAATGTCTGATAGGCTGAAAAATGCTGTATTACCAATCTATTATTTCAACTGAGATTCACTTTTTAGTGTACGGAAAATACAGTTTCAAGATTTTAGATGTAATCCATTTCGTTTGAGCCGAAAATGTTTATGTCGTCGATATAGACATAACAAATATTCCAATATATATTTCTTCAGATAGTCATTCTCTGAAATGTTCTCTCAGGAATTCATATTTTTAATTCGTGGTTGAAAATACGATTTGGTACAACTCACAGCATCGTTAAGTGCTTCAGCAAGACTTTCCAACATAAAATTTATGGCCATAATGGCCTAAGTATTGATAGTCAATCGTAACGCTCTTCAAGCAATTGTAGTCTATTAATACCTGATATTGTTCCTTCTTCGGGAGTTTTGTTTTATTTTTTAAACTAGTCTGGACGATGTGAGTTTGTTGAGCTTATGATTTATATTTAGCAATGTTGCAGCTAGGGTCGGCTTTTCCATATTCTGTAATTCATTCATTAAAAACTTATTTTGCTTGCCCGGAATTTTAGGCCACTGGAGGAGTTATAATACTAGAGAGGGATTCAATATAAGTATTGTTGCCAATATTTTCGTCGAAAGAAACAAGATCTTTCAGAATATAAAACGTGTGGTCTGCGCTGTTGCTAACTTTCTTAAATAAATTTTCAAGAGGGTTTTTTGTTATTGAAGAACTAATCAATTTATTATTGACAGTAGTGTCGCGTCGCCTATTCCAAATCAGTGCAAGATAGGTACCGGTCATAAAATCTACTACGACTTTGATGTTTTGCTGGAGCGTTTTTTTCTTGAGGGACCTTATCGTTCTCAATTTACGCATTACACAGTTTTTGGCGTTTTGGATATGAATTTCACTATAGACTTCGAGCCAAGTTCTGATAATTTAATGCATGTAAATTAGGAAGGATTAAATTCAATCAAAAACATTCCCCTATATGTTAGATCTTGCACTCATTATTTCTAAATTATCTTAACTAGTTAGGGACTTTTAATTTAATATGAGAAACGGATAAAAACTACGATACTTCTGGACACTTTTTATTTTTAAATATTTAAACCTTTAATAGAGTGCTTTAAAATAAAAGATTTAATTTTGGTTTGTCATTAAATAAAATCGTTTTAACGAAATCAAATTTAATATTTGATTTCAATCTATTGAAAAAGGTTTATCATTTATAACAAAAAACAATATTAGTCAAATGACAGCAGCTTCTATTTAGTTTGCTTACTATAAAAAGCAATTTTTTACCACAAATTTTATTTCTACAAAAATTAAACATGGCTTCAGTATGATAAACCGCGGTTCGGTGTAAACAAGCTTTGTTCGTTATTCGTTTCTTTTATAGCCCCAGTACCTTTACATGAACTTCCTCGTGAGAAGTATATTACCAAAGAGAAAAAATTCGACTGTACTTTTGACCGAAAATAATTTTTATGCTAGACGGAATTCC
Source organism: Volucella bombylans (assembly GCA_949129095.1). NCBI lineage: Eukaryota > Metazoa > Arthropoda > Insecta > Diptera > Syrphidae > Volucella > Volucella bombylans. The sequence continues at coordinate 38,912,927 of OX422143.1, forward strand.
AAATTTGTTTCTTTTTTCATTTGGTCAACTAATGAATAATTTGTGAGGGATTTTCACTTAAATAATCAATTTTGTTGATTTAAGATAATTTTGTTTGATTTAGTGATTAAATTTTTTTTGAAATATTTTTTAAAGCCGTATTGTATTGTTCTATAATATTGTACTATGAGCCGTGCATTGAGGCTATTTGGTGCCATCCTCACACACCCACATTCAAACCAGGTTTCATCAATTCAGAGCACTTCAGAGACGCGCTCCTTGACGGTAGAAGCTGGAGCCTAAACCCAGTAACACACGTCATTATTTTGTCATGTTCATCATGCTCGTTTTGCCTGTCTGATGAACGTTTGAGTCCATTTTACACCCTCAGGCCCGGGACACATTTGGAATATAATAAATGGGAGCTCAATCAATGACCGCTTTTCTAACAATAATTTTAAAGGTCTCCTAGCAGACTGGAATATTAGAGGATGCAGAACGTTCTCTACGATGCGATTTCCTCAACAATTTTATGATTTTCAAATTGGAGATTTTAAAAATGTATAATTCCTGGGAGAAACAATACAAAATCTACGGTTGGATTTCGGCAATTATCGGGAGTGTCGATATGTTGGGTTATTAAGGGACGTAGCAGGGACTGAATCTAAATCATGAGATCCATGAATTACATCTATACCGTACCATACTAATAATGACAGGAAGGGTAGAAAGGGAACAAGATATTAGAAAAACAGAAGGTCTGAAAGATAAAATAGACGCCGAAAGGATCAGAGGATATTCGGAGAGCGATTTGCAAGTAGCAGGCCATACCCTCTATATTGTCTGACAAATTTTCTTTGATGTTGCAAATATTGTGTTGGATTTTCTCGAAATAAATTGCCGAGATTATAAGTTGAGAAATCGTAGCAACTAACTTACTACGACAGTTGGAATCCATTGCTTACAAGTTTTCGTTGAAAATACTTCATTATTGTCGACAATCCCCGAACCGATTACATCAACTCTCGGACATTCTTTACAACAAGATCGCATGCAATTGTGGTTTGAATTGTCGTTAAATATTTGTTGTATTTGTTATTTGTACCTTATTCTATTGTATAGTTTGCTTTCTATTCTATTAACATTAATTTTACATTTTGATAAATACAACAAATACATACATTTTAGTCACTTAAGTCTAAAATGTACCAATAATGTTTTAATAGTCAGCTTTTACTTAAACTTCACTCTTTCAAAGAAAATACTACATTTTCATGGAATCTACTACCTAATATTGGCTTGACGTTTTACATTCGCATTTACATTTGAATTTATTTTGAAAATCATGAACAATAACACACATAGCTAATATTTATTAATTTTTTATTAAATATTTTTTAAACAATGTTGCTGAAATTTTATCGGACCACGTATCCGATTCTGAAGAGGTTCAAACAGCAGGAGACGTAAGAATCAGTGGAAGCTCATATAGAGCAGTATTTATAACCAAAAAGTTTTCATAACAAAACAAAAAAAAAATTTACAGAATTGAATTTGATTATATTTCTTATTTTAGATATGCTGTTGCATATCACAGATACATATGTATTTATTGCATTGCATATATTTATGTACAATTTCAGTCTATGTTATTTTTTTATAATTTTTGGTCGCTGTTGTGAATTCTTTATTTGAATATTTAGTAGTTCTATTTCTTTTCCTCCTTTTCTATTTTTTTCGTTGGACTTGTCCTTTCAAGTCGAGAATAATTATCGACTTTGAGAGCGCGTATGCAACTTGCTCCAAACGTTTCTTCAATAACTTCCGACGCTACCGTTGTCGGGAAAAGGCGCTTCCGTTTAATTTGTTTTTTTGGTGCACTAGAGGTGGAAAGTTCCACTGGTGCCTTCAGTAAATGTTCCACATTTGGCGATTCATTTTCTCTGAAAAATAAGAACGCAAATTCAAATTAGTTCTATACTGGAACTGTTTGTAACAAATTGCATTACTTTTTACAGATCCTGTTCATAGCATCGGAGTCAAATTCAGTCGAATCGATGTCCGACATTTCTATTGTACTATTGCTAGGTCAACTTCACTAGGATCTTTTGGTGGAAATAGACCGCCAGTTTGTTTTAGCTTCTTTTATACAAACTTACAGTGCTGCTGGCTTGAACCTTCATACGGATCCACTGCTCCCGAGTTTGCTTTGCACTGAATTTGAAACCATTGGCTTCTAAATTTGTGTTTATTTCTATTTTGTTCCATGATGCTATAAAACGAGTGGTTATAATTTAAACTTGAATTTAATGTTTACTTTACATACCAATCTTAGCAAAAGCTAATCCTAGGACTCGAAAGTAGAAATAAACAAAATCAGCTGAGATTGTTTTCTTCGTTCGTGCTTATAAAAAGTTGATGCCAATGTACTAAAGTTAATATTTTGTTGGCTTCCTTTTTCCTTCCTAAAAGGAAATTGGATTCCATAAGAGTTCTTTTTAAAACTCTAATGCAATAGTATTTTAATCAATCAATAACTTTGTAGATGTGTAAGACTTTTCAAACGTTTTTTTAATTATTTTAAAATGTTCTAAAGGTTAAGTAGAATTAATATTTAAAATACTAGCTGTTGCCCGCGGTTTCACCCGCGTTAAATTTGTACTCGATTTCTTTCCTTTTTGTAAGCATGTAACATGTCCTTTAAAAAAAAAACGCAAGCACTACTATATACATTAAACGGTTTAAAGTTTCTTGATGAAACCCTCAACTAAACTTTATATGCGAAATTGACAAATCATAAAAAAGCTTTCAGTGGACGATAACAGATGTAAGAACAGAGAAAAAAAATTATTGTGGCACTTTTTTAAATTTTCCTTTACATATTATTTACGGAAGAAAAACAAAAAAATCTTATACCAGAAACATACTTGGTTTACAAAATTTGTTTATTAACAATGTTGGCTGTTTTTCCTTCTGTAGCTAAAATATAAAGATTATCCGGGTTAGTAACGCAAGAGCAAGCAACATATAGTTGACCGTGCGAGAAACAACTTGCACTTAGATCGACACAGGCAGCGCTTAGTGTTTGCTCCTGCGATTTGTTAATTGTCATATCAAAGCAAACGCGTACAGAAAACTGTATTCGTTTAAACCGAAAGAATCGATATATGTACAATAGTTAAATTGTTGATGCGGGGAAAAGCAAATATCAGGGTAACTACGATTTTTCGTATTTTCGAACACGGAAATGCTCACCTGCATAGGTCAAATTCATGTAGAAACTCAATATTTATCTACCACAAACTCAAAGACCACAAAAATATGATGTGCAATTAATACCTGTATAATAATCAGTATATAGCTATTGATTTCGGCCAGACAGATGTTAAAAAGAAGATTGAAGAGTCTAACATTTAAATGACTTGAAAAGAAAGGTAAAAGAAAATGTCTTTAATGAGGTACATGAATTTTAAACTGATGAATAATATGATAATATTATAACTATAATCTAGATTTATTATCTGTGGTATTTTAATTACAATTAATTTCATCAATCTTATAATTATTATTTGTTATTAGTGCTATTATTGTTAGGTACTATTAGTATTATAATTGTTATCACGTTATATTTTTTATTATTATTATTGCAAATAAAAAAGGATTCACTCTTAATAAACTAAAATGATCTCTAATTTATAAATAAAATATATATGTTTCCATTTTTCTTTACTTGCAAATAAAATTGCGTGTCGGAGTAGGAGTTAATCGGTTATCTATACTTATGTTATAAGACTAACCCGGTAGAGAAAAAAAAAAAACCGTTTGAACGATTCGGAATGAAAGCAAAGCACTATGTCCCAAAGGTTATAAATTTATATCAATCATCAAAAGCATAAGAAATTCTTTTTCATTATTCATGAAACGCTTACTTCAGCAGTCAGATCCTAGAGCAAGAGCAAAATTCTTACTGTTCACTTTGTAGCACTCAACGCTTCCAAATTGTGTCATTTCGCGCAACGAAAATTTAATGCGACAAAAAATGTTTTCATACTTGTATAGCACAAAGAGAACTTAAAAATCTTCATATTAATGTATAAATCTCCTGGTCTACTTAGATAATCTACATCTAGAAGAGTGGCGGAAAGACGCGTCTCTAATTTAGAAGTTCTTTCGGTGTTCAACCGTAAAATCAAATTGTTGCTCTTTAATTTTCATGCTCAAGGGACAAGCTTGAACAAAACTGATCCATACATATATTCATTCTTGGTGTCATTAAGAATGAATGCTTTCTTTAAAGTTGATCAAAAGCAACATGGCAGCAGGTGATCTAAGCTATGGTGTCAAAGGCTTAGCGAAGATTTACGGATACGACAGCATGAGTAAGCACTAATAACCAATAATGACAGTTTTCCTTCTAGATGTCCGCCATTTTCGAACAACCGAAACATTTTCATTATTGTTCACCAACCTGGAACCAGATAAAATATCTTCAAGAAAGAAGATTTATTTCCCCCAGTAACACTTTTTGGGGGAACGATATGGACTACAATGTGTGGAGCACAACGTCCAAAGAGTGCTAAAATGTTGCGGGTGCATTTATGATATAATATTGTATTGTACCACATGAAATGTTCGATTTTATATTGTAGTAAAAATTTAAAAGCCAATATTATTTTTCCGTAAATTTTTATTCTATCAAAATAACATCCGTTAGCATCTACGACATCTACTGCCGGCAAAATGAATCTAGATGGCGGAAAAGATGGTAATCCGTTGGTTAAATATCAGGAGAGTACGGCGGATGGAGAAGAATTTCGAGTCCCAACTGAAACAATTTATGCACCGTTACTTGTGAGGTATGGGGTCTAGCATTGTAATGCAAAAGAAGCGGACCGTGCTTACTGACCAACGCAGATTGCTTTTCAGCCAATTTGGCATGCAATATGTGAGAAACGATCACCTAGTATCTATGTATGTATATATGTACATATATACATCTGTATGTAGTTCTCTCTAAATTAGTGCACAATTTTGCAATGGAAAAAAAAAAAACGATATTATGCCGCCGCCATCTTGAGTTACGATCTATTAATAAATATTAGCGACTGCCACAACCTGTCTGATTATCAACGCTTCAATCCGTCGGAAATATCCCTTTCCAAGCGAGGTTTCTTGTCAAACCTTTGGCTCCGTGGTTCAAGCCTATGATTTTTAAACTGTTCCCAAAATAATCACATGCTTGCAAAGCTCTCAGGGTGAAACACCCGTAGTGTAAAATCACCAGACAATTCGGTACTGGGCAATAAATAAAACGGAATTTTTTCAGCGTCGTACGAGGTATCAAGCGAAGACTGGATGAAGACCAGTAGTCAGTTGTCTAGTTGGTTTAACAGGGTCTAAAAGTACAGACTTATAAAATAGTCAAAAGTGAAAGAAAAATAAAATTCTCTTAAGAAAATTTAAGAAGACCGTTAATAAAAAAAAGAAGAATAAAAAAAGAATAAAGAAAACCTATTTCTAGTTGAAACTCAGAACAAAAAAAAATTCAAACAAGTGAACATACATATATCGACAAAACAAAAAAAATTAATTTATATACTAAATACCTATCAAGCCACGCGAAACAACCAGAGATCGAAAGATATAATACTAACAATACTAATAAAAATGAAGTAAAAACTCAAGATGGCGGTTGTGCGAAAGTGTGAATGCATAAAATCACATCACTATTCCAATGCTGATCAGGAAAATAGCAAAGCCAATTTGGAAAGGAAAATCATTATCAGCTATTGACAAGTACCCTAAAACCCTGCGGAAAAAGAGGGTGATAATTTTTTTGATTGAGAACCACAAAGACAAGTTGCAAGGATCAGCAGAAGCAGTCCAAACACTCCTACCCTGTTTCCATTCCTCCTCCATTTCATCCTAGGTTGTATTATACATAAAAGTATATTTAAAAAAAAAAATATTTTACTTCACCTGTGTTTATTCGAAATTTCATTAGTATTCTACCTTAATAAAATATCTTAACAAAAGAAAAGAAAACACCAAGATCATCCTTTCCAGCGATGGCAGTGCACTACCCTCCTGAAGAGTATTTATCAAATATTATCGGTGAGTTTGTTAACCCTTTATTTCTTTTATTTTGATATAAATTTAAAAAAAAAATCTTAACGTAGAACTGTATGAACTGAAAACACAATTTTTATACTTATGTAGTTTTTGCATAGTACAAGTATGTATTTTAAACACAAAAGTTTTCTTCGAATCTTACATATTATGTATTGATATGTATCTATGATAGTATAACTACATAGTATAGTATATACATGATAGTATACTCGTATATACCTTTTTTTTATATTACCTCTTTCTACATTTACTCGTATTTACTTTATGATGTTATAGCTTAGGATTATATTAATTTCAGGGACCTTGACTCGTCTATTGTTATCCCCTCCATTCATATTATATCAAAAAGCTGTATATTACCTTAATGAATACATACTTGTCTAAGTACGACCATACATTTTATTTTTTTTATGCTTTTTTCCATTTCGATTAGTTATGTAACTGTTATACAGGACCTCAGAATGAGGGATGTTCTTGCGGGAAAGTTTCCAGGGAAGGCAGTCGCTATCCTTTTATTTAGTGTAACATAGCTGGTTATCTGTAATGTGCAGCTAAAAGTATAGATATTAGGGGCGCGAAAGGATCATTTGGCAGGCGATCGGGCAACATGTTGTAAGGATACAGGATATTATTGTATAAAAAAGGGGTAGTTGACACGCAAACCGACGGATCAAACAACTACCAAGGAGTGTCCTAGCGTTCTATGCTAGACACTAAGGGGAGGGTTAATTCCGTAATAGAGCATATCAGCTGGTTCTTTTCTCTCTTTCTTCTACGCTACGGTATGGGAAGTGTTTTAGGTTTTCATTTAGATATAGAAACCATTTAGGTGCGTAAAAACTGAGCACAGCCTGTTATTATACTCGCCCAGTTTACGGATAGGGTGGTATAATAAATTACGTTACAAATATGTCGATTTCCTCACAATATTTGATAGCGTTGATCGTTTCTCCTGGTTGAAGAAATGAAAAGCGGATTGATCCTTTCGATGTCCACCAAATTGGCACCATAACCGTGAAGATCGCGATTGGGGTGTGTTTTGTTTTTTTATCTGGATCCAACCATTGCCCAGATCTTTTACGATTATAATACAGTATCCACTTTTCATAACAGCTGACTATCCGGTGCTAAAACGGTTAAGTTTGGTTTCCTAATGTAAGCGTTGCGCAGATTTCCAGGCGCCGTCGTTTTTGGGATTCGTTCAGTTCATGGGGTACCAACTTATCAAGTTTCTTTACCTTTCCTAAGAGAGAAAGGTGTCGACTTATTGTCATTGATAGTGTGATAGTCCCATGCTTTCTTCAACCTTCCGCACCGATTTCGTTGGGTCCGCAACCACCGTTGTTCTTAACACATCGTCGTCAACTAACGTTTCCGGCTTCCCACACTTCCAACTTCCCGAACTTTCCAAACCAACGTCGTATAGTGCGTTCGTTTGAGGATGTTGCGGTATCCTCAAATGCGTCAACACATTTCAAAAAATTCATAGAAAAAATATAACGGTACTTGTAACGAACGCTAAAATTCTCACAATTTATTTTATAAAAAAAAATTTTACGTTCTGGCACAGATGTTCCCTCGAGAACTTCTTATTTCGAACTGAGCGTGGTACAACCCAATACTTAACGGCCTGGCTTTTAATTTACATGGACCCGGTCCAGTGGAAAATATTGTTTTTTCTTTATCATCAACTGGGACTTCGACTTGTTACTGCTCGGATCGGATATCCAGAACAGCAAACAATTAGGAGTCACTTTTATTGCTTTCCTCGAAATCACAAGAAGTCGTCCTTCTTGCACACGAGAACTAAGGGGAAATACAATGGACTCGTTGATGGCTGCACTACTTTCTGGGCTCACATGTCATCTTATATTAATTTTGTCTCTGCTTGATGCACAAATAACAGCTCCCTAAGTAATTGCCATATTAAAGACATATGACCTGTATTGATGTGGTGATGTTAAGCACTCAAAGTTTTAATATTTTTTGCTCTTCACTGGTTAGGTGGTGGCACTTCCTTTTTTTATTTATTGTATTGCTGGAAGCAGGCCAGGTATGGATTTATCGTCTTTCGTGAGTTTTCATTAAACGTACTCGTATTTGGTTGTGATTTAATCTGCACTTTTATGATGTTTCCCGGAAACAAAATATCATATGAGATATATGTTCTATATGATCTAACGTTTTCTAACGTTAAGGGAGCAGAATACTGTACTCAAAAATCCTTTAAGAATTCCATCTATAAATTGCCCTAGACCAATATGATCCTTAGCTTGCTCAGGTTAGTCTGAAAAAGTCAGGTAAACTTGAAGCTAAACATCGGCCACCACTTAGCTTTAGGTTTACGTGCTTGTTCAAATAGCTTAGATTTTACTGTTGACGGTCTATATTCGTATCAAAAACGCTGAACTAAACTCAAACCTAAACATTGTGGCTTGTGTGCGATTGTAGTGCTTTGGGGATATGAAACAGGTCGGGACTCGTAGCATATTATCTGTTGTGACTCAGAAATAGCATTCCGTAAACAAATTGCTTGATCATTCGGTGGCTGTGTGTGATCTCCTACATGAGCAGAAGTGGCAAAAGGCGCTAAGAAAACGGCGGAATCTACTACAAAGTGCCTGCGTGTGTATATGCCCAGTAGAAGGATTAAAATACGTTTTGACTGGAGTACTAAGAGATTTGTGTATGATTCGATTATTGCCTAGTGATAGATTTAGTAATTTCGCTTGGTCGTTTTAATTCAGCGAAATATACTGCATTTGGACGCTAGCAGTATTGGCACATTGCAGAGACTTAGTTTACCTGATATCAATTGTTACGGTCGATAAAGTAAACAATTAAAACTAAAGTGTCTAGTTGTACGACTTCAATGTCTTCATGTTTTGCCTTGCACAAGCTTATAAGCCAATTCGGTAGTTTGCTTTGATCAAGTGAAATAAAACCAAATACTAAAATAAGGCCTTATTTCGCTTTTGCGAACTGAAATATGAACAAATATTAAAATTTTTACTCCACGGCAACTTTCGCTTTTAACTTAGTATGATTATAATCATAATCAACTACCGAAGTAATGAAGACGAAACTAGCTGATAAAGACATTTTTAGTAATAGCTTCCTTATTATTAAAAATCCCAAACCCCTGCATTTGTTGTAAATCACATCAGGTACAGTATAATTATCGTTTTTCGCAAAATATGTACAAACATACCATACACAACTTAAGCCAGAACCAATAAGAAAATTTGCTTGATTAATGGCCAATCGTCGAAAATCAATAGCAATTGACTTTAATTAGCACATAGTTGCCACTGGCAAATGAATACGTTGGTTCCATATGTGAAATGGTTTCTACTCAAGTGCTTGGCTCAGTGCCCTTTGGTTTGGTCGACTGTGTTGTTATTACAATTTTCACATTGGCACTGACCAGCCGCAATACTCTGCGGCTTACATCATACGATTACATGCAATTTATATTATTTATCAGAAGGTGGTATTACTTGCTGAAATTTACCTATTAAGTATGTGAATTGACTGCAGGTGAATATGCCAAACATTTACAGATTTAATCCCATAAATTTTCAATATGTTCTCTTAAAGAAGCCCATTAGACCATAGGAATTAATTATTTCATTTCTGCACATTCTTAACGGGAGATAACTGCCTAGTCTTCAACTATTTATATCTCTATTCTTCCATAAGATCTTAAATTGCATCGATTAATACATGTTTAAACGCAGCCCAAATTCTCCATTTTATACATTTATTTTTCTTCAATTTACTGGTATGGCAGTCCAGATATTTGAACAAGTACTCGTATACTCGTATGTTGAGTTGAAAGTAATCTGAAAATTTGCTCTCCCGTGAAATGTTTTTTGGACACACCCAAGGGTACTTTCAAATGCCTTCTTAAAAACTCCATGCTCCTACACAGTAAAGCAGAACTGAGATGATAATACATTTACGAGTATATAGAGTTACTTGGGTTGCCCAAAGAACCAGCAATTGACAGCAATTATTTGTCTGTGCTGATGTTGTTACTGTAGTTGGCCTATTTTTAATTTAATTTTAATTTTTGTAGGGGCGAATGCCCCCATTTATTCGGCTTAATACAAGCTATAACTTAAAAATTAAACCTAAACTAAAACTTAAAACTACGGTTGGTTGGAGTGGTGAAGGAGAACGGATTTGAGGTAGGAAGAGGTGCGGTGGAAGTCAAAGACGGTAGGGTTTGAGTTGATTTTACGTAGGATACGGGAGATTGGTTCGCGCCATAGGAGGTGTGGTGTGTTGGTAGATAGAAGAGTCGTGGGGTATGTAGATTACGAGGATTAGTGTTGAGGAAAATGGAGTTGTGAAGGGACGCGCATTCAACATGACCTGAAAGGAGTCGATAAATGAAGAGAAAGTCTGCTGCATCTCTGCGATCCTCAAGTGTATTTAAGTTGATAAGGTTGAGACGGTTTTGATAGGGGGCAGATTAAAAGGATCGTCCCAGGGTAAACCTCGAAGAGCAAATCGAAGAAAACGTCGCTGGGTGCTTTCAATTCTCGAGATATGAACACGATGATATGGGGACCATACTTGACTGGCGTGCTCTAGGAAGGGGTGAATAAAGGTAATTTAGATAGACCTGGTCACGTATGGGTTGGTGAATTCTTTGGACCACCGTTTTACAAAACCTAGTGCAGAGTTGGCTTTGAGGATTATCTCATCCATATGTAAACGGAAGTTGAACTCCCTATCACACAAAATGCCGAGGTCGCGAAGAGATTGTAAAGAGAAGATAGGTTGGTTATGGAGAAGATAGAGTCGGGAGGAGATTGGTTCCGCTTATGTGAGAAGGTGATGGATTGGCATTTGGCGATATTAAGTTCCAAAGAATTTTTGAGGCACCAGATCGAAAAACTATCAAGATCTTGTTGAAGGAGGAAAGAGTCATGGGGAGAGGAAATGGTTTTGAAAAATTTGGTATCGTCGGCATAAAGGGAGACCGACGAGTGTTTGATGATTATATCGAGATCATTTATGGTTAGTATAAAAAGAACAGGACCGAGATGGCTGCCTTGTGGAAGTCCAGAGGTGGCCAAAAATGGAGCCGAGTGGGCTGACATAAAACGAACATTGTAAAAACGATTTTCGAGGTAAGAAGATATCCATTTTAACAGTATGAGTTCAAAGCCGAGGGCAGACAATTTAAAGATTATTGATCGATGAGAGATTTTATCGGTTGCAACTACATCGACTTCGTTGCCATTCTCTAGGGCAGAGAGGACAAAGGATGCGAATTCAACGAGATTTGTGGTGGTTGACCTACCCTTTAGGAAGCTATGTTGTCTAGGGAAAGTAAGTGATTTGCATAGGAAGCTTAGAGCTTCATACAAAATACTTTCGAAGAGTTTGGGTATATGGAAGAGTTTAGCGATGGGACGATAGTTGGTTATTTCATTCTTTGATCCTTTCTTGTGGATCAGGGTTATGAAGGAGGTTTTCCAAGCCTGAGGAAATTCTCCTTGTAAAAGGGATAGACGAAAGAGATTAGAAAGGGCAAGGGAAAGAGAGGAAGAAAATTTTTTAAGAAATATGGCAGGGAGGCCATCTGGGCCGAGTGTGAATTCGTCATTGAGTTGGTGTAATTTATATTCGATATAAAACGGGTCCAAAATATGAGAGAGAAGAGGGCCATTGGAGAAATATATGAACTCTTTAATAATTGCTAATTTGTATCTATCAGAAGAAATATTTAGAAAAGGGTTTCGCTGCTGCATGTTTCTTTTTGTAGAAAGCTTCTCAAACCAATTTACACTCACTTTTGTTCATTTATTTTTGCAAATCTATTTCTGTTTTCAGTACCACTGTTGTAGCCTTACGGGTTTCTGAATATATTGTTCTGATACCAAAATAGAAAAACCCTCTTCGATGCCGATTTTTTTTTCTCCATTATAGTTTTTTTGGATATAAAAATTGATATAAAGGAAATGAGAATTGATCTGGCGCATCTTTCATCTCATGCATACATCTCTGCGCGTTTTTAAATCACAATTTGCAATATGTTTAGGATTTTCGCACGTATTGTCGTTGATAGTAATTGCTCCGAAAAATAAAAAATAAAAATTTCCAATTAAACGTTAACAATTAATTTGCAATTCACATCAATCAATACTATGAACTATAACATATGTATGTTGGGTTCGATCCGCTTTGTTTGGTGGTTGCTCCGAAAGTCTAAGAAACTATCAAAGGCAACAGAAAATTTGCTAACCGAACGTTCTGTATTATCCATAATCGAACGGTCTTACAGCTAAGCAAGTGCCTTGGCCAATCTGCATACATTCAATCAAATTCAAGAACAATAGAAACGACAATTAAAAGTTATACAATTTTGAGAAATAATTCAAGTTGAGTACAGTTCAGGTTTTAAGTTTTTTATATAAACAATTAGTTAGGATACATTTCTCAACAGTCATATTGTTTCCAATTTTGCAAGCTGAATCTCATATTAATTGTGAGATTGTAAATTCTGTCCTTCTGAGGAAAAAGGATGAGAAGATTTATTTTTGGGTACGATAATATTGTAGTTAATAAAATAAATTTAAATAATAAACAAAATATTTTGAAAAAGAATTTCAAAGTTTCAAGTAAAATTTTGTCGTGCCAGATGCGCAAGTTAATTTGATATCATATACCACCTTGATCAAAAAGTTCAGAAAATTAAAAATACTAGTTTATTCATCTAAATCTATATTGTCCCCTTCAAATTAATCCCCATCTACTGGAACACACTTATGCCAGCGCTTGATCCAATCCTCGAAACATTTTTTATATTCGGTTTTCGGTATGTCCATGAGTGCTTCCTGCGACTTTTCCCATTACTTCCTCTCGGCTGCTTAAACGCGTTCCGTGGTATTTTTTAACTCGATTGAACAGAAAGAAGTCACAGCGAGCCAAATCAGGTTAATTAGGTGGCTGTTGGATGGTATTTGTGGCATTTTTCGTCAAAAAATTACGAATAATGATGGTCGACACGGTCTCTTTTTTGCATGAAATTGAGGTGTTTTGGCACCAACTTTGCTGCTACACGACAGAAACCCAAATCATTAACCAAAATGTCTTCGGCGGATCCATAAGCAATGTTTAAGTCCTCCGCCATCTCTCTGATAGTTAATTTGCGGTTATTGACCAACATTTCTTTTACTTTATCAATGTTTTCGTCGGTTTTCGATGTCGATGGTCTGCCACTGCGTTCATCATCTTCGATTGAATCACGAACACTTTTGAACCGCTCGTGCCACTGGTAAACGACCGTTTTCTTTAGAGAATCGTTGCCGAAACACTTTTCCAACATTTTCAACGTTCGCGCACCATTAAATCCGTTTTTTACGCAAAATTTAATACTAGTTCGTTGTTGCATCCATTTCTAAAATTGTAAAAAAATCGCCAACACGCACATATTGATGTACTTTTGCAAATATTAAGCTATGATGCTAAGATTTAGAGGGAATGTCCACAACAGATGTACCAACTTAACAAAAAAAAAAACAGAACTCAAATCGGAACAATAGGAGCGCCACACTGTGGTTATCCCGGAAACTTTTTGATCAAGATGGTATTTCAAATATTTAAAATGAAAAAGGAAAATTAAATATTGTAAAGTTAAATTAAGAGGAGGCGGAAATACCCGTTAAGTGTATGAAATCGAACAAAATTGTTATCATAGAGTTTGTGGTTACCAAATTGGAATTCATCCCGGGTGTGTTACTTAGAGTTCAAACAAAAGAGGGTTAATAGCAAATTATTTACCAGTTACTCAAGTTGCTTTTGATTGTTTGAATGTTTTTCAGAAATATAAGAATCTTTTTAATGGGGTAGGATGCGTTGAAATAAAACGTCGACTAGAGCTCGAGAAAACTGATTTACCGAATATTGTTCCATCATGAAGATTCAATTTAGGTTTTATAATGTGTTGAATGCAGAATTTAATAAAATGGTCTTATCCGAAAAACCACCAGTACTATTGAAGGGGTCAACTCGTTAGTTTTGGTAGAAAAGGAAAACAAGAAAATTCGTATTTGTTTAGATCCCCGAAATTTAATTTGGCCATAACACGCCCTCTTTACACATTTCCATCCTTTAAACTAATAAAAAGTCATTTTAAAGGTACTGCAATTTTTTCGGCGTTAGATGCCATCCAAAAGGCTTTTGGATGATTCCTTTAGACCCCGAAAATTTATTAACGTTTTTTACCGTTAATAAATTTTCAACTAGGTGTTGCTGAAATAAAATGCATACTTTGGAGATATTTTTCGTAAGAAAGGCATTTCCCTAGTTAAGTCTAAAATTAAAGCTATTTTAGGAATACTGACACCCAAATGCATGAAAGATGTTCAAATATTTTTAGGTACACTAATTTACTGTAGTTTTTTTTTACCAAATTTGTTCGAAAATTCTCAGATATTGAGGAATTTATTAAAAAATAACATTTTATTGGAGTGGGATGAAAATTATGAGAAATGTTTTAATCGGTTGAAGAGGAATTATACACAATTGTTATTGAGTGTAATAAGTCAAACAGTCTCCGTAGAGACAGATCATAAGATTGTGATATCTCTTTTTGAAAAAACCACTTGCAAAGGTTCCATTGCGGCGGCAGAGAATAATGATTTGTATTAAAATATATGATTTACAAGTTACTTACAGGTAAATTAATGCAGACTGCAGAAACATTATCAAGGGTCCAACTTCCAAAGTAAGGAGTTTTGGAGAAGAAAAAAATCTGGTATTCCCAGAGGAGTGTCGGATAACGGGCCCACTTTTGTTTCGTCTGAAATGAAATCATTTTTCGCAGACTGGGATGTCAGTCATAAAACTAGCAGTCCACACTATCCGCGGCGAATGGTTTGTCAGAGAGCTCACTTCAAGCCATTGATAGATAATCAAAAAGTGTAAACAATCAGATACTGATCTATACATAGCTTTACTGAACCTAAGAAATACACATAACAGTTTTGGCACAACACCTGTCCAATTGCTTTTGGCAAGAACGTCAAGGTCAAAAATAGCATGCCAAAGTAAACAACTTAAACCATCAATCATAGATAGTGACAATAGAGATCAACCTAGACCTATCAACCCGCGAAAACTATGATAAAATGGCAATGATAATAAAATTAACTGGGGCTTACATACTTCTTCACTAAAAAAGCATCTTCTGACAACTACTTATAGACTATATCATCTAAGACTTTTTTGCTCTCGCAAACTGTTAGAAACGGTCTATTATGGCTTAGTGCAATAAAAGTTGCAGTATGGGTTGGCTTGCTGGGGCGATACTTATGACAATAAGTTATAACCTCTGATTATTAGCCAAAAACATATTCTAAGAACTATTTGGGAAAATGACGATGCGAACATAGCATCTTACTTTTCCGCAATTCAAAAATTCTTCCACTGAAGCATCTATACTTTTATAAAGTTTTAAAAATATTTTTTATAAGAAGTGGTTATCTAAATAATCAAAATTCAACTTCCTATGCACTTCGTAGTAATGACAGAAATTTGGTTATCATTCCAACATACAGCACTCATAAATTTTTTAATTTTTACACCTCAGTAGCACCTAGGTTATTTAATCTATACTACCTTTTGAACTTCGGAATATTAGGAAATTCTATTCATTCTATAGAGGAATTAAAAAATGGCTTTTTAATTTTGACTTCAAAGAAATAAATCACTTAACAAGAGCCATAAGTTGAATATTTTTTTTTTATTTGTTTATTCTTTTACTTTTCATTTATAAGTAATTATTTGTTGATCACCAGTATGCTGCAATTGTTAATTAATAAATGATATTTTGCGTACTAGCACCCCACAACTCTCATACTCGTATTATCGGTCGTTTTATTAAAAGTTTGAAAAGCGATATATTCGGCACTAGTTTTTCTTAAATTATGGAATGTATCTACTTAATTTTATATTTCAATTTTTATCTTTATAGTAGGAAAACACTTTTAGTAACTCGCTATTACTGTTTATAAATTATTTATAATTCTAAATTTGTATATACAATATTACCATCAGTATTATAGCATTATTATACTAAAGGCTTTGAGTTAAATAGAATATGAAATAAATAAATAAATAAAAAAAAACAATCATCAGTGAGCCTATTGCTACGAAAACCATACTATCGGGCAAAGAAGTTTTCGTGTTTTGAGATATGTCATTAGCTGCCGATTTGTCAGCGTTTCCATGATCTTGGAAAGAAGGGCCGTAAGTGCAATGGGGTGAAACCGGAAAAGGCGTGCGTCTTGAAAAAGCCGTCTAACCAGGACAAGGCACTGATACAACCGTCGTAGCCTGGGCATCATATGGGAACATTTGCAACCAGTTCGGTTTATCCACTTACTGGCCATGCAGTCTCAATACTTTGGCTTAAAAGTGGAATTTTGAATTGAATTTACTCCCGGTATCTTAATTCGTGAGGTTGAGTTGCTCTTAATTTCGCTCCAGGGGCAATTAAGTGACTGTGGGCTTTCAGAGGGTATTGCAACCAACCCACTGTTGTTTACGCCTCTCACGTATTCCATAGACTTACTATGTAGCCTCAAGTAAATAAAAACTTCTGTGCTAATAAATGTATATCTGTATTTATAAAATAGTATCTAAAACTTGATTTCTGAATTTTAACAGATTGAATTCACAATATCCCGAAACAGCACTATAATGAAAAAATATTTCCTCAATCACTGCGACTATGGCCTGCAGTGAGAGTAGCGTTGTTCAAGTAATATATGTACATACGAGTATTTATGCATACACAAATTTATGTGCTTTCATCGATATTTCCGATACCAATGTCTTAAGAATTTACCTTTATTTTATCCTCCATTTGTAGCAGGGTTTTTCTCAAGAATAGTTAAATCGATAGTTTCTTTCATTTTATTAATATGTGGCTTATTAATAAACAGAAAAAGTTATTATGAGATATATTATTTTATTCTCCAAAATTCCATCGAGCTTATACGTACATCTCCTATGAAATATTTACTCGTTGGTCGCATTTGAGAATATTTTCACTTTAATCAGCAACATTCTCTTAATAACCCTGATAGCAAAATCCGTTACGATATTTTTCAATGCCTTTTTTATTTTTCACTCTCAGATTATCCCACAAGTAGCCGATTCAATACCTTTTAAGGCGAAAAAACCACTCCAAACCAAGTGTTTTGGCAAGTTTACTGCAGAAAAAGTTTGCAAAAGTAGTAAGTGTTCGAAACTTTTCTTTTCGTAGTAGGTCCCAAAGGCTTATTGAAGTGCACTCAAAAGAAAAATATCTAGGAAGGATTTTCTTTCACCATTTAATAAACCACGAATAATGCAATACATTGAAAGCCAGCAGAGAATGTTGTTAAGTTTTATGTACTTTAAATTGTATTCCACTTATTTAGCTACGTTTGCAGTGTTGTAAAACTTTTTGATTGAGTTGACCTATGGTCGAAAAAACTGTTTCTTTATTTTCTTTTTAGAAAATCAATATATACATACATATAACATATGTATGCCTTCTTGATTTCAATTGGTCATAAGTATATGTACATATATATAATGAGCATCCATTAGTATCAGGATTTTTTTCAAAAGTCAACATCAATCGTTGTATTTTTCGCCTTAACAGGCCCGGGTTAGCCTCGTACGACTTTATTGAGTTTCGTACAATCTGCTCTTATAACAAAAACTAAAACTAAAGAACAAGCAAGATCAGGGTCGGCAGATGTGAAATTGAGGGTGTTTTGATGGTGCTTCCTCTGCAAAGGTAATCAAACGCATGAGAGAATTTCAGCTTCACGTAGCATTCGAGAGACTGGTTCGATAAAATCGGTCGGTGGTTATTTGGACGAAAGAGAGGAATAGACATTAAATTGCGTGGGTTGGTATTAAAGAAAATCAGATCCAGCAGTAAGGGACAGTCGTTGGAGGCGGTTAAGAGTTAGTGTATAAAGAAAATATCGGCGGATGCTCTACGGTTCTTCAGTGATAGAAAACTCAGCAATTTGAGTTGGTCAGCACCTGGAAGCCTGCGCAGAATGAATCGTAGGATCCTGCGTTATTCAAGTTATGGTTTTCATAGTAAAGGGACTATGCCTGCATAGCGTATGTAAGGAGTGTAGTACCCAACGAAGGCATGCATGATGCAGGAGTAGACGGCAGTGGTACGCTAGCGATTGCTCTTCTCTGGCGCATTGGAATTGGCTGATTCTTGCCGCTACCCCGTATATCTCAAATCACTTACCTTTTACCTTCGTGCCGAAATTATCCAAAAAGGAAAAGAAAATAAGGATGGATATGAAGAAAGCTCCTTTACTTTATATTGACTAAACGGCCGGACTTAAAAGAAATGAGGAGAAATTGGTGAAAAAAAAAAACAGAGGAAAGGACAACGGAAGATCACATTTGACTTCCATCACCATTGTGTAAGAACGGGACTTACGCGCTTAGCGCTTAAAACTAACTAAACCTACGCTGCCTAATCCCTTATCTACACCGAATTGTCCAGTATTATACACCGATGAAGGCTCGTCACCGGAAATAAGCCAGATGTTTTTGGCTGAAAATAGCCAACCTACTCTTTACGCACCTAAATGCGAGCAGCTGCTACCATTCTGGCCAAAACTGTGAATGGTAACCCCTTAAATGAAGTTCCTCACAGTCACCACCTGCAAAAAAAAATCAGCGGAAATCGGTCACTTTGTTTCCTGTCATGTCGTCATCGTTTGTACATCACGTCCCGTCGCAGTCGGCCCCATCGAAGGACGATCGGTCCGCCTATCCACACACCACTCGCGTTAAACTTAAGCCATAATTTAAAAAAAAAAGATTTCACATCACCATATAATTCAAAATAGATTTATTAAAAAAGAAATAAAAAATTTAAAAATAAGTCCTTACTAATTAATAAATAGTTTTGCTTTTAATTGTATTTGTATTTATTTGTGTAACCGCAAGAGTTTACTATTAACAGATCTAAACGGATCCCTCGTAGTTATGACAAATCCAAAATTAACATATGATTTGTTTTTTTGCGCACACAAATTAATTGAAACAAAATTGTAAAAGACTCTCTCTTAATTACTATTATTATCTATTCTTAACAATTTCATAAAAGAAAACAAATCTATATCTTAATCTAAAATAAGAATAGAATATACGAGTATGTATAATATATTTGACTCTTTTTTAAAAAAGATTTCGTTTTGTTTTCTTTTAGTTCACATTTATTCTGTTTAAATTCACTTTTTGTTTTTAAGTTTCTGGAATTGTTATTAACATTTTTTTTTGTTTCTGTTGAAGAGGTCCCAGGTAGCACCTCTTGTAGGCGATGTAGCTTTTGAAGAACAGTGACTTAGTTCAGCTGAACCGGCAAAGAAAAAAACTATTGATTCTCTCCAGGCTTACTTAGGGCCTCCTGTTTCAGTTTACATCTATGGGGATTTGAGAAAAAACATTTTCACGTTTTTTGGTTCTTTGGTTTTTTCTTCGACCTTGGAGGGATTCCCCCCATCGTTTTCAAAGTTTTCTTATTTCTTCAAAAAAAAAAAAAAATTAATTAAAAACTTTCACATCAGGTGAACAACATCTGTATCTTATATACGTATATACACTATATCCGCGTATCTCAAAGCGGCAAAACGTTTCATCTCTAACGACACTTTTTTTTTTTTTTGTAACTCTTTACTTTGAAACCCACTGTACGTCTAAAAGAAACTGCATGTCCAAGCGTGAGAACTTTACTCGCAGACTGTCTCGAACCAAAAAAAAACTCAAAACGAGCTTACCACTATCATACTGGGAAAGACAACTCTCGACTATTTCATCGTTTGCTGATTCGATCAGCTGATCAAAATCCGTTAAGACTATTGACCATCTAATTGTTTTGGTTCTCTTAAAATTCCATTTCTTTCTTCTCCTTTATTCGGCTTCTTCTTAGCTTTATACCTCATTCACTTCCTATACTCGATTACTTTCTTGCATAAATAGATTCATGTCTAAATGATGGTCCCCATCAAAGCGAAAAACCTATTTATACGGTTTTCCAATTAGCACTTGACAATTTTTCTTCTAAATTAAACGCAAACCATTTGAGATATTTCAAAAAATTTATTATCGACTTGAAGTACAATCAAAACATTTATAAATGGAACTCGTCTTCGTTCATATGGCCACCGCGGACACGTTTGCAGCGGTCGATTCGTTGGACCCAATTTTCAACGACTCGGCCACACATTTCGGCCGAAACGGCCGCTAATTCGAGTTCAATGTTGGCTCTGAGCTCTACCAACGTCGTCGGCGTACTTGCATAAACCAATGACTTAACTTTGCCTCACAGAAAAGAGTCAAGCGGCGTTAAATCGCACGAACGAGGCGGCCAATCGACTGGCCCTTGTCTTGAGATAACACGCTCACCATACTTACTCTTCAATAAATCGATTGTAGCGTGTGCTGTGTGGCTTGTGGCATCATCCTATTGAAACCACATTTCGTCCAAGTCCATATCTTCCAATTCGGGCCAAAAATAATCGGTGATCATGGCGCGATAACGCTGACCATTCACAGTAACGTGACGATCGTTATCGTCGACGAAAAAATATGGCCCAGTAACGCCGCCGGCATGCAAACCGCACCAAACAGCTATTTTTTGTGGATGAAGTGGTGACTCATGAAGCACATGTAGATTTTCACCCGACCAATAACGCATATTTTGCTTATTGACGAACCCATTGAGACAAAAATGAGCTTCGTCACTGAAGATGATTTTGAGATGAAATTCATCATATTGGCGCATATTCTCTAGAACCCAATCGGAGAACGTACGTCCCTTCAAATAGTCCATCGGCTTCAATTCTTGAGTCAGCTTGATCTTGTATGGGTGTAAACCAAGATCCTTACGCAAAATACGCCATAATGTGGTCTGAGCGATGCCCAATTCTTGAGAACGCCGTGGAATTGACTGATTTGGATCGTTTGCTACGGACGCCTGAACGGCACTTTAACCAACCTGTTGTCTCACTGACACGGCAACATCACACAACGAATATGTAGATTCAAATTTTTGCACTAAACTTGTTATTGCCTGTCTACTAGGGCGAGAATTACGACCAAAAATTGGAGTTAACGCTCTTAAAGTTGCAGCCACCGACTCCGAATTTCGATAGACAATTTTTATAATTTGCAGACGTTGCTCGTTCGTATACTTTACCACGATGAAAATGTTGAGTTTATTGAATAAATTGACATTGACAGTTTGATGATTAGTGAAAGAGTGCGTTCATAAATTAAATTCAAAGTTGTCAAGTCCCTATTGGAAAACCCTTTATTGTACAATTTTTGGGTGGGAACAAATGATAGAACTTATTCTTTTCAATACAGTTACGATTCACAATTTAATCGCTTACCTCAATACAATCCAATTTATCAACCGTATAAGTGGTTACTTTTCTTATCTTTTGCTTAAGCCACCTAATCTCTCTTCTTAATTCACACTTCAAATTCAACTAATGTACTAACTCGCTCACCTTGGGGATGCTGATATTTAAACTCCAATGACATATTTCGAAAACAATATGTCATCCAGCGTCCATACAAATTTCACTATTTCTAAAAAATTCGATTCCATTCTCATTTACCAATAGTTGACTCTTTTGCTATTCAAATAACATATCGAAATCTTCTACTATTGAGAAATGTAGGCTATTCACACTTAAGGATATAACAATAAAACGAGTACCTAACCTCCTCCTTCATGATGAGCTAGGCTTTTCCTGAATTTTAAATTCCACTTCAATTCCTTTCGTGAATTTCCGGTGAAAGAGAACTAAGGAATTAAGAAAGAGAGGTACAACAGATCGTAACTACTAGACAGAGGTTTTGTGGTCATTTGAGATTAAAAGTTAGTAGGTCTAATTGAATTATTGGGAGGGGAAAATGTTTATTTTAAATAAGGGGTAAACTTTTTGACTTGGACAGTGACACAAATATGAACACCACAGATAAATGTATTTATTTTTTGCTTAAAAGTCTGATGATATACATATTCCAGAAGGCCACTTCAAAATCACACGGTGATGTACAGGGATTTTATGGCATAAGGTCAGAAAACTCTTTGGATCACCGTTTAACAAAGCCAGGCGCGGAGATAGTCTGCTAATTATGGAATCAATGTGGGTGCGGAAATTGGGCGCTACAGCTTCGGTTGATATGTTATATACAATAGTAAGCTCAGTCAGGAAGTATTGAATGCTTCCCGGAGTATAAGATGGCTTGGCATTTATTTCTGCTGAGCTCAAGGAAGGTTTCGTAGCACCATATTGAGAACCTATTGAGATTGTCCTGTAGAGGTTTCATATCTTCTGCATAGGTAGATACGTGTGAGTTATTTACAATATGTACAACGTCATTAATAGTCAAAATGAAAATTAAGAGACCAAAGCGACTGCCTTATGGAACATCCGAAATTAATTAAATTAACTTACATATGTGCGATTTTATCAAAGGCCTTGCTAGAGTTTTATTTTATCATTATCCTCGTTTTACAATTTACAAATAATTTCTAAATAAAATATGTTGCAGCTTAAAATACGAGAATAGTTAGTGACATTTTGTATTAAATAACATAAATAGAGGCAAATGTTACTTTATATTAAACTGTTAATAGTGGGGTGAACAATTTAAAATAAGAAAAGATAAATATATGTATAATTAATAAGAAAAAATAAGGACAATTTAATTTCAGATGCAAAAAGGAAAAGCATTTCATAAGGAAATTTCTTAAAAGTAAATTAAAAGCTGTTACTCAGTGTAGCGGAGCAAAATTCCGAATTCCTTCTGATTGTAGCTAAAAAGCCATTGTTTAACTCTTTTCATGAATGTACATAAATTACCTCCGAATATTGTATCTACAGGGAGACTATTGAATAATTTGCAGGATAGAATAGAATATGAATTCCTGTAGCAGTTGGTACGAAAAGCAGGAATAGCGACAGGAGATTGTTGATGGCTCCTCAAGTTGTAAGCGTCAGAAATCGGACTCTGTGTATAACCACCTTGGATGAAAAATATTTGTAAGACTGGTAGGATTTGCATATATCTAAATAATTACATGGAGTGGGTCAGACGAGAAGAACCATAGAATTTTAGTATGACACACTTTTGTAGAACAATCAACGGCTGAATTTTACTCAGTACTTCCCCAACATCCTATACCTTACTGCAATTTTGAATGAAATATCCCATAATAAATTGTTTTTAGAGTATTAAACAGACAAAACTTCTTTAGACGGTAGAATGAGCGAATGGTAGATAACAGATATTGCTTTAAACTTAAAATATGATTAGACGAACATAAATTTCGGTCAAAAATAACTAGATATTTAAAATGACTTACATTTAAACAGGGACATTCACGTCGAAATACATTTTAGAGTATTGGACAGAAGATGGACAGTGAAACACGTTAAACCTTGCACATTTTGAAACATGGAATACGACCTCAATATCTGGGAACTCGTGCGTGGTAAGTCTGAAAAACATAAGTTTTGTCTTATCGCTTACTAGTAGCTTATTATACATGAATCAAAGTCTTAGCAATTCATCACCGTGGTTTATATCAGCCATTAAGTTTAACTGATTGGCAGAGTCGTATGTGATCCCAAGTTCATCTGCAAAAGCCCTGACTTTTCCTACAAATGGCTGGATAAACAAGGAGTTGACATATATAAGAAATAATATAAGTACAAGGACCGAGCCCTGAGGGATACCAAGGTTGATAACCATAAAGTTACTTAGGCTAGATTCGATTTTCACTTTTGTTTTCTGTCTTTTAGATAGGACATAAAGCAACTATGTATCGAACCACGAAAACCTATATTATATAGCTTGTTTAGAATAATATTGTGGTCAACCATATCAAACGCTTTTGTTATATCAACAAAAAGTCCAGCACAAGATCTTTTCTCATCCAAACCTTTCTGTATAATGGAGCAAAAATCTAAAAACCTTACTGATAGAAGACAACAGGCAAATTGGTCTATTGTTCCTTTTTTCATGTTTGCTTCCTTTTTTAAAGAGGGGAATAAAAATAGCAGATTTTAAAACTTCAGGAAAACATCCGGACTGAATACTCAAATTGAAAATATGCTCCGAAATATTTACAATATTGAAGGAAATGCTTTTAAGCATAACATTGGAAATCGCTGCAATATGAGTTGGAGCTATTTAAGGAGTGAATGGTCTTCAAAATCTCAACCCCAGAAATAGGTTCAAAAAAGAAGACATCCCTTTCAAAACCAGTATCTGTAAGCCTGGGTTATTTGTTTGAAAAGATTGTTGCCCAACTGAAACAAAGTATTTGTTAAATTCGTTTGCTATTTCTGTAGGTTCTGAAACATTAACATTTCCATTCTTTAAGACAAAGGAATTATTTTGCTTGGTAACACTTCGATTCATAATGTTATTGATCACTTTCCATTCTTGTGTAAGATTCCCTTGCGCAGCCCTTATCTGATTATGATAGTAATCATCACGGCATATTCGTACTTCATTATTTATGATTCGACTCATACGGTTATAGCGACTCTTTAGGCTAGCGTTCTGTGGATGTTTAAGGCACTTTTTCCGTAATTTGTGTCTCTGCCTAGTTTTCCTAAGAAGTAACCAGGCTTTAGCCTGAAATCTGACTTTGTGGGGATAGTAACATAGCTAACTGAGCTTGCATAATTCTTTAAAATCGTCAATAATAAACTAACAGCCGTAGATACATTTTCTTGAGTATACACCTCTTCCCAATTTTCGAAACGCAGTAAATTATTCAGCAGCTCGTAGTTAATTTTATTCAACTTTTATTCCATAACAATTACACCAGTCATACAATGATCAGATATTTGAAGATCGAGTTTGATACCAATGTAAACATTAAGACTAATTCTTAAAAAACGAGAAAATACACATGAAATGACTGTGAATTAAATCTGTACACACAAATAAAATTATAATCTTCATTACCCATGTTTATAGAGATTTTTATACTGTCTGCACTTACCAAATTATAGCGCTTCACGTCACATTCATCCAAATCATACAAATCTCGTATAAGAATTCCAATTCCCTGCAGAATACGAGTCATTGGCATTTGTAAAGAACTTATAACCAGGTATACTACAAGTATATTCATTAATCTCGTAAGAATAAATGCAAATTTCCGAAACGAAAATAATTTCAGGCAAGTTCTTAAAATATTCTAGGTTACTTACTAATAAATCGAAATTTTGCCGTAAGCTTCTAATATTTTGATGAACAATGTTACGAGTAACAGTTTTGCTATTAGTAAAAGTAAATAGACTATAAGTATTGCTTCTTGTAGTTTGAATGGTAAAGTCGTTGTTTATAAGATCAAAACTTTCATTTATGTTAAACAAACATTTCGTAAAAGTATGATTAGAAATTATTAAATTGCGTTTAAGTCGTCAAAAGATCTTATAACAAAAACCTCACCATTTACAGCCTTTCTCAACAGAATGTTACAATTGTTAAACCATAAGTAGGTGCTCGTATTTGAATTTTTTTTCTACTTTAAGTTTTTTAGCTGCCATAAACAATGCACGATTGTTCTTAGTGAAACAATCGTTGATAAAAATATTTCTTTTACTATCGCCGGCAAATAACGAGGAGTTCAACTTCTTTTTTCCATTTTGTTTGCTTTTTATACGAGTAATTCTCTGTTAGACATTAAGCGATGAGAGATACACGCATATAATATTATTGTGCGTAAACTTCAATTCACTTGACGAATTAATTTTTTCAATGCGCTTTACGTAGATTTTTTGGATTTCATCAGGAGTGACAGCGATGCTTAGTGCATCACCGAAAATTTTTTGCACACATTCCTCAGTATTACTGTTACTAGCATCTGGTACGCCAACAATTTCAATGACATTCTCCACCAGCTTCTGCTCTCTCCAGTTTTATTTGCTCTCAAGGTTAATGACATTTAGTCTGAGAGTTTTGTTTTCTTCTTTTAGTTCCTGGACAGTGTTAAGAAAGTCTATGTTAATTTATTTTAAACAAAGAATTTACTCGTAGATAAGCTGCATCGTTACTGGACTTTTGTTCAACTGTTGTTGTTGCTGCTGCAGTTGTTGTTGACTCATGGGTTCAGTCAGAAGATTCATGCTGTTGCTCGCTTTTAGTCATCTTATTGGTTTGCTTCTAGGCACATATAACAGCTTGATGGCCTGATGCTTTTGTATGTTGTATTGTTATAGCTGCTGCTTGCTTTCTTTCTGCACTCTGTTGTTGGTGATGTTGTGGTGGTTGTTTTACGGCGACTGGAGTTGGGTTTAACGCTTCTCTGGGCTGCTCCTGTAGCGATTTTCTACACAGAACAGTGCACTTATCACATCTATAGTTAATATTGTTTGCGTTCAAATATTCCATGTCTGTATCGTGTCACACAAGAAGAATGAAAAAAAAACCAAGGCAATCAGAGCAATACAATATACTATTATAATAACGAATTCAGTAAGGTTTGTAGTAGATGATCTACCTTTAAAAAATCTGAGTTCGTTCGGTACAAGAATAGATCTGCAATGAAAGAACATTGTATCATAAATGATACTTTCAAAGATCTTGGGAATGCAGGATCAGGTAATTTGCCTGCCAGATCTCCTGACCTTACAGTATTGGATTTTTTTGTGAAGAATAAAAGAACTTGTTTATTCAACCGAAATGGCAACTTTAATTGAATTGGAAGAGTGTATTCTCGAAGCGTCATCAAAAGTGAGGTAGCAGTTAACATCAATAAACCTTCGTAGTAAAATCCAAAAACGAGCTCTAGCATGCATACAAAACCAAGAAGGACACTTTGGGCATCTGTTATAACTGTTTTCGTAAAAACACAAAAAATAAAAATTATCTAAAACCACACAAAATCATTTTTTATTCATAACCTTTGGATCTTAAAGCAAAAAACCCTTTTTTATAAATTTTATCTGCTGCAAGCTTCCTCAAATATAGTAAAATCTGTGGGTATTTCTGCTAACTTGCTGATGATTTGTTTTTATTATTTTATAAGAAAAATATTGTAAAATGTTATGTAAATTAGGCGTTTTTTGGCGAAAAGTGGCCTCAGAGTCAAAAATTAGAATGGGCATTGAAAATGGAACAGGCTTAGTATTGAAGTCAAACAATATATCAACTTTATTTATACGCCGTTACAAAGGCTAGTATTACTTCTAGAAATAAATTCTTACCTTTGAATGGAATTTCCTTTATACTGATGGCTCAAAAACTTAATCTGGAACATCCTTTGCAGTTGTTAATGAAGATATAGGAACAATCTCTAAGGGCCTTCTTCCAGAGTTTAGCTCTGTTTTTCTCGTAGAAGCACAAAAAGCCATTCTTCAGGAAAATTACAAGAAGACTGCTATTTTCACAGATAGTCTTTCAACCATTTCTGAGATAAAAAATGCTAACAACAAAACAGAAATTATTGAAAAAATAAGAGACAAGTTAATTGTACGCAATAAAAAACTCAAACTTATCTGGATCCCAGGACACGTAGGCATGAAAGGCAACGAAGCTGCAGATGGAACTGCAAAAGATGTTTTCGGCGAGCCAGCTATTCAATTTTACGCCTTCAACCAGAAAGATCTTAAAAGAGAGATTATTCACTGTTTTGAAATTAGGAGAAAAAATGAGTGGAGGGATTCCGTCCACCACACCAAAATTACGCAAAGCCATATACTCGTATTAAGCAAAAATCCAACCACCATTGTGCAACCTTTTCCAGAAGAACGAAGTCCTCACTATTAAACACCTGATAGGTGAATTCGATAAAGTTAGTTAAAGCTTTATGTATCTTTGTGGCCAAACACAACTAGTTGATATATTAAAAGTTCCTTCAGAACAAAATATAAGAAACGTATTTAAACTCTTTTCTATGCTAAAAATTGTAAATAACCTGTAAAGTATTTATAATCATTGTATACTCTTTTTCCTTTTTAACTTTATTTTTTTAACAACCCTGGTAGATGGTCTTGTATATTGTAGTAATTTCAACGACCCGAAGACCCTAGAAGCTAGTGCTTCTTCTTTTGTATGTATTGGTATTGTAATTTCTTTACATATTAATAAACTTGAAATGAAATGAAATGAAAGTTCTAAACGAAGTTTCTACCATTAGTACCAACAGAGCAATTTCCAAGTAAGCATTTTCTTAAATCCTCCTTACTGTAGAACGACTTTTTTCTTAGAATATTCCCAGGAATCATTTCCTAAATTATCGTTGATGAATTAGGGAACACCCTGTATAAGCGGTTTGCTTATGAAAAGGATTCACTAAAAAAAAATAGAGATGGTTTTGAGATCATATTGGTGACATATTGGAGAATTTAAGACAAGACGGTTAGCTATCGAATTTTTTTCATATTAATAAATCGAAAGAATTGTTTGAGGTATCTGTTATAACGAATATCACAAAGTTGGAAGAAGTGATAGTGAGTTTGTAGGTACTCGTAATTTCGATAGTCAAATTCAGAACCAGGTTTTACGTATACGTGCCGTATCTTATTTCTCTTGCTGTGATAAAGGATTTCGTTGCTAAGGGACCGCTCGCGTAATACAGTGGAAGATCTTTCCATAGAAGACTTCCGAAACGGAATTAGCAGAGGTTTTTCTATCGAGCTTACAACTACAAGTCAACACGGAAGTTAAAGTGGAAAGAAGTATTACACTTATTGATGTCATATGAGAAAGATAACAGGTTTTTTGAAGGTGTAAGATACGTATAGAAGAGACAATGCAAGCATATGAGGAGAGCTCGTTAGCAAAATCATTGGGGAGATGTTGAAGTTTTTATGAAAATTCATGAAAAATAGTCGAAGCTCTTTGTGGTCTGTGGGTAGTTGTTGGATTGAAACCCTAATATTTGTTCGAGATATAGCATCGATGCAAATAGAGTCAGATTTCTCATACAAATAAGCGAGATACAGGTGAACATTTTGGTAAATTCTGCGGTCTCTTAAGGACACAGCGGCCGTCGTTACCGATATCGGTTAGTTGCTTAGTAAGCTTTACAGTGGGGGAAAACATAGGGTTTGAGATTGAAGATGCAGATGCTTTCGAGGCAATGGACGTGTTGAGATCATCAATTGGCAAGGACGGGGAAGTATTGAGGATATGGGAACGGTCGAAATTCGGATAAGAGATTAAATTTGAAGGCAATTTCGAAGCGGTTTGACTTTTAGTAGGGGAGGAGTTGAGCATGAGATTGGAAAACGCGTGTTTGGGAAGACTAGATTTCGTTTAAAGATGAGTTTTGTGAGATGTTATTGGCTGAATGGGGGGGTGGGGGGTAGAAGAATCGGTTCTGAGAAGAAAACGAGAGAAAAGTTTACACTTTAAAATTCCAGTTAAAGTCACAATGAGAAGTCGAGGATTGTCTATTGGGCTCGAGATCTTGATTGGGATTGGGGTTAGGAGTATATTTTTTAGGTATTTTTTTTAGGTATAATCTAAGGCCTAGAATTAGGATTAACATTTGGCTTGTGTTGCTCTTTGGTTTACTCTTTTTAGCTTCAATTCGCCAAGTTGAATGAGTGCATGAGGCACTTGTATTTCGTTGGAATGTTAATTTTGAAGCGGCAATACCTTGAAGTTTTGGCCGAGGTGTTGACAATAGCGATTTTAAATTTACGCTTAAAATGTCTTCAATCCAATTTGTGTAGATGTGATTCAGTCAACTAAAATAACGTAAGATGAGTGGTTGCCTAGAATACAACAACCCATGGAGACAAATAACCACAGCATGCTTCTGAAAACGCTAAACCAAAAATCATTGATGACATCGATGAAACAAATAGTAAGTCGATAAATTTAATTATTCTTCCTCTTTTTCCATCCAGTGATTAACGCTGAACTTGTTTCCGTCACTAACATTCTTAAAAATCATGTGGAACAGATGGTATAAGTACTATAGTTATTAAAAAAACAGGAAAATCAATTCCAACCCCTGTGGTTGTTAATATAAATAAAAGTTTTGAATGGGGGAAATTATCAGATGCTCTCAAAACATCTATCAATTTCAATTCAATTCAATTCAATTCTTTATTCGGTGTTCAAGTAAGATATGGATCTTTTATAGTACAAAATCAATATTATAATATACAATTGCGGAATATTTACACAGCTTAAACTTAGAACTATGGGAAGAGGAGAGGGAACGATGTTAAGAGGAAGGGATTAGGACATTCAAATATATACATATGAGTATATATGAAAATTAGCTATAGAAACAAAATATTTCTTTTTGGAATAGCTTTGCTCCAGTCAATTGCGTTACCTCCCTTGGAAGAGAGTTGCATAGTCTAGCGACATGTACGTAAAATAGACGAGATGTGTTCATGTAATTGATGTGGGATTGTAAGTCCGGGAAGATTGTGCGAATTGAATTTTGTCCTTTAGGTATAAAGGCAGATGTGTGTTGATAATTTTGTGCATGAAAAGACAACACCTGGCACTTAAGAAATCCCTTAGATTACAACCAAGTACCAGACAGTGATAGTGGGTATGGTCATACCTGCGAAGCCCTATCGTATTATTAAATGCAACAAGTAGTTTATGATATGATTGAGAGTCGAGCCCGCAGTATATAACGACAAAGTTATAAATAATTGGTAAAAGTAGCGTTTTGATTAGCCTGATCTGTAAATTCAGACGAAAGCCAAAGTTTTCGAAGTACCATATAAATACAACACACAATATGATTGATGTGATCGATAACATTAAGGGAGCGATTTGTTCTGTAGCCCAGACTTATAACAGTATCAACATAAAGAAGCGCCACACGATTTAAGTAAATATATGGGATTGAAGCGATATCGTGCTGTTTTTTTAGATATCACAATACACTGATATTTATTAGTATTAAGGTTCAACCCATTCATTAGTGGCCAATTGTATATAAGAAATAGATCTTCTTTGAATCTATATCCTAAATTCTCAATTAATCCAATAGGTCTAGATAGATACAATTGGACATCATCGGCGTAAAGGTGTAGAGATACATTATTACTAACAGTGGATAAGTCGTTAATAAATAGGCAGAATAAAATAGGGCCTAAAATCGAACTTTGGAGTACTCCAGCGCGAACATCCATAAAATCAGAAAAACTATCTTCAAACTTTACCCTTTGGGTTCTGTTACCCAGGTAACTCATCATAAACCGAATAGATAGTTCACTAAAGCGAAAAAATAACCTGAGTTTCCGACATAAAATATTGTGGTCAACATTGTCGAAAGCTTTAGAGAAATCTAATAAACACAGAATGGTCACATTATTTTTGTCAAACTGAATCCTTATGTCGTCGAGCACCTTAACCATTGCTGTAGAGCAGCTATGATGGGCTCGGAAACCACACTGAAATGGATATAGCAGTCCATTTCCAATTAAGATATGTGTTAATTTGTTTTGCCATAATTTTCTCCAACACTTTAGATAAACATGGCAAAATACTAATTGGGCGAAAATCTGAGGGATATGATGCGTCAGGTTTCTTAGGCACAGGAGTTACTAATGCTTTCTTCCATCTAGCCGGAAATGTACTGGAATACATACAGAAATTTATGATGTACGTGAACGGAGCCAATAAATACAGAAGCACCATTTTGATGAAGCGGAGGGGAATACCATCTGAACCAACAGCTTCAGACCGAAGCGAGCGAATACTCTCAACAACCTCAATTTCAGAAACAACTTAAAAATTAAATTCATTTGGGGGACGGATTACAAGTTGAGCATTTGGGGCAAACTCACGGTTTACTTCACTAGGTGATAAAAATGCGCTGTTCAACACATTTAAATCGGGTACGTTACAAGATACATTTCTTTTGCCAACACCAATGGTGCGCAAATTGCCCCATAGCCGGTTAGCTGAATGATGTGGATTCAGCTTGGAAAAATATTACCTTTTCTTTGAACAGCGGGCACGCCAATATTCTCTCTAATGTGAATCATCTGAGTTTCTTCTCTACCCCGCCTACTTTTTTCTACGGTGCTTTATAGCATTATGTACTTCCGCGGTGAACCAAGGGATGTTTTAGTTACGAATTTTAACGGTTTTGATGGGGACATGCTGTTTAAAAAGTTCAAATAATTGACACACTAAGTAATCGAATTTCTTATTTGCATTGGGGATGTTATGTATGTTATGCCATGGTATACTTTGAGTGTTGAATTGCAGTGCGTCACAGTTAGTGGATGAAAAATCTCTATATTGAAAAATTGATTGTATTGGATACACCTTCTAAAGATAGTTGGTCATTTACCATTACACAATACACAATAATCGCGTCGAGAAGCCTTGGAGAACAGTTGGGAGCAAAGCGGGTAGCATATGTATTAACCACAGCCAATTCGTTTGCTGCAACACATTTTAAGAGTTGTTGAACTCTAGTATCCACTTTTAAGAGATTGCATTGAAATCTTCACAAATCATAATGTGTTCATAGTTAGCTGAGAAATACTGTATTTCGGAAAATAAGCGCTCAGGTGAATATTTTCAATTAGGACAATATGCAGCACCAACAACACACTTAACACTTCCATTGCTGACTTCAAAAAGAAGATATTCTATTCCACTGTTTCCGGACTACCCAATAATTTTGTAAAGAGAAAGGCTGCAGTAAATAGCAACACCACCACCAAAAGTACTGGTCACTCTATCATTGCGAATCAGCTTATAGCCAGAAATATCATATTGACAATTCGATATATGAGGTTTAAACCAAGTTTCTGATACGCAGATTATGTCCACACCAGAGTCAACAAAAATATGATTCAGGTAATTTAGCTTTGAACTACTCAAGTTGCGCTCATTCAAATAACATACCCTGAAACCATCGCTTACATCAGAATTTCTTACCACCGTACGTACTGAAAATTCTGCCATGTCGCCAGTCAAAAGCGCATTAGCCGTCATGAATGGTTTTGAGAAGCAAAGCAATTTATCAAAGCACTAGAATAAAATAATATTTGAGCTAAATAACTACAATCATACATATTATAAATGGGAGGTAAAGAAGGGCAAACGTTATCATCGCCAATGAGCGAGTTTCCTCGCATTTGTTCGTGCGAAAAGATTAACTCCTATGCATCTTCGAGTCTCTGAAAAACAAAAAGTCGTCGGGAGTAGACGGTATTCCAAACGTCGTATTAAGACACCTGCCCTTGGAAGCAGTGGATATATTTACTACGCTGTTTAACAATGCGCTGAATAATGCATATTATCCGACGCATTGGAAAACAGCAGTGGTACATCCCATCCCGAAAAGGGATAAAGTTAGAACTAACCCTGCAAATCTCCGGTTAATTAGTTTGCTTCCGAATATTAGCAAGGTATTCGAGAAAGTGGTTAATAGAGCGCTGTTAAGGTGGGTTGAGGAAAATAATATAATTCCGGAAAATCAGTTTGGTTTTAGGGCGAGGCATGACACTATTCATGCTGCGTCAAAGCTGGTCTCCGACATGCAATGGAATAAATGCCAGAACCAGTGTACGGGTGCCTGCCTCGTTGACTTTGAGAAGGTCTTCGACACCGTATGGTTAGAGGGGTTTTTCGATAAGTTGACGAGAATGGGTATGCCGAAACCTCTGCTATATATGATTTACGACATGCTTATGGGAAAGAAGTTCGTTGTTAACTGTAACAATGTTATTTCGAGTAAGATCTTTGACATTAAAAACGGCTTACAACAGGGGGCTGTCATTTCTCCGATACTGTTTAACGTTTACACAAGTGATCTAGTAGGTTCCCTCAATCATGCCATAGCGTACGCAGACGATTTAGTGGCGTACAGATCAGGTCCAAAAATCGAAGTCATCAATACTCTTCTGCAGCGTGATTTCGATCAAATTAAGGCGTATTGCGATGATTGGAAATTGAAAATCAATTTTCAAAAGTCGGAAACAATCTTGTTCAGGACTCCATTGAGATGGGCTTCTAGAGATACCAGACATAACTGGCGAAATTTGGCCATCATTGGACAGCACGGACTGCCATTAGCGGTGAGAAACGTAGTGAGATACCATGGTATTTGGCTCGATAAGTATTTGTATTTTGACAAACATATAGATGCTTGTCTTGCTGTAGCCAAGAAGGCTTTAGCCCTGACAAGAAGGCTGTTTCACAGCAGTCAACTTGTCTCCAGGGTGAAAGTCATATGCTATGTGGCCCTAATCAGGCCAGTCATCGCGTATGGTTGTCCCGCGTGGTTCAATGTAGCGCCGTATCAGATGGAAAGGATTCTTAGGACTTGTCTTGGCTTGTACAGAACACCAGAATCAGAGTACAAAAAATATTATCCCAACAAAGTCCTTTACGATGGGGCTAATCTGAATAGGATTGACAATTTCCTGATTAAGGTGATTCGAAGACACGTTGCAAGGGCAATGGCCAACAATAATGGCCTGATCTTTGGGGCTTATTACCCCAATGAAATGTACCACTAGAGCTCACTCCTATCGGGCTTTATTCCGCCAGAGGCTTTTCTCCATATTGATGCTAAAGGGTTAATACAAAGTAGGGATGGTATCCCGGTAATATACCACCGCCACCACGGTGCGAGGGACAAGCGGCTTACCTACGACGGGTATGTTGCCAATGCTTAGGAGCTCCTCCGTTTTAGTCCCGCAATTGCGGACAGGGATCGGATCGATGCCGAGAAACAGTACACCGAATTCTGGTGGCTTCAAGAAGGAAAAAGGGTTTGCTCGATCTCCTAGGTCGGTACGTTACTAAAGTAACATATTCCTCTTAGTTGTAAGTTAGATTAGGGATAGTTAGGGGGATCTCGTGGAAAGGCCGCGTTCGTTAACATGAGGCCGCACCTCTGAGAAGTGACCAGTGTTTTATCGCATTGGTTAAATCTTGGTAGTGCGTGTGCATGATGTTGACGAATAACGGGCGCCCGAAATCGCAATTGGGATGGTGACCACCCCGTGCGAGAGGCTACGAGTGCTCACTACCCCGATTATAGTTAAGTTAGGTTAAGTAGCTTAGGTAGGTTAAGTAGAATAGGCCCATAGTTTTAAGTTTTATACAAAATTATTAAAAGATATGGTATCTAGGTTTTTTCCAAAAATTATTTTCATAGAAATTTCATATATTGTATATTTGATAGATAAGATTAATCGTAAGATAGTTTTAAGGCCGAAAGGCAAACTTGAAATGAAATCGTTAAGTCTAGAGCGCTCGGTAAGAGCCAGTAAGCTAGAATAAGTAACCATCATTGTCAAATTAGATTTAAGCATTTTTGTCTAGAATTTAAGTAAATGTATTAAAAATGCAATTTTTTTTTCTTTTATAGCTATAATTTGAAGTTTTGCTGTAAGTGCTATAAGAGTTTTCTGGCACCGGAATATTCCGGACAACAATAACAACAACAACATATACCGGTCGCAGAAACCACAGGTTAAGAGTCAGGAGAGTAAATTCAAAAATCAGAGACAAGTAAAATGTTTTCGTTGCGACGGCCCCCATCTTGCTAATGTATGTTTCCACAGAAGTACTGTGTGTAATTTTTGTAAAGTGCGTGGTCATCTTGCCAAAGTATGCTTAAAGAAACGCCCAACAAATAAAAATCAAAATGTAAACTATTTGGAAAATGACCACGAACTGTGCGAAGAGGAACCTATCATTTATATAAACACTTTACGTGCTAAAAGTGAGAAAAATTATGGATATATGTATATATAGAAAATAAATTAACTAAAATGGAAATAGATAGCGGGGCCGGCGTCTCGGTAATGAATTATAATGAATTTCTTAAAAATTTTAACCATTTACCAATTAAACGTTCTAAAATAAAATTAAGTACCTACAATAATTCATTTTTAAGTGTTTTAGGTGTTGTGGAGGTTGTTGTTGCTCCTCAGAACATGAATGCGAATAAAAGGAGATTACAGTTGTACATCGTGGATTCAGATAAGCATGCACTATTTGGAAGGGAATGATTATTTGCATTTGATGGTTTGCCAATTACTGAGATCTTCAAAAGGAAAGGCGATATAAGTGAAAATTGTAACCAGGTAAATGTTATTTCAAATTCTAAATTGCAAACTTTTTCAAACGTCTCAAATGTTCCACCTGAATTGCCAGTACTTTTAAGGAAATATAGTATTGTAGCACAGCTATTATTTTATTATTTTGTTATAAATAAATTATTAATTGTTTTGTGAATTATTTAACATTATTTCAGTTTTAATTAACATTTAAATTTATGTACCAAATAAAAAATAATGATGTGACAACATTTAAATTTATGTACCAAACAAAATATAATGATGTGGCAACTCTCAACTTTTATTTGTGTCGCATCACATAATTCACACTCACTTCAAGTACCAAATTACTCTAATAGAAGAATAAAATTTTATTATATTGTGAAAAATCCACGTAAACCGTTGTTAGTGTTTTATTTAGAGAACAGCTTTTACAAGTTTACGCTCCGATTAAAAGGAATCACTCATACGTTTCGACCAAGACTTGGCCTTTCGTAAGTGATTGGAGGTTTAAGTTTATTCGTGTGTCTTCGACCAAGTTTTGGTCTTTTCACATAAATCAAAACCAATTTTCACAAGTTTCATCGAGAGGACGAATTTTCCCTCTACAATTGGCGCCCAACGTGAGGCTCGAGTTCCCCACGGATTTATCGGCAATTCACGCAAGTCAGTGAAACCGATAACGCGAGTCAGTGAAACCGATAACGTGAGTCGCGGTCGCGGGTAAACGGATATTCCGTTTTGGCGTTTAGGCAAGGCTCAGCACAGGAGATAGCACCAGCAGCAGCAGTAAGACCTCTGATAGGCAAGGCTCTGTTGGAACGTACGTGGAAGAGCAAGAAGACCTACTAAGCAGCAGTAAGACCTCTGACAGGCAAGGCTCGGGGGGTAGATCAAGAAGACTGGAGGGAATGTTTGACGGTCCAGCGGCAAATACAAGAACAGGTACTACCAGCAGGATGACGACCAACGAACAAGCAAATACAACGGACATGGAACACCGTATTCCCGAAGGAACCCAGCGGTTTAAAGAGACGTTGTGCGATTACACGGAGCGGTTTAATGGCGAATTTGACGCCCAACGTTTCGAAAATTTTATAACGAACGTTGAAATTTTTAAAAGGGTTCGCCGCATCACCGATGAAGATGCATTGATAGAGCTTCCCTTGCTTCTAAAGAATGAAGCAGCGACATGGTGGAAAGGCATCCATACGGAAATGACTACTTGGTCAAATGCCATCGAAATGATGAGAGACCAATACGCTCCACGACGACCAGTGTACATTATATTTGAGCTATTGTTTGAAAAAAAACAAAAACTGGGTGAATCAACGGACCAATTTATCAGTGCAAAAAGAGCATTATTGGCCGAAATTCCCCAGCCACCCATACCAGAGGTACACTGTATAGACATTATATACAGCCTGCTACATGATAATATCAAGAAGGGTGTTAGGAGGGGCGAGTTTAAAACATTTACCCAACTCATAGCCCTCGCAAGAGAATACGAAAGACTCCACCCAGTAGCGAAGAAGGAAGTTATAAGATGTAGCTTCTGTCATTTTGTAGGACATATGAAAAAAATTGCCGTAAATTTAATAGCAGCGAGCAGTCCAAGCAGCAACGACCACTAGGGCCTAATAATAGAGGTCCGGAAAATCCGCTAGTTTGCTTTGGATGTGGAACCATAGGCTATATAAAAAGAAATTGTCCAAAATGCTCTAAAGGCATCAGCTCTGGAAGTGGAGCCAGCATTAATGCCTTAGACTTGAGAATTAGCGAGGGAGGTAACATACCAGCAGTGGTAGTAGAATTTGGCGGTATTAAACATGTTGCTTACTTAGATACGGCAGCCAAAACGAGTATTGCCAGCAACAGGCTGAGTGCCCAGCTAAGAAAGGAAAATCACGACTTTCGGAAAATGAAAGCGGAAATTAGACTGGCAGATGGTATTCTCAGAACCCAAGATATCTTGACGACAACCACTTATATGAAAATAGGCCGCCGACAAACCAAAATAAGCATTAGTGTGTTGTCAGAAGCCAATGACAATATCACGTTATTGGGAATCGATTATTTAGAAAGCTCTGGTATTATAATCAACCCAGCCAAGAACATATGGTATTTTGCCGATCAACCCGAATTTAGTGTTCCTTTCTTTAAATATACAGAAATTGCAACAACACCGAATTTTGCATACGGTGAAATCAGCCCAGTCTCTCCAATTTACGATCCGGCGATAGTACAAAAAATAAATAAGCTGATTGATAACGCACCAAGGTATAAAAAACCCATGCCATTGCCACCTATGAAGAAATATTCTGCAGAAGAAATATACGAAGTATTTGAGGATTCCTTACCACTACATGTCTACGACCAAGGACAACCAGGTAACAATCGGATACGAAACGTATTCCTCGATTTCTCTAATGAAGAGGAAGACCGGCTAAATGACAGACTGTTTGGGCCACCCTATAAGTTGGGCATAAACTTGACCAGTATTATAAAGAAGGATGAGGGACAATTAGATGATTTATTACAGAAGCACGACAATATTTTTAAATGGGAGGACGAGATAACTGTTCGTGGTGTAGTTCATTCCATTGAAACCGTCTATCACCTGTGAGGAAGGAACAGCTTAAAGCTGAGTTACAGAAAATGCTTTTGCAGAAAATCATTGAACCGTGCGATTCACCATGGGCCTCACCTGTAGTGTTGGTTCCCAAAAAGAATGGTGACATCAGGGTGTGTGTTGATTACAGACAAATCAATGCCATCACCACACCAGATAGGTATCCTCTTCCTCGGATAGATGACTTGCTCCATGCAGCCAAATCCACGCCATACATGTCTACGATTGACCTTCAAGCTGGATATTGGCAAATCGGAGTAAACCCATCGAATAAGGATAAGACAGCCTTCACGTCGCCGTTTGGTACCTTTCGTTTTAATAGGATGCCATTCGGATTACGGAACGCACCCGCTACATTTCAACGCCTGATGGACCAAGTCCGATCTGGTTTAGATGACACAGTGGTCCAGGCTTACCTAGATGATCTAATTGTTTGCTCATCAACGTTAATAGAGCATATTAATGATTTAGATAAAGTTTTCAACCGGCTTAAGCAGTTCGGCTTGCGGGTAAATCTAGGAAAATGTAATTTCTGTTGCGAAGAAGTTAAGTTTCTGGGACACATTATTACGATAGATGGGATAAAAACGGATCCTGAAAAAGTGTCAGCCATACTTAATATGCAACAGCCAAAAAACGTGAAGCAAGTTCTCACGTTTCTACAAACCTGCTCATGGTATAGACGCTTTATACCTGATTTCGCTAAAGTTTCGAAACCAATAAGCAGTCTTACAAAAAAATCAGCTGTATTCAGGTGGAGTGCATTGGAAGACGAGTCATTTCAAAAACTCAAGAATCTCTTGGTGACTGCACCTATTCTAAGTCAAGCCGACTCAACAAAGCCATACCGTTTGAAGACAGACGCCAGCAGTTATGCATTGGGAGCAGTTTTAGTCCAGGGGGAGGGCCCTGACGAGCACCCAATAGAATATGCTAGTCGCTTATTGACATCAGCAGAACAGAACTATTCGACGACAGAGAGAGAAGCACTAGCGATCGTCTGGGATACCAATAAATTTCGCGGCTATATT
Source organism: Volucella bombylans (assembly GCA_949129095.1). Classification (NCBI taxonomy): domain Eukaryota; kingdom Metazoa; phylum Arthropoda; class Insecta; order Diptera; family Syrphidae; genus Volucella; species Volucella bombylans. The sequence continues at coordinate 38,952,808 of OX422143.1, forward strand.
GAAGGCGCAGACTTAACCCTTTTAACGGACCACCAGCCATTAAGGTGGCTAATGATGATCAAGTCACCTACTGGGCGCTTGGCACGATGGGCGTTACAACTTCAGCCATACAATATTCAAATAAAGTATATTTCAGGGAGAACGAATAGTGTAGGCGATACATTATCACGCCCGCCAATTGAATCCTGTGACATATGCTACACAGAAGTCGCGATCCCAACCCGTGGAAGCCAAGAAATTCGTCAAGAACAACTAAAAGATGATAAAATTAAAATTATTTTAGAAGCACTTGAGAGCACCGATGGTACTGAAGGTGAAAAATATGCCAATGAGGGATACATTGTGACTCATGGTGTATTATACAAGTATACAGATACTGAAGAAGCAGCGCTAGTAGTTCCAGACCAAGAAATAGAAACAATCATGAAAGCCCTTCATGATTCCCCTACTGCTGGACACTACGGAGTTGACAAAACCTTATCAAGGATAAGTTCAAAATTCTATTGGGATAAGATGTACTCTACGGTTCAGAAATATGTCAAAGAGTGTGACAAGTGTCAGCGATATAAGCCAAGTAATCTACGACCAATGGGACTTTACAAAACCACAGCAAGCAATCAAAGATTCGAGGCACTCTCTATAGACCTTTTTGGACCATTACCTGTCAGCAATGGCAACAAATGGATATTTGTAGTAGAAGACACAACTAGCAGATGGGTAGAACTTTTCCCTCTTACTGAAGCAACAGCGGAAAAATGTTCAAATGTTTTGTTACACGAAATCTTCCTACGATACGGAATCCCAAGAAGAGTAATTAGCGACAATGGTCCACAATTTATCGCTGCAATAATGCAGTATTTAACTACACGTATCGGAATAGATGAGATGCTTACACCGGTATATCATCCACAGCCCAACATGGTGGAACGCAAGAACCGTGACCTAAAAACACAGTTGGCGATCCTCGTTGAAAATCAACATGACACATGGTCACAACACCTATCATCCATTCGTTTCGCGATGAATTCTGCAGTCTGTTCTACAACTGGACAAACAGCAGCTTATATTACTTTTGGACGCGAGCTGCAAGCACCAATACATATCTCCCATGATCTCAGTAGCAGCATTGATGATCCGAATTTCGACTCTACAATACTTCCTGTCCTAAGAGAACTACCCAACATCTTGGAAACAGTATCCAAGTTAGAAGATGACAACAAAAACAAACATGTGCAGTACGCTAATCGAAGGCGCCAAAAGGCTCCAGAATATAAACTCGGGGATGAAGTCCTAATTACAACACACGTTCTTAGTAACGCAGGCAAAACAATAACATCCAAATTTGCACCTAGGCGAGATGGTCCATATATCATTATACGGCGATTCAGCGAAACACTTTTCCAAATTGCTGAAGCGGATAAGTTAGATGTACCTCTTGGAACCTATCATGTGTCTGCGCTAACTCCATTCCGAGCGAAGGACGCATCCACAATAAATAAGCCAATACGACCCATAAGAAGGAGGGGACGACCTTCCAACCGACGCTGACCTGTACAATCGTCGAGACGACTTCATGTCCAGAGGGGGAGATTGTAGCACAGCTATTATTTTATTATTTTGTTATAAATAAATTATTAATTGTTTTGTGAATTATTTAACATTATTTCAGTTTTAATTAACATTTAAATTTATGTACCAAATAAAAAATAATGATGTGACAACATTTAAATTTATGTACCAAACAAAATATAATGATGTGGCAACTCTCAACTTTTATTTGTGTCGCATCACATAATTCACACTCACTTCAAGTACCAAATTACTCTAATAGAAGAATAAAATTTTATTATATTGTGAAAAATCCACGTAAACCGTTGTTAGTGTTTTATTTAGAGAACAGCTTTTACAAGTTTACGCTCCGATTAAAAGGAATCACTCATACGTTTCGACCAAGACTTGGCCTTTCGTAAGTGATTGGAGGTTTAAGTTTATTTGTGTGTCTTCGACCAAGTTTTGGTCTTTTCACATAAATCAAAACCAATTTTCACAAGTTTCATCGAGAGGACGAATTTTCCCTCTACAGTATATTGTTTGGTAATGATGTAGGGGAGATAAAAGGGGAACCTGTTTCGATCGAGTTAATGCATAACGCAAAACCAATTTTTATTAAGCGTCGGCCGGTACCATTCGCGCTTCGGGAACCTATTAAAAAAGAAATTGAATGTTTAATAGCGCAGGGTATTCTTAAAAAAGTAGAGCACAGCGATTGGGCAACCCCAATCGTCCCAATCGTAAAAGCACACGGCAGAATACGCCTTTGTGGAGATTTTAGAATAACTTTAAATAAATTCATGGTTGCAATCGAGCATCCGCTTCCCACAATAGATGAACTTTTTCTCGCGATGAATGGGGGAAAATATTTTTCGAAGGTGGACCTTCGTCGTGCTTACTTGCAATGGAAAGTAAAACATGAGGATCAAGAGAAATTGACTTTATCAACATTTTTAGGTCTTTTTAAATATACTCGGCTTTGGTATGGTCTCAGCTGTGCGCCTGCAAAATGGCAGAAAAAAATTGAAGAAATTTTAGCTGGCATCGAAGGTGTAGGAGTTTTTATTGATGACATATGTGTCACAGGCCCTGATTACAAAACACATCTATCTAGATTGGAAGCAGTATTTGCTAGGTTAAGTTCATTTGGGTTGCGAATTAATTCCGAAAAGTCAGAATATTTTAAGGAGTCGATCGAATACTGTGGGTTTAGGATCGATAGGTACGGGATCCATAAAACAGCAGGTAAGACAGATGCAATTCTAAAAGCTCCATGCCCTACAAATGTTTCTGAGGTCCGGTCCTTGCTGGGGTTAGTAAATTATTATGGTAGATTTTTTCAAAATCTTTCTGATGTACTAGAGCAATTACATTTACTTCTGAGGAAAAATAATCATTTCAATTGGACTCAGGAATGCGAGAAGGCATTTTGCGCTATTAAGAAAGGAAATAGTTTCAGATAGGTTTCTAGTTCATTATGAAAGGGATAAGCCCTTATGCTTATCAACAGATGCCTCTCCGTAGGGGTTGGAGCAGTCTTGTCCCATGTTTACCCAGATGGCTGTGAGAGACCAATCCAATTTGCTTCACAGACACTTACAGAATCACAAATAGACAAGGAGGCTTACGCAATCATTTACGGTGTTAAGAAATTCTACCAATTTTTGTTTGGACGTCATTTCATTCTTTATACGGACCATAAACCACTGGTCCAAATATTTTCTCCTGATAAAAGTTTGCCGCATATGTCTGCCACGCGTATGCAACATTATGCAATTTATCTACAAGGTTTTAATTATAAAATAAAGTACAAACGTTCCGAGCAAAATGGAAATGCAGACGCAATGTCTAGACTACCTATCCCGACAACAAATATTGTGAGGTTTGAGGAATCTGATTTGTTTGAATTAAACCAAATAGAAACAATGCCGATCACTGCAAAACACATTGCGGAGGAAACGTCCAAGGACCCGGTTTTTAGAAAGTTGCTAAAAGGTATTCAGGAAGGTACAAAATTACAGGCTAGTTTTCGATTTGGTATAAACCAAGAGGAATTTTCCATTCAGAGGGGTTGTATAATGAGGGGTTTACGTGTGGTTATCCCCACACAATTTCAAAAATGGTTCTTGAAGATCTGCACGCATCTCATTTTGGTGTAACCAGAATGAAGGAGTTAGCTCGTAGTTTTTGCTGATGGCCCAAAATGGATCAGCAGATTGAAGAATATGTTCGTAATTGTACAAATTGTTTTAGGTTTCGGAATAATCCTCAAAAAGTCGAGGCCCATCATTGGTGCTATCCATCAAACCCCTGGGAACGAGTCCATTTGGATTTTGCAGGTCCGTTTATGGGGGTATATTTCTTATTGGTAGTAGATGCATTTTCCAAGTGGCCGGAAATACACATATTAAAAAGCATAACTACGGACACAACCCTCCCGATACTACGAAAAATATTTGCTACCTTTGGGGTGCCAAAGATCATTTGTTCTGATAATGGTACCCAATTTACAAATATAAAATTTAAACAATTTTGTAATTCGAATAATATTGTGCATAAACGTACTGCACCTTACCATCCTGCTACGAATGGCCAAGCAGAGCGCTATATTCAAACGCTGAAAAATAAATTACGATGTTTAAATAATAAAAACGAAGATTTAGAAATAAAATTAAATAATATCCTTGTACAATATCGAATAACACCTCATCCTGTTACAAAAAAGTAACCATCTGAAATCTTGTTTAAATACTCTATTCGCACGAAATTTTCAATGTTGTTACCAGACAGGGAGACAGAAGACAAAACTTTTAACAAGAACAGTAAAGCTAGGGAATTTTCGAAGGGGGAAAGAGTTGCGATTAGAAACTATATTGGCAAAGACAAATGGAACTTTGGAGAAGTTTGTGAAAACCCCGGATTGTTGCACTATAACATTAAGCTTGATAATGGGATAACGGCCCATCGACATGTCTATCAAATGTTGCATGCAGGTAAGCAAATGTCCGACTGTAGATCTCCGAGTGAAGTTGCAGAGGAGCAACAACACCTTTCTGAACCGTCAAACACATCAGATATTAGTACAGATAAAGTTTTAGCAAAAGAAGAAAAAACAGATAGAACTATTTTTGAAAATAAAGAAAATATTATTCGTAAAAATAATAGAAGCAGAAAACCTGTGGACAGGTTGACATAAACATAAAAGAAAAGTATTTTCAATTAGGTATGGGTATACCAAATGATATTACGAGTATGTTAGATTGATTTTGAATTTGAATGAATTAATTATTACTGAAGTTTTATTTTATTTTATTTTATTTTTGTATATTGTATTTTCTTGAGGGGGGAAAAATGTTAAATACTTAAAATAATAATCTGTATTATTCTACATTGACAACACTAGTATACTCGTATATTGTTATCGATATATAAATAATGTTATCGATGTTTGACAATTGTCACACATCACATTGTTAATCATTTGTAGAGTAAGAGTTTTCTGGCACTTTCTTTTCGAAGCCAACCACCATGTGGGGCAGTCGCAAATAAATAAAAGTTAAGTATTCAAAGATTTGTGCGTTGTATTTAATTTTATCGAAAACCATAACACATCCCAATTGCGATTTCGGGCGCCCGTTATTCGTCAACATCATGCACACGCACCACCAAGATTTAACCAATGCGATAAAACACTGGTCACTTCTCAGAGGTGCGGCCTCATGTTAACGAACGCGGCCTTTCCACGAGATCCCCCTAACTATCCCTAATCTAACTTACAACTAAGAGGAATATGTTACTTTAGTAACGTACCGACCTAGGAGATCGAGCAAACCCTTTCTCCTTCTTGAAGCCACCAGAATTCGGTGTACTGTTTCTCGGCATCGATCCGATCCCTGTCCGCAATTGCGGGACATATTCTATCCGAGGGATAGTCTGCTCCATAGTTCGTTTGATAACGTCTTGCATTATCAGTAAACTACGGTCGATTTCTTCGTTTGTCAAGTTTCTGTTAGTGGGGGGATCAATTCCATTCAAACGTAAATTACGCTTTAGGATTCTGGAGAAGCACGACCACCGTACTTTACGGTAGTCGTATGGGTACACTTGATCGTACTGCTCCAGCTGCGTTTGCTAGTTTGGGATCCGTATTGTGGCGGCAAGTCCGTAGTGATCACTATCGTACTCGAACGCACACAAACAGTTCCTTGTGTTTCGATCCACGTTAGTCAGTTCTAGTCTACTGTCTATTAATGCCAAGTCCAGAAAAGAACCGGCTGATGGGAAGGATGGGATATTCGTCGCGTACAGTTCAAGTCTGTACTCAATCATATTTTGACCCCACCAGTAGTATAACTAGTTGTCTCTGGTGTTTGGCGGATTATTTCCCCATACCGCATGTCTAGCATTAAGATCTCCGGCCAAAAAATAATAATTTTCCTCCGATTGGAGCTGAAGGCAACGAAAAAGTAATTCGAGCTCAGTTATAAATTGAGTGGGATTAGGTGCTTCGGGTGCATAAAGCGACACCACATACACTCGCCTTCGACTATGAAGAGGAATGCATACGTTGCAGGCTTCCAACACCCGGAACCTCATTAAATCCCCGCTATATATGACCATATGGCGCACACCTTTGCGTAATAAGATACCAACCCCACCCCCTTGTGGGGAGTGTGGACGGTCCCTTCTATATATATTGTAGCCACTGTAGCCAATTTTGTGATTCTGGTTAAGCTTAGTTTCGCTTACCAAAAGCACATCTGGGCATTCACTTAACAACAGATTTTGTATGTTGGCCCTTCTCTCGATCCTGATTAGTGAGTTAACATTTAACGCAAGAATCTTCAGATTAACCTCATTCAACCTAGCAGACACTATATCGGCGTGCCAGACTTGTCAAACAGGTTCGAATAGATGACGTCAATTTGAGCCGCTTGTTCATTTAACTGTTTCTGAAAATGATCGATTTTTCCGTGTAGGGACAGAAGAATCGCTTTCAAATCCAGATCCACTTCGGGCGCTTTTTCGGCTACCTTTGGCGTATTTTTTGCTGTAATTGTGGCCTTACCCGATCCAGATACCATTTGGGCAAAGGATACACTGGGTGCCACAAAATTAGAGAAAGCACGACTCTTTTGACGCTTCTCTTCTTCGATCAACTGTTTTCGAGCCTGAACTTTCTTTTTCAGCTCCTGGAACCTAGGACAAGTACAGAGTACGCAAAAGAGTTGACCCCTATCCACTACTCTATCGTTTCCTAGAGGACATTCTCCATATTTGTGGTCCTTATCGCACTTAACGCATCTAAATTGCATATTGCAATTAGCTGCGGCGTGCCCGAACCTCTGACAGCGCATACATTGCAGTACACGATCTGCCCTCTTTAATTTTTCCCAACTCACAGCATGATAATACAGGAATTTGATCTTTCGCAGACTATCGATTTTGCTGTTGGGTGTTAACTGCACTAAGAAGAATGGTAATTTACGGTTACCATCCCTTGCCGCGGCCGTGGTAAACGGCTTGACCCCCACGAACTTAAGGTCGTCGCTCTCTAACCTTTTAAGCTCTTCTTCGAGTTCCTCCGTCTTTATTGCAGGATCGATGCCTTTTAATAGCACCGTCTGAAGTTTTTCATCCGTCTGAAGTTTTTCCTAGGGCGGTACGTACTTTCCGGTAATCCTCCATATTACAACACATAATAATGTGCTTATTTGCACTTAATCTCTTAACATAAAAATTCTTAGTTACTAACTTACATAACCTAATACTATCATTAATTTCTAAATTACTTACATTAATTGGGGGCACTCTTTCCCTCCCCTTGTTTTCAAGCCACTGGTTTTGTTCTTGATGTTGTTGTTGTTGCTGCTGTTTTTGCTGCCGCTGTTGTTGCTGCTGCTGTTGTTGTTGCTGTTGTTGTTGTTGCAGCTGCTGTTGCTGCGATGATCGCTGCTGCATTTTCTTTGGTATTTGCTGCTGTTGTTGTTATTTTTGTCGTATTTGCGGGTTCGTCTTCTGTTGCAGTCTTTGTCCTTGCTGTTGTTGTTGTTGTTGTCGTTGTTGTTGTTGTTGTTGTTGTTGGTGATGTTGCTGCTGCTGCTTTTGGCTTATTAATTGCTTTTCTTTTTGCATTGACATTTCTTTCACAGCTTCTGTCTGCTGCTGTTGTAGTTTCTGTTGTTGCTTTTTCTGCCGCAACTTCTCTCTCTTCTCCAGGAGCTCTTTTATAAGCTTGTCAAGCTGAGCCTCGTCGTCTTCTTCCTCTTCTGCTGAGGTATCAGTGTCTGACAATTCTTTAAAGGGATTCCCCTCTCCAATGTAGCGGCACTCACCCGCTTCAGACTCGTAAGAGTACTCCTTTCCATCCGCTTTAACGTGCTCGTCTTCTTTTATTTTTTTTGTTGTGGAGGATTTCGACGATATCTTGTTTTTCATCCGCCTCTTTTCCGCTTTCGTGTCATCATCTGATTTTTGCATTACTGCTGCTGCCTTACTTGTTGTTGCTTGCTGCTGCTGCATTTCACAAGCTCTCGTCGTCATACGATTCGATACCGGTTCCACCTGCGAGACCTCCGGCTGACCGGTATCCATCGTTAATCGGCACTACTACCACTTCTTGTTTTAGTTTTAATGTTAAGATATTAAAAAAAAAGTCACCAACTAATTTCTACTGGACTCGAACCCAGGTCTTCCACGTACCGAGTCAACTACTGCATTTGCATTTCATTTTATATGAATTTTTATTTTTTAGAATTCATTTACACTTACAAGCTAGACAAAAAAATGCTTAAAAATTAGCTTAAATAACTTACAAATAATCTTATTCTATCTTACTGGCCCCATGCGGGCACTCTAAGTGAAACATAATACTTAATCTATGTCTTTCGACGTTTCTTACAGACTATTTTTATTTTTGTTTTTACATTTATTAAAACTAAAACTAAGAAAATAAAATTTAAGTATAAAAACTTAGTAAATGGACTTTTGTTATAATTTAAAACTTAAAACTAAACGTATAAACTATTTACAACTAAATCTTAGCCTACTTAATCCTACTTAAACTATCTAATTCTATACCGTATTTTAGAGTGATACCCACTTCTGTTCTAAAATACTTTTTTTTTGTTTTACTTTTTTTTTTGTTTTTTAATTTTTTTTTTGTGATTTTTATTTTTTATTATTTTTTTATTATTTTTCTTATATCCACCCTAATTCTACCTAACACAATGTAAGCCGGCCACGGCCAATCAAATACGCAGAAGACCGACTTTGCTTCCTATGAAGCTACGTATTACTGGAGGAATTCGACGACGAAACTTCCCCTCCTTCATCTAGCCGCCAGAATTGTTGGTGCTGCCGAGCAACATCTCGCGACTCCCTACCGACCTACTGAACCGGAGACGCTCCGCACTGCCATGTGCTACGTCTCTGTCGTAGTTGAGTCGCCTGTCCGCAGCTGTTCGAGCAACGTGGAAGATTAGCGGCACCGCCAATCTGTCCTGGATCAGACCTTTCATATCTAGGTAGAGGAACGCTTCTGGAGGAACAAAGCCGTCAAAGCGAACTCTCTCATGATACATATAATTAGGACAGTAAGCCCCAGAGATCAGGTTGTTCGATGAGGTCATTGCTCTTTCAATGTGCCTTCGAGTCAACTTAATGACGAAATTGTCCACTCTTATTAGGTTCGCCCTATTGTACAAGACCTCATTAGGATAGAATTTTATGTACTCGGACTCTGGTGTTCTGTATAAGCGAAGACAAGTCCTGAGACAAGCCCTCTCAAACACCCGAATCTTTTCCAATAAACTTGCTCTTACGTTGTACCACACGGGACATCCAAACACAAGCATAGGCCTGATAAGGGCCATGTAGCAGATAACCTTTACCCTCGCATCGAGGTGGCTGTTATAAAACAGTCTCTTTGGGGCAAAAGCACCTTTGGCTCTGGTCAGAGCAACATCTATATGTTTGTTAAAATATAGATATTGATCTAGCCAGATCCCAAGGTATCTCACTACATTTCGACAAACAAGTGGCTGCCCGTGCTGCCCCACCATCGAGAACTTTCGCCAATTCTTTCTGGTATCCCTAGAGGCCCCAGACAAAGGCGTCCTAAACAAAATGGTTTCCGACTTCAGAAAATTGATTTTCAACTTCCAGTCATCGCAATATCGTTTAGTTTTATCGAAGTCACGGTGCAAGAGTATATTAATGATCACCTTCTCGAAAACCTTACTGATGTTTGGAAGGAGACTGTTCGACCGGAGATTCGCCGGATTGGAAGTGTCTTTATCAATTTTGGGGATGGGGTGAACCACCGCTGTTTTCCAATGCGCTGGATAATGTGTATTTTTCATTGCATTATTAAACAGGGTGGTATAAATGTCCACCGCTTCTAGTGGGAGATGTCGAAGCAGAATGTTCGGTATTTCATCGGTTCCCACTGATTTCTTACTTCTAAGCGATTCGAAGATTCAATTCAATTCAATTCAATTTATTTCTATAAATAGGTTGTACATTAAGACAATGTCTCTTATAGTACTAAGTGATAATAGTTAGTTACAAAATGATAAGTGATAATTATAATGATAATAATAAAAAATAAAAAAAAATAAAAATAAAAAGGAAAAAGAAAGATAAAATAAAAAGGGAGAGGAAATAAAATAGTTAAGAAATTGGAGAAAGACTGAGGTAGAGTTGATAGTAAATAGATAAGTTAAGAAGAAAAGTACACATACAAGGCAGTTTTGAAGCTAGCAGTATTTGACAAGCACTTTATATGAGATGGTAAGTTATTCCATAGTCTAATAGCATAAATGAAAAATAATCGCGAGGAATTGAGGTATTTGCAACGCTGAGTGCTAATGTTGAAAGTTCTTCTGGAAAGGGAAAATTCCAATTTGGAGTAAAGGTAAGGGGGTTGCGTTGTGTTTATAATTTGATGTAAAAATATGCAATTTCTGAAATCAAGGTACTTTCTCAATGTACAGCCAAGAAACCGGCATGAGAATTCCGAGATTCTATCGTATCGTTGCCTTGCATAAACATACCGAACAGCATCATTATAAGCAACCTGGAGCTTGCGAAAAGATAGTGAGTCAAGGTCACTGTAGACAGTTGCAGCATATGAAATAATGGGCATTATGAGGGTGAGCACAAGTCTTCGGCGAGTATTCAAGGGCGTATAGTTGGCAGAAATCCAAAGTTTACGCAGGCATCCGTACACGCGACCAACAACGACGTTAACGTGGTTATATCCGGAAAGCTTTCGGTTTATGGTGAAACCAAGACTTGTAGCCACCTCAACTAACCTAATCTTACTACCGGCTAAGCAAACATCAGGAACTAGACTTAGCTCAAAAGACTTGTTTGATATTGGAAGTACTTGACATTTTTTTGGGTTCAAAGCTAGTCCATTTTTAGTTGCCCATTCAACAATGGAAGCAAGATCCTCATTTAGTAGTGACACTAGCTCACCTATTTTATTAACCGGATGAGATAGGTATAGTTGTACATCGTCTGCATAGAAATGAATAAGCGCGTGCTTACAAATTGATGCTAAGTCATTTAAGTACATGCAGAACAAAATTGGGCCCAATATTGATCCCTGCGGAACCCCTTGAGAAACTGACCGGAGACCTGAGCGATTGTTACCAACAACGACTACTTGTGACCTTCCACATAAAAAGTTTCGAATGAGCCTTACAGCTCTTTCACTAAAACCATAGTAATGGTGCAGTTTCCAACAAAGAATGGAATGATTTACTCTGTCAAAAGCCTTAGAGAAATCAAGCAGGCAAAGCAGCGTTACAAATCCTTTGTCAAAATCTTGCCTGATATCATCCAAGATTTTTACCATGGCGGAAGAACAGCTATGGTTCTTCCTAAAGCCCGATTGGAATGGGCTCAACAGGGAATTTTCAGCCAAGTGTTTCTGAATTTGTGACTCTATTGCCTTTTCAAAGACCTTAGACAGGCATGGTAAGATACTGACAGGTCTGTAGTCAGAAGAATCGGTAGCAGTAGTATTTTTAGGAACAGGTACAACCTTAGCACATTTCCATATCAGAGGAGTAGTAGATGTTGCTATACAGGAATTGATTATATGTGTTAGATGGCCTATAACGTGCGGCAAAATAAGTTTTATGAAACGAAGTGGCAAGCCGTCTTCACCAATAGCATTTGATTTTAAACTTTTAATAATACAAAGGACATCAACCTCCGTAACTACTTCAAAATCAATTTCCTGTTCAAGGCCTCTGCTGGAGACAACGTCATACTCGAAACAATCGGCAGCAACATCATTTGAAACAAAATAGTCGTTCATTTCATCTAAATCAATAGTACAGCTCCTGTCACTACTTACACCAATGCCAACTTGTCGAAGATTTCTCCACAGTACCTTGGAGGGTAAAGAAGTGCTCAGTTTAGATGAGTAGTAGTGTCGTTTAGATGCACGAACAGCATCGGTTGCAGCATTACGAGCAGCTTTGTACCTGTTCCAGTTAATCGTGTTTTGTCTACGCTTCCACTTACTGTACAGTCTGTTTCGCTTCTTTAGAACACCAACTACCCCTTCCGTGAACCAGGGACACGCACTGTTTCGGATCGCGACGGTTTTTATTGGTACATGATCATTGAATAATTGCATTACAAGCGTCTGGAAAATGATTAGCTTTTCATTTGGATCGGCAACCATTCTGCAATTCAACCATGGGACCGAGTTTGCTGCGGTCGTTAGTGCTTCATGATTTATCGATGAGTAATCCCTATAAACAAAGGAGCTTGAAGAAGAATTGTGGTTAAAGACAACATTGTAGGTACAGAATAGGAGATCATGTTCGCTGACACCTTCAAGAGAAATCTGATCAAACAGTAAGACAGAGAGTGAATCAGATACAATAACAAGGTCTAAAAGGCTCGGTGGTGCACCTGGCCGGAAACAAGTTGGATAGGAATTATTTACAATTTCAAGTCCACTTGCCGCCGCCATATCTTTCACTTGGTAGGACCGCGAATCGTTTTTAAGCATGTTGGCATTAAAATCACCACAAACGACAATGTTATTATATAAAGGGGAGAGTTCAGATAGAGAAGAGAAAAAAGGTTCAGTTGAAAAAACACGATTTGGATTGTAGCAGCAAGCAACCAAACATTTGACAGACCCATCAGAAATTTCTGCAATCAAATACTCAACATCAGTTCCTAGCGATTTTTTTATGACTTTACATTTTAAGGTTTCCTTGCAATATATCGCAACACCACCTCCTGTTGTTTCCGTAACCCTATCATTACGTGCGAGCTCATATCCAGCTATTTTGTAAAAATAATTATCAATTCCAGGTTCAAACCATGTTTCATCAACACATATAACATCAACAGAAGAGTCATTAAATAGATAATTAAGGTAATCAAGTTTAGTTTGGTTAAGACTCCGTGCATTAATGTGACATACCTTAAACCCTCTTCTTTGACACGAGAGAACGTTCAACATTGTGCGAGTCTGAACTTCATTCATGCTATGACCATGACGAACGTTTGTGCTATCGAAATTCGTAAACAAATAAAGTGCAAATCATACCACAGGCTTCCAAACAAATCCGTGTACAAGTAAAGAAAAAGAAAATGAAAAGAGGAAAAGATATCAAAATATTGCAGAGAAGAGATAGGACAAATAAGGAAAAAAACAGGGAAAAAAACATACTAGAAATAGAAATATAAGTTTTTAGATAGTATAAAATACTTAAATGCATAATTTATAAGATGTACTCGTATAAAATCATGTCATCACTCTTCAGTCCAGTCACAGCGGAACAATAGCAGCAGCAGCAGCACCATCATCAGAGAAAGTTCGGTCGATGCTTGCTTCTTGATTAAGACAATCAGGAGTAGCGGCGGCAGCGTGTAGATCAGCGAAGCTTTCAATGAGAAAGCTTTTACCATTTGTGTCTTTTCTCACATAAACAGACCCATACTTCGTGTGTGCGGATGAAATTAACTTTTTACGTCTGAGTTGAGTAGCACTGCGGAGAAGACGTCGAGTGTGCATTGTTAAGCTCTCATTAATGAAACATTTATTGTTGTCGGACGATTCAATCCCCAAGTCAGCTGGTATAAGCTCTCTACGATGCACATTGCGGAAATGGGCGGCGTACTTTAGAACTTCATTTCTTTCAGCGCAGCTGGAGAATTTGATGACAATTGAAGAAGAGCCGGAGTTGTTGTTGCTGTTCTCAGTCAATCGACTTTTTGTGCGAAAAATGTTCTTAAGGACTGGTGGCTTGCACTCAATTGTGTGACAAAACCGGTTAAAAATAATTTTTAAATTTTCGTCTTGGTGTTGCGGCACACCAAAGAGAACAGCGTCAGCAGCAATCTCTTTCCTCTCAATGCTGTTTAGCTGGCGCTGAAGATCAATAATTTCCCGATTTGTTGCTTTCGTAGTGACATTAATTGCCTCAAGTTGATTAATACGAGCGTTTAATGATGAAATTGAGGTCTCAATTGTGGTAAAACGCTGCTCCCAATTTATGACTGTTTCCTCAATTTTTTTGATCATTTCATCACGTAGTTTGGTAATTTCATTAACAAACTGAAGGTGAAGTGTTGCAGTTTGTTTTGCTAGGCTTTTCTCCATCTGTTTTACGGTGAGAACGGTGTTGTTATTACAAGACGACGGTGATGAAGAGTTCGAGTGGTTTGGTGAGGAAAGAGAGCCTTTTTGAAGAGCTGTCTTAGAGCGGAGGTTGATATCGGTATTTTGCGGCATTGTTAGGAAGAGCACAAAGGAAATATTTTGTGGTTTTCTTATGGCGGCAGAATTTATGTGGATTTACAGCACAAGAGCACTATTTAGAATGGATTACGACGATAAGCGATTTCGAAATTAATTCACTATTCCACTTGACACTTTAATGGGCGTTAGGAAAAAGTTAATTTGGTTATATGTTCACTATGACGGACGAGATTGTGAGGCACGACTATTCACTTTGACAACTCATAGAGAAAAGATCGTTTGGAGCTCTGCCTTCGAAATGAACGGTGGTAGTACCATTTCATTGGTGATGACATTATTTGCCATATTCTCGTCACTGAACCGGTTGAAACCCGAGCTCTCGAATCGATGATGTCATTCGCCTTGTATACTTCCTGGAAAGTCGCTCCTATAGCCTCTACCTTCTCCTGCGGATCCTCGATCACAAAGAAGTTGTCATCATCAACAGCCTCATTTGGATCTATGCCTGCTGCTATAAGTATGTTCTCGTTGTCCGTCGTTCGGGCGATTTGAAGACACGAAAGGTCGTTTTGATCTTTTCTCCGAAATATTTTATTTATTTGCGGGAACATATTCGGGTTGCTGGTGTTTACAGCTCGAATTTTGTTGTTCCAATACAAACTTACAGAAGCCCTGTAATTTTCTTTTATTAATACTTGGAGGTTTTTGATCGACGACTTTAGCAGTCTACTTTTATGTCGGTGCAGTGCATCAATGGTTGCGTTGCGGAATAAGTCTTCTTTGTCAGTGTGTTGATACCGAGGTATCGTTTTGTCCATTGTTCGTTTAATTGTCTCGTCCATTAGTCTTAGATACCTGTCAATCTGCTCGTTTGACAGATTTCTGTTGGACGGTGGGTAGAGCGAATTCGAGGAGAGTGCTCTCGTCATTGTTCTGGAGAAGTGTGTCCAACGCACCCTACTATAGTTGTAGGCATGCCTTTGAACAAACTCGTCCAATTCCGCAGCTTTGTTCGGAACGGTTATTTCGGTACTGAGACCGCAATTGTCACTGTCATACACAAAAGTGCGTAGACAGTTTATGGTTTGTTGGTTTGTGCATGTCAGGTGTATTCGTGTGTCGAACAGCAGGTGATCCAAATAGGACCCGTGTCTAGGAAACGACGCCTTGAGGCCGAGTCGATACATTATACTGTGCTGACCCCACCAATTTAATAGTAGGTTCCCTCTAGTATTTGATGTATTATTTCCCCATTATTTCTCCTATCCTCTTCCTGTATTTGACGCTGAAACTGAGCCATCTGCCCCTGAATAGAGAACAAGATAGCCAGCATTTCAGGTACAGGTTCCGGTGCTCTAGGCGCTGGGGCCTGAGAAGCTACCTTTGGTTGTTGTGCCGTATTTCCCCTACCTGACGCCATTTGGGCGTAGGTAACGTGGGGAGTAACGGCTGGTGTTTGTGCCTGCACGAGTGGACGTTTAACTTCCACTTTCTGCTGCCGAGCCAAATTTACTCTTTTGATGTATTGGAATTTGGGACAACCCCGATAATTTGCGGTGTGTCCCGTGTTCCTACATAACGCACAAGAGAGCTGGCTTTTTTCCGACGCTCCGTCCTTGCCTAGAGCGCATTTCTCGGACTTGTGGTTCTTTCCGCACTTCACGCATCGAGGCTGCATTTCGCAGTTCGACGCGGCGTGCCCGAACCTTTGGCAACGAACACATTGTAAAATGTTTTCGCTCCTCTTTAATTTTTCCCAGTGTACAACCTGGTAGTCTAGGACTTTGATGCTCCTTAGACCATCCAGTTTGCTGGTGGGACTTAGCTGAACCAGGAAGAACGGTAGTTTCCGCTTCTCCCTTTTGGCTCTAGGCGTGACGAATGGCTTAACCCCTACGAATTTGAGCTCTTCGCACTCCTTCTCTTTGAGCAGTGCAAGGAGCTCCTCCGGATCAGTCGACGGTTCAATCCCCCTCAGCAGCATTGTTTGCAGCTTGTCCCCCTTCGGGGTGTAGGAGAAGAACTCCGCCGTTGATTCCTTCAATAAGTTTTTTATTTTAGTATAGCGCTCCACTGTGTTACAGTGGATCGCATGCCTATCTTGACTTAGTCTTTTAATAAAAAAGTTATTACCTATGGCCGACTTACATAGTTCAATGGTGTCCTTCAGCTCCAATTTGGAAGTGTTAATTGGAGGCACTTTCTGCTTAGTGGGTTTCTGCCCTTGCTGTTGTTGTTGTTTCTGCTGCTGTTGCTTCTGCGGTTGTTGCTGCTGCTGTTGTTTCTGCTGCTGTTGTTTTTGTTGATGCTGATGTTGTTGTTGTTGCTGCTGATGTTGCTGTTGTTGCTGCTTCTGCTGCTGCGATTTTTGTTGCTGTTGTTGTTTTTGCTGCTGATGTTTTTGTTGTGGTTGCACATGTTTCTTTGTAAGTTCTTGTGCCGATTTCTGTATTTGTTGTTGTTTAAACGGCTGTTTCTGTTTTTGTGGTAGCTCCCCTCTTACATTTGGTTGTTTCTGAGGGCTCTGGATTTGTTGTAGTTTTTCCAACTCCCTCCTTGCCTCTTGCTTTGCCTTAATAGCAAGCACTTGTTGCTCTAGCTGTTTAATTGTACTATTAATAGCTTCCACCTCATCCTCTTCGTCATCTGACTCAGATGCAGCTAGGGATGCGAAGCTATTGTCTGCTCCCATATAGTGGCCTTCCCCACCATCCGATACGTACGGGTAATCGTTAGTATCCAACACTTGCCTCCTTGGCTTTAATGCTGTCCTTGCTGTTGTTGTTGCCGTCGTTTCCCTCTGATAGGCTGATAGGGAAAGGCGCTTTACGAGATTCGGAGTAGGCCTCAGCTTTCTCCTCCTCTTTGTAGATATTTCTGTTGTTGTTGTTTCTGTTCTTTGGGCTGGCTGTACGGCCTGATCATCGGATGACATCATGCCATCTGCTGACCCCGCTATTGGAAAAGCGGGCCGCTCACTTCCACTCATCACACGATCGATCGATCACACTTTCTGTTTGTGCCGTTGTGTATCGATTTAAACTTTTTTTTTTTAATAAAAATTCGATATGGTTTTTTCGGGAATCGAACCCACGACCCCTTCTTTGTTGGCCGACACTGCTGCGCCACCGAATCACTTGCCCAAAATGTTCTTAATTGTTATTTTATTACTTTTATACTATTTCACTTAAGAAGAAGCCGAAAACACGTCTGTCTCCTATCGAGGTCTATGAACGACTGAGTCAACTACTGCTCCACTGAGCCACACTCCTATTTGCCGATTATTTGCTTATTTTACTACTTGATTGTCTTTCACTTTTATGTGCACCACGGAAAAGCCGACTGTTCTCTATGCGAGATGGGAAACGACTGAACTTTACTGAGATGTAGGCAGACGGTGGTCATCCTAACAGTCTATAAAGAGCACAGTAGGCGTTTTCTCAGTTCCTCAAAATTTGCAATTTTATAGATCTGACGTAGAGAGCCTTATACAAGTTACCATCTAATAAATAAAATCTATCCATTGCATATTTTATATCCTATATATATATTCTATTTGTCACTATTGTACAGTGAACTGCAAACATCGCGTTTTCTTTTCGTTTCCTTTCGACTTCTATTTTTGAAATATAATACTCTAATAATAATTAATGTATTGAACACTTGTCACTGTTTTTTTGGGCAACAAAGTGTATTATTATATGCTTTAAATATGCAAAATATATGTAATACGTACCTGGATATCTAAGTTTTATAGAAATCATTTTGTGAAATTTAAAATCGTAAAATAAAAAATTTTAATTGAAATTAATTGAAAGTCTTCCTATATTCGGTATTGGTGTAAATTAAAATGGGTAGTATCCTTACCTCTGATTCCTCTTGGAATGGAACCTCTGGTTCTCTATTATGATTAAATTCTAAATTCTCCTTCATTTCTGTTTGTTTCTCTGATTGTTTTCTGATTCCTTGAAGATTTTTGTTTTCTCGTATTGCTCATAATTTTTTTGTATACAACGTTGAAATGTTTCTTGAAGTTTTTTGCAACCATCACGAATCGGACCTCACCGTTTCGTATAAATTGTGCCCAAATTTCGCACGACGTATTTTTTCGATCACTGAGGTACTTTAAAGGCTATTTTTTCCACCTGCATTTCTTATAATTATAAAAAAGGGCCTGCACTGAATTATCTAATTTGTGCCTGCTTTTGCTTTTTAGTTTTTGTGTTACCTGCAAGGTTCATTAACATTTAGCAGTTCATTGAAGCTCATAGTTCTTTACAAAGTAACAGGTATTCATAAAGTATATTACATACAAGATGTTCCCGATAATGTACAGAAAATTTGAAGGGGAGATTTCTTCACGTATTTTGAAAAAACAAAATGGTATCGGAGAGGGGGGTAGGAAGTGCATTCCCTGCGAAATATGTAGATTTTAAGCAATGCCAGGCGCTGCTCTGTTTTGACAAATGTTGAAAATAACATCCTTCAAATTTATGCGTGTGTGGGTATCCTTGAACACGTAATTATGAATACTTTAATTATTTTAAAGCAACTGTTGCCCTGAAATGAATGCGTCAAAAGTTATTGAAGATCAATAGTTATTTGTTTTTGAAAATACTTAAAATTTAGAATTTGTCATAATTTTTTTTAGTAGCTTTCACGATACGATCCAACTTATGTATTCTTTTACCATAGCCCTATAAAATTGAAAATTGTTTTGAAATTTTTTTCTCATAAAATATGTTTATTATTTACTTTTTTTTATTTGTTATGTAAACCGAATGACTCCCGGGTTGAGGGAGACAGGAACAACGTGGAAATCGCCGAGAGACTCACATCCTGCTTTAGCGGAAACCGTTCTCAGCTACGAAGACGTTTTACATTACGTCATGTATTAGGATACCAGTCTTAGGCAACTAAGCAAATATTTTAATCTAAGCAGGACTTACACAACCAAAGGGCCTGAGGCCTAAGAGGCCGCAAGACGAGAAGTAGAAGCCGTCTGCAGCGTTTCCTTTTTAGAAAATTTTTGTTCTTTTTTTTATCGTATCACACCTTTTCCGGGTCGTTCTGGTCGAGTGTGTGGATGGAGCAGAAGGGGCACACAACTTGTAATTTAGTCCCCTCGAGCCCTGAATCGTTTTGAAGTTCGTTAAAGAGGAAATGTCCGACGCGTTCCATCGCTATCAAGACGGAGCTGGTGGCAGCGGTGGCAGTAGCACTAGCAATAACAATAACTACGTAAATTTCAATCAGTTCATGATGCAGCACAACATCATCGGTGGTGGGTCGAATGAAGCCCCGGAGAGTGATGGTGATGCACTGGCAGCTGCGTCGACGAATCCATTTCACTACAACGGCGGCTTTGGGCACCAGTATCAGATGGATGACTTTTACTTTGGTGGCGAAGGTGGCAGTAGTGGTAGTGGTGTAGGTTCTTCTGGAGGATTTTCGTTGTACAACTACCAGCCACACTACGATTTCTCAAATTCCAGGCTACATGCCAATGCTGCTGAGTTTGTCCCCCGTTTCTCCAATATGAGTCTGAGCGAAGCTATAAAAGCAAACGACGTGGCGCCGATATTAACTCCAACTCCCAGCGTAACTCTAACTCCATTTTTCACAGCAAATCCGAATCCCTTGGCAGCTGACATTCAGAATGCCAATACGAATGAAACTAACGGCCCATCCACGAGTAGAGCACGTCAGAATGATGTAGACTCACCGCCCGATAAGTCCCCACCGCAACGTTACACTGGTGCAACGAGTAAGAATCGTGAATCAACATCCAGAGCGGGTTCTGGTGTAGGTGCGTCATCTTCCCGCCGGCAGAATGGTCGTGACAATCGGAATCAGCGGTACGACAATCACCGCAGCAACAAGCGCCGAGATGACTGGAATAGGAATCGCGATCGTGTTAACGCCTTCCGGGAGGAGAAGTGCACCTTTGAAAATGGCAAAGACACTCCATTGAATTCGCCCGAAAAAAAATCGCCGAAAAAACCGATTCCCGAGAACGAGAAACTATCGCAGAGGAAGAAACTCATTCGGGAAATCGAATGCCGACGATTGGAGTGTCTAGTTTGTGTGGAGCAAATTAAGAGTCACAACTCGGTGTGGTCCTGTTACAACTGTTATCATATTCTCCATCTCAGCTGCATCATTAAGTGGGCATCGAGCTCCAAATCCCAGGATGGAAGGCGTTGTCCGGCGTGCCAAAATGTCGAGAAGGACGTGCCACGTGATTATTACTGTTTTTGTGGAAAAGTAAGGAATCCCACGTATAATCGCAGTGACATAGCGCACAGTTGTGGAGAGCTTTGTGGTCGCATTGAAGGCTGTCCTCATGCATGCACGCTGCTCTGCCATCCAGGCCCATGTCCTCCATGTCAGGCGCATGTGACAAGAAACTGCGGCTGTGGAAAAACAACCAAGACAATGCAATGCTATCTGAAGGAGTCTATCGAATGCGATGCCCAGTGTCAGAAACTGCTTAACTGTGAACTGAACTGTGAAGGAGAAATGCCACGAGGGAAAGTGTAAGTCTTCTGAACACAAAGTCGATCAAAAATGTCACTGTGGCAAGCAAGATCGTCAGGTGGCATGTACAATAGATTCTCATGAGAAGAAGGCCTACTCCTGTGGCAAGCCATGCGGAAGAGATCTGAGCTGTGGCAATCACAAGTGTAAGGATTGCTGTCACACTGGAGAATGTCGTCCGTGTAAGTTTAGCCCTGAGGTGGTAACTTCCTGCCCCTGTGGCAAAATGCCGATCGTTTTGGAGCAAAGAAAATCCTGTTTAGATTCAATCCCAGTTTGTGATGGAACTTGTAACAAGACCCTACGTTGCGGCAAGCCAGCACACCCTCATCAATGCGCTAGCAAATGTCATCATAGCAATTGCCCACCGTGCAACAAACAAACCGCCGTCAAGTGTCGTTGCGGCCATATGGACCAGATGATAAAATGCCGCCAGCTGTCAACCAGAGCTGACGATGCACGTTGCAAAAAACGTTGTGTGAAGAAGCGATCCTGCGGCAAACACAAATGCAACCAAGAGTGTTTCATCGATATTGATCACATTTGCCCGATGTCATGTAACTATACTCTATCCTGCGGCAAGCACAAGTGTGATCAACCATGCCATAGGGGCAACTGTCCTCGTTGCTATCGCAGCTCATTCGAGGAATTGTACTGCGAATGTGGAGCTGAAGTGATCTATCCCCCGGTGCCATGTGGCACAAAGAAACCGCCCTGCAAGCGCCCATGCTCACGCCAACACCCATGTGATCATCCAGTTTAACATAATTGCCAATCAGCAGCCAGTTGCACACCGTGTATGATGTTCACCACGAAATGGTGCTTTGGGCAGCACGAACAGAGAAAAACCATTCCATGCAGCCAGGAGAGCTTCAGCTGTGGCCTGGCGTGCAACAAGCCCTTAATTTGTGGTCGTCACAAGTGCGTCAAATCATGTCACGAGGGTCCTTGTCAGGCGACAGGTGAAATCTGCAAGCAAAATTGCACAACAGTGAGGCCTAATTGCGGACGTAAGTGCATGTCACCATGCCACGATGGGGACTGTCCGGAAACAGCGTGCAAAGAAATGGTGGAGGTAACTTGCGAGTGTGGTAATCGAAAGCAGCAACGAGCTTGTCATGATTTCGCCCGAGAATACCGTCGAATCGCCACCGCACAACTGGCCACCTCAATGGCCGAAGTTCAACGTGGAAACACAATCGAGTTGCGCGACATTCTTGGACCAATCAAGATGAACAACAACAAAGCCCTCGAGTGTAACGATGAATGCCGCACCATAGAACGCAATCGTCGCCTATCTATTGGTCTGCAAGTCCGCAATCCCGATTTGACACAAAAGCTACTCACCAAATATTCCGAATTCATTCCAAACTACGCCAAGGAAGATATAGTTCTTGTCAGATCCATCCATGATGCCCTAACCAATCTCGTTAAATTGGCCAAGGAAAGCAAGCAAAAGTCCCGCAGTCATTCATTTCCAACAATGAACCGCGAGAAGCGACAATTGGTGCATGAGATGTGCGAAATGTTTGGAGTCGAGTCGGTGGCTTATGATGCAGAACCCAATCGGAATGTCGTGGCTACTGCCTACAAGGAGAAGTCTTGGTTGCCAGCACAAAGTATCATGGATGTCATACAACGTGAGAGTGGACAACGACGTGTTCCAGTGCCAAGCAACAATGCCTGGGGTTTTAAGAGATAAACGACCAGCAGACGGATATGCGCGTCCCCAAGTGTGGATGTGGATTTATAAATTAATTGGTTATTCCTTACTTTGTTTTCACCTTTCCGGAATCGGATACGTAAAACCGATTTAGAGTTGAAATTCAAGATTCGTTTGTATCCTTCCAACATTTATTTTATTGTACTTCCTATCGATTGCACACCTCTCTTCCCTGTGGTCTATTTTGTTTCTTTCTTTCCATGCTATCCGCTTTTTCTTTTTTGATTTATTTACGTTTGCAAGACAATACAGAGGAAAACATAATACAAGCCTGGGACTCAGAAAAGCGTTTGAAACTCTGTAATTACGTTCTGGAACACACTTTGTGGAAGGCAACTTTTTTGTCTAGATTCTATGGACGGATGGGTTCTAATTTACCAGGGAGGGAATCAGTAATTTTCGCAATTTACATACTTGGGAAGAAAGCAAACCCCACTCTATGTAACACGGAGTTTTTCAGCATAAGCTTAACGAAAATGTGTGTGCAGTACTTAACCCTCAAGTGGGTATGACTAAATTTAAAGTGCCTGAGAACGTGTTAAGTTTTTAGGAAAATGGGACAGAGAGAAAAAGGCAGATTTTTGGGTTCAGTGGTTATTTCACTCCAACATCCAACTTTTAATGGGGAGACTAAATTATTAGTATAATTGGACTTGGAATTGTTATATGCTAGGCAACCACTCATCTATCGTGATTTTACGAGTAGTTGTCTGAAAGAAAGAATGTCTTTCGGCCGGGGCTGGTATTGAACCCCGAACCGTCCGATTTGGAAGCCAATACACTACCACTTGAGCCACGGACACTCACAGTTAGATCGAGTGTATTAAAATTCGTGGACATGGTAGGATGGATCCATTCTATGGCCTTCAACGTCTTCGGACTTGACCCCGAAAGACTTTTATTTTTGGGGACTGATGAAGAAATTTGTTTTCTCACCAGAAATATGAACATTGGATGACTTAAATGATAGGATTGGCGTGGCAGCTGCGAAAGTCCGAGAAGAATTGGAAAGAACAAACATTGTTAGAGCTTTTAAAAACAAGCTCTGGCGTGCATTAAAAGCAATAGTTTGCACTTTAAACAATTGATATGATTCAAGGTTACATAAAAAAAATAAAAATAAAAGTGTTCAATCAATATTTGTATTTCTTTTCCTAAAATTTGTAATTTAATGTCTTACCTGTTTCAATAATTTGGGTCATATCTAGAAAACTATAAACTTGAGATGAAAAGACCTCACTTTTTTATGTTTGTAAATACTAGGTACATGTTTCAAAGTTGGAAAAGTGTGTATTAATAAGACATTTTTCCGAAACAAATGATAACAAGGTCAAAATTTTATGTTTTTGAAAAAAAAATCACTTACTCTTAACACATTAATTTCAAGGTCAACATTTACTTTGAATGAATTAAAGTACTCATAATTACGATTTCAACTATTACCCATTTGTTGTCATACACGCATACATTTGAAGAATGTTATTTTTAATAGGTGTCAAAGCATGGCAGCGTAAGACTTTACTTAAGACATCCGTACGAGAATCCCGGAGGAGATGCATTTCCGACCCTTCCCCTCGCCAATACGATTTTTTTCTCACAATATGCCAATGAATGTCACCTTAAAGTTCTCGACACATTATCCGGAACACTCTGTATTCCATTGAATGCATATAAAAATTTTAACATATAAAAATTATATGTACACTGTGGCGTATGTGCAACTTTTCATAATGCGAATATTGCATAATGGTCTAAATTTTAATAACATATACCTATTTTAATTACTATATCATCAGTTCTGCCATATCATAGTTTTCATCTCTGCAGTGTTTATGGGTATTATATTTATATTCCTCAAAGTATAAACTAAGGAAAAAAAAATTTACAACAGCTCGTCATGCGGCTACGTGTTAAAGTGTGTTGAAAATTTCCACTTTTACGACAGCGTAAATACATTCTCAAAAGATTTATTGTGAATAAATATTGTAAACAGGCCAAAGACATCTGCGGTAAATAAGAACGAAATGACTTTACGTGTAGGTATTTATATTTTTCTTATTTACAGCTCTTTGTCTTTTTTTTTTATTAATGTGTGAAATATTTTGGACAGCCTACCACGTATCTAAATTGCAATTGCGATGCTCGTAGGATTGGCTAGGCTCACGAGCCTCAAAATCTTTGTTTTGAATCACCGTCGATGAAATAAGTAGGATATATTATACTTTATACAAGTTTTTCGCCTGGTCCTAAAAATTATATAGAAAATATTTGAATAAATTTTGAAAGATTTTATATATGTTCCCTTAGATTTAACGCAGATGGCATCAATATACGTATAAATAAAACAAAGCAAGCTTAATGTTTTAATGGTAAATTGTAACATATGTACGTTTTTTAACTCCAAGGATAAAAGTAATGAATATATTTTATGTTATTACTTTGGTTAATATGGTAATCTCAAATATAAAGAATGTCAAAGTTCTCACAGAAACACTCTGGACTTAAATTGTATTTTATTGCATACACCTGCACGAAATTAGTTTTAAATGAAGGAAGCTATGCTGGTAGCAAATCGACGGGATTATCTCATCTTTATTTTGTTAACTATTATAGAATTTAAACAACGCAGTATATGTATAAAAACTGTCTCAAATCCTTAGATACTCATATGAATACATATTAAAGCGGAAACATTTTCTCTGATTGAAATAGAGGACGTCAGGGCTCCTACTGTACATTGGTTTGAATAGTACATAAAGGGTTTTCTAATAGGGACTTGACAACTTTTAATTTAATTCGTGAACGCAATCTGTCACATCAAACTGTCACTGTCAATTTATTCAGTAAACTCAACATTTTCATCATGGTAAAGTACACGAACGAGCAACGTCTGCAAATTATAAAAATTTTCTACCGAAAATTTTCTTTCCGAAAATTGAGCTCATTTTTGGCTCAATGGGTCCATCAATAAGCAAAATATACGTTATTGGTTGGGTGAAAATCCACATGTGCTTCATGAATCACCACTTCATCCACAAAAACTAACTATTTGGTACGGTTTGCATGCCGGCGGCGTTATTGGGCCATATTTTTTCGCGACGATAAAGATCGTCACGATACTTTGAATGGTCAGCGGTATCGCGCAATGATCACCATGATTATTTTTGGCCCGAATTGGAAGATATGGACTTGGACGACATGTGGTTTCAACAGGATGATGCTACAAGTCACACGGCACACACTGCAATCGATTTATTGAAGAGTAAATATGGTGAGAGTGTTATCTCAAGAAATGGGCCGCTTGACTATTTTCTGTGGCACTACGTTAAGTCATTGGTTTATGCCAACACTCCGACGAAGTTGGAAGAGCTCAGAGCCAACATTGAATGCGAAAGAGCGGCCGTTTC
The DNA here is from genome assembly GCA_949129095.1 of Volucella bombylans. Taxonomy (NCBI): domain Eukaryota; kingdom Metazoa; phylum Arthropoda; class Insecta; order Diptera; family Syrphidae; genus Volucella; species Volucella bombylans. Next base: position 38,978,771 of record OX422143.1, read on the forward strand.
GGCCATTTCGGCCGTTTCGACCGAAATGTGTGGCCGAGTCATTGAAAATTGGGTCCAAAGAATCGACCGCTGCAAACGTGCACGCGGTGGCTATATGAACGAAGTGAGTTCCATTCGTAAATGTTTTGATTCTACTTCAAGCCGATAATAAAGTTTTTGAAATATCTCAAATGGTTTGCGTTTTATTTAAAAAAAAAAAGTTGTCAATTCCTTATTGGAAAACCCTATATAATCCTAATAACTTTCTTTAAGCTGCTCTGATCGGCCTTGTACTGCTTGTACTGTAAATCCAGCACCCCACAATGAAATAATATACTCCAAGCGAAAATGAATAGATAAAGAGGTATAATTTTGAGTAAACGGAACATTTTATTTACAGCTTAGTTAATAGATTTCTTCACATATTGAAAATACGACGCTTTTAAGTATAATATATATACAATTTAAATGCAGAGACTGCTTTTTTAATTATACAGTTTGCATGATTAAACATAAAATCATGTAGTTCTATTAAATAGAGAGGGTACAGATTGGCAAAAGAAATTAACATTATTTTTGACTTTTGGTTTAGCATAATTTGTATCATAGATATTTGAACCAGTTGTTCCTCAAGAATAAATTCATGTTCATCAGCTGTACTAGGTCATTTGCGCTGGGTTCAATGTAAGAAAGGCCGCAGTCATTCGCGAAAGCAACATTTTATACCATTTAGAGGAAACTTAAAGATTGAGTTATTATGAATTATAATAAGAAGAAGGCCAAGTTCTATTCCCCGTGGGGTTTCAGCCCCAAATCCGCATTCGGAGTTGAATTAACCCTAATATGATGTTATATATATGTAGATATGATCAAAACTAGTAAAGAATATATATATTTTACGGTTGACTAAATAAAACGCTAAGAAACAAGCCCACTGATTGTATGCTAACGTCACAAGGTGATTCTTTAATAGTTGAACCCTTTGCATCCAGTCGCTCACTCATTTTCGTCGCGATAAGAAGTGCTTCAGCTCACAAGCATAATAAAACTGTGAATTAAAGTTATATTAATAACTAGACATAGCGATTGATAGGCCCCAAGTAGCCTAGCGCGTGTGTTACCCAGTCACGATATCAGAGGTAGTGGGTTCGAACCCCGATATATATCCCCAAGTCGTTGTTTTTTTTTTTTTTTTGCTGTCTTTAATATCCAAAACATTAAAATACTGTAAAAGTATCACGTAATGGAAAAAAACGAGCGACCCGCTCGACAAAATACGGGCAAAGTGGATGACGTGATGTCATCGTCGGACTATACAGCACAGACTGCTAACCCAGCAGAGGGATCAATAAAAACAGCAAAGAGGAGGAGGAAGCTAAAACGAACTCCCAGCCCTGCAAAGCGCCCTGTCCTATCTGCCTCAGCGGAAAAGATACCGGTTGATGCAAATAAAGGGGCAATATTATCAACATCAGATTCCGATGTGAGGGAGGACCGCTACATGGGAGAAACCAATAGTTTCGTCACATTGGCAGCCTCAGATTCAGACGACGAAGAAGAACAAGTCGAGTCGCTGAATAGTACAATCAATATGCCAGAGCAGCACATAAGTGACATAAAAGCCAAACAAATGGCAAGGAGAGAAAGGGAGCAGCAAAATCCCTACTAAAAACAACACGAGCAAATGGAGCAATTCAAACAACAATCGGAACAGCAACAACCACATATGATTAAGCCGCAAAGACTGCCGAAACAAAAACAGCAACCTAAGCCTCAGTTGCAACAACAACAACAGCAGAAACAGCTACAACAAAAACAGCAACAACCGCAGAAACAAAAGCAACGACAACACCAAGAACAGCAACAGCAGCAGAAACAAAAACAAAAGGTGCCACCAATCAACACCTTCAAGATGGAACTGCAAGACACAATACAGTTATGTAAGTCGGCCATAGGCAATAATTTTTTTATTAAGAGATTAATTTTTGATTTTGCGGCCCGGGTCAATCGCGGACAGATTTATTAAGCTTATTGCAAGCAAACATATACTTAAAACTAACATTTTCACTTAAAAACTAAACGGTGGGAGCGGGTAAAGAAAGTTAGGACTTGAGGCATAGGTGGAAATAAGTATGTTCCTGAGGGAGAGTTTGCTGAGATGGTAGTCGAAGAGAGGCAGAATATCGTTAACTTCGCGAAGCATCCTAGACATTGGCTCCAGCTGTCCGTAATTCATTCTGTGAAGATTGAGCCGGAAAAGTGGCACAGACCTAAGATTGCGGGGATTGGTGTTAAAAGAAATAATTTGAAGTAAGGAAGGACAATCGATATTACCTACTAAAATTTGATGAATAAAGAGAATGTCGGCAACTTTTCGGCGTATAGAAAGGGGTTGTAAATTTATAAGTTTCAGCCGGTCAGTGTAAGGTGGTAAGTTCAACCTGCGCTGAACAGCTTCTATCCGGAGGATAGGAGGATGAGTTCGGTAGTAGGGTGACCAAACTTGGCTGGCATATTCAAGAAGAGGCCTAACAAAGATTATGTAAAGAGATTTGGTAACATAAGGATTGAAAAACTCCTTAGACCAGCGCTTGATAAAACCAAGGGCAGAGTTGGCTTTTTTTTATTATACTATCAATGTGAGAACGGAAATTGAGTTCCTTGTCGCAGATAACACCTAAATCACGCAACTCATTCACAAAGGGAACAGGCAGATTAAAGACTAGATAGCAACGAGGTGAAGTAGGGAGGCGTTTACGGGTATAAGTTATAGCCTGACACTTATTGACCTGACACCAAGTACAAAACCTGTCTAGATCTTACTGCAGAAGTAGGATGTCTGAGGAAGATGATATATATCTAAATATTTTCACATTATCTGCGTAAACAGATATGTATGAATTTTTAATGATACAAGCAACATCATTAATGGTCAGAATAAATAATAAGGGAACAAGGTGGCTGCCTTGGGGGACACCAGAGGAAGCTTTAATTGGGTCAGAAACCATGGACCTAAGTAGAACATAGTAAAGTCGTTCATTTAAATAGGATTGCACCCAAGTTATAAAGTTTATCTGGAAACCAAGAGCCTTTAATTTTAGAATGATTATATCATGAGCAATTCTATCAAAGGCTTTGCTGAAATCGGTGGCAATCACATCAACTTCATTTCCAGATTCCAGTGCGCATAAAGTGCTTGATACGAATTCCGTTAAGTTGGTGATCGTAGATCTGCCTTTGAAAAATCCGTGCTGGTTTGGAGAAACAATAGATTTACAATGGAAAAGCATTATGTCATAGATAATGCTCTCAAAAAGCTTAGGTATGCAGGACAACTTAGCAATTGGTCGATAGTTGGAAATATCGTCTTTTCTACCTTTTTTATGTAGGGGAATAATAAACGCCCTTTTCCAGGTTGATGGAAATAATCCCTGGGTGATAGAAAGCTGAAAGAGAGCTGTAAGAGGTTGGGCTAGATGCATTTGACATTTCTTTAAAAATATAGGGGGAAGGTCATCAGGGCCAGCAGAATAATCATCTTTGAGTTTTATTATTTTATCTCTAACTTGCTCTAAAGTTATAGACACCGATTCCAAAGTTGTTTGTGGGCAGCTATTTAAATAGGAAAAGTAAGAATGGTCTGGCTCTTGGGAATGGATGGCGAACGCTTGGCCATTGCGAAGAGATTTGCAATAATTTCGGGATCGCCCGAGGACCTATCAAGAAAATTTAGGGATGATGGATAGTTATCCGATTTGCTTTTAGTTTTGATGAACTGAAAGAATCTTTTGGGGTCGGAAATGAGTGTGTGGTCCATTCGGTTTAAATAGTTGTTATAGAGAGTTTGACAAAGTACAGAGAAATTTATTTGGGCAGACTGGTAGTAGACGAAATCGGTGTCGGAACGCGATTTTAAGTAAGAATACCAGAGCTTATTTCTCTTGTTGTGAAGAGATCGCAGATCTTTATTATACCAGGGTGGTATAGTATATGGTATATGGTTATTATACAGGGCACAGATTGGGAGAGACATTTTAAAATTTCGGTATAAAAGGATGCAAGAGCATCGATAATCGTAAGATCAGGGTTATTGTAGAGAAAGTTAAAATTGACCATACTGAGGAGGTTGTTCAGTTTGGCGTAGTTAGCCCTATGAAAATTAAAACTGTAAGAATATTCATAGGAAACGGGATTAAGACCACTGTCATATGTCAGCGTAAGAGAAAGGGGAGGGTAACTATCCAACTTAGAAAGCAGATGTTTACTTTCTAAAACGACGCAGTTATCTGTATCAGTGGCGAAGACTAGGTCGAGTTGTCTGCCGATGTTATTGGTGACACCACTTAATTGATATAGACCAGAGTCAGTTAGGCAGTCGATGAAAAGATTTTCTTTATCAGAGGTAGGATTTGTTGCAGTATAGTAGCACTGATCAGTCTGAGTCCATAGAAGCTTAGGTAGATTAAAATCACCTAAAAAAATAACAACGTCATTGGGATCAGCAGCATTAAAAATGCAGTCGATTGCATCAACAGCTAGATGGTAACCTTGAATTGGTTGAGAGGGACGAATATAGCAGCAACAAATATATAGGTTGCGTTTGCAAATAGGAATTTTAACGCAAACGAATTCGAAGAATGCAGTGGACAATTTTTTAAAGGGTCTAGACGCGAGACGAGAGTGTATAGCTAGAAGTACACCACGGCCATATAAATTCTCCTCTTTATCTAGACCATCGTCACGGTGTAAATCGAAGTCTTGGGAAAATAATTCATTATTCTTAATATCAGGGGTGAGGTTGGTTTCTGTGAGGGCAAAGATGTCGTTTGGCAGAATCTGCGAATTAAGATATATAGCAGAAATCTTAGTTCGTAATCCTCTTACGTTTTGATAATACAGGGACAGATATTTGGGAGGCTTCGGCAAAGAATTGAGTGGTGGGTTAGGAGCGATGGTAGTTTTTGAAACTAGACCGTGTTCTCTGGAGGTGTAGTATGCGTTTGGAGCTAACATGAGACGCAGAAGAAGAGAGATCATTAGCCACGTCATCAGGAGTCATATCTAATTGTTCATGAAAACGTATAAAAAGTTGCCGCAGATCATTATGATTAGTGGGGAGGCCTTCTTGCAGAATGGAAACCATTGCATTGGTTATCGTTATACCGTCGATACAGACAGAGTCAGGCTTGTCATGTAGGTAGGCGAGATATAAGCGAACATTATCATATAATCTGCGGTCTCTTAAACGAGAGAGAACATATCGGGCATCTTCCCCAGAATCGATAAGGTGCTTGGTAAACTTTGCCTTTGGAGGAAGAATAGGGTCTAAAAAAGAAGGTGGTGTGGTATTAGGGTGGGAGTCTTAGAACATGGGGAGGGATTTAAAAGATGGGAGCGAATAAAGTTGGGGTATGCTGTTTTTGTATGAGTGGAATGAGGAGATGCTGGGTTTTGTAAACGTCTGGGAGGAGGATCAAGATTGAAAGATACGCGCTTAGGAACTGAGTTGGACGCGGTGGAAGAACGTTTTGTATATACGCGATTGGCAGTGTGAATTGAAGGAGAAGCAAAGACAAGAAATGTCCCAACTTTAAAACTCCAGTTTGCATCAGGAGCTTGTTTGTTATTAGTTGGGTTTATTTTGTAAGACTTAGGCTTCGGTATAGGGTTAGACTTAAAATTAACATTATTCTGTTTTTTAGATTTAGTGGATTTTGAGGTAAAGGTAGTATCCTTCCGATGTTTGTTGTTTCCTGTATTCGGTTTAATTCTTTCCATAGTTAATCCACCCAGATTGATGACGTCGGAAGCAGGGTTGATAAACATCCATTCATATTTTGACGGGATGCTTATCTTGAAGGTGTTGGTGGAGATCTTATGCAGTTCCTGAAATCTGTTTTAAATTTACATTTGAAGAGACTAGTTAGCCTGTTTCGATCGAGGAGTGTACCTCTTATTAAAAAGGCAACTGACTCAGCTTTGTTGAAATTGTTCAACTTTTTTATTCTCGTGTTCCACTCCGAAAGTGTCCATAAGATTCCGAATCTTGAGATTGTGGGTTCAGGAGTTGGTGTAGTAGCATCGTTTACCGAAGAGGATTGTGGTGGAGGAGAAGATGATCCAGGAGTTACTGGTGGTTCCATAATTGCAGATTCAATCAGTAAGTAGAGTCAGTAAGAAGCGAGGTGTTGTATGATGCAGTCGGTGGGGGCTGGGATTGCACCGGTATATCTTCGATTTTACTGGAAGTTATCCGGATGTGATCAGCAATTTCGATTAACAGCGTGCGTGATTCGGTTATCTCGTTGCTTAAATCGCTTATTTGGCACATGATGTTTATGAGCAACTGATCATTATTAGGCGAAGAGGGAACGCTGCTTCTGGATGTGCTTTGAAGATGAAAATCGAGGGAAGATCGTAGAGAACTTAAAGAGTCTGTTATTGTGGGGATGTAAGATTTTATTATTGATTTAACACTATGGGATAGAAAATTTTTTGAATCTTCACTAAAGTCATGTTTGTCATTTCGTTTTATTAAGTCACTATTTTGAGCCAACTTAGGCATAGATAGGCATGCGATTCACTGCAACTCAGTGGAGCGCTATAATAAGATAAATCAATTATTAAAGGACACGACGACGGAGTTCTTCTCCTTCACACCGAAGGGTGAAAAGCTGCAAACTATGCTGCTGAAGGGGTTAGAGCCGTCTACTAACCCGGAGGAACTTCTCGCACTGCTCAAAGAGAAAGAGTGCGCCGAGTTCAAATTCGTGGGGGTTAAGCCATTCGTCACAGCTAGAGCCAAAAGGGAGAAGCGGAAGCTACCATTCTTCGTGGTTCAGCTGACTCCCAATAGCAGATTGGATGGTCTAAGGAGTCCATCCTGGACTACCAGATTGTGTCATGGGAAAAAGTAAGGCGGAGCGACAACATTTTACAATGTGTTTGCTGCCAAAGGTTCGGGCACGCCGCGTCGAAGTGCGAAATGCAGCCTCGATGCGTGAAGTGCGGAAAGAACCACAAATCTGAGGAATGCGCTCTGGGTAAGGACGGAGCGTCAGAAAAAGGTCAACTCTCTTGTGCCTTATGTAGGAACACGGGACACACCGCAAATTATCGAGGTTGTCCCAAATTTCAATACATCAAAAGAGTAAATCTGGCTCGGCAGCAGAAAGTGGAAGCTAAAGATCTACCCGTGCGTATAAAAACTCCAGCCGTTTCTCCCAATGTTACCTACGCCCAAATGGCAGCAGGTAGGGGAAATACGGTACAGCAAGCGAAGGTTACTTCTCAGGCCCCAGCGCCGGCTCGAACGACGAGCCGCACTATTTAAGTTGCTTAAAGACCAAGCGAAACTAAGCTTACCAAAAGACACAAAATGAGGCACAGAAGATACAAAATTGTACGGAGAAAGCGACCCAACTCCATTCAAGGAGGAGGCGTTGCGATTTTCGTACGAAAATGTATACAATTTAAAAGAGTATACAGTCGTGTAGTACGTACATAGGTTCCAGGTGCTGGAAGCATGCATCGTGTATATCCCCCTCCGTAGTGGAAAGCGGTTTTACATGGTGTCTGTCTATGCGCCTAAGGCTACTCAATCCACCTTATTTATCTCAGAGCTCGAGACACTTTTTCGATTTCTGAGGCTGGAATGGGAAGACAACTATTTTATTATCGGCGGAGATTTCAACGCCAAACATAATGATTGGGGAAATAATACACCAAATACTAGAGGGAACCTACTATTCAATTGGTGGGGTCAGCACTGTGTGATGTATCGACTCGGGCTTAAGGCGACGGATAGTCCGTCGTTTCCCAGACACGGGTCCTATTTGGATCTTTTGCTGTTCGACTCACGAATACAACTGACATGCACTAACCAACAAACTACAAACTGTCTACGCACTTTCGTGTATGACAGTGACCATTGCGGTTTCAGCACCGAAATAACTGTTCCCAACGAAATTGCGGATAGGCATTCCTACAATTATGTAGGGTAAGTTGGACACACTTCACCAGAACACTGACTAGAGCACTCTCCTCGAATTCGCTCTACCCACCGTCCAACAGAAATCTGTCAAACGAGGAGATTGACAGGTATCTAAGACTAATGGACGAGAAAATCAAACGAACAATGGACAAAACGATACCTCGGTACCAACACACTGACGAAGAAGACTTATTCCGCAACGCAATTATTGACGCACTGCACCGACATAAAAGTAGACTGCTGTCAAGACTAAAAACCTTGTACAGACAGTTTACTGACAGACATAACCAGGAGATCATAACACTGAAGTCGTCGATTAAAAACCTCCAAACATTAATAAAAGAAAATTACAGAGCATCTGTAAGTTTGTATTGGAACAATAAAATTCGGGCTGTAAACACCAGAAACCCGAATATGTTCCCGCAAATAAATAAAATATTTCGGAGAAATAATCAGAACGACCTTCCATGTCTTAAAATCGCGACGAACAACGAACAAATACTGGTAGCAGCGGGCATAGCTCCAAATGAGGCTGTTGATGATGACAACTTCTTTGTGATCGAGGATCCGCAGGAGCAGGTAGAGGCTATAGGAGCGACTTTCCAGGAAGTGTACAAGACGAATGTTAGCATTGGCCCGAACCACGATATGGAGAATCGAGTGTTTGTGCACAATTTCTACCTTCGAAATGAAATTGTGAATTGGCGATTCGAGAGCTCGGGTTTCACCCAGTTCAGTGACGAGAATATGGCAAATAATGTCACCACCAACGATAGGGTACTATCCCCGTTCATTTCGAAGGAAGAGCTCCAAACGATCTCCGAATCACTTAGAAGTAAGAAATCAGTGGGAACCGATGAAATGCCGAACATTGTGCTTCGACATCTCCCACTAGAAGCGGTGGACATTTATACCACCCTGTTTAATAATGCAATGAATAATGCACATTATCCAGCGCATTGGAAAACTGCGGTGGTACATCCCATCCCCAAAAGGGATAAAGACACTTCCAATCCGGCGAATCTCCGATCGATCAGTCTTCTTCCAAACATCAGTAAGGTGTTCGAAGAGGTGATCATCAATAGAGTCCTGACTAAGTGGGTTGAGGACAAACATATAGTTCCGGATAATCAGTTCGGTTTCAAGGCGGGGCATGATATCATTCATGGTTTCTGATATCCAATGGAACAAAGGCAAGAACCAGTGCAGACGACATAATCGCGTACAGATCAGGTCCAAAGATTGAGATCATTAATATACTTTTGCAGCGTGACTTCGACAAAATTAGGCGATGACTGGAAGTTGAAAATCAACTTTCAGAAGTCGGAAACCATTCTGTTTAGGACGCCTTTGTCTGGGGCCTCTAGGGATACCAGAAAAAATTGGCGAAAGTTCTCGATCGTGGTACAGCACGGGCAGCCACTTGCTTGTCGAAATGTAGTCAGATACCTTGGGATCTGACTAGATCAATTTCTGTATTTTAACAAACATATAGATGTATTTGGATGTCCCGTGTGGTTCAACGTGAGAGCAAGTTTATTGGAAAAGATTCGGGTGTTTGAGAGGGCTTGTCTTAGGACTTGTCTTCGCTTATACAGAACACCAGAGCCTGAGTACATAAAATTCTATCCTAATGAGGTCTTATACAATAGGGCGAACCTAATAAGAGTGGACAATTTCGTCATTAAGTTGACTCGAAGGCACGTTGCAAGAGCAATGGCCTCATCGAACAACCTGATCTCCGGGGCTTACTACCCCAATTATATGTATCTCGAGAGAGTTCGCTTTGATGGCTTTATTCCTCCGGAAGTGTTCCTCTATCTAGATAGCAATGGTCTGATCCAGGACAGATTGGCGGCGCCCATAATCTTCCACGTCGCTCGAACAGCTGCGGATAGGCGACTCAACTACGACAGAGACGTCGCAAACGGCAGTGGGTCAGCCTGATTTTTTTTTCTAGCCATGGCCGGCTTACATAGTTTTAGGTAGGATTAAGTTAGTTTTAAGAAAAAATATATAAAATGAAAAAAAAAATATATATATACGTATATTTATATATGAAGTATATATATTCTATGTATATATATATTTATGGATGTTTATGTTTGTGTGAGATGTAAGTAGGTTAAGTAGATTAAGATTTATTTTTAGGTAGTTTCTAGGCTTTTAGTTTTAAGTTTTATAAAAATTAAAAAAATGTCAGCTAACTAAGTTTTTGCTTAAAATTTATTTTCTTAGTTTTAGTATGTAAAAATAGAAATAAAATTAGACTGTAAGGTTCGTCGAAAGACATAGTTTAAGTGTTAGGTTTAACTTAGAGTGCCCGCATGGGGCCAGTAAGTTAGTATAAGATAATTTTAAGTTAATTAAGCTAATTTTTAAGCATTTTTTTGTCTAGCATGTAAGAGTAATTTAAGGTGTATAAATAAAATGCAAACAAACTGAAAAAAACTGAAAAAGCCCTTTGCATCGAAAATTGTGCAAATGAACCTTTGAAATCTTCCACATAGTCAATCGATGAAAACCAAAGCGGGCGATATTATGAGGTTTCTAGATGTTGGTCAACATCGGCTTCTATAGCATCAATGGTCTCTATACTTCGACATCGATGGGGTTTAATCCTAATCTATGGTTTTGCCATACTACCACTTTCATTGAAGTTAGTCAATAAACGTTCAATTGTATTGGCTGCTTGCACACTTAGAGAGCGAAATTTTCCTCTACACGCAAGTTGCCTTAACCGTACCAATTTCGTGGCAAAAGTGACGGAGTATTAGCTTCCCAATCGGACGGTTCGGCGGTCAATCCCAACCGCACCCAATAGAAATTTTTTTTTTCGGGCAACTAAAATCACGTGAGATTAATGGTTGTCTAAAATACAACAAAAAGTCAATTTACACTAACTTTTTAGTCTCCCCATAAAAAAAACGTAACATGTGCTCTTGAGTGTTAAGTTCTTTAAAAAAATATATATATATATAACAGATAATAACTTCAGCTCTTTCGTTGGCGTTTCGTGCTCCTTGGTAAAAATTGTCCTGTAATGAAGTTTCTAACACGAGCTTTCAAATGTCAATTTGAGAATTCGTATCATTTTATTCTATTTCGACATCAGATACTACAAAAGGAAATCACACTGTGTTCTCTAGGAATAGATGCACTATTGCATCATCGGTTGAATTTCCTTTCGAAAGTGGAATTGAGGCTCACCAAGAAACTCATATTTTTCAATTTATTTAAACATCCGAAAACTAACGTTTTCTTCGAAAATGTATAAAGAAACTAATTCTATATGCTTTAATATGCTCAGGGAAAATACAAGTCTCAAAGCTTTGATTAGTTAGGTATCTGAGCGATCTAGTTATTGATTCACACATTCTTGTCAAAAATCATACTCTTGATGATTTGGTTGTATCAGTAACTCCGGTAGTTGTGTTTATTAGTGGCTCAATACCCAAGGACGCGTAGAAGGCTACATTAATATCCTTCAAAGATAATATCCATATGAACTAAATGGAGATGGTAATCGCAAATAATATTCAGGATATTAGGATTTTTTTACAATATTGTGGTACCAGTCAGTACTTTCCAGACTTGGTTTTTATTCTTCTGTGACCTCGATGGAATTAATTACCTATCCGACAATTCCACCAGACGAATAGTTTTCTTTCAAGTTTGTAAATGAGAACAGAAGTTTTCAACCTTTTTCTCTTACGTTCTTATGTTTACTCGTAAGTGGAAAATAATAAAATCATTTAAGCTTCAGCTGGAAGCCGAGCCTATAATAGTTTCATTACTAACACCACTAATAACAAGATCGCACTTGCGTGTGTAACGTAGAATTCGTTACACTCGGATGAGACGTATTGAAGGAAACTTGAAGACACGTATATCGGGTGACATAGAGAATGAGGAGTGTAAAAAGAGAGATTACGAAAGAAACATAAGCTACTTTGAAGTGTGATAAATTAAAATAATAAAATACTAAAAGAAAGATTGCTAAAGGGAACTGACACTTGAAGAATTAACTTTAACTGTCGTTTCTTTGTTTTTGCAGGCAAAACTTCTAATTAATATAAGCAATATTATTATTATAACTAAAATAAAACTTTGTTGTTACAGAGCAATGGTTGACAAATTATTTCTTGTGTTAATTTTCCTATAATAAAGAATAGACCTATATATATATATATATACGGTATTTAAACATAAAAATAACATAAAATCCAACTTAAATCAACGTGATTAATATTGTCACTGTTCTTAATAAAATTTACCTTAGTACTAACAGCACACCACATCGTAATTTGTCTACTTCACAGCCGGAGAAATTGCTAGCTGGGTTTCAACTTTTCCTTCTTAGTTTCATTAAAGAAATGTTTCGCCTCAGTCAGAGGAAAGAGTTCACTTGCATTGAGGATTTTTTCATACACTGCGGTCAAAATGATCTCATTAACTTTACCCCAAACAAATTACTATACGAATTGCTTGCAATAGCGCTGAAAGGAGTGTAATTGAAGTTCGAATCATGGCTGCTAAATCTTGTATTGCAAAAGTAACGCGGCTATCCGTCTCTGGCATAGAGTTATGTGTAACACTTATTTTATATCGTCATTATTTGTGAGACCAACTCAGACTTCATCGTTTTAACCTCACTTTCTGCTTGTCATTTCTCATTTCATTTCTTATGAAAGAATCATCCGCTTATTTAATTTATACTGATAGATATATATATGAAATTTCTACATACAGCTGCATTAGACCTGTTTATGAGAAACTATTAAATTTTGGAGGTTGAAATATAATTCGAAAAAGCGTTCACAGCTGCATTAAGTTCTTCGGGTTGCGTCAAATTACATCGTAATAAGAGTGGGATACGGGTGACTGATCAGCGTCCCGGCTTACAAAATCTTACTCATTTGCACAAACTGGACATGATTATTCTGGACCAATTATCCACAAGGACGTTACATTATGAGGTGAGAAGCAACCTCACTACGCACGCCATTTTAGGTAGTCTGCGAAGCTTCATCGCTTAACGAAATGCATTCAGCTGCATGAAATCAAATAATGGCACTAATTTCGACTCATGGTTGTTTTCTTACATACTCGTATGTAAGAAGTTTTGACAACATAAAATAAGAGTTCATTCCTCCATATAGTTAATATGTTAATGAATTCTAAAGGTCAGGGGTGAAAAAAATTATAATAGAAACCTCTCTGTCTATTTTGCTTGTTTAAATGGAGGTTTTAATAAATTATAAGTACCTTTGTGCAATTATATGTCATGACACGTAACACCGTGTTAAATTATCATATATAAAATTATTTCGAAATTACTTTCTGCGTTCTATAATACTTAGAAATGTAAACCATTTTTTCCTTTATTTATTTATGTACATCAGTCCACTTTAGACTTCAAGTTGTCTTTGTTCCAAACATAAAAGAATGCAATAGTTCTTAAGACCAATTCTTCAACATGCTTTTATCGATAAGGTTGTAAGAAGCTAACAGCAATTTTAAAATGTTGCAGCAATTAGTATATTTTAATCTACTTGTGAGTGTTAATCCATTATGTTTTATATTAATCTTCTTCTGCAGGTTAATTTTTGTAGCGAAATAGAGTTAACTTTACTCTTGTCATGAATTTACAGCCGGATTCGGTAGTTGTTTCTTATTTTCTTGCATTACTATCGATATTTTGTGTATTTTTAGAAAGATACCATGGTGCGTCAACTATCGTTTTTAGTATTTTTGAATACATCCTCTGGATGATGTTTATATTTGATTTACTTGCTGTTCCCTATAGTTAAGGTCAATACGTCCATATTGGTATGATGACTGTCTTGTAAATATATAAGTATTTTATTGTCTATAGATAATTCCGAATTTTTCCTAGCATCCAATATAGTTGTCTAAGTTTGCCGTTCATTTGATAACACTTCAAAATTAATTGTTGGTCTAAATGAATTCTCAGGTACTTAGCTCTCGTGGCTAAAGAGACTGTTTTGTCGTTAAGTTTGATAGATGAAGGATTTGGTTTTTTTCTTGAAGTGTAGTTTTATATTCGCTTCGTTGGTTGCATCTAAGGGATTTTCAAGTACGGTGGTTGCCTGTCCTTGAATAACAATCTCTTATGCTTAGGATAGATTGCGGGGCTATAACTAAGATCACCCAAGACTTTCAAAATCTTGTTAATAATTCATTACATATGTTGTACAGTAAAGCGCTTGCGTCTGTATTCAAGCTAATGGCTGGATATTTGTTTATTATGATTTTTTCGAATATTTTTGATACTACCTGTTTGAGTAGCATCTTTCCCAGGTTTTAGTAATTTCCGGATCTTTGGGAAGTATTTTAATATGAAAATCGCATTGAAAAGATTTCGAAGGCACCTTATTTAGCTTTAGGGTATTTCTTTTATTATTTTTCCAGCTATAAAATCATATCCGCGACATTTATTTTGGGAAGTCTTGTGAGATGTACGAGTATTTAGTACTTTATTTCTTTTATTGTTGTTTTCTTGATAGTTGTGTTTTAATTTACAAAGTTTGTGGTAATGTCTGTATACTATTTGTCGTTGTAAAAGTATCTCTAAAGTGTTTTTCGTTGTGGCTTTTTCGGCTTTTTCGTTGTCAGCTCTGATCCATTTGCCGTTCTTGATCGTTATTCGGAGAAAGTGAAGTATTGAAATTGTTGTATCTTGTTGCCTTCCATAGAGATGAATGGTTTCTTAAATATTTGTTGATTCTGTCGTTCTGATTAACTTTCAATAGTCCATTTAATAAAAGTTGGGTTTTGTTTTATCTTCGTGGGATCTGGTTACTTGCCAAATTTTTCTGAACTTTTTTTTTATTTTGTTTTTTATTTGTACAGGCCTACTATAGTTTATTTAATTTACATTTTACATAGGTATAGGTGTATTAACAGCTTTGAGAATCTATTAAGTGAACTATGGGCTCGTCCAGATCGTTTGTCGTCTATAAGTGCCCCAGTCAATGTATTTGTTATATAGTGTAGTCGTCTTGATGGTTGATTATGTTTAGGGTTTTTAGTAAAATACGATTAGGGAATGGTCAGATGATAGTCAAACATATTATTGTCAAGTCCAATGGTTTTAAATAAACAGAATCTATTCAAATCATAAATACTATTTATACATTCTTGTTCATAAAATTAAATAACCATGACATAATATTACAGTTCATTATTTAGCCAAAAGTTCATTATTCTGGTAGTCTCCCATTAAATTGTCCAATTTATACGTTTTCAAAAATATTATTGTTAAATTATCATCTGAAAACCATACCACATAACTTTGCATAAATTGAATAAACGTTGTAAAGTACAATTAAAATGTTTGCTAGGTGAAAGTACTGCTTTTTATGTTGGCAAATTATGGCATTATTTCATTGCGGATTGATTTCAGAATCTCTTTAATAATAACCAACTTCCAACTTAGCTACAGTAAACTGAGTAGAGTCCAAAGGGCACCATATCTATGCATAAGCGGAGTCCCTCTGCGGTACTGAATATTCTGTTTCACTTGACACCCCTCGATGTTTTCAGCAGGCAAGTAGCTGCTAACGCAAGTATTCGTCTTGAAGGGATTACACAGTGAACAAATAAATAATTTAGCGGCGCTAATATTCTTAAAACATTAGGAATTCTATCAGAGAAAGTCGACCATGGATGTCAAGTCAATCCATTTCTATCCGGATGGATCAAAAACTGATAGTGGATTTGGTTGCTGTTTTTTCTCAGATAAGCTAAATCTGAACCTCTCCTTCTGCCTTCCAAACCACTGTAGCGTGTTCCAGGCGGATATTTTGGGGATTAAAGAAGTCCTATTCTGGCAAAAGAAAAACATGATGTCTGCAAGGAATATCCCTACCCTTTCGTATATTCAGACGGTTATCAAGTCCGATCATCTCCTAGTGAGATGGCGGCGCAGTTCAACTTTCACGTATGTTGGGTGCCGAGGCACAGACACATTCCAGAAAATTCTAGAGCAGACGTACTCCCCAAAATTGAAACCACTCTACATATGCTACCAGAGAAAGTTAGCATCGATACATCAATCGGAATGTGCAAACTAATACTAAAGCTGTATGCTAATAGAGTAACCCTAGGTAGACTATTGTGTCAACATGTCTAGCGACTAAAGAAATCTGGCCAAAGCGATCTGAGTCGCTCTTAAAGTTTGATCTTTCAAAATAAGAAACATCTCGGCGCTACCATAGGAGTCATCACTGGACACTGTCTGTCTGTCAAGCATGCAAGATGGCTTGACGTTTTTACAAACAACCTCTGCAGAAGCGCTATGGACGAGGAGGAGGGAAGTAGGAGGAGACAATCCTCCACCTACATGCAAAGCTCTCTCACAAAGAAATGGCTTAAGCGATATAAACAATATAGACGTTACCAGTTTCCTTCGCTTCATCAGAAGCTGAAATTCCAAGCTCCAAGAGGATAACAGACCCACGTGGCATCACAATGGGTCAATACGCCTTAGTGAGTTAATTTTTTTCTTCTCAAACAGCCATTCTTACCTAACCTAACCCTTCTTTAACCTTAGCTATAAAAACGAATTATCATTAATTGAAAACTTTTGGTTTTGCCAAATTCTCAAAACTTTTGCTCTAAGTCAGCTCAAATTTCAACTTAAATAATTTAATTACTTAATTAGGCAAGAATAAATTTAATAAGCCAAACAACTGGCCAACAAAAGCAATAAACTTAAACGTCAGTAGAATTTTAAACACTTTCACTTCGAAAGTTTCAATTGCAAAGTTGTCAAATTCTTATAAAGAATTTTCTAATTAAAATTCTTTCCCTACAAAATGCAATGGTGCAAATTTGTAGCATATTGTTCAGTTGCCAAAGAAACCGAACCTAACTCCACGAAGATGATAGAAGGGCACGTAATTACATTAAAATATTCATTAATGCAAAATATTCGCGGCATACATTGGTGTACATCGCTACTTTCGTTTGAATTCAATGCAAGTCAAGTAGATTACAAAACTACCCATTGCAAAGAAAATTATTTAATTTATAACTAGCAGTTCCCCGCTACGTCGGTTAGAGCTGTATGAGCAAACGTATGAGTTTAAATGATTTTGAAATTTATTTGTTGGTTATTATTTGGTCAGAAGTCTGAATTATAAAAGTTTTATTAAGGCCATCAAAAAAATAAAAAAAAGTATACCAATAGATAAGCTAGAATGTATACATATGTATGTATCAGGGTTGCTGATACAACGTACAACGTTGGTCGGGCGAGAAACAGCCGGTTCTCAAGTCAATACTAGCAGATTTGAGCGTTTGTCTCTGGGACATGTTTATTATAAACTGCACTCGTTTACATTTAAATTGGAAATTGCTGGGAATGAGTGGAATACGTGGTATAAACATCATTTCACCTCCAATTGATTTCTTTGCAATTTGATGACATTAAATTGGGTTCCGTTTCATAATTTCGGAAGATGCGAGTTCCGGAGAAGTACGAGTATTATCGGAATAACGACATTAAACGTAATCCGATATGTAGGAAACAAATTGCAGTTAAGAGAATTCAGAAATTCTACTGGATAATTAGTCGCATCATATTCATCGATTATGGTGTTTATCAACGTGTATACCACCTCATTTCCTTCAATGCCGGATGAAATAATATCATTTATTTCAGCCGATTGGTCGCTTTTAGGTGTCAGAATAACTTGTTCAACCAACCAGGAACTGCTTTGATGTAGTATCTGTGTACACAAAGCGAATAAGTTCCTCTGACGCAGATATAATTGTGCTGAGTGTTTTTGACAGTTTCTTTTGACCAATCTTCTCTGCTAGAGTTGTTTCGCCAACTTTCCACAACTTAGTATAGCGTTCTTGAGCGTTTAAGGTTCCGCCTAGTTTTGCTCCTCTATTAACCATAAGGCGTAGTGAATCTTGGGCCAAAGAGAGGACCGTTTCAATGAGGTACCCCGGATACCTCGAGTAATGAGTTTGTGGAAAATCACCGCAAAAGGTGACTGCAAACTTGCCCACATCCTGGATATTTTAGCAGATGTTCTGCAACGTTCGGTCTAGAACCTGTACTGCTTTCCTGATTGACATTGTACAGTCATCGAATGCAATTACAGAGCAATCCTGAAACACTTTTGTCTTGTTACTATTGTGGCAAACCGCTCCCACGTGAGTTTCATTGCTCTCTATGTCTATTGGAATATTAAAAATTCTGTACACCGTTTTGCCTTTAGGAAGTAATGTGGCAGCGATCCCGGACAGCCAGTGTAATCTTTCCTTGTCTTCTCACCTCCGCCAGAATGGTTATAGTAAGGCAAGTTTTCCCTGTCCCACCAGGGGCATTCAGAAAAAATATTTTGACTTTATTTGAATTCTGGCTTTGGATGACTGTACTGTAAATCTCTCTTTCCTCGGAGATGAATTTTAAAATGCAGTCATTAACGACGCCAGACATAGCTCCTGGGCTGTAATTCACTTTAGTGGCACACTGTGGGTTTACGTTCTATTGATCCGGATGTCGTTGAGGGGCTGGAAGGCTCAATAGTTTACTACCGATGGAAATGACAATATCTTGAAGTGAACAGAGTCTACTATTTATAATGCGCTTGTCGGTTTCCAGAAACTCTTCTTCTGTATTATATCTTTTGTTCAGTAGTACATCTTCTGACACATGATGACGATATTTGATCCAGAGCTCTACTGGATCCGAAAGTCTGCAAAAAAGGAACATAACAGCAAACAAATGCCGCATGCTACTGGGACTGTAATTCACGGAAATATCTACGAGAGTATTGTCGCAGTGTTGACTATATGAAGCTTTGAGAATGCTACGTCATCAAAGGTCTTTAGGAATGAAAATGAACCGATCTTCAAATTCGATACGAATCTGGCCACAGTTTCTATATAAATATCTACTCTACCGAGAAAAATGTAGATCTAACTGTTCTGGATAAATTCTCAAAATATGCCCTGATCCAAATCTTGAAGTCTAAAGCCATAAATGCTGTGAGAGAACATTTCAGGCAATTGCTTTTCGCTTTCGGCGTACCTAAAATCTTTCTTTTATGCCAACGAAAAACCTTTCAATTTAGCTTCCATTGGATTCCTGCTGCAAAATCAGTTGGGAATAGAGCTCTACAAGACTCCTCCTTATTCGAGTATAGTCAGTGGACAGTGGAACTATTCCATTCAGCGCTATCCGATATCATGCGGTGAGTTAAAACTGATAATATATACAGATCTTTTGAGGATTTACTCGATCATTCAGTAAACAATCCATTCGATTCAACGACAGAAAAACACAATAGAAGTATTCTTTGCCCGAAATATGAGCAGACAGGAACTATTCGACTAATACACATAATTGCCTTAGATTAATATCAGGAAAAAGTTAATAAGACTAATTCAATCATAAACTCAAGAGTGACCAACAGAGGCCAAATCTATCCACCCCTTATGCATGAACTTTCCCAAATCCAAAGCCATCTATTACGGATAGACTTAAACCTAAACCAAAGATGCTTGGATTTTATAGGCATTTCTGGGTGCCCAGATTAAGACAATTTAATTATCCTAACAGAAAAATAAATCATGTTCTTCAAAAGAATAATAGACAAGTTATTTTAAACGAAGTAATATTAGAGAGGATAAATAAGCTTAATAATGTAAATAAATAGATTTTAGGATTCAAACAAAATAGCGATACGCTTAGAATTCAATTAGCAGCAAATCTGAAATAAATGCTTAAATCTTTATTTCAAAAGAAGTCCCGGAATACAAACCTTTACCAGACATATCACAGCCCGTTACTTCCCAGAAATCCACGCTTTAGAATCAGTGAAAGACTTACATTCTAATGATATGTAGGAAATAAAACTCTTGAGGACAAAGAATGAGCTAGGCCTAATAGTAAACTTTAGCGTAACAACATTTCTATAAGTAGATGTCATCAACCTCAAGCTTAAAAACAAATGCTTCAAGCCAAGACCACCCGCATTACACATATCATTTCACACACCAATAAGTTCAAGAGCAGATTAAATACCCAAAGAGATAAAATATCCCGAATTACCCAAAATCATAAGATTTAACCAAATTCCATATTTTTGAAACTCGAAGTTAACAAGCATAAGTTCACAACATTTCAAATGACATTGTCAGAATAAGCAACATTGCAAGTCAGTACAACAGAAGTTCACACACGTCTCAACGCTCGATACTTGATACCCATGTTCCACAAGGAATAGTTCGAACGGCATCTTCAGCATAAGCAACAATGTGTTAACTTACAAAAATGGGATGGTCATTATAATTTACGTATTTAAGCTCGTAAATTTAGTTATTTATGTGAACTTTTGAAAGGCAGACACGATGCCGAAATAAAGTTTGTTTTTTTCAAATTTAAGTTTTAAATATTTTAATTTTTACAAAACGAATACCAACTTAATAAGAACTATACAGTGTCAAAGTGTTCTATATGCATATGGTAGATTTAAATCAAAAGGAAGCCCATATCACATATATGTATGACATACTCGTATATCATATACTAAGGAAAAGCAAAACAGTAAAAAAGCACAGTTTTTCCCTTAACATATCCTTGGTGTTGCATATTCAAATTTTTCAAAGGCATCGCAATCCAAACAAGTCACTTCACAAATTTGGAGTTTCTCTAAGGTTGTCCATTTTGTGCCACACACGTTTGGTGTTGAACTACATGTACGCTGGTACATTCTCTAAAGCTGTACAGCATTATAAATCAATGCATAATTTTAAGAAGGATACAAACACTCAAGCTTTCTTTTGAGTAATTTTCATCAAAGGATTTTCTTCTTGTATGCCGAAGAAATATTTTACTATGTAAACACAAAATCGGCAAAGGATAATATAAGATTTTCTATAATGCATATTTGAAGCCTTAAAATGATTAAAAGCAACCAATAAATAGTATTTAAAATATCTGTTTGCTCTTACATCTTTATTTCAGTAGTGGAAAATTTTCACGAGAATAATGTGATCAGCTTTATTATGGATGTGAAAAATAAATATTAAAAATAGCAACATCCAGCCGGGTTTGATTCACTAAATATGTTATTAGGTAACCGTTGAAGCTCTGCTAGTAAACCTCTCTTCACACTGCGTATTCAGAGAATTTCTTCGTGGTTTGCGAAGTGAGGGGTTGTACTGAAAACAAACTATCGTAAATAGTTATCATTTAGATGTGGTCCCTGAATCGTAAGAAAACGTTAAGTAAGGCCTCAGATATGTGGATGGATAATTTATCGATTACCTTTGGCTTTCGGATAGTGGAAAATGAAGATGCTCTTTGAATAACCACAAAATTGCTCCAAACTTCAAAATTCTATAACTAAACGGAGATTTATACCATATAAAATGGATATCTGGGATCTGAGAGAAATAAGATTGTAAGAATGTAAGTAAGGATAGAACTTTATATGGCTGTCTCCTGAGAGATCTGAGAATTTAATGATCATCTCAGCTAAGGAGCTGAAACGATCTGACCCACATAAATGTGGGCAAATGGAGATCTTTAAAAAATATTTTTGCAACAACAACAATGGCGGATATAGATTAGGGTGTCCCAAAAAAATCAAGTTTAAATTTTTGTAACGCATACCCTCTTATTTTATTCGAATACTGTCAAAACAATAGTAAATAAAGTTTCATGTACTTTGAACCAGAGGAACCCGTGCCGACTTGCATCTAAACATGTCAGTACTTGCAAGGCATGGCACGCGAGTAATAACATATCGATAACTTGTTATTGCATGTTTATTTTATTAGTAAACACATTGTTCTCGTTCTGTTAACATGTCGGTGGAGTTACGCAGTTGTAGAAAGGAGATATTTTTAATAGGGAACGTTAAACATCAAATTACTGGTTCAAAACTTCCCTCTAATGGGCAAGTACTGGCAGTTTTGTTCTATAATATTCGTGAAGTGAATTTAAGTGTCAATGAGAGCGCAAATCTTACTATTCGTGAGTGCATTATTTATTGGGAAAAGGCCCGTATCCCGACAAGATCTCTACCTAATTGTGTTAAAAAATTAATTACATTGTATCAAGTTTGGAGAAATTTGCAAAAAAATGCAAACAAAACAAAAAACGTGTTTGAGCAGCGTCGACATGAGTTTGTTACAAACTTAAACAATTTGTTTGACATTGCACATGCGGATGCACTTCAATTAATAAAGATAGATGAAGATAGGATTTTTTTGCAGCGCCAAAGAGAACCAGGCCGACCTGGTCATTTAGCCGGAGTTGACCAAAAACAAACACACAAAGAAGAAAGAGCGCACCTTAGAAACGTCGAGGAGCAAAAACGACGTGCTAAATATTTTTCATCCTTAGCTCCTTCAACATCATCTTATGACCCGCTACAAGAAAGTTTGTCGTCTGATTCAGAATTGATGGATTTACAGGAAATTTTGCCAAACCTAACCAAAACAGAATCCAGTATAAATAAAACTGTTATGAGGAAGAATTTTATCACTCCAAAATTAGTGGCAGCATTAGATCGGTGTCAATTGAGTGTGAGAGATGCTGTGTTTATTATTGAAGCAACTATTGAAGCTCTTGGACATAACACAGACGAATTTCCTATAAGCAAGTCCACTATTCAAAGGGTTCGTACGGAAAAGCGAAAAGAGCGAGCGGAAGCCATAAAGGTTAATTTTCAAAACCAGGTTCCGGATATTGTAACACTCCACTGGGATGGTAAACTTTTGCCGGCTTTAGATTCACGCAAGTCTAAGGAAAAACGTCTGCCGATAGTTATAACGTTTGACGATAAAGAACAACTTATCGCTGTACCAAAGTTGGATAACTCTACAGGAAAGGAACAGGCCCAGGTACTTTGGAATGCTATAATTGATTGGAATCTTGAGGATAAAGTGCAGATTTTGTGTTGTGATACGACTGCTTCAAATACTGGTCGAATCAATGGTACTTGTGTACTTCTCGAACAGAAACTAGGCAGGGAAATGATTATTTTTGCTTGCCGCCATCACGTCTACGAATTACTACTAAAAAGCGTGTTTGAAGCAAAAATCTGCCAAGTTACCACAAGCCCAGACATTCCAATGTTCAAGAAATTTCGAGAGAACTGGAAGAATGTCGATCCCGAGAAAATACAGAGCTGTACAGAAAAGCTATCATGTTTGAATGTTTCTGAGATCAACAGACTTATCGATTTTTACCAAATTGAATTAACTAAAGAAATTACTAGGGATGATTACAGAGAGTTAATCGAACTTTCAATAATATTTCTTGGCGGCGATGCAGAAAAAAAATTTAAGATCCGGCCTCCAGGTGCCATGCACCAAGCTCGATGGATGGCGAGAGCGATTTACTCATTAAAAATATCGTTACTTGGTGATCAATTAAGAATTTCTAACAAAGATAAAGAAGCTCTGTTAGACGTCTGCCTGTTCATCGTGACAATATACGTTAGGCCTTGGTTGCAATGCATTTTAGCAGTAAAAGCACCTTACCACGATTTGTGTTTTCTGAAAGCTATAAAATCTTATGAAACAATAGATGAAAGCATCTCGAAAGCAGCATTACAGAAGTTTTGCTTGCATTTGTGGTATTTGACAGACGAAGTGTCTATCTTGTCTCTATTTGATGATGATGTAAGCCAAGAAACGAAAGTCAAAATGGTTGCTAACTTAGCCAAAGAATATCCATCTGCCTATGGTAAATGCTACATTCCATCGAAAGAAGAACTTTGTGGCAGACTTTATGGTAAGTTTGAAAATTAAGTTTGTTTTTTTAACTTTTTTATTTACATAACTAAAAAATTATATCAATAATCCTCCTTTTTTTGTTTTCAGAAAAAAACATCGATGACTTTGTTTCAGTCAAAAGCAAGTCCTTATTTAGTCGATTGAAAATTGATGGTGCTTTTCTCCACGAGTGCCCCTCTTTGTGGCTTAAAAATGCTTCGTACCAACATGCTAAAAGCAAGCTATTAAAACTGAAAGCAGTTAATGACTCTGCTGAAAGAGCAGTCAAGTTGATGCAAGATTTTCACGGCCTGCTAACTGTTCAAGAGGAGCAAAAGCAATTTTTATTTCGTTGCGTACAAGAACATCGACAAAAGTATCCTGACTGTAAAAAACAAACATTAAAAAGAAAATTAATAAATAATTAACCTACTTTCAACAATTAATATAATAATAAAGTCCAATACCGGATGCCTTATTTCAAAAATAAATGAGTTTTGCTTTTCACTCCATTGCTCCATACTAATTTTTAAGTTTAGATTTTGGCGTTAAGTCGGCACGGGTTATCGTCATCCGATCGCAATAATATTTGATATTTCACTTATCTGGGTCAAATAGAAAAAAAAAAAAAGGTATGCGTATCTCTATCTAAAAAAAAAAATTTAACCCTTATAGCCTGGGACACCCTAATATAGATATTTACTTAAAAACCACAAATAGGCGGACGGCCTAACCAGACATGACGTAGAATAGTAGAGGGGAAATGTAGTACACTTTGAATGAGATAAAGTAAACTGAACTGAAAAGATGTGCATGAACATTTGGTAATACCCAGAAAAAGTGCTGTAAGGTTTTACTTACATAATTAGTTGCAAAAAAATGTTCGTCGTGGAAGATAACGTAAGTTCATATTAGTTAATTGAAAATTTTAAAGGATACAGTCAGATTCAGGGGGTTATATTTTCCGTACTCAAAAAGCTAATTAGTTAAAATAGATTTTGAGAAGACGAGATCAGGTCGACCAATAAATCAAAACTTAGCGCTTTCCAGTTTCATCCGTTTTATTTTTCCGTATAGCAATACTGGACTTAAAATAGCCTTGCCTTTGTAAGAAGTGGCCTTTTCATGCGAAAGAGATAGAACATGTCAAGAGCTATTCTTCACTTGATTTCTGGGTTTACATAGTTATGTCCAAAGAGCTCATAAAACACTGATGTTGAAGTCTTTGTTTGACAGAACTTGATACAGTTCATTTTTATAAATGATGTCATAGGTGCCGAGCTGACCATCGAGAAGTGCACACGCATAAGAGCACTTGTAGAACTCGTGAAACTCGCTCCTCGCGTGGAGAAAAAAAAACGCGCGCAAGTCAAAGCAAAAAAACCGAATAATCAAAAACCAAAAAAAAAGCAACTTGTGCGGGCGGAAAAAAAAACAAAAAAAACATGCAATATCAACGCGCGAATTCCTGCCCCTGGTCATACTGTTGCTTGCACTCGGTCACTGTTGCTGTATTACATTGTTATACAGCGTATGAATTTTTTTGGTGTGCTATTTCCTATTGTCGTAAGGGCATAACACCTACAACAATTTGATTCGCTAAATCAACTCTGAATTTTTTACTTTACAGCTGTGCTTAGTAAGGTCGGCGTTTGTGTTTTTGGCTTTCTTTATAATGACTCGGGAATTTAGGGTGGACGTTGCAAATATAAACGGGCTAAAAAGTAATCACTTTTCTGGGTACAGAGACCAGCTATTTTGGCACTTAGTGAAACACAGGTAGACCCCAGCCCACACCTCTCAGATCACTCTGATCGAACTAGTGCCATTATTCTTCTCTCACCGCGGTCTCGCAATTTACGTGCGTAGTGATGTAGGTTACCAAACTCCACCACAATGTAGTCCCTGTTCTAATCCGGAACTCAATTTCATGTGGTTAAAATTCCATCTCCGTAAGCACATTATCCACTACTGCTTTACTTACAGAACCCGCAAACTGGACAGCAATTCGACTTTTAACGATTTTGATGCGCTGTCTGACTCCATTCAAAGAATTGTATCCCTGTATCCTTATAGTGAAATCGTTATTACGAGCGATTACAATATACACAATGCTGAGTGGCTTCGACAATCTGGACAGACAACACCCGAAGGACGGTCTGCTAAGATCTTCGCTACGGAAAACAACCTAACGCAGCTTGTAAATGAGCCCACGCGAATACCAGACGTTGATAGTCATTAGTTTTAGTTTTAGTTTTAGTTTTAAATGCATTTTATTTACTTATTGATTAACTCTTACATACTAACAAAAAATGCTTAACTGCTAGCTTACAATTACTTAACAATCTTATACTAACCTACTGGCCCCACGCAGGCACTCTAAGCTACTCTAAATTCTTATAACTATGTCATTCGGCTTTATTAACATTTTCTTTACTAATATATATTTACTATACTTAAAGCTAAGAAAAAAATTGCTAACAAAAACTTAGCATATGAACATTATCTTTTATTTTTTATAAAAACTTAATATCTAACTTAAAATAAACCTTAGCCTACCTAACCTACATACACAATACACACATACATACATATAGACATTATACACAATTATATATATATTAGTATATACCTTTGTATATACTAATACATGTATATATTTCTTAGCTGCTAACCTAAACCTATGTAAGCTGGCCATCGCTATTTACAGAGAAAACAGATTGATCAGCTCTGCCTCATTAGTGAGGCTGGTCCGTAATTGACGGAAACGACGACGAAACATCTTCTCCATCATTCAACCACCAGAAATTCTGGTGCTGCCGAACGACATCCCTCTTATCGCGATTCCCCACCACCCTACGGAACCTGAGGCGATCACACTGACGTCTGCGACGTCTCTTTTGTAGTTGAGTCGCCTGTCCCCAGCTGTCCGAGCGACATGGAAGATTAACGGCACCGCTGATCTATCCTGGATCAACCCTATCTGATCTAGGTAGAGGAATGCTTCCGGTGGAACGAAGCCATCAGAGCGCACACGTCTCGTCTTATAGAAAAGACCGTCTAACCATACGGTGTCGAAGTCCTTCTCCAAGTCAACAAGGCAGGCACCAGTACATTGTTTTTTGCCTTTATTCCATTGGATATCGGACACCAGTTTAGACGCGGCATGTGAGATATTATGTCCCACCTTAAAACCGAATTGATTATCCGGAACTATATGTTTGTCCTCAATCCACCTAGACAGAGCTCTATTGATTACTTTTTCAAAAACCTTACTGATATTCGGAAGGAGACTTATCGACCGGAGATTCGCCGGATTGGATATATCCTTCCCCTTTTTGGGAATAGGTTGAACCACCGCCGTTTTCCAAGCGCTGGATAATGTGCATTATTCATTGCATTATTAAACAGGGTGGTGTAGATGTCCACCGCTTCTAGAGGAAGATGTCGAAGCACGATGTTCGGAATACCATCGGTCCCCACTGATTTCTTAGCCCTGATTGTGTCAAAGATCTCACGGAGTTCTTCCTTCGAAATTAATGGGGGTAGGTCACCCTCTCTGGTAATGACATTATTTGCCATTATCGACAATTCTCCATTTCATTTCGAATGTAGCAGTTGTGCTCCAAGACGCGATTGTCCAGGTCATAATTAGGGCCAATGATATCAAGGGCCTTGTATACTTCCTGGAAAGTCGCCCCTATCGGCTCAACCTTCTCCTGTGGATCCTCGATCACAAAAAAGTCGTCATCATCAGCGGCCTCACTTGGATCAATACCTGCTATTGTCAGTAATCGTTCGTTGACTGTTGTCCGGGCTGTTTTAAGACACTGAAGGTCGTTTTGATTTTTTCTCCGAAATAGTTTATTTATTTGCGGAAACATATTCGGGTTGCTGGTGTTTACAGCCCGAACCTTGTTGTTCCAATACAAACTTACAGAAATTCTGTAATTCTCTTTTATTAGCGTTTGAATATTTTTAATCGACGACGTCAGTGTCCTAATCTCCGGGTCTTGTCGGTCAGTTAACTCTCTATACAAGTTTTTGAGTCTTGTCAGAAGTCTACTTTTCTGTCGGTGCAGTGCGTCAATAGTAGGATTGCGGAACAGGTCTTCGTTAGTCGTACGTCGATACCGCGGTATTGTAGTGTCCATAGTTTGTTTAATTGTCTCGTCCATTTGTTTTAGGTAATTGTCGATCTCCTCGTTTGACAAATTCCTATTGGACGGTGGGTGGAGCGTGTTCGAGGAGAGCGCTCTTGTCAAAGTTGCGGAGAAGCGTGTCCATCGAGTCTTACTGTAGTTGTAAGAATATCTTTGGACAAACTCCTCCAATTCCGCAATTTCGTTGGGAACTGTAATTTCGGTGCTAAAACCGCAATGGTCACTGTCATACACGAATGTGCCCAGACAGTTTAGCGTTTGTAAATTCGTACCTGTCAGTCGTATGCGTTCGTCGTACAGCAGTAGATCCAAATAAGACCCGCCTCTGGGAAACGACGGGTTATCCGTCGCTTTAAGACCGAGTCTGTACATGACATCGTGCTGATCCCACCAATCGAGTAGTAGGTTCCCTCTAGTATTTGGCAAATTATTTCCCCAATCTCTGTGTCTAGCGTTGAAATCTCCACGGATTATAAAATAATTCTCCCCCGATTCCAGCCTCAGAAGTCGAAAAAGCGTGTCGAGCTCTGTAATGAATAGGGTGGATTGTGAAGCCTCAGGTGCATAAACAAATGCCAAGTACAGCCGCTTTCCACAGCGGAGGGGGATGTATATGACCACTGCCTCCAACACCCGGAACCTGCGCAACACTCCCTTGTACACTCTGTGAAATTTTATACCTTCTTTAATGAA
This sequence comes from Volucella bombylans, assembly GCA_949129095.1. Taxonomy (NCBI): domain Eukaryota; kingdom Metazoa; phylum Arthropoda; class Insecta; order Diptera; family Syrphidae; genus Volucella; species Volucella bombylans. Next base: position 39,007,373 of record OX422143.1, read on the forward strand.
GATCGCGACCCCGCCTCTACGTTTAGATCTGGGCCGATTTCTTCTTCTAATAATATAATTATTGTACTCCAGTTTGTGCTTATCGCTTAGCTTGGTTTCGCTAGCGAAAAGCACATCCGGAGTTTGGTCTTGTAGCAATTTAAACATCGCGGCTCTTCGTTCAATCCTAATCAGTGAATTAACATTCACCGCAAGGATCTTCAAAGTTTGCTCCATCATGTGCGTACCCATTACGACATGTGTTGCGTTAGACCCGGCAGCAGCGCATAGATCTGGTCCACCCGCTTGGCCTGTTCTTGTACCTGCTGTTGCAGCTGAGCCATCTGCCCTTGGATTGCGAGCAAGATGGCCAGCATGTTAGGTGCAGCTTCCGTTGTTCTCAGAATTGGCGCCGGAGAAGCAACAGTCGCTTGCTGTACCGTAGCCCCCCTACCTGACGCCATTTGGGCGTAGGAAATTTGGGACGTGACGGCTGGTGTTTGCAACCTAACAGGTGAACGTTTGACTTCCATCTTCTGCTGCCGAGCCAGTTTTGCTTTCTTAATGTCAGCGAACTTAGGACAACCCCGATAGTTTGCGGTGTGTCCCACGTTCCCACATAATACGCACGATAGCTGCGACCTATCGGATGCTCCGTCAACACCCAGAGCACACTCCTGGGAACTGTGGTTCTTAGCGCACTTCACGCATCGAGGCTGCATTTGGCAGTTCGACGCGGCGTGCCCGAACCTCTAGCAGCGAACGCATTGTATAACGCCTTCGCTCCTTTTTAATTTTTCACAGTGAACCACCTGGTAGTCTAGGACATTGATACTCCTTAGACTATCCAGACGGCTTTCGGGACTGAGCTGCACCAGGAAGAACGGCAGACTCCGTTTCTCCCGCCTGGCTCTAGCTGTGGTAAATGGTTTTACCTCCACAAACTTGAGTCCTTCGCACTCCTTCTCTTTGAGTAGTGCCAGGATCTCCTCAGGATCAGTAGACGGTTCCAGGCCCTTGGTTGCATTTACCCCTAGCTTATAGGTGTTGATAGGAGGCACCTTCTCCTTCTTCTTCTTCTTCTGCTGCTGCTGTTACTTTTGTTGTTGCTGCTGTGGTTTCAGCTGTTATTGTTTTTGCAGCTGTTGCTGTTTCTGCTACTGCTGTATTGTTTTCTGCAGTTTTTGTTTCTTCTGCTGCTGGTTTTGTTGTTGCTGCAGTTGTTATTTCTGCTCTTGTAAGTTTTGTTGTTGGGAGCTCTATACTTTTGATTGCTCCCTCTGACTGCGCTCAGTTTGCTTTCGCTTATTGGCAAGCACTTTTTCTTCCAGCTTTAGTATGCTGCTGGTAATATTATTTATTTCGTCAAGAGAGGCAAAGTTGTTCTTGCCCCCCTCATACTGGACCCCCACTTTATCTCCTTTATCTTTTACCACGGCACTTATTTTTCCTTTTCCTTAGATTACGAGGGGTTTTCAACCTACTCCTCCTCTTAAGTCCTTTCACCACAACACCAGCAACCATATTGTTGCCTTTAGTATCTCCCGTTATGGGAAGAGCGGAACGCTCTCCACCATCCATCACGTGATTTTTTGGTTTTGTTTTGAAGCACTATACGGTATTTAAGACAATTTCAGCCAAAAAAAAAAAAACAAAAGTTCCAAGTTTGGTCTGGAATTTAACTCGCCTCTCACGATTTGTTGACCGACGCCGCTAACCTCTTGGCTACCGAGTCAACCAATAAAATTTCGAAAAAAAGACTTTTTCACTTTTTCACTTTTCCACTTAGCGAAGTCAAGACACATGTATTCTCCGCCGAGATCTGCGAACAACGACGTTGATAGTCATACCGCCAACACCCTGGACTTGTTTTTAACTCCTCACCCTGATAAGTACACCGTTGATGTGCTCTCCCTTATACGCTCGTCGGACCATTGTTTCATATCAGCTAATTTCTCCTACACCGACTAGAAAAAATTCCTAAAAGAACAGTATGGTAATACGAGAAAGCCAACTGGAGTGGTCTTAACAGCTTCTTTAGGATTTTTAATTTGTCGTTATGTTTCCTCGATTATCACAGACACCATTCGCTTTGCATTGAGCTCCTTTATCCCTCATCGGATGGGATAAACCAAAACAAAAAAAAAAGGCATGCTACGACTCAAGCTGTAAAGAGGCTATTAGGGCTAGAGAAATGTTTTTTCGGTCCTTCAAGACCAACCCAACCGAGGAAAACCGGAAAAAGTTTAAATGAGTCGGGAATGACTGCAACGTCTTTTTAAAGCGTGTGAAAATTCAGTACGACCAAAAGTTGAGGCAAAAAATAGTGCAATGTCCCAAAGGTAGTAAAAGCTTTTGGTCGTTTGTCAAAAACATCAGAAACTCTGCCTCATCCTCCATCCCAACGCTCATGTACAATGAGATTCTAGATGTCAGCTTTTTAGACAAAGCCAATCTGCTTGCTGCACACTTTGCGGCCAGTTCAACACTCCCAGGTTGTGCTTTGTCTCCACCTACGCTTGAATGCGTCGAATCATCAATGGGACGAATCTACTTCCGCACTCGTGTATTAGCAAGAGTACATAAAGATCTCAACATACATATATCCGCTGGTTCAAATGGTATATCTCCCCTTCTTCTGAATAGGTGTTCTTCCATGCTGGCAAAACCACTGCGTAAGCTTTTTCATCAATCCTACTCTTTAGGACTCTTCCCGAGCAGATCGAAAACAGCATTTGTCCAGCCCGTCCCTAAAAAAGGCGAATCATCTTCTCTCTCCTCCTGCAGACCCTTTGCACTTACGTCCCTTCTTTCCAAGGTCATGGAAACGCTGATAAACCTTCAGCTCATAAAATATCTCGAAACATGAAAACTTCTCAATGACAGGTAATATGGTTTTTGTAGCAACAAGTCCACTGGTGATTTGATGGCATGTCTCACCGAAAAGTGGAACCAAAGCGTGAAAGTGAAAGCAAGATAGTTGCAATTGATATTTCTAACGCATTTGACAGAGTTTGGCATCAGTCTCTTTTGTCGAAAATACGTGCATTTGGGATCGACGAGTCTCTTCTCCAATGAATTAGAAATTACCTTTCGGAACGTTCAATTCAAGTTGTCTTGGATGGTTTCAGGTCTGATATTCACAAAATAACTGCTGGTGTGCCACAAGGGGGTTCGGTTCTGTCTCCGACACTCTTCTTAATTTTCATAAACGATCTCTTGTCTGCTACTTCTAATCCAATGTATTCCTTTTCTCACGACAGTAATCTCTGCTCTTCATATTCGTTCCCTGACTCACGTCCCTGCTCTTCGGTTGTAGAACGGGAACGCTAGCGTATGTTAAGCTCAATAAATTCTGATGTAGCAGTATAACTAATTGGGGAACCACTAACAGAGTAGAATTTCATGCTTCCAAAACACAATGCTGTCTTCTGCCGTTAAAACGAAATTTAAACACCCAGCCATTATCCATGAATGGCACTTGCATTGTTGAAACCGATAAACTTTTCATTCTTGGTATATGTGTCAGTGACAGTTTAATTTGGAATGACCACATATCCGATGTGGTGAAAAATGCTGCGAAATGTCTAGGTTTCCTCAAGCGATGTAAGAAATTCTTCAACTCCTCTGATCTGGCCTCAATATATAAGGCATTTATCCGCCCGAAATTGGAGTACAATGACCACATCTGGTCGGATGCTCCCAAAACATCTCTGCACCTGGTAGATAGGATTCAAACCCGTGCGATAAAACCCATAGGTCTTACTAATATCACTCAAACAATGGACATCCTCGAACACCGACGTAATTCTTGTGTCTTACTCTGTTTTATCGCTACCACCACCAGTGCTCCACTGAAATCACTAGTAGCATTCCGCCCCTTCAAACTTTTAACCGTAACACCCGTCTCGCTATGAATGCTCATCAGTATACCCTCAAGCCCACTTTCGGACGTACTTGTAAATATCGTGATTCGTTCCTAAGTCGTACAACTCGCTTATAGAATGCCCTGCCTAGCTTTTTATTAGCTAGTCATTATAACCTTCAAACATTTAAAACCAGCGTTCACCGGTACCTCTCTTTCCATCCTCCCTGATTTTCCTTCGCCCGCGCTGTGGCAAACATTCTAATGGTTCATAAATCCCTTAAGCGCGCGCAAATTATAAAAAAAAATAGGTGGCCTCAAAATGATTCAACAGGTAGTGGATGATTTGAAGTTGTAATTTTTTTTCAAGATCTATCGTAAAACTGTTAAGGATCAAATAGATTAATATCAATGGATATCAGGCATTCGAAGAATACAGTAGATCCGTTAAGAGACTGATTTATTTGAAATTCACGCAATTTCTATTTTTGGTATCGGAAAAACATTGCTGAGAATATGGATTGAATTGAATGAAAAACTTTATTTCTTCCTTTTCTTTATCATTATTGTCGTTAAATAGTCTTCAAACTGCACTTGACTATGACCACATTCCCATTCATATCTCTGTGGGTTTTTGATGGGCTATTTAATTGGCATACTCATTATACTCCTCAATCCCTGCAGCGATCTTTTATGCTTCTTTTTCACAAGCCCGTTTTTTTATTGCAGAAGATGGCTTACAGATAATATTGGCTAATATTTTCGTAGCCTCTAAAAACATTGCGAGGTTCTTGTTTTTACATTAATAATCTGATCCTTATCATAACAACTACCACGGAATAAAGTCCTGAGATGTTTTCCTCTCCTTGCGGGCAGTCTAAATTAAACTGAATCCTTAACGTATATTTTCAGATGAAATCTAACATACAAGTACGTATATGTAGCCTACAAATTCATTCATAAGGTTATAATCACAATAAAGAAAATGTTTGTCATGTAAGGAAAACTTAATATACTGACAATTTTTTTTTATACCTGTAGTCACATGGAAAAACCGTCTAACTTGACTTAGGTCAAAATTGAGTTATTGGTGCCATAAGACTCAGGGTATCAAAATCACAATGCAATACATTTTTTATACCGGTAGCAATTAATTTGTAGAAAATTAATTAAACATTAAAGCGATATAGCAATCCCCCGACTTCGTACAACCTAGGCGGTTTTTCCTTGTGACCGTAACTATATGAATCTTGTAAACTACTACACTTTACCACTACCTTTGTACTATCTTAACTATACATACATATAAGTCAACCATTGCTCATTAGAGGACTACTCCCTTTTGAAAGGACACGATGATGAAGTTTTCTTTTCCTCCGTAAGCCTCCAAAATTCCTGACTCGTCTTAATAGCGTCGTACTGCCTTTTAAACGTTAAATGCCGTTTGCGTTTTCTCTACGTAGTTGAGTCAGCAGCTTGCTAATCTGTCCCGGATCAGTCCTTTCTTATCTCAGAGAGTATTTTTAGAGAACTCTGCTGGTACTGGGTTATCTCCTGGAGCTTTTCCAATTTCAGATTTTTTGATTACATTCTGTACTTCAAAAATTGTAAATGGAGCATTTAGGAAATCATCTTTAAAAAATGGTGCCGCGTAGTGCGTCAGAGGTAAAAATTGAGAGTGGTTGAGCAGGTTCTTAAAGCAGTCTCAGTTGTTGCTTCAGTTATTTTCTTTTGAGAGAATAGAGGGGCTTAAAGTCCATATTGGCTATTGCATACATACTTTTAAAAAAATGGGTGTAAATTCATAAGAGCCTTAGAAACGAAAAGGATTTTTTTCTGTCTTTAAGACAATCCGCATCAAACCAGATCTGTTTGAGATTATCGTTACGCTTGCCTGTAAAGCTTGCTGGAATAGCTTCAATTGTTCAACGAGTTAGGTCGTCCACGTGCAGTGAATTATTCACTATCCTTCGATTAGTAAGTTCCTGATTTAAATTATTCTGATAGTAGTCCCAATTGCCTCGTGCTGAGCGTTTCCTCAGTTTCCGAAACTGTTTTCCAAAGGCATGTGCTCTGAAAAAGTTTGTGCAGCTGTAATGAAGTTACTCAGAATAGAGTTCCATTTCCCGCACACAAGGCAGTAATCAATGACTGAGGACGTATATTCGCCATTCGGGTCTCCTTTACAGCTTCCATTTAAAACCATTGCGTCCCAAAGCGTCGGTAACTTCCAGCGTTTTCACACCTTTCCTATCATACACTTCATCTTTTTATATCTGCGGGCTGGACTAATAATTGTTGCACCAGATTCACTTACAAATTTATTGTTCGACAATCCAATCCTTGGGTTAAAATCGCCTACAAGTATTAAATCAATTGATCCTAAGTCCTGTAGTGTGTCGCAAAGCTTGTAGCAATCTTATTTCAGTGATTATAGTTCAGGTAAATTGGTACAGTAAAAAGAATAGAACCCTTGATTTTTACTTCCAAGACACTAACTTCCATCAGCTCGCTTAAAATTCGGAACAATTCCTTCAACTCCTTTCGAAAGCTTAGTAATTCCCTTCCACATCCTCTTCCCAATATAGTTCTTTACCACTGATTTCAATCCATTTGAAACTACCAGCTCTTCCATGACTATCTATGAAATAATGTGGCAGATTTATTATGTTTAAAGAGGAGAGTTCTCTAAGAAGTAAGATTCTTCTATCAATATATTAACGTTTATTTCAGGCTCAGCGTTTATCTCGATATAAGAGAGAGACTTAAGTGAACTTCAACATTATTTTCACTAAAGTTATCTAAGTTACTGTTTTAATTCTGTTTTTTGCTCTCCTTGTTACCTGCCGACAGAGACAGATAAACCATTTCTCGTTGGAGACGAAATTAAGAAAAAAATAAAACATCTTACCCTCCTCATATATAAGAGCCCTTGAGGGAAGGTTGAGATTTGATCAGGTACTATCTCTGGATGATACAGAGCAACATGATATAAAGATTAAGGTTGATATTATGATTAAGGTTGAGCTCTTAAGACTCAATTATATACCGCACCGAGAGGATATACCAGTGCTTTGTGACCTGTGCAACTTGCAGGAGAAGGCAGATGTCTTTTACTTTATTGAACAACGCCCGATTTTCAAAGAAATTAGACGGTAGATCGTCAATTTACTGAATGCGTGGAAAAGCTACGCAAATATTCCAAAAATGACTTAATTTACCACGATCGAATAGTCAGTGAATTATTTTAATTTTTAAAAATTAACAATAAAGTTACACAATAAAAAACATTTTAGTTTAATTGGTTGTCAATAAGGCAGATGGCAAAGTCACGCCAATTAATTTTTTGAAAAAAAATAATATCAATATTGCAGTTGAAAAGTAAAAATCATTCTATTTATTAAAAAAAAAACATCTTACCGCTATCACAAAGAAAACCATGGACTTGACAAAGAATTGTAAAGTCTTAAAAAAATATATTTCTCGAATCTAATACGAGTATGTTACCAGCGGTAGCCCGTGACTTCATCCCGGGTTGGTCTACGATAAAAAAAAATGTTTCCATTGAATGTTCGAGAAGTATAAATAATTTATTATTTGCAGCTAACAAAACTTATTATTTTGTTACATAGCAATGTTCTTTCACTTATTATTGTGTCTGAATTGTTCTATGTTTAAATGCTTATTAAATTAAGCGTATATAGCAAATGTCTGTATCCTTTTGTATAAAATTATTTTATCATTGAATTTTTTCTCCAAAATTTTGGGACCCACGTATATAAATCAAATCATATTAAAATATGTTGTTACCAGTTATTGCTTTAATTTAATTATGAGATATATCTCTCAATTCAAAATCCTCTCAGCTGAGCCGCAGTTTACTCCAGATAAAACAGACAGAAAGACAGACATAAATTCTAAAAAAAACTTGTCTTACATGAAATACATAAGGAATTCCAGAACACAGATAGACTCTGCAAAGCAAAGCAGAGTGACCAAAAATGCCGACGGAAAAGTTAGCAAAAGATAACTTGATACAGAACTGTATGGGAAATTTCTGAACACAAATGCATTCATTCAAGTGCAGAATACTGACTAGAATCTAACATCCATTATCATATCCTCACACCCCTAAGATATTCCGTTCAGAATAAGGTTGCAAAAAAAGTGTGGCTCCACAGAACAATGTATTTTCTTAACTCTCTTTATAAAATCGATAATAGAAGTATGTAGATATAAAATAAATGCATGACATCCTATGTGAGAATCTCAGTCACATTCCGGCATCACCGTCCAAAAGGTATTTTCCATAGGTTATCCGTACATCAGAAATCAGAAACTGAAGGAATACCATTTAACAACAGTCACGTTAAAAAATACGCATCAACTCTCGCTACAGTTTGCAATATTACTGTAGAGTACAAGATATATCGAAATATCAAGATATCGAAAGCCATAAGCATCTCTGCATTTGAAAAATGTTGAAGTACGCATTATCGATGAGAGTGCTAGGCAGTCCTTGAATTAACTGATGAATTATCGACGTCAAGGTCGTCAAAGAATACCCTCAAGTAAAAGTCTTCTTTCCTCTTTTATGATCAATGCTAGTAACTCATAAGAGGAAAAACTTGACTAAATCAATAGCAGAAAATAACATAGTAATAAGAGCTTTACTGTGTACCCGTGTACCCCAAAGGCCTTTATTTTACATAAAAAGATACAAACAAGACAACACAGCATTAAAAATGGACCAATTAAGAATATATCCTTAACAATCCTTAGCAATTCACAACGTCTCAGATGGTTTAATATGCCAGTCAGCTCACCTGATTAATAAATACAGACATTATTGATTTGTAAATGCAATCAGACTTAATCAGTTCTAGAAACTAATCAATCTGCCTCACACATCGAATCAGCATTTTGAGTTTAAGTTAACGTTAGTTAAGTTAAGTTAAGAAAGAGCGGGTTGGAAAGAATAATTCAGCGAATGATCTCCGAAGTAATATATTTTTCTGCATTAAAGGTTCATGTTGGCCACAACATTTCACACGATACCACTTTCTAAATCAAGGAAGACTCACTTTTACCAATCGTTATTTCCTTGGAAGACTGCTGAAGAATAAACGCAGAGAATCCATTTTTAAAAGACAAGGCTATACATCTTCTCTTATATCAATGCCCTGATCTGCGTGCATAAACTTACTTATTAAAACAAGTGAATTTTGGTATTTTTAGCATTAAGGTTTGGTAAACTTGTGCAGCAACTAGTCTCCATATTTTGGAAATATGGAATCAAATGAAATATCGCAAAGAATTCAAGGTCAGGGAGGAAAGGTACATAGTCCAAATTTCAGGAAACAGGGTATGTGTACTACGTCAGAATTATATTCCTCTAATCTCTTATATGAAAAATAGAATTCTTCATATCCAAAGACTTTTTTTAAATTAAAAGTTGACTAAAACAAGACGGTAGTACATAGTATAGATATTTTCAATAACCTAAAATAATTATGCCGATATTAAGGAGTACATCTCGACTTATTGAGTACAAATAAGTTATTGCTTAGCAATAATTTTCAACGCAAATACTCGTACATATTATATATATTATAAGTATTATATATTATATTATTATACTTGTGTATATGTACCTACATTTTCGCCGCCTTTATAGTTCCACGAGATATGATTTTCTTTATTGAGTGCAATTCTAAAGGTTTTTGACTTTGAACAAGCAATATAAAACACTAAATAACTGTGCACAATACACAAATATAAATTATACTGTACTATTTACTAATGCTCATTTAATTATGCGTATGGATTCCATGAGACATTACTTGCGAGTTTATTCCATTTAAAATTCATTACAATTAAGGCTTTATATGAATTTGTAATGTGTATGTATATTAAGTGACTTGCAACATTGTTTAGTTCTTCTTGTTAATTTTAAGCGCTTAAAATTTGGAATTCTACAATATATGTGCATTTGCACAGACCCGCTTATGGAGATCTGCGCTGCGGAGCCTACAGCGTTTCATTTCAATGATTTCGGAAAACCATCCCAGTAGAAGAAGATTTCTATTTTGATGAAGCTCCCAAGTGGCAGTGACATCAATCACATGAAGTTTTAAACTGAAGGCGAATTATTCAAGACCACGCTCACTCTAAAGGCTTGTTAGATAAGACTCAGCTTGATTCTGAACTGTAACGACACATAAGTACGTTAGTAATGAAATAAACTGAAACCCTACGTATTTGTTTATATTTTCTACTCCCCCTAATTTCTACTGATTCCAAGTATACTATCTCACTTTACCTTCAGGTTTTTCAGAAACAATTCTCATTTTGTAAATAAAAATATTGCAAAATCGAATACTTTTCATATACTCGTACGTATGTCAAAAAGTTTGGTTTACACATAGGTATGTACACATCAAATAAATAAAGTTTATTTGCAAATTTGACATAATCTGTTTTGGCTGATTGTTTGTTTTGAAATAAAAGTGAAGTGTAATCGACCTCAGCATACTTCTTTAATGTTTCAGGAATTTTTAGCAAGAAACAGGCACATGCTTTAACATACAATTGGAAATACAAAAGTTAAAAGCATTTATTTGAGCAAGAAAAAAGAGATATACAAAATATGAATAATGTCTGTTGAAGCTAAAAGAATGAACCCAAATGTAAAAAAGCTATTTTAATCTTTTTTACTTACTTAGATGTAACTGCAGTCCTGGGAGCACCTGGACCACACCATGTAAACCTCTTCAGCGATATTTAGTGCACTGGCTCCAATTACGCTCCAATTCTAATCGTTTGCACCATTCAAAGCGAGGTCTTTTTCTACTGTCTTTTATTTGCAGGAAGGAATCAAAGACGTTTCATGCCAGAGTATTAGTATCCATTTGCTCTATATGTATGCTCGTATATGTGATGGCTACGCATGTGCCTGATGCGCACTTTCTAGCCAGGCCGATGTTACTTTTTCGAATATCTTGCTAGTGTTCGGATGGAGACTAATTGACCGAAGATTAGCAATGTTGGTCCTAATTTTATGCCTCTTTGCTATTTTAAAATGTAATAGCCTAATAAAAAATATGATCTGCATCCAAGTGTAGATGTCTCAATACGATCGCGACGTTTAGGATACCGTCTACTACCAACGACTTTTTGTTCTTCAGTTACTTAAAGATGCACATGATGTAATCTTTCGACACGAACAAGTGACTGGCAGTTTGTCCATCGGCGGCAGTGATGTTTGCTGCACTCTCTTCATTAAACACGATGAAATTTTCATTAGTTATCGATTTCGTCGCGCAGATAGATGTGGTTTGCCTACGTTCTGATTTTAATATCGTTGTTAAGATGAACCAGATTATTCACTGTATGCACGGCTTTGAAATAAGCACCCAGCAAATCGACTTTTTCTTGTAGGTATTCGACCACAAAGATCCCGTCTCCTGAGTCGAAACTTTCTAGACTTATACCAGTAATGTCTCTCTATTTTCTGCCGTCTATGGTATTCGGACATTTTGGATACCATTGTAAAATTTCTTTATTCTTTTGGCGTATAGTGCACTGATTATTTGAGTTCGGCACTTATTATTGACTGATTGTCTTCGGAGTGTTGTACCCGAGGGATAGTTTGCTCCATAGTTTGTTTGTCTGTCCATTTCTATTAAATGTCGGTCAATCTCGTCATCAATCTGATGCGCACTTTCTAACTAAGTCTATATCAATGTACATTTCGCTGTTATATATCCATCATCAATGTAAGGTATTTGAAAAAAAATTTCACCTAAAATGACCAAGGACATCTTTGTTAACTTCAACCTCATAAGTAGGACCGAGATGATTAGTGTCTTATGCGAGTATGTATGTAAAGAATCTCGCTGCTGATGTTTCTTGGCACGATCGTATTATTTAATTGCTTATTAGGCTTAAACACAATTGGCAGGGGTAATTCTTCGTTTTATTTCTTGTAAGGTGTCAATTTTACCGAAATCTAGGTAGGCAATGTTATTCAATCTCAGATGTTATTAATCCCCACACTGATAGGGAACAATTCGGTTCTGGAGTACAGACTAGATTTCTACGCGATGTTATTTGATTTCCTCCTAGACATACTTTCCTGCGAGCAAATCTTGGAAATGTTTAGTTTATGCTCTTTACCAATTCATCTCGTACTGCATTAATAGCTAGAGATTCAAATGTCCTTGTTATGCATTCTATTTTATTCGCATAAGCTTGCCTGCACTTCTCATCAGGCCAGGCGCTTGTAAACGATTGGAAAATTTTCATGCATTTTGTTGCGATTGTGCCGTTGAATATTCAACATCTTAAGAATATTTCTGCGTTGTTTTGGTGTCTGATTTATTTAAGATATGAGTATACCCTATTCAACAAAAACGTGCAGTATAGGGATGTTAGGAATATTTGAATCCCACTCTGATTACAATGAAATGCGTAACCACTTCGCTTTTGAAAGCTGTCATAATGATACCAAGATATGCATATTTATCAACAAGATTTTCTAAAGATAATTATCATAGGGTTGCCATCTAACTCTTTTGATTATATTATGTTCGGAGAACAAAAAAATAAATTGTACAAGTCATGTTTATTATTTATTGTACCAAACAGCGTAAAACGTTACATAATAATATAATAAAAGTAACCTAATCCGCAGAAAATTCAGTGCTGCTGTCTCATCATAGTTTCAGTTTTTTTTCAGTTTTTAATGCATTTTATTTTCTTAATCACTAACTCTTACATACTAACAAAAATGCTTAAATGCTAGCTTAAAATTACTAAACAATCTTATACTAACTTACTGGCCCCACACAGGCACTCTAAGCTACTCTAAAAACTTATATCTATGTCTTTCGACTTTACTTACATTTTATTTAGAATTATTTATATTGTATACTTAAGGCTAAGAAAAAATATTCGGTAAGAAAAAAACTTAGCATATGGACTTTTTTTTATTTTTTTATAAAAACTTAATATCCAACTTAAAATTAACCTTAGTCTACTTAACCTACATACACAAAACACACATACACACACCTATATATTATACACAATTATATACATATATTAGTATATACCTTTGTATACACTAATACATGTACATATATATTTCTTAAGCACTAACCTAAACCTATGTAAGCTGGCCACCGCTATTCACAGAGCAAATAGATTGGTTAGCTCTGCCTCATTAGTGGGGCTGGTCCGTAATTGACGAAACGACGACGAAGCATCTTCTCTATCATTCAACCACTAGAAATGTTGGTGCTGCCGAACGACATCCCTCTTATCGCGATTTCCCACCGCCCTACTGAACCTGAGGCGATCCACACTGCCGTGTGCGACGTCTCTGTTGTAGTTGAGTCGCCTGTCCCCAGCTTTCAGAGCGACATGTAAGATTAATGGGACCCACTGATCTATCCTGGATCAACCCTATCTGATCGATCGAGGTAGAGGAATGCTACCGGTGGAACGAAGCCGTCAGAGCGCACATTCTCGTGGTAAAGGTAATTGGGGTAGTAAGCCCCGGATATCAGGTTATTCGTCAAGGTCATTGCTCTTGCAATGTGCCTTCGAGTCAGCTTAATTACGAAGTTGTCCACTCGTATTAGGTTCGCCCTATTGTAAAGGACCTCATTAGGATAAAATTTTTTGTACTCCGACTCTGGTGTTCTGTGCAAGCGAAGGCAAGCCCTCTCAAACACCCGAATCTTTTCCATTAAGCTTGCTCGTATATTGAACAACACGGGACACCCAAATACCAGCATGGACCTGATAAGGGCCATGTAGCAGATTACCTTTACCCCTCGCATCGAGTTGGCTGCTATAAAACAGTCTCTTTGTAAGTGCAAAAGACCTTTAGCTCTGGACAGAGCAGCATCTACATTTTTGCCAAAATACAGAAACTGATCTAAAAAGATCAAAGGTATCTGACTACATTTCGACAGGCAAGAGGCTGCCCGTGTTGTCCAATGATCGAGAAACTTCGCCAATTTTTTCTGGTAGCCCTTGAGGCTTCAGAAAACGGCGTCCTAAAGAGAATGGTTTCCGACTTCTGAAAGTCGATTTTCAACTTCCAGTCATCGCAAAATCGTCTTATCTTATCGAAGTCATGCTGCAAGAGAGTATTAATAACCTCGATTTTTGGACCTGTTCTGTACGCTATCAAATCGTCTGCGTACGCAATAGTATGGGGAAGTGAACCTATCAAGTCGCTTGTATAAATGTTGAATAGGATCGGCGAATTGACCGCACCTTGCTGAAGACCATTTTTAATTTGAAATATTCCAACAGAAGTCACATCACCATTTTTCACGACGAACTGTCTGTTGTGTAGCATATTATAAAGAATGTACAAGAGTGGTTTACTGATGCCCAGCCCAGTCAGCTTATAGAAAAGACCTTCTAACCATACGGTGTCGAAGGCCTTCTCCAGGTCAAACAAGGCAGGCACCAGTACATTGTTTTTTGCCTTTATTTCATTGGATATCAGAAACCCAGTTTAAACGCGGCATGTGAGATATCATGTCCCGCCTTAAAACCGAATTGATTATCCGGAGCTATATGTTTGTCCTCAACCCACCTAGACAGAGCACTATTAATTACTTTTTCAAAAACCTTACTGATGTTCGGAAGGAGACTTATCGACCGGAGATTCGCCGGATTGGATATATCCTTCCCCTTTTTGGGAATAGGCTGAACCACCGCCGTTTTCCAAGCGCTGGATAATGTGCATTATTCATTGTATTATTAAACAGGGTGGTGTAGATGTCCACCGCTTCTAGAGGAAGATGTCGAAGCACGATGTTCGGAATACCATCGGTCCCCACTGATTTCTTAGCCCTGATTGTGTCAAAGATCTCACGGAATTCTTCCTTCGAAATGAATGAGGGTAGGTCACCCTCTCTGGTAATGACATTATTTGCCATTATCGACAATTCTCCATTTCATTTCGAATGTAGCAGTTGTGCTCCAAGACGCGATTGTTCAGGTCATAACTAGGGCCAATGATATCAATGGCCCCTATGGCCTCAACCTTCTCCTGTGGATCCTCGATCACAAAAAAGTCGTCATCATCAGCGGCCTCACTTGGATCAATACCTGCTATTGTCAGTAACCGTTCGTTGACTTTTGTCCGGGCTATTTTAAGAAACTGAAGGTCGTTTTGATTTTTTGTCCGAAATAGTTTATTTATTTGCGGAAACATATTCGGGTTGCTGGTGTTTACAGCACGAACCTTGTTGTTCCAATACAAACTTACAGAAATTCTGCAATTCTCTTTTATTAGCGTTTGAATATTTTTAATCGACGACTTCAGTGTCCTAATCCCCGGGTCTTGTCTGTCAGTTAACTGTCTGTACAAGTTTTTGAGTCTTGACAGAAGTCTACTTTTCTGTCGGTGCAGTGCGTCAATAGTAGGATTGCGCAACAGGTCTTCGTTAGTCGTACGTCGATACCGCGGTATTGTAGTGTCCATAGTTTGTTTAATTGTCTCGTCCATTTGTTTTAGGTAATTGTCGATCTCCTCGTTTGACAAATTCCTATTGGACGGTGGGTGGAGCGCGTTCGAGGAGAGTGCTCTTGTCAAGGTTGCGGAGAAGCGTGTCCATCGAGTCTTACTGTAGTTGTAAGAATATCTTTGGACAAACTCCTCCAATACCGCAATTTCGTTGGGAACTGTAATTTCGGTGCTAAAACCGCAATGGTCACTGTCATACACGAATGTGCGCAGACAGTTTAGCGTTTGTAAATTCGTACCTGTCAGTCGTATGCGTTCGTCGTACAGCAGTAGATCCAAATAAGACCCGCCTCTGGGAAACGACGGGTTATCCGTCGCTTTAAGACCGAGTCTGTACATGACATCGTGCTGATCCCACCAATCGAGTAGTAGGTTCCCTCTAGTATTTGGCAAATTATTTCCCCAATCTCTGTGTCTAGCGTTGAAATCTCCACGGATTATAAAATAATTCTCCCCCGATTCCAGCCTCAGAAGTCGAAAAAGCGTGTCGAGCTCTGTAATGAATAGGGTGGATTGTGAAGCCTCAGGTGCATAAACAAATGCCAAGTACAGCCGCTTTCAACAGCGGAGGGGGATGTATATGACCACTGCCTCCAACACCCGGAACCTGCGCAACACTCCCTTGTACACTCTGTGAAATTTTATACCTTCCTTAATGAAGATCGCGACCCCGCCTCCACGTTTGGATCTGGGCCGATTTCTTCTTCTAATAATATAATTATTGTACTCCAGTTTGTGCTTATCGCTTAGCTTGGTTTCGCTAGCGAAAAGCACATCCGGAGTTTGGTCTTGTAGCAATTCCAACATCGCGGCTCTTCGTTCAATTCTAATCAGTGAATTAACGTTCACCGCAAGGACCTTCAAAGTTTGCTCCACCATGTGCGTACCCATTACGACATGTGTTGCGTTAGACCCGGCAGCAGCGCATAGATCTGGTCCACCCGCTTGGCCTGTTCTTGTACCTGCTGTTGCAGCTGAGCCATCTGCCCTTGGATTGCGAGCAAGATGGCCAGCATGTTAGGTGCAGCTTCCGTTGTTCTCAGAATTGGCGCCGGAGAAGCAACAGTCCCTTGCTGTACCGTAGCCCCCCTACCTGACGCCATTTGGGCGTAGGAAATTTGGGACGTGACGGCTGGTGTTTGCAACCTAACAGGTGAACGTTTGACTTCCATCTTCTGCTGCCGAGCCAGTTTTGCTTTTTTAATGTCGGTGAACTTAGGACAACCCCGATAGTTTGCGGTGTGTCGTACGTTCCCACATAACACGCACGAGAGCTGCGTCCTATCGGATGCTCCGTCCCTACCCAGAGCACACTCATCGGAACTGTGGTTCTTTGCGCACTTCACGCATCGAGGCTGCATTTGGCAGTCAGTTTTCAGTTTTTATGCATTTTTATTTATATACTTAAATTACTCTTAAATGCTAAACAAAAAAAAACGCTTAAAAATTAGCTTAAATAACTTAAAAATAATCTTATTGTAACTTACTGTCCCCATGCGGGCACTCTAAATTAAACATTATACTTAATCTATGTCTTTCGACGTATCTTACAGTCTAATTTTATTTGTAATTTAAACATTAATTAATCCTAAAACTAAGAAAATAAATTTTAGGTAAAAACTTAGTAAATGGACATTTTTTAATTCTTTATAAAACTTAAAAATAAAAGCTTACAAACTACCTAAAAATAAATCTTAATCTACTTAACCTACTTACGTCTAATACATACACATGCATATATATATATATATATATATCCATAATACTTATATACTTTATATATAAGTATATGTATATATATATATTTATTTTTATTTTATTTTTTTTTGTGTTTTTATATTTTTTTTTTCTTAAAACCTAACTTAAACCTACCTAAAACTATGTAAGCCGGCCATGGCGAAAAAAAAAAATAGGCAGGCCCACTTTGCTTCACTTGAAACTACATATCACTATAGGAGTTCGACGACGAAGCATCCTCCCCTTCAACAAGCCACCAAAAGTGTTGGTGCTGCCGAGCAACATCCCTCATGTCGCGACTCCCTACCGACCTACTGAACCGGAGACGCTCCGCACTGCCATGTGCGACGTCTCTGTCGTAGTTGAGTTGCCTGTCCGCAGCTGTTCGAGCGACGTGGAAGATTAGCGGCACCGCCAATCTGTCCTGGATCAGACCTTTATTATCTAGATAGAGGAACGCTTCTGGAGGAATAAAGCCGTCAAAGCGAACTCTCTCGTGATACATATAATTGGGGTAGAAAGCCCCGGAGATCAGGTTGTTCGATGAGGTCATTGCTCTTGCAATGTGACTTCGAGTCAACTTAATGATGAAATTGTCCACTCTTATTAGATTCGCCCTATTGTACAAGACCTCATTGGGATAGAATTTTATGTACTGAGACTCTGGTGTTCTGTATAAGCGAAGACAAGTCCTAAGACAAGCCCTCTCAAACACCCGAATCTTTTCCAATAAACTTGCTCTCACGTTGAACCACACGGGACATACAAATACCAGCATGGGCCTGATAAGGGCCATGTAGCAGATCACCTTCACCCTCGCATCGAGTTGGCTGTTATAAAACAGTCTCTTTGTAAGGGCAAAAGCACTTTTGGCTCTGGCCAGAGCAACATCTATATTTTTGTTAAAATACAGAAATTGATCTAGCCAGATCCCAAGGTACCTGACTACATTTCGACCAGCAAGTGGCTGCCCGTGCTGTCGAACGATCGAGAACTTTCGCCAATTCTTTCTGGTATCCCTAGAGGCCCCAGACAAAGGCGTCCGAAACAGAATGGTTTCCGACCACTGAAAGTTTATTTTCAACTTCCAGTCATCGCAATATCGCTTAATTTGATCGAAGTCACGTTGCAAAAGTATATTAATGACCTCAATCTTTGGACCTGATCTGTACGCGATTAAGTCGTCTGCGTACGCTATAAGTGAACCTATCAGATCACTCGTGTAAATGTTGAATAGGATCGGCGAATTTACCGCACCTTGTTGCAGACCGTTTTTAATGTTAAATGTTCCAGCAGAAGTCACATCGCCATTCTTCACGATGAACTGTCTACTGGAGAGCATATCGAAAAGAATATACAGCAGTGGTTTACTAATGCCCAACCTGTCCAGCTTGAAAAAGAGTCCTTCTCACCATACGGTATCGAAGGCTTTCTCCAAGTCAATCAGGCAGGCACCAGTGCACTGGTTCTTGCCTTTGTTCCATTGGATATCAGAAACCAGTTTCGACGCAGCATGAATGATATCATGCCCCGCCTTGAAACCGAATTGATTATCCGGAACTATATGTTTGTCCTCAACCCACTTAGTCAGGACTCTATTGATCACCTTCTCGAAAACCTTACTGATGTTTGGAAGAAGACTGATCGATCGGAGATTCGCCGGATTGGAAGTGTCTTTATCCCTTTTGGGGATGGGATGTACCACCGCAGTTTTCCAATGCGCTGGATAATGTGCATTATTCATTGCATTATTAAAGAGAGTGGTATAAACGTTCACCGCTTCTAGAGGGAGATGTCGAAGCACAATGTTCGGTATTTCATCGGTTCCCACTGATTTCTTACTTCTTATTGATTCGAAGATCGTTTGGAGCTCTTCCTTCGAAATGAACGGGGGTAGTACCCTATCGTTGGTGATGACATTATTTGCCATATTCTCGTCACTGAACTGGGTGAAACCCGAGCTCTCGAATCGCCAATTCACAATTTCATTTCGAAGGTAGAAATTGTGCACAAGGACTCAATTCTCCAGATCGTGGTTCGGGCCAATGATAACATTCGCCTTGTACACTTCCTGGAAAGTCGCTCCTATAGCCTCTACCTGCTCCTGCGGATCCTCGATCACAAATAAGTTGTCATCATCAACAGCCTCATTTGGATCTATGCCCGCTGCTACCAGTATTTGTTCGTTGTTCGTCGTTCGGGCGATTTTAAGACACTGAAGGTCGTTTTGATTTGTTCTCCGAAATATTTTATTTATTTGCGGGAACATATTCGTATATATTATATATACATATATTATATGCATATATTTACAGCCCGAATTTTATTGTTCCAATACAAACTTACATATGTTCTGTAATTTTCCTTTATTAATGTTTGGAGGTTTTTAATCGACGACTTCAGTGTCATGATCTCCGGGTTATGTCTGTCAGTAAACTGTCTGTACAAGGTTTTTAGTCTTGACAGCAGTCTACTTTTATGTCGGTGCAGTGCGTCAATAGTTGCGTTGCGGAATAAGTCTTCTTCGTCAGTGTGTTGGTACCGAGGTATTGTTCTGTCCATTGTTCGTTTAACTGTCTCGTCCATTAGTCTTAGATACCTGTCAATCTCCTCGTTTGACAGATTTCTGTTGGACGGTGGGTAGAGCGAATTCGAGGAGAGTGCTCTAGTCAGTGATCTGGTGAAGTGTGTCCAACGCACCCTACTGTAATTGAAGGAATGCCTTTAAACAAACTCATCCAATTCCGCTATTTCGTTGGGGACAGTTATTTCGGTGCTGAGACCGCAATGATCACTGTCATACACGAAAGTGCGTAGACAGTTTGTAGTTTGTTGGTTAGTGCATGTCAGTTGTATTCGTGAGTCGAACAACAGAAGATCCAAGTAGGACCCGTGTCTGGGAAACGACGGATTATCCGTCGCCTTAAGCCCGAGTCGATACATCACACTGTGCTGACCCCACCAATTGAATAGTAGGTTCCCTCTAGTATTTGGTGTATTATTTCCCAAATCACTATGTTTGGCGTTGAAATCTCCGCCGATAATAAAATAGTTGTCTTCCAATTCCAGCCTCAGAAATCGAAAAAGTGTCTCGAGCTCTGTGATAAATAAGGTGGATTGAGTAGCCTTAGGTGCATAGACAGACACCATGTACAACCGCTTTCCACTACGGAGAGGGATATACACGATGCATGCTTCCAGCACCTGGAACCTACGTACTACACCACTGTATACTCTTTTAATATGTATACTTTTTCGTACGAAAATTGCAACGCCACCTCCCTGAATGGAGTTGGGTCGGTTTCTCCGTACTATTTTGTATCTTCTGTGCCTCATTTTGTGTCTCTTGGTAAGCTTAGTTTCGCTAACCAAAAGCACATCAGGGGTTTGGTCTTTAAGCAACTTAAATAGTGCGGCTCGTCGTTCGAGCCTAATCAGTGAATTCACATTCACAGCAAGGACCTTCAGGGTTTGCTCCGCCACGTACGTACCCATTACGGCAAAAGGTGCGTTAGGCCAGGCAGCAGTGCGTATACTTGATCCACCCGCGCGGTCTGTTCAGTTAAATGACGTTGTAGCTGAGCCATCTGCCCCTGGATAGAGAGCAAGATAGCTAGCATGTCAGGTACTGGTTCAGGTGCTCTGGGCGCTGGGGCCTGAGAAGCAACCTTCGCTTGCTGTACCGTATTTCCCCTACCTGCCGCCATTTGGGCGTAGGTAATATGGGGAGTAACGGCTGGAGTTTGCAAATGCACGGGTGGACGTTTAGCTTCCACTTTCTGCTGCCGGGCCAGGTTTATTCTCTTGATATACTGGAATTTGGGACAAGCCCGATAATTTGCGGTGTGTCCCGTGTTCCTACATAAAGCACAAGAGAGTTGGCTTTTTTCAGACGCTCCGTCCTTACCAAGAGCGCATTCCTCAGACTTGTGGTTCTTTCCGCACTTCACGCATCGAGGCTGCATTTCGTAGTTCGACGCGGCGTGCCCGAACCTTTGGCAGCGAACACATTGTAAAACGTTTTCGTTCCTTTTTATTTTTCCCAATGGACAACCTGGTAGTCTAGGACTTTAATACTCCTTAGACCATCCAGATTGCTGGTGGGACTTAGTTGGACCAGGAAAATGGGCAGTTGCCGCTTCTCCCTTTTGGCTCTGGCTGTGGTGAATGGCTTGACCCCCACGAAATGGAGCCCTTCGCACTTCTTCTCTTTCAGCAGTGCAAGGAGCTCCTCCGGATCAGTCGACGGTTCTAATCCCCTCAGCAGCATTGTTTGCAGCTTGTCCACCTTCGGGGTGTAGGAGAAGAATTCCGTCGTCGATTCCTTCAGTAAATTTTTTATTTTGTGATAGCGCTCCACTGTGTTACAGTGGATCGCATGCCTATCTATGCTAAGTCTTTTAATATAAAAATTATTTCCTATGGCCAACTTACATAGTTCTACAGTTTCCTTCAGCTCCATCTTGATTGTATTTATGGGTGGTACCTTTTGTTGTTTCTGTTTCTGTTGCTGTTGTGTCTGTTGATGTTGTTGTTGTTGTTGTTGCTGCTGCTGCTGTTGTTGTTGTTTCTGATGCTGTTGTGGCTGCTGCCGTTTTAGTGGCTGCTGCTGTTGTTGTGGTTGCTGTTGATTTTGTAGCTGCCGCTCTTGTTGTGATTGCTGATGTTTTTTCTGTTGCCGTTGTTGTGGCTGCTCTTGTTGATGCTGCTGGTGTTTATTTAGTTTTTGTTGGTGCTGTTGTAACACTTGTGTTATTGTTTTTGTTTGGGGTTGATGCTGCTTTTGAGCTAGCTGAGTCTGTTGTTGCTGTTGGGATTGCACTAGCTCTTCCCTCTTCCTTCTGAGCATTTGCATTTCCTTTATGACAAGAAGTCTTTGCTGTAGCATTTTTATGCTGTTACTTACAGACACCATTTCTTCCTCTTCATCTTCCGATTCGGTTGGAGCCAAGGAGCGAAGATGTTCTTTCTCAGAGAGAATTCACCATCATCGGAGATATACTGGTTGTTATCAGTAACTTGCAATGGATGATTACACTTCACTTGTTACTATTTCAAAAATAGAAAAATAGAAAATAGAAAAAAAAAAAAAAAAACAATTTGTCCACCGTTGGGAATCGAACCCGGGATATCTCACAATCAGGTATGAATTTCGTCCGAGTGTTTGCCACTTTGGCTAACGAACACTTGAAATTTTCTTGTTTAAAGGTACACTTATTTATTTTTCACACTTATAAAGCCGAACACGAAAATTGCGTCTAATCGCCACTGAGGTCTATGAACGACTGCTGCATTTGGCAGTTCGACGCGGCGTGCCCGAACCTCTGGCAGCGAACGCATTGTAGAACACCTTCGCTCCTTTTTAATTTTTCCCAGTGAATCACCTGGTGTCTAGGACATTGATACTCCGTAGACTATCCAGACGACTTTCGAGACTGAGCTGCACCAGGAAGAGCGGCAGACTCCGTTTCTCCCGCCTGGCTCTAGCTGTGGTAAACGGCTTTACCCCCACAAATTTGAGTCCTTCGCACTCCTTCTCTTTGAGCAGCGCTAGAATCTCCTCAGGATCAGAAGACGGTTCCAACCCCGCTGTCTCATCATATAAATTTATAACATTCTCCTGTGTTGCTGTTGCGAATTTCGAGATGTAAATCCCACATCTTAAGCTCAACTTTTATTTCAACATGTTTGATGCAATTCAGCCATTTTTCGCTGTCCATTTCATTCGTTGATAGTAGCTTAACGTCTTTCACTTTGAAATTTTTGTTTTGGCTTGCAATAAATTATTTTTCTTGAACCCATACCAACTCTACGAGATTAAGCTCGCAGTGGTAAGGCAACTTATGTAAAATCGAGCCGTTTAGTCGTCAAATGACTTTATGTAGTGTACCCACCAAATCAAAAGAACATACTTCTTACACATTGTACAATACACATTTCAACAGTAACAAAAACTGAACACTGGACGGCACACGCCAAAGTGCTGACACCATAAGAAGACAGGCAGAAAAAATTAGAACACAAATATTACAATGTTCACTGCCCAAGTCTATCGACAGATGTGTGTCACAAATGTCATACAATGTCACGCTGCATAACACTTAACGTGTCATCTGAGAAGTGACTCTTTCTGTGGATACATTGTAGTGTATTAAATGTTTGAGAATACGAACATAGCCGTAACATGATGGGAAGCGACCTATTTGATATCGATATGCATTGGGAATGCTTAAAGGGAATTAGTATAAAGACCAACCTATTGAAAATCAAGACAGATTCAACTAGACCACAAATCGACTTGTTTCTCTTTCCTTTGGCAGACCTATATGGTGTATATGGTCTATATATCGTGCCCTGCTAGGTAGTTAATACATAGATTTTCATATTTCGCACTTTAAACTTTACACTTATACCTAATAAAACTATTTTTATTAGGCCCCAGCGAAGAATGTACGAGTATTGTAATACAAGTAGTATTGTACTCGTAATACAAGTAGAATTGTTAAACTCTCAACATATCATACATATGTGTATTTAGTCTTAAGGATCTACTTGCTCTTATATAAAAGATAAGCAGGATATCTTTACACTTTTGGTAAAGGACGTTGGTTTTAAGTTTAAGGTTTTAAGTCAGAAAATGACTTCGAGGCGAAAGTACTTACGGGAAATTAAAAATATAGAGAAGAAGGCAGAAAAATGTATTTTACCAGTGAAATGTGGCTAAATGAAGGGCACACTCAGCTAAAGGTATAGACAGACCCACCGACCACAACAACAACCACAGACATTCAATGCAAGATTATCAACTGGATTCCGGAAAAGGAAGGAGACTCATAATTAGCCACATCAGATGCTAGACAAGATTCGTTCAGGGACAACTTTTATGCTTTGTTTCCTTCAAAAGCGGCTATTATCATGAGTATATCAATGTCTCAGTGTATGAAAAGTATTTTGAAAATGTCTTGAAACATCTTGAACCGAACTCCGTCATAGTGATGGTTAACGCTACGCATCATTCAAGAAGAAAAAACATGGCATTTCATCTTTCACCAGAAAAGAAAAATCAAACATGGCTTAGAGAAAATAGCGTAGCTTTCAAGGAAAACTTGGTGAAAGCTGAGTTGTTAGATGTTGTCAAATACAACCTTGAGGTACACGTGGTAGATGAACTGGCTCAAATGATGGGACACAAAGTACTACTCTTGCCGTCTAACCACTGCGAACTTAATCTCACAGACTTGATATGGGCTCAAGAAATAAACTTTCAAAATAAAAGACGCTAAGATACTATTAACAGAAGCACTTAAGTGGGCAGTAAAAAATGGATTAATTGACTCGAATATTTTGAACTAAAAGTTAAGCCTAAGATGCAGGATGTAGATGTTTTCACCGAAACAGCAACACAGGAGATTGTTATAACCTTAAATAATGAGAAGAAAAGTATCAATGAATTTTCTTCGCATTCTTATATTATTATGTAACGTTTTACATTTTGTGGCACAATAAATAATAAATGTATAATAAATTATGCAATTTATTTTTTTGTTCTCAAAATATAATATCATCAAAAGAGCATGATGGCAACCCTATGGTAATTATCTTCAGAAATTTTTGTTGACAAATATGCATATCATGGTATCCCTACGAGAGCTTTCAAGAGCGAAGTGCTTATGCATTTCATAGCACTCAGAGTAAAAGGCAAATACTCCTAACTCCCCTGTACTGCAGATTTTTGTTGAACAGTGTATAGCTAGGGATCTGAATATATATAGGTCGATCGGAGTGTTCTGACATCTATTATACGGGATGTGTAGCTTACGGCAATTAATCAATTTGATTAAATTTTGATCACAAAATATGGCCTCCATATTCCCTTATGAATATTATGATATGAAAGCCGTGTGGTACCTACAGTTCTATGATATTCGTTTCCAGACGTGTTTTCATCTAGGATATTCTTCCCAAACACCGTACTTAAGATGTTTTTATTTTCTATTTTGAAATTAGAAGCACCCAAAACTTTTGTAACGTCTTTCTTAACATATCGCATGTAGATTTTGTAGAAGAGCACATAAAAACATTCTTCAGTAACAAAGTCTTTTAATTCTTTGGAGGTGTGAGCTCATATATATGAGGCTGATGTTGGCGAATTTAGGCTTTATTTAGAATATGCTCCTGTTCTGTGTAACAGTTAGCGTACTAAATATCACAGTTTTTCGTGATTTCATTGCTCAATTATGATATTTTATGTTGTCAACAAAAGAGCCGAGGTGTATACATAATCTGTCACTACATTATTTGAAATTGAGTCTGTTTTGAAGGTACCTTTGTGTTCGCTTTTAATTTGTTGGTCGCTGCCTTATGAAGAAGTAATATTTTATTAATATACCATTTAGCGTCTATTTTGAGATAAGTTTCTAGCATTACTCTTTTTCATAATTGTATGGTATAGCTATTTGACAAACTTATATGATCATACTTATGCCGGTTTAGAGTTTGTACAATAATTAAATATTTACTCTTTAGCAGATCTTATAGAAATTTCAATTTTGTTTAATGAATTTTAAGGTTAACGGTAGTGGAAGAATTGCATGGAGCAAAAGATTTATTTTCATGTGAATTTCAATTTAATCTGCGTTGATAGAATATGAGGAAAAGGCACAACTAAAAGCTTTGCCGGATAAAGCGACATCAATCTTGTCATAGAACTGTGCTTTCATTTACTCAGATGCACTTGCAGAGCGTGTGAATGCTAGTTCTGCAGCCTAAGGGATCCATGCATACTCCTCACTTTATACTTATTTGGAATACGAACCAGGCGGTATCCGTATTGAAAACAAGGTGGTTGACCAAGAATATAAGTCGAAGCACATACCTGCCCCGGTGTTACTACTAGTGCATATACTACCGATTGTTCCGAAATTAGATTTTCTACCTTTGAATTAACATGAACTTCACATACAAAAGAGTGTTCACTAGCAAATTTGCAAATCCCTTTTGGGCAACTTGATTATATTCTTTAAGTGCTACCGGAAGATATGATGACGGACATTACTACGACAATTACGAGAATAAAGTTCATCTATACCTACAAGTGTTGCATTTTGAAGTACCCGAATACCGTTGCGCTTTGACAAATAAAAATATATTCCAGTAGGGTCCCTTCTGAAAAGAAAAGTATAGTCTTTAGTGACCCTCAAATACCTTTCAGTGCCTGATTTCTGTTTTATTATTAAATCTATTTAAGAAGTACTGCTATATATATAATTCCAACGACATCTTGATATGGTACATATTTTTATTTTCACAAGACACCATTGCATGGCTTTGTATTGCTAATAGAAATCAGATGGTGATATTGATACAATACAATTAAAGTTCTTTCTTCAAATGCAATATTTCTCCTTTTAACAATTAATTTTACAATCTCTAAAATTTTATGTAACAACAGGATATGTTATCATATACACGACTATACCAATTTTCTTTATTGTTTGTCTTTATTCAATTTACCTATGTATTTTTTTATTTTTGCTGACTGGTTGTATTACCATTCAAGAAGTCTATTGGTCTTCTTTTTGTAGTCGAATGAATATATATAATTAATGCTTTATAGATTTTGTCACGAAAAGTGGATTGGATTTGTCAGCTTTGCAAGTACGAATGTGCTCGTTAAGAGTGGAGTGGAATTTTTAGATATCCCAATTTCCTGTGGTGTGGACATTTGAAGGTTTACATTATGTTCTTTCAAAAAATCTCTGAGTAATATTGACGAAAATCCAGATTCTTCATCTGTTACTACAATATATTGTCTGCAATGACGAATAATTAGTCTTCAATAACGCTATCCAAGTTATATGCTTAATGTCTTGCATTGTGATGTGTTTTGTAAATTTGTCTATCATTGTTACATACATTAAATTGACGTTAGCATACCAAATATCCATGTGGATTACCTGGCTGGGTTTAGTTGAGGATTCATATTTCGCTTTGTTGCAGATTTCCCAATTATTGATGAGTTTCTGAATTTTTTCTTTAAGTCTTGGGGCGTAACAAATATTTTTTTATTTCAGCTTAGGTTTCGTTTTTATAGATGTGATTTAAGTAATTTATGTGTACTAAGCTAATTTTTCTTCGTCAGTAATGTCATTGCCTAAAAGTTTGCTGCACTTAATGACTCTTAGCAATTTATTTTTACTAAAATATTTAAAATATACTTCTTGAAGCCTTTCAAACATGTGGTCATGAATGCAATAGATACCTATTATTCCTTTCGCGGGTAAAAATCTCTCCATAATGCCTAGAATAAAGCATTTCCTGAATTGCTTTAGCTTAAAAATATAATTCGTCTTTTCCCAAAATTACAATACTTTCAATATTATGGTTATTTAATTCATGTGCGCTATTTAATATAATCATAGTTTTGTATATATTGGATTTGCGGGTGTACCGACTATGGGATAATCGTGATCACTGTCTTCGTCCGCACTGTTCACAGTAGCTATTATGGGTTGTTCGTCCAAGTTTTAATCTGTGAGGTTTTTAGATTTCTGTTATAATAGACTTCATTTTCTCGATAGACGGTTAGCAACCTGATTATCTTAAAATTTCAAAATCGTACTCTTCGAACTTGACTTTCCCTCTTTGCAGTTTGGCGTTTGGTTTTTTAAAGAACTTAGCCAGAGTAGGGGTCGATGGTCAGTTCTTATTGTGAACTTTTTTCCATAAAGGTAAGGTCTAAAGTATTTCGTCGCCCACACAATGGCCAATGACTCTTTCTCGAGTTTTATGATCATTCAAAGTAGGGCTGGCGTAGTATACAGGGTGATTTTCTTGACTTAAAACTCCACCTACTGCGTAATTTTATGTATGTATTATTAACTATTATTAACGTAATTTTTTTGTTAAAATCAGGCTACTTGAGAATCGGGTCAGAGGTATAAACTTCTTCAAATTTTCAAAAATGTCGATATACTCAAAATCAATTAAGTTGATCTTTGTGTTATTCTTCAAACACTCTGTCATTCGTCTTGCCCCCTTAGAATAACCTTTAATAAACTTTCTATAATCGATCCCTAAGAACTCTTTGATTTGTCTTGTTGTTCCTGGTAATTTATAAAAAAGTCTAAAACTTCCGTTTCTTTTTTTCAGAAACTCGCTTTTGTCCAATTGAATTTTTTGGGTTCACTTCTTTTAGTTTCTTAAATATTTTCTTTAGTTCGTCAAGACTAGATGAAGATATAATAATGTCGCCCATGTACACGAGACATATTCTACCTATAAATTCGGCTAGAACTGAGTTCATCAGGCGTTGAAACGTTTTTCAATGGCATACTAACAAATTCGAAACGTCCATCATTGGTTGGTTTCTTTACATTTTCTTCTGCGACTTCGATCTGGTGGAATCCTTTTGCCAGATCCAGTCTCGTGAAATGCATAGCGTTCTCCAGTTTGTCATAATTGTCTTCCATATTCGGAATGGGAGACTTGTATTCTATAGAAACTTAGTTAAGTTCCCTATAGTCGATGACCATTCTCCTTTTCTGTGTTCCAGAAGCATCCGTCTTTCCTGGGAATATCCAGATTGTTGATGAGTATTGTGAATTACGAAGGCGAATTGTGGCTTGCTTCAGCATGAGTGGAACAAACCGATATTGTTGGAGCCATTCTGAAAATCAAATCTAAAGTTGCTGGTATCGACAATGTTCATCCACATTTTATTAAAATAATATTACCATACGTACTTCAAGTAATTACATATATCTTCAACAATATTATAACGAAATTAATTTTTTTGAGTTTCCAAGCAGGCAAAGATTATACTAATCCCAAAGAGCAAAATATCAGATACCTCATTAATGGAATACAGACCCATTGCTATTCTTTCATACTTATCGAAATTCTTCGAAAAAATCATACACCAACAAATTTCTAATTTTCTACAGCGTGAATGAATTATTAATGCTTAAGACTCGGAATTCCGAAAGCACCACAGCTGCACATCAGGTATTCTTAAGATATCTGACGACATGCGAGTTTGCAATTGACAAAAAATTAGTAACACTCCTTCCTCTACTAGATTTTTCTAAGGCTTTTGACACAGTTGATCACGAATTATTTATATTCAAGCTAACAAGCTTATATATAACTTTTCCTCATGAGCCGGTAGTTTCATGCGCTCGTATTTACTCGTAATTGGGAGAAAATAAGCGGCTTCTTTCGCGAACAATCTTAGGTCAGACTTTGATCACGCTACTTAACAAATAAAACATGACGAATTCAATGCTGGGCAGAGGAAAACTACTTGTAACTCAATCCGACAAAAAACGAAATGCTTATTTATATATAGAAATGATATTATCCCAATCAGTCTCCCTCTTGTCCAGCTTGGAAATGTACCAATTGAATTTGTAAGCAAAGCTAAAAATCCCGGCGTCTGGTTTAGCTCATCATTAAACGACCATATCCATTCAGTCATCAGAAAAATATACGGCTATCTTAGAAATTTGTCTCAATATCAAAGCTCCACACCAGTTAAAATGAAGATTCTGTTGGTGAAACCGTTAATAATACTCTTGATAACGTTCGGCTGCGAGTTTTTTGTTGTACTGGTGCTCTTATTAAACGCAGGCTTAATGTTGCTTTTAATAATATTGTACAAAAATATCCTTGGGTGTTACACTTAATATATGTATATTTGGACTACTGCACAATTAAATACATAATATAGATAATAACCAGCAAACAGCCTCAATATCGTTAGCGTTTTGTTTAATTGTACTGCATACCAAGTTGCGGATCGGCAATTTTTTGTTCATGCTATTCACCTCTGGAATTCACTCCCTCTTAACACAAGAGGGCTTTGTCAAACGAGTAGTTTTAGTAATGCTCTTTTTCGACACCTAGCAGATAATTATTAAGAATGCATTATTTACAGTACTAACATATAATTATATTTTCTCCTTATAATTATCAATTGGAAATTATTGTACTTGATCTTAGCTTTAGTATGATCACTTTTTAATCCAATTCATTTTTATATTGTAAAATATTTAAAATACTGAAATCCATCCATCCATTGTACTATATCACATTTATAGCTTAAAGATTGAAAAATCTATTTTAAATGTTGTTTTTTTATTCAAATAAATACTAAATACTTCTCTTTGAAATGAGTTCTTCAATCTGTCCATAGATTTCCTAAATTATTAGTTCTAAACTTTCCATTTCGCCTATTATCATTTCTGGATGTGTTATTTCTCTGTCTACCAGGTTGATAAAATTGCATAAATATTTAGAAGGATCTAAGTCTAAGCTTACTAGATTAACATGTGTTGCTGGGATTTTCGCTCATGCTGGTTCGTCAGATTTATAACTTTGCTTCTTTCGTCATGTCCTTGTTTCGCCACGGTAGGTATTTGAACTTTTTTCTTTGTTGAACCTTTGTTTTTCTCACTCACATTAATTATATAAATTTCTATTTGTTTCTTTTTCGTTTATATTATATTATTATAACTTTTGCATTGCATTGCACTGGTTTGTTCTTAAACGATTTATACATATACTTTTGTTTTATACTGATTTGTACTAGTCCTCATACGAACTGATTTTCACTGGTTTGTTCTTTAACGAACGTTTAATTAAATTAAGTCCGCACTTCGTGACTGTTACAGAGTAAATACTTACCTAGATTCTAAGAAATTGTATGAGTATCCATGAATATTAGTTTGTTTTATTTTGATGGCACTGCGTCCAGCTGCTTTCCTGTAAGGATGGAATGCAGGTTTCGAAATGGTTAACTTTTGTCTGTGCTTGTAGCCGGAAAATGCTGTACGAGTATTTGCACAAAGGCTGCATTTGTGCATAATAGGAAACGTTAGATACTCATACGCGTTTAATGCGGATCATGGGGCGTCATTGGCTTATTCAGGCTTTAATAAAGCGTAGCTCTATATATGACGTAACTGTCGAAAAGCTTGTCTCCAATGCAAGGATTCTGAAGGTAAATTTGGAGCTACAATACTTGAGATACCAGCGGGACTAGGATTTTGTCTTTCCCAGATTTGTTCGAACGAAACTTGGATGTTATTTACTCCTTTATTTAAAAAAAAAGAACTTAACACTAATGAGTGTATGACTACTATTAAAATGCCTGAGAATGAAAGAAAAGTATAAGCGGTTGAGAAGTTGGATTGTACTGAGAAAAACAATTAAATAGTGAATTGTAACTGTACTGAATAAAGCGAATTTTATTGAAAAGAATAAGTTCTATCATTTGTACCCACACAAACATTTTACATTGGTGTCAGAAGTGGGATAGGACTTATTGTGTGTTAAAAAACAAAAAAAAAAACTGTTTTCTGACTATTTGAAAAAGCTAGAATGGGTCGAAAACTATTGCAGTTGACCCTCGTCCAACTCAAAGCCGAGTTGAACAAGAGAAGCCTCAGCGCCAGTGGAGGAATAAGTGACCTGGTGCTCCGACTTCAGGAGGCTTTGAACAACGAGGGACATGATCCTGATGCATACTCCTTTGATGTTGACGAGGATGAACAGACAAGTACCGGTAATTACATGGCTGCGATGATGCAACTCCTCTTATTAAAAATGGACGAACAAAAGAATAGCCTCGAACAAAAGCTGGACGAACAAAAGAAAAATATGGAAGAACAGAAGAACATTCTCCAGAACAGTCTGGAACTAAAAATGGACGAGCAGAAGAGCAGCATTGAACAAAAATTCAACGAACAAACCAACAATCTGTCCTGTGGCAAGCCATGGTCCTATCACTTCCCCCGCCCCCAGCAGCAGCAAGTTTGTGGCAGGCCACGGACTTGTTGCTGCTACCAAAACTCCTCCCTCCAAAGAGGAATCTAGAGCTCAGCCGCATCGGCATCTAAGGCGCTTTACATAAGACGCCGAAATGCTTCACGCATCATCAAAACCTTCGGATCCATTCCGGAGGTGGAGAGAAGTGCGGAAATAAAGAGCAAGGTTGAGTGGGCTAAAAACATCCTAAAAGACGGATTTCCCACTGCTTCCATTGCTCACAAAACGTCAAAAGACTCCTCTAAGCGTCAGAGATCGTTGGAGGAAACCGTACCGGTTTCCAAGAGGCCCAAAATACACAGTTCCACAACCCCTGGGCCATCCAACAGCAGATCTCTGAAGTCTTATAATGAAGTCCTAAAGGACGCATTGGTGATCGCGGTGATCGATAGAAGCGATACCGACGGTTCCATTACACCGGAACGGTGGCAATTGGTCAAGTTGAAGCTCTCCAGCAACTTCTTGGCCATCATGCGGGAGAACCCAGGACCACCTCCTATCACAAGCGACGCTGGCTGGTACCAAGGCCATGTCAAGCTCATCGCTTGCTCCGACCAGAGATCTCTCGATCTCTTCACCAAGGCCATCGATGGTTTAGGAGAGGTTTGGCCAGGTGCAAAACTCGAGGTCGTATCTAAGGAAGACATTCCTAGTAGACCTCGAACTCGTACCTGGATTCCAGCCGAACCCTCCTCTCCAGAAAATATCCTGGAAATCATCCGGCTCAGCAACCCGACTCTTCCGACTCATGACTGGAAAGTCGCGAAACTGGAGGAACTAAGGGGTTCTTATAGATGCGCGTTAATTGTGATCAATAAAGAATCCCTTAATCCTCTGGCGCAGACGAAAGGCATGATTCGGTTTGGATTCGAGTCCATTCACTTAAGGGTGTACAAAAAGGATGAGTTGGATGCTGATAAGCAACCTCCTCCTCCTTTAACACCTGACATCACAACCGTGGATCTTGGAGCATCGATATCCTTTCCAGAATTGGATAGCGACGACTCCAATCTGTCCGAGGTGACTACAAAGCCGTCGGTCTCCTCTTCTGACACATTGTCGGAAATGGAAACCGATGGCGAAGCAAATAGAGGTTCTACACGATCAGAGATTGAAGATGAGCTCTTGGGCACATCTTCAGAATCGGAGGACCTCAACAACACCGTGGTGGAGGCGACTCTGGAAGACTGTAGCAATGATACGGTTTCTCCAGATTAATCTCCACCACTCAAAAAAGGCTTCGGCCACACTCATTCTGCGTCTTTCCAAAAACGCAGAAGACATTATTCTAATCCAGGAACCATGGATTGCAGAAGGCGTGGTTCGTGGACTTAGGACACCCTCATACGTTCTATACAAGAGACAAAGGTAAGATTAGAACTTGTATATTAGTGAAACGTAGCCTTAATGTATTTCTACTTCCCAACCTCAGTGACCCCGACCTAACCGTTGCCAGATTAGAAACTGCCAAAGGCTCATACTGGCTGGCATCGGCTTACCTTGGCCACGACCAAGTGGGCCCTCTCCCTGGTGATAACCTAGAAAGGGTGGTACTGGAAGCGGGAAGGCAAAAAACTGGCCTCATAATCGGATGCGACGCCAACGCACATCATACGGTATGGGGCAGTACCGACATCAATGATAGAGGTGAGTCACTTTTAGACTATATTTTAAGTACTAACCTCTTAATTTGCAATATTGGCAATGAGCCCACTTTCATAACAAAAAACCGACAAGAAGTTTTAGATATTACTCTTGTCTCCGACAGCATCACCCAAAGGCTAACAAACTGGATGGTATCGTCTGAACACTCCTTTTCGGACCATAGGTACATCCAATTCAGTCTGAGTGATGCTCCCCCCAGCCAACCAGCTTTCCGGAACTACCGGAAAACTGATTGGACAAAATATAGAGGAATACTGTCGGAAACGATATCCTCTAAACTATCAAGTCCCCCCCGCGTGACACCAATGAGCTCGACATGAAAGTCAGGGAATTTACTCTGACTCTCAATAAGGCTATGGCCGCTTCCTGCCCTCTTATTCAACCAAGAGGCAAGAAAAAGCCACACTGGTGGACATCGGCACTAGGACTGCTCAGAAACACATGCAGAAAACTTTTCAACGCAGCAAAAAGCACAAGAAAAGTGACCGACTGGGACTCATATAAAGAATCCCTCAAATTATACAAAAAAGAACTGAGGAAGGCAAAGCGACAATCCTGGAGGTCATTCTGCGACAAAATCACAGAAACCTCTGAGGCTTCGCGGCTAAGAAAAATCCTCTCCACAAATCCTATGATGCCCAGCTGTTTGAAAAAAACCGATGGCTCTTGGACAACATCAAGTGATGAATCACTCAACCTGCTTCTGGACACCCACTTTCCAGGTAGCTCCCAACTCGCGGCCAGTAGCAGCCCAAACAAGCCTACTGCAACCGTGACCAAAATTCATAGTCTGATTACTAGAGACAAACTGCTCTGGGCGCTACATAGCTTCAAACCATACAAGTCTGCTGGTCCGGACGGTATTATACCTGCCGAGCTACAGAGATCCGCAGATATTATTCTACCAGTGTTGGAAAATATTATGAGGAGCTGTGTAGAACTTATCCACATTCCACTGTTATGGAGAGAAGTCAATGTAGTATTCATTCCCAAAGCTGGAAAATGTTCTCATGTGGTCCCAAAGGACCTCAGACCTATAAGTCTATCGTCATTCCTTCTGAAAACTTTAGAACGACTGATTGATATCCATATTCGAGCTAAAGTTGATCCAAGACTTCTGTCTACGGCTCAACATGCCTACTGTAAAGGAAAGTCGGTGGAAACGGCTCTGCACTCTCTGACTAGCCACATCGAACGATCCCTACAATATAAGGAGTACACAATGGTTGCTTTCCTGGACATAGAGGGCGCCTTTAACAACGTCAACACATCCGCAATCACGACTGCGTTGTCAACTCTGCAGGTAGACGGCTCACTTGGGGAGCTGATTAATCTAATGCTAACAAGCAGGATAATCAACTCCAAACTGGGTGAGACTTCTGCTAAAAGATATGTCAGTAGGGGTACGCCGCAAGGCGGTGTCCTCTCCCCCCTTCTTTGGAACTTAGTGGTTAACGAACTACTGATATACCTGGAAGCGGGTGGTAGCAGAGTGATTGCCTATGCGGATGACGTTGCCATAGCCGTCTCAGGAAAACATTTAAATACCATTAAAGAACTCCTCCAAGTAAATCTTAACAGATTAACCTGCTGGGCAGATCGCTGTGGATTGGGAATAAACCCCCATAAAACTGATCTTGTCCTCTTTTCTAGGAAATATAAAATTCCAATCATAGACCCTCCTTCAATAAACGGTACCAGTTTAGCTTTCTCCGATACAGCAAAATATCTGGGTCTGATTTTTGACAGGAAACTAAACTGGAAACCTAACATTCAAGAAAGAGTCAATAAAGCTACAATAGCTTTATTCTCCTGCAAGAAAGCCATTGGGAACAAATGGGGCCTTCAACCTCGCATAACCCACTGGCTATACATCTCGGTCATAAGACCGATACTCACTTACGGGGTGGTTGTCTGGTGGACGGCCTTGGAAAATGCAGTCAACTGCATTAAATTAAGCAGAGTCCAAAGAACAGCATGTCTATGCACAAGCGGAGCCTTGCGGTCTACCCCCTCTGCGGCATTAGATATTCTGCTTCACTTGACACCCCTCGACATTTTTAGCAAGCAAGTAGCTGCGACTGCAGCTATTCGCCTTAAAGCGACTAAACAGTGGACAAATAATTCATTTGGCCACGCCAACATTCTTAATACATTAGGAATCCTCACAGAGAACACCGATTACACCATACCTGAACTTTGGTTTGACAAAAACTTCCATGTAAGCTTCCCCTCTAGATCATTCTGGGAGGAGGATGCTTTCATGGAGGACAAGTCAATCCATCTCTACACAGATGGATCTAAAACCGACAGCGGTGTTGGTGGCGGTGTTTTCTCAGATAAGCTTAATCTAAGCCTCTCTTTCCGCCTTCCAAATCACTGTAGCGTGTTCCAGGCGGAAATTTTGGCGATTAAAGAAGCTCTGTCCTGGCTGAAGAAAAACGTGATATCTGCAAAGGATATCCGCATATTTTCGGATAGTCAGGCCGCCATCAAGTCCCTGGACTCGGTCTCATTGTGTTCTAAAACTGCCCTTGAATGCCGATCATCTCTCATGGAGATGGCAGAGCAGTTCAACATTCACCTCTGTTGGGTGCCGGGCCACAGAGACATTCCAGGGAACTGCAGAGCCGATGAACTCGCCAAAATTGGAACCACTCTACCTATCCTACCAGACAAAGGTAGTATAGGTATACCAATCGCTACGTGCAAACTAACACTAAAGCTAGATGCCAATAAAAGAACGGACCTTAGGTGGACTGCTGGACAAACATATCTAGCGACAAAACAGATCTGCCCAAAGCTGGATCTGAGTCGATCTAAGTGTCTGATCCTCTTAGAAAGGAAACATCTCAGCGCCATAATAGGTGTCATTACCGGACACTGCCTCATAGGCAAGCACGCAAGAAGGCTTGGCGCTTTTACTAACGATTTTTGTAGAAGCTGCATGGACGAGGAAGAGGAGGAGACAATCCCCCACCTACTCTGCACATGCCCAGCTCTCTCTCAGAGAAGGAAGCTTCACCTAGGAGCTTTCTTCTACAACGACCTAAACGATCTAGAAAAAACAGACGTTAACAGTCTCCTACGCTTTATTAAAAGCTCAAACTGGTTCCAGTAGTAAGAAGATCATAGATCCACGTGGCATCACAATGGGCCAATAGGCCTAAGTGGGTTGGTATTTCAACAGCCACTCTTACCTAACCTAACCTAACCAACAATCTGCACGGTCTTCAACAGAAAATGGATGAACAAAACAATAATCTGGAAGAACAAAAGAACATTCTCCAGCAAAAATTCGAGGAAATCGATGACAAATTTGAAAGAATAGAGAAGAACGTTGATGACAAATTTGATAGAATAGAGAAGAACGTTGATGACAAATTAGATACAATAGAGAAGAATGTTGGCGAAAAATTCGAAGAAATGGACAGCAAGGTTGAGCAACTGCGAGAATGTTCTTTAAGCGGTCCAAGGAGAAAAGAGTTGAAGCCTCCCTCATTCGATGGCCAGACCTCATGTGCAAACGACTGGGACAATGAGGAAAAGTGCTTTGCCCTAGCAATGGCCTTACGCGGTCCTGCGGCCGAATTGTTACAAACAATCGATATCGAAAAGAATAGAGACTATATGGCTTTAGTGCAGGCTATCGAGAAACGTTTTGGGGATAGCCACATGCGGGAAGTTTACAAGGTTCAATTGCAAGGCCGTATGCAACAACGAGGAGAAACACTGCAACAGCTCCAAGCAGACGTGAGTAGACTTGCACATTTGTCATATCCCACCGCAGGCCAAGAAATAATCGACGAAATGGCAAAGGACGCATTCATCGGGGGAATTGCAGATTTGAAGCTACAATCAGCAGTAAGGATGGCCGGGAAAAAAACCCTTGCTGAAGCACTTGCCTTCGCTCTGGCGATGGAAGCATCCAATCAGGCTTCCAAAGGAATGCATTTCGTCAGGGAAATAGAATCTAGTGAATGCTCCTGCTCAAGACCAACTACCGTGCAACGAAATATCCCGCGGGAGAGACGAAGGATGCGCTGCTGGAACTGCGATAAAGTAGGACATTTGCAAGGGCATTGTAAAGAACCGGTACGACGAGAAGACTACCTGCACTGGGGTTCCAGGCAAATAGAAAGAAAGACCGGCAAAACGGCTACCAAGAAACCGGTCAAATTTCCAGAAGCCATCAGTTAGGAAATGCTTACTTCGCGGGGCAGAGGTCTGTAGCAGGAGTCGACTCCAGGGTAATTATCCCAGTCTCACAGGTAAAACAATGCAATGAAAGCCTCCCAGCAAAAGTAGTCAGTGGTAAAGAAGCGAAAGAACAGACAACTATCCAAACGATCAGGACTGAGCCAATAGAGGGTTGGAGTATAGACGAAATCCGTTCCTCCCAACAGGCAGACAATGACATCGAACCAATATTGGCCTGGAAAGAACACGAGCAAAGACCAAGCTGGCAGCAGATATCAGATCGGAGCCAAACTCTGAAGGCATACTGGGCACAGTGGGACTCGCTTTTTGTGCAAGATGGATTGCTGAAGAGAAAATGGGAAAGTGCAGATGGGACAACATCTCGTATGCAGCTAATAGTGCCACGGTCCAGAGTCAGCCAAGTACTCCATGAAATTCATGATGGAATCTCAGGAGGCCATTTGGGAATAAACAAGACGTTGGAAAAGGTAAGGGAACGTTTCTATTGGCTAAGTGCTAAACAAGATGTCGAGAATTGGTGCAAAAAGTGCATACGATGTGCGGCTACCAAGGGTCCAAAAGTAAAGCCACATGGACAAATGCAACAATACAATGTCGGAGCACCTTTCGAACGAATAGCCATCGACATCGCTGGGCCGTTTCCCGAAACCTTTAATGGTAACCGATATACCCTCGTGGTCATGGATTACTTCAGTAAGTGTCCGGAAGTGTTTGCCATCCCAAATCAAGAGGCTAAGATCGTAGCCGAACATGATAGTCAACAACTGGGTGAGCAGATTTGGGTCCCAATGGAGCTACACTCTGATCAAGGGCGAAACTTTGAATCAAAAGTCTTCCAGGAAATATGTCAATATTTGGGAATAAGAAAGACAAGGACAACGCCACTACACCCTCAATCTGATGGAATGGTCGAGGGATTCAATCATACCTTGAATGAGCATCTATCTAAGGTTGTCAGCAATTGCAAGCGGGATTGGGATCGACACATACCCCTCTTCTTAATGGCCTACCGAAACGCGGTCCATAGCTCAACAGGGCACACACCATCCGAGATCTTATTTGGTCAAACAATTTGGTTGCCAAGTGAAGCAAAATTCGGATCCCCACCGACAGAGCCCAAAGAGGTGAACGACTACGTGAATGACTTGCGCATTAGGATTCGTAAATTGCACGAAGACACCAGAGAAAAGATGAAGCTAGCAAGCAGCCGCATGAAGACTAGGTACGATATCAAGGCGAAATCTTCCGGTTTCAACGAAGGAGATCTGGTCTGGCTGTATAATCCTCAGCGTAAGAAAGGCAAGTCACCA
Source organism: Volucella bombylans (assembly GCA_949129095.1). NCBI lineage: Eukaryota > Metazoa > Arthropoda > Insecta > Diptera > Syrphidae > Volucella > Volucella bombylans. The sequence continues at coordinate 39,046,533 of OX422143.1, forward strand.
AAATTGCAACAGGACTGGGAAGGTCCATACAAGGTGATAACCAGCATTAATGACGTTGTCTACCGGATCCAGCGTGGGGATCGAGGAAAATTGAAAGTGGTTCATTTGGATAGAATGTGTCATTTCAACGGGATGCTGAAGGACGAAGTTGCTCGGGACGAACAACTGTAGAGAGGGAGCTATGTGATAACCACTTAAATGTGAGCAGCGCCATCTAGATTCACAGAGCAGAAAATGTCGATACTCGAAGACCAGAAGATTTCGATACTTGAATAACGAAATCTCGACTGGAGAGTGGAATCGAATTTTCTAGCAAATTGGAAATTGTATGGGACGCTGGATGGCGAGGATTGTTCTCGAAGTATGTCATTCGAGTATAAATACCAGCATCCCCAAGGTATGCAAATGAGTTCTAAAGTGAAATTTGAAGTGTTAATTAGGAGAAGTGATTAAGTGGTTTATGTAAAAGATAAGAAAAGTATAAACGGTTGAGAAGTTGGATTGTACTGAGAAAAACAATTAAATAGTGAATTGTAACTGTACTGAATAAAGCGAATTTTATTGAAAAGAATAAGTTCTATCATTTGTACCCACACAAACATTTTACAATATGTTAGATAATAAAAATAGGGACTTGACAACTTTGAATTTAATTTGTAAACGCAATCTTTCACTAATCATCAAACTGTCACTGTCAATTTATTCTGTAAACTCAACATTTTCATCATTGTAATAAAGTACACGAACGAGCAACGTCTGCAAGTTATAAAAATTTTCTACCGAAATTCGGAGTCGGTGACTGCAACTTTAAGAGCGTTAACTCCAATTTTCAGTCGTAATTCTCGCCCTAGTAGACAGGCAATAACAAGTTTAGTGTAAAAATTTGAGTCTACATATTCGTTGTGTGATTGTTGAAGAATTGGATTATTTTATCCAAACTTTGATGGTTGGGATCATAGGTGCATGAACCTAGATCTACCGATGGTGATTATACAAGTCGATTCTTGTATCGATTGTATGGAAAAGCAGAAACAGTCCTCCAAGCAGACTCACTTGAAGAGAAAAAAGTCTTGTGTAACTGTTTATAAGCTTCTGGTCTTACCTTATTTTATTCCTCTTATTTATACTAACAAAAATTCAATAAATGCTTAGTCTACAATTCATACTTTTCAAACAATAAATGCTAAGTTGCAAAATGATAGTTCGCAACAATATTCAATAATGCTGAATCTACATTTCTTTAAAGCGAATGAACCTGAAGATATTCAATTCCAGGTGGCATTGAAATTTGTTTTATTTATTTTTTTTATTTGAACTCGTATGATATGCATACGTAATCATATCACAATTATGAGATTTAACATTCTGCCCCCGGTTGAACAAATGGTTCAAAAAAAAAAGTTTCTCTTGTATTACAATGCATAATTCCTTCTGTTTAAGACTTCGACTACTTATTAATACTTATACTAAATCTATCCTCCTGAACTTCGGGTTGCTGTTGCTGTCTTCTTGGAATGTCATTGGTAGCTGCTCGAGGCTTTGGGTTTGGGGTTGGTTGCTGGATTTGTCTAGTCTTCCTTGCCTTGAGGTAACATTGAACAACCAAAAAGATGACAATTAAAACTGCTATTAACCCTCCAGCATGTCCCATGGTATGGTGAATTTCATGATGTTCCAAGCCAGTTGGTAGCTCATTGCGAAACCTTTCCAACTTCTGTTTCAATATTTCAATATCCGCGATATGACGCTGATAAAATTGTTGTGGATAACTTAGAGTTGTCTCTTGAACTGGAATTATGGTGTCCGTGAGGTTGCTTAGCGGGCTGTATGACAATCTTGTGGTCGAGGGATGTATATTATGTCCTCGGATGGTTACGAATTGCTGTTTCATTATATAATCCTTCTGTAGCCTTGCAATACCTGATCCTCGAATTGTAACATATGTTGTGTTCTGGCCGCATACAACATTTAAGATGATTTCTCGTAGTAAGGCGTAAATCCATTGATTTGGATTGTGAAGTTGAATCCAATGAGGACCATCACTAAATTCTTGTACTTGACATTTATCAAACTCAGGTAGATGATGAAAGAAGGAAATCTCACATGCACTGGCGGTTGAACCCTTGTGATGTAAAGGACCACCTGGCTTGCATAAATACTCCTCGCGAATAATTGACGAACAATCCTTCATAGCCCCTTCCGAAAGTGAATAGTACTGGTCACGATGTAGGTTTATAATTATGTATGGTGAGGATGGTTGTATGGCAGTGAAAGTTTCATTTATCAGCACTGGTACTGGTATTATGTGAAATATCTCGAAGTCTTCTGATGACACTAATGGTATTTTGATTTCAAAAATTGCGTGATTGGATAATATTCTTCCCCTTATAGTCATCAAGTTGTAAAGGGCTGTGACATCCAAGTAAGGTGTTGGCAGCCTTAATGATGATGGCAAATGCTCCTTTATGTAGCGCAGTTCTTGGCGCAACTGTGTTGACGGTATCAAAAGTGGGCTGATTTTTCCATGTTGACTGTGCGTTATGACATCTAATAGGGAACCTTGAATGCGTTGGAAATTAGATATGGTTGTGAGTGTTTGTATTGCTAGCGACATAAAACTTTGAGCTAACTTGTCTTGATATAGCTCCTTGGAAATACTGTTTGTTTGGCGGGTTAATTCATTAAGGTGGGCGGACATAGCTGTAAATTGGGTTGATACTGCTTCTTGATTACGGTTCATGATATTTACAGTAGCCGAGAAGAATGATGTCTGATTTTTAATGTGTCTTAGAAGTAATTCTTCATTGGTTTGGATTTCCTTAATTGTTCTTGATAATTTGTCCGCATATTCTGAATCTAGTACTCCGAATAATGCATTGGCCACATTTCCTACAAAGTTTAAAGCACCTCGTTTCATTCGGTTACTTCCGGATAGTGTTGATAGTGGTTCATTATTCCTCACGAGTTCTTCTGTCAGGTGCTGTATCTGGGTAGTTATTTTATCGCAAGTGTCCTTGGGTTTTACAAGATCACATAGGTGTCTTAATGAATCCGTTGTATTTGTTAAAAGCTGAAGTTCCTTCGCGTAAAGTTCCATATCATAGTAAGTAATAATCTTCCATTCACTAGACAATATGTTAGCTGCTCCTAGGTTTTCGAAATAAATTCCCGGTTGTGAGTTGAATGGCTCTAATTCGACGTTAACTCCCTTACCCAAGGGCAGTGTGATCAGAACCAAAAGGATCGTTACAATAGTGGAACTTAGTGATCGCCTCATTTTTTTTATTGGTCCTTCGTCCTTGTCCAAACGTGATTTAATTGATTCCTGGATTTCTGGTTGTCGTTCTAGATGCTCAGGTAAAGGTGGATTATAGTCTACTGGTAATGGTGCCAGTTTATGTATCGGTCTCTTGAGTAAACCGTTGGCAGTTCTTACTTCTACTACTCGTATCATATCGTCACCCCCCCTGATGCAATTAACAATCCTACCCAAGTGCCACTGCATCGGTGGTAAATTGTCGTCCTTTAAGATTACCAGCATACCAGGGATAATGGTGTTCTGCTGTTGTTTCCATTTGTAACGGTGTTGGAGCTCATTGAGGTATTCATGTGACCATCGGTGCCAAAACTGCGTTTTGATTGCGATAATTATCTTCCATCTGTTGCCTAAATTGCCGCTTGTAATTTCTGCTCGTGCATTGATTGTAGATGTTAATGCCTCACCGATTAAAAAATGTCCAGGAGTTAGAGCATTAAGATCGTTTGAATCAGACGACAAGGGAATCAGAGGTCTGGAGTTTAGTATAGCTTCAATTTCGATCATCAATGTTTCAAGTTCCTCATATGTTAGAATCGACGAAAGCAGGTTTCGTTTCAAAAAATGTTTAGCTGACTTCACGGCAGCCTCCCATAATCCACCAAAATGGGGTGCTCGAGGTGGAATAAATGGAATTCCATACTTCTGGTAGTGCAGAACGAAGTTATTTTTTCTTTCGACGAAGGCGAATGTATTGAAGATTGAACTTCCATAAGCTGGTTTTTTGCGCCGATGAAGTTTGTTGCATTGCCGCAATAGAGGTTTTGGCAATTTCCTCTTCTTCCTATGAAACGGTTGAGGGCACCTAAGAATGCTTCTGTGGTTAAATCTCCCACAACCTCGAAGTGTGTTGCCTTAGTTGCGAAGCAGCAAAATACGGCCACATATGCCTTTCGGGGATGCTTTCCTCTGACCTTGAAGTGAATCCATACTGGTCCAAAAAAGTCTACTGCGGAGTTCACGAAGGGTCTGGCGGGCTGCACACGAGCCGCTGGCAAGTTTCCCATGATCTGCGTCATTAATTTAGGCCTTGCTCTGGCACAGCGAATACATTTTTGAACCACCGAACGTGCCATAGTTGTATGGCCAGTATTTCTGTCGTACAGCTGCCAGCAATCCTTGAGGTCCAATGTGCAAATACCTTAGATGAATCTCTCGCATCAATGATTTGCTGAGTTCATGATTATATGGTAACACAATTGGGTGCTTGGCGTCGTAATCTAGATCGGCGGCTTCAAGTCGTCCTCCTACGCGAAGAATTCCTTCTCCATCCAAAAATGGCAATAAACTACTCAGTGGACTCTGAGTATTGACGTATTTTCCTTTGGATAGATGCTTTAGCTCCTCCTTGAAATTTTGATGTTGCATTTCCTTTATTATTACTTGAGTGGCATCGTCAAGTTCGTAAATGGTAAGATGGTTGGTGGCTCATTGATCTTGATTATTTTTTTTGCAATTATTTATGAATCGTTTTACATAGGCAATAATCCGTTGTAAACGTCCGAAGGAATTATGATGATCTATCCTGGTTATGATACCTGGTGAAGTTTCGAGCGATACTGTTAGTGCAGATTTGGACCCTTTTCTTTCTATATCTGTCTTGTTCTCTCCTAGTTTCCATGGCCAAGTCTTCTCTGGGCCATATAGATACAAAGGCCCATAAAACCACATACTACAATCCCTTAGCTTTGAAGCCTATAGTCCTCTTGAAACTATGTCCGCCGGGTTCTGTTTTGTAGGCACATGCCGCCATTGCTGAGGAGTGGTCATGCTTCAGATTGCTCGTACTCGATTTGCTATGAAACGGTGATAGTTTGATGCTTCGGCATTTATCCAAGCCAACACGATTTCCGAGTCGGTCCAGAAGTATGTCTCCAAATCTCCTAATTTGAGATCTCTTTTTACCCGATGAATCAGCTCTGTTGCCAATTTGGCTGCACATAGTTCTAGACGTGGTATAGTGGTCGCGTTGATTACCTCCTCATTTGCCCCCTTCTTAATAGGCGCTACTCTAGACTTTGAGCAAAGTAGCTGAACCGTTATTGAATTGTCGCTGTGAGTTGATCTAATGTAGATGACAGTCCCAAAGGCCTTTCCTGACGCATCGGCAAATGCATGTATCTGAATTTTCTTTGGGATTTTTGTGGAAAATAGATGTCTGGGAATCCTTAATTCCCTTACCTTCTCTAAATCCTTTCGGAAATTGTTCCAAGTTGTGTGGAGTTCCATCGGTAGTGCGGCATCCTAGTCAATTTTTAATTTCCAAAGCCTTTGAATGAATAATTTTGCCGTGATTGTTATGGGATTGACGATGCCTAATGGGTCGAAAATATGTGCAATTTCCGATAACACAGTTCTTTTTGTGATTCGCTTATTCACTTGTAATGATGAGTTGATCCGAAGTTCATCTGTCTGTGGATTCCAGATGAGGCCCAACGTTTTTAGTGTTCGTGAATTCTTATCTTGCAGGTCGGATTGCAAGGCTTGATCGCTGGCTGGAATATCCCTTAGCAACTGCGGTGTATTACTGCACCATTTCCTAAGTTTGAATTGAGGTGCTTGTAAGATATGAGTTAGTTGCCTTTGCATATCCAGGGCTTCCGACAAACTGTTTGAGCCGGACATGACATCGTCCATGTAGAAATCGTTTGCCAAAATTTGAGCTCCCAATGGATATTGACGTATATTTTCATTAGCCAGTTGTTTGAGGCAGCGTGTTGCCAAGTAAGGAGCGGATGTGGTACCGTAGGTTACCGTATTTAACTGGTAACACTTCAGAACTTGATCCTTTTCCTTCCGCCAGAAGATTATCTGGTATTTTCGGTCTTCTTCCCGCACAATTATTTGCCGATACATTTTTTCGATGTCGGCAGTGAACACAAAACGTGGTGTTCGAAAACGCAATAATAGCGAGAATATATCATCCTGGATTGTTGGGCCTGAGAGCAGTAAGTTGTTTAATGAAATATTCGACGAGGTTTTCATGGATGCATCAAATACAACTCTTAGTTTAGTCGTAGTGCTGTCTGGCTTGAGTACCCATGATGAGGAAGGAAATAGTGAGGTGACCGTATGGTGCTTAAGTCTACCTCTGTCATGTGTCCTAATGCAATATACTCCTCCATGAAGTTGACATATTGGATTTTCAGATGGTTGTCCTTGCTTAATTTTTTTTCTATAGCAAGGAATCGTCGTTCGGCTAATTCTCGTGAGTCACCCAATTCTGATGGTTGGCGTGCAAAAGGCAAGTGCACTACGAATCTTCCATTCTGCTGATCTCGCTGGAATGTCTTGTCAAAATGTCTTTCGCACTGTTGATCGGCTGGAGTTAAATTGTTTCTATCATCCGCTATTTCCTCTAATCGCCAGAATTTTTCAAGAATTTCGTTGAGTGGTTCATCTTCGGTGCATATCCCACATGTGGCTGTTGTTGCATCAGATCTCTCAACCCTACCAGAAATTATCCATCCGAGCAATGTATTTTGTAACCTTGGCAGTCCAATTGCAAGCTTTATTTGTCCGATCATCAGCAATTCGTGATAAAATTCCGCACCTAATAACAAGTCTATTTTGCCAGGTCGGTTGAACTCGGGATCTGCGAGGCTGATGTTTTCTGGGATTTGCCACGAGGAAACATTCAATGGCTGTGCAGGCTGAGGTGAAATAATTTCCTTAAGTACAAAGGCTTCAACCCTTGGTGAGTAATTGGTTGTATTCGATTGTATTCTGACATTTACTCGCTGGCTTGATTCTCGCCTTCCTTGCCCAACTCCTTCTATGATAAGAGAGTCATTTTTGGGTTTTAAATTTAGCGCCTTTAAGTGCCTTTTTAGCGACTGATAAGATTGATCTGAGATCCGGAATCCAAGAGTGCTCGACAATCCAGTATTTGGTGATTAGGTCCTATTATTTTAACTCTTGCAGTTCCAAGTAAAACAAAGGTGCACTGATGATTTTCCAATGATTCCATTTCTAACATCTCGCTCTCACGTGGTGGTAGGGTGGCTGCAGATGTCCCGACCTTGACTATGGTTGGATTCCCTAGTGTGCGAGTGCTGTTGGTCTCTAAATGTAGAAGCGTATTATGCCTCTTCTGGCATTTCGAACAATTGCGAGACTTGCAGTTCTTTGCAAAATGCCCAGATTTTAAGCAATTGATAGAGAGGTTGCCCTGTTTGACCAGATTCAATCGTTGGGTAGGTGGAAGATCTAGGAATTGCTGACACTTATAAAGCGGGTGGTTGCCCTTGCATGATGTACAATTCAACTGTTGAGATGTTACTGCTGATAAGGTCTTGCAGACTGGTTTGGTTGTTCTATTATCTTCCAGTTTATCCTTAGCTCCCAACGCTTCTAGGGTTTGGAAACGATTTTCCAAAAATTCCAAAAACTTCTTAAATGATGGAAGGTGTCGTGGATGGTCCAATGATTGTTCGTACAGTGTATGTGTATTTTTATCCAATTTTTTAAGGAAGAGATGAAGCAGGATTGGGTCCCATGAACTTGTATCTATCCGCAACCCCTGTAATCCCAGTACACATTCTTGCATGTTATCATGCAGGTTACGTATCGACTTAGCATTATCGGCTTGTGTATTCGGATGAGACAATAATTTCTGCAACCATGAGGAAACTAACAGTCGGGGATTGTCGTAACGTTCGCGTATTATTTTCCAAGCTGCTGCGTAGTTGGCACCTGATACGGAAAGATGGCGTATCAATTTTTCTGCATCCCCAGTTAGGCTCGACTTGAGAAACCATATTTTTTGCACGTCCGATAATTCTTGATTATGGATCATTTCTGTGTAGAGATTCACAAACTGTTGCCATTTGAGGTAATTGCCATCGAATTTTGGCAACTCTACCTTAGGCATCTTCATAGTAGTTGGTTGAGTTCGCAACATCTGAGTTGAACCTTCCAAATGTTCATGAATCTCTAGCAATGTTGCCGTAACCCGTCTCTGCATCTCGAAGTATTCCTTGATGTCTTCATATGTCAGCTCGTCTCTCAGACTTCGATACCTCATCGTTAGTTCTTCCCAATTCTGATCCACATTACGTATTTGGATACGGTAGAATTGCTCTGATTTACCTGTTTCTCCTATGCTATTGAGCAACAAGGATTTTACTGAATCCATAATCCATTTATAATGTTGCTTCTGGTTGCTTATGGATTCGTTCTGGTTTCCTGTGGGAACTTGGATTGGAACTTCACCGGATTCGTTATGGCGCCTCGCTGGTTGTGGTTCCTCGATTATTGTCTTCATTGTCTTGTTTTTCCCCGTTTCGATCGATACGGCAACCCTTCCGACCCCTTCATCTTCTGGTAATTTGGACCTTGAGCTGGCTTCCTCCTCACTGCTTCTGCCTGAAGGTTCTAGGCGAAGGCAATTGGCTATGTCTCTTTTGAGCTCTTCTACAACCACTCGAACTTCTGTGTAGTAGTCCTTCTGGAAATATGGGTGATTCAAGTCTACCTCACAGGTTTCCCTTATGGTACTGTCGATTTTGTCAAACTCCTGCCATAATTCTTCCAGTTGAGTTGAGCGTTCTTTAAGCTCCTGCCGGGAACTACGAGTTTTAGGTCTCCTTTCGTCCCCTTCCTTCTTATGTTCCTTCCATAACTTGACAATTGGACCTCCAAGACTCTCCTGTTGTTGGGTGTAGTCGTCAAGTTCCATGTTTCAAATGTTTCAAGCCTTGATTCCGTATGCAATGAAATAGTGTTTATTGATCTATCGTACTAGACTCGGTTCCAGTATATGCAAACAAAAATAATCAATATCGCTTTTTTTTTTAACGATATTAAAGTCCTGTCACGGTCGCCAAATGTTGAAGAATTGGATTATTTTATCCAAACTTTGATGGTTGGGATCATAAGTGCATGAACCTAGATCTACCGATGGTGATTATACAAGCCGATTCTTGTATCGATTGTATGGAAAAGCAGAAACAGTCCTCCAAGCAGACTCACTTGAAGAGAAAAAAGTCTTGTGTAACTGTTTATAAGCTTCTGGTCTTACCTTATTTTATTCCTCTTATTTATACTAACAAAAATTCAATAAATGCTTAGTCTACAATTCATACTTTGCAAACAATAAATGCTAAGTTGCAAAATGATAGTTCGCAACAATATTCAATAATGCTGAATCTACATTTCTTTAAAGCGAATGAACCGGAAGATATTCAATTCCAGGTGGCATTGAAATTTGTTTTATTTATTTTTTTTATGTGAACTCGTATGATATGCATACGTAATCATATCACAATTATGAGATTTAACAGTGATGTTGCCCTGCCAGTGAGACAACGGGTTGGTCGAAGTGCCGAAAATATCGCTGCCGTTCATGCGTCCGCAGCAAACGATCCAAATCAGTCAATTCCACGGCGTACTCAAGAATTGGGCATCGCTCAGACCACATTATGGCGTATTTTGCGTAAGGATCTTGGTTTATACACATACAAGATCCAGCTGACTCAAGAATTGAAGCCGATGGACCATCTGAAGCGACGTATGTTCTCCGATTGGGTTCTGGAGAAGATGCGCCAAGATGATGAAAATCATCTTCAATGACGAAGCTCATTTCTGGCTTAATGGGTTCGTCAATAAGCAAAATATGCGTTATTAGTCGGGTGAAAATCCACATGTGCTTCATGAATCACCACTTCAGCCACAAAAAAAAACTGTTTGGTGCGGTTTGCATGCCGGCGACGTTATTTGGCCATATTTTTTCGTCGACGATAACGATCGTCACGTTACTGTGAATGGTCAGCATTATCGCGCCATGGTCACCGATTATTTTTAGCCGAATTGGAAGACATTGACTTGGACGGCATGTGGTTTCAACAGGATGGTCCCACAAGTCACACACTACACGCTACAATCGATTTATTGAAGAGTAAGTATGGTGAGCGTGTTATCTCAAAACATGGGCCAGTCGATTGGCCGCCTCGGTCGTGCGATTTAATGCCGCTTGACTATTTTCTGTGGGGCTACGTTAAGTCTGCAAACGTGCCCGCGGTGGCCATATGAACGAAGTCGAGTTCCATTCATAAATGTTTTGATTGTACTTCAAGCCGATAACAAAGTTTTTGAAATATCTCAAATGGTTTGCGTTTTATTTAAAAAAAAGTTGTCAAGTCCTTATTGGAAAACCCTATAGGTAATTACTCAGCATTCAAGTTCTAAGCTTTACAAATTGTAATAATAGAAATAATAAAATAAATGAAATTGAAAAAATAACATTTTATTTTATTCTCTGGTTATGCAGGGGAAAACAATTTGTACTCATACTGTACTGTACTGTTCTGTCAATTGATCTATTATTTCCTAGGTTTTAGCTATTACCATTTATTGTTACTCGTGTACGTGGCAACTGGGATTTTTGTATTATTTTGAAAGATGAACCAACTTGTAGACTGGTGTGGTATGTCTAATCACATCTCTGTCCTTCCTTGTAGTCTCAACTTGTTATATTACCAAATGCTTTATAAATTTCGTATTTATCAGTTTTTAGCAGATATTTGTAAGGTTTCATTCGAAGCCATAAAAAGGTAATGAGGTCGAAGCAGTAAACTGTTTTCCTTTCTTTTGTATTAGAAATTTAATTTAACTTGTTTCGGATAAAATCCATAAATAACCATAGAAAGAACACATATCCTTCCTTCTGCAACATTTAGCACAAAAGTGATCCTATTACTCACTGCTAAGAAGCAGAGACACCTATAATCATTTTATTCTATTCAATTTATGGATTCGGCCGTGCAAAATTATTAATACTCGAGCATTGGCTGGCAAACTTGGAACCTATAGATAAAAGATTTTTATGTGTCTATGTATTTCTTTAGGCAAATCACTTATTTTAAACAAAAATTGTATTCCAAACGATAAGGAAGGGCGTGGGTTAAATTAACCTTAAATGTTCGAACTATCTGGCATATGCATGATATAGTAAAAAAGGATTGATCGTAAAAATGGAATAAATAAATTGTAAAATGTGTATTCAATCCTAAATCAATAGAATATAGATGGATGTATGACCATGATGGTGTAATCAGTTTGATTTTCGGCTAGCAGATGTATACGTTCAACAGTTTTTGCATGACAAAGTAATGATATTCATGAGTACCTCTAATGCATATGTGCTACTCACACAATTCTATCGTTCATGTTTTTAAACGCAACAATTTATGCACATTAACCCCCTAACCTTTAAAAGCGACTATGGGTTCCTAAACGACGTTTACTACATATGTATATTGTAGCGTCGAAAAAAACTTAAATTAATGAAATGCGAGTACATCAAAATATGTATTACTTTTTTATATTTTAATCAGAACATGAAAAATAATAGTAATGGAAAAATAATAATAAAAAAAAATGTAAACAAAATAATAGTAATGAAAAAAAATACGGTGCCATAAATTACGCTTATTACTGGAGAGAACAGAAGGAGAGCCTATTTCGCTCCTCATCTGTTTTAAGCGGTAGACTAAGACAAGAAGTCATCAAATTTTGACTGTTGAGCGAATGCACAGCAACAACCTACATCAATGCTTAATTAGCCAACGTCAGCCTAATATCCGTTCATGCGCCCACAGAAGAAACAGGCGAAGCTACTAAAAAGTGTTTCTTCCAATGTCTTAAATAAAATTGTGTGCTAGGTGATAAAAATGCCAAATTAGAAAAATCTGGACTTGAGGTAGTTGACATTGATAGCTAGCATAATATCTCTTTACCTCAGTATTCACAAAGAAAACTGACGTTGATCTGGTTACAAAACGGGCAACCAAATTAATCGTACTACGATAGATGTTAGTCATATTTCCAACACAACAATAACGGAGAAATACTGTGAGGACTGGAATATGTTAGATGATTGTATTACCCGTAAATAAAATATTCAAGGGTACCAGATCAAGAATCAGTAGATGAACAGCTTCTTGAATAAAGACATAGAAAAAACTATAACAACGGAAAGGAAATATTATATGAAATGAAAATTTACAAGCGAGTTCTAAATATTCGCTGTCAAATTGTGTATAATGTAATTATCATTAAATTTAAGGCTTACAGGTATAGATGAAAAAATATTACGATCAAACGAGAGACACAGTCAGTAGGGTCTTATATGAATCATAAATCTCAAAAATAGCGAGAAAATAAGAGAATACCCGCGAAGTGCTTAAGCTATTGTTTTTTCTTTATGCAGTGCATGATTTTCTATCTAAGAAGAGTTCAAAGAATTCGGAACGGCTTCTCTTCCTAAAACTCTTCAGCTAAAAAATAATAATTTTCGATAAAAAACGGCAACACCTCCAGCTGAATAGGAATGTTAACAATTTGCCTCAAACGTAAAATTTGGAATTTTAAAATCTGAAATCTCTTCATCAAATATCCAAATTTCAGAGAGAAAGATGAGATCTGGCAAATTTTTGTTCTCAACCCTTTAAAAAATCAGCCTTTTGACTTGTGTGGTGTTCGTGAACAAAATGTATTAATAATATGCATGTATTTTTAGTAAAAATAATTATTTCATTTTTGTTTTAAAATTGTAATTCATGTTTAAACTGAGCTAAATTGATTGAAATTGTGCTCTTATTTTATCTAATGTAACCCAGTAAACGTAACGTAAAGTTATGATTTTTAGTAGTGTATAACACTTATTGTAAAAAGTAAAAATGGAAGTAATTTCCGAAAGACTAATAAAAGACCTCTTTGCTGTAACGCTTGAATCGAAAAGTCGTGTTTCATTTAAGACCGCATTTTCTCTACCCATTTTTTACCCCACACATAGTAATCAAAGAGAAAAACCATACACACCGCAACATTTGGTCCTTTTCGTGCCGGATAAAGACTCCACAGAACATTTAAACGTTTAAAAAAAGAAAAAACAATTTATAAAAAAAAATAAGTGCAAAGTGCAAAAAGTACATATATATATATATAAAAGATACTTAAGAGACTACACAAAACATTAAATATTTAAAAGAAAATAAAATAAAAAGTGCAAGTGCAAGTGTACAAAACATAAAAATATATATATATAGATATATATAAAACATAAAGAACATACATATTTCCCTCGCGGTCGGTGTCTTGCCCCTTGTCTTTTCCCTTTTTAAGACTTACAGACTCTATCGGTGGTTGTGCAGAAATCGCATTTCCCGCGCCGTGTAAAAAATTAATTTCAAATTTAACCTCAACTGTCACCAGCTGGGCAAAGTTAATCAAAGGTCGTAAGTTGCTGAAATAAAATATTAATTAATTAATATTAATAATAAATAATATTAATCAATAAACATCTGTATTTGATAAATTAATAAATACTTGATACACACATATTGCCTTATATTTAATTTACAAATAAAAACCTTTAAAAATGTCGAAATTGTCCACGGGTGCAGATCAGAAAGGTGTTCTGGAGCAGATTCTTCGTGACCATTCCAACTTCAAAAAGACTGGAGCATTACGTCGTACAGCCAGCTATCTGTCAGGTCGTTTTCTTATTCTAGAAGGGAACTTCAAGAATGCGCTTGGTCTTCAAGCGAAGATTCGACGAGGGGAAATTGAAGAAGGTCTGGAAGAAGAAGATTTTGATGAAATTTTTGATCTGCTTCAAGAAACATATTTCACTTACCGAGGTGAATTGGTCGACGCTATCGACAATGCCAAGTTAACATCCAAGGAGGAGGTTGTGGAAGGTGAATCCACAGGTGGTTCTTGTAATGAGCTTTCATTACCCCAAATTCAAATACCACATTTTGAGGGCTCGTACACGAAGTGGCGGGCTTTTCACGATGTATTTGTATCTTTAGTCCACATAAATAAAAGGCTGTGTGAAATTCAAAAGCTTCACTATTTGAAATCTTCTCTTGTAGGTGAAGCTGCTCGTCTGTTGCAGCATTTAGGTTTGTATGCTGGCAATTATGACAGAGCATGGGAACTGCTTGTCGCCAGGTACGACCACAAACGAGTGTTGGTAAACGCTCATTTCCAACTTTTTTTTGAGCAGCAGCAGTTGACGAAGTCTCTACTGGACACATCCCAGGAATGTTTCCACACTCTGGGAAACTTTGGATTGCCGGTTGGTTCTTGGGATGTTATTTTAATTTATATTCTGGTGCAAAAATTACCTGCTTTTACTCAGCGTTTGTGGGAGGAGAAGTTGGGTAGTTCGAAGCAGTTGCCAACACTGAGACAATTTACGGAGTTCCTCGAGACACGTTTTCGAACCTTGGAGGCAGTAGCTGGAACGAGTGGCATCAAGGTCAGCGGTTCTTCTGTACACAAGGTTGTTGCGGTCGAGAAGAAAACGGTGTTGCACGTCGGGAAGCAGTTTGCATGCCAGGTATGTGGTAGAGGTCAGCACTCCCTTCGAACTTGTCAGAAGTTTGTTGCCATGCAGATCTGTGAACGATCTAAGGCAGTGGACAGAATCGGCGTTTGCCGGAACTGTTCTCCATACAGTCACAGGACTAGCCATTGTCAAAGCAGTTTGCGCTGCTATTACTGCAAGCAGGCACACCATTCTCTGCTGCATGTTAATAATCTCAGCTCTAAATCTACAAGGGATTATAAAAATACAACAACAGGTACACAAACATTTCATATAAGGTCAAAATTTAACCCACCTAAAGTAGCCTCTTCTGAAGTACATCAGCCAAGTGTTCTTCTGGCAACATTAGTTGTTCGAGTCAGGTCTTCAAATGGAAACTATTTGCATCTTAGGGCGTTAGTTGATCCTGGATCGGAAGCAATGTTCATTACTGAATCCGCTGTCCAATTATTAGGGCTTCATCAGCGACGAACGATCATTCAGGTATCTGGATTGGGAAAAATTAGCAGTGGTTCATGTCAGCGGTATGTAAGTCTTACCTTTGGCTCTCTGGTAACACCTTTCGAGACAAATACCCCAGCCTATGTGTTCAAATCGCTGACTGGTCTGTTGCCGTCCAAACCTTTAACTCTGCAAAATTTGAAACATATTCAAGGTTTGAAGTTAGCTCATCCACAATTTGATAAGCCTGCGACTGTTGATATTCTCCTGGGAGCCGACGTTTACTCTGAATTTATTCTAGGATCCATTATACGCGGTGATGATGAAAGATCGCCAATCGCACAGGAATCATAGTTAGGTTTGCTTATCCTTGGGAAGGTTATTTCACAAAATAAAGAACCTGTCCATAGCTTCTTACAGGTTCTCGATAATGACACTCAGCTGCGAAGGTCCTGGGAACTGAAAGAGTTGCCTTTCAACACTAAGGAAACTGCGAAAGAGAAAACTTCTGAAAATAATCATATCAACGCAACAAAAGGATTGGACGATGGACGATATGAGGTATCGTTGCCATTTAAAGACGGATGTAAGCCTGGGTTTGGTGCCTAGAAGTTAGGTGCCTTACGTAGGTTTCACCAACTGGAAGGAAGATTCCAGAAAAACCCCACACAGCACAAGGAGCATTCCCAGTGTTTAACGGAATGCAAGGAGCTTCCTCAGATGACAGAGGTCGACAAAAAGAATACCATACTGTATACACCACACCATTTACTTACTCCTCACCATGTGGTATTCAATAGACCGGAATGTAAACCTGGGTTTGGTGTCTCGAAGTTAGGTGCCTTACGTAGGTTTCATCAACTGGAAGGTAGGTTCCAGAAAAACCCCGCACAGCACAAGGAGCTTTCCAAGTGTTTACAGGAATGCAAGGAGCTTCGTCAGATGCAAGAGGTTGACAAAAAGAATACCTTACTGGATACACCACACCACTTTTTCATTCATAAGCATGCGGTATTCAAGAAGTCAAACAAAACCACGAAGCTTCGTCGCAATTTTGTATACTACAAACGTTTTGTT
This sequence comes from Volucella bombylans, assembly GCA_949129095.1. Classification (NCBI taxonomy): domain Eukaryota; kingdom Metazoa; phylum Arthropoda; class Insecta; order Diptera; family Syrphidae; genus Volucella; species Volucella bombylans. Next base: position 39,062,705 of record OX422143.1, read on the forward strand.
CGAAACTGCCGCGCACAAGCTGGAAAAAGAAACAGAGGTCCACTGAAGGTAGACGCAATCGGCGCAAGACTTTTCGAAATTCGTCAAGGAGACACCGCCGTGGAGACGTGGAGCGAAAAATATCTGCCCAGGATGAGACAGCGCCCAAAGTGGACAAGATGGAAGCCGGGATCGAAACGCGGACACTTAATTCTCTTCAAGGACGAAAAACTACCGCCGTTGCAGTTGAGATTCCGACGAATTATTGGCGCACATCCCGGAAAAGACGGACTTGCTCGAGCGGTTACGGTACGAAACGAAATAGGAGAACTTAATCGGTCGCTTTGAAAATTTTGCTACTTGCAATCAAATATTGCAAGCGAAAAGCGAGAAATTTGAAACAACACAACACAACATTTAAACAACACAACACAACATTTAAACGACACAACACAACATTGATAAACTCAAATAAAAAATTAAAGACATTTCTTTTCGTTAAAAAAAAGAATTTATTAAATTAATCAAACATAATAATACAAACTTATTCTATCCTAGAATCCCTACACTACACAACACAACACACATACAGTCCACTCTAAATCACACAAAATCAAGCATTGCGGTCAACGCTGTGGAGTTCCGAAACTCCAAAATGCCGACGGGAATTAGAGAATCAAAACCCCGACGGAATTTGAAGCTTCTTAGTGAACACTCAACGTTATCCACAGAAAACACATCATTCATACCAGAAACGTTGCAGAGTTCCAAAATTCTAAAATGCCGACGGGAATTGGAGAATCAAAACCACGACGGCACTTGAAATTTTTCATTAAATACTCAACGTTGTCCACTCAACACAACACAACACTTTAACATTTATTCCTTTTTTTTAAATATTTCAACTTAAAACACTCAAATGTAAAATAAATAACTTAAACTATCATAAGTAAACAAAATAAATAATAATAATAAATACGTAAATAAAAAAAAATTACTATGTCAAAAAAAAACTTACTGAAGATGAATTGCAACAACTATTCAATACGAAGGCGGATTCATGGCTTTACACAAAAATGTAAATACCACACACACACACTAAGAAGGCTAATTCGGCCATCATCAAAACACTAACCGTTCGCGAAAATTTCGTCGCACAGCATCGCACTGCACAACCAATAATTGCGTACGAGTTATCGAACAGTTATCGTACAAAATAACACTGTACCGAAGTTGTTGGGAAGATAATTTCAATGAACTTTTATTTTTTTTTTCATTTCCCATTTCTTTTTTCTTGTTTTTTTTTCGCACTGCACACGAATATCACTTTCGCGAAGCAATAACAAACAATCGATGTACATATGTATATCAATATGTACACACGCACGTATATACGACTGTGTACTCGCGCCGGTGTACACAAATCAAAAACGAAATCGAATTCCGCGAAGGAAGGGGAGCAGACAAAAAGGATTAGAGAAATAATTAATTAAAAACACTTACCTTTTTATTAACACAAAAAAAAAGCTAAAAAGGGGACAACAAAAACTAAACAAAAAATCTAACAACATTCCCGACGCGATTTGACCTAGTTTTGGTCAATGATCAAAACAAACTATTGCACTAGTCGAATTACGCACATTTTATCTCCCTTTGTTGCTCGTTTGTTATATCGTCGTCCTTGTCACCTACATGTAATGTTTCAAATTATTAATTTACACGATTTTGTCTCATTTACATGTAGATACGAGTAGCAAACACCCTCACACAACACACAACTTTTATGTCAAAACAGATACAGTAAAGTACAAGAGCGAGGACACTTGCGGACGAAATTCGTCCACCGGGCGGGAGCATGTTCGTGAACAAAATGTATTAATAATATGCATGTATTTTTAGTAAAAATAATTATTTAATTTTTGTTTTAAAATTGTAATTCATGTTTAAACTGAGCTAAATTGATTGAAATTGTGCTCTTATTTTATCTAATGTAACCCAGTAAACGTAACGTAAAGTTATGATTTTTAGTAGTGTGTAACACTTATTGTAAAAAGTAAAAATGGTAGTAATTTCCGAAAGACTAATAAAAGACCTCTTTGCTGTAACATTAAAACCGAGAAGACGTGTTTGATTTAAAACCCGCATTTTTAACCCATTTTTTAACCCCACACGTATTTAGCAAAACCCTACACACCCCAACATGTGGTTTTATTTGCTTCTGATCCAACTAATATTGTAACGCTTTATGTAAAAACATCACTAAACTCTAGGTCTCATCAATGATTTGAGAAAAATTATTGGCTATCTAGAAACCACATTAATATGCCTTGATTTAGATCTTCGTAGCCAAAACTTCGTATGCTAAACTAAATGTTCTGTTTCTATTTCTTAGAGACCAGACTTGTTTTATTATGGTTGCCATTTTCTATAACTTATTACATTTCTGAATAGTGCAAACTTACTTGTTCTAGCTTTGAGATATTCAAATTTAATGCCCCCAGTTGCCAAAAACTGCAGACAACGCTTTTACATATTTGATAGTATGAGATTTTATGAATTTAATTATTTCGTAGAATAATGAATAATTTCGAGATCCATATTTCTTTTTGGGAAATTTGATCTGAACTGTTATGAGGTGCACGAATATTGAAAATTATTTTAGTACAAAAGTGCTGCACTGCGATCTTGATTACTTTGAGAAAAACATAAAAAATTGTATATCTTTGTAAAAAGGCAGTGTAAGTGGCATTTTTCTTTCTTTAGGAAGTCTACAAGGATTTACGTGCTCTCGTATTATTTTAATAGCCTGCCATCATTAAATACTTCATATATGCTCATAGAGCACCCGTGTTGAATATTTACACGTATATTCAAACAAGCATTTGTGTAAATCCGGTATATCATTCAAAGGCAAGTCAATCCGAGAGCTTCTCCTTTGTTTTTCATAACTCCGAAATTGAAGATTGTTCTAAATAATAATTTTTTATTATTCTCGTTTTAATGAGATTTTTTGTTTTTTTTTTTACAAATCTCTGTGTGATTCATAAAAAAAATTTCAAAACCGTTCCAAGGCTTTATTTCTTTTTTCTTTTTAAGAACTTAACACTCAAGAGTGTATGACTCCTCTTAAAATGCCGGAGAACATGTTAAGTTTTTCGGAAAATTGGATAGAGAGAGAGAGAAAGATATTAGGGCTCAGCGGTTATTTCGATCCATGGGTGGCATCCAACATTTAATGGGGAGACTAAATTATTAGTGTAAATTGACTTGATGTTGTATTTAGGCAACCATTCACTTCACGAGATTTCAGTTGCCTGAAAAAATTTGTCACGGCTGGTATTGAACCCCGAATCGTCCGAATGAGAAGTCAATACACTACCACTTGAGTCACGGCCACCCACATTTACGTAAGTCTTACGTCATCTTTTTTTACATCAAAATGATAATATGCCATTCATCGTGGCGGGCAAAATCAAACAAATCTGTTCAGTTGTTTAATTTAATAGATCAACTTGACTTCACTCATTAGCATTATAAATTTCTTAGAAATAGGAGCCCGGAATGCTGTTTCCTTTCACTATTATAAATGTTCATCCATTCCTTACCTGATGTGTCAACAGTACTTACGTTCATGCTCAGGCATTGAAGAATATCGCATTACTGCAGACAGCTCCAGAAATACTAGTCGGTTACACTTTTAAGGGAAATACTTCTTCTAATAACCCATTTTATTCAAGTGGAGTATGTGGCACTTTTTTTTATGGTGTTGTTAAATAAAAGGAGCCCCATGTTGCCTAACTTACTACGGTATCTTAAGCTGTCTTTACATATCGTACATTAATATCACGAAATAACTTATCCAGTACACAGTGTCAATGACAACCTACTCGTATATTCCAATGACCACATATTCGATGCCGCCAAAAATGCTGCGAAGTATCTATGTTTCCTGAAACAATATAATAAATATACGAGTATCACCGACTCTAGGTAGGTAGGTAGGTAGGCAGGTATTTAGGTAGGTAGGTAGGTAGGTAGGTAGGTAGGTAGGTCGATAGGTAGGTAGGTAGGTAGGTAGATAGGTAGGTAGGTAGGTAGGTAGGTAGGTAGGTAGGTATGTAGGTAGGTAGGTAGGTAGGTAGGTAGGTAGGTAGGTAGGTAGGTAGGTTAGGTAGGTAAGTAGGTAGGTAGGTAGGTAGGTAGGTAGGTAGGTAGGTAGGTAGGTATTCTTTAGATCGTTTAGGTTATTTTAGAAGAAAGCTCCTAAGTGAAGTTTTCTTCTCTGGGAAAGAGCTGGACATGTATAGAGTAGGTTGAGGATTGTCATCCCTTCCTCCTCGTTCATGTAGCTTCTTCAAAAATCGATTGTAAAAGCGACAAGCCATCTTGCTTATGAGGCAGTCTCCAGTGATGACATCTATGATGGCGCTGAGATGTTTCCAATTTAGAAGGATCAGACTCTTAGAGCGATTCAGATTAAGCTTTGGCCGGATCTGTTTAATCGCTAGACATGTTGTTCCAACAGTCCACATAAGGTCTGTTCTTTTATTTTCATCCATATTAATTTGCACGTAGCGATTATCACACCTATGCTAATCTTTTCCGGTAGAATAGGTAGAGTGTTTCCAATTCTGGAGCGTTCATCGGCCCTACAGTTCCCTGGAATGTCTCTGGCGTTTAAAGTCGGTTTTAGAATTTTATGAGACTCAGTCCAATGATTTGAGCGGCCAGATTATCTGAAAAGATGCGAATATCCTTTGCAGATATCAAGCTTTCTTCAGCCAGGACAGAGCTTCTTTAATAGCCACAATTTCCGCCTGCAACACGCTACAGTGATTTGGAAGACGGAAAGAGAGGCTTAGCTTTAGCTTATCTGAAAATCAGATAAGCATGTTCCTCCCAGAAGGATCTGGATGAGAAGCTTACATGGGAGTCTTTGTCAAACCAAAGTTCAGGTATGGTAAACGATGTTCTCTGTGAGGATTCCTAATGCTAGTAAGAATGCTGGTGTGGCCAAATGCATTATTTATCCCCTGTTTAGTCGCTTTAGCTTTAAGCTAAAGATATCGAAGGGTGTCAAAGGAAACACAATGTCTAATGCCGCAGAGGGGGTAGACCGCAAGGCTCCGCTTATGCATAGACATGCAGTTCTTTGGATTCTGCTTAGTTTAATGCAGTTGACTGCATTTTCTAAGGCCGTCCACCAGACGACCACCCCGTAAGTACTCGTAAGTATCGGTCTTATGACCGAGATGTATAGCCAGAGGGTTTTGCGAGGTTGAAGGCCCCATTTATTCTCAATTGCTTTTTTGGTTGGTTTCCAGTTTAGTTTCCTATCAAAAATGAGACCCAGGTATTTTTCTGTATCGGAAATTACTAAACTGGTACCGTTTATTGAAGGAGGGTCTATAATTGGAGTTTTGTATTTCCTTGAAAAGAGGATAAGATAAGTTTTATGGGCGATCTGCCCAATGGGTTAATCTATTGAGATTTACTTGAAGGAGTTCTTTAATGGTATTAGTATGTTTACCTGAGGCTATCCGCGCAGGCAATCACCCAGGTACTACCCGGTTCCAGGTACATCGGCAGTTCATTAACCACAAAGTTTCAGAAAAGGGAGAGAGGACACCGCCTTGCGGCATAGTTAACAGCGCAGTCGTTATTGCGGATGTGTTGATGTTTTTAAAGGTACCCTCTATGTCCAAGAAAGCAGCCATTGTGTACTCTCTATATTGTAGGCTATTAAGTGAACGCAGAGCCGTTTCCACCGACTTTCCTTTCCATTAGGCATGTTGAGCCGTTGGCAAAAATATTGGATGAATTTTAGCTCATATTGTACAATATAGGAATATCAATCAGTCATTCTAGAGATTTCAGAAGGAAAGATGATAGACTTTAGGTCTGAGGTCCTTTGAGACTACATGAGAGCATTTTCCGGCTTTGGGAATGAAAACTACATTGACTTCTGTCCATAACAGTGGAATGTTAATCAGTTCTATACAGCTCCTCATGATATTTTCTAACGCAGAATAATATCTGAGGGCCTTTGTAGCTCGGCAGTCCGTCCGGACCAGCAGACTTGTATAGTTTGAAGCTACTCAGCGACCAGGGAAGTTTTTCTCTTGTAATCAGACCATGAACTTTGGTCACGGTTGTAGTAGGCCTGTTTGGGCTGCTACTGGCTGCGAGTTGGGAGCTACCTGGAAAGTGGGTGTTCAGTAGCAGGTTGAATAATCCAACAATTGAGGTTGTCCAAGAGCCATCGGTTTTTTTCGAACAGCTAGGTGTCATAGGATTTGTAGAGAGGATTTTTCTTAGCCGCGATGTCTCAGAGGTTTCTGTGATTTTGTCACAGAATAATCTCTAGGATTGTCGCTTTGCCTTCCTCCGTTCTTTTTTGTATAATTTGAGGAATTCTTTGTATGAGTCCCAGTCAGTCACTTTTCTTGTGCTTTTTGCTATGTTGAAAAGTTTTCTGCAAAAGTTTCTAAGCAGTTCCAGTGCTGATGTTCACCAGTTTGGCTTTTTCTTGCCTCTAGGTTGAATAAAGGGGTAGGAAACGGCCATAGACTGATTGAGAGCCAGGATGAATTCCTTGACTTTCATGTCAAGCTCATTGGTGTCACTAGTTCAGAGTATAGCGTTTCTGACAGTATTCCTCTATATTTTGACCAATCAGTTTTCCGATTGTTCGTGAATAAAATGTATAACAACATATATTTTTGTTACAATAATTATTAAAATTGTAATTTATGTTAGAACTGAGCTAAATTGAACTCTATTTTTTATTAATAATGTAACCTATAAAACGTAACGTAGGATTACGTATTATTATTTAGTACATTTAGTATGACAGTTTGTTAAGGTAAAAATGGAAGAATTTCCGGAAAATAATAAAGATCACTCTCTTTGCTGTAACCCTTGATTGGAAAAGACGTGTTTTATTTAAAAACCGCATTTTTTCTTTCTATTACCCCACACAGTAACCCAAAAAACCCAAAAAACCCTACACACCCCAACATTTGGTCCTTTTCGAGCCGAATAAAGATTCCACAGAAAATTAAACATTTAAACATGTAAAAAAGAAAAAAGTGCAAGGTTAAAACGTACAAACATACATATATATATACAAGAAAAGATACTTAAGAGACTTCACAAAACATTAAACATTTAAAAGAAAATAAAATAAAAAGTGCAAGTGCAAGGTGCAAGAATAAAGTGCAAGTGTACAAAAAATAAAAAAATATATATAGATATATATAAAAAATAAACTTACATACATTTACTCCCTCGCGGTCGGTGTCTTGCCCCTTCTCTTGCTCCTTTTAAAGACTTAAAGACTCTCGGTGGTTGTGCATTGATTTGAATTCCCGCGCCGTGTAAAAATTAAATTAAGTACCAGTCAACTTTAACCTCAACTGTCACCAGCTGGGCAAAGCTAACCAAAGGTCGTAAGTTGCTGAAATAAAATATTAATTAATTAATACTATTTTAATAAACAACTGTATTTAATAAAATTTAATTGTACTTGATACATACAAACATATTGGGTTATAATTAATTAATTTACAAAAAAAACCTTAAAAATGTCGAAATTGTCCACGGGTGCAGATCAAAAAGGTGTTCTGGAGCAGATTCTTCGTGACCACTCCAACTTCAAAAAGACTGGAGCATCACGTCGTACAGCCAGCTATCTGTCAGGTCGTCTTCTTATTCTAGAAGGGAACTTCAAGAATGCGCTTGGTCTTCAAGCGAAGATTCGGCGAGGAGAAATTGAAGAAGGGCTGGAAGAAGAAGATTTTGATGAAATTTTTGATCTGCTTCAAGAAACATATTTCACTTACCGAGGTGAATTGGTCGACGCTATAGACAATGCCAAGTTAGCATCCAAGGAGAAGATTGTGGAAGGTGAATCCACAGGTGGATCGTGTAATGAACTTTCATTGCCCCAAATTCAAATACCACATTTTGAGGGCTCGTACACGAAGTGGCGGGCTTTCCACGATGTCTTTTTGTCGTTAGTCCACACAAATAAAAAGCTGGGTGAAATCCAAAAGCTTCACTATTTGAAGTCGTCTCTTACAGGTGAAGCTGCTCGTCTGTTGCAGCATTTAGGTTTGTATGCTGGCAATTATGACAAAGCATGGGAACTGCTTGTCGCCAGATACGACCACAAACGAGTGTTGGTAAACGCTCATTTCCAACTTTTTTTTGAGCAGCAGCAGTTGATGAAGGAGACGGCAAGCAACATCAAATCTCTACTGGACACATCCCAGGAATGTTTCCACGCCCTGGGAAACTTAGGATTGCCGGTTGGTTCTTGGGATGATATTTTAATTTATATTCTGGTGCAAAAATTACCTGCTTTTACTCAGCGTTTGTGGGAGGAGAAGCTGGGTAGTTCGAAGGAGTTGCCAACACTGAGACAATTTACAGAGTTCCTGGAGACATGTTTTCGAACCTTGGAAGCAGTAGCTGGAACGAGTAGCATCAAGGTCAGCGGTTCTTCTGTACACAAGGCTGTTGCGGTCGAGAAGAAAACGGTGTTGCACGTCAGGAAGAAGCAGTTTGCATGCCAGGTATGTGGTAGAGGTCAGCACTCCCTTCGAACTTGTCAGAAGTTCATTGCCATGGAGATCTGTGAACGATCTAAGGCAGTGGACAGAATCGGGGTTTGTCGGAACTGTTTGGCGTACAGTCACAAGACGAACCATTGTCAAAGCAGTGTGCGCTGCTATTACTGCAAGCAGGCACACCATTCTCTGCTGCATGTCAATAATCTCAGCTCTAAACCTACAAGGGATTATAAAAATACAACAACAGGTACACAAACATTTCACATAACATCAAAATTTAACCCACCTAAAGTAGCATCTTCTGAAGTACATCAGCCAAGTGTTCTTCTGGCAACAGCAGTTGTTCGAGTTAGGTCATCAAATGGAAATTATTTTAATCTGAGGGCGTTAGTTGATCCTGGATCGGAAGCAACGTTCATTACTGAATCCGCTGTCCAGTTAGTAGGGCTTCATCAGCGACGAACTATCATTCAGGTATCTGGATTGGGAAAAGTTAGCAGTGGTTCATGTCAACGGTATGTAAGTCTTACCTTTGGGTCTCTGGTAACACGTTTCGAGACAAATACCCCAGCTTATGTGTTCAAGTCCCTGACTGGTCTTTTGCCGTCCAAGCCTCTAGTTCTGCAAAACTGGGAACATATTCAAGGTTTGAAGTTAGCTGATCCACAATTCGACAAGCCTGCGACTGCTGATATTCTCCTGGGAGCCGACGTTTACTCTGACTTTATTCTAGGATCCATTATACGCGGTGATGACGAAAGATCGCCAATCGCACAGGAATCAGAGTTAGGTTGGCTTATCCTTGGGAAGGTTATTTCACAAAATAAAAAACCTGTCCATAGCTTCTTACAGGTTCTCGATAACGACACTCAGCTGCGAAGGTCCTGGGAACTCGAGGAGTTCAACACTAAGAAAACTGCGGAAGAGAAAACTTCTGAAAAGAATAACAACACAATAACAAGATCGCCTGATGGTCGATATGAGGTATCGCAGCCATTTACAGACGGATGTAAGCCTGGGTTTGGTGCCTCGAAGTTAGGTGCCTTACGTAGGTTTCATCAACTGGAAGGAAGATTCCAGGAAACCCCCACACTACACAAGGAGCTTCAACAGATGAAAGAGGTTGACGAGACGAATACCATACTGGACACACCACACCACTTCTTTACTACTCACCATGTGGTATTCAATAGACCGGAATGTAAACCTGGGTTTGGTGCCTCGAAGTTAGGTGCCTTACGTAGGTTTCACCAACTGGAAGGAAGATTCCAGAAAAACCCCACACAGCACAAGGAGCTTTCCAAGTGTCTACAGGAATGCAAGGAGCTTTGTCAGATGCCAGAGGTTGACAAAAAGAATACCTTACTGGATACACCACACCACTTTTTCATTCATCAGCATGCGGTATTCAAGAAGTCTAGCAAAACCATGAAGCTTCATTGCAATTTTGTATACTACAAACGTTTTGTTCGAAACTGCCGGGCACAAGCTGGAAAAAGAAACAGAGGTCCACTGAAGGTAGACGCAATCGGCACAAGACTATTCGAAATTCATCAAGGAGACACTGCCGTGGAGAAGTGGAGGGAAAAATATCTGCCCAGGATAAGACAGCGCCCGAAGTGGACAAGACGGAAGCCGGGATCGAAACGCGGACACCTTATTCTCTTCAAGGACGAAAAAACTACCGCCGTTGCAGTTGAGATTCCGACGAATTATTGGCGCACATCCCGGAAAAGACGGACTTGCTCGAGCGGGTCGCTTTGAAAATGTTGCTACTTGCAATTAAATATTGCAAGCGAAAAGCGAGAAAATTTAAACAACACAACACAACATTTAAACAACACAACACAACATTGATAAACTCACATAAAAAATTAAAGACATTTCTTTTCGTTAAAAAAAAAAAAAAAAAAAAAAAAAAAAAAAAACAATTTATTAAATTTATAAAATATAATGATACAAACTTATTTTATCCTAGCTATCCCTACACAACACAACACACATACATACAGTCCACTCTAAATCACTCTAAACTACACAAAATCATTCATACAAGACAACGTTGCAGAGTTCCAAAATCCCAGAATGCCGACGGGAATTGGAGAATCAAAACCCCGACGGCACTTGCAATTTTTCACATGAACACTCAACGTTGTCCACTCAACACAACACAACACTTTAACATTTATCCCTTTTTTAAAATACATTTCAACATAAAGCACTCAAATGTGAAAATAAATAACTTAAACTATCGTAAATAAACAAAATAAATAATAATAATAAATATGTAAATAACAAAAAAATGAATATGTCAAAAAAAACTTACTGAAGATGAATTGCAACAACAATTCAATAGGAAGACGGATTCATGGTTTTACTTGAAAACGTAAACATCACACACACTAAGAAGGCTAATTCGGCCATCATCAACTAACCGTTCGCGAAAATTTCGTCGCACAGCATCGCACTGCACAACCAAAAATTGCGTACGCGGAAAACAGTTATCATACAAAATAACACCACAAATTGTATCGAATTTGTTGGGAAAATATTTTTTAATGAACTTTTTAATTTTTTTTTATTTTCCCAATTCTTTTTTTTTCTGTTATTTTGTTTGCACTGCACTCGAATATCACTTTCGCGAAACCAAAACCAATCGATGTACAACAATATGTACACACGCACGGACATATATACGATTGTGTACTCGAGCCGATGTACACAATTTAAAACGAAATCGAACTGCGCGAAGGAAGGGGAGCAGACAAGTAATATAAATAAAGACACTTACCTTTTTAACAAACAAAAAACTAAAAAAAAGTGGGAAAAACCAACGAAAATAAACTAAAAAAAAAAAAAGAACCGAACAACACACGCGATAGGAAATTGACCCAGATTTGGTCAATGATCAGAACTAACTATTGCACTATTGCAATTTGTCAATGACACATATTTTATCTCCCTTTGTTGCTCGTTTGTTATATCGTCGTCCTTGTCACCTACATGTAATGTTTCAAATTAATAATTACACGATTTTGTCTCATTTTACATGCCTAGTCAACACACTCACACAACACACAACTTTTATGTCAGAAGAGGTACAGTACGGTACAAGAGCGAGGACACTTGCGGACGAAATTCGTCCACCGGGCGGGAGAATGTTCGTGAATAAAATGTATAACAACATATATTTTTGTTACAATAATTATTAAAATTGTAATTTATGTTAGAACTGAGCTAAATTGAACTCTATTTTTTATTAATAATGTAACCTATAAAACGTAACGTAGGATTACGTATTATTATTTAGTACATTTAGTATGACAGTTTGTTAAGGTAAAAATGGAAGAATTTCCGGAAAATAATAAAGATCACTCTCTTTGCTGTAACCCTTGATTGGAAAAGACGTGTTTTATTTAAAAACCGCATTTTTTCTTTCTATTACCCCACACAGTAACCCAAAAAACCCAAAAAACCCTACACACCCCAACACCGATAATTCCGGAATGCTGGTTGACTGGGAGGAGCACCACTCAGGCTGAATTGGATGTATCTTTGGTCTGAAAATGAGTATTCAGATGATACCAGTTCGTTAGAATTTGAGTGATGTTGTCGGAGACAACAACGTCAGTTTCTTGTTATACAAGTAAGCTCATTTACAATGTTGCAAATAATGTTAGTTCTTATAATATAATCAAAAAGTGACTCACTTCTATCGTTGATGAACGTTAGCGTCGCACCAGATGATGAGGCCAGCTTTTAGCCTACCAGATTCCAGTACCACCCTTTCCAGGTTATTACCACGGAGAGGGCCCACATGATCGTGGCCAAGATATGCCTATGCCAGCCAGTAGGTTCCAGTCTCTAGTCTGGCAACGGTTAAGTCGGGGTCGTGGAAATTTGGAAGCAAAAATTCATTAAGGCTACGTTTCACTAATATACAATATACAGGTGTCACAAGTCCACGAACCACGCCTTCTACGATCCGTGGTTCCTGGATTAGGATAATGTCTCCTGCGTTTTTGTAGAGACGCAGAATAAGTGAGGCCGAAGCGTTTTTTGAGTGATGGAGATTAATCTGGAGAAACCGAATCATTGCTACAATTTACCAGAGTAGCCTCCACCATGGTTCTGTTCAAGTCCTCCGATTCTATGAATGTGCCCTAGAGCTCATCGTCTTCCTCTTATCATGTAGGATCTTTTTTTGCTTCGTCATAGGTTTCCATTTCCGACAGGATATCAGAAGAGGAGACCGACAGCTTAATTGTCGCCTCCAATAGATTGGGGTCATCGTTATCCATTTCTGGAAAGGATATCGACGCTCCGAGATCTAAGGTTGTATTTGAAGTTTCAGTTAAAGGAGGAGAGGTTGCTTGTCAACATACAAGTCCGAGGCCCCCCACAAACTTCCTACTGCTAGGGATGGAGGGAGTGATAACACATTTATTATTAACACTTCTTGAAGATTTCGCTTTAGGCTCGTTGCGCTTGCCTTTAGGGGATGGTGCACCATGGCCTGCCATAGTTTTACCTCCACTCGACAATGCAGGAGCCTTACCATTAGTCGGTGCAGTCACCGTTCTACCACCCGGTAATAAAAGGGTGCCGGCCTCGGGTTTGGTTGTTTTTTTAGATTTTTTCCATAATATGGTCACACGGGTAGCGGAGAAATCTGTACAGAGAGCCGCTGTATACAGATAAGACTAGCTAGTCCGGAGATCGCCAGGTATCCGGATACTTCGTTCGCGACTGAGCTATTTTTGGAGATGCTGGGCCCTCAGCCAGGTTGATCTTCGGCACGGGTCGTATGATACCTTGATCCAGCCCAGGGGAAAAAGGAGTGGTTTGTAAGAGAGGTAGGGGAGGAGCATCCTTCAGTTTCAGGACTCGTCTTAAAAATTTTTCGAGATTCATGCTCACGGTAGAGCTCATCCGCCCTAACTTGGAGTACAGTGCTCACATCTGGTCAGGATCATGCACGTTCTAGTTAGGATCCAAAACGGTGCGATAAAACTAATAGCTGATGTTAATATTTCACAGTAAATTAACGCCCTCGAACACCAACGGAATGTTTCCTGCCTCACCTTGTTCTATCGCTATTTTCACCATCAGTGCAGTGAAAATTGCCAATTGCATACCGCCCACTAATCTCCATAATCTCCACTCACACCACATCCACCATCATATAATTATTATTTATTGAGTCGATCGTCGATGATGCACATTCTTTAAACCATAAGTGCATGGACTAACGATCGCCAGTTCAAATGTGGAAAACTGTAAGCAAAGTAGTCCAGGAAGCAGAATATAATGCAGATCAGTACCCACAATTGAACTGCATAAACAAATTATTGTACCAAACAAAGAACCAAGTGGACACAACCCATAATACCCATAACTGAACTACTTATGTAACATATGATATACAAATTGATTACTCTACACGACCCATTGACGAAATGGAATACGAGGTTCGGTATATGGAGGAATATGATATGCTAGTCTTACGATTCAATAAAGAAATTTCGAGGTAATAGAAATCAAAAAAAGTTTTATTTTTTCTTATTTTAACAGCATTTAACTTGTTTTAACTTTTACGGTCAAACCATCTATCAAACCATCAACCGCACCGAGTTGATTATTTCTTGGTCATTATAACTTGCAAATATTTAAGCCCAACGTACATCGATAGCCGTTTTTTTACCTCCCTAACTTGCAAACATTTTAAGGGTACTAAAAGCCTTTTGAGCGCGCTCCGATTATTAAAAAAAAAAACAAAAACTGTTAACTTATGTGTACTTATCGTCCGATAACCATTTAAAATCGCCCTCATAATTTTCTGATGTACAGCGGGTTCAGACGTAGTAAATGTAAAAGTCTGATACTGGTAAAGCTTTTAAAATTCTGACTATGACTAAATTGTTTTTATCCTTCCTCAGCAATGTTACCCTTGGTAAGTCATGTGAGATTTATAATAACCATACATTATAAAAATCAACTCATCAACAAATATCGTATAACAAATATCGGACCCAGTCCGAGCATAATTACTACTCGTATATTTCATTTTATTCCATTCGACACTTTAAAAATTCGTAGTGTAAAGTCGAAACCACGGGTATTACAACGTGCTTTAAAATAATGAGAACTTTTCCCCATTTTTTAATTATATCTAGTATCACGTATATATTTAAAAATAGTTATCTCAGGACAATAGTTCCTATGCAGTTGTGAGCCCTACGCACATCAGACAATAAAATTGATTTTGAGCTCTAGACCACTAAAACTGCAACTTGTTTAAAAATGGCTTGTAGATTGAATAAAAATAAATAAATATAAAATGGTTGTCTTTATTGGTGGCTTATTTTTAACCAGCCTCTATACTCCCTACTTTTTTCTTTTAATTTTTCTGTATACAGAGATAGACATACGTTTTGTTAACGGCGAGAGTGTGAAATACTTTCCACGGGTTGAAGTTTTTGAAGGTTTTCCATTGCCTGCTGAAGTCAGATTTTTTTTTTGTATATCCGTATATGATCTCAAAATCAAACCCAGTCCTCTGAGCTGGTAGTCAATGAATCTAACCACTACTCCATAAATTAAAACAAATATATTAATAATTTATTCTGACATATTGTGATTACATGGCTAAATGATAATAAAGAATAAAATATAGTTACTTATTTAATGTCAAATTTAAATTGTACAGCGACAGGTATCGGAGCTAGTATCTCAAGACTTTACCCTGTGTGTGCAGTTCCATAACACTGGGGAAGCTATAAGTAATATTTTACTGAGTAGCAACTGTCAAGAGCAATTGGAAAAAGAGCTTATTTCCTTTAAAGGTGATGAACCTTTCACATTTCATTCAGGGTTCAGATAAACGTAAGGAATTCATTAGAACAATCAGCACTACACAGCATGTGTTGTAATTCTGAAAACCAATTTCGTTGCTTATGAAATATCTAACACCATACTCGTATATGAGTAAAACTCGTTACCAGGAGCATGTTCAGTTCTACGCAGACTAACAACTTTATATTGCGAATGTACCAGAGTCCACGTATCCGTAGATAGAACAAAGAGGAGACAACTTTCAGACGGAAAAATGGAATCATGGTGAATTGTACTTTTAATAAATGTTGTGATGACTGATGTACGTTTGGATTAAGATTAAAATTTAATTCATTTTCTCACGGGAATCACCTTCGACTATGGCAAATTTTGGTTTTAGATGTGACAGTATGATACTTTGGAAATAGGGAAAAGTGATACAAAATTCGTTTGGTTAGGTCTGTAGTTAACATGCGAAGAAAGCGAGAGAGATCTTTGTGAATTTCGTTAGAAGATATGTTGAAGCTCTCACGGTAATTAGTTGCATTATTTCATTTGGCTGGATATGAGTGCCTTCTGTTTGAATCTCTCAAACGAGCCACTATGTACTGTTATCACTCAGATATTAGAATGGTTTAATAAGTTTGACGGTGGGTGAAAATGGTACGTCGAAGAGCCTGGAGCGACTATCTGGAGCAGCAGAGTTATGGGCCAAGCAACATAGAACTGCAATTTAAGGTGGTAAAAAAGTTCAATCAAGACAATCATAAAGTTAGTATATCATAATTGGCCTATGGGCGGGCGTCAATAGAGATTTGGTTAGAAGCCACATGGGCAAGGTTGAATGAAACTCAGTTATGGAGTAAGTCGAGGGAGAAAATTTGACCTCGGGGTTTTCGAGTTCCTTATCTTTTATTGTTGTAACTGTTGGAAAATTTGGTTATCAACGACGAGTTTGGGTTGGAAAGTTGTTGGGATAGGGTTGATTCATTGTTGCTATTTTTAACTTCCTGATAGGGAATTTTTTTTATTCACGTAGAATAAAATATCTTTACGTTTTAATATGCCTATAATGTTTTTAGACAATTTTTAACAAAAATGGCTGTATGTGTCTATGTATAGAATGTCTGTATGTGTCAATTTGTTTGGCCCACGATAACTCGCGAACGAATCTTTCTATCGATTTAAATTTTTGTCATGTCTTCATTTTATCTCGCGGCCATTAGATTTTGATGAACGCAGATAACTTTTTAAGTTATTAAACATTATCACTTACTCGTATTATGGAATCACTTAGGTCAATTAGTTGGTCAATTGCTTTAACAATAAGGATTTTAGGATCGATAGGTTTTCTTCTCTGCACAGAGAATCAACTTTAGGTTGGGCAGGATCCTTAACCATAGGGAGAGAGTGATAGTCATCTCGGAAAAAGAAGATGAGAATAGCTCCTGGCTCTTTATAGCATAGACGTCCAAAGAAAGGACAAGAGATTTAGACAAAACAGCCTCATTCATTTTGGTAGTAAAATTTAAAAGGTAGTTTGTTACTTGGAGGAGTAGGTGAGTGTAGATGGGATGATGAAACTCTTTTAGAGTGTACATAGCTGCGGAAAGCAGCGAGGTCATCCGCATAGGAGCTGATGAAGTTTGGGTATTTGGTTCCTGTTGTAAGACCGAAATTGGGGAAGCAGTTAATCGTGGGAGTTGGTGTCTGCGGTTGAGCAGTGATAGTATCCGGGGCAGGAGTTAAGTTAAAAGAAACGCGTTGGAGCTTGGTTGGAAGAGGGGCACTTGGTGCTTTTGTGGTGATACGTGAAGGGAGTTGCTTTGATATATCGACAGGCGGGGTGAATTTTGAAAACATTTTGGTTTTGAGGCTCCAGTTTTGGTTATCGGAGCGGATCGGAGCGTTTTATAATTAGCTTTAGA
Organism: Volucella bombylans; assembly: GCA_949129095.1. Classification (NCBI taxonomy): domain Eukaryota; kingdom Metazoa; phylum Arthropoda; class Insecta; order Diptera; family Syrphidae; genus Volucella; species Volucella bombylans. The sequence continues at coordinate 39,080,022 of OX422143.1, forward strand.
TGTGACTTTACTTCGTTTTGTTTGTATGTTTTTATTGTTTGGTCTCCACCTCATCTTTCCGAAGTGGAGGTTGGTGTTAGACGGGTTAACAAATAACCATTCATATCTAGCCGGCAAATAAATCTTGAAATGTAATCTTTGTTTTTGTGGTGAGATGTTGGGAATATTTTGCATTAGCTGATAGTGATACCATACCTGTTTTGGGAAAATTCAGAAATGCAGCAACATCTGCGTAATTTGGGGAACCATTGACAAGTAGTGTGGTGAACATCTGCTTCACTGTGCGTCTTTCGGACGAGGCTGGGATTCGAACACCGAACCTTCCGATTTGGAAGCAAACACACTACCACTTGAGCAACGGCCACCTACGGATTTGGAGGTTGGGTTGCCCGCACTGGATGTGGCAATGATTGAGCTTCGGTTTATATACATATAATAACAATACAGCCAAAATTTAAGTATTGTAACAGGTGTGCGGCGGGGATGAGTTGGAAGATCATCGATTTTGTGACATACTGTTTCAATGACGTTTTCCAAATCATTCAACACTGTTCTATTCGTAGTGTGTTCATTATTAAGCTCATTGATTTTCGCGAATTTAACGTCAAGTATGGACTCGTAATGCTTTGAGAGTTGAACTCAGCCTCAGCCGTTGCAGTATTACATTGTCATATCAGCTAATTTATCGTACACAGACCAGTTAAAGAAAAGATTCCTAAAAGAACCGTATGGCAATATGAAAAAGCCAATTGGAGCGGACTTACTCATAACACCTTCTTTAGGAATTTCAACTGGTTTTAATGGTTACTATAACGACGTGGATATCCCTGCTGACATAATCACAAACACAATTCACTTAGAATGGGTTCCGTTATCCCTCAACGGATGAAGAGTATCAAGTCAAAAGAAATGGAGTACAGTCAAAATCGGTTATAACGAGTTCGTTATAACGTGGGACTGGTGAATTTGTTTGTTATATTTGGTGTTTCGTTATAACCGATTTTCCATTTTACAAGTGAACACATTTTTTTTTATTTTAGTACTTTTATTTATTTATAACTGGGTACAAAGTAATCTGTGATTTTCTGATGTCGTCATTTTTGTTTTGTGACTCTCCTTCTATTTTCATCTCCATTTTGGTCAAAATTTTTTCCCAACCTTGGTCAAAAGTATCAATCAACGAAACAAACGATTTCAAGGTATTGACAGCCTGAAGTTCATCCTGAATTTTCATTGGAATTACATATTTCAGTTTCTGTAAGTAAAAATGTTTTCTTACTGCAAGAGAAACCAGACTAAAAACTTTTCTTACCATCTTCGTTGTCATCACTCTCCACATTTTCATTTTGAACAGAGTCAATGATTTGTTCGTCGGTTAATAACTCTCCATGTATTTAAATGAACGTTTTTCTTATAGTTTTTCCTTCAAATTAAATTCAGATAAACCAATGTAATTAGCTAAAATTTATGTTTCTCAGTAGTAAGATAAAATTGTACCATCATATCTCTGTGGAAGCTGTGCTAACAACAAAAAGAAATATTTATATTTACCTATGGAGTAATAAATATATATAAAGGATCCGCCATCTAAGGTTTAATACATTAATACATTAGGAATCCTCACAGAGAACACCGATTACACCATACCTGAACTTTGGTTTGACAAAAACTTCCATGTAAGCTTCCCCTCTAGATCATTCTGGGAGGAGGATGCTTTCATGGAGGACAAGTCAATCCATCTCTACACAGATGGATCTAAAACCGACAGCGGAGTTGGAGGCGGTGTTTTCTCAGATAAGCTAAATCTAAGCCTCTCTTTCCGCCTTCCAAATCACTGTAGCGTGTTCCAGCTCTGTCCTGGCTGAAGAAAAACGTGATATCTGCAAAGGATATCCGCATATTTTCGGATAGTCAGGCCGCCATCAAGTCCCTGGACTCGGTCTCATTGTGTTCTAAAACTGCCCTTGAATGCCGATCATCTCTCATGGAGATGGCAGAGCAGTTCAACATTCACCTCTGTTGGGTGCCGGGCCACAGAGACATTCCAGGGAACTGCAGAGCCGATGAACTCGCCAAAATTGGAACCACTCTACCTATCCTACCAGACAAAGGTAGTATAGGTATACCAATCGCTACGTGCAAACTAACACTAAAGCTAGATGCCAATAAAAGAACGGACCTTAGGTGGACTGCTGGACAAACATGTCTAGCGACCAAACAGATCTGGCCAAGGCTGGATCTGAGTCGATCTAAGTGTCTGATCCTTTTAGATAGGAAACATCTCAGCGCCATAATAGGTTTCATTACCGGACACTGCCTCATAGGCAAGCACGCAAGAAGGCTTGGCGCTTTTATTAACGATTTCTGTAGAAGCTGCATGGACGAGGAAGAGGAGGAGACAATCCCCCACCTTCTCTGCACATGCCCAGCTCTCTCTCAGAGAAGGAAGCTTCACCTAGGAGCTTTCTTCTACAACGACCTAAACGATCTAGAAAAAATAGACGTTAACAGTCTCCTACGCTTTATTAAAATCTCAAACTGGTTCCAGTAGTAAGAAGATCATAGATCCACGTGGCATCACAATGGGCCAATAGGCCTAAGTGGGTTGGTATTTCCAACAGCCACTCTTACCTAACCTAACCTAACCTTATTTCGTGAATGGTAACACTTAGCTCATGTCTGATTTGACAGATATTCGGTTAGTACAATTTGTGTGAACCTCGGCCGGGACTTCAAGATTAGTTCGCAATAACCGATATTTCGTTATAACCGATTTCGTTATAAACGATTTTGACTGACGACTAGCTATGAAAAGGCTGTCAGGGTTAGGGAACAATTTGTTTAGACCTACACCAAACCGACAGAGGAAAACTGAAAAAAATCAAGCGAGCCAGCAATGAATACAACGTCTTTCTTACGCGTGTCAAATTTCAATACGACCAAAAATTGAGGCAAAAATTAGTAAAATTAGTAAAACTTGTTGCTCGTTCGTCAAAAACATTAGAAATTCTGCCTTACACAATGTCATTAATAATAATAATAATATCACTAAAACAGCGGACACCCTCGAACACCGATGTAATGTCTCATGTCTCACTCTGTCATAACTATTTCCACTACCAGTGCTCCATAGAAATCGCCAGTATCATTCCGCCCGTTCAAACTTTTAACTGTAACAACCGTCTCACTATGAATGCTCATCAGTTTACCCTGAAGCCCACTTTCGGACATATTTTAAAATATCGTGATTCATTCCTTAGCCGTACAACTCTCTTATGGAATGCCCTGCCTACCTTTTTATTTCCTAGCCATCATAACCTTCAAACCTTTAAAATCAACGTTCATTGGTACCTCTCTTCCTTTCTTACCTGATTTTTGTTCGCCCGTGCTGTGCGCAAGTATTTTAATGGTACTGAAAAAAAGTAACCCATTTGTTCTAACACGTATATCACATTTATTACCACATCCCAGCACAGCAACTAATATTAAATTTAAAATCCATTGCTTTAAAAGCGATTACAATAGACAAAATTCATTATGACTTTATTTAAGCTAATTCAATATTTTTTAGTATTATACAAGTATTTATGTACAATTGGAAATTTAATTTAAATTTAATTTATATGATCAAAACACAGAGAAAACATTCGCATTCCTTATTTAGAAGTGTATTGTATTTTTACATTTTAGGTTGTAAGGATATGTTTTGATTTATATTTTAAAATAGATACATAAGTTTAATTTCATGAATAAAAAATGTAGGTAAGTTACTAATACTAGTTACGCCTATACCGACGAAATATGCTAAGGTATTTATGAACGGTAATGTATTGCATATAAAATTAAAAGGAAATATCTATGGCTTACCTCGATCAACCGCAAGTCATGAGTGCAATCTTTTTTTTCCTTTTGTTTTGTTGGTAGTTAGACTTGGCTAGATTAAATTAGGTTAGAAAAATGTCAGTATATTTAGCAAAATTACTGAGCACAATTATCTGGACTGCAATTCGGTATCAGTTTGGAGCTAGCCTTAAGGTTAGCGTAGCTGAGCTAACCGAGTCTTTGGCGACTGTTCCACAGGCACGCGGACTAAACAACCCATTCAGGACTTTTTCCACAAATTCCTTCAGACTGAAGTTATACAATTAGAGGATTAAAGGCTCCAGCACATATGGCAAGAGACTATTTGCGTAGATGTTGACGGATGTACAAAGAGAGGCTTTGAACGTGTACGAAGTTTGTCCGATAAGTTTTTTGAAAAATAAGAAAAAACATAAATATATTACTTTAAATGGTTTATTGTTTTTCAAAATATTTTCCTTCAAGATTTATACACTTCTCCATTCGATAAAACCAGTTTTCGAAACATTTATTCCACTCTGAACCCTACACCGCAGAATCATGCTTTTTGATACCCTATACAGCCTCTTCTGGATTTGAAAAACGTCGAGCACGCATTTTATTTTTTATCAACGGGAACAAAAAAAAAGTCACTAGGTGATAAATCAGGAAAATATGGGCAATCGCTCATTAATTCGACGTTTTGAAAATTCAAAAATCGAATTGTTTGACTGGCTGTGTGTGCACTTGCATTGTCATGATGGACGATGACACGTCCTCTTCTGTTTGTTTTACGCAATTCAATAATGACTTCCGGCAGGCAAATTGTTATGTACCAATCGGCACTAACAGTAGCAACGAGACCAGATTTATCGAAAAAACAAGCGATCATTCGAGAACGAATCAGTTTTGTCAGTTTTCGCTCACCTTGGAATACTCAAACAGACGATTGTCACTTAGATTCGGGTTCGTGTGAATACATTCTGGTTTCCTCTCCTGTAACGGTGCTTTACACGTTTTTTTGAAGCGCCACAATTGAATTTCTTTACCATTTCTTTGCACCATTTGACACAACCCTTTTTTGATCATCTGTATGCTTGTGCGGTATCCACCTGGCATAAAGCTTATTCACAGATAAATATTTATACAATAATGTTTGAATTTCGGTTTTACTAATGCTCAAGGTTGCTTCTATATTATGTCGATCGGCTTCGTGGCGCGTATGGTATCAATATTTTCTGGAACATCAGCGCTGCAAGGACGACCCTCACGAAATAAATCACTGATGTTACCACGACCGCGGTTGAATTCTGCAAACCAGTTGGAATTGCATGGTATTTCGTCACCAAAAGCCATACGAAGTCGATCTATGCATTGCATTTGAGTTAGACCACATTTAAAAAAATTATCCAACGAAATCCTTCGTGAAAACTTCCACTGCAAAAGCGAAATAACTTAGCGCTCATTGACTGTCTGTTTCTTACCACAAAATATTTCGAATTTTATTAATATGATATTTCGGAAAGTCAAAGAATCAGTGGTGCCACATTCTATGATATAAATTTATCGGACAACCTTTTCCGATTTTTTGGAGATTTTAAAATACACCACTTTTTCGTTCGATTTTATTATCTCTTGAAAACTCTTTTTTTTATCAATTTTACCTATTCATCTCTCACTCTCGGTGGTTGCAGGCGAAAAAAGAAAAGAGCAAGTCAGCCATTGCGAAAAACACGCACGCTTACCGTTTTGTTGAGGAGATGTGATGTAAGATTGAATTCGATACCTTACTTTTTGAAAACAAACAATAACAAAAAATACTCTTTTATTATAAAGGGATCGCTACAATTGTTAAGAAATTTCTCTATGATTTTTTTTTTAAGAACCTAACACTCAAGTGGATACTATTACATTTAAAATGCTTGAGCACGTGTTAAGTTTATTTATGTGAATAGTAATGTTATTAAACCTCTCTATCAATTAATTATTTATGCTCAGTTGTTTGACGGATTTTATTTTCAAAACTTCTTGAATATTCTCTATTGCTTCTAGTTCTTTGTTTATTGCAAGGGCATCGTTAGCGTCCATATTTCAGTAATGGTTTTGATAATTCATTATTTATAATGATTTATACCCCTTTTCATCCTATAATTTGGTAAAAGACTTAACAATTTTTGTTCTAATTCTTTAAATTTTGCATAATCTGCTTCTCGTATTCGATTATCTTCGTTTGTCCGTTTAACAAGAGCAGTATTTCGTAATTATTCGTCAAGTTGTTACTTCCTATGTTACGTCCGTCAAGTGTCAGCATTGTCAGTACGGACCTGAAATTTTTGTTTTTTTCTTTGTTCTGCTTTTATGTAATTTTCTATTATTTTTTGTTAAAATAGTTACTTTCCTATTATTTTTAATTGAAGGCTTGATAAATCTTGGGGTTAACTTGTTCGTCCAACACTCTTACCAAAATAAAAGGTCTCATTGTATTTATTCAGTAGGGGGTCTCCTATTTCTGTTTAACTTTTCTAAATTGTTATCTATCTGTTTCTCTAGGTAGCTAATAATAGACTGACATTAGTTCAGTTAAAACGCATTTAGTTCTTAATGGGAATCATAGCTGTTATTGAATTTAAGGACTTGACTAAATTTATATGGTCTACCATAAAATAACGCAAAGGATGAACGATATTTCATGTTCAATGTTGGCTCTGAGCCCTTCCAACGTTCACGGCGTGTTGGCATAAATTAATGACTTAACGTAGCCCCACAGAAAATAGTTAAGCGGCGTTAAATCACACGAACGAGGCGGCCCATTTCTTGAGATTACACGCTCACCATACTTACTTTTCAATAAATCGATTGTAGCGTGTGCTGTGTGGCTTGTGGCATCATCCTGTTGAAACCACATGTCGTCCAAGTCCATATCTTCCAATTCGGGCCAAAAATAATCGGCTATCATGGCGCGATAACGCTGACCATTCACAGTAACGTGACGATCGTTATCGTCGACGAAAAAATATGGCCCAATAACGCCGCCGGCATGCAAACCGCACCAAGCAGTTATTTTTTGTGGATGAAGTGGTAATTCATGAAGCACATGTGGATTTTCACGTGAACAATAACGCATATTTTGCTTATTGACGAACATATTGAGCCAAAAATGAGCTTCGTCACTGAAGATGATTTTGCGATGAAATTCATCATCTTATCGCATCTTCTCCAGAACCCAATCGGAGAACGTACGTCGCTTCAAGTGGTCCATCGGCTTCAATTCTTGAGCCAGCTTGATCTTGTATGGGTTTACACCATAGGCAAAATACGCCATAATGTGGTCTGAGTGATGCCCAATTCTTGAGAACGCCGTGGAATTGACTGATTTGGATCGTTTGCTACGGACGCCTGAACGGCAGCGATTCTTTCAACACTTCGACCAACCCACTGTCTCACTGACACGGTAACATCACACAACGAATATGTAGACTCAAATTTCTGCACTAAACTTGTTATTGCACTAAACTTGTTATAGGGCGAGAATTATTACCGAAAATTGGAATTAACGCTCTTAAAGTTGCAGTCACCGACCCCGAATTTCGGTAGAAAATTTTTATAATTTTCAGACGTTGCTCGTTCGTGTAGTTTACCATGATGAAAATGTTGAGTTTACTGAATAAATTGACAGTGATACGAGGGGCGTTCGACATATTCTCGGTATCGGGGTGAAGCTGTGGTTGTATATATAAATTGACTTATTTATCAAGTAATACTATTATTTTAGTGTATTCATGTAAAATTGCATATAAATGTGATTATTAATTCACGTTTTATCTCTAGTTAAACAGAATCATAATGGTAACTGAGACGATGATGGTGAAAATTGAGCATCGCGCTGTAATTAAATTTCTCACTAAGCAAGGAAAAAGTCAAAAAACTATTCATGAAGAGATGGTGGCAGTTTACCAGGGTTCCGCACCTTCATTATCAACTGTGCAAAGGTGGTCAAGTGAGTTCAAGAGAGGCAGAGAGAGCATTGAAGACGACCCCCGCTCCGGCGCCCCGGCTACTGCTTGTACGGGAGAAAGCATCAAAGAAGTCGAAAAACTTGTTCTTGAGGATGACCGAATAAAGGTGAAAATGATGGCAGAGATCACCAAGCTTTCAATTGGTACCATTCACACCATTCTTCATGACCATCTTAACCTTTCAAAGGTCAGTGCAAGGTGGGTGCCCCGAATGCTCACAGCGCCTCAGAAAAAAGTGAGAATCGCATGCTGTAGAGAGCTTTTGGAGATGTGTAGTGAGAACGCGGACGGTGTTATGGATCGAATTGTTACTGGGGAAGAAACATGGGTCCACCACTATGACCCTGAAAGCAAACAAGAGTCCATGCAGTGGCATAAAAAAGGAACAGACCCCCCGAAGAAGTTCAAAGTCACTCCGTCTGCCGGGAAGCTCATGGCCACGGTTTTTTGGGACTCAAAGGGAATCTTGCTCATTGAGTACAAAAAAAAAGATGAAACCATCAACGCCACATCCTACGCTTCCACTTTGCATAATTTGCGGGAGGAAATTAAAAAGAAAAGACGGGGTAAACTCGCAGCGGGTGTGTTGCTTCTTCATGATAACGCTCCTGTTCACACGGCGCGAGTTTCCAAGGCTGCTGCGCGAGATTGTGGTTTCGAAGAAATCCAACACCCACCCTATAGTCCAGACCTTGCTTCTAGTGATTATTTCCTGTTTCCGGATTTGAAAAAATGTCTTCGTGGAAAAAGATTTTCGGATGATGAAGAACTCAAGTCGGCAATAAATGGGTATTTTGCAGAGAAGGAGGAAATTTATTCTTTTGAGGGTTTAAAAAAGCTTATCTCAAGATGTAACAAATGCATTGATGTTAGGGGAGATTATATTGAAAAATAAAAACAATTTAAATTGAATTCGCATTTTCCTTCATATCGATACCGAGAATATATTGAACGCCCCTCGTAGTTTGATGATTAGTGCAAGAGTGCATACCCAAATTAAATTCAAAGTTGTCAAGTCCCTATTGGAAAACCCTTTATTTGTCATTCCACTGGGGAGCTATATTACCTGTTTTTTTTTTTTTTTTTTTTTTTATAATTTACGCGCGCCTAAGGGGTTGATACCCTTTTACTGTTGCCAGGGCGCGGGCGGAAAGTTAGAAGGAAGAGAAAGGAAAATTGTTTTTGTAGTGGTTTGAAACTCAGGTGTGTTTGGTTTCTATGTTTGCTCTCCAGGGGTGGGAGTCCGAATAGGACGGAGAGTTTTTCTTCACTCAGAGTGATTCGAGATATAATTCCCAGTATTTTTTTCATTGCTTGAAACTCTTATAACAGCCAAATCTACGTGTCAGTGTTATGCCTTCACACGCAGAATTTTTTTTGTCTGAGTTCCAATTATACAATGAAAAACTGATTTTGCCATGGGCAGGATTCGAACCTGGACCCTCCGAGTGAGAAGCGTTTGCTACTACCACTACACCACGGCCACCCCCCTGTTGCCTGTTAAAATGATGTTGTGTGTAAGTGGATGTCAATCTGTTTATAAAGAGTTTTCCAATAAGGACTTGAGAAGCAAAATAGCAAAATAAATAATAAAAGAAAAGAAACAAAAAGGTCATAACATAAGAAAATAAATCGTGAAGAAGGTTGGTAGAATAATGCCATGGTAGGTTAAGCATAATTTTTAGTATTTTATTTTGCATCCTTTGAAGTTTTAAGGTATGGGTTTTTGGACAGCTACTCCAAGCTGGAGCTGCATAAAACACTATGGCTTGGAAAATTACTTTGTACAGGATGATTTTATTTTCTATACTTAACTTTGATTGTCGGCTTCTAAAGGGGTAGAGAGTTTTAATTGTGTTATTCATCTTTTCAATAACATGACAAATGTGAGGACCAAATGTGACCCTTTTATCAATTATTACACCGAGATATTTTACCGACTGATTCCATTCAATAGGAAGTCCATCTATAGTTAAAGTTCGACTTGGTAAAAAGCAGGCTTTTCTCTTCCTTGTAATGAAGATCGCCTGCGATTTTAGAGCATTAATTTTTATTTTCCACTTATCATAACAACTACTAACGATGTTTAACGCTGATTGCAAATTGGTTTTAATAGCAAAACCAAAAGCATCGGAAGAAAAAACAAACGTGTCATCAGCAAATTTTGCAGAGTCACAGTTTGTTAAGCGCGGGAAGTCGGAGGTATATATGCTATATAGGATGGGTCTTAACACAGATCCTTGGGAAACATCTGCGGGAATATTATAGGTGTTAGAAAGGCTCATGTTGAAATTGATTTGAAACGATCAATTTTCCATAAAGGAGGCTACAATTTTACAAAAGATACAAGGGAAAGCATACTAATTTGTAGATCAGACCTTTAAGCCAGACTGTATCAAAGGCCTTTTCGACATATAAGAATACCATGCCAGTACTTTGACCTACATTTAAATTTTGTTTAACATGCTGTTTGATCATTAAGACCTGGTGCGTCGTGCTGTATGAAGAACGGAAACCGAATTGTTCAGCTGGAAGGATGCTGTGCTCTTCAACATGTAGGAGCAGTTTGTGCTTAATAGCTTTTTCAAAGTACTTACTAAGGCTATTTAAGATGCTTATAGGCCGGTAGCTAACAGGATCACTTGCTGCTTTACCTGGCTTTAAGATTGGAATCATTTTTGCATGCTTCTATGATGCTGGAAAATATCAAGTTTGTATGCATTAATTAAATATAAATTGAATGATCTTAAAACCGGATTTGGGAAGGATTTTTAAGTACACATTCATTATGTACATTATGTCAGCCGGCCCGGCTGACTTGCGGTTATTTAAGTTACAAATAGTATCCTTTACATCTTCCATTGATACAAACTCCCGGTGCTGAGGAACAGCTTGATTATTCACTTCGTTGTCAGTAGCTTCCACCAAACAGTAGCTTGTGTAGAGTTAACATAAAGTTGGATTCAAAGGATGTTGCTAACATGTTAGCTTTTTCCGTGTTTGAGATTGCTGTAATATTTCCATTTCTAAGAATGGGAATATAAGTATGTTTTTTTTTTAATTACCTTGACTATATTCCAAAATGGCTTATTATTTTTACTTAAGCAGCTAAGCTTTTGATACCAATTTTTATTTTTAAATTTCACCAATTCGTCTCTAATTTTTGAATTTAGGAATTTGACCCAATTGAGATAGTACGAGTACGAAAGTCTGAATTGTTGCTACTTTCTCCTGTGTTTGTTTCGCAACTTAATTAAGTTAAGGATATATTGTGGTAAAGGACAATAACTGATGGACAAAACGGACTTTTTGGGCACTGACACATTAATACTTTCAAGAATCTAAATATTCAAGGCTTCAATTAACTGATCAAAGGCAGGAGGACTCACAGCATTTATTTCTTCCACATGTACGGTTTCTAACTTCATTTTTAGAGTTGATTTACAGCTATTACAATCTGCGGCCTTGAGATCATATATAAAGGTATTTTCTATCACAGGTGTACTAAGTATGCTACAAAGAAAAACAGATGATCCGAGTTGAGATCATTAAGTATCATTAATTGGTTGACTCATAATTCCACCCGAATTGGTTAAGAAAAGATCAAGTGTGGAAGGGTTAAACCTACTATTCGAAGGGATGTATGTTGGATATAAAATCATGAAGTTGTTATTCATATTTAGATCAGAGAGTATGTTACCGTAAGAATTTTCACGGCTACAATTCCAATTGCGGTGACTACAATTAAGATCTCGCCCAAATACAAACCTACTATTACGATTTGTCAGTCTCATCAAATCACTCTTTAAGGTAGCTTTAATAGATTACTAGCTCCTATGGGAAAATAGACAGTATATATTTCAATGGAGTCTCCATTGCAAAATGGAATCTCAATGCCTACGTTTTCTACTACCATAGTATTTACGGAGCACAAAGCGGAGTGAAATATAATTCTTCTTACTAAAATGGCAACACCACCACATCTTCTATTTACACTATCCATTCGATAGCACTTGTACTCGTTATTAGATAAATTAATTTCATTTGTAAGCATTGTTTCAGAAATTAAACCTACATCAATATTTAGAGCACAAAACTCTAAAGTTTTATTTCGAATGCTTCTCGCATTCCAAGTAATTATTCTTAAGCTAACACTCAATATTTGTTAGTATATGTTAAATATACTTAATTGCAAGTTGAGTGATAACATTAAATTGCTCTGATCTTCTGCTGCATTGGCTGAGCAAAATTGCCATCTCAGTTGTGAGAGCGCTGATTTCTTCCAATGTAAAGAGCTTGCTGGAATCCACCTATTCGGGATTTCTTACGTTCCAGACTTTTCAGTGAAGCGATTGGAAGTTCATCAAGACCGTATAATATAACCTTGAATGACTTTGTCGAGGGAAGGTCATGAGTGAAGAACTGCCTTAACTGTTTTAAAAAGATCACACACTTTTTGATGCATTTCGACATCACCACAGTTTACTTTAATTCCTATTGACATTTTCTTAGTGCAATAAGAGGAAATTTTATTTTCATTTAACAGCTTATGAATGTTAATATTAGTTTGGTGCAACACATTAATTTATGGCAATTTGGCCTGTTTCGTCGGTCTTTGATCATCGCGATGTCATTGTCATCATCAATATCGCTATCTGGTAGGGATTGGAGTGGCCTCCAGTAATTAGTATTAGGGTCTCTATCTGTATTAGACACTTTCCTTGCTTTGATCTTAGAAGACATGATGTCTTCGACATCAATTGGACGCAATCTTTTGGCAATTTTCACACTATTAGCACTTCACTGAGAGGAGGAATTAATACATCCGTTTCGAATGAAGCTCCTATATCAACTGCCAATTTTGAGTTTGATTCCTGCAAACTCATCAACAATTGAAGAGGTTTGTGATCGGTTAATATTTTGAATTTCTTGTTGATCAGGTAGGAACGGAAGTATTTCGTAGGCAAACTATGGCTAGAAGGTCCTTCTCAATTGTGGAATAATTTATTTTTCATAAAATATATGCTCTGCTCGCACAATAAAGAGCTCTATCACTACTGTTTGGTCATTGCGATAGTACAGAGCCTTTTTAAGCAATTGCTGGCATCCGTTGTTAATACGAATTGTTTCGAGAAATTTGGTTATTGCAATATAGGATCATTTGTTAAGATATCCTTGTACTTTGCGAAATATTGCATATACTTCTCGTCTAATTTGATTTCAACTCCTTTGTTCAATCAAGGGGTTTAAGGCTTGGTAATCCTAAAAAGGATTTATTGTACTCTCCTTTGGTGCTTTTGCAACAGGGATTTCTTTAATTGCTCTAATCTTGTCAGGATTAGGTTTAAGTTCGTTTTAGGGAGATTACGAGTCCCACAAATACCGTTTCCTTTATTTATCCAATTTATCTAGTTGTATTTTGAAGTTTTCTTCTCTTAGTCGGTCAAAAACTTTTTTGATACGAGTATTTTCTATATGTTCTTGAGGGAAGTCGAGAACACAACGATGTCATCAATATACATCAATATATACGTGAGTGTATTGTCCATGACCCTCTGAAATGTAGATAGTGCATACTTCAGCCCAAAGGACATCCTTATGAATTCATAATAATAATAAATTCTTGAGTATGCATTTCGATTTGGTAAAACCCATTCGCCAAAACAAAAGTTCAAAAATAGAGATAATTTGCCAATTTATAGGGAATCACATTGATGTTACGAAGAGAATATTTTTCGTTTATATTTTTCTCATTTAACTTGTGATAGTAGATAACAAATAGCCATTTTTGGATGCCGGAGCTATCTATCTTCTTGGACGGATGAACTTCGGAGGGTGTAACTAGGTCGAATGATTCCCTGGACCAGCATATCTTTAATTTGTTGTGGGACCCCGTTTTTATGAACGTAAAGTTAATTTTGTGTATATAGATATGTCGTCTGAAATTTTGATTTATTTGGTGGTTAATGGTATTGGTAAAGGTTAGGTTTTCACCTTTCATATAAAATGTATCTTCACAGTTTCTACATAATTCGGTTGCTAATTTTCCTTCCTCAGAATTTAAATGTTCTAGCCGTATTAGATCAGCAATGTGATTGGTAGTTGGGTCTTTAAGTCGTTTCCGTACGTCTTGTCAAAATTATTCAATTCACAAATTTCAAAATTGAAGAGTCTGATCACTTTTAAAGCCTATTCCAGTAAGATTGTTTGGTTATTACTTGATTGGTTGCTGACTTCAATTAGGCTGTATCGGTTATTGGTACTGTAGATTACTTCACACTTTCAACGTTTAATTTCGATAATTTTGATAAAAATGTCGTATTTGTGAATATCTACAGGTAGCCGTAATAATGCGTTATAATAGGGATGAATACTCTATTTCTCAGACATGAAATTTGGGTTAAAAATCAAGGGAATTTTAGAAAACGGAGTAATAAGTGTTTCAGTTTCTAGATCGACTTTAGCTTTGAGGGAACTCAATGTATCTTGACCTAATAACACATCAAAGTAACCATGGAATTTGAATACGAGAAATCACATTTCTCCAGGAAAGTTCAATACGAAAAAATTTGGTAGACGAACGTTTTTGTTAATTGTTTGTTGGTTTAGAATTGTTTTTACAATTACAGGTTGGACAACTTCTTGATCGTGTGAAGAAATTGTGCAGGGTTTATAAAAATCTACGAGGCCCCTGTGTCTTTTAAGAATTTCAAAGCCCATCCGAGGGGTGATGGAATGTAGATATAAGGTAAGAGTGCGCATGTTTACTAATGTTTAGGTGTTTAATTGATTGATCGAGGCTGGGTCATTGTCATACAGCAATGACTAAGTATATGTAACAACTGATGGATAACGGGTTGTAGATATAAATTTTGTTGGTGTACTGTTTGCTATTATTATAAGGGGATAACACCTACAAAGATTTGATTCGGTAAATCAATTTTGAATTTTTATTTTACAGATGCGCTTATTATTGACGCTGTCTGTGTGTTTTTTTTTTGTTTGTGAACTATAATGACGTGGGAATTCAGAGTGGATGTCGCGCTGGCTAAGAAGAAATTACTTATCTGCGCACGTCCGCGTCTATATATACAGGCCAGATGTTTTGACAATTAGTAAAACATTACCCACTACTGTTTTATTTAAAGAAGCCCCAAACTGGATAACAATTCAAAATCTAACTCAATGCAAATAATTGTATCCCTGTATATTTATACTTAAATCGTTTTTGCGGGCAATTTCAACATACAAAGTACTGAGTGGCTTCGACATTCTGGATAGACAACAACCGAAGGATGGTGTGTTAAGAGAAAAAAAGATTTTTGGGCTCAGTGGTTATTTCGCTCCATGGCTGACATCCGCGACCACACAGTTAGAGAAAACTAAAGGAACCGTATCATAACACAAAAAAGCTAATTGGAGCAGACTTTTTCGTAACCGGAGTTTCTTTAGGAATTTTGACTTGTCGTTATGTTTCCCCTATGGCGACGTGAATGCTCATGCTGATATAATCACAAATACTATTCTCTTTAAATTGGATTCCTTATACCTCATCGGATGAAGTGCATCAAACGAAAAGGAGTAGTACAACTCTAGCTGTAAAGTGGCTGTCAGAGATAGGGAATACATTTTCGGTACTACAAGACCAAACCAACAGAGGAAAACCGAAAACAATCAAATGAGCCAGGAATATCTACAAAGCCTTTCCTAAGTGTGTAAAATTTGAATACCATATAAGCAAAAATTGAGGCAGAAAATAATACAAAGTCCTAAAACTAGCAAAAATTGTTAGTCGTTCGTCAAAAATATTAGAAATTCTGCTTCATAATCCATCATGTGGGTGGTCGTAGCTCAAGTGGTAATGTATTGGCTTCCCTATCAGGTGGTTTGGCGTTCAATATCAGCCGTGGCCGAAAGACTTCCAGATTTTGGTTCGGCCTACCCAAGTCAACTGGTGATTGGTGATTTGATGGTATGTCTCAAAGTGGAAAAGTGGAACCAAAGCGTACATCAATCTGGCGAAAGCAAGATAGTGGCTCTTGAGAATTTGACATCAGGCTCTTTTGTCGAAAATGCATGGTTTTGGGATCGATGGCTCCCTTTTTCAATATATTAGAAATTACCTTTCGGAATGTACAATTCTTGTATGGTTTCGAGTAAAATATCCATAAAATAAATGCTGGTGTGCCCCAGGGCTCCGTTCTGTCACCCGCACTCTTTTTAATCTACATTAATGATCTCTTTTCTGCTACTTCCAATATTCCAATCCAGTATATTTCTTTGTTAAGGACAGTAATCTCTGCTTTTCATATTCGTTTTTGAACTCACGTGCCTGATTATCGGCTGTAGAACGGGAACGACAGCACATGCTAAGCTCATTGAATTCCGATATAAACAGCATCACGAGATTGGGAACCTCCAACAGAGTGGAATTTATTGCTTCTAAAGCACAATGCTCTCTGACGTCGTTAAATCGAGATCCAAACATCCAGCCGTTATCCATGTGCGTCACTTGCATCGTCGAAACTGAACAACTTTCCATTCTCGGTATGTGCATCAATCACAACCTATATTGGAACGACTACATGTTCGACATCGTCAAAAATGCTGCGAAATGTGTAGATTTCCTCAATCGATGTAAGAAAAACTTTTGCCCCTCTGATCTGACCTCAATATACAAGTCATTTATGCGGCCACAATTGTAGTACAATGCGCACGTCTGGTTAGGTGTGGCGCTGATAAAAAAATAGTAAAAATTACATAACCGTTCTTAAGACGTTCGTAGATTTAACGAAAGAATTAATAGCACTTTCTAGTGAATCTAATACAAACTTGATATTGCAGAAACGAACAAGAAGACATTCATTATAGTACTCTTGTCAGTAGTTTTGAACATCTTAATATAGCATTCCTTTAAAATTGCTAGGCCGCATTATGACAAACAATTCAGACCGAGCAAACCCATTCAGCTTCAGTTTTGATGAGCAGCTATGTAACCTACCTGGTCTCTTTCATTGTTGACATTTCCAAGCACTTATGTTACGTTCATGTTAAGCTTTGGAATTAAGCATTACGTTTTACTCCAACTGTTTTCTATTGTTCGAGCAGGGTTGGCATCATTAGTACTTAATACCGCATTGTAGCCGTCTAATATCCTTCACATTTTATGAATAAGGAGCTTGAAGAAATTGAGTGTAACGAATCTTCTGAGGATCTCTTTGGTTCTATCACTCCTTGGGATCTCTATAGGCTCCAAGAGAAAACTCGTTAACGTAAGTCAAACAGTGTCTGTTCAATCATAGGTCCCTTCATTTAAGTACTTTTATTTTTATAGTTTTCTGTTTATATATTTCAATTGATTTCTTTTCTATATTCTGTAAAACCAGTTTTTTTTTGTTAACAGTAATTTAATTTTTTTTTTAATTTTAGAAAGTGTCTGAATTCCAATACGTATGTATGTACAATACATATTTATGAGTACCTTTCCTTTCTGATTAATATTTCAGCACAGGACATCATTTATGCTTTTTAGCACGTATGGAGTCACAAGAGTCGATTCGTCTACATAAGTAACAGAATTCTAACTAATTTCATTTTGTTAAATCGAATTCATAAATAATTTCGCAACTACGAAATTGGGACACGAAATGTAAGAGATAAAGTAACCGCAACCTGTGGACAGGAAAATGTGCGCAAATTATTATCAATCCCCGGAAGTTTTAAACTTTGCATACATTTTTTTTTTAATTTGACTCCATGGAAGGGTTAACAACTGGAATGGATCCATTGTTAAAAAAAAAAACATGTACATACAATGATTCCTATAAAGCTTTAATTTAACATATTAACAAAATGAAATGCCAAAAACAAATATGTATGTACATATGATGCAATTTGCTCATTTTAATAGATAATTATATGCATATTGACAAACCAGAAACTATATTACAAGGAATTTTCAAGTTCTCTTCCAGAATACGTAGTTATTTTTGTCAAAATGGCTGCAGTGCTTCAAATATTCTTATAAAGGGTTTTTCATTAGATGCGCCCAAATTGGAGAAACTAATGATGTGCTTAAGTTTTTAATAAAATTTGTAATTCTAATTAGGAAATAATTGACACCATTAGTTACGAAATATGACATCATTCAAATATCTTCCACGGAACTGCTAGCATGATTGAATGTGCTGGACTCAATTTTGTATGACTGTTCAACAAAATTCAGCCGATATTCTGTGAAATTCACGAGATATGTTCGCCTACAAGTTGTCCTAAGAGTCTTAATTTAACCCCAAAAAAAGAGGCTTTAAAACGTCGATTGTGCCAAGGGAGTATGTCATGCTAGATCACCTATCGCCTAGGCCTATGACAAATTTAATTATTGCGTTTCTGGCCCTATCCAAGTTGTAGCGCTGTCATCAGTTTCCGATCAATCGCCGTGAAGGTTTCCTTTTCTTACAATTCGTTAAACGTTAGAAAGTTTGTATTTTCTATAAAGGTTATGACTTCCAGACGAACTACAATGTGCACTATGATTAAGTGTTATTATCGAGTGCAAAATTTAATCTAATCATTTTTTAAGCAAAAGAGATTAAAGTAGCCCTATTGCAATTTAAGGTTCATATAACCATTATATGTGTATTTTATAGAGAACAATGCAATGAAGGGGTTTTTATATGTACTTTTTTATTTAAATTTATTTTTTTTATACATATTTATAATCTGTTATACAAAAGCTTCAAATACGTAAATTAAGTACGTGATGCCACGAGTTAATTACGCTTCACATCGTGAAAAGTAAACAATACCATCTTCTATTCTTTGTATGTGGATACGTACGAGTACATGCCAACTTCACGTTTCACAGAAAATGAGAACAAATCTCACAAAATGACGTTGAAAGAATGAATTGCCTGAATTCGTTTAACGTAGTGTAAATATATATTGTAGATATGCCTGTAAGTAGGCTGAATAAAATGAATTATTATCAAATCTCTCAATGTATGTTCAGCAGAAAGAGCCCTTCGTCAACCATTTACTACAACTATACTAAGAAAATGCTGATTTGTTCAAAGATTTTATCATAAACATACATGTGTAAATACGAAATTTGATTTTTGGTAATGGCGCTCATTCTCAGCACCAAAGTAATAATGATTTATTGAGTGGTTGTTGGATGTGTTTTATAAATATATAACCGATGATTTAGATACAGATTCCTTTTCCAGATACGGAAAGTGCTGATTATTGTGTACATATTAAGATTCAATTTCAGTAAGTTCTGTATTGTATTAGTGTTGTGTGCTGACTGTAATCTCTTTCAAGTGATATCGATGTTTCCGTTCTACAACCGGAAAGCCGAGACCACTGTTGTTAGCTATGGAATATACTAGGTTGGAAGTGGGACACAACCCTATACAGAAGAGATTAAAATATATGGCGAACCAACTTCTGGCTTCGGGTAAAAATTGACTAACGTTGACGACCCTACAACAACAACCTTCAGATTTTCAAGTGGAGTGTTCGGACACTTAACAGGTTACGTTCAGCCGAACAATTAGCAGAAGCCCTTGACTGCTATAATGCAGATATCACCACCATCCAGGCAGTGCGATGGGATGGGGGGGATATAAGGAGGATGAAAAACTGTGATATACAGGGTGATCCAGGTTGGGATTCTCTACCCCATTTTCCAAGAAACTTAATACATACAGTGTATTCATACCCACTTAAGTGTTAAATTCTTTTAAAAAATAAAAAATAAAAACAAAACTAATGCTACAAATTCACCATACAAAATTTGTACCTGTGGCTTACAGTTTTCCAGGTATAAGATTAAGTAAATGAATCCCCAGATTTTCCAAGCGCCATAAAAAAGAGGAATTAGTGTGAGAAGATATAATGTATAAAACCTGTAATCTCTCAACATCTCCTATGACATCAAGTACTGAAGACCAGTGGCAACGCTGCCAGCGTGGAATCAGAGATACCGGAACTAATATGCTGGGTTTTAGCTGACCACCACCAATAAATCCCTGGTTTGGTGAAGAAAGTCGGCAAGCACATGCAGCTAAATAAGAAGTTTACAAAGCGACAAAGGGGCAGAAAGAACATTGCTTCTCTAGAAGAGAATAAAAAGAGCATAAGAAGCGCGCGATCGAAGATATTGAGACAAAGTAAGGACAGCAATATATAAGCTAAAATCAGACAAATCAGCTGGAACTGATGGCATACCGGTCGAGGTATTCAAAGCTACTGGAAATGACTTTGGGGAGAGAATTCACCAACTTTCTCATATCTATTCAGAAGAGTGTATATCTGATTAATAGAAACTTAGCACCGTTTGCCCGATCCACAAAAAAAGGAGAACCTCTAACTGCGCCAGCTATAGAGGTACTCGTATATAGGAAGTCTCCTCAACATCGGTTACACGATCTTGTGTGAATGATAGGGAATCACTGCGGTTTCACACCAGGAACGTCCACAATCGACCAAATGTTCGCACTCCGGCATATTCAAATCTATACCCACCATCTTAGCAATCATAACGACGAGCTACATATGTATGTAAAGCCACGTTCAGTTTTCGCATCCCTGCATCATCTATGTATCATAGAATGACAATTGAGAACGCTCGCTTCTCCTTCAAAGCCAGTAACGACTTAACCAAGACCTTTGCTGCCAAAAAATGTTTTAGACAAGGTCAGTGACTTCTTTAACATCTTACTTAAAAGAATTGTGAGGGAAGCACTATCTTTCAAAAGTGTGTGCAGATACTAGTGAACGCCGATAATATTGGCATATGTAGGTCGTCTCCCCCTACTAGTTTGACCCTCCCAGTTAGATTCGAAGACTCTGGTGACTGGTGCGGAATTTTCTACTAGGTCGATATCTCTGTACGGCTGGTATTAGTTCGCCGTTGAATCTTCTCTTCCAAGGCCCGTCAACGCAAACGCGACCGTATATTTTCGGAAGATATTTGTCTCGAAACGACTGAGGATGAAGGTCATCCGCATTATTTGCACAGGAGTGCACCAGGGGTATGAGGTGTCTGAAATTTAGTTTCTTATATTACCTTTATACATGACTTTTCCTGACTCTGTAACGACCGTTGAGTTTCAGTTTTCCCTAACGATTTCTGGTTTATATCTTACAGTCAATTTAGATCTTATACGCTTATTATATTTTGCAAAGATACCTTCACCTATTTCACGGTCTCTACGGGATTTACGATTCTTATTATGGTTCTTAATGTATTTGAACTGCTTCTCCCTTAGTTCGTCAAAGTTCCTTTTATCAGATTCTTCCAATTGTTCAGCAGAGATTAGTTGACTACGACCACAGAATAGCTCCACTGTTTTTTTTTTTTCGTGTTGTTGATAGAACGGTAGAGTTATATTCATAAAAAAAATTTCACGAAATTCTCTGAGAGGAGTTATTTTTTGATAATTGTTGATAAAACGCATGATTTTGGCCAGAGTGGAGTGGAATCTTTCCACTTGGCCCTTGAATTCGCTCTTTTTGGCCGGAGTTTTGAACACTGTTATAATTAATTCTGGAACTCATTTTGGGAAATTAATAGTTCTCTAGTTACTAAAGCCGGTTGTTGTAAGCATTTATGTGAGCCCTCTTGAGTGTCGTTAGTATAATTTCTTCTTGATCTGTTTCGTTTTAAATATCATCCACTTGTGATTGGGTATACTATAGTCCTACTATCATTTCCTTAGTTTAGTTTGTGTCAATGAATGTGTGACGGTAATAATTTGGAAATAGTTGTTTCAACTGGTGTTGAGATTCTTGTCCAATATGAAGAATAAGCTAGCTTATAGATTCGGGTTAAATACTACTTCAGTTTTGTTAAGGAAGTAAGGTGGTCAGGTGGAACTCTTTGGAAAATTCGGGATGGGCAAGCATGTTTCATTAGCTTTTTCCCTTAGGTTTATATGTTTTGTTTTCGACTGTATTTTGAAGACGCGACCTTCTCACTTCTCGGGGGTTTGACAATTTTT
Source organism: Volucella bombylans (assembly GCA_949129095.1). NCBI lineage: Eukaryota > Metazoa > Arthropoda > Insecta > Diptera > Syrphidae > Volucella > Volucella bombylans. Next base: position 39,101,887 of record OX422143.1, read on the forward strand.
TCTTCCCTGTTTCGTCTGGCTTCTTAGACACAATCCATACATGAGAATTGTATGGAGATCTGGAAGGCCAAATAATCCCGTCTTTCAAAAGCTTTGTAATTTGCATGTCTACTTCTTCTTTAAGGGCCGTAGAATATAGATAACTCTTCGAGTAGGACAGGTAACTGAATCTTGTTCGTATCTCTCCCTTGACCTTAGTGCTGTACGGTAGTGTTTCATCGGGATCTGCGAACAATGTGGGACAATTTTTAATTATGTCAAGAAGCCTATCGACCTATTAGCCTATTGATTGTATTCAACGATTGTGAAATTTACTGCTTCAGAATTATTTTGAAATTGTTATTAATTAGAAAATGGCTGTCCTTTGTGAAATTAACCGCATTGAGTTCCTTTAATGTATCATTGCGTAGTATTACATCGACGGTTTTCAGCTTTGGCAAGATAAAGAATTTTATATCGATGATGGAGATTCCTCACAAAGCGGGACTGGATGTCTGTTTCACTAGATCCAGTGTCGACCAAAAATTTCTAAATTTTGAATGTCTTCGTCTTGTGCTCAAAAAAGGGCAACGAAGAGCTTTTTAATCTATAAAATTAATGTCCATGGTTCCGGAAGATATTCAATTTCTTCATCCGCTTTCATCCGATTTCTTCATCCGTATTCATCCGCTGGCTCACCGTGGTACTGTGGCGGATCATATTACAGTTATGATGCAATTCGGTTTCATTACGGGTTTCGTCACTGTTAGCATAGTTTGTTGTATTTACATTGTAAAAAGGCTTAATCGTTTTTGACGTGGAACTTATAAATGTATCAATAGCTTTTTGACGATAAGATTCATTGCATAATTCCTTGCTTGCTCAATATAACAGAAAGACGTTGATAAACCTGTTGGTAAAATTCGGGTATGGATAGATTATTTTGTACCGTTGTTGTTAATTGATACTCGGGAGTACCTAAATCCCTCTTGTCGGCATAATGAAGCAGGAGACAAGTAGAAATCGTTACCCAGTTAAGAGGGGTATTATATAGGTATGATCCGAATGCTACATCAGAGTGTCCTATGATTTTGTTTCGTATCACACTTAATATTCCGTAATATTTTGATCCATGAATGGACTCATATATTTTTAAGAGTTTATCTACACTTTCTTTTCATAACCCAAATTCATTGGGCTGATCGGAAATTTCGCGAAAGCTTTTGATGACATCCGGGATCTTTTCGAGGTCCAGCTTTTTTTTTTATAATTTACGCGCGCCTAAGGAGTTGATACCCTTTTTACTGTTGCCCCGGCGTGGGTGGAAAGGTAGAAGGAGGAGAAAGGAAAATTGTGCTTCTGTAGTGGTTTGAAACTCAGGTGTGTTTGATATCGATATTCGCTCTATGAGAGAGTTTTTTCTTCACTCAGAGTGATTCGAAGGTTATAATTCACAGTATTTTTTTGTGCTTGAGACTCTATAGCAGCCTAATCTACGTGTCAGTGTTATGCCTTCACACGCAGAATTTTTCTGTCTGAGTTCCAATTACACAAATGAAAAACTTAAAAAGCTTGTCAATGGGTAGGATTCGAACCTTGACCCTCCGAGTGAGAAGCGATTGCTAGTACCACTACACCATGGCTTGACTTGTGCCAAGCGCTGTCAAGGCACTTGGTCTTAACACAATGTTATTTCTCATGATTTTATAAAAATATTCAATTCTAATTAAAATGTAATTTTAAAGGTGACAAAGTTTAAAAAAAAATATTTTTTATCCTGTGTTATGAACTTATAATGTTACATTGTTTCTTAAGATTTGGATTTCTTAAATAGGATTTATAACCCAATTTTTTCAAATGAGTCACATCGTAATTAATAAATTCATTGTTATGATACAGAAATGAATCGAATTATAGCTGCTGGCGGTAACCCTGGTACCCTTCTTGCAACTTCGATGGATTGTGGTGAAGTTAATGTATGATACTATGCTTTTTGTGGTGGTCAGTTTTGAAATCAATTGATTAGGGAACATCGTCTTCAATAAATCGATTGTTTCTCGAGCAGTATGACATGTTGCGCCATCCTATAGAAACCAGCGACTCTCCATGTCACTCTCATCCAGTTCTGACCATTTCAGAGCACTCACAACTCCTCCGCCTTACTCGCCATTTCGCATTATTCTAGTATAGATGATAATCTATCTGGATTTGGTGTCCAGCGCTGCAGTATATAATCAATTATCGCTTTTACTTAAAAAGTATTTAATATGCATATGTATTTAGAGTTTCACTCCAACGTACTCGTATATTCTGAGAGTTACATACGCTCGACTCGAACTTGGAGTGCAAAATTTTATCAAAAACAATTCAATCAAATTTCATTCTCTTTCTCCCCGGTTCATCTAATCCGAGTTTGTCTTCACTTACTACATAGTACTAAGAATAAAAGTATGTAAGCAGTTATTTGACAAATATGCATTTGGAAAAAAACCTACATGTTAGTCATCTTCCAATATTTTCAAAGGAGGTCTTCGAAACTTGTTCCTCAAAGTAATGACTCCCATAATAGAAAGAAGAATTAAAATTTGAGGCGAATCTATGTCAAGATTGCACTAATACGAGTACAAGGATTAGTAGATTACTAAGAGAAAACCTACTTTTAATGTCTGCTCTTTAAAATAAATAAGCTATGTTCTTGTAAAGTCCTACCTCGATGCCCATTTTTACTAAGGTCTAGTTTTGTACTTTATGTGTAATATCATAAATACCTCCCTACGGCGATAACCACTCTAATTATGTCAGTTGTCGCCAGCACAGAAGTAATTCTCTGCAGCAAAGCTTCCGCCATAGATACTCCCCTCTTACTGAAGTTTGAACATAAGCGAAGATAAAATAACGAATTGGTTTAAAAATTGTAGAATAAAAGCTAAGGAGACAATGCCAGCTCAAGTTAATTTTACAAAAAAAAGTTATGTGCTCACGATTTACTTTGAAAGCAGTATGAATTCTCCCAGCAGGGAAGTATATATTGTACATATGTATCTCGGTTTTTGCCTAGGCAGACATCTCACTTGGAGAAACAATTTTGAGAAAATGTCTCTTCTAGCCATGGAGCACAAATAAAATCTTCATTAAATTCGTTTGTTCCTAGGCATATAGCTGTGGAATATTGAAGGAAACTTTTAACTTAAAATATTGCAAAGCATTGGCAAATGGTTGCCGATGGCCACTTATTTCTCACCATAGATCACAGAATCTACTAATACTTTTGCAATCCCTTAAACCCATCACAAATACTCTGTAAGTGAATTACTAACATTTGTCCCAGTCTGTAAACTACCAGAATTTACTAGAATGAGAGCAATTTACGGCTAAAGTAAATTTCACTATGTGTGCATAATACCTATATTTGGATGTCGTTTTTGTGTAAAATGTGAGGAGAATTGACATTATTAACAATTCACAGACAGGATAGAGGCAATCATAGTACATCGATGTGTATAAATATCCAAAAAGGAGAAGCAACTATCGGTAGCCCAATAACTTAAAAGGTAAGATTACAAGCATACTTAAGAAACCTTTCCTTTGTATAACAACATTCTGAAAGTTGAAAAGGACAACATATCAAGATCTCAACAGATGAATAAGAGGAATAAAAAAAACGAAAACTAATAAAAATACAGTTTAAGTTCCTACATATGAACAGAAATAATTTACTAAAATTATTGACAGCTACCAATATAGCTACGAAATGTTCTCTAAAATTAAATTATTTGTTTTAAAGCAAGATTTATGATAAAAATCACAGAAATAATTAAAAAAAGAAAAGAATATGTTCAATAGTGTTATGGCTTTGAGTGTTAAAAAAAAACGAATGATCCTACATAAAGCTTTTAACGACAAGATACCACCTTTCTTATATTTTTTTTTGTAATTTACATGAGAACACAAACAATGTACAAAAAAAAAATACGAAGAATCATCCATTAATCGATTCGGAGCTACGAAGTCGCGTGAGCGAATTGAAATCCCTTTGTCTGGGGTGCGGAGCACTCAATGGAAATCGGAAAAGGTTTTCTTTTAGCATTTAAAACTATGGAACTATTAGTAATCTTGAATTTAGATGATTCTGGCAAAACATTAAAAAACAATTAAAATTCATCCATTGTTCGATTTTTTATGACTAAAAAACCGAGTGACCGCGAAAGTAAATAATTACCAAATCTTCGAACTTCTTTTGGGAAATTAGGAAGTACTATACATATTACATGCTAGCCATCTTATACACATATACATAATACAAACAATACAAATTCATTCATTCATACATAACATGCTTCAATCAAAGATACGAGTATATGTCTATTACGTCAATATCAATATAAGTTGGAGAGCGAGTGTCCTAGTTTCTCAATTATTTATATGCTAATACCTATCTATATACAGGGTGGTCCGGTTTGGGATACAGATATTTTGAGGTCTGATTCATTGGTTCATGTTATGAAAAAAATCGTATCTGAGGGGGGGGGGGGGGGGGGGTCTATCTTCAACACCCACTGAGTTACAGGGTGTTTAAAACAGTTCCTTTAGAGAAGTAGGTATCAACAATTATTTAGTTATAACTTCCAGTGTATTAAACCTTGAAAGAAGCACGTTATATAGCCAATTGATTAATAGTACTACCATTAACTATTACCATCCATGCTTTCCTTTTCAAGATATTGGTCTTCCAACACAAAAAAAAAAAATCATATTTATCTCGGAAAAGTGTGCTAATATTTTTTTTATTATTATTTTAGTACGCCATAATTTTACCAACAGTTGTTTATTGAATCTCGGTAGCATCACATTCAAGTTGAAGTTTTATAAGTATTTTTTTTTTAAATGGCAGAGTATTCAAGTAAATGTCGTAGCTATGAGAGTTGCAGAATTAAAAGAACGAATCCTGAATTTGATAGCAACAGAGCCATCAATTAGTACACGTTTGATGTCTTTACGCCTTAATTTGTCTAGACGACGAATTTTGCAAGTTTTGCATAGAGAGCACCTCCATCCTTATCATGCAACACCAGTTCCGGAGTTGTTACCAGCAGAATCTGCCCCGAAGGAATTTTACAATAGGTTACTGGAACGACGCGACTTTTCGATTACTATACATTTATCCAAAATATTCTATGAGATGAATAAAAAATTTCCAAATCGATGAATTTGAAGTAGTGGTACAATACATGCCAGCGAGATTACCAGATTTGACAGTTTTGGATTTCTACGTATGGGGAACGATGAACGGCCGGGTATATTCCTGAAATGGAATTGCAAGAACGGACAGTAGCAGCGGCACAACATATTAAAGAGACCTTGCCAACTATAATGTTACAAGAAAGATTCGAAAACGAGCATTAGCTGATGATGGAGAATTACGATTCGAAATAAAATTATTTAGTGCAGTTATTTTAGAGTAATTTTATAGTAATAATAAAAAATAGTAATTATTAATAGGATTAAAATATAGGATTCATATATCTGGAAAACTGTAAGCCACATATAAAAACTTAGTGTAGTGAATTTGTGCCCCAAAGTAATAAATAAGAAAAGAAAATTATTACCACACTTTTCCGAAATAAATGCGTTTTTCCCAAAAATTTATTAAAAATAATTAAAAATTTTTGCATTTGAAAAACAATATCTCAACAGTTATAGTGTTTAAGTGTGAATTAACCACTAATTAATTGGCTATCAAACGAGCTCAGTTTGTTTGCTCTAGGCTTAACACACTATAAGTTATAGTAAATAATTATTTGCTATCTACTTCTCTAAACGAAATTGTTTAAACACCCTGTAACTTATTGGGTGTTGAGGATAGACTACTCCCCTCCCATCTTTCTCTCTCTTTCTGTCCCATTTTCCGAAAAACTTAACATATGCTTTGGCATCATATGTAAGTGTAGTCATACCCAATAGAGTGTTAAGTTCTTTAAAAAAAATAAAAATTATAATTTTTTTCGTAACATCAACATTGAATTAGATTCCAAAATATCTGTATCCCAAACCGGATCACCCTGCATGTACGTGTATATATACCGAAGTCGTATTTCGTGAATAATCAATAATATTTTCGTTCTCACGGAGATTTATTTTGTGATTTTTTCATGTGGACATACTCGTACATATTATGATTATAAGGTGAAATCATGTAGCTTTCGAATTATGATATAAAAAATATCCTTGTATCGTATTCGATGTCCTCTTCACTTTTGATGAAGACTTAATGATAAATCTCTTAAAATTTCCCATTGAACTTTTAAATCTTTGCGCAACCTGAAAGCGACCAATATTGTCACATTTTCATTCAGAGTGACTTCAACTTGAACTTCAAGGCCTTCAAGTCTATAGGTATATAGGTATTATTGTAGGGCATGTATTAAACAATTAGAAAATGATTTCACTAGACTAATAAAGACCTTTATTCAATTTTAAAATTTAATTTGATTTAAGGTACAGGACAATCCTGGACCGGTACGAGTATAACAAAGCTTTTTCCATGTACACTTTAATTCAGGACATAAAAAACTAACAAAATTATCTTAGAACTAAGAAGTTAATACGGTTATAGTAAGACAAATGACAAAATAAAGGAAATTGTCGAGGAACAGTCTGTTGAAGTCTTAATAGAAAAGAAGTTGAATAGCGTTGATATCTAAACATTTAGTATAGAAAGTTGGAGGACGTTTACGGGTATGTGTTATTTCAAGCAATAACATTACATTTATACTTTACACATGCCTACATATTTATATTGAACTCAAGAAAATTCTTTTGGCACAGTGTACAAAATCTATCGAATTTCTGCAGTGAGGAACAGTTGGAGGAAGATGAGATATACATATCGAAAGACTTTCACGTCCACGAAATCAACACAATTAATGCAAACCAAAGTGGCTAACTTGGGATATAGCGGAAGAATCTTTAATTGATAGGAAAACGTAGATTTAAGAAATTGTTGAACATTGTAAAGTTAGTCTTCTATATAGGAGTTAAGCCACTTCTACGTTTTCTTTTGTTAACTACTGAAGCATGTCACGCGTAAAATTACATGTAATGTTACATATTTCTCCCATCTATCTGCATTATGCATTACTACTGTTCCGCTTGTAGGGTTGGCTTAATTTGCGGACCTTTGAATAATTCCACAGGCCACTCTATCTTGGCTTACCTCGTTAGTAAGGCTAAGAACTCGCTGATGTTTTCGCATTTGAATGGTCCAATTATTGATTGGATTTTCCGACGGCTTAGGTTGAAGATTGCAAAATCAGCACATTTGCTCAGCCTGAAATTTCTCTACCATCGGTTTCTTCATGTGGAAACTTCCGTGCATGATAGTACTTCTTACAAAAACATGTTTTGTTACACCCGCTGTAATTTTCACTTCGGTTGCTGTCATCTTTCTTCTTTATATTTTTCGTACATTGTCCAACATTGCGATGCCGGCCAATTTGGCTCAGTTTTCGCGCCATTTAAGCCACCCCACATTGACTCAATGTGCGACTTCGCCATCGCAATTCCCTTGGCGGTTAACGACAGAACCTTAGTATTTAAATTGTTCGCACTTTGACTATGGCTCCTTCTATATATATAGATGTCAGGAGTTGGATTTTCCGCTTCAGAGAATCGACAATGCAGACATTTGGTGCACGACTGATTCGTAACTAGTTATACTCTAGCGTCTTTTTCCAATTATTAAGAGTTGCTTGAAGAGCTGTTATATAGTTGTATACAATATCGCTTTCACCGGAGAAAAGAAAAGAAGATGTTCCCGACTCGTTGCTGCGCTGCTCCAATAAAAAATCTTGCAACGGATTTTGCACACTGCCTTTAACTTCGAATTCTTCAGTTATTCCAACTGTACATTTAACTTTCGTTGCCATTGCCAGTATTTTGAATGTCCATCAATATTCGTAAGCTTTTAAAAGTGTCATATGTCGACCTGCTTCCCACAAAGCCGCACTGACTCTCTAAAACTCAGTCGTAAATGTTTATAGTATTGTTACCTTCCGCTACCACGGTATTAGCCTTCTTCGGCAGACAATTTCGACACAGAAGCAAAAAAAAAGAAACAAACAATATTCGAATCTCTGATTCCCGAGAGGTTTTTTTTTTTTTTTTTATTAAATTATTTTAATTCTTTTACACTTAATTAATTTTCTTTTTGAACTTGTGTCTCTCCGCTCGAACTCTTCTCAACGGAAAAAAAATCTTCGGTCAGCAAAAGTCGGTTTTCTTGCCGTTTTTCCTAAAAAATTCCCGTATCTGCTTCTACAGTTTTTCTTACTTTTTCTGTTTCAAGCTGGAGAAGTCCCAACGGCAGTAACGACCTCTCCTCAAAAATCTTTGATCATATCCGCTACTATTTCCTTTTTCTCATCCATAAAATGCGACCACTCGCTGACTGCTATAAACCAACATGGCGTCTCGTTGAGTTATTTTCAGGCTGTTCGTTGAATCGAACATTACCTTGTGGTTGTCATTTTATTTGTCAACATGGATCGCGGTGGTCGAACTTCTGCTGATATACAAATCATTACAAATTATTCTTACCTAACCATTTTCTTTCTAGGTTTCTGGACTCCGGAACAGTATGTATGTGTTGTGTACTGTCTTCGTAATAATTAAAAAAAAATTTTAATATGAAAATCAAATATTTATTGTTTATTGTCACAATTTTTATTCCTCGTGTATCGTGGACTTTTACATTTAATGAGCAACATTCACATTAGCCGTTTACATTACAATGCAACATTAGTTTCACCGATCAGTAGTTGTTGCAATTTCTAGTGTCATCCTTGCCTTTATACAGAGGAACCAGAAAGCTCCACTAGTTAGGCATTCGATAGCCTCTCATCATTTTATTGGATAAAATCGAAAGCCCTGTACACTCAACACTTCGGAGGGTATGTTATCCGGTCCCACCGCACGACCCTTTTCTTTCTTTTTACAGATATTCTAACTTCGGCTTCCTTAAAATCTATCGTTTGCTGTTCGTGCGCTAGAGCCGAGGGAATGATACTGCGCTGAAATTTTTAATTTAGTGCGTCGTTAAAGAACTCTTACAATCTATTGCAAATTTCGTTGTTCCTGTTAGAAGATTTCCCTGCTCATCTCCAATATATTTCGGCGATTGAATCTATTGTGACTTTTTTCTTCGTTGCTCCGCAATCTTAAATCTTTACCTGTGTTGCGAAGTTGCACTTCTTCTTCTGCTTGTCATCTTCTTAAAGTACTGAGGGTCCCGGGAGATACAATACCTCTACTGCTCTTTGGTTTTTTCATGAACAGCGAAAGTCGGTGTTGATTTGCTGGTGGTTCACCTAAGATTGCATACTTTAGAATCTTTTACTCACCGTTTCCCTTTATTCCAGCATAGTTACATAGATTACAATATATCTGCGCTTGATTCGCACCGCTTCAGTACGTTACCAAGTGCCGTTCTTGCTTTATAAATTGCGTATTTAGTATAGCAAGACCATATGACTTACATAAGCTTAGCTTATCTTCTCCTGCCGCATTTCTCGTTCCAAAACCATATCCAACGTGGCAGTCTACGTATTGGTAGTTGGATTTTTCGACGTTGACTAAATAAATTTTGCAGCCCCTTCATCGGCATGAGATGAAGAGATATTGGAAAAATGCTTACGCGAGATCAATTGTACTTAATACCATATGGCAGCATTCAGGAACGTTTCACTATCAAGCATTACAATCGATCCGTAATAATTTTTCCGATCGATATCAATTCCCTAAAGACCATTCAGTAAAGCTCAAGTGAGAAGGGGCCTAAAAAACCTTTGTATGCGATCTTTCTTTTGTATTTATTATTATATATTATATATTACAAAATACAAGTTGTATTTTGTTGTTCGGAACGCTTTTGTGGAGATCTGGATACTGTTGCGATATTTATAAGCAAGCACAGTATTTGTGTATCTCATGAGCAATTTCGAACGATGTTACTATTCAGAATGTCTTTCGCTTCCTGAAATGTGAAGAAGTTCTTTATGAAATACAGAAAATATTTTTATCTATAAATCTCCCTCTGGAATGGTAAATAATTCTAATTCCCAAAAATTGGTATCTGGATGTAGAAGTCTGAGCTCTGTTAAGGCAGTCCTTATGTTGTATGTGACACACATACTGAGAATGGAAAGTTTTATGGTTTCGACAATGCAAGTGTCATTCATGGATAATGGCTGGGTGTTTAAATTTCGCTTTAACGATAGCAGACAGCATTGTGTTTTGAAAGCATTAAATTCCACTACGTTGATGATTCTCTAATTATTTATGCTGGTACTATCAGAATTTAATGAGCTTAACATTCGCTGTCAATCGAAGAGCAGCGGCATGCGTAGGGGAACGAATATGAGAAGCACAGAGTACTATTGTTAGCAAAGGAATATATTGGATTAGATGTGAAAAACAGGGGATCGTTTGCGAAAATAAAAAAGAATATCGGAGGCAGAATGGAGCCCAGTGACATACCAGCATTTATTTTGTGGATATAAGACTTGAAAGCATTCAAGACAACTTGAACTGACTGTTCCGAAAGTTAGTTTTTATTCCATTGAAGAAGAGAGTAGTCGGTCCCAAATGCATGCATTTTCTACAAATGAGCCTGATGCCAAACTCTGTCAAATGCCTTAGAAATATCAAGTGCACCTATCTTGCTTTCACATAATATCTCTAAAGCAACCATGGATGTGGAATAAACTCATCTGTGGTTTCGGATATTTAAGGGGTTTTAAACCACTTTACGACGAGCGATCGGTAAGGCCGATAGCTTGTCCTTACGTGCCGAACTCACTCTCACCATCTAAACTTGTGCAATTTTTTAACCAAGATTTAGTTGATGCAGACATAAGCTGCGAAACGAATGGAAAATAGCACGAATTCGTCCATGCGTCTGCTTATTTTCTCTATGATTCGTTACTGCCGCTACCACCAGAGGCGGTAGCAGAACTCATTGAATATTGTGATTGCAAGAAGATGGGACTTATCATATGCTGCGCTGTTAATACTCAGAATACTTTTTGGGGCAGTAGCAAACGCAACGTGCGAGGTAATCATCTTCTGGAATTCATACTCTCGTCTTACCTGGCTGTCAACAATGCTGGCTTTTAGCCAACATTTGTTACGAGAGCAAGTAATCGACTTAACTTCATTCAACAGATATATTTAGGAGTTTACTGGCTGGAAAGTACTATCGGAGAACTCCATGATAGACCATAGATACATCGAATTCAAAACTAAATGCGTAGTCTCGACCTTGTTGAAAAGGAGAAATCCGCATATAACCAACTGGACATGAGGACAAGGAGGAGCGCGACAAGTATAATAGTGCTCTCCTTAAGCTCGAGACAAAACAAAAGCTAGAGGAAGCTGTTCACCCTCACCAAGTGTTTTGAAATGACATGTCCAGTTAGTAAGCAATCCTGCAGATCGCCCGTTCCTTAATGTAACATATATCTGCACCGCCTTCATAAAGAATCCAGAAAACTAAGACTAATTTGGAGGCAGATTGGAATCTTCAAAGTTCGCAGCAAAAAGAATTTAAGGGACTCATTCGGATTTTTAAGAGCGGCTCTTACAAAGTTTTTTGCGTAAAGGTCGAAACAATCGGTGAAACCAGCAGGCTGGTCAAAATCCTCAAAAGGGGAAGATCAACCAGGCTAGAACCACTCAGAAAAACTGACTGTACCTATACTGAGTCTAAATCAGAGTCTCATGCTTGAGTCTCACTTCCCAGGCAACCTAATAAGAACCAGCTCACAACTAGCTCCTATCAACGAAGCGGCTAGTGAGCTGAACTACACAACACGCCATAGCTGGTTGTGGTGATGGACGAGACCATTAAACATGCTGTTGCTTCCTTTTATGGCTTCAAGTCTCCTGACAAAGTTGTCACACCAACTCCTGCTGATGCAGCACAAGCGCCGATTCAATTATAAATGCATCATATTTGATGTTGCTAGGTCAGCACAGGCGCTTACCTAAAAACCTTCGGTAATTGAATACTTGTTCAGGTGGTAAGAACAAATTATATTTAGATTTAAGTTTGACTTCAATAACGAAACTTGTGTCTCACTAAAGTGGAAAAATTGTTTATTTTTCATTATTTAACGAATAAAATCGTTTATCAGTTTCAGTTTAAATGCATTTTTATTTTTTCAACTTAAATAACTCTTAAATGCTAAACAAAAAATGCTTAAAAATTAGCTTAAATAACTTACAAATAATCTTATTATAACTTACTGGCCCCATGCGGGCACTCTAAGCCAACCTAACACTTAAACTATGTCTTTCGACGAATCTTACAGTCTAATTTTATTTTATTTTTACATTTATTAATACTAAAACTAAGAAAATAAATTTTAATCAAAAAAACTTAGTATCTGGACTTTTTTTAAATTTTTTATAAAACTTAAAACTAAAAGCCTACAATCTACCTAAAAATAAATCTTAACCTACTTAACCTACTTACACCTAATGCATACATAAATACATATATATACATACATAATATATATATACATAATATATAAATATATGTATGTATATATATTTTTTTCTTTTTTTTATATTTTTTTTTTCTTAAAATCTAACTTAAACCTACCTAAAACTATGTAAGCCGGCCATGGCTAAAAACAAAAAAAAACAAAAAAAAGGCTGGGCCACCTTGCTTCACATGAAGCTAACTATCACTGGAGGAGTTCGACGACGAAGCATCCTCCCCTTCAAAAAGCCACCAAAATTGTTGGTGCTGCTGAGCAACATCCCTCCTGTCGCGACTCCCTACCGCCCTACTGAACCGGAGACGCTCCGCACTGCCGTGTGCGACGTCTCTATCGTAGTTGAGTCGCCTGTCCGCAACTGTTCGAGCGACGTGGAAGATAAGCGGCACCGCCAATCTGTCCTGGATCAGACCTTTGCTATCTAAATTGAGGAACGCTTCTGGAGGAATAAAGCCGTCAAAGCGAACTCTCTCGTGATACATATAATTGGGGTAGTAAGCCCCGGAGATCAGGTTGTTTGATGAGGCCATTGCTCTTGCAACGTGCTTTCGAGTCAACTTAATGACGAAATTGTCCACTCTTATTAGGTTCGCTCTATTGTATAAGACATCGCATCGAGTTGGCTGTTATAAAACAGTCTCTTTGTAAGGGCAAAAGCACCTTTAGCTCTGGCCAGAGCAACATCTATATGTTTGTTAAAATACAGAAATTGATCTAACCAGATCCCAAGGTATCTGACTACATTTCGACAAGCAAGTGGCTGCCCGTGCTGTCCCACGATCGAGAACTTTCGCCAATTCTTTCTGGTGTCCCTAGAGGCCCCCAGACAAAGGCGTCCCAAACAGAATGGTTTCCGACTTCTGAAAGTTGATTTTCAACTTCCAGTCATCGCAATATCGTTTAATTTTGTCGAAGTCACGCTGCAAAAGTATATTAATGACCTCAATCTTTGGACCTGATCTGTACGCGATTATGTCGTCTGCGTACGCTATGGCATGGTGAAGTGAACCCATCAGATCACTTGTGTAAATGTTGAATAGGATCGGCGAATTTACCGCACCTTGTTGCAGACCGTTTTTAATGTTAAATGTTCCAGCAGAAGTCACATCGCCATTCTTCACGATGAACTGTCTACTGGAGAGCATATCGAAAAGAATATACAGCAGTGGTTTACTAATGCCCAACCTGTCCAGCTTGAAAAAGAGTCCCTCTAACCATACGGTATCAAAGGCCTTCTCCAAGTCAATCAGGCAGGCACCAGTGCACTGGTTCTTGGCTTTGTTCCATTGGATATCAGAAACCAGTTTCGACGCAGCATGAATGATATCATGCCCCGCTTTGAAACCGAATTGATTATCCGGAACTATATGTTTGTCCTCAACCCACTTAGTCAAGACTCTATTGATCACCTTCTCGAACACCTTACTGATGTTTGGAAGAAGACTGATCGAGCGGAGATTCGCCGGATTGGAAGTGTCTTTATCCCTTTTAGGGAAGGGATGTACCACTGCAGTTTTCCAATGCGCTGGATAATGTACGTTATTCATTGCATTATTAAACAGGATGGTATAAATGTCCACCGCTTCTAGAGGGAGATGTCGAAGCACAATGTTCGGTATTCCATCGGTTCCCGCTGATTTCTTACTTCTGAGCGATTCGAAGATCGTTTGGAGCTCTTCCTTCGAAATGAACGGGGGTAGTACCCTATCGTTGGTGATGGCATTATTTGCCATATTTTCGTCACTGAACTGGGTGAAACCCGAGCTCTCGAATCGCCAATTCACAATTTCATTTCGAAGGTAGAAATTGTGCAAAAGGACTCGATTATCCAGATCGTGGTTCGGGCCAATGATAGCATTTGCCTTGTACACTTCCTGGAAAGTCGCTCCTATAGCCTCTACCTGCTCCTGCGGATCCTCGATCACAAAGAAGTTGTCATCATCAACAGCCTCATTTGGATCTATGCCCGCTGCTACCAGTATTTGTTCGTTGTTCGTCGTTTGGGCGATTTTAAGACATGGAAGGTCGTTCTGATTATTTCTCCGAAATATTTTATTTATTTGCGGGAACATATTCGGGTTGCTGGTGTTTACAGCCCGAATTTTATTGTTCCAATACAAACTTACAGCTGCTCTGTAATTTTCCTTTATTAATGTTTGGAGGTTTTTAATCGACGACTTCAGTGTCATGATCTCCGGGTTATGTCTGTCAGTAAACTGTCTGTACAAGGTTTTTAGTCTTGACAGCAGTCTACTTTTCTGTCGGTGCAGTGCGTCAATAGTTGCGTTGCGGAATAAGTCTTCTCCGTCAGTGTGTTGTTACCGAGGTATCGTTTTGTCCATTGTTCGTTGGATTGTCTCATCCATTAGTCTTATATACCTGTCAATCTCCTCGTTTGACAGATTTCTGTTGGACGGTGGGTAGAGCGAATTCGAGGAGAGTGCTCTAGTCAGTGTTCTGGTGAAGTGTGTCCAACGCACCCTACTATAATTGTATTGTAGGAATGCCTTTGAACAAACTCATCCAATTCCGCAATTTCGTTGGGAACAGTTATTTCGGTGCTGAGACCGCAATGGTCACTGTCATACACGAAAGTGCGTAGACAGTTTGTAGTTTGTTGGTTAGTACATGTCAGTTGTATTCGTGAGTCGAACAGCAGAAGATCCAAATAGGACCCGTGTCTGGGAAACGACGGACTATCTGTCGCCTTAAGCCCGAGTCGATACATCACACTGTGCTGACCCCACCAATTGAATAGTAGGTTCCCTCTAGTATTTGGTGTATTATTTCCCCAATCACTATGTTTGGCGTTGAAATCTCCGCCGATAATAAAATAGTTGTCTTCCAATTCCAGCCTCAGAAATTGGAAAAGTGTCTCGAGCTCTGAGATAAATAAGTTGGATTGAGTAGCCTTAGGTGCATAGACAGACACCATGTACAACCGCTTTCCACTACGGAGGGGGATATACACGATGCATGCTTCCAGCACCTGGAACCTACGTACTATACGACTGTATACTCTTTTAAAACGTATACCTTTTCGTACGAAAATCGCAACGCCTCCTCCCTGAATGGAGTTGGGTCGGTTTCTCCGTACTATTTTGTATCTTCTGTGCCTCATTTTGTGTCCTTTGGTAAGCTTAGTTTCGCTAACCAAAAGCACATCAGGGGCTTGGTCTTCAAGCAACTTAAATAGTGCGGCTCGTCGTTCGAGCCTAATCAGTGAATTCACATTCACAGCAAGGACCTTAAGAGTTTGCTCCGCCACGTACGTACCCATTACGGCAAAAGGTGCGTTAAGCCAGGCAGCAGCGCGTATACTTGATCCACCCGCGCGGTCTGTTCAGTTAAATGACGTTGTAGCAAGATAGCTAGCATGTCAGATACTGGTTCAGGTGCTCTGGGCGCTGGGGCCTGAGAAGCAACCTTCGCTTGCTGTACCGTATTTCCCCTACCTGCCGCCATTTAGGCGTAGGTAATATGGGGAGTAACGGCTGGTGTTTGCAAATGCACGGGTGGACGTTTCACTTCTACTTTCTGCTGCCGGGCCAGATTTATTCTCTTGATATACTGGAATTTGGGACAAGCCCGATAATTTGCGGTGTGTCCCGTGTTCCTACATAAAGCACAAGAGAGTTGGCTTTTTTCAGATGCTCCGTCCTTACCCAGGGCGCATTCCCCAGACTTGTGGTTCTTTCCGCACTTCACGCATCGAGGCTGCATTTCGCAGTTCGACGCGGCGTGCCCGAACCTCTGGCAGCGAACACATTGTAAAATGTTTTCGCTCCTCTTTAATTTCTCCCAATGTACAACCTGGCAGTCTAGGACTTTAATACTCCTTAGACTATCCAGATTGCTGGTGGGACTTAGCTGGACCAGGAAAATCGGCAGTTGCCGCTTCTCCCGTTTGGCTCTAGGCGTGACAAACGGCTTGACCCCCACGAATTTGAGCCCTTCGCACTCTTTCTCTTTCAGCAGTGCAAGGAGCTCCTCCGGATCAGTCGACGGTTCTAACCCCCTCAGCAGCATTGTTTGCAGCTTCTCCCCTTTCGGGGTGTAGGAGAAGAACTCCGTCGTCGAATCCCTCAATAAACTTTCAATTTTATGGTAGCGCTCCACTGTGTTACAATGGATCGCATGCCTATCTACACTTAATCTTTTTATAAAAAAATTACAGCCTATGGCCGACTTACACAGTTCTATGGTGTCTTTTAATTCCAATTTGTAAGTATTAATTGGAGGTACTTTGTGTCTGTTGATTTTCTGCTGTTGTTGTTGTTTCTGGTGTTGCTGCTGTTGTTGTTGCTGGTTTTGTTGCTGCTGATGCTGCTGATGCTGCTGCTGCTGTTTTTGGGACTTGTGCTGTTGATGCTGTTGTTGTTGTTGTTGCGCTTGTGATTTTTGTTGCTGCATATTTTGCCTTTGTTTTGTCTGTACTTGTTTTTGCTTTGGCACTTGTGCTGGTTTTTGTTGTTGTAGCGAATTCTGTTCGCTATTTGTGGGCTGTTGCTGAGAGCTCAGGAGTTGTTGTTGCTCCATCTGCCTTCTCGCCACTTGCTTGGCTTTAATGCCAAGCACCTGTTGTTGCAGCTCTTTAATGGTGTTGTTAATTGCATGGAGTTCTTCTTCTTCATCATCAGACTCCGTGGCCGCTAGGGATCGGAAAGCATTCTCACCCCCCCCATCAGACATGTATAGATATTGTTCGTTGTCTGATTCAGCTGCCGCTTTTGTTGTCGTTGTCGGCGCCGCTTCCCTTCCTTTACCAGACAACTTTTCAGTAGCTGTCAGGGTGGGGTGCTTTAGAGGATTTGGATTTGGAGGTGTCTTATGCCTCCTCCTTCGCTTTCTTGTCACATTTTCTGGTGACAACTTCCCATCTGTTGGTCCCACTATTGGAATAGCGGGCCGTTTATTGTCTCTCATTTCAATTTACTAATTGTCTAATTGTCTTTTTGATTAAATTTAAAAAAAAAAAGAAAAAAAATCGATGACACTTTTACGGGAATCGAACCCACGACCCCTGTTTAATCAGTCGGCCACCACTATAGACGCGCCACTGAACCAATTGGCAAAATTGTTTCTAAATTGTTTTTTATATATATTTTTTTTCTTATTCACTCACTTGAAAAGCCGAATCACATCTAATCTGTACGGAGGTTTATGAACGACTGATAAAATCGTTTATTGGCGCCCGAGCAGGGACATGGCGAATATAAAAGTATACGCGAGTACAGGAGTTGTTTAAAAGTGAATTCACGCGCTATATGATAGTAAAAGTGTACCACAGTAGGCTTTTACAACAGAGCCAATACCTCTACGAAATAAGCCAAAAAGGAACAATACAACCCTTCCGAAGAGCATTGTATAAAATTTTAGTGAACCACCAAGGGCGACTTTCAATAGAAAACCTCTACGAAGGAGTCAAGGAAGAACTCATCTTTTGACAACATTGACCAACTCTCCAGCATCCCAACCTACCCGGAAGAGACATGATACATATCATAATCTTAATGTAAGTCAATTACTTGGATCTCAAAATCTTATAACCTTAAGAACCCAAAGAAATTTAACAAAGAAACAGAAAAAGCAATTATTTTTTGTGAACATATTTTTAATTGTACTAATTTTTATAAAATCGAACAGTCGTAACTGCAAGAATTCAATTCACTAGTTTTAAGTTATCAAATTATTATCATCTAGCATATATATTATTTTCAAAGCTATTATTGACATAATAATGTAGTTTCGGGTACATAGCATACTGTCACACAAACAAAATTATATTCTAAATTTCCCTCATACCTAACGAACGTAATTTCATAACTACAAAAACATAAACAATTATTATTTCACAAAATGGAAGAACTTAAAAGAGCTGTTGTCCATCTCACTGGTGCAGTGAATGCGCAAATTGAAAAAAATGAGGGAAATAGAACAAAAGCTCATGTCAATAGAACTCGGTAATGTATCATCTAACCCAAACCCAACAACACCTGCAATTCCGAGAAGTGAACAAGATCTGAGGAGATAAGTAGATTACCCGATGGAGTCAAGGACCTTCAGACATTCGATGGCAATCCAGTCCAGTATATCTCCTGGATCCACAATGTGGAAAACATATTAAAGGACTATAAGATCTTAAAGTAAAAACCCCTCTATAGAGCCATACTGCAGAGTATCAGGCAAAAAATACGCTTCGGTAAATCATCAATTTTCATTGATCATCAATGAAATGTTCATCAGAGGATTAAATATGGAACTGTCAAAAATGTTATTTATCCAAAAACCGCTTACTCTTCAGGAAGGTTATGCTTCGTGTTTAGAAATCCAGAACCTAAACTATAGGAGTATGACAATACACCCAAAAATCAGTAATAATGCCATAACCACTCCGGTAAACCAGATCCTATCCCGAATCAGGAAACATTAACGCCACAACAAACGTACATGGCCTATAACATCCATCATAACCAACATCGTACGAACGAACCCCAAAAATCGAGGCCGCAAAGAACCGATATTTCTCCTCCAAGACCGACTCAGCCTAAACCCCCAATTCCTATGGAAACCTTTGTCCAGACTCGGCAAGTTAACTATATGAACAAACCTGCTATACGAGCGCAGCTCAGTCATTATCAACAAATGTATAACGAACAATCCCGAAACAACTCAGATAATTACTATCCTCAGAAAAAGCAAAGATTGTTTAATATTCAAAATCAGAATGAAGAAGAATATCTCGAAAACTTTGAGCAAGAGCTTACCCAGGAAGATCACTATGAACCTCAACTAGAGGAACCAGGGACGGAGTCTACTGAGTTAAAATTTATGATAGGCTCCTGTCTAGCATACTATACGTAAGGTATGTCACTAAAGCGGGCCGCAACCTAAAGTTTCTGGTAGATACGGGCGCAAACAATAACTTTGTGAAACCAGAACTAGCAACCAACGCACGTTTGGCCTAAAAACCCTTTACCATCCAATCAGCCGGAGGAGAAATTCGTATCGACAAAAAAAATTAGCGAGAAGTTTTTTGAAAGTGTCGGAAACAAAACTGTCAAAGACTTTTTCGTTCTTCCAGGACTTAGAACATTCGACGGTATCATTGGTGATGCCACCCTCAAGCAGATGGAAGCTATCATAGATGGACAGAATAACGTCCTAATAATAAAACCAGGAATATGGATACCGCTGGAAGAGAAAAAGTCAGCCCAGGTAAACAATATGGGATTAAAACATAACCATATTGCCATGAAAATAGAAGCCAACACCTTAACGTATTCACAAACTATGCGCAGTGCTGAAGAAGACAGTACAGATTTGATTCCACACCGCGATGTGCCGTTAAACGTTTTAAGGAACCAGTTAGTCATCTCTCAAGGACGAGAGTTATATGCCCATGAAGAGCCGCATCCAACCTTCCATAGACACTACATTCGGCTCCAGAATATCACGAAAGAAAATTTGATAAGGACTCTCAAAGAGAAGCTCAATCCTAATATAATCAATGGCATAAAAATATCAGAAATCTATATCCCCCTCCTGAATAAAATATATAAGGAAAACTTCAGCAAATTCAAAATCCGTATAACACAGAGAATAGTAGAAGACCTACGTAATGAAGAGAATAAAATGAGAGTCATTCTAGAAGACATAACAGGGCGCATCGCAACGAGCGAGAAAACAAGGAACAATCTTGGAAAAATATTATTTTCCAAAAATGTTCGTGAAACAGGTTGCAAGGGCCTGCGAGATATGCAAAACTAGTAAGTATGATTGACATCCTTTTAGATATGAGCTCCAGGAAACTCACAATCCCACCTTTCCCACGGAGATATGGATATCATCGAGCTTGACCGGGAAAAGTTTATAACATGCGTAGATAAGTTCTCGAAGTTCACAAGATTCTTCCACATAAAAGAGAAATCGGCTCTTTACTTAAGGATGAAAATAATTAAAATTCTGCACTACTTTTCCGTGACCCAAGTTATTGTAGTAGACAACGAAGGCAGCTTTTTAAGACCAATAATTTCAAATTTTATCAAATCTCTTGGCATTAAAATCTATTTGACCCCATCCCAAAAAAGTGAAGTAAATGGGACGGTGGAAAGCATCCATTCTACAATTCTGGAAATATCTAGGTGTCTGCGGAAAGAGTATCCTGATATTAAGATGAGAGAAATCATAGAAATTGGAGTGGATCGCTATAATATCACTATTCACTCAGTGATACAAAAGAATCCCAGTGATATTTTCTTCAGAAGGAGCCAACGGATCAACTATCAAAACCTTGTTAATTTCCAAGCAAAGGTTAACGAAGATCTTGCCGAACTTATTAAAAGGAATCAAAGCAGTGAGAACCGTATAAGAAACATTCCAAAAAAGTAAGAACCAGGAGTAACTATTATGCAGCAGTTTAACGCCGCGACGGTAAACAAAATCCCTTGTACACAAAAGAAAAGGTGCTTAAAGACAACAAGGTTACGGCAGTAACCGAATCTAGAAAAAATATCCACAAATCCCAAATTAAAAATACTTCTCAATAAAGACTCTGTTTAATTTCAGGATGATGCAACGTTTGGTGCTCTTAACAGTCAACATATACGAATACAACACACCTATAATATATATACGAGTATATATACAACACATTAAAGTTGGGAAAAAGCAAGATAACCAGTGGAACCTTCAGAATGGTGTACATCATTAATCTGACAACCTACGAAGATATAGTCAGCAACCTCACTCCCCTGATCAATTATTAGGCAGGCTACGTTGTAAGAACACAGGAAGCCGAAGATCCATTAATTGGATTAGGTCGGTCTGGAAATGGATAGCCGGAACACCCGATGCGACAGATTGCCATAATAGATAACAACAACAACCAGTTCAAGATTAATGAGCGCTTAACATCGATTACTAGAGAGATATTGGAAGGTTACAACAGGATTTTTAAAAGACTAGGCAATTCCAGCGTACGAGCAGATGCTCTTTAATAAGCTCGGCCTAATAAAAGAAGAACTCAGTTAAATCGTCTCAGCAATGCACTTGGCAAAGAAAGGGATCATTAACACCAACCTTCTAAATAAAGAGGAAATTCTGGATGTGCTTTTGCAGATAGAAACTCTCCCGTATGAGATGAGATAGTGAAACCTCTTACGACTTCAAAGTTAATTCAAGGATTCAAGAGATCACTGAACCTAGTCGGAAGACTAAATTCAGTGACCCTTGTCTGTGTCCAGGTCACAACGGGATCACGAGAAATGAAATCGCCGATGAACTTGCCAGGCAAGATCCAGAGAATCGTTTTTCAGGACACGAATCTTCGTTGGGTCTGCCTGCGTCCTCGGTTAAGGCTTCCATTGACAGTTGGCTCTAATATGAGCACAACTGCAAATGGCATAACTCCACTGAATGTAGGCGAACCAAGTGAATGCTTTGCGACGTCTTTAGGAAGTCAGCGGTCTTTCTGCTGTCACTCAGCAGGAAAGACTGCAAGTTGCTTATTGGAGTCATAATAGGGTATTACACTTTTGCTAAATACTTAAATGTGCTGGGCATAATTGACATAACATCCTGCGATGTTTGCTGTGAAAGTGATAACGACACCGCGGAGCAGTATCTCTGTGAATATCCGGCTTACACTCACATCAGGCTTTAGGTACTCGGCGCTGCCATGGTATGTGCTCGTACTGTTTTCACCTTATCACTGAAGCGCTTACTCATCTTTCTTTGTAAGACTGAAAGATTACATTAAAAGAAACTTACAAAGGGTAAAATGGACTAGTCCTTTATCTGAATGCTCTGTTCCGACAGTAAAAAAAAATCTTACTTTCGCCAAATTAGTGTAGATTTTGTTCCACAAAAGTGGACCCCTTATTTCTAAAACCATACTGTCGGATATTGAGAAGTTTTCGTGTTTCGAGATACTTTATGAGCAGGTTTATCAGGGTTTCCATGACCATGGAAAGAAGGGACGTGTGTTTAATGGGTCTGTAGGGGGAGAGAGAATAAGATTTGCCTTTTTTATGCTGTATTCCATGTGTTCGGAAAGAGCCCTAAAGAGTAGGATTGATTAAAAAGCTTACTCAACGGTTTTGCCGGCGTGGAAGAAGCAGTATTTCTAATGTTTTTGACGAGCGACCAAAAATGTATACTACCTTTGGGGCATTGTAGTATTTTTTTCTTGGTCTTATATGACCGAAGTTTTACAGCTCGAGTCCTGCCATGCATTTTCTTTTGGTCTGATACTCTTAATCCGATAAGGGAGAAAGGCTCTCATTCTAAGGAGAATAGTGTCTGTGATCATATTTTGCAGCGGAATCCACGTCATTATCGAGGAAACATAACGACTAATTAAAATTCCTAAAGAAGGTGTTAAGTCCGCTCTAATTGGAGCGGTTCTTTTAGGAATTTTTCTTCTAACTGTGTAGTCCGCATACGAGAAATTAGCTGATATAACACAAGTTGTTTTTCGCATCGAAGAATGTCAAAGCCGATTTCAGTATGAGGTTACAGTAATATTATACAATTCTTTGTATGTATTCGTTAAAGGTATTACTGTCCAGTTTTTGGCTTCTGTAAATAAAGCAAAGGTGGTGGAGTTTGGTAAGCTACATCACTACGCAAGTAAATGGCGGTGAGAAAAGAATAAAGGCACTAGTTCGTAGGCAGGTAGCTTCAGGTCAAAGTGATCTGATAGGTGTGGGCGGGGATCTACTAGGGTTTCACTAAGTGCCAAAACAGATGACGTTGTTTTGCAACAATTTCAGATTTTTCGTGAATTGGATATGTTCGAGCTGTTGAAGGTATATGTTGTCGCAAGCTAAGATCGGATGTTAGTCCTAGGTAAATAAATTCATTGCCAACTTCAATATTTTTACTTACCAGATACCAATTTTAATTCAGTAATCCACATTGTGGTTTGCAGATCATAAATCGTGACTGATAAGTATTGATTCTAAGACCCCAAGCACGTATGACACTATTTGTATAAGTTTATCAATTTGCAGGTACAACAAAAAAAAACTAAGAATTGTCAACCACATCTTTTGTCGGAATACTGTTACCTGTAAATTTACCGATTAACGTTATCTTAGTAAAACTGAAATTGAATTTAAACTCTCAAAAACTTATTCCTAAATCATCTGAATTTGTCTGGTCATTTTCTTCGCTTAACACATTGGAGATTTGAACATGTTTGCTACGTGATTACTATTAACACATCATGTATCATATTTAGAATTTTTTTTCCTATCTGTTGAACTGTTTTCCCATTTTCTTCACGTTCAATTTATTGGGTTTATGATGACCACCCCACTCAAACCATTTGCTCTTTCATGTAAGCGCTTTTTCAATTCCCTTATTTTACCAATCACGTTTCTCACTTTCCGTCTCTTCCGCATCATGTTACTCATATTTCTTTTAGTTTTGAAAGGACCATGCCGGTCATAATTTCTAATGGTCCTTTCATCACTGAATAGATGACATCAGGGAACAAGCACTACGTGCATTCATTGATATTTGACCTTTCACCGATGACTTGAGTATGGCTCTTTTCCACCAGCTCAAAAGAAATATTATATTATTGAATTTTAGAATAGAAAAATTTTAACTGGATTTCGTGATTATTATAGTACGAGTAGTACTCGCATACATACAATAGTTTTTTTGCAATATTGAATATTGATATGAAGTTGACGCATGTTGAAGCTTCACAATTAAATATAAAATGGGGAGAAAATGATTTGTGTTTAAAAAGTTTGTATAGTATTGTAAATGCAAGCAAATTATGATCAATTTGTGTTAACTGAGCAACGAAGTACTTTCTTTAAATTGATTAGTAATAAGTTTTGTAGTACACAGATTTTAAGGGGTGATTGTATGACATGTTTTGAGAAAAATACGAGTATCTTGTTAGTGGGGAGGTTCGGAAATGCATCCCCTGCGTGGTACAGAGGTTTTAAGCATAGCTTTGCGCTGTCCGATTTTGACTCCTATTGATAATAACATCATTCAATCATGTATGGAAACAAATTGAATATTATTGAACTTGTAACTATGAGTGCTTTAATTGTTTCAAATTAACAGTCGACCTAAAATTAATGTGACAAAAGTTAATGAAGATCAAAAGTGATTTTTTTTTAGAAACAAAAAATTTTGATTTTGTCATAATTTTTTTCAGAAAACTATTTTATTAATCCCCAATTTTTGCAACTTTGAAACATGTATCCAGTATTATATTATCATATTTGCAAAACAAAAAACCAAAAGTCAGTAGTTTTCAAGACGCGTCCCAACTTGTTCAAATTGTAAAACTCAAAAATGGTGTATTCTTTAAGAATAATAAGACATATAAAATTACATTGATAAATTAAACAACTGCTTTAGCAGAAATCGTTCGCTGCTACGAAAACGTTTTACACTACGTCAGAAACTATCCAAATATCAGTTATAGACACCTAAGCAGACATTTTAATCTAAGTAGAACTTCCATCATATACCAGTACAGAAGCTACAACTCGGAGACTCAGAGAAGCGTTTGGAAATCTGCAATTACATTCTAGATAGACACTTTGTGAAAGAAAACTTTATTGGCCGGATTCTATGGGCAGATGAGTTCAAATTTACCAAGGATGGAATCATTAATTTCCAAGACCTACAAACCTTGGCAGAAAGAAACCAGCTATTCAGCATAAGTTCAACATTAATATGATATCAGGCATATTGGGTAAGAAGCTGATCGGACCCTACCGGCTTCCTGCAAGCCTTAATTCAAATCTCGTCTTGGAATTGTTACCAAAGAAATTACCAGAACTATTAGGCGATATACCACTGCAACAAAGAACAGCTATTTTGTATCAGGATACCATCCAACACACTGTGGATGGATTTTTTTTATAGGATCCGATGAAGGACATTGTTCACTCATCAGAAATTCTAACATTGGAGGACTGGAACCTATAGGATTGACGAGACAGCTGTGAAAGCTCGAGAAGGATTGGACAGTATGGACATTGTTAGAGTCTGTTGGCACATGACGTCATTAGGATACACACTCTGACAACGCACCCACGCAACAAGTCCCCCTACAACAGTTGGTACCAATGCCATTGGTATAAGTAAAAACCAAAAATGACAGAAGAATAAAAAAAAGGCACTTCTTTGTCGAACTACATTGAAAGCGGTGTTTTAGTGTACGTTATTTTTAACAGTTTTATAGTCCATTTAAATTCCAGTTTATACAGGGTGTCCCAAAAATCAACGTCAAGTCGGAAACGGGTGATAGGTCAAGTGGTGTCGGTTATCACAAAATTATAAATAAAAAATCTTAGTCATGTATTTATAAAATTATTGGCACTCAAAAAAAAATCAAGAAATCTGACACCCTTTAACGATCTTTCAATTGCTATGACCGCAAATCCTTACTTTTCTTCGTTTTTTTTTTCACCTAGCCCTGAGTAATTCTTCTGTAAATTACGGTCCAAAATTGACTGTATCATAACTATATCGTTTTTAACTAAAATATTGCTTTTTAGTCCATCCATGTATCTGAAAATCATTAATCACCCAACTTGAACTGACTGTACTGATAAAAAGATGTACTATGTCATTTTGGCACTGACAAGCGAACAATTTGGATAACGTTTAAGTCTACCAAATATATGATCAATGCACGTTTGAGAAGAGTATGTAATTCGAGTTGGTTTATCAATACATGAGTACATCCCATTTGCCGACATCACGGCTAGATATTTATGTAGTACAGGTGATTCACTTAGGATATCTAAATTAATATCTCCCAAGATAAATATATTTTTTACTTTTTCAGCACCCAATAAACAACTCAGTTCTTCGACAAAAACGACCTTACTCTTTTCGTGCAACCTATAAACGCATATAAAAAAAAAATTTTCTTCAATTGTGCAAGAAACTTTAATTACATCCGTACTTATTAGATTACAACGTGTAGTACTCATACTCTAAGTAATCGTTTACAAACACAGCAACTCCTCCTGCCACATATGAATCATTGCACTTAGCATGAAAATTAAAACCCGGTATATTATAAAGTTCTTTTTCACGTTCAAATATCCAAATATCAGAAAGGAAAATTTGATAATTCTTAATAACAGATAGATTCTTAATCAAGATAGGCTAGTAATAAATCAAAAATTTTTCTCATGATTCGAATATTTTGGTGAATAATGGAAAACCGTAAATTATTAGAATGAAAAACACTTTTTAACGTCTTATCTTCAAATTTACAAAATGGAATAACATTTTGAATACGGCTTTGGGAATCATGGAGTACGTTATTATTATTTATCATAGTGAAGAAATAAATTTGGATAAGGTCTTCTAGGTCTTCAAAACAACAAATTTGTTGTACCTTTCTTGTTTTTTTTATCAAAATGACTCCTCTACTAATCCACAAGTAAGAAAACTTTCTCTCTATTCACAAAAATCCAGTGCTTTAGCGCATTCAAAGGTTGAGTTACTCGGCGGCTTTCTGACAATCTTCTTGACGTAGCACGATTTTTATTTCATCAGGAGAGATGTTTACACCTAAGCCATCCGTCAGCAATTTGACAGCTGAGTCCAACGCGTTCTGATTGTTTACATTGGGAACACCGATGACATCAACACATTCCCTCAAAGGTTTCTGTTGCAAAGAATTTATAATGCTTTGTAGTTTGTTTACCTTTTCAGGGTGGTTACCTTTTCTTTGTTTCTTCTTTCAGGGTGTTAACGAGTAGCAGCGAGTGAGCGGTGATTTTGTTATAAAGAACATCGAGTGTGATAGCACCAGTGTGGGAATATTTATGTTGTTATCAACACTGGGAGATGACACAGTACCCAATGAAGAGAGTGATACATTCGATGCAGAAACGGAACTGACAAAATTTTCTCTTCGCGGAGTAAGTGGTGGTGAATGTGTTGATTTTCGCCTACGTTAATCACATGAATTACACCGATACGGAATATTGTTTGTTTTTATGTATTCAATACCACTTTGCTGTAAATTCACACAAGCTAGGTGGTACTAGACCTTGCACACTGCGCATTCGATTTTTGACCCAGATCTTTCAACTTTAAGTCCACATTTACACAGCATAATTAATATGCAAAGATTTGAAATTTTATAGAAAAAAACTATGTGATTCTAATAAAATATAAATCACTAAATACTTTGGAATTTATTGGCTAGAAAACCACAATTTAGTCAGATTAACAGAAGCAGTGAAAACCACGACCGTTCACCTCAAACACAATATTTACTCCGTTCACAGCCGAACACTTGGTCCTTCCGAGCCGGATTTATATACATATACGTTTTTTTTCCCCTTGTTTCATTGCTGTAAATATCTGTAAAGACAGTTAAGTTGTCAATTAAAGTCATTAACTAAAGACTTCCGAATCCCAAGAGACTAAATTTGGAACCCGTATCTCGACAGGAGCAACGCGCTTTCACAAGTAAGTGATTTCTTAATTATCTTTGTTCCTGTTTCTTGGTAAAAAAACATATTCGCACATAATGGCAAATCACTTTTTTTTCTTTTTTCGTTATAAAAAAATAACTTAACACTCAAGTGGGTATTAATACACTTAAAATGCCTGAGCACGTGTTAAGTCTTTAGGAAAATGGGCCAGAGAGAGAAAGAGAAAGGCTCATACGCTGAAGCAAATGGAGAAAGATGTGTCAAATTTTTCCAAGACTGGCTCTGCAAGGCGAACAGCCAACTACATCTCCAGTCGACTGTCTGTATTGGAAAAGACAATGGAAGCAGCAACTGCTCTGGAGTCTTCAGCAGAGAAGGAGTTAGGTGAGGCTGATACGATCTTCGAACAAGTTATATCGAACGAGGGTTATACTTTGAGTATCGCTGCGACTTGTTAGTGCAGTCAACTGAAAAGAAGGTAGAAAGAGATGAATCAGAGTCCAAAGAAACACTTCCTAGGAAGGTATATATTCGATTGCCCAAAATTAATTTGCCTGTGTTCGCTGGGAGTTATGAGTCATGGTGAGCCTTTCGTGACTTATATTTGTCCTAAATTCATTATAATGCAGCACTCTCGGAAATACAAGAAATGCATTATTTAAAAACAGTGTTTCAGGGGAAGCGGAGAAAATTTGGCTCACTTGAGAATCGACAACGGCAACTATAGCAAGGCATGGGATATCTTAACGGACCGTTATGATCACCAACGGTTCCTAATGAACACACGGTTCAAATCCCTCTTCAACCAACCTTCGATTTCTCAAGAGGGATCCGAGTCCATCAAGGAATTGCTCGATACATCGATGGAAGTTGTCCACAGCTTGGAAAATCTTAAAGTTCCAGTTCAGCATTGGGACGTTGTACTGATTTTTATCCAACGAAAACGCAGCACCTTTGGGAAGAAACGCTTGGAAGTAAATCAAACAACAAGGAACTGCCTACATTTTCCGAATATACTAACTTTTTGGAGACGAGATTCCGCTCATTGGAGGCTGTTAATCATCAGCAAGCGCGACCAGCAACAAATTCTTCCAGAAATGTACTACAGCGGAGTAGTTTCCATACGTTGACGAAAGCTGAGAGGTTTTCCTGCAAGCTGTGCGAAGAGGTTAACATCCCATTCGTAAATGCGGACGATTTTTGCAAATGAGTACAGCGGGCCGATGCCAGTATATATGTAGGTCGATTAGGGATTTGTAGACACTGCTTAGCATATAGCCATACCACAGCACAGTGTCCAAGTAATCGTAGGTGTTACTACTGTGAGCAGCCACATCACTCGCTTTTACATGCAACACAAGCCATAGGTCGTCAG
Organism: Volucella bombylans; assembly: GCA_949129095.1. NCBI lineage: Eukaryota > Metazoa > Arthropoda > Insecta > Diptera > Syrphidae > Volucella > Volucella bombylans. Next base: position 39,131,250 of record OX422143.1, read on the forward strand.
TCAAGTGATTCTCAAACTCATTCACAGCGAGGATCACAGAGTTATTTTAACACGACGATGAATGCCGAAGCTTCAAGGTTTGTACCTAACAACGGGGTACAGCCTTCCAGTAGTGCGGTCGTAAACAGTTTCCATTCTCTGCCGAATACATCCAACCAAGTTTTATTGGCCACTGATTTGATAAAGGTTAGGTCGCCGTTAGGTGAGATTTATTCGCTTAGGGCCTTGCTCGACTCGGGTTCTAAAGCGAGTTTTATAATAAAGTCAGCTGTGCAACTACTGAGGTTATAACCAAAATCTATTCACGTTAAGATTTCCGGTTTGGGTTTAGTCAACAGTGGCACTTGTCAGAGGGTTGTTCACATCATGCTTGCGTCGCATCATTCAACTTTCGAGTTATTGATTAGAAAATAAAATGCGTTTAAAACTAAAAAACTAAAACTATCCTCCCGGTGGCTCAATTTTTTTTTTTTTTATAATGAGCACGCGCTCAAGGGGTTTGAGTACCCTTCAGGTGATTGTACACAGCGCGGGCAATGGGACCACCTTAATGATCTCGTTTTAGCAGACCCAACCTTTTTCAAACCAGAAAAGGTTGATGTTCTTCGGGGAACCGATGTTCTCGCCGAGATCTTGCTACCTGAGCTGATAAGACCGAAGCAGGAGGATATGCCAGTAGCTCAAAAAACCAGATTAGGTTGGATTATATTTGGAAAGGCTCCAGTTCAGGCTCAACCCATTCGAAGTTTCTTCCAAATGACAGATCTCGATGCTCGGCTTCGCATGTTTTGGGAACAGGAAGAGGCTCCATTTGAATACCATCAGTCATCGGAGAATGTTGCTTGTAAGGAACACTTCGCTAAGCATGTGAGGCGTACTGGTGATGGGCGATACCAAGTAGCTCATCAGTTTAAAGGAACTGATTATCCAATCCTGGGCAGATCACAGGAAGGTGCTTTGCAACGCTTCAGGACCTTGAAGAAACGTTTCAGTTCTAATCCTCAGTTAGAAGAGCAATATGCCGCACGCCTAGAAAAATACATCAAATTAGGACATATGAGCGAGGTAAAACAGAATGACATACCCAAGTTAAGTCACTATTTCCGGCCGCATCACTCAGTTATGAAGGAGGTGAGTTTTACAACAAGGCCCAGAGTCCTGTTTAATGCATTCTTCAGGACGTGGAATGGGATCTCATTGAACGACCAAGTCATGACAGGACCCTCTCTTCAAATTAATGTAACTGACATCATCCTTCGGTGGCGGCTTTACCGGTACACATTTACGGCTGACATCGAGAAGATGTATGGTTAAATCTGGGTTAGCGATCAGGATTCCTATTACCAACTGGTCGTCTGGCGAAAGGATCCATCAGAGGAGCTCACGTTCTACCGCCTTATAGCTGTCACGTTTGGTATGGCTTCGGCTCCGTATCTAGCCATACGAACCCTGAACCAGTTAGCAGAAGAATCCTGTCGTCAATTCCCGTTAGCAGCACAGTTAATAGACAAGGAAATGTATGTTGACGACCTTATCTCCGGCGCAGATACGCTAGAAGAAGCCAAAATGGAGATACAGAAAGTTAAAGCAACACTCCACTCAGCAGGATTCAACCTTCGAAAGTGGACGTCCAACAGGAAGGAAATTCTTCAAGCCATCCCAAGCAAAGATTATGAGTACTCATTCTTGGTACCCTCAGAAGGTTTGGATCACGTCAAAACGCTGGGTGTTCACTGGCTTCCTACCTCGGACATATTCAGCTTTCGGTATATTCCCTCAATGAATCCTTTGTATACGAAAAGGTTTATACTTTCGGCGATTGCGCGACTATTCGACCCGTTAGGCTGGATTTCGCCATGCATTATTAAGGCTAAGTGCTTTATGCAACACCTTAGGATTTGAAAGATATCTTGGGACGATCCCGTCGTCCCCGATATCCTAGAGGAATGGGACATCTTTTACAATGACTTAGTCAAAATTAATGATTTAGGTCAACCAAGGTGGGTACACACAATAGGTAGGTCACAAAAGATGGAGCTTCATTGTTTCAGCGACGCCTCGGAGAAGGCTTATGGAGCAGCCGCATAACTCAGGGTTGAGGACAACGAACATAGGGTCCATATGCATCTGTTGATCGTGAAATCCTCCAGTCGTTCCCAGATCTCGGCAGAAAAGAGACGTGTTTCGGCTTTTTCTAAAGTAAAATAAAAATAGTGATTCAGTTTCTATAAGGAATTAGTTGCAATTTCGCTAACTTACTCGGTAGCCCGGTGGTTAGCGGCGTTTGTCATCGCAACGTGTTCGCGGATCCGGGTTCGAATCCCGGGCTAAATTCTGAACTCTTTTTTATTTTTATTTTTTTTTGTTCTCGCAAATTGTGTGAATTAAAAACAAAAACAAAAGGTAAAAGGAAAGAAATCACGTGATGGATGGTGGAGAGCGTTCCGCTCTTCCCATAACCGGACTTATAAAAGGCAACATTACGGTTGCTGGTGCCATGGCGAAAGCCGTCAAAAGAAGGAGTAGGTTGAGAACCCCTCCTAATTTAAGGAAAAAAAAATAAGTGAGTTGAAAGGAGATAAAGTTGAGGTCCATTATGAGGGGGCAATAACAACTTTGCCTCTCTAGATGAAGAAATAACCAATATTACCAGCAGCATATTAAAGCTGGAAGAAAAAGTGCATGCAATTAAGCAGAAACAAACTGCGAGCAGGCAGAGGGAGCAATCAAAAGTAGAGAGCTCCCAACAACAAAAACTACAAGAGCAGAAACAACAACTGCAGCAACAACGAAACCAGCAGCAGCAGAAACAACAACTGCAGAAAACAATACAGCAGCAGCAGAAACATCAACAGCTGCAAAAACAAGAAAAGCTGAAACCACAGCAGCAACAACAACAACAACAACAACAACAACAACAACAACAACAACAACAACAGCAGCAGCAGCAACAGCAACAGCAGAAGAAGAAGGAGAAGGTGCCTCCTATCAACACCTATAAATTAGAGGCAAATGAAACCAAGGACCTGTGTAAGTTGGTCATTGGTAATAATTTTAATATTAAGCGATTGGGGAACGACCGCCATGCCATCCACTGTAATACAGTGGAGGAAAGTGAAAGAGTTCCTAAAGGAAACGACGACGGAACACTACTCATTCACACCAAAGTGTGAAAAGCGGCAATCGATGCTGCTGAAGGGGTTGGAACCGTCTTCTGATCCTGAGGAGATCCTGGCACTGGTCAAAGAGAAGGAGTGCGAAGGACTCAAGTTTGTGGAGGTAAACCCATTTACCACAGGTAGAGCCAGGCGGGAGAAACGGAGTCTGCTGTTTTTCCTGCTGCAGCTCAGTCCCGAAAGCCCTCTGGATAGTCTAACGAGTACCAACGTCCTAGACTACCAGGTGGTTCACTGGGAAAAATTAAAAAGGAGCGAAGGCGTTATACAATGCATTCCTTACCACAGGTTCGGGCACGCCGCGTCGAATTGCCATGCAGCCACGATGCGTGAAGTGCTCAGCTGCAACAGCAGGTACAAGAACAGCCCAAGTGGGTGGACCAGATCTACGCACTGTTGCCGGAATTAACGCAAAACATGAATAATGAGTACGCACATGACAGAACAAATGTTGAAGGTCGTTGCGGTGAATGTTAATTCACTGATTAGGATCGAACGAAGAGCCACGATATTTAAATTGCTACAAGACCAAACTCCTGATGTATTTTTCGCTAGCGAAACCAAGCTAACCGATAAGCACAAACTGGAGTACAATAATTATATTGTGAGAAGAAGAAATCGGCCCAGATCCAAAAGTGGAGGCGGTGTTGCGATCTTCATTAAACAAGGTATAAAATTTCACAGAGTGTGCAAGCGAATGTTGCGCAGGTTCCGGTGTTGGAGGCAGTCGTCATTTACATCCCGCTCCGCAGTGGAAAACGACTGTACTTGGTCTCTGTTTATGCACCTGAGGCTTCACAATCCGCTCTATTCATTACAGAGCTCGACACGCTTTTTCGACTTCTGAAGCTGGAATTGGGGGAGAATTATTTTATAATCGGTGGGGATTTCAACGCTAAACACAGAGATTGGGGAAATGCCAAATACTAGAGAGAACGTACTACTCGATTGGTGGTGTCAGCACGATGTCATGTATAGACTCGGTCTTAAAGCGACGGATAACCCGTCGTTTCCCAGAGGCGGGTCTTATTTGGATCTACTGCTGTACGACGAACGCATACGACTGACAGGTACGAATTTACAAACGCTAAACTGTCTGCTCACATTCGTGTATGAGAGTGACCATTGCGGTTTTAGCACCGAAATTACAGTTCCCAAGGAGGAGGAGTTTGTCCAAAGATATTCTTACAACTACAGTAAGACTCGATGGACACACTTCTCCGCAACCTTGACAAGAGCGCTCTCCTCGAACACGCTCAACCCACCGTCCAATAGAAATTTGTCAAACGAGGAGATCGACAATTACCTAAAACAAATGGACGAGACAATTAAACAAACTATGAACACTACAATACCGCGGTATCGACGTACGACTAACGAGTCCTGTTCCGCAATCCTACTATTGTCGCACTGCACCGACAGAAAAGTAGACTTTTGTCAAGACTCAAAAACTTGTACAGACAGTTAACTGACCGACAAGACCCGGAGATTAGACACTGAAGTCGTCGATTAAAAATGTCCAAACGTTAATAAAAGAGAATTACAGAATTTCTGTAAGTTTGTATTGGAACAACAAGGTTCGGGCTGTAAACACCAGCAACCCGAATATGTTTCCGCGGATAAATAAACTTGGAGAAGGGTTTCGACACCGTATGGTTGGGTCTTTTCTATAAGCTGACTAGGCTGGGGATCAGTAAACCACTCTTGTACATTCTTTATAATATGCCAACTAACAGACAGTTCATCGTGAAGAATGGTGATGTGACTTCTGTTGGAATATTTCAAATAAAAAATATTCTTCAGCAATGCGCGGTCAATTCGCCGATCCTATTCAACATTTTTACAAGCGACTTGATAGGTTCACTTCCCCATACTATTGCGTATGAAGACGATTTGATGGCGTACAGAACAGGTCAAAAAATCGAGGTCATTAATACTCTCTTGCAGCGTGACTTCGATAAGATAAGACGATTTTGCGATGACTGGAAGTTGAAAATCAATTTTCAGAAGTCGGAAACCATTCTCTTTACGACGCCGTTTTCTGGAGCCTCTAGGGATACCAGAAAAAATTGGCGAAAGTTCTCTATCATTGGGCAACACGGACAACCACTTGCCTGTCGAAATGTAGTCAGATACCTTGGAATCTGGCTAGATTAGTTTCTGTATTTTGGCAAAAATGTAGATGCTGCTTGGCCAGAGTTAAAGGTGTTTTTGTCCTTACAAAGAGACTGTTTTATAGTAGCCAACTCGATGCGAGGGTAAAGGTAATCTCCTACATGGCCCTTATCAGGCCCATGCTGGTATTTGGTTGTCCCGTGTGGTTCAATGGACGAGCAAGCTTAATGGAAAAGATTCGGGTGTTTGAGAGGGCTTGTCTTCGCTTGTACAGAACACCAGAGTCGGAGTACAAGAAATTTTATCCTAATGAGGTCCTTTACAACAGAGCGAACCTAATACGAGTGGACAACTTCGTAATTAAGCTGACTCGAAGGCACATTGCAAGAGCAATGACCTCGACGAATAACCTGATATCTGGAGCTTACTACCCCAATTACCTTTACCACGAGAGTGTGCGCTCTGACGGCGTCGTTCCACCGGAAGCATTCCTCTACCTTGATCAGATAGGGTTGATCCAGGATAGATCAGCGGTGCCGTTAATTTTCCATGTCGCTCGAATAGCTGGGGACAGGCGACTCAACTACAGCAGAGTCGTGGCACGTGGAAGAGGGATGTCGTTCGACAGCACCAGCATTTCTGGTGGTTGAATGATGGGGAAGATGTTTCGTCGTCGTTTCCGTCAATTACGGACCAGCCTCACTAATGAGGCAGAGCTGACCAATTTATTTGCTCTGTAAATAGCGGTGGCCAGCTTACATAGGTTTAGGTTAGCATTTAAGAAACATATACATGTATCAGTGTATACAAAGGTGTATACTGATATATGTATATGAGTGTGTATAATGTATGTGTGTGTTTATGTGTGTATTGTACATTTAGGTTAGGTAGGCTAAGGTTTATTTTAAGTTAGATATTAAGTTTTTATAAAAAATAAAAAAATATGTTCATATGCTAAGTTTTTGTTAGCAATTTTTTTTCTTAGCTTTAAGTATAGTAAATAAATATTAGTAAAGAAAATGTAAATATAGTCGAAAGAGATAGTTATAAGAATTTAGAGTAGCTTAGAGTGCCTGCGTGGGGCCAGTAAGTTAGTATAAGATTGTTAAGTAATTTTTTAACAGCTTCCATGCAGCTTCTACAGAAATCGTTAGTAAAAGCGCCAAGCCTTCTTGCGTGCTTGCCTATGAGGCAGTGTCCGGTAATGACACCTATTATGGCGCTGAGATGTTTCCTATCTAGAAGGATCAGACACTTAGATCGACTCAGATCCAGCCTTGGCCAGATCTGTTTGGTCGCTAGACATGTTTGTCCAGCAGTCCACCTAAGGTCCGTTCTTCTATTGGCATCTAGCTTTAGTGTTAGTTTGCACTTACCTATACTACCTTTGTCCGGTAGGATAGGTAGAGTGGTTCCAATTTTGGCGAGTTCATCGGCTCTGCAGTTCCCTGGAATGTCTCTGTGGCCCGGCACCCAACAGAGGTGAATGTTGAACTGCTCTGCCATCTCCATGAGAGATGATCGGCATTCAAGGGCAGTTTTAGAACACAATGAGACCGAGTCCAGGGACTTGATGGCGGCCTGACTATCCGAAAATATGCGGATATCCTTTGCAGATATCACGTTTTTCTTCAGCCAGGACAGAGCTTCTTTAATCGCCAAAATTTCCGCCTGGAACACGCTACAGTGATTTGGAAGGCGGAAAGAGAGGCTTAGATTTAGCTTATCTGAGAAAACACCGCCACCAACTCCGCTGTCGGTTTTAGCTCCATCTGTGTAGAGATGGATTGACTTGTCCTCCATGAAAGCATCCTCCTCCCAGAATGATCTAGAGGGGAAGCTTACATGGAAGTTTTTGTCAAACCAAAGTTCAGGTATGGTGTAATCCGTGTTCTCTGTGAGGATTCCTAATGTATTAAGAATGTTGGTGTGGCCAAATGAATTATTTGTCCACTGTTTAGTCGCTTTAAGGCGAATAGCTGCAGTCGCAGCTACTTGCTTGCTAAAAATGTCGAGGGGTGTCAAGTGAAGCAGAATATCTAATGCCGCAGAGGGGGTAGACCGCAAGGCTCCGCTTGTGCATAGACATGCTGTTCTTTGGACTCTGCTTAATTTAATGCGGTTGACTGCATTTTCCAAGGCCGTCTACCAGACAGCCACCGCGTAAGTAAGTATCGGTCTTATGACCGAGATGTATAGCCAGTGGGTTATGCGAGGTTGAAGGCCCCATTTGTTCCCAATGGCTTTCTTGCAAGAGAATAAAGCTATTGTAGCTTTATTGACTCTTTCTTGAATTTTAGGTTTCCAGTTTAGTTTCCTGTCAAAAATGAGACCCAGATATTTTGCTGTATCAGATAAAGCTAAACTGGTACCGTTTATTGAAGGAGGGTCTATGATTGGAATTTTATATTTCCTAGAGAAGAGGACAAGATCAGTTTTATGGGGGTTTATTCCCAGTCCACAGCGATCTGCCCAGCGGGTTAATCTGTTAAGATTTACTTGGAGGAGTTCTTTAATGGTATTTAGATGTTTTCCTGAGACGGCTATGGCAACGTCATCCGCATAGGCAATCACTCTGCTACCACCCGCTTCCAGGTATATCAGTAGTTCGTTAACTACTAAGTTCCTGAGAAGGGGAGAGAGGACACCGCCTTGCGGCGTACCCCTACTGACATATCTTTTAGCAGAAGTCTCACCTAGTTTGGAGTTGATTATCCTGCTTGTTAGCATTAGATTAATCAGCTCCCCAAGTGAGCCGTCTACCTGCAGAGTTGACAGCGCAGTCGTGATTGCGGATGTCTTGACGTTGTTAAAGGCGCCCTCTATGTCCAGGAAAGCAACCATTGTGTACTCCTTATATTGTAGGGATCGTTCGATGTGGCTAGTCAGAGAGTGCAAAGCCGTTTCCACGAGTTAGTGTTTAAGAAAATAAAATGCATTTAAAACTAAACTAAACTAAATCGTGAAATCCAAGGTTGCACCGGTAAAGCCAGTAAGTCTGCCAAGATTGGAGTTATGTGGGTCTGTTCTTGCGGCGAAACTAATACACTATGTTAGCCAAATCCTAAAATGAGGCGACGCCAAGATGTTCGCGTGGACTGAACCCAACCATTGCCCTTTGCTGGATCTCAGCGTCGCCTTCCAAGTGGGAAACGTTCGTACGCAACAAAGTAGGAGAAATTAAGCGACTCACCGACATCGAAATGTGGAAGAGCATACCAACTAAAGGCAACCCGGCGGACCTGGTTTCCGGAGGCATGCAACCGAAGGCTCTTTTAAATGCAACGTTGTGGTGGAACGGTTCTTAATTTTTACACCAGAAGTGGGATTTCGAGCTTCCGCAACAGCCTTCCAGTCTCGTCACCAGCGAAGGAAATAGATTGGTGCAGGTTCATCACGTGGACATAGCGGAAGACCCTATACACCAGCTATTACACCGAACGTCGAATTTGAAGCAGCTTACGAGAATCGTAGGCTACTGCATGCGTTTCACAAGCAACCTGCGAAAGAATTCTCCAAATGCTTCCGAACCACTCAACCAGAGGGAGCATGAAGTCGCTTTGAAGATGCTTGTTCGCTGTGCCCAACAAGAGGGATCTCTAAAACAAAGGGATTGGCATCGTTAAATCCATTTTTGGACGGTGAACGCATCATATGAGTAGGCGGTAGACTAAAAAATCTATCGCTCGATCAACAGCACCCTATTATACTAGAATCAAGACACCATCTAACAATCCTAATCCTCCGAGACGCACATGAAAATACGTTACACGGAGGGATTCAGCTGATGATTGCCTTCACCAGGAGTAAATACTGGATCATAGAGACCAGAAGAGCCGTCAAAAGGTATCTGAACACCTGTGTCGTTTGTCATCGCTACCGAAATAGGGTAGACCATCAGTTAATGGGAAATCTGCCATTTCCCAGAGTCACAGTGTCTAGGCCATTCGGTCGTGGAGGGGTCGCGGAGCCAAATGTTACAAAGGGTATCTGGCAATATTTGTCTGCCTTGCCACTAAGGCGATACACTTGGAAGCAGTCACAGATCTTACCACTCAGGCTTTCATAGCCGCCTTTCGGCGTTTTGCGGCTTGACGAGGTGTCTGTGTTCTACAGCGATTATGGAACAAAGTTCGTTGGAGCTGAAGCTGAATTGCATCGTCTATTAAAATAATCCGGACACAACTGGAAGGAAGCTGCTGAGGTTCTGGCGACACAAGGAACTAAGTGGAATTTCATTCCCCCTGCTTCCCACCACTTCGGAGGATTGTGGGAAACGGGTGGTGAAGAGTGTCAAAAACCACTTCAAACGGATCGTCGGCAACGGGACACTTACATACGAGGAGCTCAGGCTACTCACACAAATTGAGGCGTGCCTTAATTCGGGACCTCTGTATCCACTAACGGAACATCCGGACGACTTCCAAGCACTTACCCAAGTTCACTTTTTAATAGGCGAAGCAATCTTCACGGTTCCGGAACCAGATTTGATCATAGACTGAGAAAGGTTACATCGACCGCTGGAAGGCCGATCGACTGTCTCCTGCAAGATGGACCTTAGGACGCATCACAGAAAACTACCCAGGGAAGGATGATATCATATGTGTCGTCAAAGTAAGGACAGAACACGGAAAATACAAGCGACCGATCACGAAATTATGCCCACTACCCATAAACCAAAACGAAACAAACATCAATGAAGGCCATAAATAATACAGAATGCATATGTAAATTAAAGTAAACACTCGTGCGTCACTCAAGCACATACATACACTACACTAGATCTTTGAAAGTACTGCCAGTAAGACATCTATTCTATTTCAGAGTCTCTAAGATATTTTTTATGAGAGGTGGCTATATGCAGAGTCCAATATCTGATAATCCTAATTTACGTAGCTCTACACGCCATGTTGTTGAAATTCCAGCCTTTCGCACTACTCACTACAGAAACTCCTACCCAGTTGTATCCTGTAAACTTTTTAATAGTCTTCCTTTCAATATAAGAGTCATAGAATCCCTTCACAAATTTTTAAATAAAGTTAAATTATGGCTTCTTGATTTTAACCATGATGAGATCGAAGTTTTGCTCAAATACCTTGCATAATTGTTTGAATTTTGTTATTTTTATATTTGTGTGTATTTTTAATCTACATTCATTGTTTTTGAAATAAGAATTTAAATATTGTCACCCCACAATGATAAAAAAAAAAAAAGTGGCATTTAACACTATTTATTGCTATTATCAGCAAAATAAAAAATTTCACTAACTATTCTCCATTATTTATAAGTATGAACTTAAGAATTATGTAGGTACTCATTTGTAAAAAAGAATAATGAATTAATAAAAAAAAAAAAAAAAAAAAAAAAAACATACACACAACACACACACACATATATATATATATCCATAATTTATCCAACAAAACACTCGGGCAAATTGCATGAGCGAGTGAATGCTAGCTTTCTCTCAAATCACACACACACACATAATTTATCCAAGAAAACACTCAGGCTAATTGCACAAGCGAGTGAAAGATAGCTTTCTCTCAAACTACACACACGCACACATGCGCGTGCACGTATCCAAGCCGTTTAAATTACGCATACTCACACACTCGAATCCAAGCCGTTTACCACCAAATTCAAATTACCTAGCCGAATAATGAATTCAACCAACCCAACATGAACTATTTAATTAATAAGAAATTAACCATAATAATTAGACAAATTACTTACCTGAATTACCTAAAACACAATAAATTAATTCCTACAAAAAAAAAACATTTAAGAGAAGATGCCTCTCGCATTCCAATGCACAATGCACAACTTGCAATACAACGCAATACATCGTCGCATCGAATTGCTCAGCTGATTATATGTATCCGAACGAAGGCATAAAGGGAGGAAATAAATTAAAACAACGGGAACAGGCGTAGCCTATGCAACAAGCGACCATGCATCAGATCATTGCATAGATTTGTTCTTGTTTTATTTTGTGATCTGTCGTCTAAGGGCCAAGAAGAGTAAAACTTAAAGATGTAAATCGTCCTGCGGTCACCGGTGGGGGAGGATGTTGGCACATGACGTCACTAGGATGCACACTCTGGCAACGCACCCATGCAACAAGGCCCCCTATATCAGTTGGTACCAATGCCATTGGTGTAAATAAAAAACAAAAATGACAGAACAATAAAAAAAAGACACTTCTGTGTCGAACTTCATTGAAAGCGGTGTTTTAGTGTACGTTATTTTTTAATAGATTTACAGTCCATTTAAATTCCAGTTTATATAACAGAAAAGAATCCGTTCACAGCCGAACAGAGCCCTTTCAAAGCCGAGCTCTAGCGTGCATACAAAGCATTGGTTTGCACTTTCAATAATTGATATGATACAAGAATTAATAAACAAAATAAAATTAAAAATCTGCAATCATTTGCATTTTTTTTTTTTCCTAAAATTAACAATTTAACAATTTTTAATTTAATGTTTTGCCTGTTCAATATGTTTGGTTCTATCTTGAAAACAACTGACAAGAAATGATTTGACTTTTTTTCTGTTTCCAAATATTAGGCCCACGTTTTGTTGCAAAAATTGGGGTTATTACATAATCAACATTTTTAGTTAAAAAAAAACAAAACCTTTTGATCTTCAATAACTTTTGACACATTAATTTAAAAGCAACATCTACTTTGAAACAATTACATATATAGTACTCATAATTGCAAGTTCAACGATATCCCATCAGTTACCATACACGTATAAATTTCAAAGATGTTGTTTTAATAATAAATAGTAAAACTTCTGTATCTCGGTGCGGATTGATTCTCGACCACCCCATCCTACCAAAATTCTTCTAAAAATATGTCACCGGTTCTCCCCTTAAACTCTTCGACATATTATACGAGACACTCTGTATACGTACTAAATATACAGGAAGGTAATATTTATGTAGATTTGTTGGTTTAAATTAGTCTGTATTTGTGTAAATATGGGAATCTTGACAAGGACGTGCCCCAACTCGAAACCTTCACTCCCTTGGAGATCATGAAACTTCTGTCACTGCCTTGCCATTACCAAAAATCTGTAAAGGCTTATCTATCGGCCAACCTGTCATTTCTCAAATTCCAAAATCAATCGTTTTTGCTACAAAGGACAGGTCTTCTTTTTAGAATCATTTTGTTCAACGGTTTTGGTATTTCCCTTTTGAGTCGAACGTACTTTATCATTCCAGTTGTACAGTCAAAAAGCAAGGACGTGATCCCAAAATATGATAAAATTATACTATATATAAGAGAATATTAAGGGCAGAGAAGTATTTTTAATTGAAAAAGGGGACATGCAGATTATTTTAACAAGAGTGTAGGAGGCCAAATTGAGCCCTTGCAGATGCATTTATTTAGTGCAAATTAGGTTTGTAATAAGTTCAAGCAACTTTCGGAACATTATTCCGAAATTGACACATTTTTGAAAAGAAACCTAATTTCGGACCTTGTTCTATGCCATGCCTTTCAATGACATACATCAGTCATTAAAAAGGCTTAGTTTCTTAATATTTTCTCTTTGAGAATTGTTCACATGATACGGTTATGACTCTAAAAAGTTATTCGTTCGTATAACCATTATCTAAGAAATTTTGAAAAAGCATACAGTAGAAATGAATACTCTTAACCTTGTCATGACAATCAGTTACAGTTCGCTAAACCACATGATGGAAATGAGTTGCAAAGTTCAGTGCTATGCTACATCGAAAGAATTAAGAAGCCTGGTACAAAACCACAACCAAAATTTGAACGGAACATCCTATTATTGTAAGATACAGCAATGGCCAAGATTGTAATGAATAAAGCAACATCAGTTGCCTGAAAAAATCTTTTTTTTAGTTCTCCGTAATAAAATACGTTAACTGGCGCCCGAGCAGGAACCTGACTCTATAACCCATAAGAACATAGGAACAGGTAGTTCGTGTAATAAAATCCTAAACCCCAAGAACTAGGATTCGGTTGCGCAGACCCTAAAATAAAATTTGTTTAAGTTTATCTGGGTTTTGGTTTTTTCCGTGTGAATTAATATTCGCGAATTGTGACTGTACCTATACAATAAACGGTACAAATATTATAGTGACGTGAATAGTATTTGCGAATTGTGACTGTAAACTGTACAATAAACAGTACAAATATTATAGTGACGTGAATAGTGCTCGCAAATTGTGACTGTGAACTGTACAACAAGTAGTACAATTATTTTAATTAAAGAAACTAAGTACAGTGAAGTGATAACATCCGTACCGCAGTAGGCCGCTTGCGAAGACAAAGCTGGTGACTAAAAAGGAATTTTACGGACTATCCGAACGAATACAACAATGAAAACAGGAGCTACCCATTATACCTTAGTTTTACTGCTGTGAGTACCAATTTTCTTTTACTAAAGTTCTAATATATATATATAAAAAAAAAACCTTAAAATTCCTTTTACAATTATAAAAAAAAGGAAGTATTTAAATAGCTTTATAAATCACAAATCATATACATTACCATTGTTTAATTTTTAACAAAATAATTACATAAATGAGGAAATTAGTGTTCAATTGACTCATTTAACTGGGGCTGTAAATGTCCAACTTGAATTGCTCAAGCAGCTAGATCAGCGAGTTCAAGCACTTGAAAATAAACCTGTAACAATTGGCATTAGATCCGGACAAGGACTTAAAGCACCAGTAACAGAGCAAGACCTGAAAGACATCTGTAAACTTCCAGACTGCGTCAAGGAGTTGCAGACCTTTGACGGTAACCCAGTGGAATACTTATTCTGGGTCCACAGTGTTGAGAATATACTTAGGGACTACGATATCGTTAAAAATAAGCCAATATATAGGGCCATACTGCAAAGCATCCGACAAAAGGTTAGAGGTGCTGCAAAGTCTGCCCTTATTTCCTATAATATCTTTGAAGAAGATTGGAGTGTCATAAAGAGATGTCTCTCTTTACACTACTCTGATAAGAGAGATATACGCACACTGGAATATCAGCTAAGCAACCTGAGGCAAGCAGGAATATCAATTGATGAATTTTATGCCAATGTGAACCATCAATTCTCATTAGTCAACAAACTTAAGACCGAAGATTATTCCAGTGAAACAACAAATGTTCTTGTAGAGACATACCGTAACAGGGCTTTAGACGTCTTTATTCGAGGCCTTAATGGAGAATTAAGTAAAATTCTCATGATCCAAAGACCTCAGACACTTCCAGAAGCTTACGCAGTGTGTCTCGAAATTCAAAATATGAACTACCGCAACTTATCAGTGCAGAAAAAAGGAAATATTAACGCAATTACCACACCTATAAATCAAATATATACACCTAAACGTGACCCGCCACCAAGGCCACCAACATTAACTGTACAACAAAGAAATTCAGGTTATAATATACAACATCAACAACGAGGAGAAACGCATCCACCAAAGCCAAATTATAACCCACCTCCTCGACCAAACTACCCTAAGCCAAACCCGCCAATGGAAATAGATCGATCCATTCAGACGAAACAAGTAAATTATATGAACAATCCCCAGCAGTTCAATACAGGAAAACGGGAAAATGAATCTCTAAATGCCCCACATAAGCAACAAAGAATTTATAATTTGGAGACCCAAGCTGATGACGAATATACCGAATCAAATGAAGGATATCAAAAAAGGGTCAATGAAGAACTCGAAGTTAATGAGAATCCTAGAGAGGAAATCCTAGAAGCAAATTTTATGACGGATGCCTCTATAGCATCCCTTATATAGAATGTAAAACCAAGGATGGGAAAATTTTGAAGTTTCTCGTCGACACAGGCACAAACAAAAATTTTATTACAGACGAATTAGGAGTTAACTCTATGCCAACAGAAAAACCTTTCAGAATTCAATCAGCTACCGGCGAATCAGAGATTAAGCGTAAAATCTGTGGAAGGTTCTTTGCATGTGTGGGAATTGACGCAGTAATCAATTTTTTCATCCTTCCGGGTCTGAATCAATTCGACGGTATCATTGGCGATGATACCCTTCGGGAGTTAGGAGCTGTAATAGATCGCAGAAATAATATCTTAACAATCGACTCAGGAATCAAAATTCAACTTAAATCAAAGGAATCTGTCCAAGTAAATAGTTTAAAAATTAGACAGAAGACAAAAAATTCGAAGTTTAGTGGAAAATCATAGTAAAGTATTTGCCCTATCAAAGATACAGAATTAGTGGACACTCATATCAAAGCAGAAATCAAAACGATAACAGACGAGCCAATTTACTCTAAAACATACCCTTATCCAGTTAACATGCGGGAAGAGGTAAACAGCCAAATTAAAAAGCTACTTGACGACGGGATAATTTAACCATCAAAAAGCCCATACAATTCACCTGTATGGGTGGTCCCGAAAAAACTAGACGCATCAGGCGAAAAGAAGTACCGTTTGGTTATTGACTTCAAGAGGCTTAATGAAGTTACCGTGCCAGATACCTACCCGATTCCGGACATATCAAATACATTGGCAAGTTTAAGGTAAGCAAATTTTTTTACCACCTTGGATCTAACATCTGGGTTCCACCAGATAAGAATGAAAAAGTCTGATATACCAAAAACAGCTTTCTCTACTCATAACGGGAAGTTTGAATTCTTAAGATTGCCCTTTGGATTAAGGAATGGACCTTCGTTATTTCAAAGAATGATAGATGACTTCCTTAATGAATACATCGGCAAAATTTGCTATGTATACATTGACGATATCATCATATTCGGAAAGACGGAAGAGGAACATCTTAAAAACCTGGAATTGGTATTTGATAGACTAGAACAGGCTAACTTAAGGGTTAATTTGGATAAGACCGAGTTTTTTAAAGAAAAAAACAGAGTTCCTAGGCTACTTGATTACAAGAGAAGGCATCAGGCCTGACCCAAAAAAAGTTGAAGCTATTCAAAAAATAAAAGCTCCCGAAAATTTAAAAGAGCTTAGAGCATTCCTGGGCCTAACTTCATACTACAGGCGCTTTATAAAAGATTTTGCCAAAATTTCCAAACCTCTTACCAATCTTACAAGGGGAGGAGGTGCACAAACAAAAGCAAGTCAATCCAAAAATTTTAAAATCAACCTCAATAAGGAAGAGCTTGGAGCGTTTACAAATCTGAAAGAACTACTCATATCATCCGAAGTTCTTACCTTTCCCTATTTCGATCAACCATTTGTACTTACGACTGATGCATCAAACCACGCAATAGGGGCAGTCCTGAGCCAAGGCGAATGGGGGAAAGATAAGCCTATAACTTATATTTCGCGCTCATTAAATAGGACTGAAGAGAATTATGCCACCAATGAGAAGGAGATATTGGCAATTGTGTGGGCATTGGACAACTTGCGGAATTATCTTTACGGTGCAAAGAAAATCAAAATTTTGACAGATCACCAACCGTTGACATTTGCTTTCAGTGCAAAAAATACAAATGCGAAATTGAAAAGATGGAAATCGCGAGTAGAAGAATACAATTATGAGTTAATTTACCGACCTGGTAAAACAAACTTTGTCGCAGATGCGTTTTCCAGATTAAAGACG
Organism: Volucella bombylans; assembly: GCA_949129095.1. Lineage (NCBI taxonomy): Eukaryota > Metazoa > Arthropoda > Insecta > Diptera > Syrphidae > Volucella > Volucella bombylans. The sequence goes on from OX422143.1 coordinate 39,148,128, forward strand.
GAATGTAATATCCTCACAGAAAGTACAGATACTGCCGAAACTATGCATAGTACAGATGAAGACTGTACCGAATTAATACCCCACTGTGAAGCACCGATATACGTATTTAGGACGCAAATCATTTTTGGAAAAGGTCAAGTGAACGCCCATGAACAACCACACTCATCCTACAATAGATACTACATAGGAACTAGTACGCATAACTGGAATCAACAAGAAATTACTAACATTTTAAAAGACAGATTAAATTTTAATACTATCAATGGAATCAAATTCCCAGAGGAACACCTCAACTTGTTGCAGGAAATTTACAAAAATCATTTCTCCAAGTTTAGAATAAGAATAACTCAGCGGGTCGCCGAAGATATCTCAAACGAAGAAAACCAGTGGCGCATTATACATACAAGATACGCATAACCGAGCTCACCGCAGCGCTGTAGAAATCAAGGATCAAATACTCGAAAGATACTATTTCCCACAGATGACTAAGAAAATTAAAAAGTTTATTAAAGAATGTGATGTCTGCAACACCAGCAAATATGACAGACACTCTTGTAAGCCGGAACATCAACCTACACCTACACCTACTTACCCGTCGGAAATTATGCACATCGATATAATGGAAATAAAAGACGACAAATTTATAACGTGCATTGACAAGTTTACCAAATTTGCAAAGTTTTTCCATATAAAGGAAAGATCAGTTCTACACATCGGAGGAAAAATAACCAAAATACTTCATTATTTCACAGCACCCAAAATGATTGTAATGGATAATGAAGGAAGCTTTAGCAGTCCTCTTATAAGTAGCTACATTAAGTCTTTGGGAATTAAAATCTACAGAACGCCTTCACGTAAGACTGAGGTGAACGGAACTATTGAACGAGTCCATTCGACCATCTTAGAATTGGTGAGATGCCTTCAAAGAGAATATACTGATTTAACCATTAAGGAAATAGTGGAAATTTCGAGTAGATATAACAACAGTTACCACTCGGTGACGAAAAAGAAGCCAGTGAACATATTTTTTGGCAGAAGCCAAAGAATTAATTATCAGAATTTACTCAACTTTAGGAATAAGGTAAATTGTGATTTAATATATCAGATCAAACGTCATCAAAACAGGAAGATTCTCCAAGAAAATGTTAAAGGAATAAACCTGAAACTTACAATATCGGCGATATAATTTATGTTTCAGACAAAAGAAGACATGCCAAGCAAAAACCAATTTCCAAAAAAGAAATAGTTTCTAAAGATAGTAGGGTTACTTGCACAACAGCTTCAGGACGTCGAATTTATAAGTCAAACATCAAGAATAGTTCTGAACAATAATTTCCCTTTCAGATTTCTGGCCTGTAAAGGAAGAGCAATAGTAAACATCTTTGAATATACTACACCCATTGTCACCGTAAAACAAGGGCATGGAGCAATATTGAACGGACACTTCAAAATCATCCACGTAATTAGCATAAACAGTATGAAGAACTAATCAACAGGATTACAGTTACCATTCGAGATGAAATCAGTAATACAAGTATTCTAAAGCCCCAACTAAATTATCGATTAAAACAGGTTCAGTCACTTATCGGCAGCCTCAGGATCAGAAAACACAGAAAATCCAGATCTATAAACTGGATAGGTTCAGCCTGGAAATGGGTGGCTGGAAATCCAGATGCCGCCGATTGGGATGCCATTCTTAAGAATGAAAATAAAATCATTGAAAACAATAATCAACAATATAAAATTAATAGAAATCTAACAGACACTATCAATAAATTAATAGCTGATTATAACAAAATCGTTAAGAACTTAAATCACGAAGAAACAGAAAAATATGAGCAAATAATATACAATAAACTCAACATTATAAAGGAAGAAATAAATGAAATAGTAATAGCAGCACAACTTGCCAAATCTGGTACAATCAACACCAGATTACTGGACAATGTGAGATTAATCAAATCATCTCAAATATAGAAACACTTCCATACAACAACGAAATTGAGGCCATAGACTATGCAGAACCTTCAATATTAGCAACAGAGTCAACAATACTTTACATAGTTTCATTGCCCAAGACAAGTAAGGTAGAGTATAACCACATCCAAATACGATCAACACTCAAGGAAGGCAGCCAGATACATTTAGGATTCAGGGAACTCTTAGTAAATCAACAGGAATAATTTGGTATAACTGGAGAATGCAGATCTTTTCAGAGCACCATCATCTGTAAGAAAGAACAACTTCAGGATCTTCCCAACACCCATTGTGTTACCCTGCTATTAAGGGGTACAAATGCAAATTGTAATTGTCAATTCAACAACAAAACCATAATAGAGAACATCGGAGAAGACACAATTTTCCTATCGAACTTTGATGGTAATATTACGCACAATGGAGTCAGGAGACATCTTAACGGAAGTTTCCTTATCCAACTTTCCAATGACACGGTTTCTATCGATACGCAGGAGTACTCGAATAAAGATATTAGGAAGTACGAAATCCTACCACCAATCCTACAGACGAACTTAACTGAAAGAAATATGAAATTAGATTTAGATTATCTACACAAGTTGCACTTAAATAATGTTTTAGAGATTCAAAATTTTTATATTAATCGAAAAGTTTCTATCATTACAGATTTAGGCATCATTTTGTTAATACTTGTGGTTTTAATTTGTACAATATTCTTTGTCAAAAGTAGAAGTAAATTAAGGGCAACGACAATGCCAATATCGAAAACTCCAGCAAACTTCCCAAAATTCCAAGGGTCATTATATGATTTAAGTCCGATAAACGTAAATTTTGGATGACTCTGCGGGACGTAGACTTTTTGAGGGGGGAACAGTTAACCACACCACCTGAAATGAACTGCATCGACGGAAATCGCCAGACAGCACTATCAACAACAGTATAAAGTTTCAACACACGCTGCATAGTCAGCAAACGTCGTGGGAACGAATTTTTATTATTATATTATAAATTATTCGTTTATTCTAAAGTAATAAGACACTTTTGTTTTTCATGCATTATAAATAGAACTACATTAAAAGATTGTATTTTAGAACTAAAATTGTAATGAATAAAGCAACATCAGTTGCATGAAAAAATCTTTTTTTTAGTTCTCCGTAATAAAATACGTTAACTCCCACACACGGGTCCAGAAACTTCCGAAGTCATGGTGACAATAACCCACACCAGAGGAAAAAACCGGCATTTTATAACAGATAGCGAAGTACTGCATAGAAACCGGCATCATGCTAAATTTTACCCCAAACACTTTAGAATGTCACGTAATAACCAACAACCAACAAATGCAAACTAGACACTTCTCAATGACAATTAACAAGACAGAATATAAACTTCGAGGAACAATAATCTTATCTTATAAAAATAATAAAACACGTACCCAAAAAAAAACTGGTAAAAGGGTGACCAATATGGCGGGAATAAGCCACTGGACGAGAAATGTATAAAAGCTATTCTCCAACAAAATGCAAATTTGAGCCACTGAAATCCAAGCAATCATCTTACTTCGAACTACAAATAAACTATTACTTCTCGACCAACTGTAGCCCATTATCATAGATTTTTCTCTCAAATGAACTCGGTCTACTGTTAAAAACAAATGGTAACTTCACCGGGAGATTGCGACTCAGAATCAGGACAGCATCTATAGCATTGTTGATGAGTAAATGGCAACGACTGTAGGACGAAAATCATATACCTACTTGCTGGGCACATTTATGGATCCCAAATCCATTTCTTTTGCAAAAGAGCATATGGTTAAGCGAGTCAGGTCTTGGACAACTATTAAGCAAACCGAGATTGCATGGCGTATAAATAGCATCTAACAGCAAAGAGAGTTTTAACGAACGAGTGGTAAAATGTCTTCTGTCTTTCGCATACAAATAAGGTGCTTTACGTGTTTGGCGCCAAACACAATAAGGAAAAGAACGACTGGCCATCCTAAATTTAATTTGTGTAAATATTTATCATACTAATGCGCCTAGTGCCAGTATTGTCCCTGTTATAAATACAGAACGAAAATGGCTTTACCCTGACACAAGAACACTAGATCACTTAATGTCATATAAAAAGGCTTAACTGTAAGAATTAGTAAGTTGGCGGTAGAATTAACTTTTTAGTTTTACCCTTATAGGGGAACACGATCAAACAGGTGTTACATGTGGCAGAACCTACATATGTTAGTTTACTTTTGTCAGCAATGCTAACTCTAGTGGTAGTGTATTGGCTTCCAAATCGGAATGTTCAAGGTTCAATACCAGTCGCGCCCGCAAAACATTCTTTTTTCTGGCAACTAAAATCACGCCTAGAATACAGCATAAGGTCCAATTACACTAATAATTTAGTCTCCCCATTAAATGTTAGATGCCATCCATGGAACGAAATAACTCTGTGTCCAAAATCTTCCATCATCCTCTCTCTTTTCCATTTTCCTGAAAACTATACACGTACTAAGGCACTTTAAGTGTAGTCATACCCACTTGAATGTTAAGTTCTTTTTCAAAAAAAAAACAAAAAAAAACATGCTCAATGAGCTTGCACAGGTACAAATGAATTATTTTTTTTGAAACAATACGCTGATATCTAGCGTAAGCAACGAGTCAACATTTAAAACTAAGAATATCTGTGATGTTTAATATATTACACTTTACATAGTTTACGAACTTTTACTGTACGAGAATTAAAAATATCCCTAAGCACATCTTTACGAGTATATGACCAAAATATAATTGAAATCCTAACTGACAAGAAGATGGGTGCAATAGGTATCATAAATGCAGGAAGCTTCGAATGAGAAACTGGAAAACGTTTTTCACAAGAATAGGGCAAAATACTATATCTGTGGAAATGGAAAAACGAGCAAAAGATTCATACACCACAGCAAAGCAACGAAACCACTAGAATTTCGTCCAAAAGTATAATATTTAAATAGGAATGATATCGTTTACGGAAATAAAAAAAGGTCTCCACTAGGGTAGAAGAAAGGTTTCCCTAATGCGGCAAATGCCACAAATTCTTAACCAGACTGAGATTTATATTTATAAAACATGTCAGCAAAAAGTCAAAATAGCATTAGGGAATACTCGAACCAACTTGGCATAAGTTCTGTAATATAATATAGTGTACATTTAAATCCGCCAGACATTGGAAAATTAAGACCAACCAACCCGCCGGGTTAGAATATTTTAAAGTTAATTACGAGAACTACACAATCTTGGCAAAGAAGTTAAGAATCTTAATTCAGATTCACTTATCGGGTAGTAATAAACAGAGTAGTAATAAACTTGTAGAAAACACATCAGTAAGTGTATCGCCACTTCTGGAAATGGGTATAAAAGAGAAAAAAATTTAACTGACCGGTCTTTTTTTCTTCAAATTTGTTCCGCAGGATGATGTATTTCTAATTATACTCCAGAAGGCAAAGAACTTCTTCAAATTTTTTTTTTGCTCATTGTCTATTTTTGCTCATTTTTGCTCAGCCATATTCCAAAAACCTGAAGAGCAGCAAAGGTTGTCTTTATTCCCTTTGCAGGGAAATGCAGTCATATAACTGCGAAACGTTTCAGATTTATACGATTAAATGTAATCCTGATAACTTTTGAAAACCAATGAGCATCACTATACGCAATCGACGCGACAACAAGTGTAAAAAACACAGTCACTAAATAAAAAAAAATGATTAACTGGCTTTGGTAGGCATTAAAAGAATTCTGTAATATCAATGGAGAGAAGCGAAAATTTTACACTATCTCGAGATACACACCTACCCCTTGCTTTAAGTGCTCGGCATGAAATACTTGAATGAAACACAAAAACATATGTAGGTTGCCTGGATTGTATCGTACAATAGCTTTATTCGATCTGATAAAATTACATACATAGTCTTTATAAAAGTACATCTAAGAAAGAAAAAAGCATATGTATTAAAATAAAGGAGTAGTACGAACATGTGCATTTCGAATTACAGGGTGATTAAGAAATAGTAATGAATATTACTAAAAACAAACAATTTTTGACTAAGTTAAGTAAGTAAAGCGAACAATAGTATAATTAAATACATATTAAGAGAAATGATGATTGACATGGTAAAAGATGAATGCAAAAAAAAACTGTCAACTCCTGGAAGACCTTAGCCTTTATGAACAGGAAGAAGGACTCTTTTAGTTATTGGGCGTACGAATACTACTCGTGTGCAATCATCCCTTCCTTGGGTTGAGTCCTCTACGACCCCCAATATCCATATAGATTGCGGCATATATTGACTCTTTTTAGACCACCACGTCTCCGGCTTCGATGTTGCGCTTAATTTGCTTCTATTTTAGGTGGTTTTGAGAAGAAATTAGTTAGTTAGTTAGTTACATTTTTTATTTAGCATATCTTGCTATTCAATATTAATAATACAATATATACATATTCAAACTCAACCTAATGTGTAAAATTAATAATTAATATTTACTGCATTCAATACAAGGTTCTTACATATGTGAAAAAAAGCATCTTATACAATTAACTGTTAATTGCTTGAATCTTTTAATGTTAATTTCATTTTTAAATTCATTGGTAGTGAGTTAAACAGTTGGCAGCCGTTATATACAATGTTTTTTGGGTAACAGCTTCCCGAAATCAGCACCACTTCTTAAATTATAGGGTTCCGAGTCCCTTACATATCGCAAATATTTTTTTAAATAGTTTGATAGCATATCATGCTTGATTTTGAAAATAATAATAATTTTGAATTCTTCCCCTACGCGTAGTAAAACGTAGGTATCTATGAACTGGCTGAAACTTAATACCCTTGACTTTGGTAGAAGTGGCTGACCTTGTGAGAGTAGGCTTATTTTCTTCCAAAAAAATTCGTTGTACAATTTTAAAAAGATACTTATGTTTTTGCATGTGGTAGTTCTCTGGTGGTTAATAAACCTAAGTTTTGATCACAAGGCGATAAGTGACAGTTATTGTCGAATGAATGGCTTTTACGAATGACGACAATCGAGAAAAAACACTATCTAAAAATTCTTCCTCCAAGTGGAAAGCAATAAGTAAAACGGGTATCGATGCACCATGCCGAAGTTCCAGCATCGGTTCTGGAAAATCCGTGTCGGATGTCGCATTTTCATAGTTAGGCCAATTATTCGACGACTCCGACAGCTCAGAAGGCCCTTATTCTAACTTAGTGGAACCATGCGGACACTCTAAGTTAAACCTAATACTTAAACTATGTCTTTTGACGTTTCTTACAGTATTTATAGTATAATATACTCGTATTTTTATATTTATTATTATTAAAACTATGAAAAACATTTTTTTTATGGAAATAAAACTTAATATATGGGCCTCTAACAACCTACTTACATTTTCGTGTGCCTTGAAAAGTCCTTCAACGGTATTAGTACCTGTCAACAGGCCATCGACGTAAAAATCGTTCTGTAGGATTTCTGATGTCTCAATGATGTCCATTCCATGTCCATAATGTTCGTACTAAACCGTAAGAAGTTGATAATATTTAACCAGCTGAAATGAAGACTCCCGCCACAAAATACTCTGAAAATCCACATGTTTCCCAGCGACCCAAATTTGCCTAAACATTTTTTCAAAATCTACCGATTTTGTGTATGTATGATGCCGAAAGCGTAGAGGAGCTGCGAATAAGGCCCTTTGTATGGGAGGCTCAAACACCAGAGCTTCGTTCAGAGATGGATTAGAAGAAGATTTATAAGAACCGTCAAAAACGGCTTTCATGTTTTTGGTAGTGCTATCTTCCTTAAACACTAGCTGATGCGGCAGGTACTAGGAAGGTATTAGATTTGTCGATTACTCATGCAGCAATTTCCTTCATATATCCTAGCTTAACATACTCCAACATAAATGCAGAGTACCTTGTTACCGGACGAGCGACCGTGAGTGGAAGAGATATGTTCTTCTATCTGTGCGTAAGAATTTGAAATATGTGTCTCAATGTAAACAAATGTTCTCCTCGATTTCCCAGAATTTTTTGCATTTAGATACCCACATCGACATGAAGGGCAACAGTTGATGAGAAGAAGAAGCAAATGGCCACCAGATTTAATGCAAAAATCCAACCAAAGATATTAGGTGATTGGTTACAAGACGAAGATTCTACTATTGGTGATTGATGAATGAGAGTATAGGGTCTCCCATTGCATTGCCTGCATCTGAACTTTGAATATCAGTTGAGAGACTTATGTCAAGATCGAAAACAGTTGAAATAAACGGTACCTTCTTTTGAAAATAATCGACGAGAATTAATATCAAGAGCAAGAAACTGTGGACAATGTGCAAGCTCATGCTGCTTTTTGCATTTAACACAATTGGAGATTTCAGCTCTAACATGGAAAGATTTTATAACACGTGGATTAAGGTTCGACTTAACCTTCGTTAAATCCTGGCACACTTCCAGTGAATCCCAACGTTTATCGAGAAAACTCAGAAACTGTTTTCCTGAAGGAAGATACTCATCTCGTGTCATATCTGCCCATTTTTGTAAAGTATCAGAATCCAGTTTCTTACTAAGAATATCAATTAGAAAACCATCATGAGATTCAGCTCCATCTGCTAAAGCTTTGAATCAAAGCAATAACTTATCAGCTTGATCGTTTAGCTTACGGAGAGAATTGGTACTAGATGCTCTCGATAGTGAAACAAATTTCTTTACTAAAGTTGATGCAATTAGCCCTTTCTTATCACATCTAGTAACAAGTATGTTTTAAAAGTCTACGACAGAGACGTCGCACACGGCAGTGTGGATCGCCTCAGGTTCAGTAGGGCGGTGGGGAATCGCGATAAGAGGGATGTCGTTCGGCAGCACCAGCATTTCTGGTGGTTGAATGATGGAGAAGATGATTCGTCGTCGTTTCCGTCAATTACGGACCAGCCTCACTAATGAGGCAGAGCTGACCAATCTGTTTTCTCTGTAAACAGCGATGGCCGGCTTACATAGGTTTAGGTTAGCATTTAAGAAACATATACATATATCAGTGTATACAAAGGTGTATACTGATATATGTATATGATTGTGTATAACGTCTATGTGTGTTTATGTGTGTATTGTACAGTTAGTTTAGGAAGGCTAAGGTTTATTTTAAGTTAGATACTAAGTTGTTATTAAAAATAAAAAATTATGTCCATATGCTAAGTTTTGTTAACAAATTTTTTTCTTAGCTTTAAGTATACAAAATAAATAGTTTTAAGAAAATGTAAATGAAGTCGAAAGACATAGTTATAAGAATTTAGAGTAGCTTAGAGTGCCTGTGTGGGGCCAGTAAGTTAGTGTAAGATTATTAAGTAATTGTAAGCTAGCATTTAAGCATTTTTTGTTAGAATGTAAGAGTTAGTGTTAAGAAAATAAAATGCATATAAAACTAAAACTAAAACTATGTTTTAAAAGGCCAGCGGCCTCACCATCAAGGAAGCTTTTTAAATAATGAAACTTCACTGGTGATGTTAAATTAGAATTGTTATGCACACTACTTACATATAGATCATGAAATGTAATATATTCGCTGAATTCACCTGTGAACTTTTGAATGTTTATCTTAGGTAACTTTTGTTCAACCTTTGTTTTTTGTTTGTTTTTTGGCGAATTGTTGGAAGTTTTGATTAACGCTACTTTGTTTAAAATTACCTCTATCTAACGAAGGACCCTTCATTCTAGTCAATAAAATAGACTTCAATTCGTAGTACTTATTTGCACATTGCACTGGGTCGTCAGTTAAGCTAGGAAAATTTGCAGTACGTGTTATGGCGCATTTCATTGGAGCACGCCTGGCTTTTAATATTCTCATTTTTTTTAAATTTATTTTATACTTTACTTAACTTTACTTAACTACTTGATCACGGTTAGAAGGATCACGTAATTTTATTCGATCTCGTAAAATTACATAGTCTTTACAAAAGTATGTTTGAGAAAGAGAAAAACATATTTAATAAATAAGTAATAATAACATATGCTATGAGATTTCAAATTACAGGGTGATTAAGCAATAATAATGAATATTAAAGTTACCATATGTAAAGCGAACAATAGTATTGTATAATTAAATACGTATTAAGAGAAATGAAGATTGACATGATAAAAAATTAATCAAAAACAAGGGGGGTTTAGGTTATTCTATACACAGACATTGTTACATTGTTCGCGACAATCAAACTAGTGTTAGCTAGAAGGGAAATATTAAAAAACTCAGAGCAGATACTCAGCATGTGCACAAAACAATATGTATAGTCTTGTAGCCATAGGAATAAAAATGAGCATATCAAAATTTCAGCAGAAAATGCAGGATACTGTGAATATATGTTATGTTACGTATCATATAACACTGGTACTCGTATATGCCAATTTTGCGAATAATATGCACTTAGAGCGGCATAGTCTTATGGCATGCCATAGATTACGTAATTAATCGTAATTCAATGAAATGGAAAAGTACAGACTCTAGCATGTATAGCGACAAATATTCATATATTCCTGGACCTATAAAGTCAGGAATCGGCTGCTAAAATACTTTGAGCGTCAATCGAACGAAACAGCTGGAATCCGAGTCACATAAGCTTGCTAAATTTTTAAGAATTATATAAAGGACGATATTAGCTCTAGCAACATGACTTCTTATGAGCATTTTTTGGCTCCTTTCCAAACAGGGAAAAATGGGATAGAAATGAACCTTCGAAAATCAAACTGATATTAATTTTATTAATATTAATTTACACAAGTGGATTGCGGAAGCACGATTAATTTATTCTCGGAGGAATTAAAATGAGATGGATAAATGAAGCTGATCGTAGCATTATTCCGAGCTGAATTTCTGGCAATAATAGAATCGACTTGTATTGCATCAATTATATTACCATATTTGTTGACAGTCTAGTGACTATAAAAGCAATTTCAAGTACTGAATATAGTTCGCCGTTGACAGGAAAAGTTCAAAGATCTGAGCGCACAGAGTAATATGGATCTTTGCTGAACTTCTAGACACAAAAATAGACTTTCTAACTAAAAGAAGATAGTGGCAGTGGCTTAATGTTGTTTGTAAAACCTTTTCATATGAGATTGGAATGAGAAACACAATAGCTTAAACGGTGGATGAGCATGCGTAACAATTTATGGATAAGAACGCAAATGATAAAATCATTTCTAATAACGGTGTACAATACTCGTAGCACCTATTCACCTTTCACCTATACATATCTATGGTTGAACAGAAACTATCAAATTTGAATAGTCTCATTGGTTTTGTCAACTATTTCTTAAGCAATACTGGAACAATGATTTTCGTTGGAAGTTGATGTACTGGTTTAATCGCTTTTGGATCACATTTACAACACAATCATCTGCTTTAACTAGCTTTATTTAAGTGAACCTATAATCGTAAAGCTATGTAACTAGATAAGGAATGTAATCTAAAAGAAGTCTCTCATATAGAGCTATTTATCATTTTATAAACGCGATAATAGTGGAATATGTTCTTTTTCCTTGTATTACATGAGTTGATTTATTTTATTAAAGCATATCAGAGCTTTACAAAAACATAATTTGTAACGACTTTCGGAAAGAAAAAAATTAGGGTAAGCTAACAGATACTTTTTCTTATAGTATCATTGTAATATTTCCACATCTTATAATTATGGTTTGTTGCACTTATTCTTAGGTTAATCAAAATGAGTAAATACATAATGGAAAGCTGAAGCACAACGTTGGCATATGGTAATACGTCGGATTGTCACTTTTTTTTAAAGATTCTAATCAAGATAAGTAGTTTTCATATCCGTAAGGTTATACACACATATTGTACTTACTTATATGTCTTCTACATACAGATGTAGTCGTATAAATGTGCACATGCGTTTGATAAATGCAAATCATTCAATTTTTTTACTGAACGAGTAGCTCCTTTGTAAGTATTTCATATGCATGCATCCTCAAACATCATTGGGAAAAAATTGTCAGAACTATCTGCACAAATTGAACATAGTCGTAGCAAATAGTGATAACGCTTCAATTCTCAATCAGATGCACAAATGTTTACTACTCCTAGCACATGATGCATTACAATTTTGTGCGAATGCTTTAGAATGAATAAGGCATCACACTCCACATGTTTCTGAATTTCAAATTCAGTATTTGAATATCAGCATCCAAAGTAATCGATCATAACATTTTTACATCATCCAATGGATGTTGAAGTTCAACTGAGCAAAATTGCTATTCTTGAAGTAACATTGATAAATACCGGTACATACTTTTATGTCATATAAATAGGAGAAGTATGACATGTTGTAAAATTAGCAGGTCACATATACAATATGTATCAATAGAAATAATGGTCTGGCATTCACATACATAACATACTCGTATATACGAGTACGTATGGAAAGGGACATCCACTGGTTGTTAACTCTTCTTGTGGCCACACTGTGCATTGCTACCGCTCTCGTGAGCAACCTCAATAGCCCAACATCTATGCCTAGCTTACTCAATTTAATTCAATTCAATTCAATTTATTTGCTTGGAATAGTATAAATAACACATATGTTCAGGCTTTTATAATACATAAATTATAATTAAATTAAAAAGGGTAAGTAGACATGTGAAATATAAAATAAATTATTTACATTTTGAATTAAATAATAAAAATGAATTAAATACAAATAACGCCAAAGATAAAAATATAATACAATTCAGAATAATGAGAGGAGAAACAAAATGGGAGGTAGGCCTAAAAGATATTAATTGGAGATATGTAGAGTAAGATAAAAGAAAAAAAAGTAAAATATAAAAATAGAAAAGAAGAAAACGTGGCAGAGTTTTGATAATGCTTAAAATGTCCAGTGCTGTATTTTTGAATAATGAAGCTCCCATTGCTTGCTTAGCCGTTAAACGAAGTTTGTTCCAAAGCCTAGTAGCGCAGATAAAGAAGAGGCACGAGGAGTTATATGTAGGGATTATGTGTTTTAATAGATTTAAAAAATCGTCAAAATGTTGTTTGGGTATTAAAACCAGTTGTGCTTTGTAGTTTGTTTGGGTTGAGTTGAAGTTCGTTACATATAGAACAGTCATAAATTTTGGACAAGTCTACATTTAATCTGACGACTATGTCCTCAACAAGTACAATTGGTCTCGAAATATAGATCCGTGTATCATCAGGATAAAAGTGGATATCAACATTTAAAAAGACTTTTGTTGGATCATTGACAAAAAGACAGAATAGAATCGGACCAAGTATAGACACCTGAAGAACTCCTGCAGCTAAGAGACCGAATTCTGACAAGGAGTTGTTATGAACGACCCTCTGATAACTGTTGTCAGAATAATTATAAATCAGGCGCACAGAACTTTCACTAAAGTCGCAATATAATCTAACTTTTTAACATAGTACCTATCAAAAGCCTTCGAGAAGTCAAGGAAACATACCACCGTTAAGTAATCCCTATCAAATTTAAAACTTATATCGTCTAAAATGACCATGACCATGGCTGTAGAACCGCTATGATAAGCTCAAAAGCCAGACTGTAATGGGGATAACATACTACATATGTTGCTTGTTGAAATTTACAATTTGGTGAGCCAGAGCTTTCTCGAAGATTTTTAATAAACATGGCTTATAGGTCGAAAGTCAGTTAACGAAACGAAGAGTGCTGGGGCTTTTTCGAAACTGGTATGTTGGTGGCCAACTTCCAACAATCAGGATTGAAAAGTTGATAATGTAAGTAAGGCAACTTTGAATGTGAAGTAAAAAAACCTTTATGAAACGGACAGGTATTTCATCTTCTGACGAAATATCAAAATTGAAGTCAAAACCGGTAGTAAAGCCATACTTTGGAGTGAAACGTGGTTCAGTTATAGCAATGGAAATAAACACGTTATTAAGATCATCAATATCAGGGATACCGTCAACTATTATTTTCTTTCTTACATAAATTGAGTGCAAATTGTTCCATAGTCTTGGACATTAAGAAAAGGTTTTAATTATCGACCGCCTCGCGACACCACCCACATTACCAGACTTGGATAAATTATTAAACACCATTTAAACATATACGAGTAGAAACAAGTACTGGGAGCGTAAGATTACGCACAATCACGTATAAAGAACATTTCAATACGCAACAGCTACTAAAAGATTTAAGGGGTTACTTACGTTTCTCCGCTCAAAAACGGAGCGTTTTTCAAGATTTTTTTTCGCTACGATGTTAAATTAATATAAAAAAAAGTAAAATATACATTGTGTAAAGTATTCCTTGACGAACACATAACTTTATTGACAATTGAAGAAAAACAATTATAAAGTATAAATTTCGCCCATCTCCGGAAACCTCTCTTCAAAAACGTGCTGGGCGGTACCAGGAATATCTCTGGTAGATTTCATTTGAAACAACAAAAAAAAACCTGTTTCAAAAATTTTCATTTTTAACAATATGGCAGCTTTTTGAACGTACGAGGCTATTTTTGACTAAAAAACAAGTCACATTTTTATTTATAACAAATCTAAAAATTAAGAAATCAAAAAAATCCTACGTAAGAGACTAGATAATAATATTAAGAATATCCGTGCAAAATGGCATGCAAATCGGTCAAGTGGTTCAAGAGATATTTCTGGTAGCGACTCGGAAAACACTGTTTCGAGAAAAACGCAAACGAAATGCACAATCTGCAGCGTGTCTTGCCTGCGTGGCTTCGAAAGCAAAACTGAAAATTTGCTCGAGTAGTGCCTTCTGGAATATTCTGAATTCTAATATACAAGGTTTAAATCTATTGCTAAGCAGGTATAAATATTTGCGAGGGCACTGACTCGTCATTAGAGAAGGTAGGAAGGCAGAGTAGGCACGCAGCTGCTCATGTCCCTAATGAGCGCTCCGCCCGGTCCGACGTCTAACGGTCTTAACTTTCTTTATTATTGGAGTTTTTGAAAAAATTCTTACGGCATTTGAATTGCAAAAGAATATAGATTTTTTCCTACAAAAAAAAATCGATTTTTATTTTGCCCCGATTGAAGTGACTGACGTTGATGCCTTACCTTTTTTCTAAAATGCTCTTTTCTATCACGACCTATTCGCAAATGAAGCATCAAAATTTCGTGTAGGCTAATACTAGCCCAAGCAGCAGATTTCCGCAAATTTGCCAGTGGTGTTCATTACACTTGATCCGAAGTAAGAGGGTTTTCATATTTTTTATTTTTCATGGGGTGGCCCATGAAGGGTCAAGGTTCGAATACTACCCATTGACAAGTTTTTCGAGTTTCTCATTTGTGTAATTGGAACTCAGACAGAAAAATTCTGCGTGTGAAGGCATAATATTGACACGTAGATTTGGCTGTTGTAGAGTTTCAAGCACAAAAAAAAAATAGTGTGAATTATAACCTTCGAATCACTCTGAGGGAAGAAAAAACTCTCCGTCCTATTTGGACTCCCACCCCCTGGAGAGCGAATATCGAAACCAAGTACACCTGAGTTTCAAACCACTACAAAAAAAAAAAACAATTTTCCTTTCTCCTCGTTCTAACTTTCCGCCCGCGCCATGGTAACAGTAAAAGGGTATCAACCCCTTAGGCACGCGTAAATTATAAAAAGCAAAAAACAAAATAAGACTCTTTCATATGGACCGCGTGACCAATTAAAATCGAAGGTATTTTTTTTTTTTTTATTTATTTATTTTCTTTAAAAACGTTACAGTAATTTAAGTGACCCGCAAAGCATGTTGCTTATCTGCAGGTGATTGATCTTTTACAATAGTTTCTAAAGGTTTATCGGTTGCGAAACTTATTTAAATAATTTAAATTTTGTTATTTAATTCAGTTGACTTTAGTTTTAAGAAATTAAAAAAAAAAAAATAATTACGATTAGCAATATTAATTTTTTTTAGTATTTTAAGTTACATAATAGAGATTATATATATATAGAAATAAAGTTTTAATACTTTTCTACGTTTTTGGAAATTTACTAAGTTTTTTATATTTGCTGGTAGGTCATTCATCAATTGTGGTATGGCGTAGCTTGGATGTCTTCTCCCGTAGTTGTTAAAAGTTTCAGGAATTTCCAGAAATCCCTGAGCTCGTCTTCTTGTATTCTGATTATGACGTATTCTTTGTTGGTAGCGTTGATCGTCATAATAGCGTAACAGCATTGTCAGCTTAAATATACCGTTAACATCGAGGACCTTTAAAACAAAATTATTGGTATCCATACTTTTAAATAATCGATGCTGAAGATATAATATCTTATCGATATGTGTTTTGGACGCATTTCCCCACACTAATATTCCGTATCTTAAACGAGATTCAGCAAGTGAAAGGTACACTTGCCTCTGCACCTCTACGCTTGTGTATCTTTTGAGGTACACCATCGCAAAAATCGCATTTTTAAGTTGCATCCGTATCTTATTGACTTGTTCATGCCATAAGAAGTGATCATCAATTAGAACTCCCAGATACTTAATAGTCTTAACTACTTCAATAGCATCATTTTTCGTTGTCGTTGGGCAGTCTTCGTTTTGATGATATATACTGATGGAAATTTCGGGTTGGTGTGGCATGCGTATGTGCATCAGTTTCGTTTTCACCGCGTTAATCACAAGTCCTTGATCGTGACATCATTTTGAGACACTTTTAAATTCACCTTGCATTACCGAGATCGCAGAATTAATGCACTTGTGCTTAATAATTATTGCTTGGTCACCGGCGTATGCAAAGACTGTACTTTTGTTAAGCACACGAAGAAGCTCGTTAGTATACAAGATGAGAGGATTGGTCCCAGTTTTGAACCTTGTGGTACACCATATAGACTCTGCTTTTCTTTGCTCAGTGTGTTTCTTACTTTTACCCTTATTTTTCTTCCCGATAGGTAATTCTCTACCCACTTTGCCAAGATCCCTCTTACGCCAATTCGGTTGAGGCTTTCGATGATTTTCTCATTTGCGAGATCTCCCAGTATTAACCCAGTGCTCTTATTTTTTTGGAAGCCATATTGGTTTGGCTGTAAAACTCTATGTTTTTCTGTGAAATTTGTTAGTCTTCGTATTATTATTTCCTTCAGGTATTTTTCTACAACAGGCAGAATTGCGATGGACCTATAGTTCTCTATCTGGTTTTTCGCTCCTCCCATGTATATAGGACGTATTATCGACGTTTTTAATATCTTCGGGACACAAGATTGACTTATACTTTGATTGATAATTGTTCTAATTATTGGAGTCAAAGTCTCGGTCTTTGAGATCGATCGGTCTAGTATTATCTGCTCCTGGTCCCTTGTCGGCTTTTAAACAGCACAACATTCCGTAAACTTCTGCTTCGCTGGCTTCTTCTACATAGATTGACTGTGCGAGATGTATATTTTCATGGGAATAGGTTTTGTGAGAGCATCTATGCACTATCTTGGATGCTTGGCTAGAGAATTGTTCCGCAAATTTCTCTACTAAGTTCGTTAGTTTCGTATTCACAGGAAAATTGTTCATAACTATCTCATCTATGATCTCTTTTTTCGCCCCATAAGTTCATTTAACACATTCCATATTTTACTCGGGTCATTTTTGGCGTTAGCAAATCTTTCTTTGTAGAAGTTAGTTTTAGTTATTAGAATATTTTTATTCACAACATTTCTATATTGTTTATACTCAGTTTCGTATCCTCGGTTTAGTGGATTGTTTTTCCATTTCCTGTAGAGCTCGTCTCTTCTTTTGCATATTCTAGCTACATCAGGAGTCATCCATGTTTTTTGTTTGCGATTTTTGGTCTTTGCTATTTTTGTTGATTGAGTGTATATATCGTTCATTTTGTTCACAAATATATTGTATAGCCGCTCAACGTCATTTTCTTCAATTAATCTTTGCCAATTTGTTTCCCTAATTAGTTGATTAACTCTAAATTGGTTGATTTTTAAAGGAATTTCTTCTATAATTTGTCGCTCAGAATAGTCTTTTGTAGCATACAATGTTGCGTAGTGATCTGATATATCGGTTTCAATAACGGCCGACACAATATCTTGTTTCATAATGCTAACAAAAATATGATAAATTATTGTGGAAATATTTCGGTTATGCAAAAAAAATAGCTTTTAAACTTAGTTTAGAGCTATGTATCTATGAAAAGTATGCATTCGTTTTGTATATATTTATATATCCTTACAAAAAACTAAACGTTCAATCATTTTAAAACATTGCGTGAACACTTTTTACCTAGTACGGAAAATGTTATAGCCATACCACTTTTTAAACGGTTCCATTATTGGACCCTCGAGCCCAGAAGTTCTGTTTTGTTCCTTGGCAGTTCCAAGTCCCTTATTTAATTAAATTGATGGTTGAGAAAGTGTAATTTCATCTTGGTCATCGGAAATGTTCGGACGCTTCGGAAGCTTGCTGTGCGGTAGAGCACGAGTAGACGATAGTATATTTGGATGCGCTATTGCATTCTTCTTTTCTTAAAAACACCCTTGCCTTTTCCAAATATGTGAGTTGTCAGGCAAAAATAACAATCCGTTACATGATTTGTTGATTTTCGCCACTACATTGGCACTGTGAAACAAAATGATGTTTTTTACCACTCAGCCACCTGTTGCACACGGATTGCAGCAGAAATGTGGAACCCAGATTTTATCTTGTTGTTTTATGGCTTCTTTAAAGTAGTGGAAATATGCCGTTTTTATTGTTGGCGATATGGAACACCTTTGTGTACTAAATATAACATCACCACAAATATAACAAATGTTGTCAGTATTATTCACATTTTGGTTTAAAATATAGTTTTTTTTTACTTTAGCACTTTTGTCATTTAGTAGATTAGATTTTAGATTTATAAAAAACTTTTATTTCACTTAAAAGGTTAACATAAAGAATAAGTTTCCTAGTCTTGATTGGTTTGACATAACGCCGTCTACTATATTAACAGTTGTTTGTGTTTTATTTTAAGGTAAGTGGAAAATGGAAATAAAGCTTAAAAATCTTCCTCGATGATACGCCTTCTGTAGCGGAAGGCATTTCAGCATAGTAAAATAAAACATCCCAACCTTAATTGCCGTACAAAATATTAATTACTTCGCCAGCAGACAGGACCTCGTATCTGAAATATCTTTTGCGAAACTCCTTTAAAATAGGGTATTCTCCTACGAAATGTAAGACGTCCTCACTCGCTCTCTGATTACAGAGACTGCACAAAATTGGAAGTTCGGGTTGGTGTGGGATGAAATTTAAAGTCAAAGTCTCCCCTCTCAATTTAAATATAAAGCTTATTTTGTCAATTGAATTTTGGTTCAAGAAATAAGACTTATACTAAAGATCGTAGCTCAATTGACTATAGTACAACCGATATTGAGAAGTTTGAGCCTCAGCAGCATATTTTTCGTAAGTGACTACACTAATTTTCTCCAATAAAGTGTCAAACTGTCTTCTTAATGAGATGGGCTCCTCTGTCGGTGTTAATGAAAGTTCATGTCCGCTGTTGGACGCTAGGTGCCTCCATTCTTGGATGAGGTTTCCGCCTGTTGCAAGGATATATGTGAGTACTATCCTGGGCAACCTTTCTTCGTCCATCACCATAACTTTAACGATATAGTCGAAATGCATCTTCAAGGTTTCTAAAACCAGTGGTGCCGTCCCGGTTTTGAGGTGCAGCATGTAATTAGATGTGTTTATTGGCAACCGAAAAGCGCACTTAAGAAAGTAACGAAGAACAAGAAACTTCTCCACTTCATCGAACGAGCGGTATCCCCACACCTGGGCACCATACAAAAGGATTGAGCGAAATAATTTTTGCTTGGCGCTATGAGCTATGTATTTATTGTTGAAATAGCGGTCCCACACACATGAAATTGGTCGCTTAGCTTCAGCTAATTTACCTTCAAGATGACTTCTCATGTTTAGGTTGGCCAATATCAGGACTCGCAGGTATTTATATTCAGTTTCCTCTTGATATGCGGTTGAATTCCATGGTTAGTGCAATAAAAATCCGTTGTGCAATTTTTATGGAATTCCTCAGGAATACGGTCGGTCCCGGGAGCTTTATGTGCCTTAGCGCTCTCAATGAATTTTTGTACTTCTAGAGCTGTAAAAGGTGCATCCAAAGATTCGTCGTAGATAAATGGGGCGGCGTATTGAACCGGTGCTACGTTACATATATTACTGAGTAGATGGCTAAAATAATCCTTGAGAAATGGTGCTTTCAATGATGAGGCGATTACATTTTTCTGGCCGTTTATATATTTCACCGTTTTCCAGAATTCTGCCGAGGAGTTTGAGTTGCTTACTACGTCAATAATTTGGAGTTCGAATGCCGTCTTTTTTACACAGCAAATATGCTTTAAGTGCATGTTGGCTGCTCCGTACAGCGATTTAAAGATGTTAGTGTTGTGCATCCGCAATAGCCACTTTTGTTTGCAAATATTTTTATTTGATGGGCTTCTTGGTGGCGTTGCTTTTATAATTAGATCACTGAGCTCTTCCATAGTTGGTGAACCGGTCGTGTAAAGTAAGTGTAAAGTGTATTTAATTCCATATTCAAGTTAAAACGGTATGATGATCGACCATTCTCCTTCCATATGAGTTTTGGTCATAGCTTAAGTTCCGAATTACTGCATAAGTTCAAGGCATTCCAAAGGCATGTGGTCGGAAAAGGTACGTAGTCCGACACGAAAATCATGCAGGAAAAGATGCCAACCACCGGATATGAAACAGTAATCTATTACTGTACAAGATGTTCCTCATATAAAAGTGAACTCACCGCTAATATCTCCTTCACAACTTCCATTAAGAACTCGACTGTCGTAGGCATCTGCAAGCTCCAATATTTTGTCACTCTTGTTATTCCGGACTTCATCCTTCGATCTGCGAATCATGTGCATAAATTGTAATTTGAGACCACTATTAAAGTTGTTTTGCGAAAGACCCAACCGACCATTAAAATCCCATACAATCATTATGTATGGGATCACGCATTAGATCCGCTGCGTTTTAAATTTGAAGATCATTGTTTAGCTTATCATAGTCACGTTGCCAGTGACTGCAGTTCATATATATGGGGACTATGTAAGGGGTCTTCTTTCGTGTATTTGCTTCCAGGACGCATGCTTCATCGAACACTTTAAACTTAACTTTTACGCCAGTTAGGTTTCTACGATATCCAAATAATTGTCCACTACTGCCTCGTCCAAAGATCGATGATTTAATAACCTATTCCTTTTGTAATACATAGGTTTCATGTAATAGAGAAATATAGAAATCCTTAATATAATTAAAAAACTCTGTTGTTGACGACGATGACGTCACCAAATGGTGTCAACTATCCAAGGCACCCAACCCCTACATTGGTGATTAGCGGAGACAACGAAGTGCGGAAGTTCGGAACGCACCCACCATTTAGGGAAATTTATTTTGAGTGTCCCAATATGTCCCAATAGAATTGTACGAGTATATTTTATAATGAATGTCAATAAAACGGAAATAAAGTGATTTCTACTTATAACGTACAAGCGAGCGGTTTAGTTTCTTTCGCGTTAATACGGATCTAAGAAAAATAACGCAGTTGGAGGAATACAGTGCTAAACTTTTTTCTCCCTTTGTTCTTTTCGGCCAACTGAATTACGAACATTTTTTGGTCCTTCGAGCCGGATATGATATTCACGTCATAAATAAAAAAAAAAAAAAAAAAAAAAAAAAACTCCAACTGCTCCGAAGTGATTTTTTATTCAAATATTTAAGAAAAATAAAGACACTATTGAAAAATAAAAAAAACTGTGCTGAAGGCGAAACATTCAACAAATTGCTGGAACCAGGACATCAAGTTGCTGCAGTTGAAGAGCAAACAGAAGCCGTAATAATTCCAGAACCAAGCCAGGAAGTATCTCAAAGTTTGTGTGAGCTGTGCGCTGTGTGTGCATCGACATCTAATACGATTCCAACCGTGAGTACCACCATTCGTACATCTTATATTATTATTCTATAAATAAACGCAAAACATACATATATAAATAAAATATGAAACAAAATAAATTAAATAGAATACTTACGCAATTGGAAAAGAATATTTCCAATTTCGGCAAAAGAGGTGCAAGTACCAGGACAGCAAATTATTTGTCGGGCCGTTTGTCTATTTTGGAGAAAACTTTGGAGTCGGCAGAATGTGTGTATGAGGAGTGTTTAGGTAGCTATTTAGATGGTGAAGAGGACAAATGCTCTGAAGTGGAAGCTGTATTCGAGCAAATTCGTGAATTATACTTCGACTACAGGGGTAATCTTCTGGACGCAATGGACAAAGCAAAGGGGACTAAAGACGATGTCACCAACAACGGTTTAAGTTCACCACCATCACTTTCTCACAACGCAGATATACGCCTCAAACATATTCCCGTTCCAGTTTTCTCCCGAAATTATGAGTCTTGGCGTGGTTTCCGGGATTTATTCGTCTCCATAGTGCACCATAACTCCTCTTTGTCAGATATTCAAAGATTGCACTATCTTAAAACTAGTGTATCAGGCGAGGCAGAGAGGATTTTGTCACATTTACCTATCGCTAACGGAAACTATGCAAAGGCTTGGGCTATTTTGGAGGGCAGGTATGATCACCGACGATATCTGGTCAGCACGCAGTTCAATTGTCTCTTCAACCAACCGTCCATAATCCAAGAACGTGCTGAATCACTCAAAGAGTTGTTGGATACGTCAACTGAAGTAGTCCACTGCCTGAACAGTTTGATGGCACCAGAGCAGCACTGGGATGCGGTGTTGGTGTATGTACTGCTTCAAAAATTGCCGATTAAAACGCAACAGATGTGGGAGGAGAGGCTTGGTGCCAAGGAAGACGCCAAGGAACTGGCCACTTTTGCAGAATTCAAGCAATTTCTCGAATCAAGGTTTCGAACTATGGAAGCAGTAGGTCAAAAGCAGGCAAAACCATCGGCAGAACCAACGAAGAGGTTAGTGCAACGCAATGCTTTTCACTCGCAGGCAAGTATTTCAAAATATACGTGCAAACTGTGCAATAAGGGTGCACATTCAATTCGAAAATGCAATCGTTTCCTAAAAATGAGCATCAACGACCGATGTCAGAGTGTAAGCCGGTTAGGGGTTTGTAGGAATTGTCTTGCATTTAGCCATATTCCGGACAATTGTCCAAGTTCCCATAGATGTCATTACTGCCAACAGCCACATCATTCACTTCTGCATCATTCGCCCCAGAATCGTCCCCAACAGGGTTATCATAACTCAGAAATGCCGAGTCTATCCACTTTCAAGCCTTCGAATCCATCTAGCTTCAAGCCTTCGAATCCAAATGCTCAACGACCCTGCGAAGAAGTTCCATGTTGCAGTAAGTCTGTCAACACCTACCACTCTGTGCCACAAGCGTCAACCCAAGCTATGTTGGCCACAGCCATCGTGAAGGTCAGAGGATCAACGGGAAAGGTCACAACGTTACGAGCATTACTGGATTCGGGTTCTGAAGCTTCATTTATAACCGAATCAGCAGTACAACTTACGAATGCGAGATCTAAACCAACTTATGTCGAGGTTTCCGGGTTAGGTTTGGTCAACAGTGGCACATGCAAGAAGGTCGTGGACATCACCATCGGCTCTCAGCATACCGACTTCGAAGTTTCTACACAGGCTTTTGTATACAAGTCACTGTCTGGGCATATCCCAGCCCGGAGCTTTCCAATTGACGATTGGAGGCACCTCGATGGCTTGAGCTTAGCCGACCCAACCTTTTTTAAGCCAGCTAAGGTGGATCTATTGCTAGGTGCAGACGTACTGTCCGACATAATGCTCCCAGAATTGGTCAGACCCGAAAATGACAAGTTACCCGTAGCACAAAAGACCAAATTCGGGTGGATATTGTTTGGACGTGTACTATTAGCAAACAAACTTGTCAATAACTTCCATCAAACTTGCGAACTTGACGTAAATTTACGGAAATTCTGGGAGTTAGAAGAAGCTCCATTTGTCACTGCGGAGTCTCCAGAAAATACCTTGTGTGAAGAACATTTCTTAAACAACATCAAGCTTCGGTCAGATGGACGATGTGAAGTCGCGCTCCCATTCAAAGGAAATGTTCTTCCAGTACTTGGTCGTTCCAAAGAAGGTGCGTTGCGGAGACTTAAGCAGCTGGAAGGACGTCTTCTCAAAAACAAGGAACTCCAAAAGAACTACTCGTCGTGCATAGAAGACTACCTACGTCTGGGCCATATGACCGAAGTTAAAAACGACCAAGTGTTGGAGCAAACACCGCATTATTTCCTGCCACACCACGCTGTCATTAAGGAGAGCAGCTCCTCGACGAAGCTGAGGGTAGTTTTTGACGCTTCGTACAAAACATCAGACGGCAAATCACTCAACGACACACTTATGGTAGGACCAACACTTCAAAATAACATAGTCGATGTCATTCTCAGGTGGAGGTTGTACAGGTTCACGTTTACAGCCGACATCGAAAAAATGTATCGACAAATTTGGGTGACTGACAGAGACTTCTTTTATCAACTGATCCTATGGCGAAAAGATGCCTCCGATACTATCAAGACCTATCGGCTCAAAACGCTCACCTTTGGGACAGCATCTGCTCCCTACTTAGCTATCCGAACTCTTAATTGGTTAGCAGAAAGGGCCCGTTTCCAGTACCCACTAGCCGCACAAATGATACGCGAAGAGATGTACGTGGACGACCTTATATCAGGAGCAGATACAAAAACCGAAGCAAAAGAGAAGATAAAGGAAATCAAAACAACACTGGAAGCTGCTGGACTGAATCTGCATAAGTGGGCATCAAACGCAAATGACCTGGTGAATGAGGTATCTCATCAAGACGGCAATGCAGTCGGATTTGTGTTACCTTCGGAAGGATCAAGCCAACTAAAGACTTTGGGAATACAGTGGCTTCCCCAGGAAGATAATTTTTTGTACAGCTACACACCCATCCAACACCAAACAACAACAAAAAGGTCCATTTTGTCAACAGTAGCCAGACTTTTTGATCCAATGGGGTGGATCTCGCCATGCATCATCAAGGCAAAATGCTTTCTCCAAGTGCTATGGATCAAGAAGTTGACGTGGGACGAACCAATCGACGAAGACATCCAAAATGAGTGGAACACATTTGTTCAGGACCTCGAAGCCGTGAACCGCATCCGTTTACCTCGATGGGTACACACAAAAGGACGGTGCAAGAAGGAATTGCATGGGTTTTGCGACGCGTCGGAGAAAGCGTTTGGTGCGGCGGTCTACATTCGTACTCTGGATGAGGAAGGTAAGGTCCACATGAATCTGCTGGTTTCGAAAACGAGGGTAGCTCCAGTCAAACCAGTGAGCATTCCACGTCTGGAGTTGTGCGGGGCTGTAATTCTGGCAAAACTCCTAAACCATGTTACAAGAATTCTAAATATGACGGAGAAGGAAGTGTTCGCGTGGACGGACTCCACCATAACCCTCTGTTGGATCAAGTCGCCTTCAACACGATGGGAAACATTTGTTGGAAACCGAGTGGGGGAAATACAAAGGCTGACATGGCCATCTACTTGGAAGCACATCCCCACCCATCAGAATCCAGCAGACCTAGCTTCTCGAGGAGTACTGCCTTCAGAGTTAATCCCTGAACGGTTATGGTGGTACGGACCAGAGTTTTTACACACAAACTGGGATTTCGCGGTTCCAAACCAACCGACAAATTTCTCAACCGACGTGGGTCATAAAGCACAGGTACACCGAGCTGTAATTAAAGACAATCCAATAAAACAACTCACCTTAAGAGCGTCCAGACTGCCAAAACTCATTAGGACGGTTGCATATTGTCGTAGGTTTGTCGAAGCCTTCAGACAACATCATCCAAAATTTTGCATCTACATCCGAAGTCTCAAGAACAACACCAACAAACGGATTAAGCGACCCTTCACACCAATGGAACTAGAGGAAGCAACTAAAGCTATCATCCGAGTCGCACAAATCGAAATGTTTCCAGAAGGCATCACCAAAACGAGGGGTATGGGGTCCTTACACCCCTTTGTAGACGGCAACGGAATCATTCGCGTAGGTGGGAGGCTTCGACACGCCAACATATCGTATGACCAGCAACACCCTGTAATATTGGATTCAAAACACGAAATTTCAAAATTAATCATACAAGAAACACATATCATAACTTTACATGGAGGGACTCAGTTAATGATGGCACACCTTAGGCAAAAATACTGGATTTTCCAACTTAAGAGAACAGTGAAAAAACACATAAACAGTTGTACCACTTGTCACAGGTTTCGAAACAAAACCGCCCAACAGCTAATGGGAGAGTTGCCAGCCCCAAGGGTGACGGTGTCAAAACCCTTTACTAATACCGGCATCGATTATGCAGGACCAATTAATATTCGTGCTTGGAAAGGTAGAGGAGCTAAGTGCCACAAGGGTTATTTGGCAATATTCATCTGTTTGGCGACAAAAGCCATACATCTCGAGGCAGTTAGCGACCTCTCAACTCAAGCGTTTCTGGCAGCTTTTCGCAGATTTGCAGCAAGGCGTGGAGTTTGTGCCAACGTTTACACGGACTGTGGGACTAATTTTGTCGGAGCAGATGCTGAACTACGTCGCCTGATGAAGGAAGGAATTCAGGACTGGGAGGAAATTGCGGATGTGCTAGCGACTCAGGGAACCAAGTGGAATTTTATTCCTCCAGCTTCTCCCCACTTTGGAGGTTTATGGGAAGCAGGAGTCAAGAGTGTAAAGTTCCACCTAAAAAGAATCACAGGTAATGGGACACTTACTTTCGAGGAGCTCGCCACGCTTCTAGCTCAAATTGAAGCGTGTCTCAATTCGAGGCCTCTTTGCCCCTTAACAGAAGACCCAGAAGATTTTAACGCACTAACACCAGCACACTTCTTGATAGGAGAAACCTTATTCACAGTTCCTGAACCAGATTTAGCCTCGACAAAACAAAACTACACCGACCGATGGAAAGCGATTCAGGCACATCTGCAGATGTTCTGGAAGCAGTGGCAGACAGAATACTTGAGTCGTTTACAACAGCGACCGAAGTGGTTGAAACCCCAGCCTCAACTCAAGACCGGAGACTTGGTGCTGGTGAAAGACGAACGACTCCCCCCAGCGAAATGGAACTTAGCCCGCATCTTGCAAACATACCCTGGAGCTGACAACATCGTACGAGTCGTAAAGGTAAAAACACAGGCAGGAGAATTTCGACGACCAATAACCAAATTATGCCCACTTCCAATCAACGATAACCCACAAAAATCATCAATAGACAGCAACATAATCTAAACTACACACGCAAATACATATTTCAAAATACAATAACTCACTTCATATTTTCATCCATAGCTCACTCCGTAAAATTAAGATCTAACTTAAAATCATCACACAATATCCATCAATAACAAAAAAAAATTATTTATAAACAAACTATTATAAAATCAAAATTAATGTCAAAATGCACGGCCATTCAACCCCGCATCTTAACCCATATGCAAGTGCAAACTGCTGCCAACCGAGCATCTTTGTACATACATATGTCGATACATGCATATAAACATACTTATGCAGGCATTTGCATACTTTTTGCATTCACGCAATAAAATTAAAAAATAAAACCAAATATAGTCCACTCACTCATACACACAGGTTACATTCACCAAACCGTCTCCTCACTCACTCTGCATGCATATGCCTCTGCATATCAACATCAGCCAAACTGAAGTTAAATCACACACACGCACACACACACGTCGTCAAATCAACATCCATATTACATGTTGCATCGAGGGATGCGACCGAAACCAAAATCACAACACTCTTAATAGAAATAAATTAAACTAAACAAAAAAAAAAAATGAATTAATCATTAAATCATTAGATTGTGTATTCCATACAATCTAATCAATTTAAATGTAAATATTGCTCTAATAATACTTACCCGACACTCACAATCCGCCGAAATCAACGAGACGTCACTTTTCTGGCACGAGTCAACTGGTATTGAAAGCAACAAATTACTTATACGCACGTACTACTTACTCAGTAAACCTCACTCCGAATTACTCCGAATCGCACAGCCATAATTGCACACAGCGCGAAAATTATAGTAGTTTATGTTGTTGGCTCTCTGTTTCATTATAATCAATAAACATACATAACATATGCATTAATCGTTTTCTCTTTCCATGTACATACAACATGGCCAACGACGAGATGAACAAGAATGATCAATTGTGCTGTTCGTGGGGGGAGAATGTTGACGACGATGACGTCACCAAATAGTGTCAACTATCCAAAGCACCCAACCCCTACATTGGTGATTAGCGGAGACAACGAAGTGCGGAAGTTCGGAACGCACCCACCATTTAGGGAAATTTATTTTGAGTGTCCCAATATGTCCCAATAGAATTGTACGAGTATATTTTATAATGAATGTCAATAAAACGGAAATAAAGTGATTTCTACTTATAACGTACAAGCGAGCGGTTTAGTTTCTTTCGTGTTAATACGGATCTAAGAAAAAATAACGCAGTTGGAGGAATACAGTGTTAAATTTTTTCTCCCTTTGTTCTTTTCGGCCAACTGAATTACGAACACTGTATATATTAACTTACTTTTTAGGCCAGCTACATTATAACTAATAATTTTTAAGAACAAAAGAGTTTCATTCTGGTAGACGAGCGTAACTCATTCGTTACGTGAAATCCGGCTTGTGTTAACACCCAAAACCGTTTTATCGACTTTGTTGTATAACTCCCTTGTGTTTGCAGCCAAATGAATTTCGTTGATAACCCCACTGACAGCTCCATTGACGTTTGATGTGTTCTCCCGGAGGACCTTCATTATTGGCACTAGCTTCCTCCTTCTTTGGAGAACTTTGAAGGGCAAGTCCTTCTGGATGCTGATTTTGGACCCTTTCTTTTGGCATTACGCAATACATTTCTAGCTGCATCTCGAGTCTTCTTCCTGACAATAATTGTTGCGGTGTGCACATCGCGACTCCGGACAATGAACGCCGAGTCGACATGCGTGTCTGAAGCATTTGCGTACAACAAACAATCACACAAAGACTTTGCTTCGCCACATATATCGGTGCTGTTTTGCGTTGGCAGATGCGAGGCAGATTTGACTCCAGGTTCTTCTGCGTGAGTTTATCCAATTGTTCTTCAAGCAGTTTGTTTTGCCTTTCTAATTGGTTGACTCTTTCAGAGATAATCTCGTGAAAAACTTTTAACCCAGCTACTCGTAACTCAGTACAAAGCACTTGAAAGTCCTATTTAGACGATAACTGCATTGCAAGCTTTCTGTTCTACTCGTCCAAAATCTGCTTTAATTGCTCGACGGTAATTCCAGGCATTTTTGAAATTGTGGGATCGGTAGAATTCACATCCGGTGAGATTTGTGATAGAAAACGTTTGCTCATTTAGTGAGGTTAAATCTATGTAGGCACTTGATATTGCCGTGGAAGTGTTTTACAGGCTAAGGCTTACTCAGAGTATGTTTTCTGTTGTTCAGTGTGTTCTTAATTATAAATTTGCCAGACTTTTTGCACTTCTTTTTTTTATATGTATTTTGTTTATATTTTATGAGGAGATATTTACTTTCACCACCAAGTTGATCGAACTGTCAGCTGTCAATTCTTATCATTTAGTATTACAAAGAACTGCATTAAAACACAATATTTTTTACATTTGTTGCCAACTAACTGAATAAATTATATTACTATCAAGTTGAATGAGAGGAGAATCGTTAAATTCGGGAAAAATGCAGGTAGGTATTGTGAAAACTGAAACTAATAAATGACTTTTACTAATCAACGCATTCAGCATGTAAAAACAACCGGAAAATATTATAGTTAAAATTATTCAGATACTTTTCCACTGTATTGGGTTTTGAAGTTTCGGTGGATTTTACAACAATAGCTCCTCTTGTCGAGAAGGCGGAAAAAATCAATTTTGTTCGTTTGTTTTTTATTGCACATCGCATGATATTTAGATTTTTAGGGTCTACATGCAAACAAAAAGATCTTTGCTCAGGCGTAAATCTAAGATCTCCAGATGAGAATTGGCCTGAGTGTGTCCTTCTAAGCGATGACATGGATTTAAGTACCATAATTTTTTCATAGGTTGAGAAGAATTTTACGATAGTTGCACTCAAAAGATTTGATTTACGCAAGGTGCTTCGCAATTTAATGTCGAGCATATGTTGTTGAAGATATCAGAGCGGAAAGGCACTCCCACTAAGATAGCATC
Source organism: Volucella bombylans (assembly GCA_949129095.1). NCBI lineage: Eukaryota > Metazoa > Arthropoda > Insecta > Diptera > Syrphidae > Volucella > Volucella bombylans. Next base: position 39,178,374 of record OX422143.1, read on the forward strand.
GGCTGCGATGTTATTTGCGTGTAGTGTTTCAATTTGTTGCTTCATGTGTGAAAGATCTTCAATTATTTTTTTGTTTTTTTTTTTAATGAGTGAATTTCCGTTTGCAAGTGACTGGTGGTAACCGAAAAGCAGTAGCTCGGCTTTTTAATTCTACTACTTACTTTTGAACGAATGCGATTTTCTCAGATAAGTCGCTAAAAAATAACGCGATTCGTGAGGATAATCTTTGTTCAATATCCTTCAGAATTGATTCAAATGATTTCAGTAATTCAGCCTGCTCTGTGATCTTCGCATAGAGGCTGGAAAAGCATTCAGACTTCATTGTTTTTAATGACGGGGACAGAAGACTGGTTGGTGATGGACACCGTGAGTACATCATCTGCTCCGATTTATGCTTCAGTGTATAGGATCGGGTATTCTTAACATTACTGCTTGTCGACATAATGTGCTCATGCAACAAGTGTTGTTGTTGAATGTAAAACCGTTTAAAAAGAAAAAAATATTTGAGTGATTTTTAGATTCACTAAGAAAATTTTGTTTTGAATTTGGCACAGAACTGCAAAAAAAAAAACACTTTCGCGCGTACTTTAGTAAAAAAATCGGTAGAAATTAGGCAAGGCAAAAATCAATTTTTAAACAAATTAAGCTTAGTAAATTAGTCCGCTTTGACAAACACGACTACTCTATAGATAGAGAATCACTCAAGTCAACAAATACTCAGACGATTTCACTAGCCTGTCTTTTGGAACTATACAGTTTCTCATTGGCATTTCCGCAGTTGCGAATTTTTCACTGACATTTTAGCAGGGCATATTAACACTCATTACTGTGTCGGATATGTACGAAACAATTTCCTGCTATACATTCCTGCGTTAATCTAAACCAAGGTGGGTCAATAGCAAAACCGGATACGAATTATTGCAATCTTAGAGAAAATCTTCGAAACAATTTCTGTTAATATTATTGATAAATAAAAAAAATTTTATCATAAAAACCTAAAGTGTTGTGAGCTCACTTTCGCATGTGAAAAAAACTTTGAACCATAATGATCAATATTCTCGATGCTCTAATGTTTCCAGGAGAAGCTATCGACTCAGACCACTACCGAATTGTAGCCAAAGAACGATGCATGCCAGAATACTGATGAAGTACAATACTATGAAGAAACTCAGGTTGTTTGTTCTAGAAAAAATTGCAACATAAGAAAAAAGATGTACATAAAAAGAGATTTGAGAAGACTATTAAGTATAAACAGTGCGTTTTTAATGCGAGTTGATCTCAACTGTAAACCAGGGATTGGTGATGCATACGAGTGAATTCTTGAGGAAATGTGTTGTCTCATCTTTCCGTCTTGCTACCATTTCTGTATTGTAGGTATCCACCCAGTCAGTCCCACATACTTTTCAACCAGTTCATGTGGGCGTCCTTCAGGTATTGACTTATATTTGACAAATATTTCAAGTCTAATATCACCACCAATGTCTTTAAACAAACTATGTTTTGATTATAACCCTGTTGTTTGCCAACTTCTTTGTTCGGGTGAGGAAAAAGTGCAATATTTTGTAAATATAAAAAATATATTCTCGTATGAAGCTTTGGATAGAATTAAAAAAAAAAACTCCAAAAATTGACTATGAATCTCAAATAAGGTAGATGTTGAGTCTATTATTCAAGAATTTTCGGACCATGCCCTTAGCTCTGCTGATCTGATTATTCCGTAAATTACTAAAAAAATATGTTTGCTTGAAAATACCTGCTCATAAGAAATATGCATAGAACAAATTGGTAAACATATCTTAATAAATTAATACAATAAATAAATATATTCAAGTTCAAAGAAACGAGATGTGTAACAGCAAATTAGGCACCCCGGGTAAAGCCCCTAAAGCCTTTTTGGAAAAAAATAAAAAAATGCCCAGTCTCAAAACTAATAAAAATACTACGTGCTACACAAAGAGTGACAAATCCAAAGAACTTACCTTAAATTTCGCACACCACGATATACGAGTACATATCTTTACATTTGGAAGATGCAAGCCAAATGCAACTGTAAATATAATGCTGTGGAGTCTTCCAATGTATATAATTTTGGACATATCGGATTTGATCAAACAAAAAATATGTATATCTAAAAAAAATTTCCTAAAATAGGGGTTCAATTCTTAACGAACATTGATTGATTGTTCGTTAAATTGAAGATTGTTGGTGATCGAAAAATGTACCCTAATCTACAATTTATCAGGCTCTTCGCATATGTAACAGCATAAAAAGAAACCGTGTAATAGGAAAATCGACTGGTATGATACTATTCGAAGTCGAAAAAGCCTTTGATCCTATATGGCACAATGGACTTGTGTATAAATTGATAAATCTCAATTTTCCTTTACTTCTTTGTAAAATTGTTCAGAGCTTTTTTCGAATCTTTGTTTTAGTGTGTATGTAGGAGAAAGCGCCTCTAATTATCATGCTAGTGTCACACAGGATTCAGTATTATAAAGGGTTTTCCAATAGGGAATTGACAACTTTGAATTTAATTTGTGATCGCACTCTTTCACTAATCATCAAACTGTCACTGTCAGTTTTTCATCATGGTAAAGTACACGAACGAGCAAAGTCTGCAAATTATAAAAATTTTCTACCGAAATTCGGAGTCGGTGACTGCAACTTTAAGAGTGTTAACTCTAATTTTCGGTCGTAATTCTCTCCCTAGTAGACAGGCAATAACAAGTTTAGTGCAAAAATTTGAGTCTACATATTTGTTGCGTGATGTTGCCGTGTCAGTGAGACAACGGATTGGTCGAAGAGTCGAAAATATCGCTGCCGTTCAGGCGTCCGTAGCAAACGATCCAAGACAATTCCACGGCGTTCTCAAGAATTGGGCATCACTGAGACCACAGTATGGCGTATTTTACGTAAGGGTCTTGGTTTACACCCAAGATCAAGCAAGCAATACAAGATCAAGCTGACTCAAGAATTAAAGCCGATGGACCATTTGAAGCGACGTACGTTCTCCGATTGGATTCTGGAGAAGATGCGTCAAGATGATGAATTTCATCGCAAAATCATCTTCAGTGACGAAGCTCATTTTTGGCTCAATGGGTTCGTCAATAAGCAAAATATGCGTTATTGGTCGGGTGAAAATCCACATGTGCTTCATGAATCACCACCTAATCCACAAAAAATAACGGTTTGGTGCGGTTTGCATGCCGGCAGCGTTATTGGGCCATATTTTTTCGTCGACGATAACCATCGTCACGTTACTGTGAATGGTCAGCGTTATCGCGCCATCATCACCGATTATTTTTGGCTCGAATTGGAAGATATGGACTTGGACGACATGTGGTTTCAACAGGACGATGCAACAAGCCACACAGCACATGCTACAATCGATTTATTGAAGAGTGAGTATGGTGAGCGTGTTATCTCAAGAAATGGGCCAGTCGATTGGCTGCCTCGTTCGAGGGATTTAATGCCGCTTGACTATATTCTGTGGGGCTACGTTAAGTTATTGGTTTATGCCAACACGCCCACGACGTTTGAAGAGCTCAGAGCCAACATTCAACGCGGAATAACGGCCGTTTCGGCCGAAATGTGTGGCCGAGTCGTTGAAAATTGGGTGCAACGAAACGACCGCTGCAAACGTACCCGCGGTGGCCATATGAACGAAGTGGAGTTCCATTCATAAATGTTTTGATTGTACTTCAAGCCGTCAATAAAATTTTTGAAATATCTCAAATGGTATGCGTTTTATTTAAAAAAAAGTTGTCAAGTCCTTATTGGAAAACCCAATATATCGCAATATTGCCAGAATATGAAATAGTTATCTATGCCGATGACGTCGTAATATTTTCTTCTCATGAATTTACTATGATCATTGAGATGAATTTGATAAATGCAACGAAAATATTGCAAGATTATTACAATAAATGGAGAATAAAGGTAAATGCTGAAAAGATGCAAGCGTCTTTAGATTTTAGAAAAAGAAAACCTTGCTTCCTTGGAAGCCTTGAGTTAGGTACTTGGGTATACTCGTACATCTTGAATCGAGGTTAACCTTTAAGGAGCATAGTATGCAAACTCTTAGCAAAATAAATATAGGTATTAAGATGTTATATCCTTTTATCATAAGAAAATCGTTACTATCGAATTGCAACAAAATCATAATATTTTTTTTAAAGAACTTACGAGTAACACTCAAGTGTATATATCTACACTTATGATGCCAAGCCATGTGTTAAGTTTTTCGGAAAATGGGACAGAAAGAGAAAGAAAGATGTTTGGGCTTAGTGACTAGTTCGCTCCATGGGTAGCGTCCAACATTTAATGGGGAGACTAAATTATTAGTGTAAACTGACTTGATGTTGTATTTAGGCAACCATTCACTGCATGAGATTTTAGTTGCCTGAAAAAAAATCTTTTGGTCACGGCTGGTATTGAACCCCGAACCGTGCGATTGGGAAGCCAATACACTTCCACTTGAACCACGGCCACATCATACACAAAGTGATTTTCAATTCGATTCTATAATACGGGCGTCAGGTCTGGGGTAATTGTGCCGAATGTCATATTAAAAAATTGCAGGTATCACAAAACAAATTGTTTTAAATCTAATTATGCTAATCCTATACTCGCATAATTCCACCTCCATAAGACCTACATAAAAGACCAAATTTTTAGTTGATCTCCAATAGAATACAAAAACTTAACAAGACATTTATGAATCAGCGTAACCTTTCGAATTATATCCTTATAAGTCAATTAAACTTTCTTTGACACACGCAAGTTCATAGTTAGCTAATAATTATTTATATTTAGATACTTTTTCTTTTCTATAAAACTATTTGTTATTTAATTTATGACTTTATTACTTTTTATTTTTTATTCATTTATTTATTAATCTTTGGTTTATTTCTTTGTTTATCTGCTTATCTCTTTATTTATTTATTATATTTATTTACTATTATTATTATTTTTTTTTTTACCCAGGACTCTTCTGATACTCATTTCGATTTTTATCTTGGATTCTTTTTTCATAACCTAGAGATCGTTTACCTTTAAGTTTTTCTACCACAACAATGGACAACGAAAGAAAAAAAAGAATTATTCAGACTTAGTAGAAATTGTTAAATATTATTTTTGTACAACACGTGAAGTTGACAGATCCGATATATCAGGTCTAATTCTTGGACTACTTCATCTTCCAGGTTTTCTACATACAAAAATGACATCTAAGAAATTGTCATCCAATATTTAGTTTAATGTCTCATATATAGGATCGTTTACATGGATTATAAAATCCATCAGAAAACACCTGATAATACATTGTATCGGGGATGACTTATCTTTTGATTTTTATAAATTATTAATTATTATTAATAATTATTGTATTATTGTATTCTATTGTATTATTGTACTCGTCCAGAATAGGTGGTGTATTGTCTCCTGCTCCTCCTTGTGAAAGCAGCTTCTTCTAAAGTTTCTAAAGTTATTTTTAAAACGCCAAGCCTTCTGAGATGATTGCCTATAAGACAGTGTGCAATAATGATAATGTTATCATAGAGCTAAGATGTTTTCTATTTTAAAGATAAACTCTTAGAGCGAATCAGATCCAGTTTTGGCCAGTTCACCTAAGATTTGTTCTGTTTTTAGCATCCAGCTTTAGCAATTAGTTTACAGGTAGACATTGGTATACCGATGTTACATTTTTCCGGTAGGATAGGTTCCAATTTTGGCGAGTTCTTCCGCCCTACAATTCAATGCAATATCTCTGTGCCCCAGCACCCAACATAGGCTAAAATTGAACAGCCCTCCCGTCTCCCTAAGAGATGATCGGCAGTCAGAGGCGGTTTTAAATTTTGTAAGACTGAGATCAGATACTTGATAGCTGCTTAAATATCCGAAAAGATGAGGATATCGATTTTTAAAAATCACGTTTTTCTTCAGCCAGGACAAGACTTGTTTAATCGCAAAATTGCCGCCTGGAACACGACCCATGGGTCGCGACCCAAAATTGGGTCACCATACCACTTTGAATGGGTCGAGAGAACAAATTGACATTGACACTTTGATTTGGAGTTGGAAAAAAATCTGGAAACCTGAAAGAAAATCTTAATAATGCAATTTAACCAGCCGCCGACGAGGACGCGACGCGACGGCGACGGCGACGACGATGACGATGTCGTCAACAAACGAGCCTGTTCGGACAATATTAACAAAATTCAAGCAAAAACGAATCACCCCGTTTTAATGTATGAACCAAGTTAGATCGTATTATTCACGAACACTAAAAAAGAAGGAACACTACTGACTTTCCTATGAGTTGTTATTGTAATTTCTTTTCAATTCCCATATACATATGTGTTGTATCTTCCTGCAACAACAGCTGAGGCAAAATTGCAGAATGATATTTTTTTTAGCTGCAAACAACCCTCACTCACTCATTATGAAAACTCGCTATGTATGCCGAATTTTTATACGTTAAAATAGTGTTATCCATTCCAAGTAGGAGAGTAGAAAAAAAGTAAGCAACTCAAGTAAAAGTTTGTGAGATCTGTTAGTTGCGTCGTTGGGTGCTCTATTCTCCTTTTTTTTTATGAAACCGTTCAAATGTGAGACGAGAATTTACATTGAATTAAATTTCAATTTGGCAATTAAGTGAAGTTATTTGTTTGCATTTGCAGTTCACCCAGAGTCCAAGTGCTGTTGTTTTTTCTAATAATAAATAAATATATTTATCTTTGTTCAAACTCTGTGCCAAAGAGGTAAGAAACTGAAACTGGTTGTTAAAAAAGACCAGGTTCAAATCTACTTGTTTTATTGAATATATTATGTTAAGTTATTTTTAACTTTTTATTTCAGGTACAATGTCTAAACGAAAATATTGTAAAGATTATTTGAAATTCGGTTTCACATCTTTGATCTCAAATAGCTTCGAAGAACCTCAATATGTTCTTTGTAGTGTACTCGTAGCTCTCAGTGCGGAATCCATGAAACCTTCAAAACTAAAGCGCCATTTGAAAACTAAGCATTCAGAACATATTGATAAGGACTTGGCCTTCTTCCAACGTCATCAAGCTTCGGTTCGGAAACAGAGGTTGGATAGCGGAGGAAGTTTTCAGCGACAAAATTCTGCAATAGTTCAAGCTTCATATGAAGTTTCATTGGGAATCATTGTTCTTGGTGAACTTTCTGAAAATAAGATGAGGCAAATATCGTTATCAAACAACACAGTATCCAGACGTATTGAGGATATGTCGTTGGACGTTAAGACCCAAGTAATTGCTGAAATAAAGGCATCACCATATTTTGCAACACAAATTGACGAATAAACGGACGTGACCTCTTGTGGTCAGCTGCTAGCTTACGCAAGATATATACATGCTGAAAATATTAAAGAAGAGTTTCTGTTTTGTGAACCGTTGGAAACTACAACCAAAGATTCAGATATTTTTGATTTGATCTAAAGATTTTTTCAGCGAGAAGGATTAGAGTATCACAAGCTTTGTGGTGTTTGCACTGATCGTGCTCCTTCTATGCTTGGCTCAAAATCAGAATTCCAAACGAAAATAAAAGAAGTTGCTCCTCAAGCAATTGGGACCCATTGTATGATTCACAGGTATGCACTTGCAACAAAGACTCTGCCAGTTCTACTGAAGGAAGTCCTTGATGACAATGTACATATTGTTAACTACATTAAATCTAGTGCTCTTAACAGTCGTTTTTTCAAAGAACTCTGTGCAGACGTGGATGCCGTTTATCAAAATCTGTTATTTTATTTAAATGTGCTGTGGTTATCAAGAGAAAATACCGTTCATCGTTTCTTTAAACTGAAAGAAGAAATTGAAATATTTTTAGATATGCAAAAAAAAAACCCGAGTTTGCAAACAAATTGAAGAATTATGACTTGTGGGTTAAAGTCGCTTATTTGGCAGACATATTTGAAGAACTCAACAAATTAAACTTTAAAATGCAAGGACGGGACACCATCATCATTTCATTTTCTCTTTTGAAATAAATAAAATTTGCGCTTTACTTATAAAAGTTTGTGTTGTAATTAATGTTAAAGATTAAAGAAACTAAATCCTTACCAAATTCTTATCACAATCGCAACGTATGCTCATTTTTAGCATTCAATAGTTTTTTTTAAATACATTGGGTCTCGGTATTTTTGCTAAAAGTCAGTTTGGGTCGCCAGTTAGAAAAGGTTGGGAACCGCTGATCTAGATCATAGACCAAAAGTGCTTAGGGATGAAGGTATTGTATTGATATTCTTAGCAGTCCCTAGTTTATACGCTTTCTCGGAAATCAAGCCACTTGTAAGAAAGGCGCAGTTCCGCATCATTTTATTAAGTCTTCATTTGGAACGTAGTCACAATCAACTCTTCTTTAACGCGGGAACAAACTTACAAACTACTACTACTGTAGTATATAAAATGCATACGTAAAAAAATATTATATTGTTATACAGTATAGTGTGTTAAAAGTTGCTAAAGGGATAATTTATTGTAGAATTAGCTCGATAACGTTGGCCTCTAGCCTGTACTATATTTTCTTTGTTATTACTTTTGCAGCAACTGCTATCATTTTATACATAATTTTTAACTTAATTTTAAATTATATAATAGTGTCTTTAGTTTATATGGAAAAATAGTGCTGGTCTCTGTTTGTTTTGTTACTGTACAAGGTGTATGATTATAAAACATTCATATTTTATTTAACCTTGCCTCAATGCTTAGACACTTGACATTTTCATTTGCCAAATACTTTTTTAAACTATTTTTTATTGTTTGAACGCCTCTTTCGGCGAGCCCATTACTTTGAGGGGTGCATGCAGGTAATTTAAGCAGAGTTATGCCACACTGTCCTGCAAAGTTTTCGAAAGAGGAGGACGTAAATGGTGGCCCTTTATCTGAGACAATTTGCTCTGGGCTTCCAAAAATTCTAAATATGTTAAATATGTTTTTTTCCCAATTATTTATTTATTTCAGTAATCATTAATTACAAGTAAGACTTACGTAGCTGCTTTAGAGTACTAACAAAAATAATTTTACATTAGTATGAATCAATATAAATACAGAAAGTTCTTTTCTCAAAATAAAATAATGTATAAGGACCCTTTGAAACGGAAAGGGGCTTTGTGGCCATTTGGTTTCCACAATATCTTTAGGGACTTTTTGAGTTGACTGACATGTAAAACAACTATTCACATAATGTTCAATGTTCTTATCTATTATATATTGGGCCACTAAACAGAACTCCGAGCTAGCATTTTCATGCGCACAATACCATCGTGTTTTTGCTGAAGCAAATCTGGAACTTCCTGTACTAAACTTCGTGGTATTACTACCCTATCACGACAATATAGACATCCAACTTCCGTGGACAGACACTTCCTATTACGATAGACCGGTTTCAGTTATTCACCAAATTCTTGATTGGTCATTTGTTTTTAAAAATTTTATTGCAGAACCTGTCAAAATTAACAAGCATGTCACAACAACTTGATAAGAAATTTATTCACTCTACACCTGTTTCCTCATTAAGTGGTAAGCGGGACATAGCATCAGCTGGTGCATTCCGCTTTGTTGACCTGTATTAGAACTCATAGGTATAAATAGAAAGCATAACTGCCCAACGATGTAAATGCGAAGCAGTTATACTTGAAGTATCTTTATTAGGGTTAAAGATTTCTTTTAAGGCTTGAGTATCACTACACAAGGTAAATTTGTGACCATAAATGTATTTATGGAACTTTTTCATAGCAAACATTACTGCCAAGGCTTCTCGATGAATTTGAGAATAGTTTTTCTCTGACGGCGAAAGGATAATCGATGCAAACAATACTGGTTTTTCTTCTACGTTTACAACATGTGCGAGCACAGCCCCAACTCCATATGGACTGGCATCACACGTTACGTGTTCGGGTCATATAATTCTAGCAAGTTGTTTCGCAACAACAACAACTTTGAATTATCAAAACACTCTTGGGCATTTGTAGACAAATTAAATTGTATACCTTTTTGTAAAAGAGAATACAGCTCTCTCTGCAGGGAGTAAATTGGGTATAAAACTACTGTAATAATTTATTAATCCGAGATACGATTAAAGTTCCCATAAAGTGGTGGGAACTTTCTGGATAGCATTGAGTTTTTCCAAATTTGGACTCAACCCATTTCTCGAAATAATATGACCTAAATAATTTATTTGTGATTAAAAAAATTAACACTTTTCAACGTTTATTTTTACATTATGCACATTTAACCTATGCCAAACTTAAAAAAGTTTTACTTTGCAGTCTTTTACTAAAAAAGCACCAATAAATATGTCATCTAAATAATATACCACGTTGGAGATATTGTTTAGAATTTGGTCCATAACTGATTGGAATATAGAAGGTGCACTATATACCCCAAAGGAAATCGAGTGACCTGAAAAAGCTCTTGATATGATCCTGAAAGGTCGATTATACAAAAAAGTTGACAGTTTGATAGATTAGGTAATATGTCGTCAATCAGTGGATATTGTTATTGATTCCGGGCTTGGACACAATAACAATAAGTGATGGATAGTTACTGTATTTAACAGGAACAAGTATACCTTCAGAGCACAAATGATTTAATTCTTCTTCCACTTTCTTGCGTAATTTATAAGGAACGTCCAAATGCTTTACGAAAAATTGGCCTAACATCGGGCTGAAGATCAATTTCTGTGGTGAAGTTTCTACAACCTGGTTTGCACTGTGCGAGTTATGTATACGACACATCCCTACCTAGAATATTAGATATCCGTTTATCGGATATTTTTAATTATCCAACCGGTGAAAAAAAAATAATTTTATGTTCTCAGACAACTATTAGAGTCAGCGCATTCTGTCCGTTTGCTCATACATCCTGCTGACCAAACAGTTTAGTCGAATGATGAGAAGATATATCCTGGAAAATTTAATAAAAAGAAATAATAAAAGAAAATAATTTTTTTTTTATTACAATTATCTTGGAAAATATAATAACTGGCGCGGTCGGTAGGATAATATGGGGGGTCTTATAACCACACTGATAGTGGCCGGTTCGACGATTAAAGAGGGTCTTAGGTGTTTTTATAGTATGCCAGACATTTAGTGCGAAATGGATGTCCTGACTATATCCTGGTCTGTTGGACAGAAATGCAGTATATCTTCGTCCAGGTTGAATAGTTCATTCTGATTGACGGGAGAATGTTATTCTTCATCACCGTTTAACAGTCTGTAGGGATAGTCTTTCCAGATTCTCAGCACCGACTGTGGGTGGTTCTACTATGGGATTTCCTTCTCCATTCTTGCAGATTTTTATTCAGGCTTTAGAGCATTGGCATGTTAGTTTTATTTTTTGGTAAAACTTCCTAACTTAATTTTTCTGGTAGCACTACTCTAAGGCCTTGGTCGAGCCCCTCTCTTGCTCTTTCTTCCTTCTTCTGGGGAGCCTATGCTTTTTGTTCGTAGTTCTGCAACGGAATCAATAAGCCTGTGTCCGTTTCCGGACGTAAACGTCATCGTTGAAACAGGCTTGGTAAGGTCTCCTCTTTCAGGACGTGCGCGCTCATGAGGATTATGGCGAATTTACCCTTTATGCAAGCTATCATCTGCTTGATGCTCAAGACTTATTCCCTAAGTCTTCCTCTTATGACGAATTCGTATCGGAATAAACACTGCGACTGTTGTTCTTGTCGCACCGGTTGTCTACGAAATTTTCCATAGTGGATATCATAATTTTTCTTCTTCTTTTTGGCTGACGCCATTTATTTGGCTTAATACAGTACAAGCTTAACCTAACTGAAAAACTAAATCGAAAGTCAGTTCTGCATTAAAACCGTTACTGGTGGAGCTAGCTGCAATTCCTGAGGGTCCACAGGTGCTACCAAATATCGATAGGAAATCTGGAGGTGCAGTTGCTGCCGAATACTGACCAAATTTACATGAATTGTAGACAGCAGCGGCTACTGCAGCTACAGCTGCAGATCCTTGTTCAGATTGGTTCCGCTTGATGTAGAAAATGATGGTGGTTCGCTTCGCTTGACTAATACTATGGACAACTAATACAAAAATAATTGATCACAATATTTATAGTATCAATCTTACGGAATGAATACAATAATTTTCTTAATCAAAAAGTTCTTGTCATGGCTTGAATGTCACACATATAGGAAAATCTTCCCGATGCTATAAAAGAAGAAGAAATAACTGTTTACTTATAGGAGTCTTTAACTACTGATTCATCTTAAAATCGAAATATTATATATACATTGAACTTAACATATACTCGTAAACTACAGTATATTATTATTTTTCTATATTATTATTATTCTACTGGAAGTTATTCGGTTAAATGTTTCAATTCGTGTGGCGATGATTTATGTTCATACATACGTGTTTATGTAATTATGTACGTAGTACGCAGGACAACAGTAACGCCAGCCTGCTCAAGTAATCGCCCTGATTACATCTTAACAATTTTTTTAACCTTCCGTCTGCTATGGAAACAAATTTCATTCAAGCAAATATTTTTTATTTCATAAACTATTAAGATAAAGAATGTTGGTAAGTTATTTGGTTTTTACAAATTCTGTATTTCAGGAAGATTAAGATCAATCTCTCTGCCTCATCGATATTTTCTAATCCTGACGAGTCTATCACATATGGCCTCATGTTGCTTGGGGGAGAAAACCCCCTATACAATAATCTAGTCAACTGTAACCCTCGACGTTTTTTATAGCGACTCTACTGTTAGACAAAACGTTTTCTATTTCGTACGGCTCCCGATATTTGGCAAATAGTTTTTATTTATACCTGAAGTGCATGTGATGTTTTTTATCCCACCTCCCTTTTGATTTGTTCTGAACAGCAAAGTACTCATAGGGAAACTTCTACGTCATTTTTACTACATGTTTATCCCATGATTTAGTTGTATGTGAATCACATTCTTCAGCCATCATCAGTCATTTATTCTTTTATTTTTTGTTTATTCTTTCTATTTAGCCGTTCGATTGAGAAGAATGGGTGCCGATTTTAATGTGTTGAATGTTATTTGCAGCCAAAGATTCGGAAAACTAGTTTGACTTGAAGCATGTTCCACGATCGGAAATAATTCTATTCGGCCTTTATTTCATAAACTCGAAATACGTCTTAAAACAAGTTACAGTCTCTTTACTTTCAGTTATCTTGACTTTTTATACAGTAGTTTTACGAATTTTGTAAATCCGTCAATCACGCAGAGTACGTAGGTGGATTGTATGTCCAATAGACAAACAACAAATTTGGTCAATGTGCAAGGTGTCAAAGGGCATAATAACCCTTTGGTATGGAGTGCAGCTTTCCTGTCATTTATATAAAATAAAATAAAATAAACACAATGTAGGCACCTCTGAATATAATTTCGTATTTTATATTTCATTTTTGGGAACCAGCAACTTCCAAATATATGGTCAAAATATTAGTCAACCCCCCAGTAACACACTGCCTCATTATGGGTATGTACAACCTGTTCTTTCATATGTGAAGGAATATAAAATACAAAGGGTAGTATTTCCTCTAAAAATAAAGTCCTATACGAGTTTTCTACCGTTAGTATTAACAGAGTAATTTCCGTTAACATGGGTCGGGGTACACTAAAGTAAGCTTCTTTTTAAATCCTCGATAAATGATGTCAATATTAGAGATAGACCCTTACTGTAGAACGATTTTTTTCTTAGAATATGCCCAGGAATTATTTCCCAAATTATCGTTGACGAATTTGGGGACACCTGTATATTAAGCAGTAAGTGACACAAAAAATATATCGTCTACACATCTTATGACTTGTTTTGTTTTTTTTTTGCACAGCAGTTTAGGTTGAAATGATTTGAAATTCATTAGTATCATATTTAGTTTATGTTTTCTATTATTAGTGATATATAATAATCATACCCGTAAATAAATTCAGAAGGTGAGTTCTCCAAATTATCTGAATATTTAGAAATTGTTAGGAAAGTTTGGAATCTCTGTGTAACAGAGTTCTTAAAACACAACTATTAAAACATGAATAGTATGCAAACATTTACTTATTTCCAAAAATACAAACTTTCACATCACGCAAACACAATCTAGAGAACTTCCCCAAGACAAATGGATTTTTTTTTTATAAACTCTCTCTACATTAATAATAACTTATTCCTCAGCATATTTCCAAGTCTTGTAACTCGCTGACGTGATGCCATTATTCGCACGAACGTCTGACAAATTTGTGAAGTGTAATGTTCATGGACTAGGGAAGGCATTTATTTGACGCTTGGGTATATTTTACAAAGTCGTTGGTGGGATGATTCGTGGTCTATTATGAAAATCTTTGAAGTTTTGGAAACTATATTACGTGGCTTAAAAAAATAGTTTGCAACTATTTATTTGCTCTTGTGAGCGAGGACGGTTAGGTGTCAAATTAAGAACTAACGGGAGGCAATCAGATCAAGTGCTGTAACTATCACTACATGTCTGTTTCATCCATCCGGAATTGCTTTCTAAGCTTTTGATGAAGTGTGTAGTAAAGCAACTACCATACGCAGTGGACAGCCAAAAAGAAGGAGAAACTCATGGGCTCCATAAGCAGTATACAAAGGAAAAATATTGGCTTCTCCGGAGGTAAAAAAAGTATGAAAAGCCCCCGATTGGGCAAATGGAGATGTGATGCGGCAGATACAATATTCGAAAGACTATTCAAAAAATAAAAAGAATGCAACTAGATGGGAACTTAGATTTGTGGAGGAGATGATCAGGATACAGAAAAACTACTTTTATAAAATAGCGGGGAGACCCGAATTCTGCTTCCAAACATTATAATCGATGCAATCTAATCAACAAGAGGCAAGAATTTCACTCCCTCGACCAAAAGTAAAGTTAGCTTTCCTTTTTTTTATATATTTATTCATTATTCTCGTTTATAAAATTCATAGAAGTTATATACAATTTACATTTTTTTAATTCAGAAGAATAGTTAGTGTTATTTTTATTAAATATGCAATAGAGATAATGCCACATCCATTTTAAATGGTAAAATATGATATGAATTCATAGCTAAAAAAAATTCAATAATTCAAATAAATATGCAAGCAAGAACAAAAATCATCTAGATCAAACAACATAGCGCAACAAATTTTCAATTTCATCTATATTGTAAACAAGGAGCCACGACTTAATTTTTTTTAAATTATAAAAGGGTTCATAATGTTTCGTATATTTTCAGGAACCTTATTAAATAATTTGCGGGATACGACAGAGTAAGAATTTCTAAAAAGTGTAGTCCGAAAAGGTAAATTCAATATAGTTCAAGAACTGCGTCTTAGGTTATAGGATCCAATAATAGGACTTCGCATATAACCACTTCGTATAAAAAAGATTTTTAGAACTTTGTAGTAAAATAAGTGTCATACTGGCAATATCTTTGTTTGACGAAATAGCTCCATAGAATAAGCAAAGAGGATAGAATTGCAAATTTTTCGTAAGGCACATTTCTGTAGGACAATCAAATTGTGCAGTTTGTTGCGGTAACCACCTCTCCAACAGCATATACGGTACTCTAACCTCGAATCTTTTTTGTTACCTTTTTTAAAAAGAGGTATCACAAGACCACATTTTAGTTCATTTGGAAAAATACCTGAAGTAACACTTATATTAAATACGTGTGCTAAAATGTCAGCTATATTAAATGCAGTTTTCTTCAACACAAAGTTTGAAATACCATCTCTGCTACATGAGGTTGAATTTTTGAGAGATCTTATTGTTTTCAAAATTTAAAGACCAGAAATGGGTCCGAAATAAAAACTATTCCTACTACAGACTCTATTAGAAACGCCAACATCAGTGCAGCAGCTGCAAGGCAAAGAAAAATCACAGTTGACCAACTGTTACAAAGTATTCAATGAATAATGGCTTATCGAAGGTTTTAATTTCATGTCTTTAGTGGTAGTATATGTTGAATTTTTAATATAACTTATTAGTATTTTATTAGTAGTCTTAATATTGATTTATAGCGAACTGCATTTGCCAGAGTCTTGAAAACAACACTATGCAATGATCTGTAATACCCAGATCAAAGACAATGCTTGAACAATCGTTTTGCGTTACCTTGGGGAGACGACCAATAACGTGATCAAGACAAGTCCCTGCGACAGGTCTTGTGGATTCATTAACAAAAGGTGTTAAACCATTTTCTAAAAACAGAACGTTATATGCGTCCAGAGTACTATTCGAAGATAAGAGATCTAAATTCATGTCACCAAATACAAAAAGATTCGCTATACGCTCATTAATTAAAAACACAGAAAGTTCATCATTGAACAATTGAATTGATTCTGAATGAAACCTATACACACAAATAAAACTACATTTTTTTCACATAAACAGACAACTTAATAACATCTCCGCTTGTCAAATTATAAGATTTGATTTCGCACTCATAGCTCAAGGGGTTTGAGTACCTATAAGGTGATTGTTCACAGCGCGAGCAAAGGAAATTTAGGGAGGAAGAAAAGAGAGGTACGGATGTACATTGTTTTTAAATGTTTGCAAATTATAACGACCAGGAAATACAGAGATCGGCAGGGTATTCCATAAGCGAGTTGTACGGCTTAGGAACTAATCAAGATATTTTAGAGCACGTCCGAAAATGGGCTTGAGGGTATACTGATGGGCATTCATAGCGTGAAGGGTGTTACGGTTGAAAGTTTGAATGGGCGGAATGCTACTGGCGATTTCAGTTGAGCACTGATGGTGGAAATAGCGATAAAACAAAGTTAGACAGGAGACATTACGTCGGTGTTCGAGCGTGTCAATTGATTGACTGGTATTAGTATCATCAATAAGTTTTATCGCACTGCTTTGAATCTTTTCTAGCAGGTGCAGAGATGTTTTAGGAGCATCTGACCAGATGTGGGCATTGTACTCCAATTTTGGACGGATGAATGCCTTATTGAGGCCAGATCAGAGGGGGTAAAATATTTCTTACATCGCTTGAGGAAACCTAGATATTTCGCAGCATTTTTGGCGGTATCAAATATGTAGTCATTCCAACGTAAGTTGTCATTGACACAGATACCGAGAATGGAAAGTTTTGCGGTTTCGACGATGAAAGTTCCATTCATGGATAATGGCTGGGTGTTTAAGTTTCGCTTTAAAGACATTGTGTTTTGGAAGCATTAAATTCCACTCTGTTGATAGTTCCCCAATTGGTTATGCTGTTGATATCGGAATTTAATGAGCTTAGCATACGCTGCCGTTCTCGTTCTACAGCCGAAGAGCAGTGACGTGAGTTCGGAAACGAATATGAAAAGCAGAGAGTACTGTCATCAGCAAAGGAATATATTGGATTAGAAGTATCAGACAAGAGATCATTAATGAAAATTAAAAAGAGTGTCGGAGACAGAACATGGCCCTGGGGCACACCAGCATTTATTTTGTGAATATCTAACTTGGGACCGTCCAAGACAACTTGAATTGAACGTGATCACGCGCAAAGACCCCAAAACATCCTGATGAGTATGAATCATTAGGGCAAGCATAAAATGTGTAGTTAGGCAAGCTACTCGTATAATCTTCAACTTCATAAGAAAAAATCCATATTTCAGATACAAAAATAAAGTCGGGCATAAATGTAAAGGTTTCAAGAATACAAGACAAAATATGAAAATTTCATCGCAAACTACGAATATTTTGATGTACGATATATATAGATTGGAGATTATCAGATGCAGTTTCAAAAATATATCTGTATTACTTCGAATAGTTGATAAGCTGAGATCGTTATTTACAAAATCAAGGTTGTTAATTGAATTAAACATAAAAAAACTAAATTAATTATTTAAGGCTTCGAGAGATCTTATAACGACAGCCTCACCGTTTTCAAATTTTCGTAGTAATATTTTAGAATTTCTGTACCATAAGTATTTATATTTATGCTCGAATTTCATTTTTTTAGCAGCCATGTATAAGGCTCTGTTATACTTAGTTAAAGAATCATTTATCCTATCTGTTTTGTTACCCGCGAATATCGATGCGTTTAATTTCTCCTCCTTGGATTTCCTTGGTAGAGACATCTACATTAAGGGCATCATTAAAAAGTGATTGAACACACGTAACTCCATTGTTGTTGTTCACATTAGGAATGCCAAAAAAATCGACTGCAATCTCTATAAGCTTCTGCTCTCTCCAGTTCAGTTTATTCTATAGATTCATTACCTCCTGAATTCAATATTTTCCTATCTTAACTCTTTAAGTGATAAAAGAAATTCACTGTTAATTTTCTTTAAGTTTATCATCTCCTCGTAAAGAAGTTGAAGAGTGATGAAATCGTGCTGTGGCTGTTGCGATGGTCTTGATGTAGGTTCCACCGTTCGATGAGTTTCTTTAGAACTCAAATTTTCGGTTCGATAAGATACTGACTGTAGATGTACGCTCCGGTGTACCGGTTGTTTTAAAGGTTAATGTTGTTTGGCATCTCTAGCCACAGAGAGCTGTTTAGTAGATTTTTGACGTTCTGCATGTGGTTGTTGTTGTACTGGTCCTACAGCAAGCGGCATTGAAGTTTGTTGTTGGAGAGATTTGCGTCGAAAATGTTATTTGACTTCATATATTCAATGTATAAAATTTCAATATTTACACATGAACAGTGAAAAACATGAGAACAATCCGCACAAGTGATCTTAGATTTACTACTCCGTTCCATTTTTTCTTTGCGAACTAAACAATTCATGATGAATGTTTTATTTGAGTTAGTTGCGAGAAAACGGTAATTTAAACTAAAATCGCACCCCACGACTTAAGAAAAAATACGTCCGTTTACGTCTTCTTAAACTTAAACTTAAATATATTCAACAAGAAAGATTTGCCCACCTACCGGGCTGTGACTTGCTAGAGACCGTAAGCCAAATTATTTTTAATTTTTTGCAGAAAGAAAGTATAACTTGTTAATGAAACCTCATTATTGTTTTTCCTATTCACAGGAAAGGGCACAATCTATTCACGGTCGCCTATAGAGGTATCAATCTCACGTTTTTTAAAGGGTAAAGGTGCCTAACGACACATTTGTCAAAATCATCTACCCTGCTTTTACGATCAGAATTATTTTTCTTGTTTGAAGGCGAATTGTGGCCTTTAATTTCATTTTCCTTTAAAAGCCTATATATAGTTCGTCCCGTAACAGAAAAGACATCAGCTGCTTATCTCACGGATTCCGTTTTATTTTTAAGAAGGCCATACAATTTGTTAGTTGCATTAGCAATTTGTTGTTTCTTAATTCCTTTTGACGACTTTGTAGCCATTTTTCTATTTAGCCACAACACAGTTGCTTAAAACTAATTAATCACTATTAATTTGACACAATATCACTAGGTACTAATACTTACGCTATTAAATATGATCACTAATTGCACAGTCAATGAATTCTAGTTTCAAAACACCGCGAAAATAATCATTTTTTCTTAAACACAACATTAACACCGACACAACACAGTAATTTGAACCACTATTATATAACACAATATCACTAAAACGCACATAGTCCAACAATAATATTGTAACGAAATTCGCCCAGACCTAAGATAGCCGAACGAAAACAACAGAAATTTAATCAGAGATTAAAATGAAACTACGAAAATTCTGGTTCCCGAGAGGTAAACTTTTCTTTATTGTTTTGTTTTTATTTCGTTCGTTCAATTTTAATTTGTCTTGAATGTCCCTGTTGCTTCGACTGCTAACTCGTAACTTGCTTTTTCCCAGTCTTCTGTCCGTTTTATATGCCTCGATTCTTTTCTGTTTGTCCCGCTGTTTTTCTTCTGTTTTAAGATCTCCAGTTTTCGGGCATCCGTTGTAACGTCTTTAAATCCACCGCTCATTCGCATGGTTGGGGAAATTATACGTCACAGGAAACGGCAACTATTTTCTTCGTTGACTTTGTTCATTTTTCTTCTTCCTTTTTATGTGGTGGTCTCTCTTCTTCTTCTTATCTCTATGGCTGACAACTTGATCTTGAATGCAAAACCGTGTTCGACAAACAGAACACATCATCAAGCTGTCAAAATCGGCTGCATAAACAAAACGTGAAGTAAGCATTTGTACGAGTTGTTTTCTTTTAATTTTTTTTGCTTTCTTTTTTTTATGTTTTTCAGATTCTAAATCTGATTTCGCAACACTTATTTCACTGCTTTGTTGCAATGCATTAAAATAGCGCGCTTATAAAATTTAAAATACAAAAACAAAATGGTTTGATTACATTTTAACGGTTTCTCAAAAAGAGGAGAAAAAAAGCAAATGACAACACCACCACACATATTATTACACACAAATTCATTTTTGTGTTCTCAAATCCCATAAGCTCTGTACTAATAACACTGAAAAATCAGTAACGATGTGCTGACATTTGAGAATGGTAATACTGCTTTGATGAGATTATTTTCAATGCACAGCCAGCAGTAATGGCGAATAGTGATTTTATGATCATTCTGCGCACGGCTATCGGACAAGCAAGTCATAGGGTGGCTGTGGTTAAATCTGAAAATAATTACAACAACAATTGTACACAAAGTTCAGTGGCTTCCTTTGTGTTTCAGTGGTAATGTGCCATTGAGTCCACCTATAGGCACCATTGTTAGAAAAAAAGCTTTCCCATAAGCCCTGTACTGACTTGTTTTGTTGGATAAGGTATATCAGTGATCTTGCCCTATCAACTTTCTATTCATTAATTTTCTCCTGCTTTGCCCAATCGGTTCCATATACCTTCCGAAAGGACTACATGTCAGCTCCTCCTTGTTACAACAAGGAGTTGTACTCTCTCTGTAATAACAGAAACAGAAAAGTTGTGGCACAAGTTCTTAAGAACTCGATCTGAATCCAACTATAGTAATTATCGATTTGTATACAATCGGTTTTCTGAACTTTGTGAGTCTCTTTACCTTGAGTACCTCTACAGCATGCAATTTAGCTTAGTCTCCGACCCTAAACGCTTAACTAGTTTCTTAATACCAAAAGAAAGTCAGACGGCTATCCATTTACTCTCAAATTTCTTAGCCCGTTTTTGCCCGAGTTTTTTTTCTCTCGAAAATTACTATACAGCTTTGCCTATTATGCTTATATTCTTTACCTAATGCAAGAAAAAAAATGTTTTTGATTTTTTTCTTTGCCGTTTTGGAAAAAAACAGTGTTCTCAATTGAGAATGAACGGGGGTTCAAGTAAATACAAGTATTTTGATTTGGTTTCCTATAAAATTTTGCTTTTTATTTGCAATAAACTTAGAAAAACATCAAAACACAAAATATATAGAATAAAATAATTTATTATAACCAAAAAATTCGAAAATTATTTTTCTTTATATCCTAAGTAAAATAATATTACCACTAGCTACTGTTGCTTATTGTATTGTCTGAAGCAGTGGTCATGTACACAAACCCTGCATTTTTCGCACCATTTTCTTGCGTTTTTTTTTTTGCATACAGCACACCTGTTTTGTTTTTCAGCATTAACCATCCAGTTCTTCAAAAAATCAAATCTTATGGATGATGACGGAAGATTGGCATACCTTGCCTGAAGCCGAGTTGGTCTAGACGACCCGTCATACTTCCTTTTCTATATATTTGCCAAGCGTTCTGAATAGAATCGTCTATACAAAATATAAAAATTGCCCACCACCACTTTTTGTACCTGAATGAAATACGATAGGATGAGATATTTTCGTCCATTCTATCAACGCCTCCCATGTGGCGGTTATGAGCGTTTATAGTACGAGTATTTGGTTGAGGCACACTTATCATTTTCCTTTCCTGTTGCGGCCAGCGCTTGACATCAGCAATCGGTAGGACAGGATCACAGGTACTGATCGCATGGACTGCTCTGTTATCATTCCAGACAATGACAAGACATCCTGAATCACTCCTAAAATTATACAGCCCCTCTTTCCTTTTTTTATATTTAGTTTGTCTATCAAGGGACACTTACCTATACGGTTGGCCATAATAGTTCCCGTGAACCCAATTGCTCTCTCTTTTAGTCGTGCAGCTAAATGTAATGAAGAGAAAAATCGATCAGCATATATATTGTATGGCGCTGGAAGTAAAGAGTCGACAAGTTTTAGGACCACATGTTCACCTAGCCCCGCATCTTTTGGGCTTTGTTCTAGCCGCTATACGGGTAGAACTATAGAAGGTACCCAAGGGGTTCACAAATACACCACATTTTGTACCCGGATCTTATGGGTTTTCTTTTCATGAATTGCTTAGCTCCATGCTTTCCATAGTACGGGACCATGTTCTCATCTATTGGCAAATTCTGTTGTAGTCACGCATGCTTCAAAAACCTTTCATTTAGTAGAGCAATCAATGGACATAATCTGTCTCCTTTGTCTAAATTACAGTTATATACACAATGAGTATATTTTTTTATCATTTCAGATCTGTTCGTACGTATAGCTCTTCTCACTCGTTTATTGTACGTTTCTGAGTCTGTCTCCCATAATATCCTCCATCTTGGCTCGGGGGTGTACCCGAATAAAATCAAAATAGCCGGGTAGCACTTGACTTCTTCTACTTTTACTTCAAAACTGTGGTCACCTTTATGTGAAGCATACAGCATTATCAAAAAATAGCTCAAAGCATTTCACAGGATCTTAGGGAATCTCACCTTGATTACAGTCAATGCTAAACAACTAGACAAATGGATTTGTGTCAACTTTTTTCCAGTGGGTGGCCGTGGCTCAAGTGGTAGTATATTGGCTTCCCAATCGGACGGTTCGGGATTCAACACCAGCCGTGACCGAAAGACTTTTTTTCAGGCAACTAAAATCTCGTGAGGTGAATTGTTGCCCAAATACAACATTAAGTCAATTTACACTAATAATTTAGTCTCCCCATTAAATGTTGGATGCCACCCATGGAGCGAAATAACCACTGAGCCCAAACATCTTTCTCTCCAATTTTCCTAAAAACTTAACACGTGCTCCGACATTTTCAGAGTAGTCATACCCTCGGTGCACGGCCTTTGTTGTAAGAAAAACGACGCGGTCTTTAAAAGAGTTCTGCCCCTTCCTTTGGAACATCGTATTTGAATCTTCAACTACTGTGAGTGAATAACGATGCTTTGTGAAAGATTGCCAATTATATGTGTAGCTGAATATTGGCCATGACAAATATATCTTGTACATTTCCGAATGTAGCCTTTTATTGACCAATTATCCAATTATCTCTTCTAATTATGGCTTCCATTAATCTATTGCCACCCTAAATTGTCGCATAATGCACTTCTTTTATCAGTAATGTGGTAGTACTTGATTTCGCTAAGATAATTAGATGTCTAGCGTTATATGGTGAGCCTGCGTTCGTCAATCTGCCTCCAACGCCCATCAAGCCCTGTTTATCCAAGAATGGGTTTAGACTCGCAATTTTGCTGGTCTTACTGACTGGCTTGTTGTAAAACAATTCGTTTAGCTACTTAAAGAAACACATTTTTACAGTATTCCATGATCGTCGTAGATGTAGCTTGAAGTTCCTCATCAAATAAGGTAGCCTTTTATTTCTTATTGTAAAACGACGCATGTGTGCTATAACTCGTTACAATTTCAACCAACATGAATAACCAAAGCCTTTGAATGCACAGTTTGGCAACGATGGTTACAGGTGACAGCAATAC
Source organism: Volucella bombylans (assembly GCA_949129095.1). Taxonomy (NCBI): domain Eukaryota; kingdom Metazoa; phylum Arthropoda; class Insecta; order Diptera; family Syrphidae; genus Volucella; species Volucella bombylans. Next base: position 39,202,046 of record OX422143.1, read on the forward strand.
TAAAGGATCAAATATCTGGGCAGTTTGTGATAGGACGCTACTTTTTTATTATTTTGGCTGCTGATGCCATATTGATTTTGAATTGGATCTCAATGACGTCCTACAGTTTTAACGGCTTCATCGTCTTCAATCTTAATCAGCTCATTTTCTTTTGACGCCTCTACTCCCATTTTAATTGTGTTATTATTGGAGAGCCATTTTCGAAGATGAAAACCAAATTTCTGCAGATGTTGGTATATACTTTTATGTATTGTTTGGCATTGGTTTATTGAGTTGCCTCCTGTCATTAAGTCGTCCATGTAGGAGTCTTCTTTTATTATTTCTTGAAGCCAATTCAATTTCTCTGGACAGTATCTTGCCATTATAAAGTGCGAATGGCCAAGAATATGATGCTATGCCATATGTTACCGTTGTTAGTTCATATTCATCAATATCCGCGTCAGGATTATCACGGCAAAGATACGATGATACGGTTGAGCCTTTCTCGCAATTTTGATCTGCCGGTACATTTTTTCAACATCCGCTGTTATAACGAACCTCTGCAGTCTCTGTTTCTACATTATTTCAAAAATGTGTCTTTGCAGCTTTGGCCTTGTGTACATGTAGTAGTTTGGACTTTTTCCATTTGACGACTTAGCAGAAGCGTCAAAAACTAATCGCAGCTTTGTTGTAACGCTTTGTTCCCTTACTACCGCTTGATGCTGGAGATAATGCTTTCCAGGTGACCCATAAGAAACTTTAGACATGTGGACTTTCTGTACGTATGTACTCCTTTATGAAATGCTGATAGCTTTGGCTAGGTGGTTCATCTTTTTTTGAATTTTCGCTTCATTGGCATCAGCCGTGCCATTGCCTAATTCCTTGAATTACCAATTCTTCCACGGGTATATTTACGAATTTCTAGCACTCATTTGGTTTGTGATTTGCGAACTCGTCTCTTTCTTCGTCGACGCCGACGTGTCGTGTGATGAGCTTTGTATGCTGATACTGGTTTCCGATGTCTTGTGTTGTCTCTTTCTCTCCCTTATTGTCATACCGCTGCTTTAGAAAGCTCCAGGCGGCATCGTAGTTAGTATTTAAATGAGATTTTCATATTTTCATGAACAATTTCTTAAAAGAGTTATGAAACGTTGCCCATTCTTTCACATCAGCAAAAAATTTTGGAATTTTTTCCAGCTCCAAATAACTTGTTTGTTGGAGTTTAAATGTATGCTCTTTTATTCTCTTTAAAGTATTCTTCCAGAATAAGTTCATATTTTTTGTGTATTTGTGCATCATTTTAACGCACCAAATCATTGTTTTACCGATTTTTAACGGCTTCCATTAAAACTTCCAAGTATTTAATTTGCTGTTCGCTCACATTAATCTCCGAACTTAGATCATCAAAATTTTGACGAAGCAGCTCAACTCGTCGATTGAATTTTTTTACACTAACATCGACGTTCGCTTTTGTAGTTTTTATTTGGCTTCCTGTATTACTTCATAAATACTAATTGTTGTTAGTCTTAGTCTTTAAGTTAGTTTAAGCTTGTATTAATTAACCAAATTTATTTTTCACTTAAGTCTGACCAGGTGTATTACACCTTTTAAAATAGAGTTTGTAAGTTTCTTTAGTTTTAGATGAAACACGCGACACACAACATCATAGCGGGCTTATAGTTTTTATCACTCCGAAACATTCCACTTTTGAAAACATTAAGAAAGCCAAAAGTTTTGGCATAAACCAAAGTGTATTGTGAATGAATAGGCACAAAAATAGTTGTCCTAAATCTGTCACGTTTTCATTTTCATTTATAGTTTCGTACAGCTCAACATAATTTTAAACACTTGGAGAAGGTACTTTGATCAGCCCATATTAACTACAGCCAGTCCTGTTTTCTCGTCGTAGATGCCACTGTATTAAGCCATCATTAATTAAAGAGTATCCTAAAGTTATCTAAGGGGTTGAACACCTATTAGGATAATCATTTAAAAGTCATACCAATCAAAGATTCATTCCATAAGAAACTTTTGGGTTTTCAGGAATTCTACTCACAGGATTAACTACATATCAATATAGTTATGTTTTACTTAATATCTCCTAAGGTGAACATGAGCAGGTACTGCCAAAGCAACATATCAAGGAAGTTAGATAGGCGGTTTGCCACAAGGGTAATCCGGCTTTCAAGCTCATTGCACAATTGGTTGTCCTTTAAGGATACCTTCTAGACTCTGGGGCACAAAATGAAATTTCCAGAAGCATTTAAAATGGATAATCTGCGACATGCAATTGATTCGATAAAAAAAACACCCATCAAGGAATGTGTAAGCGTTTTCGCAATTCACAATTACACAATTTCACAGACTCCGCACAGGGATTCATGTTTCACGTCTCCACAATCTCAAGGCTATAGAAGAGAAGATATCAAGAGCATTCTTAATGATAAACTATATTCCGAAGGAATCATTGCGTTCGGTGTTATGAAGTCACCTGTGGATTATGAATGCATTATAACTACCATAGCTATTAACTTCCTTTCTCAACTCAACGAAAATGGTGCATACATCGATCTTCGCACGAAATTCCGCTTTTGTCAAGTTTGTCAAAAAACATGCCTAAAGACTTGATGTGGACACCAAATCGAAATGGCTCTTCAGCCTCAAGTCATACTCATACTCAGCCATCGGCGAAAATACCTTAAGCGATTACGAATGAAAACAGGTACCCACATTTCCAGGACCAGGAGTGCTTGATTGAGGGATTTTCCCTGTTCCCCTGGATTTTGTAAACTTAAAGGGACAAAAAGGGAACCAGCACAGAAAACGGGGGAAATCCACTATTCAAAATCATATAAGTTTTACGAGGATGCAATCATTTCTGTAAAACATTTGTAATGCGTGATTAGATTTTTTATTCGCTCTTACAATTTCTCCCAAAAAGAACTTAGTGAACACAATCCACTGTCATTCCATGCACTTCAAACTTTTGATACTGATACTGTTTCTTAATATACCGCCTCTTACATAAATAATAATAATTTTTGCCGCTTTTCAATAAACTTAATATCCAAATGCAGTCGGAAGATGTACAGATCCACATGCTTTATGAAAAAATTGCTCTAAGGCTGAATACACCTATCGACTGCTTTATGAAAAAGTAATAAAATATCCGAGTATTTTGGATGTAAGTTTTGATAATTTCTTACCAATCGAGGTTATATACTTCAGGCCTTTTCTAAATAACAAGCTATCCGAAAGCTCCAAATTCGGCGAATAGTTTTTATAACAAAATCTCAGGAAATTTTGAAGCAGTTAATTTTTTTGGAGAATGTTGAAGTTTTTAAGCTCCTCGAATTTAAAAATAAATTGTTTCTTCGCTCTTTCCGCTTTGCAGACATTATCCTCATTTATCCGAGTTTAGTGATCTATTATATGGAATTTAGTTCACTTAGAGATATTGATATATCAGATATATTCGCTCACAAAAAATTCAGGAATTTTTTAATGATGTTTTATTAGTGACTCCTATTGATATGGATGAAAGGTTCCCACATGTTAAAAAAAAAAATTTTTGTCTTCCACATAGTTGCGGCCTTTTCAGTAATTAACTTAAACAAAACCAGACTAAGGAATCAAGTTGATAACCGAACAGTCTGTGGAATTCTTCATTCTAAAATTTTGATGGAAGGCCGCAATTGTGTAGAACTGAAGATAGGTAAGGAATATTTGCGTTTACATACAAGCAATATGTACAATGATGAGATAGGCTTAAACTGATTTGTTATTTATGATATAAATGTGTAGCTATGAATTAAAATATTTATGTTTATTTTGCAAGAATTATTTTTGTTTGTTTTACTTTTATTTTAATAAATGTGATATAAACTAAATAACAGGTTGAATCATAACCATCCGCCATCTACATAAAGGGTGCTTTTTTAGAGGTTTGGTTTTTAAGCTGGCAACACTCTACAGATTGCCAATTTGATATTTGAAAGTTTATTTGTGGTTAGTACGTTTTGATATTTTACGATGAATAAATTAAGGCCAAAACAACGCGTGCATATTATGCAAACTTATTTTGAAAATCTTGGTTCGGTTCACCAAACTTATCGTGCGCTACGTCCATTTTACGTTCGACATAATCGTCCATCTGAGCAGTTATTCAGAACAAGATGAATCGTTTTCACACCAGGTACACTCTAGTGGATGATACGCATCCCCAAAGACGACAAACACTGCGAACAGAAGAAGTTATTGCCGTTGTGGAGGGCAGTGTTGAGGAACATCAGAATGAGTCGATTCGCCATCGTGCACAACAATTGGAGCTATGCCCATCCACTTTATCGAAGATTTTATGGAAAGATCTTCGCTTAAAAGCTTATAAGATCCAGCTTGTGCAAGAGTTGAAACCACGTGATCCTTATACGCGTCGTTGGTTCGGTGAATGGGCCGAAAACATGATTGAGCTTGAATCTCATTTTCAACGCAAAATTTTGTTCTCCGCTGAGGCCCATTTTTAGTTAAATGGATATATAAATAATGGATATCTAAATACGAGTAAAATTGCCTAATTTGGAATGTAGAAAACACAGAAGCCTTTGTCGAGACGCCCTTACAACCGTTAAAACTCACTATTTGTTGTGCTTTATGGGCTAGTGGAATCATCGGCCCATATTTCTTTAAGCACAATGCCGGCCAGAATGTTACCGTCAATGGAGAGCGCTATAGAAACATGATTTCTGATTTCTTCGTTTCTAAATTGAATGGTATTGTCGTGACAGAGTCTTGGTTTCAACAAGATGACGCAACATGCAACATGGCGCGCGACACCATCAATTTATTGCGGGAAACATTTGCTGAGCGCATAATTTCACGTAATGGACCTGTGAACTGGCCTCCACGATCCTGTGATCTCATACGTTTAGATTACTTTCTTTGGGGGTCTACAAAGTCACTAGTCTATTCCCATAAACCAGAGACGTTGGACGATTTGGAAGGCAACATTCACCGTTTTATTGCTGATATACGGCCCCAGTTGCTCGATAAAGTTGTCGAAAATTGAACTTCACGATTGCGGTTTCATTAGAGCTAGCTGTGGCGCAAGTATGCCCGATATCATATTTAAACGCTAATGGCATAAAATTATCTATTAAATAAATCTAATATCATATACATTAACAAGTGTTTCATTTTATATTGAATTTGTATACCTCTAAAAAGCACACCTTTTATATTGGCGCGTTTTTTTTTATTGAAAATTTGGGTGCCGTTTACTTTTTTTCATAAAAATATTCTTTTCTGATAAAAATTAGTGTAGGAAATCATATTCATATTCGTAATATTTTGTTTTATCTGACAGGATAGCCATTTCGCGATCTCAACGAACTTTTTGGCGAAGGAACAATTAGCGCAAGACAATGTCGGGAGTGGTTTTTCCGCATCAAATTAGATTATACCAACTTTCCGGACAATCCAGAAAGAGGTCGGCCATCAGATTTCGGTACTTCTAGCAGCCGTGGAAGGGGAGAAAAACATGATAACTCGTATGCGGGCTGAAGACTTCAATGCCGACCAATCAGCTTGGTGAAGGGTGGACTGAATATATTCTTCACTAACTCCCTGACAACAGGAAGGCCGACCATGTCCAAATTTTCATCGATTTGCTGCAATGAAACGAACAAACTCCGTTCCTGAGGAATCTCGTCATCTCAATCTCGTCTCTTAAAAAACGTGGAGAAAAAGAAGGTTTGCATTTCGCCGGGTGAAATACAGAATGAAACCCACTGTAAGAAGGCAATATAGTACGTTTGGTGGGACAGAAGCGGAATCATCCATTGGAAAATCATTTCAAACGGCATTTGTTATTGATGCAATGAAGATGATGAACGTCAACAGTGGCGGATTCCGCACAAAAATGGCAAACGGCAATTCAACACCAACAGCGGCGTTTATCTGGCTCAACTTGATTGCCTCTATGCAGCAATCCAGGTGAAAAGACGGCGAAAAAAACAAAATTTCTTATTCTCTAAAGAAAACGGTCGTTTACCAGTGGCACGAGCGGTTCAAAAGTGGTCGTGAGTCAATCGAAGATGATGATGAACGCAGTGACAGACCATCGACATTGAAAACCGACGATAACATTGATGGAGTAAAAGAAATGTTGGTCAATAACAGCAAATTAACCATCAGAGATATAGCGGAGGACTTGAACATTGCCTATGGATTCATCCAAGACATTTTGGTTAATGATTTAGGTTTCCGTCGTATAGCAGCAAAGTTGGTGCCAAAAGACCTCAATTTCATGCAAAAAAGAGACCGTGTTGACGTCGCAAAAGATATGATTTGCGAGGCTGAATCCGATCCCACATTCATCAAAAGGATCATTACTGGAGACGAGACGTAGGTTTATGAGTACGACACGCAATCCAGACATCAGGCAAGTGAATAAACAACAAATATAACTGGAAACCTCATTGTACTTATCTTAAGAAAGCATTAGCAGCAAGGCTTAATATTATAAAGTACCTTTCATCTAATACAAGCAATGCTCATGTAAATTCTCTTTGCAATATTTCTAAAATGCTAGTTTTGAGTGAAATAGATTATGCTTTGTCCATCTACGGTTCATGTCCAAAATCAACCAAAAATATCATCGCACCAACATACCATCAAGCTGCTAGGAAAAGCCTTGGTGCTTTTCTAACTACACCAATCAGAAACATTTTAGCTGAAGCTGGACTTCCAACTATTGATGAGCGATATGTTGAAATCATTGCTAAACTCAACGTAAAATTCGTTTTTCAAACAGGTTCAGTGATAGACAAGGATATTTCGAAAGCAATTTCGCACACACGCAGGAGAAGGATCCCATCTGCAATACATCAGGTTCTTGAGTCTCGAAACAAATTGCAATTATCCTTAACCAGAACAGCAAAATTCACACCAACACAACCACCATGGTCACTTCCCAAGGAATCAGTCATTCTCGATCTACAGGAATTGCAAAAAGACAAGACTTGCAACACCATTTTTAAAGCTCGATTCCTGGAAATCTTCAATGATTTGACGGATAAAGGTTGGAACTTTATGTACACAGATGGCTCTAAAACGGATACGAACACTGCCTTTGCAGTCGTAGACCAAGATGGTTCAATCGTCACGCAAGGCATCCTACCAAACATTGCCTCCATCTACACAACTGAAGCATTAGCTATCCTTGAAGCCTCAAAGAAATGTACCTTAAATAAAGGGAAATGGGCCATATGCTCAGATAGTCTGTCAGTACTAAAGGCCATTGTTAATCCAAGAAATGACACAAATACCATAGCCAAAATCCGGGACACTCTCTCAAAAGCTAAGAAAAAAATCAAGCTGATTTGGACATTGGGTCATGTAGGAATAAAGGGCAATGAACTAGCTGACGCAGCCGCAAATGCAACACTTAAAGCCCCCACCTATACTTTCAACTCTTTCTCTCATATTGACTTAAAGAGACACATCAATCTGGAGTGTCACAGAAATTCTTTACTGGACTGGGAACACTATAAACACCATTACAGTTCTATTAACCCTTTAAAAATTCAGCTTAAATATCCAACAGACATCACAAAAACTGACCTCAGAACCTTTATCCGACTACGCCTTGGCCATACCACACTCACCCACCAACCCCTTATCAAAAAAGAACCTTCACCTACCTGTCCGAATTGCATGAATCCCATTACTGTAACCCACATTCTAAACCCATGCTTCTTATCTGGACACCCACAACTCCAAGCGCTCACTATCAACTGTAATCTCATGGATCTACTGAAAGGACCAAACAAAAGCAATATTTTGAAAGTTATAGAAATTACTAAAATCCTAAAAATAACTATTTAACTAATTTATTTTATTCCTAGAGCTGAAAGCCTTTGCTGCTATTTGCTCTTCCTTTTTATTAATTGCAATTTTGAATTGTATAATTGATACACTAATAAATAAATAAATAAAAAAATTGATCTTTAACATGGCTTCAACCCGATCAGGATCAGGTGATATCTGTTTCCCGGGAAAATATGTCACAAATACTTAACTGCACTCTTACAGTATTGAAGCTTATTCTCATTAAAATTTTCATTTAACTCTCATGCTCTGGTAACAAGGCCTTGGACATTTAAATCGTGTTCATTTAATGTTCTTTCTCTAACAATAATGTCGTCAATATAAATAAAACAACCCGGAAGATTTCCAAATGAAATATGAAATACTCGTATATATTCAGTTTTTGAAACCTTTCCGGTGTTACTTGGATGCCAAAGGGAAGAACATTGTACTCAAAGGCTCCAAAAGGAGTACTGAATACCGTCAATTCTCTTGATTCAAGCGAAAGTCTTACTTGCCACTTCTTTGAGATCAAATACAGAAAAGTATTCCATCCCTTTCATAGCATAGCGAAAGTCATCTACCGTAGGGATAAAAAAAATTATCATCTTTCAACTGTTTGTTTACTTCACCAAGATCTAAACATAATCTTAATGACTCGCTCTACGACAACAAGAAGATGGGACCTTCTGATGGTTCATCTTTTTTTACAAATAATCCCACCCTCTTCCATTTCCGTAAGATTTGCCCTATTATATGTTTGGTGCGTTATACTATTGAACCGAGTGTTTTTATTTGAAAGCCACCATTCGCTTCCAATTTTGTTGAGATGGGTTTTATAAAATTAACTTTACCTAATCTTTTGATCAATTCTTTTGTTATGATTTGACTTCAGAACCACTATCCAAATTAAAAACAATGTATAAATTCATAATTTTTAAATGTTTGAAACCAACACTTTTCTGAACCTGAAGCAGAGTTTAGCGCACTCACATATTGTACATCACCGAATTATGCTCAGACTCAAAAAAATATAATCTTCTATATCATCATTATTGTAACTAACCTCGTTTATGAATCGACGACGATTACTTTGAGTTTTTTAGTCTTTGCAAAAGACTTCGTGTAAACGTTCCACAAAGCCTTGAATTTCCTCCAATTTTGCTTTACATTTCCGTCCATTGACAGTGGACCTGGCTTTTGATAATTCGTTTCACTAATTTTCTTAGATGTATTAAATTGTTACTTAACTTTAACTTTATCTGGTTGTTTAGTCTTTTCATTTATCTTTTATTTTTATTTTTCCACCGGCTGCGCCATGTTGTATGTATGTATGTAATAAAATATCTTTAATTCATTTATATTCTATTGTTCCTTACTCTTTGACTAGAGAAAGACAGTCATGGTCATACTGCTCAATTTGAGTTGAAGCTTGAAGACCTAAACTTATGCTAACGTAATATTCAGCAAAAATCTAGGCAAGTGAATTCTCTCTTATTTAAAAAAAAAGATGCCGTTATCCACAAGATAGGCTTAGGAACGGAGTGATTTGTCATTCCTAATAAAAAAAGCAATGATAAAGTTGCGAAATAAGTATAAAAGATTAAAAATAATCCAATTTTTTGCGTCTTTTTTTTATTAAAACGGTGTGAAATATTTCACCATTATTTTAAAAGGTAAATTGCACCTACTGGCACTCAAAATGATGCTTAAAAATTATTTATTTAGCCTTGCCTCGCGGAACTCGTTTGACATCAGAAGAAAGTTCAATTATTGCAACACACAGGGAGCACGGCTTATCAAACTGCACAATATCCACGAAAAATCCAGAATGAAAGGCGAAAAATACAGGGAAATGCTGGAATATGCCCTGGATGAATTTGGAGACATTCCGACTTGTGAACACCTTATTTTTCAGTAAGATAATGCTACGATTCACAATGCGAGAACTGTCCGTGAATGGTTTGAAGTCAGTGGAACATGGTGTTTACTATGACCTTCGACCCCAATCGAGAATTTGTGGGGGATCATGACCAGAAGGCTTTACTCAAATGGGAAGCAGTACAGAAAAGTGGAAAAGTCAAATAAACGAGGCATGGGAGGAGATCAACGAGGAAGTTCTGCAGAATTTGATAAATTCAATGCCGAATCGAATTTTTCAAGTTAATGAGAATCAAGGAGGTTGTACAAAGTACTAAGTTACAGTTTGATAGGTAAAACCCAATTCCGTGTTAGAATACTTATAATATTGCCTGTCTTTATACTTATGTCGCAGCAAAATTGATTGTTTTTAAAGTTCATTAACGGGAATTCGAAGAAACTAGCCTTTGTGAAAAGGAATATTTATTATTATTGTTTTTTTATTTATGGAAATAAGTAAACTTTTTTCGCCCTTAAAAATAAACTCTTTAATTTTCATAATTTTGTGGTAAAACTCACTTGAGCATTTACAATGCTTGTGTCTTTATACTTATTTCGTCCACTATGGCACAGTGTTACCATCTCTATATCAACAGTAACAAACATTTATGAGGACGTGAAGACAATTGAACGCACAAAACATTTGGTGTTCCTGCAGCATTGGTATTAATATTAATTTCTATTTTGGGAGGTAAAACTTGTTCACTTAAGATTCTACCAGAAAAGGAGGAACATAGTCATCATCTTCTTCCTATTATAGCTTGCGTTTGTGTTTAAATACATCATCATAAACAAACATACATATATTAAAACAAGCTAATAGAAACTCTCATTTATATAAATTTTCGCTTATTCCAATTTAGTTCAAATCCACTAAAAAAGGAAAATAGGAAACAAGTTGCCCTTATTCTTAATCGATTTTCTAAAGAAAGGAGTTAAAGCTAAATCATGTGTCGATATTGTTGACATTTTTCTATTCGGCTGCCTTGCTATGAAGTGCTAATGAACTGTCATTTCAAATCATATCCAATAAAATATAATACAGCAACAATGAACATCATGAATGCCGTTCATGATACGGTTAGGAAACGTAAGTACGAGTATGTGTCTGCCTGGATGCTTCAACACAATAAAAGGGATAAATTTGGATTTTTTAGTTGGTGTTGAATGGAATTCTCTTTTAAGATTGACCTTTAAAAAGAATTTCGATTAAAAAGATAAGGACTATATTGATTCAACACATACGAATGTAACTGGAGATTCGTTACTGTGAAAATAAGATATTATGATATATTCAGAGCTTTCAATTTGAGAAAACATTGGATTAAAGTATGCGTAGATGTCATACAAAAAAAAATTAGAATTTATATATAATATGCACGAATCTTAAAACCCATTCAAAAAAAATACCAGTTACTCGTAAGTAACTAAGCTAGAAAATTCCTTTAATAACCAATTGCTTTGCAGGAAAAAAACATACAGCTTCACTTCCGTATTACAATACTTAAGTTTGGGTGGATCACAACATTGAATACGAATACATACATACATGCGCGTACATTCTTCTTCGTAAAAAAAGCAAAAAAGGTTCCAAACGTAAATAATCATAACTTACATTGTCGAGTTACACTTGTAGATATAATGTATACAACCAGCCGTAGGCATTAGATTCACCCAAGGCTATAACCTATGACATATTTTCTAAATTTAAATAAGTCTGTTTGTGCTTCCGTAACGTATTTTCTTAAATTTCCTAAGCAATTTTTAGTGTGAATAATTTCAAAGTTTGCAAGTGTACGAGTATGTGATAACATAAAATTGGAATTAAAAGCAAAGGCCACACATATGTAACTACACATGCGAGCATACACATTAGAGTGGATGAGACTGGTGCTAGGTGAATTTTTTTAAGAGAGGAAAGGAAGTTGAATTTTAAACAAAACCAGAATTTTAATTCTACACAACATGAACATACCTTCAGTACGAGTATTACGAGTACATACGTAAGCATGCAGGTACTTTTCTATTTAAAACCAGGTGGATCGTATTCCAAGCCATCTCCTTCAAACTTGAAGTAATTGGTATTAACATTATACTTACATTTTAAGGTAAGTGTACGGATATTCTCCAGAATTGCTTCTTGAGTAATTCGAGTAGAGTGGAGAAGAAATCGCTTTTTATTTAGCCAAATACTTAACGAATGAATCAGGACGAAAAGAGTGTGAGTTTTGAGAATTTGTTTTGCGAAATTGTCGACAGGAAATAAAAAAAATATATATATAAGCAAAAGTAATTAATATTTGCCCTTAAATAATGAAAATATTTTTTGTATGATTTTCCACGAAAGTAGCTCATATATAATTCACAATAGGTTAGGTTCAGTAACGTCGAGCAGGCGCACTTAGGCGAAAAAAGAGTGGTATTATATGACTTCAAAGTCCTAATGTGAAGATCTAAATAGCATGAAACTTACTTTGAAACTTACTTACTTAATTACTTGACGCTAAAGTCCGAGGTGATCCTGGGCCTTGATCGGTAAACCTCTTCAACTAGCACGATCTCTTCGCTAACTACCTCAACTTATGGGGATATAATCGAAGACTATTAGGGTCGTAGCTGTCAATTCCATCCAAGACGTTGGATCTGTAGACGCCTGGCTAGACCGATGTCACTGCATCTATTTCGCGGTTGAATCTCCTCCTCCATTCCCAGTCAATACAGACGGGACCGAAAATCACACGCAATATCTTTCTCTCGAAACCGCCAAGCGCTCATCCGCTTTCGACAAGGTCCAACGAGAGAGGGTTTTGTTACTCATTTCTCTCCTGAGTGCAAAGAAAAAGCCTTTGATTTCTGCGCTTTGATTTGCTGCTTGTAACTGCAGAGCCAAAGTGACGCCAAGGGTGATGTTATGTCCATGCCGTCGGTGATGTGCGTTCTTTTCTGATAGCAGCACATACTTTGGTTTGTTCACGTTTAGCATTAGATCCATTTCGGCTGCTGCCAATTCAATACTCACGAAAGCTTCATTGACGGCTGGCTGTATTCGTCTAATCACATCAATCAATGTCATCTGTGTATGCAACTTATTGCGCAGACTTAAAGAAGCCTAATTCTTTCTATATAAAAAAAGACACAAGACAGCTCGTCGCCTAGAGATGGGAAGTCAAAACTAGAAATGGCTTTGTACAGCTCGTCCCTATGCACACTATGATATGCTGATTTAAAGTCGAAAAATAGATGGTGAGTGTCGATCTGAAATTCCCGGGCCTTTATCAAGACCTACCGTGGTGTTTCTACAAGTTCATTTGAGGGCTCTGCTGGCCTGAAACCACACTGCTATGAACCAACAAAATCGTTCACGAATGTCTTCAGATGCTCACATAATATGGCAGAAAATATTTTATAGGCTCCGTTTAGGAGATTTATTCCTCTATAATTGAATTAGTCAAAAGGTTCTTTCTGATAGACCGGACCAACGAAGCTGAGAGTCCATGCTTCCGACATGCTTTCAACTGACCATTTCTTACAGATGAGCCTTACGTATGTACGTCCGTGTGCGCCAGCAGTTTTTTTTTTGTGAATGGTTCATTCTGCCTAATAGACGTATCTTAACCATCGTCGCTGTATAACGCTCTGCAGATGTAATCATTCCATATTATCAGCACCGAATGCGACTCTATTACTAGTTATCCATATTCATCTTTGCATTATTCCAAGCGAAGCCGTTCTGCCGCAGTCCGAGCAGCAGATATTGACTCCTCGGGAACTTAGGACATAACCACAATCTGGTTGACGGTTCATTGATCAGGGAATAATAAAGCCCTATGGGTATGTTGAGATGTTATAGCTTCGTGCTGGTTACTTAACGGTTAAGTCCTCTTCAAAATTCTAAGAACCTGAATCCGGTGTTGAAAATGGTGTTATGTAAGCTACGTTGATCGAACACTTGCTCAAAGACGGCTTCCTTACCTACCAAGATTGGTGTCATAGTTGGAGCACTGAGAAAATCTTCGATCTAGGAAGTCGTGAAATTCATCGTTCATAATGTCATATTGTTATGACGAGCTCGCATCATGCCGACAGCTTCATACTTTTTGCCTATTGTCAGCGATTTGTTCCGCAACACGTCATCTGTTAAGGGTTCTAACTATCAGTGTGCAAATCTGAAAATCATTCTCCTTTAAGCGTTTGCTGGAGCCCCCAACGTTATATCCATCTGTATCCGTGTCTGTTGGAGGTAAATCCAACTTGGATGACCTTACCTTTAATAAAAACCCTAGACCCTGGTCTATTCAGATTACCTACGCCACTATCTCTACTCTAAGGTTTCGGCACAACCGTGAAGATCCCGTTAGAACTGAGCTCCGAATACGTCGAAGTAGCTCTAAAGGGGTTCTAATCACTTGGTTCTTCTAGCAAAGTCGAGGAGCCTATTGACTGCTATTTCAGACAATTCTCAGAGATTTTCAACATGAAAGTCATCAATTTGGGTTTTTCGCCTGGTGTAGATATCAGAATAATGTAGTTTCCTCCACCTATTTCGCTCTACAGATCCTGAAACAATCATTAGAAATGAGAACGTATTCGCTGGCATATTTACCAATTAAACATTTTTCTGTAATGATGCCCGTTAAGATGTTTTGTATTTGTGTACAAAGTTAATGCTCTTTGTGTACCTCTATGTCTGATATGGTTGTAGTTTATGCCAATTGACCTGCAGCTATTCTCGACTAATCTTTTTTTTCATAACTTGCGCGCTCTCAAGGGATTTGAGTACTCGTAAAATTCTTGCACATAGCGCGGGCGGAGGAAAATCAGGGAGGAAAGAAAGGGAAGTATCGGTGAACGTTGGTTTTAAATTTTTGAAGGTTATAATAACAGAACTAGGCAACACACTATATAAGCGAGTTATACGGCTTAGGAACGAATCAAAGCTTGAACATGAACAAAGATATAGACATTGTGAGCTCTTTGTCCTCAGATATTGAACGCATGTTTCATGCGCGACCATAGCTATGAGTTGTATAATGTTTATAAGTTAAGAGTACAAATGAATGTTTCGATTACCAGTGACCATCAATATAAGGATGTATACCATTCCAGTAACTCTTGGTGTCAAAACTGAGTTCAATGATTTTATATCTGATATTCATTGGTAAAAAAAACAGACATACCATACTTAGCAGATATCACATCCCACTTAAACCAAGGGATAACCTACTAAATTCCTAATATTTCTGCCTAAAACAAACTTTAGTGGTTTGGTTTATTCAGTATCAGTATACATTTGAGGTAGGTATCGTAAGAGACGACTAAAGTCCATTCTTTGCATACCGGGCTTAAAGCATATTCGAAAATAATGCAAAAACCAAAGAACGATATACTCGGGGTAATTACCCTAGATAGGCTTGAAAATCCACCCTATTTGGAAATCTAGAGAGAGCAATTTATTGCGTTTGAATAAACCGTTCCGAAAAATGCAAATCAAAGTCAGGATTTTACAAACGCTAAAAAAACGAAAGTTGGTTCCTAAGCCAAAATTGCTACTCAACAAAAAGTAACCAAAAAGCCGGAAAAATAAATTAACGCCCTTATTAATACTCATACCGAAAACACTCGACGCAGTGAGTAGCGGTAATGAGTGCACATTTTAGAATTGCAATTGTGAATTGCAAACCATCTTGATACGAGAAGCATCAGCGCCAAAAACATTGAATGCTTCCGTTTAATGTCTTATAATAAAAGTGAAACTAATAAACTGAAGGTCCACTCATAAGTGAACAAAATTGGAAAGCACTTGTCGTAGCTAGAAGACTACACGTTTCGACGGTTCGTACTCAAAAGAAGATGTACTGGCAACTTAGAAAGTAGACACACAGGCAAGGAACTTTGTTAAAACTTTGGGAAAAAACAGTACCCCATATAATAAAATACAGTGTAAGCGTTGCAAAGAATTTACTCTCATTTAAAAAGAGTTCGTGGAGAGTTGGATTTTAAATCCAAAATGGTTTCTATTGCAGGGTTCATATTCACCTGCGACGCTGGTTTTTTTTTATTACCACGCAGATCTTTCAATGTTCTATCCAGTGCTTCAAATGATCTTTTGTGAGCCATGGTACACTCATGCCATATAACAAAACTGCATTGTTGCAAAAGTTTGCACATTCCAGATGACTTTGAAATATTGCATGTGGGTGTTTCCTTAACGTGCATGTTCAATGGCAACTTGAGTGCTGAATGCCTTGTTCGACCGCCATCCTAGAGTGGCTCCAATGCTAGAAGAAGCAACAGCTACTCGTAACACAATTTTGCCTTGTATTCGTATCCGTGCTAGAGGCAATAAAATCAAGAATGTTTTTCCAGTACCACCAGGCGCATCCAAAAAATACAATCCACCACCATCATTATCAACAATATTTTGATTGTACTCGTATCATAGGCAATTCTTTGCTCAGCATTCAATTTTCCAGCGTTTTCTTGAACAAATGTATTCAATGCATTATGCTCATATTGTTGTTCACATTGCAGATCCTGATTGAATAAGGCATGCATTGGACGATTTGGCGCTGTCATTCCCAATTGTGCTAATGCCTTATTTGCCATCATTAAACCAAAATCAATACTTCATTGTAAATTTCCGCTATGAAATCTATCTCTTGATTGAAAGTCTCGATACTTTGTCCATATTTCAATTGGATTGGCTTTAAAACATGTAGCTAATATGATCGCAAACAATGTCCGTATTTGATTTGGATTGGCTGAAATTGCTGCGTCGGCAAGTGTATTATCTCAATGCGTATTATTTTCTAGTAAATGCAATTACTGACATGCTTCACGATATGTCGCACACACTCTTTGATAAACTGTTGTACGTAAATTTTCAAATGAATTTGGTCCACGAACATTGATCAATAGCAAACGCAAATAGAAAGACTCACCATTGTTCGGATGAACTATGTAAATACGACCTACTGAATCTGTTGAAAATAAATTTGGATGGCCTTCAACTGCTGTACCTTGTTTACGTCTTTAAAATTCTCTTTTCGATGCACTCCATGTAAAATATGTTGGCACTTCAGCATATAGTAACATTTGAGCAAATGTACGAGTATCATTTTGACACAATTTGAAAAAAGCAGTCAATATTGTATCTGGTTGTGCTTCTGCTCTCCGCGATGCATTTACTACCGTAAAACACACACATAGGCCATTTTCGAGATGGACTGCCAAATGAACAACTGTAGAACGTCTTTCATGAATTTGGAATGCAAGAATTCACTATCGCCTCGTTACTACTTATATAGCGCCCCATTTGATTGATTGATGTATTTCATCGTTCCGACGTATTTGCAAATACATTTAATCGATTTGGCCAAATTGCAAGCCCATATGGGCTTTGAAAAGTTTTGACAATAATGGCGAATATGGAACAATCCAATGATTATCAACTTCAACGTCCACATTTCCCACATTGATAATAGTTGATCTGAGCCGTTCGCAGATCTCCGCAGAAAATACAGTGAAAAAGATATAGACACAAAAGATATATGATACAGTTTTCACAGCAAATATAATTTGTTGCAATTTTGTTATCTGACTCGGTAGCTAAGCTACACGGGTTCGATCCGCCGGGCTTGGAACTTTATTTTTTATTTTGTTTTTCTTAAATTGTGTAAATATATACACATATACTCAGTTTCTCCGACAGCTCAACGTGCGTTGAAACAATCCGTATTGGTTCAATACGCTCGAATAAACACCACTTCAAACCGCATTGAAATATTCAACACGTATACGTTCATACCTGCTTATAAACCGCATTGAAAATTTTTAACCGAAATATTTGAAATATCATATAAACATTTTCAAATCGCATAGAAACATTTTACTCTCTCGCGCTCTCATCATTCTATCATCATCCGGCAGGTATTAGTTGTGTATCTAAAATGTGGCATTACAAACGAAATATTTGGAAAGACAAAGAAATAAGAACAATGTACTCTTCCATTATCGGGTAGATAATCAGTTGTGTATTTAAAATGTGGGATTGCAAACGAAATATTTGGAAAGACAAAGAAAAAACAAACAATGTAGTGTCAGTTCACTCAGCTTTTTGTTAAACTTCTCTCAATTTTCTCTCGCTCATTTTGGATAATTTCATATAAACACCAACATTTTTACGGGTATTGAACCTATGCGGATTGCTTCAACGCAC
This sequence comes from Volucella bombylans, assembly GCA_949129095.1. Classification (NCBI taxonomy): domain Eukaryota; kingdom Metazoa; phylum Arthropoda; class Insecta; order Diptera; family Syrphidae; genus Volucella; species Volucella bombylans. The sequence continues at coordinate 39,220,029 of OX422143.1, forward strand.
ATTGAACTGTCGGATAAACTGGGTAATAGTGTTATCAACACAAAACTAAAAAGTAATAAGGAGATCAAGTGATGAATGGTGGAGCGCACTCCGCTCTTCCCATAACGGGAGTTGCAAAAGGCAACGATACTGTTGCCGGTGCCGTGGCGAAAGCCAGTAAAAGGCGGAGGATGCTGAAAACCACCCCTACGAGTAATTTAAAACAAATTAAAATGGGTGCTGCTTTGGTAGCTGAAACAGTAAAAACAAGACTATAAATTAAAAAACAATCAGATGATGCGTTGATGTAAATCTCTGATGAGGTCCACTATAAGGGAGGCAACAACAACTTTGCATCTCTAGCGGCATCTGAGTCTGAAGATGAGGATGAAGAAATAAAAGATCTTAACAGCAGCATACAAAAGCTGAATGGAAAAGTGCTTGCTATTAAGCAAAGACAAAATTTACGCAGGCAGAGGGAACAACTAGAAGCAGAGAGCTCCCAACAACAAAAGCAACCAGAGCAGAAACAACAACTATAGCAACAACAAAACCAGCAGCAGCAGACACAAAAACTGCAGCAAACAAAACAGCAGCAGCAGAAGATGAATGAGAACATACCTCCTATCATTAAAGATAAATGCAACCAAGGACATGTGTAAGTTGGTCATTTTAAAACATCATTTTAAAACTATGAGATTGGGGAACGATCGTTATGCCATCCACTGTAATATAGTGGAGTGGAGGGCTACGCGAAAGTGAAACAGCTCCTAAAGGAAACGACGACGGAGCAATACTCATTTACACAGAAGTGTGTAAATCGGCAATCGATGCTGCTGAAGGGGTTGGAATGGACTTCTGATCCTGAGTAGATCCTGGCACTGCTCAAAGAGAAGGAGTGCGAAGGACTCAAGTTTGTGGAGGTAAAGCCATTTACCATAGCTAGAGCCAGGCGGGAGAAACGGAGTCTGCCGTTCATCCTGCTGCAGCTCAGTCCCGAAAGCCCTTTGGATAGTCTAAGGAGTACCAATTTCCTAGACTACCAGGCGATTCACTGGGAAAAATTAAAAAGGAGCGAAGGCGTTATACAATGCATTCCTTACCAGAGGTTCGGGCACGCCGCGTCAACTGCCAAATGCAGCCACGATACGTGAAGTGCTCAGCTGCAACAGAAGGTACAAGAACAGGCCAAGCGCGTGGACCAGATCTACGCGCTGCTGCCGGAATTAACGCAACACATGTCGTAATGAGTACGCACATGATAGAACAAATGTTGAAGGTCATTACGGTGAATGTTAATTCACTGATTAGGATCAAACGAAGAGCCACGATGTTTAAATTGCTACAAGACCAAACTCCCGATGTATTTTTCGCTAGCGAAACCAAGCTAACCGATAAGCACATGCTGGACTACAATAATTATATTGTGAGAAGAAGAAATCGGCAAAGATCCAAAAGTGGAGGCGGTATCGCGATCTTCCTTAAACAAGGTATAAAATTTCACAGAGTGTACAAGCGAATATTGCGCAGGTTCCGAGTGTTGTTGGCAGTCGTCATTTACATCCCGCTTACGTCCTGATGCTTCACAATCCACTTTATTTATTACAGACCCTGACACGCTTTTTTGACTTCTGAGGCTGGAATCGGGAGAGAATTATTTTATAATCGGCGGCGATTTCAACGCTGAACACAGAGATTGGGGAAATAATTTGCCAAATACTAGAGAGAATCTATACTCGATTAGTGGGGTCAGCACGACTTCATGTACAGACTCGGTCTTAAAGCGACGGATAACCCGTCGTTTCCCAGAGGCGGGTCTTATTTGGATCTACTGCTGTATGACGAACGTATACGACTGACAGGTACGAATTTACAAACGCTAAACTGTCTGCGCACATTCGTGTATGACAATGACCATTGCGGTTTTAGCACCGAAATTACAGTTCCCAACGAAATTGCGGAATTGGAGGAGTTTGTCCAAAGATATTCTTACAACTACAGTAAGAATCGATGGAACGCTTCTCCGCAACCTTGAAAAGAGCACTCTCCTCAAACACGCTCCACCCACCGTCCAATAGGAATTTCTCAAACCAAGAGATCGACAATTACCTAAAACAAATGGATGAGACAATTAAACAAACTATGGACACTACAATACAGCGGTATCGACGTACGACTAACGAATATCTGTTCCGCAATCCTAGTATTGACGCACCAAACCGACAGAAAAGTAGACTTCTGTCAAGACTCAAAAACTTGCACAGACAGTTAACTGACAGACAAGACCCGGAGATTAGGACACTGAAGTCGTCAATTAAAAATTTTCAAACGCTAATAAAAGAGAATTACAGAATTTCTGTAAGTTTGTATTGGAACAACAAGGTTCGGGCTGTAAACACCAGCAACCCGAATATGTTTCCGCAAATCAATAAACTATTTCGGAGTACAAATCAAAACGACCTTCAGTGTCTTAAAATAGCACGGGCAACAGACAACGAACGGTTACTGACAATAGCAGGTATTGATCCAAATAAGGCCGCTGATGATGACGACTTTTTTGTGATCGAGGATCCTCAGGAGAAGGTTGAGGCCATAGGGGCGACTTTCCAGGAAGTATACAAGGCCACTGGTACCATTGGCCCTAATTACGGCCTAGACAATCGCGTCTTCATGCACGACTTCTGCATTTGAAATGAAATAGGGAACTGGCGATCCGAGGGCTCTGGTTTCAACCAGTTTAGCAACGAAAATAGGGTAAATAATGTCATTGCCAGAGAGGGTGACCTACCCCCGTTCATTTCGAAGGAAGAACTCCATGAAATCCTCGACACAATCAGAGTTAAGAAAGCAGTGGAGATCGATGGTATTCCGAACATCGTGCTTCGACATCTTCCTCTAGAAGCGGTGGACAATAACTCCACATTGTTGAATAATGCAATGAATAATACACATTATCCAGCGCTTTGGAAAACGGCGGTGGTTCAACCTATCCCCAAAAAGGGAAAGGATATATCCAATCGGGTGAATCTCGGGTCGATAAGTCTCTTTCCGAATATCAGTAAGGTGTTTGAAAAGGTAATAAATAGAGCTCTGACTAGGTGGGTTGAAGACAAACATATAATTCCGGATAATCGATTCGGTTTTAAGGCGGGACATGATATCTCACATGCCGCGTCTAAACTATTGTCCGATATCCATTGGAATAAAGGCAAAAACCAATGTACTGGTGGCTGCCTTGTTGACTTGGAGAAGGCCTTCGACACCGTAGACCCTCTCTTTTCTATAAGCTGACTAGGCTGGGGATCAGTAAACCACTCTTGTATGCTAACACACAGACAGTTCATCGTGAAAAATGGTGATGTGACTTCTGTTGGAATATTTCAAATTAAAAATGGTCTTCAGTAGTGCGCGGTTAATTCGAAAATCCTATTTAACATTTATACAATCGACTTGATAGGTTCACTTCCCCATATTATTGCGTACGCATACGATTTGATAGCGTACAGTACAGGTCCAAAAATCGATGTCATTAATACTCTCTTACAGCGTGACTTATCATCAGGCCCATGCGAGTCACAGTGTCCAATGCTCTTGGATACCGTTTCGTACACTTTCCATCAACCATACACGGTGAATTCGGATTATGTTCGCCACATGGTCCGTGAATCATATTGTTCACGACAACATCAAACAAATCTGGATCAGTTGCTTGATCAGATATTTTTGCTGATATAATACTATCGATTTCTTCTGGTCCGATTTTATTCACCAACCAAATCAAAATATGAGCATGTGGCCTGGCTCTCTTTTGCCATTCAACAGAATACATCCAACAACGTACTTCTCCAAATACTTGAACTTTGACAATAAAATCCACCAAAGATTTCAATTTTTGCTTAAACACACGTGCTGTTATATCGTGACGATCTTTCTGCGTTTTGCCGTTGAAAAAATGATCTTTGATTTCATTTCCATGGGAATGTAATAAATAGATCAAGCCGTCCATAAGATCGCACATATGTCATTGCATCTTGGGCATATTCGTGCATATGGCGCGGGCTTTTAGTGGTATGTAGCTGGTAGAATTAGTATTCTATTTACATTAGCTGCATTGCCATCATTGTTAATCGCATCGCGTAGATTCTGCAGATTCGATATTCTTCGGAACGCAATTTGGCTTGATTGTATCTGATGAAATGCAATAGTTCCGTTTCGATTTTTGCATACATATCAACCCTATATTGATGGAACAATTTAAGCAACCAAAAAACTTAGAAAAAAAGGATATCTTGAGTTTGGCCAAAAACAGCTAAATTGACTAAAAAAAGGCCAAAAATGAGCCAACAATTTTTTTAAACATAAAATCCTAATTTGCCCACTCTACTCGTATAAACATAGAAAATGATGTTTAGCCAAAGTCGGCCGAATTTGCCAAAAAACTTCCAAAAATAGTCCAAGAAAATTTTAAACATTAATTTCGAAATTGCCAAACCCATAAACATAGAAAATGCTGTTTGGCCGAAATCGGCTGAATCGTCCAAAAAACGGCCAAAATTTTCATTTTTCTTGGCCACATACCATCGCCGTGACGTCTTCTTTCTATAGTATGTTCAGAATCCAAAATCAGTTGGATACTTTGAAAATCTATAGCAAAAATACGTTTTTTGAAGTTTCTTTTATATACATATATAGATTTAATTTCACACCTTTCTTTCTAACGTGTTCCTTCCATTTTAATTTGGCGGTCAAATTCATACCTAGGTATTTAGCTGAGTTAGAACAAGGTACAGTTTGTTTATTAATAACGATAGGAAGATTCGTTATTCTTGTGTTTGTAAAATTGATGTGAGTTTATTTCGCCTCATTTAATTTGATTCGCCATAATTGCGTTCGAATTCTTATCTTGTTAACCGCATTTTGTAATTTTTCTGTTACTCTAACCACACATCTACTGATTAGATTGCAGTGTCATCTGCGAATGTGGATATCATTGTGTCATTGCTATATGGAATATTGCTAATATGGAATATCACTAGTATATAATAAATACAGTGTTAGCCCTAGAACACTTCCTTGTGGTACACCTGCTTGTGTTTCTCTAAGTTCAGAGTATGCTTTTCCTTAACGTTCGCTAAAGAACCTATTTAAGATTTAAGATTATATAAGATTTAAGAATCCCAAAATATTGTATAGGTAGATCTTTATAAACTTCATACTCTAAACCCTTATGCCAGACCTTATCAAAGGCCTACACAACATCTAAAAATAACGAAGCAAATTTGTTTTTCATCTAGTGCCCTTTCCATTACATCAGTTATACGATGCACTTCGTCCGCAGGTAATGATCTCTCTTAGCGAAACTTAAGGTATATTTTCCTCATCTGTTTTGTCAATAAATTCAATATTTTCATTTGAAAAAGGTTTGAAAACATTTGTCAGGTGCTCCGCAAAGAGAACAGCTTTACTTTTTGGGTCTCTGATCCATTTCCCATCGGATGTTTTCAGTGGGGGATCTTGTGATACCTCCGGAAAAGGTTGCATATCAGTAATTTAAAGCCGAGTAGAAATTGGAGTAAAAAAAGGAAACGGATCAGTAATATACTATGACGCTCACCAGTAGCCAGACGTCGAGTGACTACACTTAAGATAAGAGCAAACAAAGAAAGCAAACTATGCACGATACCTAAAAATTAATGTCCCCCTACAAAAGGTAAGGCGATTATTTATCAAACCTCTCTAACAAATTGTTATTTCATTTAACACTTCATAACTGAGCAAAGGCGATAAAAGGATAAAAGACAAAGAGAACATCATATATTAAAGTATATTATGATTCATAAGCCTGTATCACACAACTCCAGACTTTTATTTAGAAGGAGCTATCGCGTTGAAGTGCGAAAATTTGAAATATTTGGGTTCAGTCATAAGCTACCACAAAAATTTCGCTGACGAAATTACTATGGAGTGACTGAAATGTTGTGAAAACTTTACAGTCTCTTGTAAGATTTTTCTTACAAAATGCCGCTTAAATTTTAGGGTGATGAAGACTGAAATGAAAATATTACGAATGTCAAACAAACGCAAAATAATGAGAAGTTCGCGTTTTCAAGGAAGCTTCCAGATCGTGGAAAAAAAGGAAGAATTTCAAGTTCCGGATGAGGCAGTAAAAAGTTTGCTGAAGAAAACAAATATATGCTCTCTTTTACACAACCATTAAAAAGAACTGATGTAAAATAAACTTCATCCACGCGTACACGTATGTCAGAGGTTCTAAAAAGTTGTTGGCAGTGCATTAGATAACCTTTTTAGATATCGTGTTCAATATTCCATCCAAAATGATAAAATTCAATGGAAAAAGTAAAATAAATTAATCTCATTTATATTTCAAAGACTTTAACGTCGATAATAAAAGCAACACACCTTAATACTTCACCAACATCCTCAAAACGACCCAGGAAAAAAAATCAATATCCCCTTCGTATAGGGAATAATAAATGTAGATACAAGTATGTAGATAATACAACAAAGACATATTACCTGTAACAACACTGACTATTGACTTGTGCAAAAAGGGAAATGAAGTACAATTTCCTGGTCACCAAAAGATATTATACAATACAATTTAGTTAACCAAACGAGAGCAACACAAACAAATGTACATAAGTGGAAGAAAGAAATATCATAAGATATATGCCCATAATACTCGTACCAATACATGGCCATTAGGGGCAGATAAAAAAAGGACGTGATGGGAATCATATATTCAGTTGATATTATGACTAGGAACTCAGCAGATGTTCAGATAATTATGTGGGCATAGACAGTACCAAGAAAGAATTTAAAAAGAATTTAGTTTTACATCACTAGAAAGATTAATTTTTTAACAAGGCCAGAACCTCTGGAGCGAAATTATTTCTCTACTTCGAAATAATGTATTGTACCACGGTTAAAATGATTAATATTAAAATCACATTTGAGACGTGCAAAAATAATACTCTGCAAGAATTGAAGGAAAATTATGGTTTTCAAAAAAGGCTGGTTCTGCTGTAAATTGTGGGGCCTTACCTCGCAGTTAAATTTTGATTTCAATTTATTGGTTCCAACAGTAATGAGAAAGTAAAAATTTAATTAGGAGAAAAGTGCTTTTACCTATACAATCCCAAATAGATCCCCTGAATTAGTGAAAAAGGGCGAGTGACTTGAAAAAGCTTGCTATCATTCTGTACGTTATTTATTCAAGGAAAATTACGAATTGTATTTTTATAATTCAGTTTTTATTGGCAAGGTACGGTCACTCGTAGATACACTGGTAGAAATAACAAGACAATCAAAAGGTAAATTATAAAAGAAGGGACAAATGCTTGATTTGCATAAGAATAACACATTTCTTTGTATATGCGCGGAAAAACGTATTATATTTTAACATCCTCATATGGAAGAACTTGTATTCCCCTCGAAAATCGAAAACGGAAATTTCGTGATATGTTTGCGTTTTAAGGTATCAATAATCTTTTTGGACAGCTTTTAAGAAGATGCCTGTGTGCGTGTGTATGTATAATATGTCCGTATGAGTAAATTATTTTCTCCCATAACAACTCGCGAACGAATGTGCTATCAATTTAAATTTTTGTCAGATACGGAGTCTTCATATCGAATCTCGACGATTAGATTTTGACCAAAATCCGACGACGACTTCTTAAATTATTAAGAAAAAACATAAACAAACTATAGATTTTTTTGTTAAAACTAGAAGGGGTCTATCTCCAACATAGCACACATTTAACGAACATTTTGGAAAAAACTTAGACAGGAATTATTTGAGCTACTCAAGGAATAGCAACAATGTTAGAACCGTCAATGCAGTACTAACTACGATTTCGTAAATACAGGGCGTCTTTGATCTGATTGATTAAATTTGTATGGGTAATAGGTTTCCTAAATTCTAATAGGATATGAAATATCAAATAATATTACAAGTTCCCTTTATCACGAAGTTCTTGGTGTGACCCATCAGTCACTTCGTTTATTTTTTATTTCAAATTGTATGGCAAGTTGTTTTTAGAAATAAAATGGATCAATTGGCGTTGTATGCAAAATAGAGTCTGAAAACTAGCATTAATGCGAAAACAGTGGTATACTAGCGTCTACAGCCGAGATTTTAGTAAACTTATTTTAGGGTTGGGGTTTTGTTGGGGTGTTATTGAGGTTTGTGTTTTAAAATGTGTTTTAAAATGATCACCAAGGAGTGCATAGACGTTAACCAGTGCACCCGTAAATTTTTCAATGGAATGTGTTGCGCGACTTACATTCTACCCTGTAACCATACGCCATCGCTTCATGAGCAGCATACTTTAGATTTATATACAGTAAGCGAAATTCATTTATACGCACCTTTTTTTCTGATTTTTTACATTAAATTGCTTTGGCAACACTTTTTTTTAGAAAAGTGCATATACTGATTCTGTATTTTAAATAAAAAACCATCATAATCAATCAAATCTATTAAATACTATTTATTTAAACAAAATCACATTTTTCGCTACGAAATTCATTTATACGCATTTTAAGAAACTAGTAAAAAATATAAATAAAACACATTTTAATTAAAAAAAAAACTTCTCAGTATTTTGTGTGTCCTCCATTTTGTTGGATAACGGCAAATATCCTATTCGGCATGGAACTTATAAGTTTGCAGACGGTGTCAAAACCTACAAGGTCCCATGTGCGCTTAATTTCTTCCTTAAGAGCCCGGATGTTTTCAAACTGTTTTTATAAACCTCTCGTGCCATTATACCCCACAGATTTTCTATGGGGTTAAGGTCAGCACTGCATGACGGCCAACGCACAACTGGGATGTTTCGCTGTCTCAACCATTCTTGGGAGAATTTGGAAGCGTAAACAGATGCGTTGTCCTGTTGAAAAATAAAAGCAGGGTCATCAACATTGTCTTCTAAAAACGGAATAAACGCTGTGTCTAACATTTCAAAATATGTTTCCGAGTTCATTTTAGTTGGAACAAAACACAATTGCGCGTTTTCGAAAGAATAAAAATCTCCCCAAATCATTACACTGCCTCCATGGTAGTTCCTGCTTATTCTTGGTGGATTGTTGTGACGTAAGCCATGCCATCAAGGTTAAACTTCTTTTCGTCAGACAATATAACTGTATTCCATTTTTCGTCCCAAGCCATATGCTCTCTGGCAAATGCTAATCGAGCTGTTTTATGATGGATTTTCAGAAGTGGCTTTTTAAGCTGTTCGGAGTACTCGATAAAATTTATTGAACTTGACACTTTGTTATTGACAAATTGAGATGAGCAACAATTTGGCCAGCAGTCATCTTGTTTTGGGTAGGTTCGATTACAATTCGGTTCCGTTCTCTTTGAGTTATTTTACTCCAGCCTTTTCGACCACCGTTCTTCCCATACGAATCACCTTTTTTAAGGAAATTTCTGATGAGCCCTTCAGAACAATTGATTTCACGTGCCCTAATGGAAATGCCGCGCTCTTTTAAGACCGTTATCTTAATCTTTTCTTCGGCTGTTAAATATTTTCCTTTTCCCATTATGGATTTAAATATTAATTTTTATGAAAATCAGTTCTAAGATATTATTCTTTTATTTAAAAAAATGTGATCTTTAACCTTTTTTAACTTTCACTTAAATTTTTCCACAGGAGTCAATCAATTTCGCTGAAATACTAAATGCGTATAAATGAATTTCGTGCTTTAAACAGATGCCAATATTTTCTTCGCCTTATCTTTATCATAAAAAGATGCCGTTATCAAAACTGGTTCTTAAATCTACTACCGGTCGTGCAAATATAGATTTTTTTTAAAACCCTTAAATGACAGCAATTCTGTAATTATTTGATGCAGTGTAGGGTGCGTATAAACTAATTTCGCACACTGTAGTCGTATGACACATATACATGATTACATGTATGTATGTATACATGGCACAGAAAGCAGAAGCACTGACAAAAACATGTTTTCCACAAAAGCAGGCAACAATAGCATAAAACCGAATTAACAACCAAGGTGTAAAGAAAATCTGTGGATTGAATTCTTTTTCAGAAGTCTGGAATCCGTCCCGGTAGGCACACATTTCATTATAAGATCAATACATTTGAAATGAAATGAAAAAATCATACCTAAAAATTATGTTTTGAAAAGAAAAATTGTGTTTTTTTAATTTTATATAAAAGCAAGATAACATCAAATACGTAATTGGCGCGTGTGAAAGTAAAAAAGCTAGCTGAAATGATTGCGTCATATAATCGATATGAAGACGCAACATACGACAAAAATTCAAATCGATGGTGTTATTCGTTTGCGAGTAATGCAATGGTACGACTCGAACTGTAAGGGGGCTGTCAGGGTTAGAAATTTTTTTTTTAGCTCTTCGGGTCCGAACCTACAGAGGAAAACCAAAAAACGTTCAAACAAGCCAGGAACTTCATTAGAAATTCTGCATCATTCTATATCCCAATGCTCATTTACAATACCATTCCAGCTGTAAGCTCCTTTCATAGTCTGCTTGCTGCACAAGCTCAACACTTCCAGATTGTGCTTTATCTCCGCAGACTTGAGTGCGTCAGATCTTCAATGGGTCAAATCAACTTTCGCACTCGCGTACGAGATTTAAATATACAAAAATCCGCTGGACTAGAAGGCACACCTGCCCTTCTTCTGTAGGGATATTCTTCTACGCTGCAAAAACACTGCGTTACCTTTTTCGTCAATTATAGTCTTAGGACTCTCTCCGAGCAGATGGAAAAGAACATTTGCCTGGCACATCCCTAAAAAAGGTAAATCTTCTTCTCTCTCCTCTTATAAACCCACTGCACTTACGTCCATTCTTTTTAAGGTCATCCAAATACTGATAAACCATCAGCTCGTGAAATGTCTTAAAAACATGAAAACTTCTCAATGACCGAACAGGGCCACTGGTGATTTGATGGCATATCTCACCGAAAAGTCGAAGCAAAGTCTACACCAATATGACGAAAACAAGATATTTCTAAGGAATTTGACAGTTTGACATCAGGCTCTTTTGCCGAAACGGTTAGAAATTATCTTTCGGAACGTTCAATCCAAGTTACCTTGGATGGTTTTAATGTTTTGCATGTAGGTTATGATTGGTTCGGCATCCCCGGGATCAATAGGCATTGGGGTAGAGTCATCAAACCACCAATACTACTTTTGCTAGGAGCCTTGAGTTATTAAACGACCTATCTAAAAGTGACCAGGCTATATGATAGGTAATTTTTTTCAGTAAGGTGCAGATGACGTATTGCCCCTAATGCTTTTCCAGTCAGCTTGGATTTGAGTAAAGCGAAACGATCGATGATTGAAGAAAGACTTCTTAGCACAAGTGAATCTAACTGCTCCTGAATTCTCAATACTTCGTGATGTCTCCACAATACTCACGTAAACCAACTTCCGGGATTTTGATACCATGTTCAGAGCGCGAATCGGTGGACTATCGGATGGACTTGCGTTTAAGTATCAGAGAGCTTCGGTTGTTTGGGATGGCTGTGGCTGTTGGGGTCAGTTGATGGAAAGCCCTTCCTCGGAGTTATTTAAAACGAACCCAACACCTTCCACATATGAATATGTGAGTTGGGCTGGCAACCAGAAATTTTGGGTGGTTCGCAGCTGTGCTTCACTCTCCTGTTGATACTGCGTTATTGCAAACTCGGGACCAATATTGCTGTGCCCCCTCTGTACTTGCTGTGTGGTAATTCTCCTATGAACTCCTTAATTTTTAGGAAAATGTGTGTTACCACCTCGAACTTCGGCAGAAAGTCGGCAAAGTTGTTCGACTTAAGCCCATCAAGGTGGTGTGATTAGCCTCGATGTATGTCTAAAGACTTTTTGTATTACCGTGCTGCATTGCAAGCGTTTCCGGGACACGTTTTTCTAATCCAAGCTTGGTAAGGCTCTACTAGACGGACGGTGACAACCTGAAGGTAATCTATAACCCTTTCAAGATTATTCATTTTAGTTTTTGCTCGAATTACCACTTGTTAAATGAAATAATACTTTGTTTCTGAGATATAATAAATAACCGCCTTGCCTTTGGTAGAGGGACAGTTATTTATATTGTATAATGCCTGAAACACATGTGCAGCAAAATGAGTGCAGAAAAATTAGAAAACAAAGCTTTATATGTAAGCGAATACATGTGCTTACTGCACGCAACAATGCAAGTCTTCGTTGATTCTAATTTTGATGCAAACCTCCAGTAGTAGAACAGCGAAATAGTACAATTTAGTAAAATTTTTGTGATTTGACGTTTCAAAGTTGTCACTATGAACAGTGTATATGTAATTTAAAATCTAATTAAAAAAAAATTAAAAAACACAGAGATTGTAAAAATTCGTTTTTAAGAGACAACGCGTTTGAGGCAAATAAATGTGTAAATATGCACAGAGTTTGCAATTAAATTATTTTGAACAAACGTTCTTATTCATTTTATTTTTCAGCAAACAGATTTAAGGATAGGTGGAGAACGTTGCGGGACACATTCTATAAGAAGAAGAATGAGAATCTGTCTTCTAGTAGCGGGGCTGGCAGTCTGAAGAAAAAGTTGAAGTGGATGGAAAATATGATTTTCCTTAAAGATGTGGTCATCGTGAACCCAAACTAAGTATAAAACAATTATGTGTATGCATTATAACATTTCCTTTCGTTTACAGTACATCTGGAAACTTTTGTAGCTTCATGTTGGACAATTCCTACACTTCTTCAGAAAGCTGCGAGCTCATATCGCCATAAGTAGATGATGCGAAGTTGTCGGCAATAGAGTTTTCGCATCTACAAATTGAAATGCTTTCGGTTTTAAATAAAATGTTGCTCGAAAGACAACAAAACCATTTATTTCCATTTTTTTTTTAATTTCGGTTGTACAAATAGTCTTTCAGAGAATCTCGAATAGAAAATGCGTTTCTAGTTTCGTTGTATCTGGTAAATAGTCTGCTTTGTCTCAGTGGACTTATTTCTTGACGCCAACTACCTCTGATAAGTTCATCTTTTTGCGAAAATTGGTCGACATTTTAAGGGCAATAATTATTAAAGTCGTGAAATTTAATGAAATTATGCAAAACTACACAAGCTTTAACAATTTTTTCGGCCTTTTCAGGGAATACATTTAATTGATTTGATATAACTATCCACCTGGAAGTTAAAATACCAAACGTATTCTCAATCCGTACTCGGGCTTTCGATAGTTTTTTGTTGAAATTTTCCTTATTAGGTGACAACAGTGTTCCAGGGTATGGCCGCATAATGTTGTGTTTAAGAGGAAAGGCAGCATCTGCGACGAAATAAATGGATATCGACGTTGGTGTTCGGAAGATGTTCGGGTTTGACAATATTAATGGTATTTTGTAAGATTTGCTTCCCAAAACCACTCGCTTTCAAAATACGTCCATCACTCTGGCCTCCATAAGCTCCAATGTCAACAGTTGTAAATGAATAATTGCTATCATGTAATTCGTAGCTAAGCCTCGAAAATGTGCAAAAAATTATAAGTGAATAGTTAATGGAAAGTTTAAAAGCGAAAGTAAGATTTTTTCGTAAAAATTTCGATATTTAAACATTAAAAAATCCATATTTCTTATCAAAACATTTAAATATATTACCATATTATATATTTACTTATGTATTTTGCAACTCTACTTCTGTTTGTCTTCAAGTGATCTATAACTATCAGCACTGTGAATTTGAATATGATGCGGTTGATGTTTCCGTGTGAACCGCTTTGGGAATTTTGGCAGACCTTGATCTCTTATTTGCTCGAGTTACTTTATCGTGTATGGACACTCGATTACAAATGCGCAAGTTGAACGCAATTGAACGCGAAATATGGGCCGTTTCGGCCGAAATGTGTGGCCGAGTCGTTGAAAAGTGGGTCAAACGAATCGACCGCTGCAAACATGCCGCGGTAGCCATATGAACATTCATAAATGTTTTGATTGTACTTCAAGCCGATAATAAAGTTTTTTAAATATCTCAAATGCTTTGCGTTTTATTTAAAAAAAAAGTTGTCAAGTCCTTATTGGAAAACCCTATATTATACACCTATATATATAAAAATCTCATGTCACACTGTCCGTTGGGAATGAACTCCGAAACTACTCGTACTTAACCGATCTTAATAATATTTTGCTTTCTGTGTCTAATTGGTCAAACTTACCAGATGAAGTTGAAATTGACTTCTTGTTTACACATTTCACTCGTTAAATACAAAATTAAAACAAGGGTAAAACTGGAGGCAAAATACCCAGCCAAAATCCAACCCGCGTATTCGTTTTTTTTTGTAATATCGTTATGCCTAACACAAAATTGGTGGCAGCGGTGGAATACGTGTAAGTCCCTTAAAAATGGAAAAAAAAGTCCAAAAAATAGACATGAACAAAAAAAATCTATTGATATATGGAAGTCCTGTGTTCCAGTAAGAGAAGCTTGTTCGAGAAGAATTACTGTATTTCAGTAAAAGAAGCTGTAAAGTGTTCCAGGATAATTATGACTATGTTCATAATAAATTTGTTAATGTAAGTTTAACTGTTATTAACATAAACGGTAGAAGTTCTTAAACAAAGAGACAAAATTGAACCCAACAGCTCCTAGTAGATGTTTAAAATAAAATTACCTTCAGGAAGAATAGAAACCAAAAGCCTGGACCCGATAGACAATACAGAAGACAGGTATAAAAGGAAGTGGGTTACCAGGAATCTTTCATGGGTGATAGATAGATTAATAGATAGATTGATAGAGAGATTAATAGTGAGGAAGAAATTGAAAGACATATTGATAATTGTAGAGAAAACGAATTCGGTAGTGCATAAAAAATATTAGAAAACCTAGTAAATTTAGAAATGAGCGAGGTTCATTAAAATAAGAATCGTGGCAAATTTCACAGCAATTTAATAAATAAGCGTTGAAGACAGAACTGAGTGGTGTCTTCACAGAACCACACAGTAGTCTCCAACTACATCGTGTGCTTATCAATGTTCGACAAGCTAAAGATGAAAATATTGCATTATATACGCAAAGGGTGGAAACACTAGAAAGTCGTTTAATGCAAATTTATTTTTTAAATTAGCACGCTCTCAATGCGTTAAGGTACCCTTAAAAAAGAGCGCGGGCGAAGGAAATGTAGGGAGAAAAAATGGGAGGTACCAAAGTACGTTCGTTTAGAATGTTTGAAGGATCAGAAAATAAAAATGTCGGCTGGGATTCCATAAGCGAGATATATCTACCATAGCACCACCTATGAGTTTGAATCCTACCTAGTAGGTGGTGCACAGAGATTTTAGGAGCTATAAAACAACGTAACCTAGCCTACAAACGGTGGAAACGTTTTAAGCTCCCTGAGTTTCATGCAGTTTTCCAGGCTTTGAGAAACTGTGTTACTATGAAATTAAGCCTTCCAAGAAGCGGGTGTACCCAAAGCGCTTCAATAAATTTATACCAGCGAAAACTCATTAGAAAAATATCCGAGAACTTGGGCCGTCAAAATCTGATAATCCATAAGAATATAAACCCTGATTCTTTAAATTCGGAATTCTCTAAAGTGCAAATTACCTTGCCTGACGTTGGCGAACCCAATACGGATAATCCTCTTCCTAACCGTGAAAGAACTGATTACATCCTGTTCGCTAGAGTAGATGAGAACGAGGTTCTGTGTGCCGTCCTACAGATAAGTCTAAAGCCATGAGTTCTGATGAAATACATCCACGCTTTATCAAAATAATCTTGCCTCACATTCTTTCTACCCTTACATACATTTTTAACACAATCATCATGACATCCTCTTTCCCTTCTGCCTGGAAGGTTGCTCATCACCATCGGAGTTTTGTAATGTTCACTAATGATCTCCTACAAGTAGTCCGACACTCATCTATATATTTATGTGCTGATGAATATGGAATCGATAGACTTAATAGCGATCTGAAGGAAATTTCGCAATGGTCCGCAAGAAATCATCTGCAACTAAACCCAATAAAGTCAAAGTGCTTGATAGTCTCCAAAAACAAGTTTGACAGTAGCCATTTCCCATCCCAGGCTTTATATTTAGGTAACACTGTTCTGGAATATGTTGAAAAAGCAAAAAACCAGGGTATTTGGTTCAATTCTACCCTCACATGAACTAACACATTCAAATAGTTATTGGCAAAACATACGGGTGCTTACGTACCCTCTCATTAACAAGCACTTTATTCCTCAGCACGTAAGGCTTAGCTTAGCAAAAAGCTTAATTTTGCCATAGCAACCTATGGATGCCCAATCTTCTACTGCCACAACTCAGAAAACGCGAAGAAATCTTACAGTGGCCTTCAACAGCATTACGCGATATGTTTATCATCTCATATCATATCATATCATATTTCTGAATACACTAACAGCATCCTGGGTTGTAGCCTGCACACGTACTACAAGTTCTGTGCGCTAATAACACTAAACCGCAACCTGATTTGCAAGGAACCTCATTATCTCTATGGAAAAACTTCAGTTTCCAACTTCATCGCGTTCTTTTGTTTTTATTCAACCAAGGTTTACATGCAGAAAACTCCGAGAATCAATATCTTGTTTATGTTGTCAGAGAATGGAACACTCTTCCCCTGGACATAAGAAAAAATCGCGGAACCAAGTCGTTTGATAAAGTCTTATATAGATACTCGTATCTGACCTTAGGCATCTAAATGGTGTTTTGTATTTTTTTTTTTCTTCTTGTGTTATCTCTTTAGGTTTTTATATTCTTTTTGTTTTATCCTTTTTTTTTAACTACGATTATTATCTACCATCGAATACTTGCATAGTTTATTCCATTCTTAATATATAATTAATGAAGCCAATATTTGAATTGTTTAAAACTTAAATAAATTAGCTTTTACTTATATAGACTTTAACTTAACTTAAGTCCAATGTAAAAGATTCTGTATACCAATAAATGAAATGAAAAAATTAAATAAAAATCCAATCACCATGTAATCAGAAAGGAAGAAAATCATTTTTAAAACGACAGGATCTATCGCAGGTTCATACAAAAGCGGAACCCCTTAATAAGTTGTTAACGAAAGATATAATATATATTTAGCTAGAGAGTAGAAGAACAGGGAACATTTGAAAAACTGAAAAATGCTATTATAAAATTTCCAGTTCTCCAATATCCAAATTACAATAAGAAATTTATAAATATATTAAAGTATTTATAATTCAAACAAAGGCATAAGGGCTGTTCTAAGGCAACAGCATGGCACAACAGATGTGCCAGTACAATTGAATAAGACAGAACAAAATTATACCACTACTGAAAATCAGTGCTTAGCAATGGTTTGGGCAACGAAAGAATATTTCTATTGTAATTCAGACTGATCATAGACCAATTACTTGGTTCTTTAATGTGAAAGACCCTGGTTCGCGCTTAGATTGATGGAGACTTAAGCTTGAGGAGCTTGAATATTAAATTAGATACAAAAAGGGTAGTGAGAATGTTGTTTCGGATGAATTGTCAAGGAATTTGAGTGGAACAAGAAAAATATGACGTTAATTCAGATAAACAAACAGAAACACTAGAGGAGGTAGATGAAATAATTGAAGAAATGATACCAGATTTAGCATATGGGGATAGAGACCAAGACGCTCACGATGATCTAGAAGTTAGATACTTCAAAAGACGAAAACAATAGGCAAAGTCTTCATAGGGAGCTCAATGAAAGGAAGGGTATATTGGCAGAAAAACCATAATGGTCTCTTAGGCGGTTACCCTACGTGACATTATATGAAAAATTGAAGAAAAAATTCTGTTGGAAAGGTTTGCAGAAAGGCGTAGAAATGGTAGTCAGATGAGAAAACGTGATTCGGAAACCAACTCGAAACTTATGAAAATAGCCACTCCTTTTTTCTTTTTTTTTTTGTTGTCTTTCACACTGTGAAGCTGAACACGAAATGATCTCTACGGAGGTCTATGAACGACTCACTGAGCGAGTAAGCAATTATTCAGTGCTGCTGGACAAATTTATGCTGATCGGGGCTAATTTGCAGGGAGAAAATGTACAAAAACTTTTGTTTCTTGTTTCTTTTGTTTATAATATTAAGTTATTTAATTTTGATTATTAATTCTACTTCATCGTTTATCTTCTCATATTAACTTTGTTTATTGTACTTACGTGTTATCGAATGTACCTAGGGTTTTGGACTTTTTTTACGGGTTGTTTTTTGTTTTTATTTCTTTGCTAAGCATTCATTTTGATTGTTCCTTTTATGTGTGATTTAAAAGAGTCTACTGCAATAATTTACTGGCTATTTTGCTGTTTGTGTCTTTGTAAAATAAATTAATAAAAAAGAAAATATCTACCGATCAATTTTATCAAACTGATCACTATATTTTAGGCTCTTTAGCATTTTGAAATACAATCTCCATTAGATTCGGCTTCGGCTTCGGCCGAAGGTGATGAAGAAACCGAAGTTCGGCTTCGGCTTCGGCCAAAAAATTCACCTTCGGTCGGACTCTAGTGATTGCGTGGTTTAAGTAAAAGATAAGAAAACTATAAGCGGTTGAGATTGGACTGTATTGAAAGAAACAATTAAATAGTGAATTGTAACTGTACTGAATAAAGCGATTTCTATTGAAAAGAATAAGTTCTATCATTTGTACCCACACAAACATTTTACAATATTAAAAGAAAAAGGAACACGCGGGCTGGATTTGGGCTGGATATTTTCCCTCCAGGTTTTACTGTTGCGTTTTTTTATATTTCAATGAGTAAAATGAGTAAACAAGAAGTCAATTTATGTGTCCTAGGTACTTATGATGACAAAAGTCACTTATATTACCTTTTCTTTTAGTTGTTTATAATTTCAAGTTTTACAAAAAACGAACCGTTGAATTACGTTTCGTACTCCGTTTTATGATATAATTGATTGCCTTGCACTTTGGTTTATTCCCGCTGGTGCATGGTGTGATTTTACTGTGAGAAACTAAAATGCGGTTTGTTCCAGTTCTTCGCGAGGAAATTTACGTAATTCGCAGGCCATAGCTCTGTGTAACACCTCCGTCCTTAAATAAGCTTATGGGTACCTTATCTTTAAACTGGGCTCAGTACGTTCAATAATTATTAGTATTTCTTCCGACCATACTGATGATGCTCTCTTAATATGTGGGTAATTTCTAAATGTAAAGAGGGATTGTTTTGCAGTTTGGTTTTTTCAGTGTTCTATTTTTGACGCGTGATTCGTGACATGTGTCAAAGTTAAATGTGCTCAGTTAGCATTGTCATTTTATCATGGAAAGACTTACACCCAAACACTTACAAATTATTGAATTTTATTATCAAAAGTCATCTCTGCAAAAAATGTTTTTTCGTTGCCTTTCGCCCATTTTTGGGTTGTCATAGTCGACCTACTGAACAAGCAGTTCCAGACATAGTGACCAAATTCCGCATCAATCTCACCTCTATTGGACATCAAGCCACCCGTACCCGTATGCGTAGAGTGCGTACAGAGGAAAATACGAGGGGCGTTCAATATATTCTCGGGTATCGATATGAAGGAAAATGCGAATTCAATTTAAATTGTTTTTATTTTTCGAATATAATCTCCCTAACATCAATGCATTTGTTATATCTTGAGATAAGCTTTTTTGAAACCCTCAAAAAAATAAATTTCCTCTTTCTCTTGCATCTTTTCTTCTTCATCATCCGAAAATCTTTTTCCACGAAGACATTTTTTCAAATCCGGAAACAGGAAATAATCACTAGGGGCAAGGTCTGGACTATAGGGTGGGTGTTGGATTTCTTCGAAAACCACAATCTCGCGCAGCAGCCTTGGAAACTCGCGCCGTGTGAACAGGAGCGTTGTCATGAAAAAAGCAACACACCCGCTGCGAGTTTACCCCCGTCTTTTCTTTTTAATTTCCTCCCGCAAATATGCAAAGTGGAAGCGTAGGATGTGGCGTTGATGGTTTCACCTTTTTTTTTTTGTACTCAATGAGCAACATTCCCTTTGAGTCCCAAAAACCTGTGGCCATGAGCTTCCCGGCAGACGGAGTGACTTTGAACTTCTTCGGGGTGTCTGTTCCTTTTTTATGCCACTGCATGGACTCTTGTTTGCTTTCAGGGTCATAGTGGTGGACCCATGTTTCGTCCCCAGTAACAATTCGATCCCATAACTCCGTCCGCGTTCTCACTACACATCTCCAAAATCTCTCTACAGCATGCGATTCTCACTTTTTTCTGAGGCGCTGTGAGCATTCGTAGCACCACCTTGCACTGACCTTTGAAAGATTAAGATGGTCATGAAGAATGGTGTGAATGGTACCAATTGAAAGCTTGGTGATCTCTGCCATCATTTTCACCTTTATTCGGGCATCCTCAAGAACAAGTTTTTCGACTTCTTTGATGCTTTCTCCTGTACAAGCAGTAGCCGGGGCGCCGGAGCGGGGGTCGTCTTCAATGCTCTCTCTGCCTCTCTTGAACTCACTTGACCACTTTTGCACAGTTGATAATGAATGTGCGGAACCCTGGTAAACAGCCACCATCTCTTCATGAATAGTTTTTTCACTTTTTCCTTACTTAGTGAGAAATTTAATTACAGCGCGATGCTCAATTTTCACCATCATCGTCTCAGTTGCTATTATGATTCTGTTTAACTAGAGATAAAACGCGAATTAATAATCACATTTATATGAAATTTTACATGAATGCACTAAAATAATAGTATTACTTGATAAATAAGTCAATTTATATATACAACCACAGCTTCACCCTGATACCGAGAATATGTTGAACGCCCCTCGTATTGCTGCTGTATCAGCCAGTGTTAATAAAGACCGTGATTTGTCCATTCGTTGCTGTCCGTACTCGACTACGTGGAAGATTTTACGCAAGGATTCTGATCTAAAACTTTACAAGAAAAGATCGTGCAAGTTCTGAAGCCGAACGAACTGCCACAGCGACCAGTTTTCGGTAAGTGTGTCTTATAAAAGCTGGAGGAAGAATCGCGTTTTTAACGAAAAATTGTCTACAACGACGAAGTTTATTTTTGGTTGAATGGGTGTGTTAATAAACAAAACTGCCATAATTGTTCCGATGAGCAACCACAGGTAATAGCAGAGCTGTCAATGCACCTGGAAAAATCTACTGTTTGATGCGGTTTATGATCCGGCGGAACCATTGGCACGTATTTTTTCAACTATGACCGTGAAAACAACGATACCGTCAATGGCGCCCGCTATCGTTCAATGATTTCAAACATTTTTTGTCCAAAATGCACAAACCTGGTCGACATGTGGTTCCAGCAAGAACGCGAATCTATGGACCAATTGAGCAATGAGTTCGGTGGACAATTTATACCTCGGCTGAACCGGTGAATTGGGAATTGTGCGATTTGACGACTTTAGACTATTATTTATGGGGATACGTCAATACACTCGTTTATGCCGATAAACGAGCGTCAATTGTAGCCTTGGAAGACAACAACTTGGAAGTCTGGAATAATTTTTAAACTTAAATGGCAAGCATTGGTTTATCAACTCAAATAAAAATTGTATACACTTTTGCAATTTTCCTGTATTTTTCTTGACAATTAAAATCCAAACGCTTAAAAAATCACCCATTAGTTTTTATCTATGGAAGATCGATAGTGTAGTTCTACCACCTGAACTACAGCCACATTTGTATGCAAAGACAGATCCTATGGCGACCATTACAACTCCTCCAATACGGGAAACTATATTTCTTGAACTTTCCGGAATTGGGCCCAAAATTTTTCCTCAGAAATGCATAAGTCGTTCAGCTCTTTGACATCTCGTAATTTGATTTTCTTAATTGCTTTTACATCTAACTGAACTTTATATAATTGACGCAACAATCTTCTAAATTACTAAATGAATATCTATCTTTAATCCTCGACCCGTGTACTGTAAAATTTGAAGTTATCGTGTACCTGGACACTCAGTGCCCTGTAAAATAAGTATGGAAGATTGCATTTTTCATATGAGCTCAAATTAAAAAAAATATATAGTTTATTTAAATCTGAATTGTGTACATACTTAAAAAACATAAATATAAATATATTTTGTACAGTTGAATGTTCAGGTCGGTGATTGATTTCTGCTGCGCTCTCGTGTTGATGTAGAAGCGAATGTTTCATCAACATCATCCCGATTAAGAACGTCAATAGCTTCAGCAGGTGATTCATCTCTTATATAACATCGTTCGCAAATTCTAAATTCTAGCTCTAAAGCCAATGGCACTGATGTAAAAAAAATTGTCCGTGGTAGGGTTAAAATTTTCGTCCAAAAAAAACTTTAAAAAAATGCATCACAAGGCCGTGTGCTATGCCATCTGAACGATCGTCACCAATTTTTCCCCGCAGAGGATAATTGGCTTTGGCATCTACAACCCAAAATATTTTCAAACCATATATGCCAGGTTTATTAGGCACATATTGACGAAATGAACATCTGCCTCTGGTAGTTACTAGTTGTTCGTCTATAGTAAGCTCTTTTGATGGATGATAGAGTGCAGTGAGATTTGATTAAAATACGTTCCAAGTATATCTAAAAGCTGCCAGCTCTAGTTCTTGAATCGTCGAACCGAACTAAACTAAAATCTGTTCAAATCGTTCTAAAGACATGGTAGCTCTATAAAAATGCATATTGCGTTGATCAAATAAGTCCTTAGCTTTTTCTTTTGCAAATTTTTCGGCACCTGCATAAAGTAATACTGCAATATATGCATACAACTCATCTGCATCCCTATCATACCATCGACGAAGTATCTTTGGTGTTGCTGACAAAAGATTGTCTTCATAGGCCCTATTCGCTTTCCTGTTTGTGTCAAGAACCATAGTACCAATAATTTCTGGGCTTATCAAACATCTAAACGCATCCGCTTTTTTAGAAAATATTTGTTTGCATCTTGGCTCATGTCTCTTTCGTTCGTTTTGATCACTTTTTACCCTGAATTTCTGAAATTCATCTGGCATAGACCACCAAATATCAGAATGACAGTCGTTCCTAGCTATGTAGCGTATTCCTTCCTCTGTTTGGTTCAATAGGTTCATCCTCCTGAAAATCCTCTTGACGCCGCTCACCAGATTCAATTTGCATATATATTTCTTCTTCTTGTTGCAAGTCATCGCCTACTTACTCAACGCGCAAATCAGGAAGAGGCACATCTGGAACATAATCAGGGTCAACTTTTGAAAGCTCTCCATCATCAATATCTTCTTCAGAATCTTCAGAATCCGCTGAATAATCTCTCTGCTGATCAAGTGCATGTAGATTGTTATCTAAAAACTCCTGTTCAACATCATTCTATCTAACGGTAAAGATGTAAGTACAGTGCTATTCAAAACAATTGGCCTGCCGCCACATGCGAAGTGAGAGTTAGGTAATAAAAATGAATGGATGTGCAGGTCCTTTTTCATTTTTTTCTAGTTCAGCGATTGTTTTCATATATTTGTTTTTGTAAATATTCTTTTTTTCAAAAATTTAAATTTCTGTGAGAGCAAATCTCGAATACCACTATACTGAGAAATCCTGGGCACTGAGTGTCCAGGTACATGATAACGGTAATTTTTTTTATAGCTCCGAGATATGAAAACTAAATACAAAATCAGCTCAACTGTTGTTTTTTATGTACTTGGACATCGTATTCTTTAGGAAATCATCCCCTTTTTGCATGTCATAGAGCACTAAATACGTTAAAATTCGATTTTGAATATCCTCTGGGCACTCAGTGCCCAGTGGCCAGTACACGGGTCGAGGGTTAAGAAGAATTTCATTTAGTTTATCAAATGTTCTTATGCTACTCGTAGTTTCCAATGTCTCAAAATTACATTTTTCACTTAAAACTAATATTGCTACATACATATTTTCCTTAATTTTACAGATCATTTAAATTTTCTAATTAATAATTTTAAGAATACAATTATTGGCTTTGTTTCACATAAACACATTAAATTCGCAATTGTTATAAACTAATGTACTCTTAAATAATTGAGACTTTCGAAAAAATGTACCATTTAGTCTTTTACAATCTTCAATATTATTTTTTAATTACAATCCCTTATCTTTACTTGTCATTATAAATTTATTTGTAACATAAATTATTTCATATAGATCAAACTATTCTCCAGTTACAAGTGGTATTCTCAATACTCGTAGTACAATAATGTTATTATCCTTAACATATTTTCTAATTTTTTCATGATATAAGCATAATTTTGTATAATAGGTTCAAAAATAAGAGAATGTTCTCGATGTAATGTACTTAATTCTTCTAGTATTTGCATTGGTTCTATGATTCAAGGGTGGAGGACTCCATTTTGTATAAACAATAGAATGTCAATTATTTGCTCCATCTCTAACTCTAACTGAATGATTTTGAAATTGACTTTATTCATTACCTCGTTTAAATTGGACTGAATATAATTACTTTATTGAACATCTTATTCCTCGGCTTTCATTAAATTCATAGAATGTATTAATTTGTTTATCTTACTAGCTGTTTTGCTTTGAATTGTACCCACATCAATAACCTGTTTACCTAACTTGGACATTAATTTAACATTTTCTTCCACAAGATTCTTGATTCTGACCTGGTTGCCTTTAATTGCGTTAATAGTTTTAGAATGATATTCAGCGTCTTCGTTGTCCATTATGCCGAATAATGTTTTAAAATCAGTACCCATTGTAAAATATTATGTTTATTAGTCCTCTTCGTCCTCTAACCGCTTTACCTATTATGTTGTATATTATATGGATTTTATGTTCTATTTCAATCAAATTATTTCTTACTACTTCTTGGTATTTTTTGCAGTTTTTTATATGACTTAAACATGCTTCATTTCTTGTATCAATTGCACAATATTTTTAATATTGTCTATGTAGTCGTTAAATTCTCTTATATCGATTTTATTTACTAAAGTTAACTTACTTCCTATCTATCTCTCTAGCCTGTACCTTGTAGTTAAAATATAGTCCGCTATTATCATTTAATTTCATTATTTCGACATTCCCGGCCATGGACTTGATGGACTAGGTGATCCTAGACTTAGACTTAACTTTGCTTGCAATTCATCTAAATAGTCAAACATTGCTTTCTCGCACAAATCTTTGATTTTATTTGGTTGATTGTCTTTGTTTCCAAAAACTAGTTCGTATAACGTGCAACCTGTAGTCCTGTGCCTAGTTGTATTATAACGCTAGTTGTATTATTACTTTAGCTTATAAGGCATTACCCAACCCGTGGTCTTTAAGCATTCAGTTAATCGGCAATGTGCCCCTTCAACTGACCGGTTTGCTTAAGGATAAGGAATATGCGTAGTTATATGTTTCAGGTTTAAAATTGTATATATATCTTCGAGAAATTTATAACAAAATTTATTGCCGTGATCGGTCAAAATAATTTCTGGTAAACCGAAATTTAGAACGCATTTTTTTATAAATTATTTAGCTCCGTTTTCTTTGCCTTTAGTGGAAAAAATTTAATAAACAGATCGTCCTGAATACAAGACCAAATTTAAACCCATTGGAAATAACTTTGAGTGGACCGGTTAATTCCACTGAAAACTTCTCTAGTGCTTTTTCAGCTGTGGTGGCTATTTTCATAAGTTTCGAGTTGGTTTCCGAATCACGTTTTCTCATCTGACTACCATTTGACAGTGCTTACAATTCCTAATATATCCCTCTACGCCTTTCTGCAAACCTTTCCAACAGAATTTTTTCTTCAATTTTTCATATAATGTCACGTAGGGTAACCGCCTAAGAGACCATTACGGTTTTCTGCCAATATACCCTTCCTTTCATTGAGCTCCCTATGAAGACTTTGCCTATTGTTTTCGTCTTTTGAAGTATCTACTTCTAGATCATCGTGAGCGTCTTGGTCTCTATCCCCATATGCTAAATCTGGTATCATTTCTTCAATTATTTCATCTACCTCCTCTAGTGTTTCTGTTTGTTTATCTGAATTAACGTCATATTTTTCTTGTTCCACTCAAATTCCTTGACAATTCATCCGAAACAACATTCTCACTACCCTTTTTGTATCTAATTTAATATTCAAGCTCCTCAAGCTTAAGTCTCCATCAATCTAAGCGCGAACCAGGGTCTTTCACATTAAAGAACCAAGTAATTGGTCTATGATCAGTCTGAATTACAATAGAAATATTCTTTCGTTGCCCAAACCATTGCTAAGCACTGATTTTCAGTAGTGGTATAATTTTGTTCTGTCTTATTCAATTGTACTGGCACATCTGTTGTGCCATGCTGTTGCCTTAGAACAGCCCTTATGCCTTTGTTTGAATTACGAGGGCGGGTCAATAAGTCCGTGACTTTTGGAATAAAACACAGATTTTTTGATAAAAAAATAATTTTATTTTTCAACGTAGTCTCCCTTGAGCTCTATACACTTTGTCCAACGCTTCTCCAATTTTTTTATCCCTCCCAAAAAAAATGACTTGAAATTATAAACAACTAAAAGAAAAGGTAATATAAGTGACTTTTGTCATCATAAGTACCTAGACACATAAATTGACTTCTTGTTTACTCATTTTACTCATTGAATATAAAAAAACGCAACAGTAAAACTGGAGGGAAAATATCCAGCCCAAATCCAGCCCGCGTGTTCCTTTTTCTTTTAATATTGTAAAATGTTTGTGTGGGTACAAATGATAGAACTTATTCTTTTCAATAGAAATCGCTTTATTCAGTACAGTTACAATTCACTATTTAATTGTTTCTTTCAATACAGTCCAATCTCAACCGCTTATAGTTTTCTTATCTTTTACTTAAACCACGCAATCACTAGAGTCCGACCGAAGGTGAATTTTTTGGCCGAAGCCGAAGCCGAACTTCGGTTTCTTCATCACCTTCGGCCGAAGCCGAAGCCGAATCTAATGGAGATTGTATTTCAAAATGCTAAAGAGCCTAAAATATAGTGATCAGTTTGATAAAATTGATCGGTAGATATTTTCTTTTTTATTAATTTATTTTACAAAGACACAAACAGCAAAATAGCCAGTAAATTATTGCAGTAGACTCTTTTAAATCACACATAAAAGGAACAATCAAAATGAATGCTTAGCAAAGAAATAAAAACAAAAAACAACCCGTAAAAAAAGTCCAAAACCCTAGGTACATTCGATAACACGTAAGTACAACAAACAAAGTTAATATGAGAAGATAAACGATGAAGTAGAATTAATAATCAAAATTAAATAACTTAATATTATAAACAAAAGAAACAAGACACAAAAGTTTTTGTACATTTTCTCCCTGCAAATTAGCCCCGATCAGCATAAATTTGTCCAGCAGCACTGAATAATTGCTTACTCGCTCAGTGAGTCGTTCATAGACCTCCGTAGAGATCATTTCGTGTTCAGCTTCACAGTGTGAAAGACAACAAAAAAAAAAAAAGAAAAAAGGAGTATACTTTTACTCAGTAATTGGTCGAGTGTTCGGTAGCCTAAGTGGCAAAAACCCGGACGACATATCTCAGGGTTGTGGGCTTCCCAGCCTCTACGTACGTTTTTTTCTTTTCATTATTTAATTTATTTAAAAAGACTTAAGAAAAATTAAAGTGTTTACAACAAAACAAAATAACGACATGGATGGTACAGAGCACTCCGCTCTTCCCATAACGGAAGTGGAAAAAGGCAAAAATAGTGTTGCCGGTGCCGTGGCGAAAGCCGTTAAAAGGAGGAGGAGTTTGAAAACCCCTCCTATTCTCACAAAAAAGAGAATAAATGACGTTTTAACGGCTGATGAGGTCAATTACGAGGGGGGCAGTAACAACTTTGCCTCTCCAGCGCCATCCGAATCGGAGGATGAGGATGAAGAAATAAACGACATCACCAGCAGCATACAAAGGCTGGAAGAGAAAGTGCTTGCTATTAAGCAACGGCAAATAGCACGCAGGCAGAGGGAGCAATCGATGGTATCGAGCTCGAAACAACAAATCCAGCAGCAGCAGAAACAACAACTGCAGCAAAAAAAACAGCACCACCACCACCAACAACAACAACAACAACAACAGCAGCAGCAGCAGAAGAAGAAGGAGAAGGTACCACCTATTAATACCTATAAATTAGAGGTGAGTACAACCAAGGACCTGTGTAGGTTGGTCATTGGTAACAATTTTAACATTAAAAGATTGGGGAACGATCGTCATGCCATCCACTGTAATACAGTGGAGGGCTACGCGAAAGTGAAAGAGCTCCTGAAGGAAACGACTACGGAGCACTTCTCATCCACACCGAAGTGTGAAAAGCGGCAATCGATGCTGCTGAAGGGG
This sequence comes from Volucella bombylans, assembly GCA_949129095.1. NCBI lineage: Eukaryota > Metazoa > Arthropoda > Insecta > Diptera > Syrphidae > Volucella > Volucella bombylans. The sequence goes on from OX422143.1 coordinate 39,248,315, forward strand.
TTGGAACCGTCTTCTGATCCTGAGAAAATCCTGGCACTGCTCAAAGAGAAGGAGTGCGAGGGACTCAAGTTTGTAGGGGTAAAGCCATTTACCACAGCTAGATCCAGGCGGGAGAAACGGAGTCTGCCGTTCTTCCTGGTGCAGGTCAGTCCCGAAAACCGTCTGGATAGTCTAAGGAGTATTAATGTCCTAGACTACCAGATGGTTCACTGACAAAAATTAAAACGGAGCGAAGGCGTTATACAATGCGTTCGCTGCCAGAGGTTCGGGCACGCCGCGTCGAACTGCCAAATGCAGCCTCGATGCGTGAAGTGCGCTAAGAACCACAGTTCCGAGGAGTGTGCTCTGGGTGTTGACGGAGCATCCAATAGGTCGCAGCTCTCGTGAGTGTTATGTGGCAACGTGGGACACACCGCAAACTATCGGGGTTGTCCTAAGTTCGCTGACATAAAGAAAGCAAAACTGGCTCGACAGCAGAAGGTGGACGTCAAACGTTCACCTGTTTCAAACACCAACCTTCACGTCCCAAATTTCCTACGCCCAAATGGTGTCAGGTAGGGGGGCTACGGTACAACAAGCGACTGTTGCTTCTCCGGCGCCAATGCCAAAAACAACGGAAGCTGTACCTAACATGATGGCCATCTTGCTCGCAATCCAAGGGCAGATGGCTCAGCTGCAACAGCAGGTACAGGAACAGGCCAAGCGGGTGGACCAGATCTACGCGCTGATGCCGGGCCTAACGCAACACATGTCGTAATGGGTACGCGCATGGTGGAACAAACTTTGAAGGTCCTTGCGGTGAATGTGAATTCATTGATTAGGATCGAACGAAGAGCCGCGATGTTTAAATTGCTACAAGACCAAACTCCTGATGTGCTTTTCGCTAGCGAAACCAAGCTAACCGATAAGCACAAACTTTAGTACAATAATTATATTGTTAGAAGAAGAAATCGGCCCAGATCCAAACGTGGAGGCGGTGTCGCGATTTTTATTAAAGAAGGTATAAAATTTCACAGAGCGTACAAGGGAGTGTTGCGCAGGTTCCGGGTGTTGGAGGCAGTGGTCATATACATCCCGCTCCGCAGTGGAAAGCGGCTGTACTTGGCATCTGTTTATGCACCTGAGGCTTCACAATCCACCCTATTCATTACAGAGCTCGACACGCTTTTTTGACTTCTGAGGCTGGAATCGGGGGAGAATTATTTTATAATCGGCGGGGATTTCAACGCTAGACATAGAGATTGGGGAAATAATTTGCCAAATACTAGAGGGAACCTACTACTCGATTGGTGGGGTCAGCACGATGTCATGTACAGACTCGGTCTTAAAGCGACGGCTAACCCGTCGTTTCCCAGAGGCGGGTCTTATTTGGATCTACTGCTGTATGACGAACGTATACGACTGACAGGTACGAATTTACAAACGCTAAGCTGTCTGCGCACATTCGTACATGACAGTGACCATTGCGGTTTTAGCACCGAAATTACAGTTCCAACGAAATTGCGGAATTGGAGGAGTTTGTCCAAAGATATTCTTACAACTGCAGTAAGACTCGATGGAACGCTTCTCCGCAACCTTGACAAGAGCACTCTTCTCAAACACGCTCCACCCACCGTCACCGGAATTTGTCAAACGAGGAGATCGACAATTACCTGAAACAAATGGACGATTAAACAAACTATGGACACCACAATACCGCGGTATCGACGTACGACTAACGAAGACCTTTAGGTCACCGTTGTCTGGAGCCTCTAGGGATACCAGAAAAAATTGGCGAAAGTTCTCTATCATTGGACAATACGGACAACCTCTTGCCTGTCGAAATGTAGTCAGATACCTTGGAATCTGGCTAGATCAATTCCTGTATTTTGGTAAAAATGTAGATGCTGCTCTGGCCAGAGCTAAAGGCGCTTTTGCCCTTACAAAGAAACTGTTTTATAGCAGCCAACTCGATGCGAGGGTAAATGTAATCTGCAACATGGCCCTTATCAGGCCCATGCTGGTATTTGGTTGTCCCGTGTGGTTCAATGTACGAGTAAGCTTAATGGAAAAGATTCGAGTGTTTGAGAGGGCTTGCCTTCGCTTGTACAGAACACCAGAGTCGGAGTATAAGAAATTTTATCCCAATGAGGTCCTTTACAACAGGGCGGACCTAATACTAGTGGACAACTTCGTAATTAAGCTGACTCGAAGACACATTGCAAGGGCAATGACCTCGACGAATAACCTGATATCTGGAGGTTAGTACCCCAATTACCTTTGCCACGAGAGTGTGCGCTCTGACGGCTTCGTTCCACCGGAAGCATTCCTCTACCTAGATCAGAAAGGGTTGATCCAGGATATATCAGCGGTCCCGTTAATCTTCCATGTCGCTCGGACAGCTGGGGACAGGCGACTCAACTACAACAGAGACGCCGCACACGGCAGTGTGGATCGCCTCAGGTTCAGTAGGGCGGTGGGGAATCGCGATAAGAGGGATGTCGATCGGCAGCACCAACATTTCTGGTGGTTGAATGATAGAGAAGATGCTTCGTCGTCGTTTCCGTCAATTACGGACCAGCCTCACTAATGAGGCAGAGCTGACCAATCTATTTGCTCTGTGAATAGCGATGGCCAGCTTACATAGGATTAGGTTAGTGCTTAAGAAATATATACATGTATTAGTGTATACAAAGGTATATACTAATGTATGTATATAATTGTGTATAATATCTAGGTGTGTGTATGTGTGTTTTGTATATGTACGTTAAGTAGACTAAGGTTAATTTTAAGTTAGATATTGAGTTTTTATAAAAAAATAAAAAGAAGTCCATATGCTAAGTTTTTTCTCACCGAATATTTTTTCTTAGCCTTAAGTATACAATATAAATAATTCTAAATAAAATGTAAGTAAAGTCGAAAGACATAGATATAAGTTTTTAGAGTAGCTTAGACTGCCTGTGTGGGGCCAGTAAGTTAGTATAAAATTGTAAGTAATTTTAAGCTATCATTTAAGCATTTTTTGTTAGTATGTAAGAGTTAGTGATTAAGAAAATAAAATGCAATTAAAACTAAAAAACTAAAACTAAATTGCTTACTCGCTACACTAGTAAGAGGAGCTGATAAATATTTGTGAGCTACTTCTTTCAAGTAGGAATAAGGACTTGAGGCCCAATAATTAAAAATATCAGCATTCCTTGTAGCTACCTGCTACAGAAACGAAACAAACATGAAATGAATTGCTCGAAATCTCCTCCAAAACACGGTGCGTATGATAGTTTAATTTTTGCGGAAAAATGGTTCGGCTTCGGCAAAATCTTCGGCCTTATCTTGCCGAAGGTGGAAATTTAAGCCGAATGTGGCCGAAGCCGAAGCAGAAGCCGAATGTTCGGTCGGACTCTATTAATCACTTCTCCTAATTAACACTTCAAATTCAACTGATGAACTGCTTGCATATCTTGGGGATGCTGGTATTTATACTCGAATGACATATGAGTACTTCGAGAACAATCCTCGCCATCCAGCGTCCCATACAATTTCCAATTTGCTAAAAAATTCGATTCCACTCTCCAGTCATCAATGGTCGAGACTTTGTTTTCCAAGTATCGAAATCTTCCGGTCTTCGAGTATCGACATCTTCTGCTCTGTAAATCTAGATGTCGCTGCTCACATTTCAGTGGTTATCATAATATCCTGTAAAGCTCAGGCATAACAATATATAATGATGGAAAATACAACAAAGTGAAATAAAACGTGTAAATTCAAGAAAATTGTATTGTTATAGATATTTTGAATTCAAAATAATCATTATCCTTTTTTCAGAGTAAATATTATAGTAGGTACTAGGTATAACCCCACTTCGAAAGTTGCATTGCATGTCGTAACAAAAAGTTATTCTCAGGTGTTAAACTCTCATTTACATATGGTATATGTATGTATAAATCCTAGGAGGTCTACTGTCGATATCATTACCGATAATGGTGGTACACATGAGTATTATATAAGTATTGATTGTGCTGTTGCGTTGAGAGAACCTCTTTTCTCCGTTCTTGTTAAATGCAGAGAATAAGGTCTTCACTTCTGCATAAAGAAAGTTAGATTGCAATTGGGCTATTATCGTTCGGAGATTTGCTTTTCATGTAGACAAGTATCAATGTGCGAACATAAGTGATGTCAAGGCTTATCGGTGATTTTTATTATTTATTTTATTCAATTTTGTTTTTGCCAGAATAGCTAGTTGTTCTCTTACTGTTTTATTGTCTCCTTTACGACTGCTGGCTCCAATAACGTCACCAAAACAATGCAGTTAATGCAGCAACCAACAAGAATTGAATGCATCTACAATAATCCGTTCCACAAAGTGAAATTTATAGTCAAAGAAATCTATGAAAGGCTAATTCAATAATCTTATTTTTAATTGCTTGATAACGTTTAAAAAAACGGAGTTTTGTTTGATTTTACATCTTATTCTTTTAAATCGAATAACAATAATGTAATTAATGTAATTAATACATTAATATTGTACATTGGAAGTTAATCAAAAAAAAAAATTGCGGCGATTGATATCAAGCAAAAACAAATTTGCTGGATATAATTTTTATCACAAATAAACGGAGCACCTGCTGGATGTTTGCAAGGTTGAACGGGTAAAAAAACCTGTTGAAACAAAGTTGAGGGACGGAGCACCTGTAAAACGTTGTAAAAAAGAATCCAACCAACAAGTCAAAGTAATTGGATCTTTTTTTACCTTTAATGGAGAATAATAAATTACGAGCAATATTAAAACAATTGAGAAGAGATATAAACTATGTTCTGCTGGTGGAATATTTTGATATCATTCAATAGATGAATTTAATTGTATAGGATAAATTACGTTGTTTAATTATTCTTTTTCAAATAATAATTATGAATAAAATAATTCTAATTAATGAAATAGTAGATCCAATTGTAGAAATAACATTTCCTGTTGTGTATACAGCTGGATAATCAGAATATCGTCGAGGTATATAATTCGTACGGCTAAATATCTATCTGGTTGATTGCCCGGTTTAGAAAATGTATGCATTTGTCATTGAAATTGTTTGAAGAGTACGTAGGGGATAATGTAAAATAAAAGGAAAATTTAAATTTAAGATAGATAAATATTTATTTTTCATATAGTATTACAAAGTATTATTTAAATCAAATTCACAAATAGTTTCTTTATATAAGGTAAATATGTAAATTATGTGAAAAGTTGCTTACAATGTAATAAAATAATTTTGAATGTCACTTCAATGAGTTATTGCATTAAATTAAAGTTTAATATGGGGTGGCCATATTAAAACATAATTAAGGTAATTCATAAAAAAAGAAAATTCAAAAGTATTTAATTCAACCAACATGTAGAGAAAAATCAAATAGATTCACTAATAAAATCAAATAACACAAAGAAATTATCAACGAGAGCCGTATCATAAGAAATTGATTCTTAACCAACGTAACTAAGCTGGTGCTGATATTGCCCTGACCGACAACGGAAGTTTATTACATAGGCTAAATGACATGACAAAAATTACTATATGCAGTAGTACGGGTAAAAGGAACAGATACCATGTTCGAAAAGTTATCACGATAATGATTTCAGAAAGGATGACATCAATACTTTAAAACAATACAAATGACGAACAGGAAGGATTTGTAGTTTACAGAAAAAAATAAAACTAGGATATCTGACAGGCTTAGGACATAAACTTCTTAATACATGCTTTTGTAAAGCTAATAGATTTTGTATTTTGTTAAAATAAGTACCTCCCCAACAAGTAATTCCATATTGCAGTTTAGAGTGAAAGATAGTAAATTTTCCTTAAAAGCAATCTTGAGCAAACACTTGGCAAGTAAAAAAAGTGTCTAAGAACACCACGGAAATACTATACTTCCTCAAAGATTCAGTGTGATTTGAAAACCTCTAATTGGAGTCGATAAAAAGCCCTAGATATTTAAATTCATTAACTTTATCGATTAGGAAACAGTTATGCTAACAGTTAAGAGTACTACAAAAAGTGGGAGAAGTAGAACAACGGGTGCAATTGCAGTTGGACAATTTGTATTTTTGATACTCAGGTACAATTTATGATACTCAGCTGTACAATTTTTATTATCAAGATTAGACATTGTTTTTTCACATAACGGTAGTAGATCATTTTCAGTAGATTTCCCTTAACGAAAAAAAAACTGCTTAGGACTAAAATAATTGTTAAGGTTTAAAAAATTTACTATCTTATCTTTCATAAGTTTTTCAAAAATATTGCTTTGCACCTGTATGCGAGAAATGGGCCTGTAGTTGCATAATTCAATAGCAGAATATTTTTTTAGTAATGCAGTAACATCAGCACATTTGAGTGCTTCCGGAAAGACCCATGCGAAAACGCAACCGTTGAAGATATCCGTTAAAATATCTGCTACGAACCATGTAATTTTTTTTAGAAAAAAACTAGAGGGACCATCCGACCCACTAGAATTAGTATTCTTTAAACTTTGAATCGCTTTTAACATTACAATAGAAGTTATGTGTTTATAAACAAAACTATTCCTTTGAAATGGTTCAACATACAGACAAAGAGCACAGGTTGAATTGACTGAATTGGATTATAGACTGCCGGCTATATTTGTGAAATAATGATTAAATACTTCAGCGGTTTGGAAAGTTTTGTTTGTACGAGTAGAAGAATATTTATTAAGTAAACTATTTACTATTTTCCATTCGTTTCTAAGGTTACCCCCAGCCGAAATAAAACGATTACGGTAATAGGTATCACGACAATTTGGAATATTCGAATATCCCTTTTCAGTTCTTGTCTTGTTATATTTATGTTTTAAGCTCAAGTTACTAGTTTATCGGTAGCACTTAATTCTAGGTTTATTTTTTACATTGACTTTATCAATAAGTCCCTAGGAACAACCTAGGAGGAGAAACAACCAGAAAAGTAATTCATAAAGCATTCAATAAATATTGTGTATTAAGTCGACGCATCTCTACAGGTATACACGCTATTCCAAAACTCAAAGAGCAACTTGTTCTTCAGGCCCCCACAATTAATTTTGATAACTTTATTCAGCGATAATTATTATGGAATAACTGCTATTCTTCCTGTGAGAGGTTTCTGCAGGGAGTCCTGTCATGCAGTGGTCAGTGAGCATTAAGTCGAGAACACATTTCTCACAGTCATTCGCTGACACACTTTTAAATCGCCCATTACAGTGAACATCGCCCATTAATGAAACATCTACCTCATACAGTCCTAGTAGGTTCATTAATAGAAGACCCAAGGCCATAAGAAGCTAATAATGCTACATACGTTGAAACAGTTTCCCTACTATCATATGCCGTAATGGGTACTCACATGGTGGAGCAAACTTTGAATGTCCTTGCGGTGAATGTGAATTCATTGATTAGGATCGAACGAAGAGCCGCGATGTTTAAATTGCTACAAGACCAAACTCCTAATGTGCTTTTCGCTAGCGAAACCAAGCTAACCGATAAGCACAAACTGGAGTACAATAATTATATTGTTAGAAGAAGAAACCGGCCCAGATCCAAATGTGGAGGCGGTGTCGCGATCTTCATTAAAGAAGGTATAAAATTTCACAGAGTGTACAAGGGCGTGTTGCGCATGTTCCGGGTGCTGGAGGCAGTCGTCACTGCTCCGCAGTGGAAAGCGGCTGTACTTGGCCTCTGTTTATGCACCTGAGACTTCACAATCCACCCTATTCATTACAGAGCTCGACACGCTTTTTCGACTTCTGAGGCTGGAATCGGGGGAGAATTATTTTATAATCGGCGGGGATTTCAACGCTAGACATAGAGATTGGAGAAATAATTTGCCAAATACTAGAGGGAACCTACTACACGATTGGTGGTGTCAGCAGGATGTCATGTACAGACTCGGTCTTAAAGCGACGGATAACCCGTCGTTTCCCAGAGGCGGGTCTTATTTGGATCTACTGCTGTACGACGAAGGTATACGACTGACAGGTACGAATTTACAAACATTAAATTGTCTGCGCACATTTGTATATGACAGCGACCATTGCGCTTTAGCACCGAAATTACAGTTCCCAACGAAATTGCGGAATTGGAGGAGTTTGTCCAAAGATATTCTTACAACTGCAGTAAGTCTCGATGGACACGCTTCTCCGCAACTTTGACAAGAGCGCTCTCCTCGAACACGCTCCACCCACCGTCCAATAGGAATTTGTCAAACGAGGAGATCGACAATTACCTAAAACAAATGGACGAGACAATTAAACAAACTATGGACACTACAATACCGCGGTATCGACGTACGACTAACGAAGACCTGTTCCGCAATCCTACTATTGACGCACTGCACCGACAGAAAAGTAGACTTCTGACAAGACTCAAAAACTTGTACAGACAGTTAACTGACCGACAAGACCCGGAGATTAGGACACTGAAGTCGTCGATTAAAAATATTCAAACGCTAATAAAAGAGAATTACAGAATTTCTGTAAGTTTGTATTGGAACAACAAGGTTCGGGCTGTAAACACCAGCAACCCGAATATGTTTCCGCAAATAAATAAACTATTTCGGAGAAAAAATCAAAACGACATTCAGTGTCTTAAAATAGCCCGGACGACAGACAACGAACGGTTACTGACAATAGCAGGTATTGATCCAAATGAGGCCGCTGATGATGACGACTTTTCTGTGATCGAGGATCCACAGGAGAAGGTTGAGGCTATAGGGGCGACTTTCCAGGAAGTATACAAGGCCACTGATACCATTGGCCCTAATTACGACCTGGACAATCGCGTCTTGGTGGACGACTTCTGCATTCGAAATGAAATGCGGAACTGGCGATCCGAGGGCTCTGGTTTCACCCGGTTTAGCGACGAAAATATGGCCAATAATGTCATTGCCAGAGAGGGTGATCTACGCCCATTCATTTCGAGGGAAGAACTCCATGAGATCTTCGACACAATCAGGGCTAAGAAATCAGTGGGGATCAGCGCAGTGGAAAACGGCGGTGGTTCAACCTATCCCCAAAAAGGGAAAGGATATATCCAATCCGGCGAATCTCCGGTCGATAAGTCTCCTTCCGAATATCAGTAAGGTTTTTGAAAAAGTAATCAATAGAGCTCTGTCTAGGTGGGTTGAGGACAAACATATAGTTCCGGACAATCAATTCGGTTTTAAGGCGGGACATGATATCTCACATCCCGCGTCTAAACTGGTGTCCGATATCCAATGGAACAAAGGCAAGTAACAGTGCACTGGTGCCTGCCTTGTTGACTTGGAGAAGGTCTTCGACACCGCATGGTTAGAGGGTCTTTTCTATAAGCTGACTAGGCTGGGGATCAGCAAACCTCTCTTGTACATTCTTTATAATATGCTAACCAACAGACAGTTCATCGTGAAAAATGGTGATGTGACTTCTGTTGGAATATTTCAAATTAAAAATGGTCTTCAGCAAGGCGCGGTCAGTTCGCCGATCGTATTTAACATTTATACAAGCGACTGGATAGGTTCACTTCCCCATACTATTGCGTACGCAGACGATGTGGTGGCCTACAGAACAGGTCCAAAAATCGAGGTCATTAATACTCTCTTGCAGCGTGACTTCGATAAGATAAGACGATTTTGCGATGAATGGAAGTTGAAAATCAACTTTCAGAAGTCGGAAACCATTCTCTGGCTAGATCAGTTTCTGTATTTTGGCAAAAATGTAGATGCTGCTCTGGCCAGAGCCAAAGGTGCTTTTGCCCTTACAAAGAGACTGTTTTATAGCAGCCAACTCGATGCGAGGGTAAAGGTAATCTGCTACATGGCCCTTATTAGGCCCATGCTGGTATTTGGTTGTCCCGTGTGGTTCAACGTGAGAGCAAGCTTAATGGAAAAGATTCGGGTGTTTGAGAGGGCTTGCCTTAGGGCTTGTCTTCGCTTGTACAGAACACCAGAGTCGGAGTACAAGAAATTTTATCCTAATGAGGTCCTTTACAACAGGGCGAACCTAATACGAGTGGACAACTTCGTAATTAAGCTGACTCGAGGCACATTGCAAGAGCAATGACCTCGATGAATATCCTGATATCCGGGGCTCACTACCCCAATTACTTTACCACGAGAGTGTGCGCTCTGACGGCTTCGTTCCACCGGAAGCATTCCTCTACCTGGATGAGATAGGGTTGATCCAGGATAGATCAGCGGTGCCGTTAATCTTCCATGTCGCTCGGACAGCTGGGGACAGGCGACTCAACTACAACAGAGACGTCACACACGGCAGTGTGTATCGCCTCCGGTTCAGTAGGGCGGTGGGGAATCGCGATAAGAGGGATGTCGTTCGGCAGCACCAGCATTTCTGGTGGTTGAATGATGAAGAAGATGTTTCGCCGTGCGTCGTTTCCTTCAATTATGGACCAGCCTCACTAATGAGGCAGAGCTGACCAATCTGTTTTCTCTGTAAACAGCGATGGCCGGCTTACATAGGTTTAGGTTAACATTTAAGAAACATATACATATATCAGTGTATACAAAAGTGTATACTGATATATGTATATGATTGTGTATAACGTCTATGTGTGTTTATGTGTGTATTGTACATTTAGTTTAGGTAGGCTAAGGTTTATTTTAAGTTAGATACTAAGTTTTTATTAAAAAAAAAAAAAGTCCATATGCTAAGTTTTGTTAACAATTTTTTTTCTTAGCTTTAAGTATAGAAAATAAATATCCGTAAATAAAATGTAAATCACAGTACCAAGTCATCTCTCAACCAGTGTAGACGGGTCAAGAGTTCGGTTCTCCTTTATTCAAATCGCTTATCAGAGATAACGGACAACCTTGTGAACGACAAATAATTGTATACTTAATCTCATATTTTCTCTCCCACGTTAAAAAAAAAAAAAAATTTACAAACAAGTGCACAAGTGCAAGTGTTCCCTTGGTAAGTGCAAATACTCCCTTGGTTCCCCACCGCCATGGCGGCGAACAGCAAAAACAGGTTTGAGGGATTAGATGCAGATGATCCCATGCAAACCGCCCACCCAATAAAAAAGAAAAAATACAGTAGATATACTTACGGCACAGAGCAATGGCCTGTGTTAAATACCCCACAACAATGTGCAGTTGATTTCTCTAGGTTCTTAATCATAACAAATGCCCCAACAGACAACGATAAAACTCCAATAGCAAATCGAAACCCCATTATCATAGGAAAGGCAATCGATGCTATAACAACACAATATAAAGACATCAAAGCGCTCAGAAATGGTGATTTACTTATACAAGTAAATAAAAAGGAAATCGCTGATCGACTATTAAAATGCAAATCACTAGGACAAATCCCCGTAGAATTCAAATACCACCAATCATTGAACTCCTGCCAGGGAAGAATATACTCATTCAACATCATCGAGCTTACAGAGAGCGAGATTCTGGATTCGCTCAAAAAATTTAACGTAACACAAGTAAAGAAAATGTTCAAACTGCAGGAAGGAAATCAAAAAGCCACTGGAGCCGCAATTCTAACTTTTGATGCACCGCAGCCACCAAAAGAAATTAAAATGGGTTGGCAGATTTTGTCAGTAGATCCATATTACCCAAATCCAATGACTTGCAAAAAATGTCACCGCATCGGACATACAAAGAATCATTGCAAGGAAGCAGAAGATACCTGTGCAACCTGTGCTGAAACTGTACCACACCTAGAACAATGTAAGCGAGTATTTTGCGTTAATTGTATAAATTCTGAACACTCATCTAAGGATCGCAACTGTCCAGTCTTTGTTAGGGAAAAAACTATTATGATTATAAAAACCACTAAACGCTGCACCATCAAGGAAGCCAAGGAGGAGTACAGTAAGTCCGCCCATTTATACACACATCACATTACTACCCGAAAGCCTAATAAACCAATAGCAGAAATCATCAAAGAAAACATTACCAGTGACTTGCCTTCGGCAAACTTGACAAAAACGTCAGAATCTTCTTTGCACAATAATCTCAATAGTCAGATCATGTCTCACTCAAAACCAACATCAACCAAACCTATAACCACAACAACCCCCACTATAACAACGTCGACAACATCATTAATTCGAACTACAACAAATCTACAACAAAACAACAGCATCTATAAACACAAAGAAATAAATCCCAATGCATTAGAAGATTCAATAGAAACAGCAGAATCTGTTTTACCAATCACAACATTCATCTCCAGAAGTTTTTTAGCCGACCAAATAAGACCATCCTATGTGATTCCCAGTGAAATCGAAAGTCTTCACAATTTGCAAAAATCTTCTAATAACATTCCTTTGTCAAAATCAACCCCATCATCTTCCTCATCATCTTCTTCTATTCAAAATCTTTCAAAAAAGAAACATAATCTTGCACCCTCCACTTAAAAATGACCAGCCAAAATAAGAAAATTAATTTAAGGGTACTCCAATGGAATGTCCAGGGATTTTTTAATAACCTATCTTCCTTGGATATTCTCATTAAAAAATATAATCCTATAATTATAGCATTGCAAGAAACAAAAATACCTAAAAAAAATGGACCTAAAAAGTATAAAGACTATATCGCTTACTTCAACAACAATCAACATAATCGAAATAAAATCGGAACAGCAATATTAATAAAAACAGGAATTCCCCACTCATACTCAGACTCACCTGACATCTTTTTAACTCAAACACTCACAATACACTTGGCACAGCCGATCACTTTGCAGAATATTTATCGACAATCTCAAAACATTGCATCCCAACAGCATTACCTTAACCTAAGTGCTAACAATCTTTCCCATAGTGTGGTGGTCGGAGACTTCAACGCTAATAACACCTTTTGGGGATCCCCATCTACTAACAGTGCCGGCTCAGTTGTAGAGCAGTGGTTGCAACATTCGGACCTTGTTTTGATGAATTCAGGTTCTCCCACCCTGTTTTCAACAAGAAATACGTTTACTGCCATAGACTTAACTCTTGCCTCACCCGCAATTGCACTTTGTGCTAATTAGAAAACGCACGACTACTTAGAGGGAAGTGATCATTTTCCTATTATATTTGAAACGTCAACAATCTGCAAATTTTCAAAAAAATTTCATTCACGATATATAGAATCAAAAGCCGACTGGAAGAAATTTTCAAATAACGCTCAACAAGCAAATATTTCAATTCCTGCTTCAAAAAACATCAACAAAGAAGCAGCATGTATAAAAAAAATAATAAGAATAGCAGCATCCACTTCTATTCCTTCCTCCCATCCGCCCAAAAATCCTTCACAACCTATTTGGTTTAACGCGGATCTGAAGCAAATGGTGAAAGAAAAGCAAAGAGCGTGGTCACAGTTAAAAAGAGCGCCAACAGTAGCAAATACTATCGACTACAGACGTGTGGCCGCAAAATTAAAAGTTGAAGTACGATTGGCTAAATCTGAGGCATGGAAAAATTTCTTGGCTACCATCAACCCGGCAATGGACTCAAAAACCTTATGGAACAAGGTAAAAGCGATCAACGGAACCCATTCTCGGAAGGGAATCAGTGCAATAATACACAACGCCTGTACAATTTTAGACCCATGCGAGATAGCACGACTGTTTGCAAGCAAATGGGCTGGGTATAGCTCCGATAATAATTTTACGAAACGTGTCTTGAAACAGAAAATAATTTTTCAAATGACAACACTTGATTACAAGGACCTTGAGCACGACGAAGTAATTCATCCAATAACAATGAGCGAGTTAATGCAATCACTTCGTGCAACCAAAGGTACAACTCCAGGGTCAGATAAGATTTCATTCAAAATGCTTAAACAACTACCAGTGGCAGTACTACTGAGGCTAGTAGGGTTGTACAATAATGTTTTAAGAGAAGGTATATACCCACATGACTGGAAAAAAGCCAATCTGATTCCAATTCCCAAACAGAATGCGAACCAAAACTCTTTAGACAGCTACCGTCCAATATCTCTCCTTCCAGTACTGTCCAAATTATTCGAGAAAATAATAGGGAGCAGGCTTAGATGGACTCTGGAAAAGCACCTTCATAGGGGACAACACGGCTTTCGGCAGGAAAGAGGTACTCATACTTTGCTTCACATGCTAGATCACGCAGTGCACGCAGAGTTAGCCTTGCGTCACCATTCTGTTCTACTGTCCATGGATTTGGAAAAAGCATTTGAAAGAGTCACCACGCATGGCGTCATAAACCAATTAAGAGAGTGGGGAATCAACATGAAAATAATCAGGGTAATATCTTCTTTTATGACAAATAGATCAGCCGTTGTAAACATAAATGGACACCTTTCAAATTCCACCGTTATTCAAAATGGAATTCCTCAAGGCTCACCCATATCGACGATGTTGTACAACGCTTATGTCAATCCCCTTCTTGATAAGCTTCAATCTGATTTGGGTCAAACAAAAACTGTTCTTACCTATGCGGACAATATTTTTATACTGGCATCAGGTAAACCTAATGAAGTACAAGAAAGTCTAAAATCCACAGTATCAAAAGCACTCAAATGGTGCAAAGAGTTTGGAGCAAAGATACCAGTCAACAAAATTGAAGCACTGCACATCTGCAGAAAACACAACTGTACAAACAATTTTATAAATATCGGCCTAACCAGCATTCCCCTTTCAAATAGCGTAAAGATTCTAGGACTTGTCTGTACTAAGACATGGAAATGGCACGCCCACGAAAAAATAATAACGCAAAAGTTAGCAAAAGCAAATAACTTGCTTAAAATGATCTGCAGTAAAAACAAGGGCCCGCATATGAATACAGCAATAGATATAGCTAAGACGCTTATAAGAGGAGCTATGCAACATGGCATGACTATATACTCTCATTGGACCAAGCAAAACGACCAAAATGTGCAAATTAAAATAAATGCTTTGCTAAGAACCGCATTAGGTGCATTACCTTCGACGCCAATAGAAGCCTTATGAGCAGAAAAATAATATATTGTTTTTTAAAGACATGAAAGCTATAGCTCAAATTAAGGTTTTTTCAAAAAGTATCATTAATAAACAACACGCTCTTTATAACATTTGCGAAACAAGTTGGACTATATCGAACACGGCAAAAAGTAAAAGCGCTATCTTCAACACAATTCGTAACATCAAACTCTTAAAGATATACATTCCAGAACCTTCTCATCATAATAGCCAAATGCCTCCTTGGCTGCTTCCGGTTCATATAATACATACTTCCTTAAGAGAAACCTCTAAGGAAAACACCCCAAATGAGGTGCTAAGAAAAAAGTTCGATGAAATCCTAAAAACCAACAATTTCGGCTGTGTTCTATACACAGATGCTTCCTGCAAAGACGGAAGTACTGGTTACTGCGTCTATAGGTTTGACAGTAATAACAATAAAGTAGTTTGTCAACAACTTACAATTCCCTTTCAAAGCGCATATATTGGAGAAGTTATGGCACTAGTCGAAGCGTTTAACTATGCAGTATCTTCAAACGTTAAAACAGCAATCTGCAGCGACTCCCTAAGTGCAATACTCGCTATTAAAAACCTTAAAAATAACACGCCGATTATTAAAACTTTGAGAGCTGTTCTATGGTCAAATTGTCCACGTATTCAAATAATATGGTCACCAGGACACGTTGGTATACCAGGGAATGAAAAAGCGGACACTGGTGCACGGGAGGCAATCAAAATGCCCCTGGAGTACAAGGTACCGCCCTTTGCAGAATCGTTATGGAAGCAATCTCTAAGAATTCTACGAGAGCAATCACAACTTCGATGGGATCTATCAAAGACTTTCCTGAGAACTCATAAGCACAACTTGTTGCCCGTCTCCTACAACAAAGATCTGAGTCGATCGCAAGCAGTACAGATCTCGCGCACAAGACTGGGACATACGTTATGGAACAAGTCTCATCTTTATAATAAGGAAGAACCACCATTATGTGTTCATTGCCGAGAGCCACTAACAATAAATCATGTTTTGCAATGCTGTAGAATAACTAAAGAACACTTCAGAGGGAACGTTCCCAGTCTACAAGCATTATTAGATCCATCAGTAGCACCCAGTAACTCAAAATTCTTTTCTTTACTAGCAAAGCATAAAATTAAGATTTAAAATCTATTGAACAATTATTATTATTATTACTATATTATGTAGATATAGATGTACATAACTAGAACTATAAATAATCAACGATTCTGTTTAGTATAAACTTTACATTTCTAATCTTAAAGTATTAAGCATTGAACATAAGCACCATAAAATGTTATCGCCATATGGGCGTTGCTCCCCGGCGTAATATCCCGGGCAATGTAAATTCATTTATATTGTATCCTTTGAAATAAATAAATAAAAAAAAAAATAAAAAAAAAAAAATGTAAATGAGGTCGAAAGACATAGTTATAAGAATTTAGTGTAGCTTAGAGTGCCTGTGTGGGGCCAGTAAGTTAGTATAAGATTGTTAAGTAATTGTAAGCTAGCATTTAAGCATTTTTTGTTAGTATGTAAGAGTTAGTGATTAAGAAAATAAAATGCATATAAAAACTAAAAAAAAAAAGCCAGCTTACTAAGATGAGAGTGGATTCGTCCTGGGCTGAGACACAACAAAAGGCCTTCGCTACACTTAAGGACCTCCTAACAACAGCACCAATTCCCAAACAAGCCAACCCAATGTTACCTTTTTTCCTCAAGACAGACGCTAGCAGCTACGCGTTAGGGGCAGTTTTACTCCAGGGGGAGGCAGCTGACGAATTGGATATGCTAGTAGGCTGTTGAGTGATATCGAAAAAAACACCCCACTACGGAACGAGAAGCTTTGGCGATCGTGTGGGCTACTTTGAAGTTTCTAGGAAACAGAAGTAACCTTAATTATCTATCACCAGCCTTTATAATGGCTCGTGACTCTCAAGTCCCCAACGGGTAGATTAGCGAGGTGGACCCTTCAGCTCCAGCCATTCAGCATTCAAATCCAATATAAATCAGGACGTACAAATGTTGTAGCAGATACACTTTCAAGACCCCCTTGCCAAGAAGACCATAAAGAAAATTGTGAAATCTGTTCATATCAAGTGGATATACCGAGAAAGGGATCTATGGAACTCCAAGATTGAAAACTTAAAGCTGTAATTAAGTCATTGGAAACCTCGGACGAAGACTTCATCCGATGGTCGAAACGCGGATATCTTCTAAATGATGGTGTTTTGTACTGTTACAACGACAGTAATGCAGATAATGAAGATGCTCAGCTGGTAATTCCAGAAAAAGAACGGGCACATATTCTACAAACATACCACGACGACTCTGCTGCCGGCCATTACGAAGTAGAACGCACCATAGCGAGAATCGCTAACAGATATTTTTGGCCAGGTATGCGATTGGACATAGCCGCCCATATTAAAAATTGCACTGAGTGTCAACGTTACAAAATCAACAACCTAAAACCGTCAGGACTTCTCCAAACAATTCCAAGCAGTCAACCTTTCGATATCATTGCAATCGATTTGGTTGGGCCGCTCCCAATAACAGAAGATGGATACCAATGGATTTTCATTATAGAAGACATAGCTAGTAGATGGATAGAATTGCTCAAATTAAAATAAGCCACCGCTGAAGCCTACACAAAAATGCTGACAGACGAAATCTTCCTTCGATATGGACTTCCAAGAGGTCTAATCAGTGATAATGGTGTCCAATTCATATCTGCTAGCATGCAAAAACTAATGTTTTGCTTTAACATTCAACACACTTCTACTCCAGTGTACCATCCACAAGCCAATCCGGTGGAAAGAAAAAATAGAGATCTTAAGACTCAACTCTCTATTTTCGTAGGGAAAGATCATTCTTCATGGTCGCAGAATCTTGCAGCTATGAGATTTGCCGTGAAAACTTCACTATGTCACAGCACGGGTTACTCTGCAGCTTACTTAACTTTTGGACGAGAACTTCGCACTTCGGATGAAGTCCAGCATGATTTAAAGACGATAGTTGAATCCGAAAATTTCATCCCGCAAATTACGCCATATCTAAAATCTCTAGCTGAAACACTCAAAAGCGCCAAAGAAGCAGAAATACAACAACAAGATCGAAATAAGAAGTATGCTGACAAAAACCGACGACGACAACCCCCACTAGATGTAGGTAGTAGAGTATTGGTTGCTACCCACATTCTAAGCAAAGCTTTAAAAGGTAGCAGCTCCAAATTTCTTCCAAAAAGAGACGGTCCATACATCATTATGAAGTTCCCAAAGAAGATGAACCGCTAATCCCAATTGGTATATTTCATTCCTACAATATAACCCAATTCCTAGGTGGCAAAAACACCACACCACTGATGACCCTAAGAAGGCGAGGACGACCCAAGAAGACACCATAAATATTGACACAACTCCGAGGCTTCGTGTCAAAGGGGGAGAATGAAGCAGTGCTTTTTTAATGTTTGCATTAAATACGTAACATTACTCTTTTTTATAAATTGTAAAGAATTAAATTTTTTAAATAATTATATTCCTAACTTTTGCTTAATTACCCCATATTAAAGTTTTTGTATATTTTCATAAAAGCTTAATATCAGCTGTTTGATCATGTGTAAAAGCTCTCTTTTGTGGTTGCGTAATAGAGTATAAAAATCCACAGAAGGTAGCTTAAACATAGGATAGTATCGGAGCATCGAAAGAAGACACTCTAAGGTGAGTTCCTAGTAGGTCTTTTTTTCGTTCGCCCGCTGATTGGCAATTTGGTTAAGTTTTTTTTTGTAAACCAATGCACATTTTTTTTTGTTTTCTTTAACTTCTTCTTCCGTCGTAATAAAAACATAGTAAAAACGAACCGAATTGTTTTTTTCTCTTTTCATCGAGGGAACTACCTTTTGGTGAAGAAAACATTTCTGAATAGAAGAGTCTCACTCTACAATGTGCAAATAATTAATTAGAAAGCAATTGACAGTTAAACAGTTGTATTGATAAATAAATAAAGTTTATACAGTTATAATATTGATGTAATAAGTAATTAATTGTGTATTAGGTTTTTTATTAGGATATTGTCTGTTAACTCGTGTGATCGCCGGAAATTGTTTCCTAACTCAGTAATGCGATCTAATACAAAATCAATATTTGCTATTTCGTGAAGAAGGTTGGTAGAATAATGCCATTATTAGGCTACGCATCATTTTTAGTATTTTAATTTACATCCTTTGAAGTTTTAGGATATGGGTTTTTGCACAACTACTCTAAGCTGGAGCTGCATAAAACATTATGGCTTGGAAAATGTACAGGATGATTTTATTTTTTACTTAACTTTGATTTTGATTTTCGGTTTATAAAGGGGTAGAGAGTTTTAATTTTGTTATTCATCTTTTCAATAACATAGCAAATATGAGGACCAAATGTCACCCTTTTATCAATTATTACACCGAGATATTTTACCGACTGATTCCATTCAATAGGGAGACCATCTATAGTTAAAGTTCGACTTGGTAAAAAGCAGGCTTTTCTCTTCCTTGTAATGAAGATAGCCTGCGATTTTAGAGCATTAATTTTTCCACTTATCACTTCCACTTATCATAATAACTACTAAGGGTGTTTAACGCTGATTGCAAATTGGTTTCAATTGCAAAACCAAAAGCATCGGAAGAAAAAACACACGTGTCATCAGCAAATTTTGCAGAGTAACAGTTTGTTAAGAGCTTGAAGGCGGATGTATATACGCTATATAAGATGGGTCCTAACACAGATCCTTGGGAAACACCTGCGGGAATATTATAGGTGTTAGAAAGGCTCATATTGAAATTGACTTGAAACGATCAATTTTCCAAAAATGAGGCTACAATTGTACAACAGATACAAGGAAAACTCGAGGCATACTAATTTGTAGATCAGTCCTTTAAGCCAGACTGTATCAAAGGCCTTTTCGACATCTAAGAATACCATGCCAGTACTTTGACCTACATTTAAGTTTTGTTTAACATGCTGTTTGATCCTTAAGACCTGGTGCGTCGTGCTGTATGAAAAACGGAAACCGAATTGTTCAGCTGGAAGGATGCTGTACTCTTCAACATGTAGGAGAAGTTTGTGCTTAATAGCTTTTTCAAAGCACTTACTAAGGCTATTTAAGATACTTATAGGATGGTAGCTAACAGGATCACTTGCTGCTTTACCTGGCTTTAAAATTGGAATCATTTTTGCGTGCTTTCATGATGCTGGAAAATATTCAATTTGTAGCCATTTATTAAATATAAATTGAATTATTTTAAAGCCGGATTTGGGAAGGTTTTTTAAGTACATATTTATTATCTTAACCGGCTCGGCTGACTTACGATTATTTAAGTTACAAATAGTATCCTTTACATCTTCTATTGATACAAACTCCCGGTGCAGAGGAACAGCTTGATTATACACTTCGTTGTCAGTAGCTTCCACCAAACATTCAATGGAGCTATTTTTGAGTAAAGTTAACATAAAGTTGGATTCAAAGGATGTTGCTAACATGTTGGCTTTTTCCGTGTTTGACAGTCGTTCATAGACCTTAGTGGCGATAAGACGCATTTTCGTGTTCGGCTTCACAAGTGAAGAAAACAAATATAGTCAACGTTAAAACAAAAAAAGTATCAATTGGCCGGTAGCCGAAGTGGCAAACACGCGGACGACATCATACTTGGTGTGGCGATTCGGAGGACTGGGTTCGATTCCCAACGGGAGACATTGTTTTTTTTTTTGTTTTGTTTTTTTTTTCTTTACTGAAATAATAAGTGAAGTGTAAAAAAAAAAAAAAAAAACAAAAGGGATCAAACACACGTGATGGAGTGTGGAGTGCGGTCCGCTATTCCAATAGCGGGACCTGCGGACTTATCAGGCGAGGCCTCAAGCGGTTCAAGCCAAACTCCAACGGCTAAGAGAAGGAGGAAGCTTAGGCCATCCTCCAACATTGTTCAACGTCCCGCCCAACCAACTTCCACTGTAAAACTGCTTGGTGGAGTGAGGGAAGGGAACAGTTTCGCTACATTGGCACAGAGCGAAACGGATAATGAAGAGGAAGAAATGATGGCCATAAGTAGCAGCATCAAAATGCTGCAACAAAGGGTACTGGCCATGAAAGAAAGGCAAATGGTCAGAAGGAAGAGAGAAGAGGAAGAATTATCCCAGCAACAACAGCAGATGCTACTTGCTCCAAAGCAGAGCCAACAACAACACCAACAAAAGCGGAAAAAACACCAGCAACAACAACAAGAGCAGCCACAACAACGGCATCAACAAAAACAACAGCAACCACAAAAACAGCAGCAGCAGCAGCAGCAGCAACAACAACAACAACAACAACAAAAACAACAACAACAGCAGCAGCAGAAGAAGAAGGAGAAGGTGCCTCCTATAAACACCTATAAACTAGAGGTAAATGAAACCAAGGACCTGTGTAAGTTGGTCATTGGTAATAATTTTAAAATTATGAGATTGGGGAACGATCGCCATGCCATCCACTGTAATACAGTGGAGGGCTACGCGAAAGTGAAAGAGCTCCTAAAGGAAACGACGACGGAGCACTACTCGTTTACACCAAAATGTGAAAAGCGGCAATTGATGCTGCTAAAGGGGTTGGAACCGTCTTCTGATCCTGAGGGGATCTTGGCACTGCTCAAAGAGAAGGAGTGCGAAGGGCTCAGGTTTGTGGGGGTAAAGCCGTTTACCACAGCTAGAGCCAGGCGGGAGAAACGGAGTCTGCCGTTCTTCCTGGTGCAGCTCAGTCCCGAAAGCCGTCTGGATAGTCTAAGGAGTATCAATGTCCTAGACTACCAGGTGATTCACTGGGAAAAACTAAAAAGGAGCGAAGGCGTTATACAATGCGTTCGCTGCCAAAGGTTCGGGCACGCCGCGTCGAACTGCCAAATGCAGCCTCGATGCGTGAAGTGCGCTAAGAACCACAGTTCCGAGGAGTGTCCTCTGGGTGTTGACGGAGCATCCGATAGATCGAAGCTCTCGTGCGTATTATGTGGGATCGTGGGACACACCGCAAACTATCGGGGTTGTCCTAAGTTCACCGAAATTAAAAAAGCAAAATTGGCTCGGCAGCAGAAGGTGGAGGTCCAACGTTCACCGGTGAGGTTTCAAACACCAGCCGTCACGCCCCAAATTTCCTACGCCCAAATGGCGTCAGGTAGGGGGGCTACGGTACAGCAAGCGACTGTTGCTTCTCCGGCTCCGATGCCGAGAACAACGGAACCTGCACCCAACATGCTAGCCATCTTGCTCGCAATCCAAGGGCAGATGGCTCAGCTGCAAAAGCAGGTTCAAGAACAGGCCAAGCGGGTGGACCAGATCTACGCGTTGCTGCCGGGCCTAACGCAACACATGCCGTAATGGGTACGCGCATGGTGGAGCAAACTTTGAAGGTCCTTGCGGTGAATGTTAATTCATTGATTAGGATCGAACGAAGAGCCGCGATGTTTAAATTGCTACAAGACCAAACTCCTGATGTGCTTTTCGCTAGCGAAACCAAGCTAACCGATAAGCACAAACTGGAGTACAATAATTATATTGTTAGAAGAAGAAACCGGCCCAGATCCAAACGTGGAGGTGGTGTCGCGATCTTCATTAAAGAAGGTATAAAATTTCACAGAGTGTACAAGGGCGCGTTGCGCAGGTTCCGGGTGTTGGAGGCAGTCGTCGTTTACATCCCGCTCCGCAGTGGAAAGCGGCTGTACTTGGCCTCTGTTTATGCACCTGAGGCTTCACAATCCACCCTATTCATTACAGAGCTCGACACGCTTTTTCGACTTCTGAGGCTGGAATCGGGGGAGAATTATTTTATAATCGGCGGGGATTTCAACGCTAGACACAGAGATTGGGGAAATAATTTGCCAAATACTAGATTGAACCTACTACTCGATTGGTGGGGTCAGCACGATGTCATGTACAGACTCGGTCTTAAAGCGACGGATAACCCGTCGTTTCCCAGAGGCGGGTCTTATTTGGATCTACTGCTGTTGGACGAACGTATACGACTGACAGGTACGAATTTACAAACGCTAAACTGTCTGCGCACATTCGTGTATGACAGCGACCATTGCGGTTTTAGCACCGAAATTACGGTTCCCAACGAAATTGCGGAATTGGAGGAGTTTGTCCAAAGATATACTTACAACTACAGTAAGACTCGATGGACACGCTTCTCCGCAACCTTGACTAGAGCGCTCTCCTCGAACACGCTCCACCCACCGTCCAATAGGAATTTGTCAAACGAGGAGATCGACAATTACCTAAAGCAAATGGACGAGACAATTAAACAAACTCTGGACACTACAATACCGCGGTATCGACGTACGACTAACGAAGACCTGTTCCGCAATCCTACTATTGACGCACTGCACCGACAGAAAAGTAGACTTCTGACAAGACTTAAAAACTTGTACAGACAGTTAACTGACAGACGAGGCCCGGAGATTAGGACACTGAAGTCGTCAATTAAAAATATTCAAACGCTAATAAAAGAAAATTACAGAATTTCTGTAAGTTTGTTTTGGAACAACAAGGTTCGGGCTGTAAACACCAGCAACCCGAATATGTTTCCGCAAATAAATAAACTATTTCGGAGAAAAAATCAAAACGACCTTCAGTGTCTTAAAATAGCCCGGACAACAGACAACGAACGGTTACTGACAATAGCAGGTATTGATCCAAATGAGGCCGCTGATGATGACGACTTTTTTGTGATCGAGGATCCACAGGAGAAGGTTGAGGCCATAGGGGCGACTTTCCAGGAAGTATACAAGGCCACTGATATAATTGGCCCTAATTACGACTTGGACAATCGCGTCTTGGTGCACGACTTCTGCATTCGAAATGAAATAGGGAACTGGCGATCCGAGGGCTCTGGTTTCACCCGGTTTAGCGACGAAAATATGGCAAATAACGTCATTGCCAGAGAGGGTGGCCTACCCCCGTTCATTTCGAGGGCAGGACTCCATGAGATCTTCGACACAATCAGGGCTAAGAAATCGGTGGGGACCGATGGTATTCCGAACATCGTGCTTCGACATCTTCCTCTAGAAGCGGTGGACATTTACACCACCCTGTTTAATAATGCAATGAATAATGCACATTATCCAGCGCATTGGAAAACGGCAGTGGTTCAACCTATCCCCAAAAAGGGAAAGGATATATCCAATCCGGCGAATCTCCGGTCGATAAGTCTCCTTCCGAATATCAGTAAGGTTTTTGAAAAGGTAATCAATAGAGCTCTGTCTAGGTGGGTTGAGGACAAACATATAGTTCCGGATAATCAATTCGGTTTTAAGGCGGGACATGATATCTCACATGCCGCGTCTAAACTGGTGTCCGATATCCAATGGAATAAGGGCAAAAAACAATGCACTGGCGCCTGCCTTGTTGACTTGGAGAAGGCCTTCGACACCGTATGGTTAGGGGGACTTTTCTATAAGCTTACTAGACTGGGGTTCAGTATAATATACTAACCAACAGACAGTTCATCGTGAAAAATGGTAATGTGACCTCTGTTGGAATATTTCAAATTAAAAATGGTCTTCAGCAAGGTGCGGTCAATTCGCCGATCTTGTTCAACATTTATACTAGCGACTTGATAGGTTCACCTCCCCATACTATTGCGTACGCAGATGATTTGATAGCGTACAGAACAGGTCCAAACTCGAGGTCATTAATACTCTCTTGCAGCGTGACTTCGATAAGATACGACGATTTTGCGATGACTGGAAGTTGAAAATCAATTTTCAGAAGTCGGAAATCATTCGCTTTAGGACGTCGTTGTCTGGAGCCTCTAGGTGTACCAGAAAAAATTGGCGTAAGTTCTCGATCGTTGGACAACACGCGCAGCCTCTTGCCTGTCGAAATGTAGTCAGATACCTTGGAATCTGGCTAGATCAGTCGCTGTATTTTGGCCAAAATGTAGATGCTGCTCTGGCCAGATCTAAATGTGCTTTTGCCCTTACAAAGAGACTGTTTTATAGCAGCCAACTCGATGCGAGGGTAAAGGTAATCTGCTACATGGCCCTTATCAGGCCCATGCTGGTATTTGGTTGGTGGTTCAGTGTACGAGCAGGCTTAATGGAGAAGATTTGGGTATTTGAGAGGGCTTGCCTTAGGGCTTGCTTTCGCTTGTACAGAACACCAGAGTCGGAGTACATGAAATTTTATCCTAATGAGGTCCTTTACAATAGGGCGAACCTAATACGAGTGGACAATTTCGTAATTAAGCTGACTCGAAGGCACATTGCAAGAGCAATGACTTCGACGAATAACCTGATATTTGGGGCTTACTACCCCAATTACTTTTACCACGAGAGTGTGCGCTCTGACGGCTTCGTTCCACCGGAAGCATTCCTCTACCTAGATCAGATAGGGTTGATCCAGGATAGATCAGCGGTGCCGTTAATCTTCCATGTCGCTCGGACAGCTGGGGACAGGCGACTCAACTACAACAGAGACATCGCACACGGCAGTGTGGATCGCCTCAGGTTCAGTAGGGCGGTGGGGAATCGCGATAAGAGGGATGTCGTTCGGCAGCACCAGCATTTCTGGTGGTTGAATGATGGAGAAGATGTTTCGTCGTCGTTTCCGTCAATTACGGACCAGCCTCACTAATGAGGCAGAGCTGACCAATCTGTTTTCTCTGTAAACAGCGATGGCCGGCTTACATAGGTTTAGGTTAGCATTTAAGAAACATAAACATATATCAGTGTATACAAAGGTGTATACTGATATATGTATATGATTGTGTATAACGTCTATGTGTGTTTATGTGTATATTGTACATTTAGTTTAGGTAGGCTAAGGTTTATTTTAAGTTAGATACTAAGTTTTTATTAAAAATAAAAAATTATGTCCATATGCTAAGTTTTGTTAACAAATTTTTTTCTTAGCTTTAAGTATACAAAATAAATAGTTCTAAGAAAATGTAAATGAAGTCGAAAGACATAGTTATAAGAATTTAGAGTAGCTTAGAGTGCCTGTGTGGGGCCAGTAAGTTAGTGTAAGATTATTAAGTAATTGTAAGCTAGCATTTAAGCATTTTTTGTTAGAATGTAAGAGTTAGTGTTAAGAAAATAAAATGCATGTAAAACTAAACTAACTCCGTGTTTGAGATTGCTGTAATATTTCCATTTCGAAGAGTGGGAATATAAGTATGTTTTTTTTTAATTACCTTGACTATATTCTAAAATGGCTTATTATTTTTACTTAAGCAGCTAAGTTTTTGATTAACATTTTTTTTATTTTTAAATTTCACCAATTCGTCTCTAATATTTGAATTTAGGAATTTGACACAATTGAGATAGTACGAAAGTATGAATTGTTGCCACTTTCTCCTGTGTTTGTTTCGCAACTTAATTAAGTTAAGGATATATTGTGATAAAGGACAATAATTGATGGACAAAACGGACTTTTTGAGCACTGACACATTAATACTTTCAAGAATCGAATTATTCAAGGCTTCAATTAACTGATCAAGGACAGGAGAACTCACAACATTTATTTTTTCCACATGTACGGTTTCTAACTTCCTTTTTAGAGTTGATTTACACCTATTCCAATCTGCGGCCATGAGATCATATATAAAGGTATTTTCTATCACAGGTGTACTAAGTATGCTACAAGGAAAAGCAGATGATCCGAGTTGAGATCATTAATTATCATTAATTGGTTGACTCATAATGCCACCCGAATTGGTTAAGAAAAGGTCAAGTGTGGAAGGATTAAACCTACTATTCGAAGGGATGTATGTTGGCTGTGGCGGATATAAAATCTTGAAATTATTATTCATATTTAGATCAGAGAGTATGTTACCGTAAGAATTTGCACGGCTACAATTCCAATTGCGGTGACGACAATTAAGATCTCGCCCAATTATTAACCTACTATTACGATTTGTCAGTCTCATCAAATCACACTTTAAGGCAGCTCGCTTTGATGGATTACTAGCTCCTATGGGAAAATAGACAATGGAGCTTCCATTGCAAAATGGAATCTCAATGCCTAGGTTTTCTACTACCATAGTATTTACGGAGAATTACGCGTCGTTTGCGCGCTAAGTGGTGGAAAAGATTGGTAACTCATATTAAGTCGTGAGTTTTCTTTATGAATTGCGCAGGGTCGCGAGGTATTTTTTTTGTTTATGAGATTTTTTCTTATTTGCAAAAACGTTTGACTACTTGTACAAGAAACATCATCCGATTTATGAGGCCCGTTGCAGCTCGCGCATGAAATTGCACTTTTACCTGTACACTTTTCTGTTTTGTGATCTTGCGAACAGATATCACAGAAGGTTCTTACATTGCAGTTTCCTTCGCCATGCCCAAACATTTGACAATTGAAGCATTGTGTCAATTTGTTTGTTTGTGCTCTAGCAAAGTCCCATTTAAACTGCGTTTTAAAAATCGACCTAAAGTTCTTATTTAGTTCTATTAGTCTAATGGAATCAATCTCGAGAAACACTATGTAGAACACATGCGTATATCGTTCATATGACTTTTTAACAATTTTTAAGTCTTCACATATAAGTCCTACTTGAGTAAGTTTACTTTTAAGTGAATCGATTGTAAGTTCATCAAGACCGTATAGTTCAGTTTTTTTTTTTCAGTTTTAAAGCATTTTATTTTCTTAATCACTAACTCTTACATACTAACAAAAAATGCTTAAAGGCTAGCTTACAATTACTTAACAATCTTATAAGGGGTCCGCCATCTAACGTTTTTTTTTCAACTAGTGCATTGTGTGCAGCTGTATTTCACCAATGGCTTCACGAATATTGTCCTTTAAAGCGTCAATTGTCTCTGGCTTGTCGGCGTAACACTTATCTTTTACGGCACCCCACAAATAATAGTCCAACGGTGTCAAATCGCAGCTCCGAGGTGGCCAAACGACATCAGCTCTGCGGCTGATAATGCGATCTTCAAAAACAGGGCGCAAAACATCGAGTGTAGCTTCGGCTGTGGGGCACGTAGCGCCGTCCTGTTGAAACCAGATGTTGCCAATATCCTCCTCTTTAATTTTTGTGAACAAAAATTCGTTCAACATGGCCCGATAACGATCGCCATTGACTGTAACTGCCACTCCTTGCTCATTTTCGAAGAAAAATGGCCCAATTATGCCTCTGGACCAAAATCCGCACCAAACAGTGACTCGTTTTGGGTGTATCGGCTTTTCAATGTATGTGTGCGGGTTTTCTGTGCCCCAAATGCAACAATTTAGCTTGTTTACATACCCGCCAAGATCAAAATGAGCTTCATCTGAAAAGATGATTTTTTTTGGCAAAATCGGCATCTTCTCTAAGTCGATCGCAGGCAATATCTTACAGCGTTATTCAAGCGTATACATAACCATATTCGTTCAGCGGAAGGATAAAACTAATTATCTGTCAAATCGGACATGAGCTAGGTGTTACCATTCACGAAATAAGCACTAGTTGAAAAAAAAAACGTTAGATGGCGGACCCTTAATCAAACAGCTAAGAAAGACCTTTATTTTAATTTCCAAGTGAGTCTGCTTGGAAGGCTGATAACATATATCTCACACTCTTGGTGTTCTAGTTGTGCACTAGTAATACCGCCGATATTCACGGTATTGAACCGTGGTCTATCAAACACAAACACAAGTAACATACAGTAAAGGCACTGTATACATATTGGTAACCCCGACGTGATTTGCTCCCCCCCATCAGCGGTAAGGGGCAAATCATTAACGCAACATAAGCGTTACCAGAGTTCAGACACTCGGTCATAATATATAAACTTGCTAATATAAACTTGCCTACCCGATTAGTGGTAAGGGGCAGTTTATATTCACAATTTAGTAACAGCGTTCGCCAGGGCTATACACTGGTGAAGTTTATCATAGGCGTTTACCAGGACCAACACTGGGATTAAAATAATCACCATGGCATCCACATTGGACGAACTGGCATCTCGCCAAGGGGAATTAGCCACCGAGATCCAGCGCATCATATCCAATCTATGGAAGGAACCACATCATCGACGAACGCGAGAGCTATTCACTGCGCGCTTGACTAGTCTCAACGAGCTTTGGGATCAATTCGAAGCCAATGACAACATCATTCGAGCAGAGTTCGGAGAACAATTAGCTCACGATTATTTCGTCAACGGATTGTACGATACGATACGACAGTCGTATCAGTCAGTCAAGGACAAAATAAAATCCAATTTGGATAGGATAAAAGAAGAACAACTTGGGATCAACGTGGGAACCAAGATCTCTGATGCAGTTAAACCAGTCAGTCCAGGAAGAGCTGCTGAAGCCATTGATTCGTCAATTAACAAACCAGCCACTCTTGCTCGATCACTGCCGAATAACCACATTGCCGGTTTAATTCGAAGGCAAGAAGCGACAAAGGAATTGCTACATAGAGCATTTCTTGGAACAACAGGCAATACAGTCAACAGATCAAGGGAATTTTACCAGATCAAAATCAAAACAGTAGAGCGTTATTGGGATGAGATGCTACAATTGCACACTCAGATTTATGAGCAATCAGTAGACCCGGCTCTCAATGGATACAATGTCGAACGGTTTGTTGAACTAGAAGATCAGACTCAACAGAAACTTATTGAGCTACGAGTATATGAGTTGTCTAATCAATTTCTGCAGCAATCATCAGTGCAGAGGAACTCAACAAACTCATCAACCGATCTAAAACTGCCAAAGATAGTCTTACCAAAATTCGACGGAGACTATATGAATGGCGTCAGTTCCACGATCTCTTTGTCGAGTTAGTACACAAAAAACCCATCGCAATGTGCCAAAAGATCTTCTTCTTGAAGACAAGTTTGATTGGTGATGCCGAAAAATTAATTCGACATATAGTACCAACAGAAGCGAATTACGAAGCAGCATGGAAGATCATTAATGACAGATTTGAAAACAAGCGTCTGTTAGTTAATGCTGTACTTAACAAACTGACGTCGCAACCGACAACAATATCTGATAGCGCTTCTGCAATTCGGACATTGCATGATACTCGTATAACTCAGGAATGCCTCTTAGCATTGGACGGCCTAGGGGTTGATACTAGTACTTGGGATCCAATAATTCTGCAGATACTCATAAAAAAACTTGACAAAGTTACACACACATTATGGGAACGGTCATTAAAGCACCCAAGAGAACTCCAAAATCTTAAGGATTTCCTTGGTTATTTGGAAACAAGATTCATATTACTTGAGGCATTAGGTGGGAGGATCAAATCTGCCGATCTTGCAAATAAACGAATGTATACCCAGAAATCACTCACCACAACTTCGAAAACAAATCAATATCAATGCAAATGTTGTAAGGAACAGCACCAATTATTCGCTTGTAATAAATTCTTACAACTGATTCCTTCCCAAAGACTTAAATGGGTGAAGGGTGTTAACAGTTGCATAAATTGCCTTAAGGATGGACATACATTATCGAAATGTTCTTCTAGAGGTTGCAAAATGTGTAACAAGAAGCACAATACACTTTTGCACCTAGAACAAAATGTGAACCCTATAGAAAACAATACAAGTAATTCTTCATCAGCAGCAGCATCGGTATCACATCAATTGACTTCCTTAACAGCACAAGGGAACTATCGAAGTCAAGGTTATGTTTTCCTCCCTACTGCTCTTGTCCGCTTGTCCAACCAGAATGGCAAGACCATCGAATGGAAGGCTATATTGGATTCAGGATCCCAATTAAATTTTATCACGGAAAAAACAATGAAGAAGCTTGGCTTAACATCAATCTCTCAAATAATGCATATCCAGGGTATTGGTCGAGAAACTCAACAGGCAAAAAGAAGAGTGAATATTCAATTAGGATCTCGCATCAACGCATTTTCCATAAGGATGGAGGCCCATGTGCTGCCAACAATAATATCAAAACAACCCAGCAAACCATTTAACACGTCATCTTGGACAAACATTCCACTGGCAGATCCAACATTTAATGAACCTGGTTCAATCGATGTCCTCATTGGAGCTGAGTTGTATCATTGCTTCTCTCAGTGGGGCAAATCAAATTGGGAACATCTATGCCCACGTTGCAAAATACAGTTTTTGGATGGATAGTTGCTGGAAGGATAGAGGACAATAACAAACATTATGTGGAATTTGCAGTGCAGATGAAGCACTCGAACATCAAATTGAAAGATTTTGGCGACTAGATGAACCATCATCTAATGTGAGGCGTCTTACAGCCTCCGAAAATCAATGTGAGCTTCATTTCAAGCAAACTCTGTCAAGGAACGATGATGGACGATTTGTGGTGAGACTTCCATTCAAGGAGGAACCAAACAGTTTGGGAGAGTCTAAAGATGTCGCCTTTCAAAGATTTATTTCACTTGAACGCCGACTTGCTAAATCAATAGGACTTAAAGAAAAATACATTGAATTCATGAAAGATTACCACCAGCTTGGACACATGGAAGAAGTAAATTACCAACAAATAGACAAGCCATATTACTTCTTGCCACATCATTGCGTAACCAAGGCGGATAGCAGCACAACAAAGCTCAGGGTAGTCTTTGACGGATCAGCAAAAACGTCATCTAACATCTCACTAAATAACATCTTAGCAACTGGTCCTACTATCCAAGATGATGTGTTTTCGGTTCTTATAAGATTCCGTATGCCGAGGTACGTTTTTACTGCTGACATCGAAAAAATGTATAGGCAGATATTGATTCACGATGAAGACATCAAATACCAACTCATATGGTGGAGAAGCAGTCCCAATGAACCACTAAAGTGTTTCAATCTCAAAACTGTCACTTACGGAACAACTTCTGCACCATATCTTCAGCAATTAGTAGAAAATCATCAGAACCGATTCCCGTTAGCTTCAAGAGCAATAAAAAAGAATTTCTAAGTTGACGATGTGATGACTGGGTCGGACAGTTTAAGTGAATCCCTAGCCACTCAAGAGCAATTGCAATCATTATTACAAACTGCCGGGTTTAGGCCTCGAAAGTGGTGCGCCAACCATCAATCACTCATCCGAGACATTCCAATAAACGATCGCGAAACAGAACTGAATTTCGACACCAGCATCGAAGAACATGTTAAAATAAACCTATCCCCAAAAAGGGGAAGGATATATCCAATCCGGCGAATCTCCGGTCGATAAGTCTCCTTCCGAATATCAGTAAGGTTTTTGAAAAAGTAATCAATAGAACTCTGTCTAGGTGGGTTGAAGACAAACATACTATTGCGTACGCAGACGATGTGGTAGCGTACAGAACAGGTGCAAAAATCGAGGTCATTAATACTCTCTTGCAGCGTGACTTCGATAAGATAAGACGATTTTGCGATGAATGGAAGTTGAAAATCAACTTTCAGAAGTCGGAAACCATTCTCTTTAGGACGCCGTTGTCTGGAGCCTCTAGGGATACCAGAAAAAATTGGCGAAAGTTCTCAATCATTGGACAGCACGGACAGCCTCTTGCCTGTCGAAATGTAGTCAGATACCTTGGGATCTGGCTAGATCAGTTTCTGTATTTTGGCAAAAATGTAGATGCTGCTCTGGCCAGAGCCAAAGGTGCTTTTGCCCTTACAAAGAGACTGTTTAATAGCAGCCAACTCGATGCGAGGGTAAAGGTAATCTGCTACATGGCCCTTATTAGGCCCATGCTGGTATTTGGTTGTCCCGTGTGGTTCAACGTGAGAGCAAGCTTAATGGAAAAGATTCGGGTGTTTGAGAGGGCTTGTCTTCGCTTGTACAGAACATCAGAGTCGGAGTACAAAAATTTTATCCTAATGAGGTCCTTTACAACAGGGCGAACCTAATACGAGTGGACAACTTCGTAATTAAGCTGACTCGAGGCACATTGCAAGAGCAATGACCTCGATGAATAACCTGATATCCGGGGCTTACTACCCCAATTACCTTTACCACGAGAGTGTGTGCTCTGACGGCTTCGTTCCACCGGAAGCATTCCTCTACCTGGATCAGATAGGGTTGATCCAGGATAGATCAGCGGTGCCGTTAATCTTCCATGTCGCTCGGACAGCTGGGGACAGGTGACTCAACTGTCGCACACGGCAGTGTGGATCGCCTCCGGTTCAGTAGGGCGGTGGGGAATCGCGATAAGAGGGATGTCGTTCGGCAGCACCAGCATTTCTGGTGGTTGAATGATGGAGAAGATGCTTCGTCGTCGTTTCCGTCAATTACGGACCAGACTTACTAATGAGGCAGAGCTGACCAATCTGTTTTCTCTTGTAAATAGCGATGGCCAGCTTACATAGGTTTAGGTTAGCATCTAAGAAATATATACATAGATTAGTATATACAAAGGTGTATACTGATATATGTATATAATTGTGTATAATGTCTATATGTGTGTATGTGTGTTTTGTGTATGTAGGTTAAGTAGAGTAAGGTTTATTTTAAGTTAGATATTAAGTTTTTATAAAAAAATAAAAATTTTTCTTAGCTTTAAGTATACAATATAAATAATTCTAAATAAAATGTAAGTAAAGTCGCAAGACATAGATATAAGTATTTAGAGTAGCTTAGAGTGCCTGTGTGGGGCCAGTAAGTTATAAGACTGTTAAGTAATTGTAAGCTAGCATTTAAGCATTTTTTGTTAGTATGTAAGAGTTAATTAGTAAGAAAATAAAATGCATTGAAAACTGAAACATGTTAAAACAGTTGGAATGACTTGGCTACCGACATCTAACGATCTTTGCATTAAATCATCATGGATCGGAAAAGAACGTATTACAAAACGTTCGGCGTACTCAGATATTGCTCATTTGTTCGATCCTCTTGGACTAATAGCCCCAATTGTTATTACGGCTAAAATATTTTTACAACAACTATGGGAACTAAAATACGATTGGGATGCAGCACTTCCACAAGAAATGCAAACAACGTGGCTAAAATACAGAGAAGGTCTAAAGGGTCTTAATAACATTAAAATACCCAGGCACATTTTTTCTCACAAAATTTCTAAGGATGTGCAATTTCACGTATTCGCTGATGCCTCTGAGAAGGCTTATGGAGCTGTAACTTACGTTCGATCACAGGACAAGAGTAATACAGCTGTAGTACGTTTATTATGTGCCAAATCCAGAATAGCTCCTGCCAAGAAAACCAAGATATCGCATGAGTGCACCATTTCACGATTAGAACTTTGCGCAGCCAAGCTTGCAGCAAAACTTATTCATCGCCTGCAAACCGATTTGGAAATTCAACAACATAAAATCTATTTATGGACCGACTCAGAGATCGTCCTCAATTGGATTAATACATCATCATCAGCCACACTTCCAACGTTCATTGCTAATAGAGTCTCTGTAATACAAGAACACACACTTCCACAGCAGTGGCGACACGTGGGCTCTAAGGAAAATCCAGCTGATATTTTGTCACGCGGAATATCACCGGAGTTACTGCAAAATCATACTCTTTGGTTTTATGGGCTAAGGTTTTTGCATGGACCAGAATCAATCTGGCCACCCAAATTCGCAAAAAGGCCAGATATCCGACAAGAAGATGTTGCAATGCCGGCTGTAGCTCATCACTCATCAGACAATGATATTTTGGGTTCTATCAATCATCGAAACTCATTTCAAGGAGCAATACGTATCGTCGCATACATGCTCCGATTCAAGAGATCCAGGAACGAAGAAGGCCCTACTCCCAAAGATAATAACCAGGATGGTTTTCTGAAGAGTAGCGAACTTGACCAAGCTCGGAAAATTGTGCTTCGATTGATGCAGAGTGTAGAATTTAAGGATGACATAATTCATCTCCAAAAACACAATGAAGTATCCAAGAAGAGTCTACTAACAAGTCTTACACCATTTCTCGATCAGGAAGGAATCATTCGCGTTCGTGGACGATTGGAATCATCGGCATTACAATATGACGCCAAACATCCAACACTTTTACCCTACTCTCATCCACTCACGAAGCTGTTGCTAATGGAACTTCATCAGAAAAACAAGCATGCTGGACCAAAAACTATATTGGCACTTGCTTGACAAAGATATTGGCCTATCAAGGGCAAAACGATCGCTCGATCTATCGTTCACAGTTGTGTGTTTTGCTCAAGATCAAGACCGAAACTGTTATCACAAATGATGGGAAACCTTCCGGCTGACAGGATTCAACCAGCACGACCATTTGTAAACACAGGTATTGATTTTTGTGGACCAATCTACTCACATTATAAGCTAAGAGGAAAACGTCCTCAAAAAACATACATATCAGTGTTCTGCTGTTTCGCAACAAAGGCTTGTCATCTTGAGCTGGTAACCGATTTAAAATCAGAAGGATTTATTGGCGCATTGAAGAGATTCATGGCAAGAAGGGGCCATTGCAATAACATTTACTGCGATAACGCTACCAACTTTGTGGGAGCCAGAAATCAACTATCAGATCTTAACCAAATTATTGATTCAGCAAAAGATAGAGAGAAAATAACAGCATCATGCACAAGGAAGGGGTGCGATTTTGATTTCATTCCTCCAAGATCACCACATTTCGGGGGCTTGTGGGAAGCTGCGGTCAAGTCTGCTAAGCATATCTTACAACACACATTGGCGTCGGCATCTCTAACTTATGAAGAACTGGAGACAGCTGTAATTGAAGTCGAAGCTATACTAAATTCTCGACCTATAACACCTATGTCATCATCTCCAAATGATTTTGCAGCTCTTACCCCAGGACACTTTCTCATTGGACAGCCAATCATCAGCAATATTGATCGTGGTGCAACACCTCAAAAATCTTCAATTCTCACTCGATGGAAGCTCGTCACGCATGTCAAAAATGAGTTCTGGCGTCGTTGGTCAAGTGAATATTTAAATCAACTACAGCACAGGTATAAATGGAAGGAAAGATGTCACAACGTAGAACCAGGAATGATGGTCATAATGAAAGAGGATAACCAACCAAGCCTGAATTGGCCGATAGGCAGAATAATTAACGCCATCAAGGGACAAGATGGTTTAGTCAGAGTGGCAGATGTACAAACATCAACCGGAGTGTTCCGTCGGGCCATACATCGGTTAGCATCGCTTCCAATACAGCAGCAATTGGACCCAACCCAACCCAACCCCTTTATCTGACCATTTGAAACGTCACAACGATTGCGTGGACGATTCAGATAAACTATCGTTAGACAATAAACCCCACGAGGACTTTCCCACACCACGTAAACGAAAAAAGGCTCTATCCCTTGGTACTGCATTAGTCACTCGGTTCATCGCTTGCACAATGGCAACTACAATTAATGCAAGGGGAATGAATATCACCACATTTGACTCTCAACCAGGAATTTATTTCGACAATATTGGAACATCGAATTTAGTAACTCATACATGGAACTTGGTTATATACGGCAGTGCAAGCCAAACACCAACAGCTAAGCGAAGGAGGAAGCTAAGGCCAACTTCCAACTTAGTCCAACGTCCCTCCCAACCAACTTCCTCTGTAAAACTGCTTGGTGGAGCGAGGGAAGAGAATTACTATGATCTAACTCCATACTGGAGCGAATTAAAGGCAATTGAGAATAGCACCAGAGTATTGCAACACCTCTGTAAAATATTACGGCAAAAAACGTTGTGTACTCAATTAACCAATTCCATTCAACGCACACATGATGAGTTATATGAAGATAGCATTACCTTTATGCATACGAACTCACGTCGGTCGAAAAGAGGAGCATTCAACTTAATTGGCTACATGGCAAATACCCTGTTTGGAACTCTTGATTCTCAGTATGCAGAAGAGATGTCTGAAACCATTGAAAGGATACAAACCAATGAAGACTACTTGCTGGCACTTTCCAAGAATCACACATCAATTGTAGAGTCAACAATAAACATTATTAAACAGAATCAAGAAACTTTGGATCGACGGCATGCGACACTGCAAACCCAACTGAATGAAGTGATAAACCGAATTAACAACAACACGGAAGAATCATATCAACTCAAGATTCAACAACTCTTTTCATCATGGTCCTTATATATCACGCTGCTTATATCGAATGTTCAACGCACTCAAACAGCAATAACAAACGCCCTGTCAGATATTCGACAAGGAAAAATAAGTCATTCGATAATTTCTAGACAACAGATGAAGCAACAAGCCATTGTAATAAAGAATAGTTTATCACCTACATACCGTTTGCCAATAAGCACTGACAACATTCTGGAAATTTACAGCGTTATGATGACTGCTGGACAAGTAACGAATATCCATGTGATATTTCACTGATAAATTCTGAAGATCTTGAGCTATACAGATTAATTCCAATTCCGGTGGTGATCAATTCGACAATTGTACATATAATGCCATCATCCACATTCTTAGCGGTCAACCGTCATCATGATGAGTATTACCCACTAACAGAATCTCAAATATCAACTTGCATTGTTGTAGAAAAAACAAGACATCTTTGCAACCAAATTCAGCCGATTTATCATAAAGTAACTACAATAAGTAAATGCGAAATATATATTCTCAATAAGATGGAGGACTTATCATCATGTCAATTAAAGATAATTCACAACATTACAATCTGGACCAAATTCTTACATGCCAATCAATGGATATACGCCGTAACTTCAAGAACATCATTAAACGTAGCATGCAAGGACACGGCTACATTAGTCTCCATTGAGGGATCCGGCATATTGAAACTGCAACCCTGTTGTGACAATAACAATTTAATGACTCAAGTTGCAACCGCACAATACGTAAAGTGTCGAATAGACAAAAAGTACGTTTACCTGTCGCGCTCGAGTATCAATTGTATATTGATTCTTTTTTGTTAAATAAGCAAATTTTCTGTACAAATTTCTTTTTGTTAAAGTAAGCAAAATTTCTGTATAAATTGAAGCTATTCAACAAATAAAATCGCTTTTTGTTATTAAGAGTCAACGAAGTAGTTTCACTTAAAAGATTTCCCCCCACCAGCGGTAAGGAATCTCTTGAATTGAAAATTACGGATAAAACAAACCCAATTGCATCGCAAAAAGCGACTTCATCACTCTCCGAGCTCACGACAACCACTCCAACACTATACATTCATCAATGACTAGACTCAGTGAGTTGTCACAAAATACAATTTTCGAGTCCATACATAATCATATGAACCCAGCACCTCAATACCAACTTCGGTTTGACAAACAAGAGATGAAGTTAAAGAGAATATCGTTACAGATAGGCAGCACTCAGTTGGAGTTACCAAACATTGTGCATCGTCATGCGATACCCCACACAATTATAAGTTCATCAGGAATATTTATAAGTATCGCCATAATTATATTACTAGTTTGGAAGTTCCGAGTATGCAGTTGTAATAAGAGAATCGCAGACTCGATTGCTGCTCCAAGAAATCCGACAAGCATCCAATCCTCAGCAAGTCTAGATCAGCTCCCACCAGCAGACGAGACAACAATCACCAATCAGCAGCACGATTGAACACAGTTCAATGGGGGGCAGGATGTTGACAACTGTCGACTTCACATTTGATTGCCTGCCGCCACACCCAGTACATCCGCTTCAATTTACATGGCACCTGACATTGAATGTGATACCAGACCTACATGCTCGCAGTTGAACTGAGTTCAACCCAAAGCAATACAAACCCTCAATTTTTCTCTACATTTGTTCTTCATGTATCGCACTTGAAATAATTTGTGCAATGTAAGCACTTTGCATTTCCGTTTATTTTCAATTATTGTATTAATAATCACAAGAACTTTTGTTGTTGTATTTACTGTAATATGTTAGAATAAGCATTTTTCTTGTATAAATATCGCCCAATAAAGTTTGAACAGGTCAGATATAATCAAACAGCTAGGAAAGACCTTTATTTTAATTTCCAAGTGAGTCTGCTTGGAAGGCTGATAACATACGAGTATATCTCACACTCTTGGTGTTCTAGTTGTGCACTAGTAATACCGATAGTCACGGTATTGAACCGTGGTCTATCAAACACAAACACAAGTAACATACAGTAAAGGCACTGTATACATCACCATTCTTCACGATGAACTGTCTGTTGTGTAGCATATTATAAAGAATATACAAGAGTGGTTTACTGATCCCCAGCCCAGTCAGCTTATAGAAAAGACCCTCTAACCATACGGTGTCAAAGGCAGGCACCAGGCACCATTGTTTTTTGCCTTTATTCCACTGGATATCAGAAACCAGTTTAGACGCGCCATGTGAGATATCATGTCCCGCCTTAACACCGAATTGATTATCCGGAACTATATGTTTGTCCTCAATCCACCTAGTCAGAACTCTATTGATTACCTTTTCAAAAACCTTACTGATATTCGGAAGGAGACTTATCGACCGGAGATTCGGCGGATTGGATATATCCTTTCCCCTTTTGGGGATAGGTTGAACCACCGCCGTTTTCCAATTCGCTGGATAATGTGCATTATTCATTGCATTATTAAACAGTGTGGTATAGACGTCCACCGCTTCTAGAGGAACGTTTCGAAGCACGATATTAGGAATACCATCGGTCCCCACTGATTTCTTAACTCTGATTGTGTCGAAGATCTCATGGAGTCCTTCCTTCGAAATGAACGCGGGTAGCTCAACCTCTCTGGTAATGACAATATTTGCCATATTTTCGTCGCTGAACCGGGTGAAACCAGAGCCCTCGGATCGCCAGTTCCCTATTTCATTTCGAATGCAGAAGTCGTGCCCCAAGACGCGATTTTCCATGTCGTAATTAGGGCCAATGATATCAATGGCCTTGTATACTTCCTGGAAAGTCGCCCCTATGGTCTCAACCTTCTCCTGTGGATCCTCGATCACAAAGAAGTTGTCATCATCAGCGGCCTCATTTGGATCAATACCTGCTATTGTCAGTAACCGTTTGTTGTCTGTTGTTCTTGCTATTTTAAGACACTGAAGGTCATTTTGATTTTTTCTCCGAAATAGTTTATTTGCGGAAACATATTCGGGTTGCTGGTGTTTACAGCCCGAACCTTGTTGTTCCAATACAAACTTACAGAAATTCTGTTATTCTCTCTTATTAGCGTTTGAATATTTTTAATCGACGACTTCAGTGTCCTAATCTCCGGGTCTTGTCGGTCAGTTAACTGTCTGTACAAGTTTTTAAGTCTTGTCAGAAGTCTACTTTTCTGTCGGTGCAGTGCGTCAATAGTAGGATTGCGGAACAAGTCTTCGTTAGTCGTACGTCGATACCGCGGTAATGTAGTGTCCAGAGTTTGTTTAATTGTCTCGTCCATTTGTTTCAGGTAATTGTCGATCTCCTCGTTTGACAAATTCCTATTGGACGGTGGGTTGAGCGTGTTCGAGGAGAGTGCTCTTTTCAAGGTTGCGGAGAAGCGTGTCCATCGAGTCTTACTGTAGTTGTAAGAATATCTTTGGACAAACTCCTCCAATTCCGCAATTTCGATGGGAACTGTAATTTCGGTGCTAAAACCGCAATGGTCGCTGTCATACACGAATATGCGCAGACAGTTTAATGTTTGTAAATTCGTACCTGTCAGTCGTATACGTTCGTCGTACAGCAGTAGATCCAAATAATACCCGCCTCTGGGAAACGACGGGTTAGCCGTCGCTTTAAGACCGAGTCTGTACATGATATCCTGCTGACCCCACCAATCGAGCAGTAGGTTCCCTCTAGTATTTGGCAAATTATTTCCCCAATCTCTGTGTCTAGCGTTGAAATCCCCGCCGATTATAAAATAATTCTCCCCCGATTCCAGCCTCAGAAGTCGAAAAAGCGTGCCGAGCTCTGTAATGAATAGGGTGGATTGTGCAGCCTCAGGTGCTTAAACAGAGGCCAAGTACAGCCGCTTTCCACTGCGGAGCGGGATGTAAACTACGACTGCCTCCCACACCCGCAACACGCCCTTGTATACTCTGTGTAATTTTATACCTTCTTTAATGAAGATCGCGACACCGCCTCCACGTTTGGATCTGGGCCCATTGCTTCTTCTAATAATATAATTATTGTACTCCAGTTTGTGCTTATCGGTTAGTTTGGTTTCGCTAGCGAAAAGCACATCAGGAGTTTGGTCTTGTAGCAATTTAAACATCGCGGCTCTTCGTTCGATCCTAATCAGTGAATTAACATTCACCGCAAGGACCTTCGAAGTTTGCTCCACCATGCGCGTACCCATTACGACATGTGTTGCGTTAGGCCCGGCAGCAGCGCGTAGATCTGGTTCACCCGCTTGGCCTGTTCTTGAACCTGCTTTTGCAGCTGCCATCTGCCCTTGGATTGCTAGCAAGATGGCCAGCATGTTAGGTGCAGCTTCCGTTGTTCTCGGCATCGGCGCCGGAGAAGCAACAGTCGCTTGCTGTACCATAGCCCCCCTACCAGCCGCCATTTGGGCGTAGGAAATTTGGGACGTGACGGCTGGTATTTGAAGCCTAACAGGTGAACGTTTGACCTCCACCCTCTGCTGCCGAGCCAGTTTTGCTTTCTTAATATCAGCGAACTTAGGACAACCCCGATAGTTTGCGGTGTATCCCACGTTCCCACATAACTCGCACGAGAGCTTCTACCTATCGGATGCACCGTCAACACCCAGAGCACACTCCTCGGAACTGTGGTTCTTAGCGCACTTCACTCATCGAGGCTGCATTTGGCAGTTCGACGCGGCGTGCCCGAACCTCTGGCAGCGAACGCATTGTATAACGCCTTCGCTCCTTTTTAATTTTTCCCAGTGAATCACCTGCTAGTCAAGGACATTGATACTCCTTAGACTATCCAGACGGCTTTCGGGACTGAGCTGCACCAAGAAGAACGGCAGACTCCGTTTCTCCCGCCTAGCTCTAGCTGTGGTAAATGGCTTTAACCCCACAAACTTGAGTCCTTCGCACTCCTTCTCTTTGAGCAGTGCTAAGATCTGCTCAGGATCAGAAGACAATTCCAATCCCTTCAGCAGCATCGATTGCCGCTTTTCACACTTCGGTGTGAATGAGAAGTGCTCCGTAGTCGTTTCTTTTAGGAGCTCTTTCACTTTCGCGTAGCCCTCCACTGTATTACAGTGGATGGCATGGCGATCGTTCCCCAATCGCTTAATATTGAAATTATTACCAATGACCAGCCTACACAGGTCCTTGGTTGCACTTACCTCTAATTTATAGGCACCTTCTCCTTCTTCTTCTGCTGCTGCTGTTGTTGTTGTTGTTGCTGCTGCTGCTCTTGTTGCTGCTGTTGTTTTTGCTGTTGCCGTTGTTTTTTCAGCTGCTGCGTTTTCAGCTGTTGTTTTTTTTTTTGCGGCTGTTTCTGCTGCTGCTGTTGTTTCTGCGGCTGCTGTTGTTTCTGCATCCATGTTAGTTTTTATATTTGTTTGGTAACCACACTTTGGGGAGAAAAAAAAAAAAAATAAAAAAAGTTCCAAGATTGGTCTGGGCTCGAACCCGTGTCCCACTATTCACTGAACGACGCCTTTAACCGCACGGCTACCGAGTCAGCTAAGTAAATTTTAACTAATTCACAAGTTTTTTTTCTTTTTTTTTACTTTATGTAAAGCCGAAGCACGTCTGTTCTCTACGGAGATCTGCGAACGACTGATCAAGACCGTATAATATAACCTTGAATGACTTTGTCGAGAAAAGGTCATGAGTGAAGAACTGCCACTGCATGGGTTTAAAAAGAGCACACACTTTTTGATGCGTTTCGACATCACCACAGTTCGCTTTAATCCTTATTGACATTTTCTTTATATTAGTTAACATTAGTTTGGCCTGTTTCGTCGGTCTTTTACTCATTACTCATACTCATGACTGCGATGTCATTGTCATTATCAATATCGCTATCTGGTAGGGATGGAGTGGCCTCCAGTAATTAGTATTAGAGTCTCTATCTCTATTAGACACTTTCCTTATTTTGATGTTAGAAGACATGATCTCTTCGTATATATTTGAGCCAAAGCGATCGCAAAATTCCGTAGGTCTTACCAACATTGTTATTGATGTGGTTGTTCCAAGTAAGGGTCCGGTTGAACACTATACCCAAATTCTTAGCTGACTCGACGTTCTAATTTTTTTCGGGCTATAAGGAGACATTTACATTTACAGGGATTTAGTGTTAAATTGTTCTGCGGGGACCATTCAGAGATGTTTTTTTAAGTCTTGGGTAATACTTTCAACACAGTTCTCAATAAGACCAAGAGGCCAGTTTTGGTAAATCTGGACATCGTCGGCGTAAATACACATCATCGAATTGTGAACTATGCTGGTGTTCAATAACTCAAAACAAAAGAATAAAAGGAAAATGCACTTTTAGAGAAAAAAAAACGATTTATTTTGTGGACTGTATGTATATAAGGTCTAATTCCAAGTGAAGGATAGTTTCGCGTCGCACAATATTTGTGCACACCGCAGCCGTACATTTCACGGATGTCGGTCGCAGGTACCGTTGCCATTGTCTCATCCAATGCCGAACGTTATCGGTTGTTCTTCTTTTGTGTGCTCTTCGTTGCGTCTCGTGAAGCGGTATTCTGCCCTGCCAGTCGCTGTGCTAGTTGTATCGCTTGCCATTGTGTTGCTCTGTGTGTGCTTGCTCGGCACACATTTGGTGTTACATTCGTGGTTTTGAACATTCCCCCCACCAATTGAAGCATGGTCTTCAATTGTCGCAATCGCTCTGCACCATGGGGAGGACGCAAAGCTTCTGGATGGGCCGCACAAGCGTTGAATGCTCGGTCTTAACGTCAGCGCTTCTTACCAGTCCGTCCTTGCCCATATGGACTGCCGTGATTCGGCCCAGGGCCCATACCGTAGGTGGCATGTTTTCCTGTTTGTTAAGCACTAAGTCGCCCTCCTGCACATTTTCTCGCACCTGATTCCACTTGTGACGCTGCTGCAACGTGTGGATGTACTCCTCACTCCATCTACTCCAAAAATGCTGCTGCATTTGATGGATGCTGTTCCACAGTTTGAGCCGGCTCTGTGGTACCTCGCTGACATCTGTCATCAGCGGCTGGACAATTGGTTCTCCTATTAAGTAATGTCCGGGTGTAAGTGCACACGTATCGCTTGGATCGTCGGACAATGCGCTGAGCGGTCGAGAATTGATTCATGCCTCAATGAGAACTAGAGTGGTACAGAGTGTCTCGAACGTGAATATGTGTTTCCCCGTTACTCTGCGCAGGTGGTGTTTCGTGGATTTGACACCGGCCTCCCAGATGCCGCCAGCATGT
The DNA here is from genome assembly GCA_949129095.1 of Volucella bombylans. Classification (NCBI taxonomy): domain Eukaryota; kingdom Metazoa; phylum Arthropoda; class Insecta; order Diptera; family Syrphidae; genus Volucella; species Volucella bombylans. The sequence goes on from OX422143.1 coordinate 39,292,444, forward strand.
GGCCTGCCTGGAACGATGAACTTCCACTCCGTACCCATCGCGTTTATCTGCTCAATTGGAAGCCGATTCCTGCATTCGCCTGCGGCTTTTCGAAGTTCTCTGTCTGCGCCGACAAAGGTTGTGGCGTTGTCGCTCCAAAGTACTGAGCATGGACCGCGTCGCCCAGTAAAACGTTGAAAGGCTGCCAGGAATGCTTCCGTGGACTGGTTGCTAACTGCCTCCAGGTGGACTGCTCGCGTGGCCATGCATACGAAGACGGCAATGTACCCCTTTTCTATGATCTTGCATCGGCCTAATCTGGCCTTGATTTGTAATGGCCCGGCGTAGTCGACTCCGCTATGTCTGAACGCTCTCGCTCGTTGTACGCGTTCTTTAGGAAGGCTGCCCATAAGCTGCTCTGCCACCATCTGTTTTTGGCGAAAACAAGTTACGGACCGCCCTATGCTGGATTTTAACGCACGTCTCAGCGTAGGGATCCAAAATTTCTGCCTGATGTACTGCATACACAGCTGCACCCCGCCATGCAGAGTTCTTAGATGCGCTTCCCTCAATAAGAGTTCACTCAGCTTGCTCCTTGCTGGTAAGATTATTGGATGGATGCTCTGATATGGTAGTGATGAGTCTTGTAGACGTCCTCCTACCCTCAGCGTGCCCTTAGGGTCTACGAAGGGAGTCAGCGTTAGGAGATTGCTCGAGCTATCCATTGATCTGTTGCGTTTAATTTCTTTAAGCTCCTGTTGATACGCTTCCTGCTGCGTGACCTTGACCCAGTAGATCAGCGCGTCTTCTCGCTCTGACGATGTCACAGGTCCGGTCCACACTGTCTCCTTTCTTGCTTTCCGCACGAACCTCAGCACTAATGCCGTTATCCGAAGCATGCTTTGCAAGGTGGATTTGCGCTCCAAAAGACTTACGTCATCTATGGCCAGACTGGCTGCTCTTAGGTCCATCAAGTTCCCGATGAATTCTGACTTCTGCTCCGCAGTTGCTCCTGCTCGCTGCTGCGCACTCATGGTTGCCTGTGGTTTCGGCCAGTTCTACTCTGAACTCCTAAGCCAATGCGGTCCTTCCCACCATAGGCTTAGCTCCATCATTCGCCCTGCAGCAACTCCTCTTGATCCTAAGTCGGCTGGATTGTCCGCTGATGCAACATGTTTCCAAGGATAACCGTCAGTTAGCTCCTGGATAGAACTGACTCGATTGGCAACAAAGGTCTTTAGCTCAAATGGTAATTTGCGGATCCAATGTAGCACTACCATGGAGTCGCTCCAATAAGTTCTCTGCACGTGCTGAAGTCTGCACGCCTTTATTACTTGTGCCATCAATCTGGATAATAGCACGGCTGCGCACAGTTCCAACCTTGGCACCGAGATCGTCTTGAGTGGCGATACCCTGGTTTTTGATGCCAATAGGACGGACTTCGTCCTGCCCTCGCTCGATGTTACTCGCAAGGAGATGACTGCGGCAAACGCTCTTGTGGATGCGTCCGCGAATCCGTGGAGTTGCATCTTGCTTGTTCTCTCAGTGCCCACCCATCTCGGAACTCGCACTGATGCTAAGATAGGCAGCTGCTCGTAGAAATGTGTCCATGTGGGGGCCAAGCAAGCGGGTATTTGCTCGTCCCATTGCGTTCCGGAACGCCACAAGTCCTGTATGAAGATCTTCGCAGTAATGATCACTAGGGCAAGATATCCACATGGATCGTATAGCTTCGCAATTGTACTGATGACCGCTCGCTTGGTCGAAGGCGGGTGCCCCTCGTCTAGGCGTACCTTAAACATGATGTCATCTGTTGATGAATCCCAGACCAAACCCAAAATTGAAGTGGCGTGGTCTTCCGCGAGAGATAGCTCCGTTCCGCTGCTCCTTGCTCCTTGCAGCTCTAATAACGCTTGCTCATTCGACGACATAAATTTGCTCAGCTCGAAACCACCAGCACTTAGTGATGAGACTATCTCCTTGGCCAAGGCTACTGCTCGTTCTTCAGTATCTGCTCCGGTTAGCATGTCGTCCATGTAGAAATCATTCGTTATGGCCTCGTGCGCCAGTGGATGTGTGTGCTTGTTGTCGTATGCACATTGGTGCATTGCCCTCACTGCATTGTAACTGCTCGATGTCATACCGTATGTGACCACAGTTAGCCAATATTCCTGCACCTGGTCGTTTGGACCCTCTCTCCAGAATATCGTCTGGAGATCCCACTGCTCTGGGTCGACCCGCACTTGACGGAACATCTTCTTGACGTCAGCAGTTATCGCTACCTTGAAGCGCCGGAAACGAGTGATGATTTCTGCTAAGTCATCTTGAAGCTTTGGACCAGGAAATTGAATGTCGTTGAGCGATATACCTCTGTCGCTCTTACATGATGCGTCAAAGACCACACGAAACTTCTTAGTTACGCAGTGATGTGGTATGTGGTATGTATGCCCCTTCGCTCGCGACGTGCCGTCTACTAGCTCCATATGCCCAAGCTCTCGATATTCGCGCATAAAGTTTACGTATTTTTCTTTCAGCTCCGGATTCGCACTCAGTTTCCTCTCAAGCTGGAGAAATCTCTTCATGGCTGCTGCTCTCGTACTGCCCAAGCTCTGCGCTCGTGGGTTTATGGGAATTGTTACCACGTATCGTCCGGACGAGTCTCGGTAATGAGTGCTCTGGAAGTTATCCTCGACCCATTGGTCGTCCAGTGAGACTGTGGCTGCTCCGCTCAGCTCTTCGAGTTCCCAGAACCGCCTCAGCTGCTCGCTGAGTTGAACTTCCGATGGCTCTGTTATTGCAACCATTGCTCTGGTCGGTCGCCTTTGGGTTGGCTGCGGCTGCCCAAATACTATCCAGCCCAGATACGTGTCTTGCGCTGTGAGTCCGGAATCGTACATCTTGACGTCGTTCTTGATGATTTCTGCCCATACTTGCGCGCCAAGTAGCAGCTCTACCCTACCAGGCTGGTTGAACGTTAAATCCGCTAGGGTCAGCTCGCGCAGATCCGCAATCCGCTCCTGTGGCAAGATTCTCCCAGGAAGAGTCGAGGTTATTCTGGGGATTACGCACATCGTGCAACTCAGGGCAAACGTCGGATCAGCTCCGGATAGAATGTACACTTCGACCATCCCCGTAAGCCTCACGTTGGCTTTGGAGCCGATTCCGTGCACTAGGAGGTCACGTTTGCGCGTTCTTATGCACATCCTCTGGACGCACTGTCTGGTGATGAGGTTGACCTGGCTGCCGCTGTCCAGCAGTGCCCGCGCTTCAATGGCAGGTCCGTCTCCAGCTCTGATTTTAACGAGGGCGGTTGCCAATAATGCGCTTCCAAACTCTATGCTCGCCCGCTCCATGTTTACAGGTATCTCATTGTTGTTGTCAACACGCTGCGCATGTGTGGCGTGACTGACTGCTTGCAGCTCTGGTGGTTCATATATTGGTTGCTATTGCTCCGGACTCTTCTCGGCTCGTGCCGCGGCTGGTTGTCGTTGCTCCTTCGGGGCGACCACTGCTAAGCTAGATGGGACTCCGGGTTGCTCTGGACAAAGCACGCTGTTGTGCTTCTTGTTGCACCTGCGGCAAGCTCCGGAAGGACATGCATGTGACGCGTGTCCGCTCCTTAGGCAATTGGCACATAGTTTCCAGCTCCGGACCTTGTCGTTCCTGCCCTGGATCGACATCGCTAAGAAGTCTCCACATCGGTATAGCGGGTGGTGTGACTTACATAATGGGCACTTGAGTAATGCCGTGGCTCTGCTTCCTCCAACCGCGCTGGAGTTGCTCTTCTCCTTCCTCTGCTCGGCCGCTCTTACTACGTGCTCGGATCTTTCATGTTGATCGTAAAAAGCTGAGTCTAGTGCACTCGCTCGTCGCTCCAGAAATTGTAGAAACTCTTTAAAAGTGGCTATTTTACGCACATCGTCTCTAGTCATCTGCCATGCGTGGTTCGTTTCGCCATCTAGTCTCGCTCTGAGCATATTTACGATAAATGGGTCCCATGATGTGATGTCGAGACCGAGGGCTCGTAATGAACTTAGATGAACGTTCGCTTCATTCACCAGGTCGCGAATACCTTGAGCTCCGGATGATGCTGGACTTACCTTGGGGATTGCATGCAAGGCGTTCAAATGCGCTTCCACGATGTTCTGTTTGTTATCGAACACTTCGTTCAGCTTGCTCCAGGCTGCCTCGTAATTCGCCTCCGTGGTCTGCCATCTGCTGATTAGCCTCGCCGGCGCACCCTCTAAGGCTAGCCTCAGCTCACGCATTTTCGTTACGTTCGCCAACGTCGGGTTGTTGTGCACTTCTGTGAGGAATTGATCCCGGAATTCGCGCCACTTCGTGTAGTCGCCCCTAAAAACTGTTATCTTAGGGAGCCGCTCTTGTCGCACTTGAATTATGCTCGGCTGCGAGTTTGAAACGCTCTCCGCGGCTGCTTTAGTCGCACCTTGACGCCCCACCTCTGCAATGCGAGTTCGCAATCTTGCCACTGCCGTGTGGTAGCTGTCCTCGGCTGCCGCCAAATACTCCCCGTGCGCTTCTGATTCTTTCGAGTTCGCTGCTTTCTCGACCAGCGGCATATGCTCCAAAACCAATTTTTCGTAAGCCCTCTCGGCTGCTTCCAGTTTGGTTTGAAGCAACGCCTCGTCTGCCCTTTCGAATTCCTCTGCGGCTATGAATTTGGAAATCCGAATAAGGGTTGAACGGAAAACGTCTCGTCTCGCCAAATCACCCATCGCCAACGCACTTTTTGTTGTCCTGACGCTGTTGTCTTGGATCTCGCTCTGCCGTAAGACCGTACGGTCCGTAGCAATTCAGGTCAACCCTTCGGAAATGGCTACGAACGCGCACAGAATCGAGCGGTTGTCACAATAGCTTTAGCTACGCACTGCCCCTTGCACGAAAGTCTTCCTTTTGCACGGCTGAGGGGAAAATTCACGAGTTCTGATTGAAACTGCGTGCCACAGATGTTTACTTCCTCGTTGGAACACACAAGGCAAAAATATAATGCTCGCACTGGCTCAATTGTAGTGTTTACACTGAAAATAATTTTTATGGCACTGCACTATTGCTTTTTAATTTAAAAATGTTTTTTTGATTATTCCACCGGCACTGGTAAAGTTATCCGGCTCGAAGGACCAAATGTTCAATAACTCAAAACAAAAGAATAAAAGGAAAATGCACTTTTAGAGAAAAAAAAACGATTTATTTTGTGGACTGTATGTATATAAGGTCTAATTCCAAGTGAAGGATAGTTTCGCGTCGCACAATATTTGTGCACACCGCAGCCGTACATTTCACGGATGTCGGTCGCAGGTACCGTTGCCATTGTCTCATCCAATGCCGAACGTTATCGGTTGTTCTTCTTTTGTGTGCTCTTCGTTGCGCCTCGTGAAGCGGTATTCTGCCCTGCCAGTCGCTGTACTAGTTGTATCGCTTGCCATTGTGTTGCTCTGTGTGTGCTTGCTCGGCACACATTTGGTGTTACATTCGTGGTTTTGAACAGCTGGGAATCTCGTTGATATAGATCGAGAACAAAAGTGGGCCTAAAATTCATGCTTGAGGGACACCATTACGAACGGGAAGGAAATTAGACAAAGCATTTTAAACAAACACAGCCTGATTTCTACCACAGAGATAATTAGACATTAACTTTATTGACAACGCTGAGAAACCAAAGGAATAACGCAATTAATTACATAGAATAGTGTGGTCGACCATATCGAAAGCTTTAGAAAAATCGAGTAGTACGAGGAAGCTAATGTCGCCGGTGTCAAGACCAATATGAATGTCATCTATAACTTTAAAAAGGTCTGTAGTGCAGCTGTGTTTCGTACGAAAACCAGACTGTATTTTTGTTAAAAGCTCATTATTGCTCAAATGTATGTTAATTTGTGTTTGCAAAATTCTTTCATAAACTTTCGAGAAGGGAGTATAGAGATCGGTTTAAATTCAATGCAATCGAGGTTTTTTGGTATTGGGATAATTTTTGCCAATTTCCGCTGGTAAGGATATAACCCGGTAGTGAAAATCGTATTAAAAATGTTTGCGATATAGGGCAAGATTATTGGCAGAATGGCCTTGATAAACACCGGATGATCCGATATCAATCTTGTTTAATAAGGTTAACTTACTTCCTATTTCTCTAGCTTGACCTTTATAATTAAAATAAAGTCCGCTATTATCGTTTAATTTTCTTACTTCGATGCTTCCTGCCGTGAACTTGAAGCAACAGGTGACTCTGTAAAGTAGGGTCTAATGTTAGATTTATTATATTTTTGCTTTTTGTTTTTTTATCTTAGCAATAATAAAATCATCGTGAACTTCTAAAATTTTAAAGGGACCTTTGAATGTACTTTCTAATTTTCCTTTAACTACATTTTTAACTAGTATCTTTTGACCTACTGTGTATTCTACTTGTTTGCCAATATGTTGGTCGTATCTTACCTTAGATTTTTCCTTTGATTTCAATGTATTCTCTACTGCTTTAGAACTAGCTTGCATTAACTTTGCTTGTAATTCGTCTAGATAATCAAACATGGTTTTTTCGCCTAGGTCTTCAATTTGGCTGGCTGCCTATATTCCCAAAAACTAATTCATATGGTGTATACCCTGTGGTATTATGTCTGGTTGTATTATAACAGAAACTAGCGTAAGGCATTCTGTCATCCCAATCTTCCATGTTATTTAATTCTCTTCCCGTGGTTTTTAAATATTCAGTTAATCGACAATGTGCCCTTTCAACAGCACCGTTTGCTTGAGGATAGGCAATGCTCGTCGTTATATGGTTGAGGTTTAATATCTCACACATATTTTTAAATAATTCATTGCAAAATTCATTACCATTATCGGTTAAAATAATTTTTGGTAGACCAAAATTCAAAACCCATTCGTTAATAAATGATTTCGCTACTACTCCCATTTCCTTTGTCTTAAGTGGTATGAATTTTATAAATTTTGATAAATCGTCCTGGATTGTAAAACCAAATTTAAATCCATTGCTAGTTACTTTGAATGGACCAATTAAATCCATCGATATTTTTTCTAAAGCTTTTTCAGCCGTTGTAACTATTTTCATAGGATTCCGGGTTGGTTTTCTAATCACCTTCTCCATTTGACAATGTTCGCAATTTCTGATAAATTTTTCTACGTCTTTTTGCATACCTTTCCAATAAAACTTTTTCTTTAGTTTCTCATATAACGCTTTTTGTCCTATGTGGCCTCCTAATAGACCATTATGGTTTTCCGCTAAAATGTTTTGTCTTTCGTCTAAATCATTGACCTCTCTTTGATCACATTGTTTACTAGTCTCGTTTTTTGAAGAATCTTCAACTTCTACGTCATTGTTGAGGTTTGTATGTCTATCTGCATTAGCTATGTCTCGTAACATGTCCTCTATAATGTCATCTACCTCGTCTAGTGATTCTATTCTATTATCCGAAATACCATTGTCTTTTTCCTGTTCTAGTATTCTCACATTTCTTGATAATTCATCTGCAACAACATTTTCACTACCCTTTTTGTATTTTATCTCATATTCAAATTCTTCTAATTTAAGTCTCCATCTGATTAATCTAGAACCTGGATCTTTAACGTTGAAGAGCCAAGTAAGTGGTCTGTGATCAGTCTGAACTATAAATTTTCTTCCGTATATGTATGGTCTAAATTGCTTTGTCGCCCAAACTATTGCCAAGCACTCCTTTTCAGTAGTGCTGTAATTTTGTTCTGCTTTGTTAAGAGTTCTACTAACAAATTGTATTGGCAAATCTATTGTGCCATGCTGTTGGCTAAGAACAGCTCCTATACCCTTGTTCGATGCGTCTGTTGTTATAATGAAAGTCCTATTATAGTCTGGATATTGCAGAATTGGAAACTTTGTTATAGCATCTTTAAGTTTCTTAAAAGATTCTTGTTGCTCTTCTCCCCAAGTGAATTCTGTATCTTTTTTTAACAGTCTATTTAATGGTTCTGCTATCTTACTGAATTTTTGGACGAATTTCCGATAATAACCTATCATTCCTAAAAATGATTTAACTCCTTTTTGATTACATGGTGGTTGCATCTTTACAATACTATCTATCTTGTTAGGGTCAGGTTTTACCCCTTTATCAGTTATTATGTGTCCTAAATATTGAACTTCCTTGCGAAGAATTTCGCACTTATCCGGTTGTAACTTAAGATTTGCGGCTCTTATTTGATCAAGTACCTGTATTAACTTATCATTATGCTCCTCAAGACTCTGCCCATATACAACCACATCATCAAGGTGAACAAAGCATTTAATGCCCTGTAACCCTGATAATACTGTGTTCATTAAGCGTTGAAAGCATGCCGGAGCATTTTTCAGTCCAAATGGCATACGAGTAAATTCGAAATGCCCGTAAGGTGTGCTAAAGGCGGTCTTTTCTCTGTCCTTTTCATCAACTTCGATTTGATGAAAACCGGAAGTTAAATCTAGTGTTGAAAAATACCTGGCTTTTCCTAACTGATCTAGAATCTCATTTATATTAGGAAGAGGGTAATTGTCGGATATCGTTAACTCGTTGAGTTTACGATAGTCAATTACCATCCTCCATTTTTTAATGCCACTCGCATCAGCCTTTTTTGGAACGATCCAAAGAGGTGAGCTCCATGGTGACTTGCTGTCTCTTATTATTCCGTCTTCCTTAAGTTTTTCTACCTGGCGGCGTACTTCCTCTTCATGAATCTTTGGGTATCTGTACGTCTTAGTGAAGACTGGAGAACAGCTTTCTGTTGTTCTAATTTGGTGCTTTGTCACGTCTGTATTGCTTAATTTTTCGTCTTTGATGCTAAACACGTCACAATACGTTCTAATTATTGAAATAAGACTCTCTTTTTCTTCGCTGTTCATGTGATCTGTTCTAACATTTCCCGTGACTTCAATTTTTCTATCTTCTTTATACGATATGACTTCGTACTCGTCTAAATTTTTTCCTACAATCCTAATGTTGCTGATATCTAAACTTTGTTCTGTGGTATTTAATACTGCTGCTAGACATTCACCATTATTATTCCTTGTTATACACTCTGGGATAATAATTCCCTCTTTTATTTCTTGTTTTGGAATAACTATTTCTTCATTTAGATTGATATTATCTTTTAGTTTGATAATCCTAAAATTTTCACTTCTAGCCTGAACGAATTTTTCCTCACTCAAATACCTGAGATTTATTTCTTCGTTTCTATTTCTCAAGATACCTTCCTTGTAATGGATGGAGTATCCTCCTTCCTTAAGAAAATGGCTGCCTCAAATTCCATCATAGTTGCCAAGTAAATCGTTCTCTATTACTTGCATAACAACTCTAGTTGGTTTTAATTTACCTTTTTTATTTGTGAATAGTTTAATATCTTTAATAGTTTCACCTAAGGTTTCCTTGGGTTTACCTCCTAGACCTTTAAATTTTATTATTTTACTTGTGTCAACTTCACGCTTATAAACACTATTCGCACAAATCATGGATATTTCAGCCCCTGTATCGATGATTAATTTTTTTATATCCCCGTTTATTAACGCATTTATGTGTGGACTTTCTGAGTTACCTAACTCGTTTAATACTTCATAATCTTTTATTGTCCTCACATTTGGTTCGTTCTTGAAATCTTTTTTGCCTGTCTTCTGGTTTGCATTTGAACTAGAAGCTGAGTCAGTACTTGTACTTGTATTATGATCCGTATAACTATGATTTTCTTTTTGTTTTCTTGGAAGCCGGCAATTCCTTGAGATATGGCCTTTCTTTCCGCAATCAAAACATTTAATTTCTGTGTAGTTCACCTTGGCTAAATTTCTGTTCGAGTAATCTTTATTTATGTTAGTTTTAAATAAATTGAGTCTCTGCTCTTCCTCTTGAGCGCATCTACTTGCCTACGCTAAGGTTTTGGGCCTTTGCGTTACTACATACGCACCTAATTTTTCGTGTAATCCATTTATAAATACTGTGAGAAACTCATCTTTAATGTAATTTAACTGCCCTTTTGAGTCCTCTTCCTTAACGTCATGCAGTTTGCTTTGCATTAACCTTCGTTCTAATGTTTCTACTCTTTGTGTGTATAACATTACTGTTTCATCTTTCTTTTGCCTGATACTTATTAGTTCTCTATGCAATTGAAGGCTACTATGTGGTTCCCTGAAGACACCATATAATTCCTTCTTAAGAGATTCCCAATCCGTTATTTCCTTATTCATTAGAATGGTCGTAGCATTGCCACGAATCCTAGTTTTAATGAATTTAAAAAGGATAACTTTTTGGCTTACTGAGGCTAACTCGATTGCGTCGTTGCACGCATCGACAAAACTGAACACCTCTTCACTACTACTATTAAAAGTAGGAATGAAGGACGTTAATACGTTTATTGGGATTTCCGACATTATTATGTTTCGCGAATGTTCTCTTAACTCACTTATACTACCCTGTTCTACACTGAATTCTGTGTCGCTATTTATGTCACTATCACTACCACTGACTGATATAAAGGCCTGCCTAGTCACCCAACTAGATAGTAAAATTCTATACCTGCCTTCCGTATTTTCTATCCAAGTTAAACTTCTTTCTACTTCTTCTCCTGAAGGGAGTTTTATTTTAAACATCTATTTGAAGATGTGGAGTTCATTCACTATTTCTCTTACTTAAGAACCAATTATAGTCACAATGTTATTGTCAATAAACTTACATCAAAAGTGTAAAAATATTCTGGTTCATTTTCTGGATTCTGGATTCTGGATCTCACACTCGATCTCACACTAGATCTCTCACTGGATTTTTCACTTATGAAAGGAATGTTTCACTTACGAATAAATTGTTTCACTGTCTTTATGGTTTGGTTTTTTTTTCTCTCTTTTTTTTTCTTTCACTTTTCACTCTTCTCTTTGTTAAAGTACTTTATTAGAGACACTTGCGTATCCCACCGCTGCCACCAAAATGTTATGCCTGATCTGGCATAGTTCTTTTATTTTTACTTTAACACACACGCGGGCTGATTTTTTGGGAAGGGTTTTCTCCCATCAGTATTACCGTTGTGTATTTGGAGTCTGAAATATGAGTGCAGTTGAGCACTAGAAAAAACACACGAGAGGAAAAAGCTTACGAACCAAAACGACAAGTGATCAGCGAAACCAACGACAAGTGACGATCAACCAAAAGTGAATAAAATGAATGAAGTATTTACGAGTAACACGACAATTTTATGTGTATTCAAGTTTATTAATTGTAGCAAAATGAACTCACAGAGTTATTCTATTCTGTGTTTTTATATCTGCAATCTGCTAAGGTTGCAGTTTTTCCGTGGGAAACAATTCCCATAGTTTTTTTTGTTGCAATGTTGAATGCTGACTCTGCGTAACAATATATTATCCCACGAAATTGAATAAATATGTTGTTAAATGCTTACTTATCAATGTTTCGAAAATCTCTATAATCGAAAGAAGAAGACGCGGGATAAATAGTTTTGAAATCGTAAATAAGATATATTAAGTCATGCTGGGGCAGACAGTTGATCATAAAATAATATACTGTTTCCATCGTTTAAAAAAAATAACATCTAGTAAAGAGCTTGAAACAAACGAAAAATAAGTTGGGACGGTAAAGTTGACAGGGTGAAGACCAAAACAATTCATATTATCGGTTAAGTTATCAATTAAAAGGTTGCTATTTAACCCTTTGTTCCCGGAGGTGTCAGTTTTTTAAAATATTTTTATAAAACTTTGAAATTTAGATAAACTCTGTTTTATTAATAATGAATTTAAATAAAAAAAAAATTTTTTAACTTTTTTAAATATTTCATTAATGTTTTTAGAAGTGCTTTCGCCACGTAACCAGTAGGAAACTAAGAAAAAAAACAAGGAAAATAGGTTACAATATAATAACAATTCGCAGCAAGAACAGGGCCACCTTGTACGGTGAGGCTGTGAGGTGTTTCTAAATTTGCAGGAATAGCGCGACCTGTTTCTTCTTGAAACTCTTTTTTGGTACAAATATTGCAAATACACTGCAAAATAAAAACCACTTCAAATGACACTAACCATCAAACTAATGCACAAAAAATCATTTACAACGCACTGCAAATTACCCGAAAATTTTTCTTACAGTTAGAAAATGAGTAACAGTTTGTAGAAATACACTTGGTTTTACCATGAAACCACTAGGAATATAGAGAAAAAATATTAAGTGTGTGGTTTCACTGCGAAACCACTAGGAAGCAAAGGGTTAAATCTCCAGAGATAAAAATATTCGGGGATCTAGTAGAAATACCTTCCAGAGCAGCATAGAAAGATATTAAATCTATGTAGGTACTTAGTGGGTCTGTACACAGTGCCGACAAGAAGACTTTTACCACCACAAACTATTTTACCAAAAACATAATCAGTTGAGGAACCAGGAGATGAAAACCACTTTTTTTTTGCAAAATAAACCCTGTTTGACATAAATGGCAACACCTCCACCCACACGATCTCATCTATCCGAACGGAAAACATGGTAGCCACTTAACTTAATACGCATATCGTCATCACTGGCCGTTGAGGGAAACCAAGTTTCGGATACACAAATTACATCACGTATGTATTATAGATTGAACAAATATGTCGCTAAATTGATCAATTTTCGGCGGCAAACTTTTTGTACGTAACATTCCTCTTTCGCCGCGACATATGGAATTCACATTTTGATCTATTTCGCCTTAGAAAATTGGAGCGAAGAATAAGCGACATGCGAAGAGAGCGTACATTTTTCCTTTTTTTATACTATTCCTTACATATGGCACTAATGGCAGATATGATAAATTAAAATAAACGAACAAGAAAAAAAAAGCAAAAAGAGAAAATAATAACAAGAAAGAGAAATTGAAAGTATACATAAAAAATAATACATGCATTAAATGTTGTTTGTTGTTTGTGTTGCATCGTTTGGACATCTTGCAGCTATGTCCGCTTTCATACGTCGCAAGTGTGTTTAGCGCAAGTTCTGGTTATTTTCTTTTGAATTGAAGACTTTCCCCTTCTTTGATTTTGCATGTTATTTGACAGTTCTCTTTCATTTCATCTTTGGCGCTCAGTATTTCATAATTGAAAATGAGCCCGCTTGTTAATTCTTTGGTCCATTTCAGTTCATCCACCATACTGAAATGTTGTGCTCGTAACAACAGCCAAAGAAATAATGAAGCAAATGCGAAAAAGAAAGAAGAAGGAGAAAAAGAAATGTCAAAAACTTGCAATGAAGATGCTACCCACAGGCAGTGGGAATTTGGTTAATTGGGTATTTTTTGTTTCATTATCCCTCCCTTTTGCACTCACTAGAATCTTTCGAAACATGCGACGTATGAAAGCGGACTATGGTACTCAGGGACTCGTCATTCTGTAGAAGCGAAACTCTCCCATTTTTGTTCCCTTTTACAAACACAGCACCAGAGCGGGTTAAAACAGAAAGAATATGTTGAGGATGGCGATGCTTTAAGGTGATGGCACACTGGAGAAGAGATCGATTTCTCAGTGTTAAGCTTTCATGTATGTATATGAAATGCTCTCTGCTATTGTCCGAATGGAAACCTGCATCTTGCAAGCACAGCTTCCTTTTCGTTGTGATGCGGTAATGAGCTATATTTATCCAAGAATAAATTTCAGTACAGGGAAGATAGGACATTTGCCTCTTAGTCTGGTTACAATAACATGCATAAATGTGTCCCTCTTTAAAGCTTTCATAGGGTTGCCATGGTCTATATGATGAATCACCACAAAGAGAAAGAGCATTTCGCTTAGGGTTACCATCTCCCCATTTAAAATAAACAAATAAAAATATTGCTGAACTATATAAATTTCATTTATCTTTTTCCTCGCCATCCAGCGTCAAATATAATTTCCATTTTGCTGGAAAATTCGATTCCACTCCCCAGTCATCAATAGTTGAGACTTTGCTATTCAATTCCACCAGACGACGTTCTCTAGGCGATCTAGACGGTCTTTGCAAAAAAGTTACACCGCATTCGCCGGATTTAACGGCATTAAGTTTGTTTCTTTGGGGCTACCTAAAAGGTAAAGTGTATGCGAATAAGCCAATATCTACACTAGCTTAAGGTCAATATTCGACAAGAAGCGAGGTATTTGGGATATGAAATTTTAGCAAGAATTATGGAAAATGCACTGGGAAGAGCACGCCAGGTCGAAACTAACAATGAGCACAATTTGAGATATATAATATTCAAAATGTAATGTAAACATATTCCCAAACTATAAGCTAAGGGTTTATAAATGCAAAAGTTGAATTTAACTTTCTTAAAGCTAACTTACATTAAGTTAAGCAAAGACAGCAATGTAACATATTCCTATAGTGTCCAATAGAAAGTTCCGGACTCAACAATTATCCTAAACACTGATTTAGTGCGACTACTTACTTATTTAGAATACACTACAGCCTGGGCTGGGCCTGAGCCTCAACCAATAGGTTGAGTTAGAGTCACTGATGTTAATTTTGTCGTTAAATCTCTTCCTTCAAACACCGGCAACGCAAAGGAAACTAAAAATCACCTTAAGATTGTGCGTTCAAAAACCAGTGACGGCTCACTGAGTTCTGCCAACGATGTCAATGTCATCAGCATACCCAATTAGTTGTACAGACTTTTGAAAAATTGTGCCTCTGGTATAAATCTAAGGATTTCGAATAATTTTCTCAAGTATGATGATGAAAAACTTACATAACAGCGCATCTCTTTGCCTAAATCTTTTTTTGACATCAAAGAGATTGTTTCCGACCTTTACGGAGTAGCGATCGCTTACCATCGTCATTCTACACAATCTGACAAGTTAAGCAATACCAAGGCTAGACCAGACTCTATATAGCTTATCTTTATAGATGCTGTCAAATGTGGACTCGAAATCGATAAAGAGGTGTTGCGTATGGATTTGGACTTCTTGTTTTTCTCCCAAGACCTGCCGTACTGTACATATTTGGTCGATAGTAGACCTACCGGGCCTTAAACCCTACTTATAGGGGCCAACGAGATCGTTGATAAATAGCTTCAGGGGTTCACATCAGACGGCAGAAAGAGGTAAGACCTTATATGCGATTATAAGTATTTGACGCCGTTAAGAAGGTATCCTTTTTTATGGATCGGGAAAAGGGTGTTTGCATATGGCACGTCGAGATGTTGCCAAAAATTTCCCTCCTTGGAGTCAGGATATTCCGGAGTCAGTAACCTACTCGTACTTCGGGGCTATGAGATGGTTCTCTATTGACTCATTTAGGGTTCATTCGCCACCATCTCTATTTCCGCATCCAGTCTAGTTCTGAAAACCCTTACTGATCTCAGCTTCAAATACGTTAAAGTAGCCCATATAGGGTTTTTGCCATTTGAAGCCACCGTACGTCGTCTTTATGAGACTCATTCATTTCTAACAGTGAACTACAGCGTACTTATTTTCACTCACGAAATATTTACGGAAATAATTCGAGAAATTCACGCGGACTTACATAGAATCAGATGGCAAATCAATAAAAATGAATTGCAATAAAAACACTTTCATCGTAAAATAAAGAACAGTAAAAGCACAGATGCTATATGTTACATAGATATTGCATGCCGAAGGAAAAAAAAACTGGTACCATTTATTGAAGGAGGGTCTACTATATAATTGGAATTTTGTATTTCCTGGAAAAGAGGACAAGATCAGTTTTATGGAGCGGAGATGCCTTCTAAAGCTAAGGAAACTACCCGATAGGAGAGACAACACAACAAAAGGGAAAGAGCCGACGACTTTGTGAATGGCTCTTGTTCACTAAAACGTTGGACGCTGGTCTTGCGCCTTCCTCCAAATGGGTACTTCAATGGACCTTCCGTCCTACCTGCTATGGTTGATCCTTCAAGATACTAGGAGGGTGCACCAATGGCTGATGGACCCAAGGCTAAACACCATCTTTCTAGGATTTTGAAGAACCAACGGAAGAGAATGTGGATGAGTGCGGACTTGTTGTGGTAATGTATGCTTTCTGGGGAGCAGGCTTCGGCTGAGATCCAGGTACGAATTTGAGGTCTGCTAGGGATGTCCTCCTTAGACACGACTTCCAGTTTTAAGTGAAGAGATCAAGAGATCTCTGGCTGGCACACACGATAAGCTTGACATGGCCTTGGTGCCAGCCAGTGTCGCTTGTGATGGGAGGTGGTCCGGGTTATCCCGCATTATGGCCAAGAAGTTGATCGAAAGCTTCAGCTTGGCCAGCTGCCGGTGTTATGTAACCGTCGGAATCGTTTCTATCGATCACCACGATCACTAATGCGTCCTTTAGGACTTCACTGAAAGACCTCAGAGATGTGCTGTTAGATGGCCCAGGGGTATTGGTACTGTGTGTTTTGGGCCTCTTGGAAACCGGCACGGTTACCACGGTTACCAGCGACCTCTGGCGCTTGGAGGAGTCTTTTGGAATTTTCGGAGTAGTGGAAGCAGTGGGTAATCCGTCTTTTAGGATGTTTTTAACCCACTCAATCTTGCTCTTTGCGTTCGCATTTCTCTCAACCTCCGGAATGGATCCGATAGTTTTGATGATGCGTGAAGAATTTCAGCGTCTTAGGTAGAGCGCCTTAGATGGAGCTTGCAGATGCGGCTGAGCTCCAGATTCCTCCTTGGGAGGAGGAGTTTTGGTAGCCGCGACAAGACCGTGGTCTGCCAGAAACTTGCTGCTTCTAGGGGAGGAGGAAATAATAGGACCATGGCTTGCCACAGTCTTAACACTCCCTGAAGCTTTCTTCAGGCTCGTTGCGCTTGCCTTTAGAGGATGGCGCACCATGGCCTGCCACAGTTGTACCTCCTCTCAGCAATGCAGGAGCCATGCCGGTAGTTGGTGCAGTAACCGTTCTACAGCCCGGTATTAAAAGGGTACTGGCCTCGGATTTTGTTTTGTTTGAGTATTGTCTATAATTTGGTCCCACGAGTAGCGGAGAAAGGGTGATCCACCTGTACAGAGATCCGCCGTATACAGATAAGTCTAGCTAATCCGGAGGTTGCCAGGTATCCGGATACTCCGTTCGCAACTGAGCTATTTTTGGAGATGCTGGTCCCTCAGCCAGGTTTATCTTAGGCACGGGTCGTATGACACCTTGATCCAGCCCAGGGGAAAAAGGGAGAGGTTGGTTGGGGGGTGGGGGGAGCATTCTTTGGTTTCAGAACTCGTCTGGAGAATTTCTTCTCGAGATTCAGTAACCCTACTCAGCCTCTACAACTCAACAAGTTCGATGCTCGCTGTAGAAGTAGTGGTATAAATCGAAGATAAAAATTGGATTTATACTTTAACATATTTTAAACTTTTTATTTAAAAATAACAAACTGGGCCAACATAATGAAAAACCCTCGTGTTTTATACTGCAAAGAAACCTTACACGATTAGACATATGCGTTGTGGAGTTCCTGAGATCCACAAGCCCAGCCAGAATATATTGTAAGTCAGTGTATACGATTTGAACATGCTAAGTTCAAATGAATGTTTGTAGAAAACAAGTAGATGTAGTGTAGTAGATGTAGTGTAGTGTGTATTTGTATGTCAATATATATGTACGTATGTATGCTATTTTAAACTAATCTTTTGCATCATAGAAAAGATATTAAAATAAGAACAATGAAGTCAATAGCTTGGTGTAATTATCGGAAAAAATCATTTTTAATTGTTCGAATTACCCTCTTGTTTCACAAGGAACAACTCCATTACTCATAATTGTTATTTTTATTTAATTCTTACAAGAATTACTACTTGGAATTATGGATGAAGCAATTTCCAAGCCAAAAAGATAACTGAACATTTATTCGTGTATTTGGAGTATGTGTGTGGGTAACATGCATAGATACGTATGTGTGTATGTACATGGAAGAACCATTTCAACTTTTGCCATAATAGTCTTATTGTGATAACAATCTTGCGGTACAACTTTGGTAGCTTTAACATTGCATCTGGCTGCCAAACTCTGTGGGAAATCCCTTTATGATATCTTGCAAAAATCCTTTGCTCTGCAGAGCAAACTTCGTAAGTGGGTAGCATATTACAATGAATACTTTTCATTAGACTTTTGGTCTAACTTCTCTTCAAAAAATAGAACTTTTCTATGATGAGAGAAAAGAACAAAAAAAAGCAAGTTGTAAATGGTCAAAACTTTTTCACCTAAGCACAAAAGTAGATACACACTCGTATGTACATATGAAAGTGCACCCAAAGGAAACATATATTATTTTCTCACTCTAAGTCCTTCATATTTTGGTGAAATTTATTACACCTATTTGGAACTTCTACTAAATTTATTCAATTTTATATTGTATAAAACATTTACTAACTTCTTTGAGATACTTTTATTTGAGATTTGTTCTTATTGTTTTCATTGTCAAACATGTATACATCACACTATTTATAATTAATCAATTACGAGTAACATAAATTTTCATTCGCATTATCATTATTGCAGTAGCATATGTTAAATGTACATACACATATATGTATTAGATTATCAGTTATTTTCTTCTTCTTTGATCTTCATATTCTTAAAGTACTAATCTCGAATTTGTTGATAATATTATTCTCTTTCACTGTTCAACCCCCAAAGGAACAGGTTGTATTCATTCAATAAAATATAGTGTGTAACGTTTTTTTTTCAAGCAAGAAATTTATCTTTCGTGTAAGTTTTGTCTTTGGTTATACAACATTTGTTGGTACTTCGAGCGGGATTTTGAACAAAAATAGTGTAGTAATAAGATCATTCATTATTATTTATTCCTATTGAACAATTTTGATTTGCATGTGAAAATCATTTTATGAAACGAGCGGTGTGATTTTGAGATGAAATATACATACGAGTATGTATGTGCATGTAATACACGTGATCACATTCGTTGGTACTAAGTAAGCGCTCGAGAATAATCGTGACGATTTCGTTTTTTCCCTGTGGTTCGCACTCTATAAAAAATACTCGTACATACCGTACTTTCATATTTAAAAAAAAAATTAACTCAAATAAAATGAAAGGTGGGTGCTGAAACATTTGCTAGCACTATAGATCAAAGTATATCCCTTGAACTCCTTGAAATACGTGGTAATAGACTAGAAGAAACGTGGGCTTACTTGTTATTACTTATTGCAAAATCAATTATTAAAACTTATTCTGGATGGTGATTTAGATACGGAAACGGATTTTCGCTAATGCGAAAATTAAGAGGTAGAGGGCATTCGTTGAAAGATTCTCACCAACTGTTTTTTATAAACCCGGAAAAGAGAACTTTGTTGCCGACACCTTATCAAGGCAGGATATAAATGCTTTGGACTAATCTATAGACTTAGCTTCTACAGCTCTTTATAGCGAAGAGTCCCTCACTCGAACATTAGCTAATATTCAGAATCCAATCAACTGCTCAAAGAGCAAAAATAACCAAAATAGTTTTTAAAACCCAAATTAGACATACAATTACATTCAGTAGCCTAGATAATCTGTTTGAATTGTTTAAAGGAACTGTTAATCCAGATATTGTTACCGCAATACTATGTGATTTACAGACCTTAGCTAAAATTCAAGACAAACCAATTACTTTGTTTCCTTCAGTGAAGTTCCTTCATACCGGAAAAATAGTTACAGACCCAAATGACCAATTTTTGAAAATCTCACAACCGAGCACAATCGCGCTTATCGTTCTGCATGCGATAACACGCAATAAGTTTTGAAAGACTCCTTTTTTCCTAGTATTAGGAAAAATTTTAAACAAGTAGTTTCGAATTGTAAAATTTGCCATGAGGCGAAATATCAAAGGTACCCACCAAAGTATCAGATAGAAGAAACCCCCATTCACCATCCAGGGGATATGTTTATATGTTTAGATAAGTTTGCAAAATTTGCTGTGGTCCCGTGCCATAGTAGATATTAAAAAAAACCCTATTGGGATTACTTAACATTTTTAAAAATTCAAAAGCAATAGTTTCCGATAATGAAAACCACTTAATTCAGAGACCATACGATTTTTGCGCAGAAATCACTTTGCAGTAACTATCTTTACAACCCCTCCTTTTCATAGTACCACAAACGGACAAGTAGAAAGGTTCCACAGCACTTTATCTGAAATAGCAAGATGCACAAAATTAGAACAAAATATTAGTGATACCGGTGAACTCCTTTTACTTGCCATGGTTAAGTACAATAGGACGATTCATTCGGTTATCAATTTTAGATTAACTGACATCATCCACTCAATTCCGATGGCGTTAAAAGAAGAGATCAGGAAAAGGACAATTGCAACTCAAAACACGAACCTATACTATCACTACAGAAATAGACGAACTCGAACATTCAGATCAGGCGACAAGGTTTTTGTGAGAACAAATAGACGCATTGGTAATAAATTTACAAAGATTTTTATCGAAACGACAATTCAAACGGACCTAGGAACTACAGTTCTCGTTGACAATAGACAGCTTCACAAATATAATCTTAGATAAATATAGTTGTACTTTACATTAGGTTAAGAACTTAAATCAGTAATTCTATGGCTGATTAAAGTGTTTCTTTATAAAATTAGATAACTAAGAGTTAAAATTGAAAAAGACGAATATTTTGTTTCTATGATTATTATTGTAAACTCTGTAAAACTTTGATAGTTTTTCAATTTGGTGGTTAAGATTTTCTTTATACTCGTATGTATTCACTAAAAATACTTTCTGTAATCCGAGAAGGAAAGATACCATTACAGAAAATGTGTAAATGAAAACGAATTGAAAATGAATTCTATAGAAGCTATATTAAATATGTACAATATAAAATGGAAAAGAATAAAAACAAAATTTTCTGTTGTATTCTAGGCAACCACTCATCATATGTGAATTTAGTTGCCTAAAAAAAAGAATATCTTTCGGGCGCGGCTAGTATTGAACTCCAAACCGTCCGATTTGGAAGCCAATACACTTTTTTCACTATTTTTTTCATTTTATATGCATTTTTATTTTTAAACTTCATTTACACTTACAAGCCAGCCAAAAAATGCTTAAAAATTAGCTTAATAACATAACTTACAAATAATCTTATTCTATCTTACTGGCCCCATGCAGGCACTCTAAATTAAACATAATACTTAATCTATGTCTTTCGACGTTTCTTACAGACTATTTTTATTTTTGTTTTTACATTTATTAAAACTAAAACTAAGAAAATAAACTTTAAGTAGAAAAACTTAGTATATGGACTCTGGCCAGAGCAACATCTATATGTTTGTTAAAATACAGATATTGATATAGCCAGATCAAAAGGTATCTAACTACATTTCGACAAGCAAGTGGCTGCCCGTGCTGCCCCACGATCGAGAACTTTCGCCAATTCTTTCTGGTATCCCTAGAGGCCCCAGACAAAGGCGTCCTAAACAAAATGGTTTCCGACTTCCGAAAATTGATTTTCAACTTCCAGTCATCACAATATCGTTTAATTTTATCGAAGTCATGTTGCAAGAGTATATTAATGACCTCAATCTTTGAACCTGTTCTGTACGCGATTAAGTCGTCTGCGTATGCTATGGCATGGTGAAGTGAACCTATCAGATCACTTGTGTAAATGTTGAATAGGATCGGCGAATTTACCGCACCTTGTTGCAGACCGTTTTTAATGTTAAAAGTTCCAGCAGAAGTCACATCGCCATTTTTCACGATGAACTGTCTACTGGAAAGCATATCAAAAAGAATATACAGCAATGGTTTACTAATGCCCAACCTGTCCAGCTTGAAAAAGAGTCCCTCTAACCATACGGTATCGAAGGCTTTTTCCAAGTCAATCAGGCAGGCACCAGTGCACTGATTCTTGCCTTTGTTCCATTGGATATCAGAAACCAGTTTAGACGCAGCATGAATAACATCATGCCCCGCCTTGAAACCGAATTGATTATCCGGAACTACGAGTATATGTTTGTCCTCAACCCACTTAGTCAGGACTCTATTGATCACCTTCTCGAATATCTTACTGATGTTTGGAAGGAGACAGATCGACCGGAGATTCGCCGGATTGGATACGTCTTTATCCCTTTTGGGGATAGGGTGTACCACCGCTGTTTTCCATTGCGCTAGATAATGTGCATTATTCATTGCATTATTAAACAGGGTGGTATAAATGTCCACTACTTCTAGTGGGAGATGTCGAAGCACAATGTTCGGTATTTCATCGGTTCCCACTGATTTCTTACTTCTAAGCGATTCGAAGATCGTTTGGATCTCTGCCTTCGAAATGAACGGTGGTAGTACCATTTCATTGGTGATGACATTATTTGCCATAATCTCGTCACTGAACTGGGTGAAACCCGAGCTCTCGAATCACCAATTCACTATTTCATTTCGAAGGTAGAAATTGTGCACAAGTTACAGTGGATCGCATGCCTATCTAAACTAAGTCTTTTAATGTAAAAATTATTTCCTATGGCCGACTTACATAGTTCAATTGTTTCTTTTAACTCCATCTTAAAAGCGTTGATTCGAGGTACCCGCTGATTTCGGTTGTTGTTGTTGGTGTTGTTGTTGCTTCTGCTGCTGCTGCGATTTTTGTTGCTGTTGTTGTTTATTTTTAGGTTGTGGTTTAGAATCCATCTTTGTTAGATCTTGTACTGGTTTTTGTATTTTTTGTTGTTTTAGTGGCTGGTTATGTTTTCCTTGTGGTGCCTCCACGTTGGTGATTTGTTGTTTCTGAGGGATCTGAAGTTGTTGCTGTAGCTCCTTCTCTCTCCTTGCCACTTGCCTCGCTTTTATAGCAAGCACTTGTTGCTGTAGCTGCAGGATGCTACTATTTATGGCTTTGACCTCGTCCTCTTCGTCATCTGACTCAGAGGCAGCTAGCAATGAAAAGCTATTGTTTCCACCCATGTAGTGGCCTTCCCCACCGTCAGAAACATATGGGTATTCTTCTTGCCTCTTTCGCTGTTGTTGTTGTGTTGCTGCTTTCACTGAAGTTGTTGGCGCTTCTTCCCTTGCTCCACTGGGCAGCTTCTCAGTAGATGCTGATAGGGAAGGGCGCTTCACGAGGTTTGGAGTTGGCTTCAGCTTCCTTCTCCTCTTAGTCGTAATTTCCGAACGGGCCGAAATTACGGTCTGGTCATCAGATGACATCGTGCCATCTCCCGGACCCGCTATTTGGATAGCGGACCGTTCACCACCACTCATCTTCTGGTTACACGACTGAACTTATTTTAATTTTAATTATAATTATTTTCTTTTTAATAATAAAAAAGTCCATCCTTTTCTGGGGATCGAACCTACGACCCTCGGTTTCTCGGCCGACACCACTATTATTGCGCCACCGAAGCACTTGGCTAAAACGTTTCTAATTGTTCTTTTACCACTCTGTTTTACTTTTTTACTTGAAAAAAAAGCCGAAATACGTCTTTCCTCAGTCGAAGTGTATGAGCGACTCGGAAGCCAATACACTACCACTTGAGCCATGGCCACTTACTCGTACATGAACTTAGTACTCTCATTTACATCTTAACACTTTTTTTTCGCTTATGTTCAATACTGTCAAGCGTACCAGTGATAGTCGCTGTACTCTGCCAAAGATATCAATGTTCTAAAATGCAAGCAGTTACACAAAATCTACGAACCAATCTTCGCTGTTGGACAGAGCGAACTGTTCAACTTTGCCCACCTCATCTAAATGAAGTAACGATACCAATATCTAAACAATATATTGCAGACACCAGTCCCATTAAGACCGCGTGAAAGGCCGTATTATGTAATCGTCTGAAATCATTTATTCACGATCGGATTGATCCTTATCAGTGCAGTGGTCAGTTAAATCAATAATTAAGGAAAACTCAAGAAGTCCTAATCGATACACAGGATCTCCTTATGCATTTTAGAGACGCACATACATAAATCCGTTGGTCCGGATGGTATATCTCCCCTTCTTCTGAAGAGGTGTTCTTCCACGCTGGCAAAACCAATGAGTAAGCTTTTTCGTTAATCCTACTCTTTAGGACTAAGAACCCCAGCAGATGGAAAACAGCATTTGTCCAGCCCGTCCCTAAAAAAGGCGAATCATCTTCTCTCTCCTCCTACATATTGCACTTACGTCCCTTCTTCCCAATGTCATGGAAACGCTGGTAAGCCCATCAACTCATGAAATATCTTGACACATGAAAACTTTTCAATGACCGGCAGTACGTTTTGGTAGCAACCGGTCCACTGGTGATTTGATGGCATGTCTCACCGAAAAGTAGAGGCAAAGCGTACGTTAATTTGGCGAAAGCAATATAGTTGCACATTTTGTCCTCGGGCTCTTTTGTCGAAAATGCGCGCATTTGGGAGCGACAATTCTTTTCTTCAGTGAATTAGAAATTACCTTCCGGAACGTTCAATTCTAGTTGTATAGATTGGTTTAAAGTCTTGCATTCAGAAAATAAATGCTGGTGTGCTACAGGGCTCCGTTCTATCTAATACATTCTTCTTAATTTACATCAATTATATCTTGTCTGCTGTTTCTAGTCCAATACCTATATATTCCTTTCCTAATGATAGTACCCTCAGCCTTTCATATTCTTTCCCGGACTTACGATCCTGCTCTTTAGCTTTAGAACGGGAACGGCAGCGTATTTTAAGCATATTAAATTCCGATACTAACAGTATAACTAATTGGGGAACTATCAACAGAGTGGAATTTAATACTTCCAAAATACAATGCTGTCTGCGGTCTGTCCATGAATTGCACGAAAAACGAAAAGCTTTCCATTCTCTGTTTGGATATCAATGATGACTTACGCTGGAATGACCACACTTTCGAAGTCGTCAAAATGCTGAGAAATGTCTAGGTTTGCTCAAACGATGTAAGAAATACTTTTCCACCTCTGATCAATGTATAAGAGATTTATCCGCCCAAAATTGGAGTACAATACTTACATCTGGTCTGGTACTCCTAAAACATTGTGTCATTCAGACATTTAAAACCAACGTACATCGGTATTTTTCTTACTTCCCTCCCTACTTCTCCTTCGCCAGAGCTGTGTGCAAACATTTTAGGGATACTAATAATCCCTTGAGTGCGCGCTAATAAAAAAAAAAAAATTGGGCTTGAAAGCAGCTTTCTTTTCTTCTTCCTTGCGGTACCTATTTGACGGCTAATGTTTTAGAAAAAATATTGTATGAGTAGAATATCTTATTCTTGTACTCGAATAGAGACAAGGTAAACTGTCCATAACCACTGAACTAATAAATTGATGTCATTAAGTTTTGCCCATATGAGAATTTGCTTTTGCAAATGCCAAGTCGTGCATCTCTTGTAATAAGATTAAAAGGCCTAAACTCGGACCTTTGCCTTGGTTCCTTGCTTCACATTTGAGAAGTTAGCTTCTCTATGCTAGGGGTAGTAATTAAATACCTGAAATACAGCTGCTTTATTACCATAAAAGGATTATGGAGTTTTGAGTTTCCTTGATATTTGATTTTTAAAATCCTGAATCTGTGGTAATATATGCAAGCCAACGATCGCAAAATTAAAGTTATATAAAAGAACGAATGATATTATTGTTAGTCGTATCTTTAACTTTCACTGTTGGTGGTGACGGGTTTCTTATCCATAAATTGATTCACTGGTATTTACCAAAGTAGGCGAGATTCAACAATGATTGCCACCCTATGGCACGTCTTTGAATTCTACTTCAACTAGAGTTCTACTGAAAAATAACATCCTAGTGGGTAAGATATAAAGAGGCTTAAGTATGTCCTTCTGTTCCATTGGACACAAGAAGTAAACATTCAATACGATTATTCGTTTGACTTTCGTAATGATGTAGAAAGATACGAATTATTTGCGACATCGGGCTCTAGTTGTTCCCGACGAATTGAAGTGTAAATAAAATAGTTTCCACTCCTTTGCAAATACTTGAGTTAATGGCAAAATGTAAATAAATTTATTTAACGAAAAACAGTTTCTGTCCCCTTTCTTTTATTTACTTTTGTGTAATTTAAGTCAATAGTTGTCATTGAATCAAGGTTCATCGACGTTATAACTTTGTGCCATATCAAAGCAGGAAGACTTAATAAATTTGTATGTACTATATACATACATACATAGATATGATACTTGTTACGACATAAACATATAAAACAATTCGAAAGTAATCTATAAAAAAAAAGGAAAAATGTTTGGAATCTCTAAATCTAAAGCACAATAAAATTTTAAGTTACAAAAACGCTATTTAAATTCACACAATGTAGCAGTTTAGAAGTAAAACTCGTTATATAAACTTTACTAAAATTCCACTACAATGTAAAATACTTTATGTGGCTTCTGAATTATTGTAGTAGACAAGTATACATATTGTGAGAAGGCAATTTAATAACGCAAAAAATATCAAAAAAATGACCTTCTGGTTCTAACTTTTTGTGGAAATGGTCTCCATTGGTTGTAACCGACACACCGACATCATTTAGGAAGAAAAAATGTCCAATGAGACCTCCGGCATGAAAACCACACAAAACAGTAAATTTGTTAGTTTCTTTTGGAACACCTACTCTTGACCAAATGAAACAATTTTGCTTTTTAACAAATCCATTTAGACAAAAGGTACCACTCACTGTATATGAATTTTCGTCAAAAATCCGGATCTTTTTCCATCTTTAACAGAATCTAATCAGCAAAAGCATGGTTAAAATACGCCTAAGGTTAGTTCGAGAAATACCCAGCTCTTGATTGGAAGCGGTCGATTGTAGTAACTTACTGACTCGCGTACAGCGTCAATATTCCCTTTACTTTTGGCGTTTCGCTGACACACTGGCACTGAAATATTATGGAGTGAATAAATCGATTCCCTCGCTTATCAGCTTAATTAAAATTGCCGCAATCTCGAGTTAACGCGGGTTACGTAGTTATAACTAACTGCGGATGTAGATTATAAATTTGGATTATTTATAAAGCTTGTTGGATTCTTTATGCATGTTGTATGGACGAAAAATTGTAGGGCGTGTGTTCAGAGAATACTATTAGATAAGTGGAGCTCTTCCAATCAAAACCACTTTATAAGTATCATATACTTATAGTTATAACTTATAAACTACAGTCGAAACTCCATTAACCGGGTCACTCATTTAACCGCAATTGTTTGAGTAATTTATTCTTCGTTAATAGCTCGACTAACCGGCAATCACTCTATTATCCGTATTAGACTTAAAAATGTTTCTAACTTTGAATTCCAACGAAATTTAAAATTATTTTTATAGAAACTCCTTTATCCGGCTTAAAATGCACTTTTTGGGTTGAATTTTATAATCCATACGCTTACAAAGATTTAACGGGATTTTTCATCTGTCGGATTGCACGCTGTATTGTTTGTGATTGATTTTAATAAGTTTATTGTGGAAGCTCGTAAGTTTTATTTTAGTGAACAATGGCATCTTCATTGGCTAGTGCAATTAAAGTATCACGATATCAATAAAAGAAAAGATGGAATTAATACATGGTCATTGTAAAAACTGTGTTCCAGTGAAAATATTTGTACAAAAATATGAAATGGGTGCACAAAGGGTTTATGGTCAAAGGTTTTGTAAATTTAAAAACCCGTAGGTATGCAGAAAATCCAAAAGTTGATACAGCAACGTACGAATGGTTTCGTCGGCAAAGGTTTAAAGCAGTTCCGGTATCAGGTCAAACGATCATAGAAAAAGCTTAAATTTTTAATGCCAAACAAACATAGCTTCTGAGTGTGTCTATTCTCAGGGTTCGTTGGGAAAATTAAAAAATCGACATAGGACTCATGGCATCAAAACAACAGGAGAAAAAGAATCTGAGAATTATGAAGATTACACGTTGTTTGTAGAAGACCTGTCTGAACACATTGAAAGAGCAAATTTACCAAATCAGCAAATTTATAATGTCGATGAGACCAGTCTTTTTTCAGGTATTTGTCTCAAAACAATTTAGCAAGCAGTGATGTATATTCGGTATACAAAGAATCGAAGGAACGGCTCACGGTAAAAGTGGTCACCCGAGTACTTTGAGAAATGTTGGAGAACCTTCCGTGATCTATAAAGCCAACAAGAGGGTTTGGGTAACCCAACAACTGTTTCTATAATGCTACAACAAACACTTTGTCCCAGAGACAAAAGAGCACTTGGAAAAAACTAACCTTCCCAAAAATTCTAAGGTTTTGTTGCCTTTGAATAGCTGCCCGGATGATGATTTTAAGGCTCCCAATATAATAGTGAGATACCTTCCACCCAATTCTATCCAGCCAGTGGACCAGGGTGTAATATGGGGTCTTAAGTGCAAAGAAGTGCAAAGAAATAATTCGTAAGCTAGTGAGCTTCGATAGCCAACATGATTATTACAAATCACTAAACATCAGGACTGCTGTATGGGCTATCTCTAAGTCCTGAAATTTTGTAACGATCAATGATTTGGAAAATGTTTGGCACAATTTACTTTGCCCAGAAAAAGAAGAATCAGAGTTCAGAGGCTTTATGTTTTACTTCACCGAAATTTTTCATATTTCTTAAAGATTACTATGAAAGTGATGAAGTCTTGGCGATTATTAATGCAGAGAATTTTCATCCAACTGAAATTAGAAATTGGGTGGACCCGGATGCAAATATTCCAACATTTGCTGTTTTAACAACGAGGAAAAAGTCAATTGTCAAAACTAACCCTAAACCTGTTGATGGAACTGTTGCTCTTTCGCATAATTCGGAAGATGTTGAAATTCCAAAAATCCTAATTGATGAGACAATAAAATCAAGTGCAAAACTTTTATGGTTTTTAGAACACTCCAACTGCCCTGAATAACGCTACAGAATATAATGCAACGATGTAAGAATATTTTTAATTTATCTTATTAAGTACATACGTATTTTTTTTTTAATTTATTTTTTAAGCTTCAAATTCGTATCCACCAGTGTATCGTAATAATTTTGAATCTTTTTTAGCGTAGCATGGTTTTATTATAAACCATTTATTACTCGTATATTTCTTCATCGATTTTAAGTTTGTTTATGGTGTATTGAGTAAAAGGATAAAGAGACATCAAATTAAAAAAATCAAGAGTTTTTTCCTATATACATATTTTCGAGATTTAGATTATCCGTGATGAGTTCGGTCCCAGCCACCCCGGTTAATCGAGTTTCGACTGTACCTTAAAATAAATCCTCTCCTATATTAACTTAAGTCATCTACTTTATTCCATAATTTCTTCATCGTGTGCCTTCCTTATAAATTCTAAATAATAATACATCAAATTCAACCAAAACTATATAAGCTGTCCATAGCTTTAAATTCACGCATAGGTCTTAATTGGACTACATTGAATTAGAAGGAAACGATGAAGGAGTCTCAGCTGTTTGCACTTGCGCGGATGGTAGATTGACTGACCCGCTAATCTGTCCTGAATCAATCCTTCCTCATTCAGATAAGAAAATGCTTGTAAATGGATGAAGTTTTTAAAGAGAGTTACCAATATCTGTAATATAGGTCGGTATGTTTATTATTGATCTGACCAGATCCCATGATATCCGTCTACATTTTGACGGACAAAAAATGACTGCCCGTTTTGCTCTATTCAAAAATGTCTGCTACAATAGTTCTTATTCTTTCTGAAATCCATACAAGTACAGAAAAATACCTCTTAAAAGAATATTTCCGAGTTCCTAAAGTTTATGTTTATCTTCATATTATAAAAATACTACTTAATCTCATCAAAGTCACTTTTAAAGAGAAACGTAATGACCCCAAGTAGTCGAGAGACTCAACTCCGACATCAAATATGAATTCTGTTAATACCTTATAAAATATAAAGGTTTCAATGGAACACACTATCACTATATCCGTACAATTGCTTTGGTGCTTTTAGATCTATGTTAAATAATCTCTATTACTCTGTAATGAGTCATATTTAGTAGCCATTCGGGTACAAATTTCTGTGTATGACTGTTCAATTCTCTATGTTAATTTCAGAAACTGAATTATTTAAAAAAGAAATCACCTTTTCTTTGTGCTAAAAATTGGAATTAGCGTCAGTGAAGGGATATTAAAAGGACTATAATGGTTGATGAATTAATTTTAGATAATATGATATGATATTATGTACTTTAATAACAAGCAAACGTTTTTTCGATGTCTTCAAAAGTTTGTGTTTTTTTAAAAACCAAAAATGTATAGTACACAATAGAAAACCCCATATTTGCAAGATAATAGATATACCGCAACTAGTGGTGGGCATATGAATGGAACCGAGTTCCAAATGTAATTGAGCCGCCCAGTTGCAAAAGCATTTAATTCCAGTTTACAAGATTTTTGGCAAATTATACTCGTAAATAAAATTTTTTTGTTGATGAAAAACAAATCTTTTACATCTGATCTAAATTGTAAAATCATGCAAAATATTGATAAAATTAAAAAGTATTTTAATTTTTTTTCTTCTGTAAATGGAATTAACTTCTTTTGCAACTGTACTGTCCGCCGTGTCCTACAAACGCAATACATAACGCATTAGTTATCTTTTCACTTATTACTTCTGACAGATTACAATTTTTTCTTTTTCTAATTTTCTTCATTATAATCTATAGGAGGCAGTTTAAAAAAAACCGACGGGAATTTTAAACCTTTCTTTATTTTTTTTTTTCTATTTTTTATTCAAAATTTCAAAACCCAACCAAAAATGAGTAATGTCGGAAAAAGTTTGATTGGTTTT
The DNA here is from genome assembly GCA_949129095.1 of Volucella bombylans. Taxonomy (NCBI): domain Eukaryota; kingdom Metazoa; phylum Arthropoda; class Insecta; order Diptera; family Syrphidae; genus Volucella; species Volucella bombylans. The sequence goes on from OX422143.1 coordinate 39,323,087, forward strand.
ACAACTGCAATGAGAAGAAATCATCAATGCTCAAAATAATTCCTTTTGCAACTACAAAATGGCAGACTAGAAAATAACTCATTTTGCTTCTGACTGCCGCTTGGAATTAAGTGGTTTTGCAGCTGTATGGATTTTTCTCCATAGATTTAAAATGTTTTCAATTTTATTAGTGATGTCGACAGTGCCCGCTCATCTGTTACTGTTTTTCCTAGGAAAAAATTAGAAGAGGCTTGATAGATTTGCCTTTAGAGCCTACCGGCAAAACTGTGTCAATATTGTGTGGTAACAATTTTTTTTTATATTACACAAAGTTTTATATCAAATTTCAAAAGTGTAAACTAATGCTTTAAATAAACGATGGAGCTCTTTTCCCGTTTCCTAGGTTATCCATTACTTCAAAATTATATTCGAATTTCGCAACTGCCCCATCCTATAGTCCAAGTTATCCAACGCTGTTGTTTGTAACAGGTAAAAAGCAGAACCAAATTAAGTCTAGACGGAAACTGATATTGTCCGATTGACTTATTTTGAATGGTTCTTTGTTTTGTAAAGTGGGACTTATTATTCAATCAGGTGTGCAAATTGTGGAAATTTGTACCATTCATGCTAAATTGAGAATAATTCGTCCACAGAACCCAACAAATAAAATTGTAATCCTAACGCTTTTTTTAAGTCCCGCAGGCTGTTGTCATAAATAATCTAAACGTCATGGAAAACTCTACTGATACTTACTTGAACAATATAGTTCCTTCTCTTCGATAGTCTTCAATGAACTCCATATACCTTATTCTTGTGTGTAATGAGGGAATTCCAAATTTATTACTTCGTTCGCCTGTGGAATCGTCTTCATTTAAAAAAGTTTCTTATAGCGTCTTTCAAATTGAGCATTATAATGTTAAATTTGTGTTTGTACATATGTAGTTTCATTTTCGCTTATCGTTGTCAGAAAAAATCCATGACGAATTTTTCTTGTTAATACGAGTAGTAACCACTGTAGAACTATGGTTTTTGATTTGGTTCTTTATAGTATTGATAGTGCTGTAGGAAAAAGTACTCACTCGTTAGAAATTACCGAATACATGAAAGTAATCAAGTATCTGATTATTTATCCGAGTATTCACTCACTCAGTGGCTACTTTTCGTATTCAGTACGAAAATCAATTAAAACACACAAAACACAACTATCCAAGCAAGTCACATCACAACACAACACGAAAATAAGTAATAACCGTTGCGTTGTATTTGTGCGATGTCAGCTGATTGTATGGCTATAGTAGTAAAAACAAAAACGTAGTACAAGTCACCTCATACTTCATTCATACTATTCGGTATACAGTACCCAGTATCCACAAGGGATTCATTCTGGTAATCATGAGTAGATATGAATACCCGCAATTAACGAGTATTTACACTCCTAAGTACTGATAGTTATTTGAACAAAATCCGAGGAACCTTTATGTATTTAAACAAAATCGGTCTGTTAAACTGAACATATGGTGGCCATGGATCTTCCGATGTTCGTAGAATTCAACTTTATGATGAAGAGGAAGTAATGATTCTGAGAAAAAAAATTTTGCTTACACCCACATTGTCCAGAAGATCGCATCCCCATCCACATATTTAGATTTTCTGGTAAAGTATTTAAAGTGTTCTTTGCTATGTCATCAAATATTTACATCAATAGAAATTTCTGTTACCACCCACTTAGATGTAATGGCTTCTTTTAAACTTCTGTTAAGGTCTTACAGCTTTGCAACACATCAATATTTTGACTCCTTAATGATTTTGTCATCAAATTTTATTTTTCCTTCGAAAACCTCATATCCAAGAACAAAATTGGTGCATTTGGGCCATCACATTCCATAATCTCTCATATTGTAGAAAACCGTACAATATCAACACCTATTATAAAATCAATTTTCAAAAATAGATCTATGACGGACTTAAGAATCCAAATTCCTCAAGTATCGAAAATATCAGTAAATTCATATTTTATGTAAACTTAACTCTGTAATTGTTAACTATGTAGAGCCAATAGTCTCAACAGCTAGGTTCTTCAAATTTATATTACATTGTTATCTTAATTACCTGTTAATAAATGAAAATAATGAGTATACATAAAAATCTCGTGTCACGGTGTTTGTGGTCGCACTCCTCCGACATAGCTCGACCGATTTTTATGAATTTTTTTTTTTCTATATATTTGGTTGGTATGAGAATAGGTCGTAAAGTATATTTCATGCCTATCCAGATATTTTTTTTTACGAAAAATGTTTTTTTGTATTGTTTTTAAATTTCTAGGTTTGGCATCAAAAAATACTTATAACTCCAAATTTTCACCTCCTACCCCCACCCCTCATTTTTTGTTCGCAATTTAAGTATTTTTGTATGAAAAATATCGAAATAATTTAACCGTCGTTCGTTTCTCAATGAAAGTCCTCACCATGAACGTAGTGTTCACATTGTAATGGGGTTGAAAGACTTTTTGACAAGTGGAACACTTGAATTGGAGCATTTTTAATTTTTAAATTTGAGCAGTTAGCCTCAAACATACCTTTTTTCCTATTCTTCACACTTCCTTTCTCATCGAAGATCAAAACTAAAATGAAAAAATATGTCAGAAATGGAACGATATGGAAAAAAATGGTGTGTTGCAGCTGAGAATCCACTTTAGAAATGGATTCTCGGTTGAAGTAACCCTTCTTCTTTCCACTTCAATAAAAAGCATTCCCTCTCTTTCGGACAATCTCCCTGCCCGCGCCAATGTGAACAGGCACAAACAGAACGAAATTATTTATGTTGTTGAATTACAGATGGCGCTACTTCCACCTCATCGAACTTCCATCCACTCATCGCAAGTCATTGACGTGAAGTGTCGCATCACTTTGACATTTCGTTCTGCATTTGTTATCTATCACAACGCAGTGCGTGCAAAATTTTGCATGATTTATTTTAATTTACAAGAAATATATACGTATTTTGTGACTGTGAAAGCTTGGTAGCATATAAGATATAACATAACAAATATGCGAAATAGTAGAGCAGAAAGAACAGACAAAAAATCCAACAATAAAACGAAAATGTGCGTGTGAGCATGTCGCAATTTCGTGCATCGCAATCACAAGAGCGGTGGGGACGTCAATCGTATGGACTCAGCACACGCACTCGCCAATCGCGTGGATATAATTTGCGGCTACAATAACCTCAATTAGTCTGAGGCCAGGCGCATCGTCGTAGAGCTGAACGCCCTATTGAATGAGCACAATAAATTATTGAAATACTTCAAATCACACATGCACGAATTACAAAGTGACAATCACGCTATTGTCATCAATCCTGATAAAACACCAGCTGGAGAGCACGTGCGTAGATTCAATGCGCCCGTTTGTTGACGATGTTGTTGGAATCATGGTTGGCGACCGCACAGCGACGCGAGAAATTCTGATTCGAAGAAGAAACAATAGTCTGGAGTTCATCGCCGACACACGCCGTTCATACGACGCTCTCCAATATCGGCTAATTTTCTGGAAGGAACAAGACGGATATTGCATAAATATTAACCAACGAGATCCCGCCACAGATACTTCATTCATTATGAATATCATTACTCATTTTGAATTATTATTTATGAATCTGTTGTTACAGGAGCTGAAAAAAACAAGAAAGTGAGCTCGATTGATTTTTATGCGTCTCGTATGATGATTCGACGCGGTCAGGACAACGTCATTCTGCAATGTTGTGAGCTGTGGTTCATAGTCGATATCTACGCGAATGTAGAGAGTGAATGACTACGATTATTACGACACAATCAACAGAATGTAAATGCTCCTCGATTGAATGACAACGACGAAATAATGAGTTACCAAATTGGCCGGTACATCAGCTCCAATCAAGCTGTCTGGCGTATCTTTGCTTTCTTAATTCATGAACGGAACCCAGCAGTTATACATTTAGCCATCCATCTGGAAAACGGCCAGCGGGTATTTTTCACCAACGCGACAGCAATTGAGTGTGCCATGAATGTACCAAGAACTACACTCACCGAATTTTTCGAATTGTATAATTGTGCGGCTACTTTCGCTGCCTTTGCACGAACACTATAGTACTCTATTCCGAAGTACCACGCTATTTCACATGGAATCAAACAAAAAAATGGATGCCCCGTAATCAAGGCACACCAATTGATGCGTGCCCCAGTCTATTCAAATCAAACACTTTGGGCCGAGTATATACAGTCAATCCAAGGCAGACTGGGTTCTTCTATCTGCAACTATGTTATTGTTGGTTAATGCCACCGGGCAATTGTCATTTCAAGAATGTAAAGTGAATGGACAACATGTATCCAACGCATAAATATGCATGCCTTGCACTCGGCTCGCTCGAAGATGACAATCACTGTACAGCAACACAAGTTCGTTTACTATTCGCTATAGTGTTGACTACATGTCTCCCGGGACGAGCAGACACGTTGTGGGATAAACACAAAGATTCAATGACTGAAGACATATTGCATCGAATTCGTACACGGTGCAAGGATCTAAGGATTACATTCAGCGACGCTATGTAGTTTATGTACCCCATAAAATCTGACACATCATCCAATTTTTCCTTTCGTAAATAACTTCAATATAAAGCATTTTTCCACACTTTCCGCGAGCATGGCAATATCAGCAACAATGTTGCAAAGGAAGTGTCCAATGTCGCAAGAGTTCACACGCGCTGCATCAAAGATAGCTGAGCTAGCAATATGAGAATTTATATAAGGAATTGACGAATGGTCACCAGTTAGTTAGTAAGTTTCAGTGAAAATAAAAGTTCTCTTCTGATTTTAAAAGTTCTATCTTGTGTTTTTTTTTATTCTCTTCGCGAATAATTATTTTAGTTGTACAATGAAGCATTGATTGCTATAGAGGATCTTTGCGTTGTGGTTGCCAATTTACCACTCAGTCATTTCGGTATGTGTTCGCCAAATCGAAGTGTATCTGATTTAATGGACACCGAAATTAATCTTGAACTGCAGTGCAATACTGCAGAAATAGTAGCGACTGTTTTATTTATTTATTTATTTATTGCCTTTATTTATTACAATGTAAAAGTACAAAAAATATGTTACATAAAAAAAGGCATTAACAAATAAGCCATCAGCCTACATGTGAATATATGTATATATAGATAATTTACACAATAAGTTAAATTTTTTGAGGAATTGTATTATTCTAAAACAATTATCAAGGCTGGGGTTCTTGATTATATTTATGTGGTCAGCTGGTTGGAAATTTGAGCAGATGTTCAACATGTGTGCTATGTATTGCTATTTTTTGTGGGTTGTTGCAGAACAGATCCGTTGAATTTTTTTCAGTAAGATGAATATGCGTGAAGCGGGTATGGCCGAATCTCAGTCTTATAATTGCTGTAGATTCTTGCTTAGTTAGTATATACGGCAGGTGCACTGGAGAGCGTGAAGTTTATTTTTTCGAAATTGTTAAGAGATTTTTCTTTCTGCGAGTTTCTAATTATGTTTAGTAAATCGTACGGGTTGGTTCCTAATTTAGCTGCAGCATCTGCTACTTCGTTTCCTCGGATGTTGACATGTACTGGTACCCAGACAAGTTTAATTTCCGAGTCATATTGGCAAAGTTTGATGCGTATTTTAACGCTGTTAAGATTTTGTACGGCGCTAAGAACGGAAAGCCTATCAAAAAAAAATGCAAAATTTGCCTCTTCTTTGTACAGCGTATTCGATTGCACCTATAATTGCAGCTGATTCGGCTGAAAACATGGTGCTGTAGGGATTCATGCATCGGGCTTGTACGGTATTGGAACTTTGGTTGAATATCGCGTAGGCTATACTGTTATTAATTTCTGAGCCGTCAGCATATAGAAAATTAAAATTAAGCTTGGAGAGGTGGTCGTACTTTTCGTTAACCATTTGTCTGAAATGGTTGAAGTTTTGTTTTTTTGAAGGATGAGAGTTCGGTATCGACGCAGATATTCTTAAATGAGCATGGAGGAAACGGTCTTGCTTTGTTTTTAGACATTTTGGACGGAATTTTGAGTTCCTTTGCAATTTGAGCACAGATTTGTAATGGGTTTTCCAATAGGGACTTGACAACTTTGAATTTAATTTGTGAACGCACTCTTTCACTAATCATCAAACTGTCACTGTCAATTTATTCAATAAACTCAACATTTTCATCATGGTAAAGTACACTAACGAGCAACGTCTGCGTCGGTGACTGCAAATTTAAGAGCGTTAACTCCAATTTTCTGTCGTAATTCTCGTCCTAGTAGACAGGCAATAACAAGTTTAGTGCAAAAATTTGAGTCTACATATTTGTTGTGTGATGTTCCCGTGTCAGTGAGACAATGGGTTGGTCGAAGTGTCGAAATAATCGCTGCCATTCAGGCGTTCGTAGCAAACGATCCAAATCAGTCAATTCCACGGCGTTCTCAAGATAACAATCGTCACGTTACTGTGAATGGTAAGCGTTATCGCGCCATGATCACCGATTATTTTTAGCCCGAATTGGAAGATATGGACTTGGACGACATGTGGTTTTAACAGGATGATGCCACAAGCCACACAGCACACGCTACAATCGATTTATTGAAGAGTAAGTATGGTGAGCGTGTTATCTCAAGAAATGGGCCAGTCGATTGGCCGCCTCGTTCGTGCGATTTAACGCCGCTTGAATATTTTCTATGCGGTTACGTTAATTGGTTTATGCCAACATGCCGACGACGTTGGAAGAGCACAGAGTCAACATTGTACGCGAAATAGCGGCCGTTACTACCGAAATGTGTGGCCGAGTCGTTGAAAATTGGGTCCAACGAATCGACCGCTGCAAATGTGTCCGCGGTGGCCATATGAACGAAGTCAAGTTCCATTCATAAATGTTTTGATTGTACTTCAAGCCGATAATAAAGTTTTTGAAATATCCCAAATGGTTTGCGTTTTATTAGAAAAAAAAGTTGTCAAGTCCTTATTGGAAAACTCTATAGACGGTGTGTTCCAACTTAGGTTTTGTCTTACGTTTTATCGTTGCAAGAAAGTCTTTTTGTATGGGTGAACCATGTGAAATGAGCAGTTTTGGAATGAGTTTAGCAGTAAGAGGTCTCTACGTTCCTCTAGCGGCAAGTCTCCAGCTTCGGCAAGTAGATCAGGTATGGGCGTACTTCGAAAAGCACCAAGCGCGATTCTAATTGAGGCGTCTAGTTGAGTTTTTATTTTGTTTAATTCACTCTTTGCACAGTATCCGAAAATTGGAAGACCGTAGTCGATTTTAGATAGAATTATTGAACGTATCATATTAAAAATTGAATTGATGCTCACTTTGCTCCTTTTGCTACAAAAGTATTTTACGATGTTAAGACGCGTTATAAGTCCTTTTTTCACTTGTTCGATGTGAGAGGACCATCTATAGGTTTTGCCTATATAAAGGCCTAACATTTTGATTATGGTAAGGCATTTTGGTGTTAATGTATCAAGGTCTAAAGAAAAGTTTTTACAGCTTGTTTTACGGCAATACGGGTTGATATTTTCGCGCCCGATTTTTCTGCCCAATCAATTAGTTTGTTAAAAATTCTTATCAACGCTTTCTGTATTAGATTGATGTTGGTCATTTTTGCAATGATGATGAGATCGTCCGCATAGATTCCGTGATCTATAATTTTTTCGCTGTCAACTATGTTACTAACAGTATTGAATGCTACATATTAGGAACAGTATTACCGATACGGGCGATACCTGTGTGATTCCATCATCTAGAGGCCAAACGCTTAAATATCTGTTATTAACTTCGGCTTTGAACTTACGACAGGAAAGAAAGTTTTTAATGTAACTGATAATTTTAGGACCAAGTTTCCATTTTATCATTTGTTGTAGGATGCTGTGTGCTCCAATTCTTTCGAATGCTCTTTCCAAGTCTAGTGAGATTATTGTGCCATGATTTCTGGTTGATAAAATGCTGGAAACGGCGTAGTCTACGTGCAATAAAGCATCCATTGTGCCCTTATTAGGTCTAAAAGCGACTTGGGCTCTATTGATGAGGTTGCTCCATAAACCATAATAATCGCTTTGATATAATTTTTTCAAGTACCTTGCTGAGACATGGCAGCAAAGATATTGGACGGTAACTTTTTAATTGGTTGTTGTTTGTTTGTGGTTTAAGGATTGGTATTTCTGTTTCTGTTTTCCATTGCTGGGGCTGGATGCTGTTCAAGAATGTGTTGTTATAAAGGTTGGATAATCTAAGTTTTGCTGTTTTAGAGAGATGAGAGATCATTGGGTATGATATTCGGTCATGGGAAGGAGTAGAACTTTTCAGAGTCTTTAGTGTGAACTCAAACTCTTCGAGTGTTATTGGAGTTTCAATTTTCTTGGCGCTGCTACAAGTATGTGGAAGATTTCGAATGTTAGTTTCAATTTCAACTTTTTGATGTAGAAATCGTCGGTGATAATTTAAAACTTTTGAGTAGTTAGAATACCCAAATAGTTCAGCCATAGTTTTTGAGTCAGAAATATGTCCCGCGTTTGTTTCTATAGTCCTTATGATACTTGCCTGGAAGGGACTTGAAATGTGTCTAATGGTGTTCCAAATTTTGTGTGTTGGTGTACCTTGGCGGATTTCCATTGTAAGTTTCTCATAAGTTGAAGTTTTGATTTTCTATACATACTATATCTAAAACGGGCTTGGAATTTGTTGTAGTTTAAAAGATTTTCGACGGTAGGAGACCGTTTTAGGGTGTGAAATACGTTTTGCTTGTTATTCCGAAGAAGTTTTAATTCGTTACTCCACCAGTAAATGTTCCATTTTTTGTTTAGCTTTGTCTGGGGGATAGAATAATTTGCCCCATTAAGAATGGCCTTGTGAAAGTTTGTTGCTTCTTTGTTGTTACTAGGTATTCTTAAGTCTAGTTGTTGGTCAGTTATATTCTGAAATTTTCCCAGTTTGCGTTCTTAAGTTTAAACTTAATTTTTGATTTCAATTAGTATTGGGAAATTGTCACTACTGTATGCGTCTTTCAAAGTGTAGCAATCACAAAAGGGCGTAAAGTTTGGAGAGCATAGCGAAAGGGTAAGGCTGCCGTAGGTAGAGATGTGGGTTGGTGTTCCATCATTTAACAAGGTAGTGTTTGAATTTATTATGAAGTGTTATATCTCTTTGCCTCTGGTGTAGCTTTCGATGAGCCCCAGAGAGGTTTCCACGCATTGAAGTCTCCTAGTAAGATAAATTCCCCTAATAAATTTCTTACAAGATCAAATAGGGTTTGGGAGGTAACAGTGTCGTTGGCATGTAGATACGTGTTTATTATAGTAAACCATTTTTCAAGGTGTATTTCTGCCGCTGCTACCAAGAGATTTGTACGAGTATTTATGTTAATGGGTTCATGTGGGATATCTTTTCTTATTAACAGTGCAACTCCTTTTTTTGGTTGCAATAGTGTTGTGGTTCTTAAAATATGGTACGAAGGATTTAGGGCATTTTGGGGTGAAATCGAATGGACAATGTGTTTCTTGAATTGCGATTATATCTGGCATAACAGTATTTATTTTAAGTTGAAGGTCATGATAATTATTTTGGTAGCCTTGCATATTCCACTGAAGAATTTTGAGGACCATGATTGTAAGTATTTTTGAAGAGAGACACTCAACTAAGTTTAGAAACTAAACCTTACCGGTGTGAAAAATGTTTTGTTAAGTTTTATTTGTGTTTTCTTTGAGTTTAAATTATTGGTGGAAAAATTTTTTTGTTCTTGGCTGTTGGTGATTTGGTTAGTAGGGTACAAATTTTGTCGGTGTATTGATTTAGAAGATCTTTTTTGTTGGGTGTTGATGTGGTACTTTTGTTATCATTAGGAAGAAAGAGACTTGAAGTTGAAATTGATGACGTACTATCAACGTTATCGACGATCATAGAGTCGTTTTGCGTTGGTGTGGATTGGGTTTTATTTTGAAGGGCTTGTCTCTTTTTCTCTTTTCCGTTATCTCAGAGAGAGATTCTTTCGGGATATTAGTAGTTGATGGTTCGGGGTAGAGGTTCGGGTTTCTTGAATATGTTTACTATCTTCTTTGTATGCAATTTTTTTTTGCAGTTTTAATCTCTAAAATTTGTGTTCTCTTGATGTTTGCGGGACAGTTTTTGTTCGTGGCGGTGTGTTCATAACGACTCTCGCTTGCAATGTCCCACTACTGACACATGAAACAAAAAATCATTACGACCGCATTATGCAGACAGTTTCGACGAGACAAGATGGATTCCTTTTTTTAGATGTACCACTGGGAAAACGTTTCTCATTTCGCTAATTCTCGCCGAAAAACGATCAAATAATGGTATCATTGTGCAACATAAAAAAACAACCGTCGATGGCCACAGTGCTGAAACAATTCAAAAATTATCATCTGAAATGAATACACTATGGCACAAAAATATTTTCTTGATTCATTGAACAGAACATTCAAAGAAAACAACAACGACAAACTATTCGGTGGCAATCTGTTACTGTGATTTCAGACAAAGACTTCCCGTCATTCCACGTTCAACGTACGCCGATGAGATCAAAACTTGCTTGAAATCATCGCCACTGTAGCGTAATGTTGAAAAAATCCAGCTAAATGTAGCCTCCAAATGCTACAAGATCCATCCGCTTACACATTCTCGAAAAAATTGTTAGATATCGGCGATGGAAAAGTTGCTGTCCATGAAAATACTGGCTTCATGAATTGATTGAATGAATTTGAATGAATGAATTATAATTTATTTTCTCATATATACATGTATCAAATTATGTCACAATTCATAGAACTTAAATAAATATTTTGTTTATAAGATATACGAGTATATATGAAAAATTAGTAGCATTCTATATTTTTTTTACAAAAGTAAAAAAATAGTTTTGAATGCTACTTCAATTGTAGGAAATTCAAAAGCTTAGCTAAGTGGGGTGGACCTACTTAAAATAAACTATATACAAATTGTAAATAATTCCAATAAAGTAACATAAAATTATTAATTTATGAATTGTACAAATGCAAAATATTTATAAATGTATTCCAAAATTGTAATTGCTCACTGTGCTAAGAATAAGTTAAAAGAAAAAGGGGGAAAAAAAACAGAACTAATCTATAATGTCAAAAGTAATCGATTTTATATCTATGTAGTTGCAATTAAAAAGCCAATGTTTTGTAAGCTTAAGAAACATTCCAGGTATTTTTGTTGATCTGATAGCCAGTAGAAATTATGGAAAACAGTAGTGCGAAAAGAAGGTATAGCGACCATATTTAAGAAGTTTCTTCGTAAATTATAATTTAATATTAACCGAAAATTACGGTTGCCTGACTTCATAAAGAACTTCTTTAACACTTTTAAACAATAAAGGTGACGAACAGGTAGGTCAAGGAACAAAGGAAAACAAGGGTATCTAACTGGTTTTCGGGATAAATTACGTAATATGTGTTTTTGCAAAATTAAAAGGGGTTTGATATTATTAAAATACACCCCTCCCCAACAACATATACTATATTGAAGTCTTGAATGGAAAATTCCATAGTAAATCTTTTTTAAAAGAGATGTCGAGCAAATGTTTCGTAAATAAAAGAAATGTCTAAGAGTGGATTGGAAATATTTTCTCAGAGATTGAATATGATTTTAAAAGCTCGTCCTTGAGTAAATAATTAGTCCAAGATATTTAAATTCATGTACTTGCTCAATTAAGAAACACCTATCACTATAACTGAAATTGCCATTGAAACTAGGGGCAAAAGAACAGTAATTATAAAAGCAATTAGTCAATCTGTATCTTAGACAGTCAGGTACATGATAGTAAAATTCCGCATCTAAATTATGCACTGAGGACATGCTAAAGAACATTATTTTAGTTTTGGAGCTTATAACCAATCTATGAGCAGAAAACCAATTTCTCAACAAATTCAAATCCCAATTTATATCAGCGACAAGATCCAGAGTACTATTCAGACCTTATGAAAAACCTATGTCATCTGCAAAACCAGTAGGTAAACCTTTCCAAGGTAGAGCAAAAAGTGAGTTGATGTAAACAAGAAATGAAACTGGTCCCAAAATAGAGCCTTGGAGCACACCTAAATTAAAAGTTTTGACGGTACTCCTTACATCGCCTATCTTCACATCTATGACCTGTTTTCAAGGTAAGACTTAAACCAATCAAGTATAAAACCACGAAAACCTAATTTTTCAGTTTTTCCAGATGTAAAATTGCCCACCGATTTCTGCACAATCGTTGATTCGCAAACTGCTCTCATTGACCGCATATTCGCCAATGTACGCACACAATACATAAATCATGCATGGCTGGCAGAAAGAGCCAAATGTGGTCGTCGACAATTTAAACTTCAAGATACAGCAGTCTTTGCCAGGTGACCTGGTATTATACAAATCGGTCGATACAGTTTGCGACGCCAATGAAGCTGTAAATTATCCAACAGAGTTTTTGAACTAACTGGATTTGCCAGGCACGCCACCACATATTTTAAGACTGAAAGTTGGATCTCCGGTTATTTTACTTCTGAATTTTAATCCTTCACGGCTGCGATATCGCACGCGATTGGCCACCATTTTGAATGACAAATTCCGAGGCAAAAATGTTTTCCTGCCACGCATTCAATGATTCCCACAGATAATTGGCACTGAAATCAAACGCGTTAAATTTCCTATTACATTAGCATTCGCAATGACAATCAATAAGTCGCAAGACAAACGATGTCCGTTTGCGGCTTAGATTTGGCCACACCATGTTTTTCACACAGGCAATTATATGTACGTGGCATGATCTCGCATGGGCAAACCATCGAGCTTATTTGTGTTGCCTAAAGATGGACCGGCAAAAAATATCGTACTCTCAATTGCCCTTCGAAATTACTATTGACTTTCTTTATTTCATTTTTCTCCTAACGATAAAAAATATATTACTTTTTTGCCTTTACATTTAACTTTCAAGAGATCAAACAGTAAATATATCAGTTACGTTAATGAAATACATTAAATTGAGAAAATGAATGGTTGGTGTTTTTTTATTTTTATCGGCGATCATCGTCTGCAGCGCTCCATTCCTCTTTCTGTCATACATCCGTTTGATCTTCATCAAAGAATGCACCGTCTTCATACTCGGGCTCAGGAAGACACTTTAGTTCAAATCGTTTCATTCGTTCTATTTTATCGATAAACGTTCGGTGATCGATAAAATAACATTCGATCAATTTTATCGATCGTTAAAACATTCAAACACACTTACAATACATTCGTTATTTTTTATTTAACATCCAAGATATTCACTAGAAATAATTTATATGGCAGAACAACGTTTGCCAGATCAGCTAGTATATTAATTATATTCCTTAATCTCTTTAATCCGAAAACTACGAGTACCTTCGTGATATCTGCTTTCTTCTTTTACAATGTTCGCTATATTATAAGTTAACAACCGTGCATCCAATTACTTTGCACGCGCATTCAACTTTCCCACACTATTCCCATGCTGCAATCCAACACCTGCAACCTGGACAAATCCAACAAACCCAGACACCTGCAAATCGCAAAGCGTGAGAAACAACATGTTGCTGAGTTAGCATTAAAATAGTATTTAAGATCTAGTTTTAAGGACATTTTAGTGAGTTGTAATCAAGTAGGCAGAATCGCTGCCAGTTTAAATAAAGTTTTTTTTTTAATAAAAATTTAAATGTAAATTGTTAATTTATACGTGTGACAATTGTTGTTGTATACACAACACTCATCCAGGGATTTTAAATGCCTACTTAGTATATCAGTGCCACTGTCATTTTCATCAACTTCGAAAAAAACATTCAGTTCAGTAATATTATGTTGTGTTCAATAAACATTTCACTTTGTGTAAAAAATAATAAAACTAACGCGTGTTTAAAAAATAAAAAGGGGAACGTGCCAGTTGGCGGATTTTTAAAATAAAATAATAAAATCAACGTGCAAAATTCGAGATTCTCGTGATTATGTATATAACGCATTGCCGCTTGAGATCATATTGTGTTGTGAACTTTAATTGTGTAGTTGATATTACTAATTATTAATAAACATATAAAATAAAACAAGTACCCAAGTTGTTAACTCTGATGAATTTCTGCCACAAAAATTAAAAATTTTCAACCGAAAGAACCCCAATTTGTTAAGATGAAATGCATGGTTTTTATAGTCGGTTCGCACCAGTTTCTTAAAAAAGTTTAAATGTGATTCGCCTGGTTGACCACCCTGTGCTGGCACATTATCGTTTAATATGTATAATGTTTGTTATATATTGTCATTATGTACATCTCATATAGTTTGAAAATCTGGCCATGAGGCTTCGACATAACTTTTTTGTGTCAAAATAATCCCGTATGTATTCAATGTTATTAGTCAATAAGCCAAATTTTGTAAAACCAAGAAGTCAGTTGCAATAAAGATCCTTAATCTTATTCTTTGAGTTTTTGTCTTGTTGGTTTTGTTGTATGGCTACTATAGATTGTAAGGGAAGACTTATGTTTTTTTTTTATTACCAAATATTGGACCAAATATTAAAATACCATGCGCTCCAATATTATAAATGGTACTGGATTAACTAAAATTTCTCTCCTTTTCTGAATAACCCTTATGTTATTATCCACGTAGCAGGGTGACTCCTTTGATGGTTACATAGATATACCTAGTTTCCTTAACTTAAATAATTATTTTTCCTACAAATTTCCATTTCTCCGGAGATTTTTACTGATTCATGTATATTGTTCCTACTATTCCTATATAAGTCTGCTACTACATTGGTTACTACTCAGTGTATACTTAAAAAAGTGTATACTTAAAGGGTCCAAAGGCATCTAAAAAAAAATCGAGTAAAAAAATTAAATGTTTCTTTCATTAACAGATATATCGTTACGATAACAGATTTCTGCTGGTCTATTGTAGGCATTCACCCCACTATCTTAAAAACATTCATCGTCAATTTGACTTGTATCTTATTTGTCATATTTTTTTTCACGAAATATGGAATATATTTAGCTAAAGCAGTGGTGTTGATGATGTTGAAAATTATAGTTAAAGACCACATTTTTATCCTCGTACTACAATATTTTGCCAACCATGCATTACGTTCGTGCCCGGTTATTTTGTTGTTAAAATTTATAATATTAGGTAACGCATTATATGCATTCTAGATAAACGTAATACTGGTTCAAGAAGATATTTTCAGATTTAATTTCAAAATGGTAGCTTAGTTTTATATAGCTTAATAGCGACATACAATTTTGTATTAATAACATGTTATCATATATTAAAACAATATTTTTATTTACAGCCTGTAAACACAAGTCTTTGATAAATTTAAAGTACAGCAAATTACTATCCATAACTCCTAATCGTATGTTTTCTACTCGAGTTTAGTCATATATTTAGACTTTAATACTCGTAGTTCGAACGTACACATTTTAACAGCATTATCTTTGTTTTGTCTGGGACACAGCAATTTCAAGTGGAACCAAAGGTATTTGCCCAAAATACCCTTTGTGTTGAATACTACTCAAAAAGGTTACGTTATAATACGAGTGAATGCCACTCATTCAAATGAAGTATTTACATTTATCTATACATATGCAAAAATAGCTTAAAGTCTTGTGAAAAGGATACTTTGCTTTCCTTTTTAGTTTTACTCCGAACACCAAAATGTTTCAAGTATGATTAGAAATTAATAATAGCGAAGCCGACATATTTGAAAAAGATAATGTGAGGTGGGCATATCATAGAGAGGCTCTCTACACATGTGAATAATAAAATCCAGGCTTTGGAACTTTTTAAATATTACGAGTATTTTATTTTATGATATGGAATATTATCGTCAGATGGTCGCTGTGCATATATTCCTCGTTTTACGAATGTCGAGTTGGTCGCGAATGCCAGTGCATGGGGACTCTTCCACTTCAATTGAAACCATTCAATACTGGCTTATTCAATTTCGGTGACGTTCTGGTCGCCAAATTGAGGTCACCATACCAGAATGGTCGATAAAATCCCTGGTATGATATTGGACGTTCGGCGGGTGAACTTGCGCGAACTTGAAGACGTTACAGGCTTATCACATGGATCAATTATTTCAGTTTTGCAAAAATATTTGTATCTGAAAAATCTATCCCCCAAATGGGTGCCGGGTTTGCTCACAATTGATAACAAACGCAACAGTTTGACAACTTCAATCACAATTCAGACGAGTTTTTGCGCCGTTTTGTAACCGTGGACGAAACATGGATTCATCACAATACACCGGAGACCAAGAAACTGTCAAGACAGTGGCCTTCTCCTGGTGAATCGAAGCCGAAAAAGGCCAAGGTGCGTCTGTCGGCCGACAAGATCATTGCGACAGTTTTTTGGAATCCGCGCAGCGTCATTCACATCGATTACATTAAAAAGAGTAAAACAATCACTATTATGCAAAACTCTTCGATCCATTTGACTCCGATTTGAAGGAAAAACTACAGCATTTGGCGAGGAAAAAATTTCTCTTCAACCAGGACAAGGTACCCACGCACAAGTCCGCTGTCGCAATGGCAAAATTGCATGAATTAGGTTACGAATTGCTCCCTCATCCAGAATATTTTCAAGATTTTATAACCTGCGACTATTTCCTGTTTCCACACATGAATAAATGGCTCTGTCGTAAGAGATTTGGGTCGAATGAAGACGTCGTCGATTAAACAAGCGCCTGTTTTGGGGGCTTCGAGAAAACGTATTTTTTTTAATGGCATCAAAAAATTATTGAAACGTTGGACGAAGTATATCTAGCCGAAAAGTCAATATGTTGAAAAATGTAACGTTTTTTTGCCGAAAAGTTTGTCGTATCTTTTGGATGGCATCAAAAAATTATTGAAACGTCGGACGAAGTATATCGAGCCAAAAAGTCATTATGTTGAAAAATGTTACATTTTTCTTATTTAAATTTTCAGGGACTTGTTGACCAATCCTCGTACATCATATCCCGCCTTGAAACCGAATTGATTATTCGGAACTATGTATATGTTTTTCCTCAACCCACTTAGTCAAGACTCTATTGATCACTTTCCCGAAAACCTTACTGATGATTGGAAGAAGACTGATCGACCGGAAATTCGGCGGATTGGAAGTGTCTTTTCCCCGTTTGGGGAGGGGTGTACCACTACAGTTTTCCAATGCGCTGGATAATGGGCATTATTCATTGCATTATTATACGGGGTGCCATATATGTCCACCGCCACCATAGTGGGAGATGTCGAAGCACAACGTTCGGTATTCTATCGGCTTCCACTGATTTCTAACTCATGAGTGATTCAAAGATTGCTTGGAGCTCTTCCTTCGAAGAGCTGCCCCCTGGAGGGGTAGTACCCTATCATCGCCTCTCCATCTCTTCATTGGTCGCTGTTTCACAAATATACACCTTTCAAGAAATTTCCCTCGGTAGTCTTGCTTGTCATGTAGAGTAACAGCTGCGCAAGCTAGTGACATTAATTGTGGCATATACCAAATATTTTAAAAGTCGTGTTTTCACATATCATATTCTACCCTTTTTAAGTACAGGTCAAGATAACGTAACCTATTGTTTTGCGCTGTTTGCTGATCAATATACAATAGTATCTCTCTCCGCTCCCTCGTCCTTAATTATTGAAGTAAGAGCATCAACAATTTACATCGATATGTGTGATTATCATGCTGAGAGTCCTAACTTACGAGTACTTGTCCAGCCTAACTGTGGTGATAAACCTTTCTTCTGAATCGAGCAGGTTTAGGGTTTAGCTTTACATCGCATTATATCGACAAGTCACTTCTGATGACTTTCTTGTTGGTAGAAGGTATACCTAGAACTTGTCTTTTCCGTCTTTTTGATAACATGCCACTTGCTCCTGTCTTCAGTTTTTTTTTGTTTGCGACGACCTGATTAAGTTTTTACCAAATTGCCGAGGTTTTGACTTCAACCAACAGATTTAAATTATTTTTATTTATTTATACTAACTTATGACTTATGTACAATATACTGTAAAGTTACAAAACCAGAGAACAACAAGGGCAACTAAAGCCATCAGCTTGCTTTTTTTCAGTAAAATATATATTTTTTTAAATAGGTTAGATTAATTAGTTTAAAATATGATATTACATTGTTAATGTTTGTTAAGCTAGGTTTGGAAATTAAGGTTATTGAGTTTATTTATTATTATTATTAAAGTCTCCTGATGTTACCGAAGTTGATACATGTGTCGAGGATGTGAGAAATCGAGATAGTTGCCTGATTGCAGTAAGAGCATTGCGATGAGATGTATTGTATTTATCAATGTACATAGTCTTGATGGGAGGGTTTGGCGTGTCCTAGTCTAAGGTAAATAAACTTGAGAACCTTTGTTTTTGCTTCGCTGTGTATGTATTATTTTATATTGAGGTAGTCCTTAATGTAGAGTTTGGTTTCGTATGCGTTTTTGTACTAGTGAGAAAAATTTAGCCACTTTTTTGTGTCTTAGGGATTGAAGTTTTGGGTGCAAATTAGAGGTAATTTGGCGGCATTTTTGGCGATTTCTACAATATCATTTTGTAGTCAGAGATAATGTTTCTCACAAGGCTTGGATAATAATCACAATTAGTAATGTTAGTTATGGATTCTATGGATTCTGACTCCCTATCAGTGCAGAAGGAGTATTTTCTTTTTGAGTTTTTTATTTGACCTGCGTCATATGTATATTTTGTAATTATTAGGGCAGAAAGGACCGAGCTGTATATCGGAAGAATAGCACTGTGGATTATTTTGTTTAACGACGTGACACTGTATGTTTAATTGTTTGTTTTTGACTTCGCAAAAGTACTTGCATAATTAAATTCTGCAAGATTTTTAAATTCACTGGGAATTAACTGGAGCTCTGATACTCGAAAAAAAGATTTCTTTCGGATCAATAGTTTTTCCTTGTAGATCCAGTCAAAATAAAGTCACATAAAAATTAAATTTTTTTTAATTTTTTTTTTAGTTTTGAGTGTAAAAACTATGCAAAAGCTTCCAAAACTCATTTTTTTTTTCATTTTGTGTGATGTATCTGTTCATTTGTAGAATCGAAAATGAGTGCAGTTTTTTTATAATATTTTGAAACTATGTAATTTAATATTTTTTGAAACACTATTTCTGACATAATGTTGAGTTTAAAACAAATGCGAAACAGAAAATGAATCTTTAAATACTCGTATTTGTAAATATATAATTTAACATATCATATATTATTGGTTTTGTTACAAAATATTTTGGTAAAAAAGAATTACACCATTAAACGGCTTTCCCTTAATTCTCATTGTTGCTTCATGCAGCTTTCCCTGAAGTCGTTTTTGACCTGCTACCTCTTTTGACAACTGTCCCTTAACATCTGCACTGGGCGAAATAATGACAGAGTTGCCAACACTCTCCCACGGTACGGCAGTCCGCAACAGAAATGTTTTAACAGTCAACTGCTTATTAATAAGATACTTTGTGTTGAAATCTGGGTATTGCTTTTGAAGACATCGAACAATTTCAATGATGTTGTTTGGTCCAGAGTTGTAGAGTCCCTAGCCCAAAATGTGCTTTTCTGTGGTGGTGTAAAATAAAGTTATATTCTTAAAGTTGTAGTTGTAGGCGTAAATGAAAGTCTCGTTAAGATTTTATGTTTTGTTTTTTTCTTTTATTTGAAGCTTTTTCCTTTAAAATATTTTCTTTATAAAAAAAAATATAGGGAAGGACAAAACGACTAATCGAAACTATTCAGTTTGCCCACTCGGTATACTGTTGCTTCAGGCAACTACTTGTCAGGTCGCAAGATTCAAATTTTTAGCGCACGGAAAAATATAAAAAATTAACCTTTGTTTTTATTCATTTGCTTTATTTAATTTTCAATCAATTACGTGCACTTTTCCCCCTTTTTTTTCCTGCGTTTTTGACCTGCCACCTCTTTTGACACCTGTCATTTGACATCTGCCTTGGGCGAAATAATGACAGAATTTCCAATACTACCCCCCGGTACGGCGGTCCGCAGGTTCGGCTTACCTTCCGCTCTATCAACTCTAACATCTAGGACTGCTAACTTCACGGTTGGTCTCTCATAGATGCCTGTCGCCATCTGTACTACTGGCGCCTTATTTAGCCATCCTTGCTGACAATAGTGTTTAGAACCTTACTCTTATGGCAATAGTTTCGGGAATGATTTGGATCGACGATGATGACAATATCTCCCTTCTAAATGGGCTTACTGGGTTGAAACCATTTCGACCGTCTGGTGAGAGTTGGCAAATACTCTTGCACCCAACGTCTCCAAAAGGTGTTTGCGCACTGTTGCGCCGTACTCCAGTTTTTTCGGAGCAAAATGGATTCATCGGAGAAGTTACCCAATGGTTTTGCACCACTCGATGAGCCGAGCAGAAAGTGATTCGGCGTCAAAACTTCATCCTCTTCGCCACTTACGGGCACGTGGGTCAATGGACGGGAATTTATCGTCGCTTCTACTTCTAGCAGCATGTATACTATACAGTTGCTCGTCGGTTGGATTTCTGGTTGGCATGATACAATATCCAATATATTTTTAAGAATTCCATTGACATCTATGTAGGTAGGGACTCCGTTTGTAGAGATCGCTATTTTTGTCTAGTGGCCTTCTGTTCTCAATGGCTTGTTCTTTGTTGTGCTGAAGAACGGCTATTTCTTCGGCATATCTTTCACGCTGAACTTGACGGTAGAGATGATTTTCCGCTTCGGCGTATTCGTCGCTGCTTAGGCTGTCCACTGCTTTCGGTTCACCTCTGATCTGATTTTTCAGATTCGTCGAAGAACGAAAGCTTGAGTCCTGAGAAGCTTGTACCAGTTTGAGAAGCGCTCTATGTCTATAATGGCAATTGGAAAAGCTTTTGTGTGGAGAATCGGGCATCGTAATTCTTCATCCGCTGCCGGAAGTTTCGAGATATTCGTCGGCCATTAATTTTCTGACAGATATAAGAACTCCGGTCCCTGGTACCACCTGCTTTTCTAGGCAAAGTCTGAATACTTTTGCAATTTGGTAGCTTCGTCCGCCACATTGTGTCTTGTTGGAACCCAACGCCATTTGGATAAGTTCGTGCTCTCCAGTATTTCTCCAACTCGAAAGTCCACGAACTGCCGATACTTTCGCTGTTCAGAGTTGAGCCAATAAGGAACAGTCTTAAAGGTCATCGACGTAGTGGTTTTCAGTAATTGCTCTTACTGCCCTGGAAAACTTTGTAGTAAACAGCATTGCATTCTTATTTTTAACGAATTTAGCGCAGCTAGGTGAGCAGCTTGTTCCGAAGGTCTTTACTCTCATGATGTAAGTATCGGGCTCAGGTTTAGTGCTATCAGTTCGCCACAAGAATCTTTGGGCATGCTTGTCTTGGTCTCTGCTAAGCGCTTGGTGGAATATCTCCTTGATATATCCACAAATAGCTACGCGTCTTTCCCTAAATCGATATAGAATCGAAATCAATGATGCTAGCTGATGTGGGCCTTTTAGCAGCATTCAATTGAGTGAGATACCCTTGACGGCAGCATCCCACAAAATTCGAAACTTTCTTGATTTGTTGGGATTCCTAACCGCAAATATAAGAAAATACCAAGTATTTAGGTGCAACTGCTTCAATTCCTCATCTGTTAATTTTCTAACATAACCTTTCTTTATGTGATCTGTAATGCGCTGCTGTAGATTGTTGTTCAATTCTGGGTCCCGAGCCATTCTCTTTTCCAAACACAATAGACGTCTTTTGGCCAGGGCATAGCTATCGGGAAGAATGTAAATTCCGGTCGTATTTCCACAATAAGCCCGTTTCGTAGCGATCACCTCTTCGATATGTCGTTGAGTTAAGGAAAGCGAGAGCTCTTTCATCCTCATTAGATGTCGTTGTTGGCTTAGATACACCCATACTTTCAATAGCGAAGAAACCTTTGACAATTTTGTGGATATTTCTGTCTGCTTATTGGTCGCATTCACATATATGGAAACTAAAGTGTTCTTTTGAGCTTTTTCTTGTAGTTTCTCCGCAAGGCCCATACACTGTCCATCCTAAACGAATTTTGGACGCGATTAGTTGGTCTTTATTATCCTCTCCCGATTTCAGTGGTAGCCCCAGGTTCCAGTTGTCAAGAGCTATCAGGATTCGGGGAGTGGCATGGCTGTACGACTGGAATGGAACTCCTTTTAGATAGGCGCATCGTTGAATAAGACTGCCCGAATGAAGACATTGCTGGGGAAGGCTGTGAATGGTAGAACTCCTTAAACATATGGCACACCTGTCTGCAGTACATTTCCCTTTACAAATGCAACAGTTTAAAGATGGTTCATTAGCGGTCTCTTCTGGACTTGACAATGCAAGTTAAAATATGCTCTATCTCTTTTCTGGCATTTTGCAGGTTTGGTAGGAAACGGCTCATTATGGCTAATTGGAAACATAATTTCGCTAGCTGCTTGAGCGATTTGGTAGCTCCAGGCACTGAAAGTGATGATTGGGAGGGCCTACTTGTGCATAGCCCAGTTTAGCTTCATTTGTGCAGGAAGCTTGTCCACTAGTTCCTGCAGCAAGGTCAGATTACTAAGATGAGCGAGTAATCCGCAACATCTCTCCATCGTTGAAGAGATGTTTTGCACAGCTAGAGCAAAGTGAATTATTGTCTCAAGCTTGTCCGCCTTCGTTGATGCTTCCTGTCTCAGTTGCTGCATCAGAGAGTTAATTATTAGTTCTGGTCGGCCCTAGAGCATTCGGAGCGTATCGATTACGCTGGGGACTCCCGATGGCTACAGCAAGCGAAATCTTACAGCATCCAACGCATCTCAAACACTTCTGAAGTCGTATCAGATTTTCCTCATTCGAGAATCCACAGGTAAGCGTCGAGTTCTCAAAGGTCGATACGATCAAAGGCCGCTCTTCCGGACATTCGCAGAATGTGAGCAGCTCTTTCGGCATTACGTGCCTAGCTGCGATTTGATCCTCCGTGAGGTGACGCTGAGACATCGAGCTAACATGTGGGCTCGAATTCTTAGGTTGGCTCGAATGATTTAGAATAGGAACTGGTATTGAAATGTGCTGTTTTGGTTGAGAGTTATCTTCCAGATCTCGAAAGAGCGCTGTATTGTTGCACACTTTCGAGTCCAAAACCTCTTGCACTCTCTGTTGTCTGGATTTGCACATTCGGCGTAGTAGTTAAGGGTTTGGTCTGTAATTGTTGCTTTTTATGCAGTAGTAGACACCTTTTATCGCCAGTGCCTCATCTTTACATGATCGATGTCAATTTCTCACCTTCCGTATCCTCCTCCTCTTCTTCCTCTTCCATATCTCTAATAGTTGATAATTTTCGTCAAGGTATTCCTTATCCCGCTTCTCCTGCATTTTTCGCTCCTCCTCTAATCTACTCGTTTCAAGTTCTAATCGTCTGGCAGAAAATCCCTTTGATCGTTTAAATGAACGAGATGGTACTCTGCTTTGGGTTTTACCAGCTACTTCGTTCACTGCGTTTGGATTTAGAGGGGCTTGAAAGTTAGAATTGGAGGGAAGTTGAGAACACGCTTCACATCACCAGTCGTGATGTTCAATTTCACTGGTTACACCAACACAGTTGAAGTGATACCACAAGTCGCACTTATCACACTGGACCATGTCGTCCTTGTCGGGTTGATTGCATTGCTGACAATGCGAGATCGATAGATCGGGCATGGTTTGATCATGCTGTTTTCGCGTTTGTGTACGGGGGTTGCGCGCCGACGAAGCAAATATATTATTTCTTCGGGATAATGGCATATTAAATTGGGGTTTATCAAATACACTTTGTAGAGAAATATACGTATTAAAAAGAATTTTAAAGGATGTTGATTCAGGCAACTACTTGTCGGGTCGCAAGATTCAAATTCTTAGCTCACGGAAAAATATAAAAAATAAAGCTTTGTTTTAATCCATTTGCTTTATTTATTTTTCAATCAATTTCGTGCACGTTAAAATTCTTTTTTTCTTCCCGCGTTTTTTCGTCGTTTTTGACCTGCAACCTCTTTTAACACCTGTCACTTGACATCTGCATTGGGCGAAGTCATGACAGAGTTACCAACAGGCATCGTTTGGCAGTATTTTGGAGCAAAACCAATAATAAATTGTCATTACTATTTAGAAGAAAAATTAAAATTCGGGTTCGGGTGTATAATTTTTCACAGCGCTGTATAAAAAGATTAACCGTTTTGTTCAAATAAACAGTTAAAGATGAATCGAGCAAATGACTGTATTAAAAAATATGTGCCGCAATATACCCGCAAGCCGCGGGTGGCCGTGGCTCCAGTGGTAGTGTATTGGCTTCCAAATCGGAAGGTTCGGTGTTCGAAGCCCAGCCTCACGCTAAAGACATTCTTTTTTCAGGCAACTTCATTCGCCTAAGACGAATGGTTGCCTATAATACAACAAGAAGTCCAATTATACTAATAATTTAGTCTATTAAATGTTGAATGCCACCCATGGAGCGAAATAACCACTGAGCCCAAAAATCTTTCTTTCTCTCTCTGTCCCATTTTCCTAAAAACTTAACACGTTCAGGCATTTTAAGTGTAATAATATCCACTTGAGTGTTAAGTTCTTTAACAAAAAAAAAATAGTGAAATTCACTATTTTCACAGCACTGGGAATTTCAATTAATCATACCAGGCGTTGATAGTCATACCGCCAACACCCTAGACTTGTTTTTAACTTCTCACCCTGATAAGTACACTGTTGAAGTGCTTTTCCCTCTAGGCTCGTCGGACCACTGTGTTATATCAGCTAATTTCTCGTATACCGACCACACAGTTAGAGAAAAGATTCCCAAAAGAACCATATGGCAATATCCAATTGGAGCGGACTTAACAGCTTCTTTAGGAATCTTAACTGGTCGTTATGTTTCCTCGATAACGACGTGGATGCCGCTGCTGATATGATCACAAACACTATTCTCTTTGGAATGAGATTCTTTATCCCTCATCGGATGAAAAGTATCAAACCAAAAGAAAAAGCATGGAACGACTTGAGCTACAAAGAGGCTGTCAAGGTTAGAGAAATGTTGTTTCGGTCCTTCAAGACCAACCCAACAGAGGAAAGCCGAAAAAAGTTTAAACGAGCCAGGAATGACTGCAACGTCTTTCTTAAGCGTATGAAATTTTTATACGGCCAAAAGTTGAGGCAAAAAATATTACAATGTTACAAAGGTAGTAAAGCTTTTGGTCGTTTGTCAAAAACATCAGAAATTCTGCCTCATCTTCCATCCCAACGCTCATTTACAATGACATTCCAGCTGTCAGCTCTTTGGATAAGGCCAATCTGCTTGCTGCACACTTTGCGGCCAACTCAAAACTTCCAGATTGTGCTTTATCTCCTCCTACACTTGAGTGCGTCGAATCTTCAATGGATATACTTTCGCACTCGTGTAGTAGCAAGAGTACTTAAAGATATCAACATACATAAATCCGCTGGTCCAGATGGTATATCTCCCCTTCTTCTGAAGAGGTGTTCTTCCACGCTGGCAAAACCACTACGTAAGCTTTTTCATCAATCCTACACTTTAGGACTCTTCCCGAGCAGATGGAAAACAGCATTTGTCCAGCCCATCCCTAAAAAAGGCGAATCTTCTTCTCTCTCTACGTCCCTTCTTTCCAAGGTCATGGAAACGCTGATAAATCGTCAGCTCATAAAATATCTTGAAACATGAAAACTTCTCAATGACCGGCAGTACGGTTTTCGTAGCAACAGGTCCACTGGTGATCTGATGGCATGTCTTGGTGGAACCAAAGCGTACATCAATTTGGCGAAAGCAAGATAGTTACAGTCGTTCATAGACCTCCAAGGAGACTACACGTGTTTTTTGTTTCGGATTTAAAAGTGCGGAAAAATAATACTCGTAAGTATACTTTTAGGCAGTGGTTTCTCCAAGTGTTCGATAGCCGAGGTGATAAAGACCCGGACAATAAATCTCGGGGTTGTGGGTCGCTTCCCAGCCTCAGCGAAAGTTTTTTGTTTTTTTTTTTGTCTTTATTATTTAATTAATTTAAAAAGACAATTTTTAATAAAAAAGTGTTTACTTAAAAGTGATGGATTGTGAAGAGCCGTCCGCTATGCCAATAGCGGGATCGGCTGGGAGATTAGGTGAGGCTTCGAGTGGTTCGAGCCAAACGCCGAAACCAAAGAGAAAGAGGAAGCTAAAGCCAACCTCTAACTTGGCACAACGTCCCACCCTACCAACGTCCACTGTAAAGCTTGGTGGATTAAGGGCAGGAAACAACAATGAAGCGATTCATTGGTAGCAAGCGAATCGGACGATGAAGAGGAGGAAATCGAATCTATAAGTAGCAGCATCAAAATGCTACATCAAAGGGTACAGGCCATTAAAGAACAGCAAATGGTCAGAAGGAAGAGGGAAGAGCATGAGCAATCCCAACAACAACAGCAGTCGCAGCTTGCTCAAAAGCAGCCCCAGAAAAAACAACAGACAAATACAATAGCAGAAGTGCTACAACAAAAAAGGTATATGAAACCAAGGACCTATGTAAGTTGGTAATTGGTAGTAATTTTAATATTAAACGATTGGGGAACGATCGCCATGCCATCCACTGTAATGCAGTGGAGCGCTACGCGAAAGTGAAAGAGCTCCTAAAAGAAACGACGACGGAGCACTTCTCATTCACACCAAAGTGTGAAAAGCGGCAATCGATGCTGCAGAAGAGGTTGGAACCGTCTTCTGATCCTGAGGAGATCATGGCACTGCTTAAAGAGAAGGAGTGTGAAGGACTCAAGTTTGTGGGGGTGAAGCCATTTACCACAGCTAGAGCCAGGTGGGAGAAACGGAGTCTGCCGTTCTTCCTGGTGCAGCTCAGTCCCGAAAGTCGTCTGGATAGTCTAAGGAGTATCAATGTCCTAGACTACCAGGTGATTCACTGGGAAAAATTAAAAAGGAGCGAAGGTGATCTATAATGCGTTCGTTACCAGAGGTTCGGGCACGCCGCGTCGAACTGCCAAATGCAGCCTCGATACGTGAAGTGCGCAAAGAACCACAGCTCCGAGGAGTGTGCTCTGGGTAGGCACGGAGCATCCGATAGGTCGCAGCTCTCGTGTGTATTATGTGGGAACGTGGGACACACCGCAAACTATCGGGGTTGTCCTAAGTTCGCTGACACTAAGAAAGCAAAACTGGCTCGGCAGCAGAAGGTGGAGGTCAAACGTTCACCTGCTCGGTTTCAAACACCAGCCGTCACGTCCCAAATTTCCTACTCCCAAATGGCGTCAGGTAGGGGGGCTACGGTACAGCAAGCGACTGTTGCTTCTCCGGCGCCGATGCCGAGAACAACGGAAGCTGCACCCAACATGCTAGCCATCTTGATCGCAATCCAAGGGCAGATGGCTCAGCTGCAAAAGCAGGTTCAAGAACAGGCCAAGCGGGTAGACCAGATCTACGCGTTGCTGCCGGGCCTAACGCAACACATGCCGTAATGGGTACGCACATGGTGGAGCAAACTTTGAAGGTCCTTGCGGTGAATGTGAATTCATTGATTAGGATCGAACGAAGAGCCGCGATGTTTAAATTGCTACAAGACCAAACTCCTAATGTGCTTTTCGCTAGCGAAACCAAACTAACCGATAAGCACAAACTGGAGTACAATAATTATATTGTTAGAAGAAGAAACCGGCCCAGATCCAAACGTGGAGGCGGTGTCGCGATCTTCATTAAAGAAGGTATAAAATTTCACAGAGTGTAAAAGGGCGTGTTGCGCATGTTCCGGGTGCCGGAGGTAGTCGTCACTGCTCCGCAGTGGAAAGCGGCTGTACTTGGCCTCTGTGTATGCACCTGAGGCTTCACAATCCACCCTATTCATTACAGAGCTCGACACGCTTTTTCGACTTCTGAGGCTGGAATCGGAGGAGAATTATTTTATAATCGGCGGGGATTTCAACGCTAGACATAGAGATTGGAGAAATAATTTGCCAAATACTAGAGGGAACCTACTACACGATTGGTGGTGTCAGCAGGATGTCATGTACAGACTCGGTCTTAAAGCGACGGATAACCCGTCGTTTCCCAGAGGCGGGTCTTATTTTGATCTACTGCTGTACGACGAATGTATACGACTGACAGGTACGAATTTACAAACATTAAACTGTCTGCGCACATTTGTATATGACAGCGACCATTGCGTTTTAGCACCGAAATTACAGTTCCCAACGAAATTGCGGAATTCTCCGCAACTTTGACAAGAGCGCTCTCCTCGAACACGCTCCACCCACCGTCCAATAGGAATATGTCAAACGAGGAGATCGACAATTACCTAAAACAAATGGACGAGACAATTAAACAAACTATGGACACTACAATACCGCGGTATCGTCGTACGACTAACGAAGACCTGTTCCGCAATCCTACTATTGACGCACTGCACCGACAGAAAAGTAGACTTCTGACACGACGTAAAAACTTGTACAGACAGTTAACTGACCGACAAGACCCGCAGATTAAGACTCTGAAGTCGTCGATTAAAAATATTCAATCGCTAATAAAAGAGAATTACAGAATTTCTGTAAGTTTGTATTGGAACAACAAGGTTCGGGCTGTAAACAGCAGCAACCCGAATATGTTTCCGCAAATAAATAAACTATTTCGGAGAAAAATCAAAATGACCTTCAAAGTCTTAAAATAGCCCGGACAACAGACAACGAACGGTTGCTTACAATAGCAGGTATTAATCCAAATGAAGCCGCTGACGATGACGACTTCTTTGTAATCGAGGAGACACAAGAGAAAGTTGAGGCCATAGGGGCGACTTTCCAGGAAGTATACAAGGCCACTGATATCATTGGCTCTAATTATGACCTGGACAATCGCGTCTTCATGCACGACTTCTGCATTCGAAATGAAATAGGGAACTGGCGATCCGAGGGCTCTGGTTTCACCCGGTTTAGCGACGAAAATATTGCAAATCATGTCATTACCAAAGAGGGTGACCTACCCTCATCCATTTCGAGGGAAGAACTCCGTGAGATCTTTGACACAATCAGGGTTAAGAAATCAGTGGGGACCGATGGTATTCCGAACATCGTGCTTCGACATCTTCCTCTAGGAGCCGTGGACATCTACACCACCTTGTTTAATAATGCAATGAAGAATGCACATTATCCAGCGCATTGGAAAACGGCGGTGGTTCAAACTATCCCCAAAAAGGGGAAGGATATATCCAATCCGGCGAATCTCCGGTCGATAAGTCTCCTTCCGAATATCAGTAAGGTTTTTGAAAAGGTAATCAATAGAGCTCTGTCTAGGTGGGTTGAGGACAAACCTATATTTAGTTCCGGATAATCAATTCGGTTTTAAAGCGGGACATGATATCTCACATGCCGCGTCTAAACTGGTGTCCGATATCCAATGGAATAAAGGCAAAAAACAATGTACTGGTGCTTGCCTTGTTGACTTGGAGAAGGCCTTCGACAGCGTATGGTTAGAGGGTCTTTTCTATAAGCTGAGTATGCTGGGGATCAGTAAACCACTCTTGTATATTCTTTATAATATGCTAACCAATAGACTGTTCATCGTGAAAAATGGTGATGTGACTTCTGTTGGAATATTTCAAATTAAAAATGGTCTTCAGAAAGGCGTGGTCAATTCGCCGATCCTATTCAACATTTATACAAGCGACTTAATAGGTTCACTTCCCCATACTATTGCGTACGCAGACGATTTGGTAGCGTACAGAACAGGTCCAAAAATCGAGGTCATTAATACTCTCTTGCAGCGTGACTTCGATACGATAAGACGATTTTGCGATGACTGGAAGTTGAAAATCAACTTCCAGAAGTGGGAAACCATTCTCTTTAGGACGCCGTTGTCTGGAGCCTCTAGGGATACCAGAAAAAATTGGCGTAAGTTCTCGATCGTTGGACAACACGCGCTGCCTCTTGCCTGTCGAAATGTAGTCAGATACCTTGGAATCTGGCTAGATCAGTTTCTGTATTTTGGCAAAAATGTAGATGCTGCTCTGGCCAGAGCTAAAGGCGCTTTTGCCCTTACAAAGAGACTGTTCTATAACAGCCAACCCGATGCGAGGGTGAAGGTAATCTGCTACATGGCCCTTATCAGGCCCATGCTGGTATTTGGGTGTCCCGTGTGGTTCAATGTACGAGCAAGCTTAATGGAAAAGATTCGGGTGTTTGAGAGGGCTTGTCTTAGGGCTTGTCTTCGCTTGTACAGAACACCAGAGTCGGAGTACAAAAAATTGTATCCTAATGAGATCCTTTACAATAGGGCGAACCTAATACGAGTGGACAACTTCGTAATTAAGCTGACTCGAAGGCACTCGTACATTGCAAGAGCAATGACCTCGACGAATAACCTGATACTCGTATCTGGGGCTTGTTACCCCAATTACATTTACCACGAGAATGAGCGCTCTGACGGCGTCGTTCCACCGGAAGCATTCCTCTACCTTGATCAGATAGGGTTGATCCAGGATAGATCAGTGGTCCCGTTAATCTTCCATGTCGCTCGGAAAGCTGGGGACAGGCGACTCAACTACAACAGAGATGTCGCACACGGCAGTGTGGATCGTCTCAGGTTCAGTAGGGCGGTGGGGAATCGAGATAAGAGGGATGTCGTTCGGCAGTACCAGAATTTCTGGTGGTTGAATGATGGAGAAGATGTTTCGTCTTCGTTTCCGTCAATTACGGAGCAGCCTCACTAATGAGGCAGAGTTGACCAATCTGTTTTCTCTGTAAATAGCGATGGCCAGCTTACATAGGTTTAGGTTAGCATCTAAGAAATATATACATGTATTAGTATATACAAATGTATATACATATACTATATAATTGTGTATAATGTCTAGGTGTGTATATGTGTGTATTGTGTATGTAGGTTAGTTAAGCTAAGGCTCATTTTAAATTAGATATTAAGTTTTTATAAAAAATAAAAATTATGTCCATATGCTAAGTTTTTGTTAGCAATTTTTTTTCTTAGCTCTAAGTATAGTAAATAAATATTAGTAAAGAAAATGTAAATAAAGTCGAAAGACTTTATAGTTATAACAATTTAGAGTAGCTTAGAGTGCCTGCGTGGGGCCAGTAAGTTAGTATAAGATTGTTAAGTAATTTTAAGCTAGCATTTAAGCATTTTTTGTTAGTATGTAAGAGTTAGTGATTAAGAAAATAAAATGCATTTAAAACTACATAACTAAAACTTTTGAACTAAAACGTTTGACAGAGTTTGGCATCAAGCTCTTTTGTTGAAAATGCGTGCATTTGGAATCGATGACTCTCTTCTTCAATAGTGTGATAACCACTTAAATGTGAGCAGCGACATCTAGATTTACAGCGCAGAAGATGTCGATACTCGAAGACCAGAAGATTTCGATACTTGAATAACAAAGTCTCGACCATTGATGACTGGAGAGTGGAATCGAATTTTCTAGCAAACTGAAAATCGTTTTTCAACTCAAATACGAGTTGAACAAGAGAAACCTCAGCGCCAGTGGAGGAAAAAGTGACCTGGTGCTCCGACTTCAGGAGGCTTTGAACAACGAGGGACATGATCCTGATGCATATTCCCTTGATGTTGACGAGGATGAACAGACAAGTACCGGCAATGACATGGTTGCAATGACGCAACTCCTCTTATTAAAAATGGACGAACAAAAGAAAAATATGGAAGAACAGAAGAACAGTCTGGAACAAAATATGGACGAACCAAAGAAAAATCTGGAAGAACAAAAGAATAGCCTCGAACAAAAGCTGGATGAACAAAAGAAAAATCTAGACGAGCAGAAGAGCAGCATTGAACAAAAATTCAACGAACAAACCAACAATCTGCACGGTCTTCATCAGAAAATGGATGAACAAAAGAATAATCTGGAAGAACAAAAGAACATTCTCCAGCAAAAATTCGAAGAAATCGATGACAAATTTGAAAGAATAGAGAGGAACTTTGATGAAAAATTTGATAGAATAGAGAAGAATGTTGGCGAAAAATTCGAAGAAATGGACAGCAAAGTTCAGCAACTTGCAAAAGAGCTCGACACAGTGCGAAAACAGAAACTGCGAGAATGTTCTTTAAGCGGCCCAAGAAGAAAAGATTTGAAGCCTCCCTCATTCGATGGCCAGACCTCATGGTCTACTTATAAGAAGCAGTTTGAAATGGCTGCCTGTGCAAACGACTGGGACAATGAGGAAAAGTGTTTTGCCCTAGCAATGGCCTTACGCGGTCCTGCGGCAGAATTGTTACAAACAGTAGACATCGAAAATCATAAAGATTATGTGACTTTAGTACAGGCTATCGAGAAACGGTTTGGGGATAGCCACATGCAGGAGGCCTACAAGGTCCAATTGCAAAGCCGAACGCAGCAAAGAGGAGAAACACTGCAGCAGCTCCAAGCAGACGTGAGTAGACTTGCACATCTCTCATACCCCACCGCAGCCCAGGAAATTATCGACGAAATGGCAAAAGATGCATTTATCAGGGGAATTGCAGATTCGAAGCTACAGTCAGCAGTAAGGATGGCCGGGAAAAGAACCCTTGCTGAAGCACTTACCTTCGCTCTGGCGATGGAAGCAGCCAATCAGGCTTCCGAAGGAATGCATTTCGTCAGGGAAATAGTATCTGGTGAATGCTCCTGCTCAAGACCACGCGGGAGAGACGAAGGATGCGCTGCTGGAACTGCGATAAAGTAGGACATCTGCAAGAGCGTTGTAAAGAACCGGTACGACGAGAAGGCTGCCTGCACTGGGGTTACCGGCAAATAGAAAGAAAAACCAGCAGAAACGGCTGCCAAGAAACCGGTCAAATTTCCAGAAGCCATCAGTTAGGAACTGCTTACTTCGCGGGGCAGAAGTCTGTAGCAGGAGTCGACTCCAGGGTAATTATCCCAGTCTCACAGGTAAATCAATGCAATGAAAGCCTCCCAGCAGAAGTAGTCGGTGGTAAAGAAGCGAAAGAACAGGCAACTATCCAAACGATCAGGACTGAGCCAATAGAGGGTTGGAGTATAGACGAAATCCGTTCCTCCCAACAGGCAGACAATGACATCGAACCAATATTGGCCTGGAAGGAACACGAGGAAAGACCAAGCTGGCAGCAGATATCAGATCGGAGCCAAACTCTGAAGGCATACTGGGCACAGTGGGACTCGCTTTTTGTGCAAGATGGATTGCTGAAGAAAAAATGGGAAAGTGCTGATGGGACAACATCTCGTATGCAGCTAATTGTGCCACGGTCCAGAGTCAGCCAAGTACTCCATGAAATACATGACGGAATCTCAGGAGGCCATTTGGGAATAAACAAGACGTTGGAAAAGGTAAGGGAACGTTTCTGTTGGCTAAGCGCTAAACAAGATGTCGAGAATTGGTGCAAAAAGTGCATAAGATGTGCGGCTACCAAGGGTCCAAAAGTAAAGTCACATGGACAAATGCAGCAATACAATGTCGGAACACCTTTCGAACGAATAGCCATCGACATCGCTGGGCCGTTTCCGGAAACCTTTAATGGAAACCGATATACCCTCGTAGTCATGGATTACTTCAATAAGTGGCCTACCGAAACGCGGTCCATAGCTCAACAGGGCACACACCATCCGACATCTTATTTGGTCAAACAATTCGGTTGCCAAGTGAAGGAAAATTCGGATCCCCACCGACGGAGCCCAAAGAGGTGAACGAGTACGTGAATGACTTACGCAGCAGGATTCGTAAATTGCATGAAGACACCAGAGAAAAGATGAAGCTAGCAAGCAGCCGCATGAAAACTAGGTACGATATCAAGGCGAATTCTTCCGGTTTCAACGAAGGAGATCTGGTTTGGCTGTATAATCCTCAGCGTAAGAGAGGCAAATCACCAAAATTGCAACAGGATTGGGAAGGTCCATACAAGGTGATAACCCGCATTAATGACGTTGTCTACCGGATCCAGCGTGGGAATCGAGGAAAATTGAAAGTGGTTCATTTGGATAGA
Source organism: Volucella bombylans (assembly GCA_949129095.1). Classification (NCBI taxonomy): domain Eukaryota; kingdom Metazoa; phylum Arthropoda; class Insecta; order Diptera; family Syrphidae; genus Volucella; species Volucella bombylans. The sequence continues at coordinate 39,357,071 of OX422143.1, forward strand.
ATGTGTCATTTCAACGGGATGCTGAATGACGAAGTTGTTCGATAACCACTTAAATGTGAGCAGCGACATCTAGATTTACAGCGCAGAAGATGTCGATACTCGAAGACCAGAAGATTTCGATACTTGAATAACAAAGTCTCGGCCATTGATGACTGGAGAGTGGAGTCGAATTTTCTAGCAAACTGGAAATCGTATGGGACGCTGGATGGCGAAGATTGCTCTCGAAGTATGGCATTCGGGTATAAATACCAGCATCCCCAAGGTATGCAAATCAGTTCTAAAGTGAAATTTGAAGTGTTAATTAGGAGAATTGGTTTAAGTAAAAGATAAGAAAAGTATAAGCGGTTGAGAAATTGGATTGTATTGAGAGAAACAATTAAATAGTGAATTGTAACTGTACTGAATAAAGGGATTTGTATTGAAAAGAATAAGTTCTATCATTTGTACCCACACAAACATTTTACAATAGATTAGAAACTACCTTTTGGAACGTTCAATTCAAGTTGTCTTGGATGGTTTCAAGTCCGATATTCACAAATAAATGTTGGTGTGCCCCAGGGCTCCGTTCTATCTCCGACACTCTTTTTAATTTTATTCAATGATCTCTTGTCTACCACTTCTAATCCAATATATTCCTTTGCTGACGACAGTATTCTCTGCTTTTCATATTCGTTTCCAGACTCACGTCCCTGCTCTTCGGAACGGCAGCATATGTTAATCTCATTAAATTCCGATATCAACAGCACAACCAATTGGGGAACAATCGACAGAGTGGAATTTAATTCTTTCAAAACACAATGCTGTCTGTTGTCGTTAAAGCGAAATTTAAACACCCATCCATTATCCATGAATGGCACTTGCATCGTCGAAACTGAAAAACTTTCCATTCTCGGTACGTGTGTCAACGACAACTTACGTTGGAATGACCACATATTAGATGTCGCCAAAAATGCTGCGAAATGTCTAGGTTAACACAAGCGATGCAAGAAATATTTTACCCCTCTGACCTGGCCTCAATATATAAGGCATTCATCTGCCCTAAACTGGAGTACAACGCCCACATCTGGTCAGGTGCCCCTAAGACCTCTTTACACCTGCTAGATAGGATCCAAAATCCTGCGATAAAACTCATTGTATTACACAGTATTACACAGTCATTCGACACCCTCGAAAAGTGGCGTAATATCTCCTGTCTCACCTTGTTGTATCGTTATTTTAACCATCAATGCTCCACTGAAATTGCCAGTACATTCCGCCTCTTCATGTTTGTAACCGTAACACCCGTCCCGCTATGAATGCTCATCAGTTCACCCTTGAGCCCATCTTCGGACGTACTTTGAAATATCGTGATTCTTTCCTAAGCCGTACGACTCGCTTATGGAATGCCCTGCCTAGCTCTTTATTTCCTATCCAGGATAACTTCCAAACATTTAAAACCGACGCACATCGGTTTGTACGGAATGTTTTCAGACTCGCAGAATGCAATGGTTCGGTCCATGGTTGACATAACCTAGGGTTTACACAGGCGAGTTAAATTAGTATGGTCCTACCACAGGGTTAGTTTTTTTACTAACAGCCAATCGCAATATTCGTCTGCTATTAAAGCTACTAGTTGGCTACCAGTTCACTCTCTCGTGTATAACACTAACACATGTAAACCCTACTAATTTAATACGCATATATCCTAGGTGAATTTTGAAACTTGAAGATAAGGAAACAAAACAAGAATCGACGCTGCAGCTGGCAACCAGTACTGCCGAAAGTAATGCAATAGCAGTATTATACTGCTATTTTATCATCCCGTACTCCATACTGCCTAAAAGTAAATTATACTGCTCAAAGTACAAAATTAAACTTCCAATGCCAATTCAAATAATAATAATAAAGGCAAAATAACAACACAAGATATTAAAAATATAAAAACAAATTGCCGTGAATATTACAAAGAACTCTGCACACAAATTTTGTCTCGCATCAAGTTCAATGATAAAATTCTAGTAGCTTTGCAGGGCATAGATCCACAATAGTCAGCTCCAGAATGCGAAATCTTCTTAATCTTGAAATTATTTCAAAAGACTTGAAGTTAAAGCAATTTTGGAAACACGTTTTCAACCAAAAAAATGCTTTGGTTAAAACAATGTTTCCATTAATTCAATCTATTATTGGTTCGATACCATCATTTCCACATAGCAGCGCGACTGCCGATAGGAAAAATTCAGAACTGAATTTAATTAGAGACAAGAAAAGAAATGCTCTCATGACTACTACCGTTAATTCAATTCTTATGTCAAAAGAATTAATGGAGGGTAATGAAGCTGAAAAATGGGAACCATCACAACAAATGATCACAAATTATAAAAAAAATGAAATGAATAACTTATAATTTCATAACGAATTTATGTATGTTCATATGTTTTTAACCTTTTGTTTATTTTATGTTTATATGTTTTGAGTACGAATTTTTTGAATTTACCTAATATGTTTTGAATGTATTGAATTTACCTAATATATTAATGTAAAATTTGACTATAATATTTATTGTGATGCCTTAGGATTGATATATGATATTATATTTTCATTATCAATTTTTTTTAAGCTTAGTTAGTTTTTCGTTTGTAAAACTTGAATTAAAGACTGTAATTTGTTTTGTTTTTCTTTGTTTTCTTTTTTTTTGTTTTTTTGAAATATACAAGGTGTCCCCTAATTCGTCAACGATAATTTGCGAAATGATTCCTGCGTATATTCAAAGAAAAAAATCGTTCTACAGTATGGGTCTATCTCCAATGCTCAGTTATTACTAATGGCAGAAACTTTGTTGATGACCTTGTTTTTAGAAAAGATACTACCCTTTCTAACTGCATTTAAATAAAGTTGATATCTTGTTAGGGTCTTCAGATATCCAATTTTTAAGCCTGTTCCATTTTTCTTGCCCATGCTAATTTTTGACTTTGAGTTCACTTTTCTCCAGAAAATGCCTAATTAACATACCGTTTTACTATTTTTTTCTTATGAACGTAACAATAATAAAAAAAATCATCAAAAAGTTTGCAGAAAAACCCACAGATTTTATTATACTTGGAAAAACCTGTGTCGTCATCACTTTCACAGCAAGCTTTGCAGAATATTTTATCAATTATGTCCAGCACACTTGAGTGCTTAGTAAAAATTTAGTGCCGCCCCGTAACGACGTCAGTTAGCAACTTGTAGTCTTTACTTCTGAACGACAGCAGGAAGGCCGCTATTCAATAATCTCTCTCGCTGCAGATGCAAATGCTTCGCCGTCTCCTCCTGTTTTTAACAATGCAGTTCGTTGCCATTAGGATTGCGTATATCTCCGCTTGGAAGACAGACTCAAGTTTTCCTAACGAGAAGTGTGAAATCCAACATTATCGTCCTACAGAAAGACACCAGCGCCACATCCTCTATTGCTTTGGAACCGTCCGTGAAGACCCGACTACATTTCTTTCCTGGCTCAGATTCTGTCCGAAAAAAGTCCTAGGTACAGGGAAAGTAGATTTCGTATTTTTACCGCAGCAGGAGTTCTAGTGTCATTGCATCAGACGCGATGTCCACAAGACCAGAGTCATAACACAGTCAGCGTGTAAGGTCATCAAAGCTCCAGTGCGTGCTGTATCAAAGACCACTTCTTTTTAAACGGAAGATGGCTTTGAGAATGCAGCCCATGATAAGAATATCAAGGGCAGAGAGATTCATCAATACATGTGTCAGTATGTGTTTACGAAAGTATGGAAAAGGGTATTGTAATTGTCGCTTTACTTCAATACCGGTCAGGAGTATTAATTGATTTTTAAAAACGTTAATTGGGACCTCCACAGCTTGAATAAGTTCGTGTGAGGAACTCCATCACTGTGCTGCGAAGTTGTCATGGAATTAATTTCTGATTTGACTAGTGGTCTGCAAAGCTCGTCGGCTACAATCATCATTTTGCCAGGCTTTGTAACTCGTATTTGTATTCTTCGAGTATCGCTTTTCAGCGTCTTAGTTTACTATTGGTATTTTTGCTACTTAAGGAATAGGGTAAGGGTTGATAGTCAGTGAAAATGTTGACTTTAGCGGAACCATACACATATAATAGATAATTTCAAAAGGAGCTTAATGCCCAAATGGTTACCATCATTTCTTTTTTATTTGGGGACGTAATGTTCTTCTGTTTTATTTAGTGTTTTTGATATGAACATTATGGGTATATCGTTCTGTGAAAATATAGCTCCAATAGCATAATCGGACGCGTCCGTTGTCAGTTGAATTTCCTTCGAAAAATCTTTGTGCGCTAAAAGTATGTCGACCGATGCAGGAGTTTTTTATTTTACCGAATGCTTGCATTGCCTCTTAGCTTAGGTTTATCGCCTTTTTAAAATCTAATCTTGCGCGAATCGTCGGTAATACACAGACAAGCCTAGTTCCTTGATGGTTCCGGGCGGAAAAAACTTGAGGATTGATTTCACTTTTTCTTAATCCGTTTTCATGCCATTTGATGAGGTAATGAATCGTAAAAACTCCACTTTGTTTTTGTATAATAGAACTCGCATTTTCAGAGTTAGACTTTCATATTTGTGGATTGTAGGGGTCTAACAACTTTACGAAAGCTTTTTCGATGTGTTTCTTTGTCCTTGCTGTATATGATGATATCGTTATTTCATATATACGAGTATATATTTTACCAATTTTATCCCTAAGAATATCATCAAGGGCTCTTTGGAAAATTGGAAGAACGTTTTTCAATCTCGTGAACTCGTACTTACTATTATTCATCAAAAAGGCTTTTTTTCTATATCGGATTTTTAAATCTGAGGAAAGCCGCTTTTTAAATCGAGAACGGTAAAGAGAGGACTTCGTTTATTTCCAGTATAGACGAGTGGTTATCAATCGTTATGGTGTTCATCTTAGGATAGTCGATAACTAGTCGATATTTTTTTTCGCCGGAAGTGTCTGATTTTTTAAGTATAATCCATACCGGGGAATTCTTATTATCTCGTCATTTAACAACTTTTGGGTTTGCTTTTTTACCTCGTCTTTTAGGGACATGGAGTTTTAGTATAAATATAAAGTAGTTCGGATTTCTCTTTAAACAGCTGTGCTATAGGTCAACTTTTCATCCGGTTTCCGACCGCAACGTATAGATAGCGACACTCGTTAATAAAAGCTAGTGAATGCTAGTTGTGCATCTTTTGACAGTTACTTACCGAAATTTCAGTCATTTTGGACGCGCTGTTTTTAAATTTATTCCTAAAGCAAAATAAAATTAACCACTGTTTCTTTAATTTATTGTTTTATATTATTAATTTATTAATTACGCCTAAAAATAACGATTATAATGCTATTCCTACAGCTATCATCATTAGAGCGGCTGGTTATAGTTGGTAATCAGTTTTCAGTTTTAAATGCATTTTATTTTCTCAACACTAACTCTTACATTCTAACAAAAAATGCTTATATGCTAGCTTATAATTACTTAAGAATCTTATGCTAACTTACTGGCCCCACACAGGCACTCTAAGCTACTCTGAATACTTATATCTATGGCTTTCGACTTCATTTACATTTTATTTTTCTATACTTAAAGCTAAGAAAAAAATTTGTTTACAAAAACTTAGTGTTGAGGAAACATGAAAACAGTCATTGGCAACACTTTTTAAAACATAGAATCGACACTCGATTCCAACATATAACACTTAGTAAACGCAACACACAAAATCAATGTATTAAGAAAAACAGTTTTTGTCTAACACGAATTTTTATAACGAAAAATAAAAACTACACTTGAATATACAACACAGAACGGCTAAGTTCATTTTTTTTTATTTTTGCTCTAAACTTAAAAGTACGGTACAGTCCACTCAATTTGAGGTCGAACATTTTTTGGTCCTTCTGAGCTATTCGATTTAATGTAATATTATTACATACAGTTGGTGTGTATAAATTCAAAGAAGCAATATTAATCAAAAGAGTGTGCGCAACATAATTAATTTGCATCAAATTAAATTTCAATTAAAATTAATTACAATAAAAAACGCTGACATTCCAATGAAGCATCGAGGGCTACATCATCCGAGCAATCCGTGGAGAGGTCATCACAGGTCAAGGTGTGAAGTAATAGCAATAGGAGTACAGTGAGTTTCTGCATCATCCAAGGGTACAGCGGTCATCATCAGAAAGGTCAAAGTGTGTCATCGAAATAGGATCGCAGTAAGTTGCATAGTTATATATATATATATATATATATATATATATACATATAGTTTCTGCATATCTAAGTATTAAATAAAATGTCTTACGGAAAATTGCAAATGAATTTACTTCAGGATTATGAGGCAGGATTATGATAATTTTTTGAAAGCCGACAGTAGCAGGCTTAAGCGGTCCAATTACCTCCAGAACCGGCTGCAGATGATGGAGAAAGCGTTAAGCACCGCAGAGAATTACAACGAACAGATCATGGGCGCTGGAAAGTTAGAAGAAGATTTGAAAGTGTCCAATCTAGAAGTAGTTTATGAAAAAATTCTTGAAGTCTACTCAGACTACAAAACGGATGTACTTGATGCCATAGATAAGTTGCCCTCTGGGGAAACTCCAGCTGGTAACAGTAGAGTCGTCACTTCAGGCACAACAGCTGAAGCTCTGAACGAGCAACGGCGCAACGAGTTGCGGCTACCCAAAATCAATATTCCTGCGTTTTCGGGTAATTAAGAGACATGGAGATCATTGCATGATCTATTTGTGTCCTTGATTCATAACAACACTGCATTGTCAGAAGTTCAAAAGTTACACTACCTGAAATCGAGTGTCAATGGTGAGGCAGAACGTCTTCTCCAGCATCTAGCCATTGACAAAGGCAACTACCAGCGGGCTTGGGAGATTTTGACGGAACGTTATGATCATAAACGGGTATAAGTAAACACTCAACTCAAGTTACTCTTTGGTCAGGAAGGTAGTAACAACGAATCCGCAGCAGCTATAAAGAAAATATTAGACACATCTCAAGAAATAGTATATTCACTAGAAAATTTAGGCTTACCTGTAGTCCACTGGGATGCAATTTTAATCTTTATTGTGATACAGAAGTTAGCCAATAGAACCCAGCAACTGTGGGAGGAAAAACTTGGTATGAACAAGGAGCTACCGAAATTAAAAGAATTTTTTAATTTTCTTGAATGCCGTTTTCGTGCACTGGAAGCTGTAGAGCAGCAAATAGCAGCTGAACCTAAAGGGAAATCAAAATCGGAAGCCCGAGTTTTCCATTCCAAGGAAGACAAACACAAGCAAACTTCTTGTATGGTCTGCAAGAAAAGTCAACATGCATTAAGAGAATGCAAAAAGTCCTTGCAGATGAACGTTGACCAAAGGAGACAAACTGTCCACAACATACGGGTGTGTGAAAATTGCCTGGCGTATAGCCATTTCAGACGCAACTGTCCCAGCGCTGTTACTATTGTAAGCAGCGCCACAACACCTTTCTACACGCAAATACGAACAACAGTACGCACCCAATGTATCCAGTTACACAATCGTTAGGCACACCAAATAGTTATACAAAACCAAATATTTCCAACACCGTTCGACCCACTCACACTTCTTGTCCCTCTTATAACCAAACACAGTCCCATCATGTGTCTGTTGACCTCAATGCTCCAGAATTCCAACCACACACAAGTGCCCTAGCCAATGTCAACACATTTCACATAAACACAGAGACGCAGGTTCTGTTGGCCACGGCTTTGGTTAGTGTCCTGACTCCGGAAGGAGGGAACGTGACACTAAGAGCATTGGTTGATCCAGGTTCAGAAGCGTCCTTTATAACCGAATCAGCAGTAAAAAGGTTAAATGTGAAGGCAAGGAAGGCCTTTGTAGAAATTAATGGGCTGGGGAGGCTCAGCAGTGGAACAGCGCATAAGATCGTTGATTTACAGATCAAATCGCTGAACTCATCCTTCCAAGGTTGCATCAAGGCTCTAGTTTTGAAGTCCCTGACTGGGCTTTTACCGGCTCAGAAAATTAATTTCGACAAATGGCCTTATGTGACTAACCTTCAATTAGCGGATTCAACTTTCCATCTACCAGCTAAGATAGATTTAGTTCTAGGAAGTGGGTTCTACGCTGAGATTATCCTAGAAGGGGTGATCCGGTGCACTGAAAGTTGCGGACCCACAGCGCAAAAGACACAGCTAGGTTGGATACTGCTAGGGAAAATTCCTTCGGAGATTCCATCATCAGTCCGTAGCTTCGTAAGTCATCTTAGCCTTGACTCCACTCTTCGCCGATTCTGGGAGATAGACGTCTGAGCAACATTTTGTAAACAACACTATACGATTACCTGACGGCCGATTTAAGGGTGGGAGATGCCCGATTAGGGCCCCAACACAGCAAAGAGCAGTCAAGCGATTTTTGCAGCTGGAGAAGACACTCCAGGCGAACCCATTTCAACTCGAGGAGTACTCAAAGTGTATTTCAGAGTACCGACAGTTAGGACATATGAGTCCAATTAAATGGTCTGATGAGATGTTGCAGTCTCCATTTCATTTTTTTTATTCCGCACCTCGCTGTCATTAAGGAATCCAGTACCACCACAAGGTTGAGGGTCGTATTTGACCCAATTTGGCTCCTCCTTAAATGACATGTTGATGGTCGGCCCTAAAATACAAACAGATATAATCGATATCATCCTTCGATGGAGAAAGTACAAGTATACATTCACTGGTGACATCGAAAATATGTATCGACAGATTCGCGTCAACCCTCCCGATGCAAATTACCAACTAATTGTCTGGAGAGATGATCCAAGTAAAGAGTTGCAGGTATTTCGACTCAACACGGTAACTTTTGGCACTGCCTGCGCGCCCTTTCTGGCGATTCGTGTACTGTTGCAACTAACGGAGGATGAGGCTGTAAACTTTCCACTTGCACAATCGATCATCAAGGAGGAAACGTATGTAGACGACATTATAAGCGACATCTATTGATGAAGCACAGCAGAAGCTAGAAGCAGTCCGAAAGATGTGAGCAACGGAAGGGTTCCAGTTACGAAAACACGTGAGCAATTCTATAAAACTTTTAGAAAATGTTCCCATAGAACATCGCGAACGGGACTTCGCAATGCCATTCGCTGAGAAGAGTGAATTTAAAACATTGGGGATCAAGTGGCTTCCATTAGCAGATGTCTTCACATTCCAGGTTGAGTAGAAGACCAACAACGAGCCATCGAAACGTTCCATATTATCGGCAATAGCAAAGCTATACGATCCTATGGGCTGGCTCGCGCCGTGCATTGTCAAAGCTAAAATTCTTATGCAGCGTTTATGGGCCAGAGGCTTAGACTGGGACAAACCAGCCCCATCAGAGCTCAGTATCGAATGGAAGAGGTTTCGAGAGGAGTTGAGAGCCATTGAACGAGTACACATCCCACGGTGGATCCAAACAACACAAGACAACCAGTGGATAGAAATCCATGGATTCAGGGATGCTTCGGAACGAGCATATGCGGTAGCAGTCTACATAAGAGTGATGGACGACAACGGTGAAGTCAACATGCATCTAATATGCGCTAAAACCAAGGTGGCCCCGTTGAAATCTGTTACTTTGCCAAGATTTGGAGTTGTGTGGTGCGGTGCTATTAGCGACTCTCATGGCCGAAATTCGTCGCATCCTGAAGCTAGTCTTAGTCAAATCATGGACATGGACGGATTCTGTCATCACCCTCTGCTGGATCAGAGCGTCACCATCCAAATGGAAAGCGTTCATCGGAAACCGAGTCTCTCAGATCCAACGACTCACCAATCCAGAAGAATGGAGGCACATCCCATCAGAACTAAATCCAGCCGATTTGGCATCGCGAGGTGTTTTTCCATCCTCAATTATGGGAAACGAGTTATGGTGGCATGGACCGGAATTCCTGAGGCATCAGTGGGATGCCAAAATACCTAACCAACCAGCATATTGGGACACTGACGAGGAGGTTCGACCTACCAAGGTTCATTTTTCAGCAGAGAAAAATACCATCGACGTGATCAAAGATCTCTTAGCCAAGTGTTCGACTCTGAAAAAGGCGACTAGGGTCGTACCGTGGTGCCTTCGAATGCGTCGAAGTGAGGAAGAAAAGAGGCCAACGTATCTCACTACACACGAGCTTCAAACCGCATTTATGAAATTGGTTTTTGGAGCACAGCAGGCGACAAGCAGAACCAGCAAAAGGGCTACGCAGCACTAAACCCATTTGCAGACGAAAGCGGAATTTTGCGTGTCGGTGGTAGGCTCGCTAATTCTGCTCTTTCGTATGACAGAAAACACCCAATACAACTACAACCAAAACATCGGTTTACGGAGCTAGTGATCGAGGAGGCACACATGAAGACCTTACATGGTGTTTGTAATTCAGTTGGCCGAAAAGAACAAAGGGAGAAAAAGTTAGCACTGTATTCCTCCAACTGCGTTATTTTTTCTTAGCTCCGTATTAACGCGAAAAAAAATAAACCGCTCGCTTGTACGTTAAAAGTAGAAATCACTTTATTTCCGTTTTATTGACATTCATTATAAAATATACTCGTACAATTCTATTGGGACATATTGGGACACTCAAAATAAATTTCCCTAAATGGTGGGTGGGTTCCGAACTTCCGCACTTCGTTGTCTCTGCTAATCACCAATGTAAGGGTTGGGTGCCTTGGATAGTTAACACGATTTGGTGACGTCATCGTCGTCAACATTCTCCCCCCCACGAACAACACAATTGATCATTCTGGTTCATCTCGTCTTTGGTCATGTTGTACGTACATGGAAAGAGAAAACGATGAATGCATATGTTTGTTTATTGATTATAATGAAACAGAGAGCCAACAACATAAACTACTATAATTTTCGCGCTGTGTGCAATTATGGCTGTGCGATTCAGAGTAATTCGGAGTTAGGGTTACTGCGTAAGTAGTACGTGCGTGTAAGTAATGTGTTGCGTGCAATACCAGTTGACTCGGGCCAGAAAAGTGACGTCTCGTTGATTTCGGTGGATTGTGATTTTCGGGTAAGTATTATTTGAGCAATATTTACATTTAAATTGATTAGACTGTGTATTCCATTTTAATGATTAATTTATTTATTTATTTTTTGTTTATTTTAATTTATTTGGATTAAGAATGTTGTGATTTTGGTTTCGGTTGCATCCCTCGATGCAACGTGTAGTATGGATGTTGAGTTGACGACGTGTGTGTGTGTGTGTTTGCGCGTGTGTGTGGTTTAACTTCAGTGGTTGATGTTGATATCCAGAAGAATAGGTGTATGAGGAGACGGTTTGATGAATGTAACCTGTGTGTATGAGTGCGTGGACTATATTTGGTTTTGTTTTTTAATTTTATTGCGTGAATGGAAAAAGTATGCAAGTGCCTGCGTAAGTATGTTCATATGCCTGTATCGACATATGTACAAAGTTGCTCAGGTGGCAGCGGTTTGCACTTGCATATGGGTTAAGTTTCAGTTTTTTTTTTTTCAGCTTTCAATGTATTTTATTTTCTTAATCACTAACTCTTACATACTAACAAAAAATGCTTAAATGCTAGCTTACAATTACTTAACAATCTTATACTACGAGGGGCGTTCAATATATTCTCGGTATCGATATGAAGGAAAATGCGAATTCAATTCAAATTGTTTTTATTTTTCAATATAATCTCCCCTAACATCAATGCATTTGTTACATCTTGAGATAAGCTTTTTTAAACCCTCAAAAAAATAAATTTCCTCTTTCTCTGTAAAATACCCATTTATTGCCGACTTGAGTTCTTCATCATCCGAAAATCTTTTTCCACGAAGACATTTTTTCAAATCCGGAAACAGGAAATAATCACTAGGGCCAAGGTCTGGACTATAGGGTGGGTGTTGGATTTCTTCGAAACCACAATCTCGCGCAGCAGCCTTGGAAACTCGCGCCGTGTGAACAGGAGCGTTGTCATGAAGCAGCAACACACCCGCTGCCAGTTTACCCCGTCTTTTCTTTTTAATTTCCTCCCGCAAATTATGCAAAGTGGAAGCGTAGGATGTGGCGTTGATGGTTTCACCTTTTTTTTTGTACTCAATGAGCAAGATTCCCTTTGAGTCCCAAAAAACTGTGGCCATGAGCTTCCCGGCAGACGGAGTGACTTTGAACTTCTTCGGGGGGGGTGTTCCTTTTTTATGTCACTGCATGGACTCTTGTTTGCTTTCAGGGTCATAGTGGTGGACCCATGTTTCGTCCCCAGTAAAAATTCGATCCATAACACCGTCCGCGTTCTCACTACACATCTCCAAAAGCTCTCTACAGCATGCGATTCTCACTTTTTTCTGAGGCGCAGTGAGCATTCGTGGCACCCACCTTGCACTGACCATTGAAAGGTTAAGATGGTCATGAAGAATTGTGTGAATGGTACCAATTGAAAGCTTGGTGATCTCTGCCATCATTCTCACCTTTATTCGGGCATCCTCAAGAACAAGTTTTTCGAATTGCAGATTCGAAGCTACAGTCAGCAGTAAGGATGGCCGGGAAAAGAACCCTTGCTGAAGCACTTACCTTCGCTCTGGCGATGGAAGCAGCCAATCAGGCTTCCGAAGGAATGCATTTCGTCAGGGAAATAGTATCTGGTGAATGCTCCTGCTCAAGACCACGCGGGAGAGACGAAGGATGCGCTGCTGGAACTGCGATAAAGTAGGACATCTGCAAGAGCGTTGTAAAGAACCGGTACGACGAGAAGGCTGCCTGCACTGGGGTTACCGGCAAATAGAAAGAAAAACCAGCAGAAACGGCTGCCAAGAAACCGGTCAAATTTCCAGAAGCCATCAGTTAGGAACTGCTTACTTCGCGGGGCAGAAGTCTGTAGCAGGAGTCGACTCCAGGGTAATTATCCCAGTCTCACAGGTAAATCAATGCAATGAAAGCCTCCCAGCAGAAGTAGTCGGTGGTAAAGAAGCGAAAGAACAGGCAACTATCCAAACGATCAGGACTGAGCCAATAGAGGGTTGGAGTATAGACGAAATCCGTTCCTCCCAACAGGCAGACAATGACATCGAACCAATATTGGCCTGGAAGGAACACGAGGAAAGACCAAGCTGGCAGCAGATATCAGATCGGAGCCAAACTCTGAAGGCATACTGGGCACAGTGGGACTCGCTTTTTGTGCAAGATGGATTGCTGAAGAAAAAATGGGAAAGTGCTGATGGGACAACATCTCGTATGCAGCTAATTGTGCCACGGTCCAGAGTCAGCCAAGTACTCCATGAAATACATGACGGAATCTCAGGAGGCCATTTGGGAATAAACAAGACGTTGGAAAAGGTAAGGGAACGTTTCTGTTGGCTAAGCGCTAAACAAGATGTCGAGAATTGGTGCAAAAAGTGCATAAGATGTGCGGCTACCAAGGGTCCAAAAGTAAAGTCACATGGACAAATGCAGCAATACAATGTCGGAACACCTTTCGAACGAATAGCCATCGACATCGCTGGGCCGTTTCCGGAAACCTTTAATGGAAACCGATATACCCTCGTAGTCATGGATTACTTCAATAAGTGGCCTACCGAAACGCGGTCCATAGCTCAACAGGGCACACACCATCCGACATCTTATTTGGTCAAACAATTCGGTTGCCAAGTGAAGGAAAATTCGGATCCCCACCGACGGAGCCCAAAGAGGTGAACGAGTACGTGAATGACTTACGCAGCAGGATTCGTAAATTGCATGAAGACACCAGAGAAAAGATGAAGCTAGCAAGCAGCCGCATGAAAACTAGGTACGATATCAAGGCGAATTCTTCCGGTTTCAACGAAGGAGATCTGGTTTGGCTGTATAATCCTCAGCGTAAGAGAGGCAAATCACCAAAATTGCAACAGGATTGGGAAGGTCCATACAAGGTGATAACCCGCATTAATGACGTTGTCTACCGGATCCAGCGTGGGAATCGAGGAAAATTGAAAGTGGTTCATTTGGATAGAATGTGTCATTTCAACGGGATGCTGAATGACGAAGTTGTTCGATAACCACTTAAATGTGAGCAGCGACATCTAGATTTACAGCGCAGAAGATGTCGATACTCGAAGACCAGAAGATTTCGATACTTGAATAACAAAGTCTCGGCCATTGATGACTGGAGAGTGGAGTCGAATTTTCTAGCAAACTGGAAATCGTATGGGACGCTGGATGGCGAAGATTGCTCTCGAAGTATGGCATTCGGGTATAAATACCAGCATCCCCAAGGTATGCAAATCAGTTCTAAAGTGAAATTTGAAGTGTTAATTAGGAGAATTGGTTTAAGTAAAAGATAAGAAAAGTATAAGCGGTTGAGAAATTGGATTGTATTGAGAGAAACAATTAAATAGTGAATTGTAACTGTACTGAATAAAGGGATTTGTATTGAAAAGAATAAGTTCTATCATTTGTACCCACACAAACATTTTACAATAGATTAGAAACTACCTTTTGGAACGTTCAATTCAAGTTGTCTTGGATGGTTTCAAGTCCGATATTCACAAATAAATGTTGGTGTGCCCCAGGGCTCCGTTCTATCTCCGACACTCTTTTTAATTTTATTCAATGATCTCTTGTCTACCACTTCTAATCCAATATATTCCTTTGCTGACGACAGTATTCTCTGCTTTTCATATTCGTTTCCAGACTCACGTCCCTGCTCTTCGGAACGGCAGCATATGTTAATCTCATTAAATTCCGATATCAACAGCACAACCAATTGGGGAACAATCGACAGAGTGGAATTTAATTCTTTCAAAACACAATGCTGTCTGTTGTCGTTAAAGCGAAATTTAAACACCCATCCATTATCCATGAATGGCACTTGCATCGTCGAAACTGAAAAACTTTCCATTCTCGGTACGTGTGTCAACGACAACTTACGTTGGAATGACCACATATTAGATGTCGCCAAAAATGCTGCGAAATGTCTAGGTTAACACAAGCGATGCAAGAAATATTTCACCCCTCTGACCTGGCCTCAATATATAAGGCATTCATCTGCCCTAAACTGGAGTACAACGCCCACATCTGGTCAGGTGCCCCTAAGACCTCTTTACACCTGCTAGATAGGATCCAAAATCCTGCGATAAAACTCATTGTATTACACAGTATTACACAGTCATTCGACACCCTCGAAAAGTGGCGTAATATCTCCTGTCTCACCTTGTTGTATCGTTATTTTAACCATCAATGCTCCACTGAAATTGCCAGTACATTCCGCCTCTTCATGTTTGTAACCGTAACACCCGTCCCGCTATGAATGCTCATCAGTTCACCCTTGAGCCCATCTTCGGACGTACTTTGAAATATCGTGATTCTTTCCTAAGCCGTACGACTCGCTTATGGAATGCCCTGCCTAGCTCTTTATTTCCTATCCAGGATAACTTCCAAACATTTAAAACCGACGCACATCGGTTTGTACGGAATGTTTTCAGACTCGCAGAATGCAATGGTTCGGTCCATGGTTGACATAACCTAGGGTTTACACAGGCGAGTTAAATTAGTATGGTCCTACCACAGGGTTAGTTTTTTTACTAACAGCCAATCGCAATATTCGTCTGCTATTAAAGCTACTAGTTGGCTACCAGTTCACTCTCTCGTGTATAACACTAACACATGTAAACCCTACTAATTTAATACGCATATATCCTAGGTGAATTTTGAAACTTGAAGATAAGGAAACAAAACAAGAATCGACGCTGCAGCTGGCAACCAGTACTGCCGAAAGTAATGCAATAGCAGTATTATACTGCTATTTTATCATCCCGTACTCCATACTGCCTAAAAGTAAATTATACTGCTCAAAGTACAAAATTAAACTTCCAATGCCAATTCAAATAATAATAATAAAGGCAAAATAACAACACAAGATATTAAAAATATAAAAACAAATTGCCGTGAATATTACAAAGAACTCTGCACACAAATTTTGTCTCGCATCAAGTTCAATGATAAAATTCTAGTAGCTTTGCAGGGCATAGATCCACAATAGTCAGCTCCAGAATGCGAAATCTTCTTAATCTTGAAATTATTTCAAAAGACTTGAAGTTAAAGCAATTTTGGAAACACGTTTTCAACCAAAAAAATGCTTTGGTTAAAACAATGTTTCCATTAATTCAATCTATTATTGGTTCGATACCATCATTTCCACATAGCAGCGCGACTGCCGATAGGAAAAATTCAGAACTGAATTTAATTAGAGACAAGAAAAGAAATGCTCTCATGACTACTACCGTTAATTCAATTCTTATGTCAAAAGAATTAATGGAGGGTAATGAAGCTGAAAAATGGGAACCATCACAACAAATGATCACAAATTATAAAAAAAATGAAATGAATAACTTATAATTTCATAACGAATTTATGTATGTTCATATGTTTTTAACCTTTTGTTTATTTTATGTTTATATGTTTTGAGTACGAATTTTTTGAATTTACCTAATATGTTTTGAATGTATTGAATTTACCTAATATATTAATGTAAAATTTGACTATAATATTTATTGTGATGCCTTAGGATTGATATATGATATTATATTTTCATTATCAATTTTTTTTAAGCTTAGTTAGTTTTTCGTTTGTAAAACTTGAATTAAAGACTGTAATTTGTTTTGTTTTTCTTTGTTTTCTTTTTTTTTGTTTTTTTGAAATATACAAGGTGTCCCCTAATTCGTCAACGATAATTTGCGAAATGATTCCTGCGTATATTCAAAGAAAAAAATCGTTCTACAGTATGGGTCTATCTCCAATGCTCAGTTATTACTAATGGCAGAAACTTTGTTGATGACCTTGTTTTTAGAAAAGATACTACCCTTTCTAACTGCATTTAAATAAAGTTGATATCTTGTTAGGGTCTTCAGATATCCAATTTTTAAGCCTGTTCCATTTTTCTTGCCCATGCTAATTTTTGACTTTGAGTTCACTTTTCTCCAGAAAATGCCTAATTAACATACCGTTTTACTATTTTTTTCTTATGAACGTAACAATAATAAAAAAAATCATCAAAAAGTTTGCAGAAAAACCCACAGATTTTATTATACTTGGAAAAACCTGTGTCGTCATCACTTTCACAGCAAGCTTTGCAGAATATTTTATCAATTATGTCCAGCACACTTGAGTGCTTAGTAAAAATTTAGTGCCGCCCCGTAACGACGTCAGTTAGCAACTTGTAGTCTTTACTTCTGAACGACAGCAGGAAGGCCGCTATTCAATAATCTCTCTCGCTGCAGATGCAAATGCTTCGCCGTCTCCTCCTGTTTTTAACAATGCAGTTCGTTGCCATTAGGATTGCGTATATCTCCGCTTGGAAGACAGACTCAAGTTTTCCTAACGAGAAGTGTGAAATCCAACATTATCGTCCTACAGAAAGACACCAGCGCCACATCCTCTATTGCTTTGGAACCGTCCGTGAAGACCCGACTACATTTCTTTCCTGGCTCAGATTCTGTCCGAAAAAAGTCCTAGGTACAGGGAAAGTAGATTTCGTATTTTTACCGCAGCAGGAGTTCTAGTGTCATTGCATCAGACGCGATGTCCACAAGACCAGAGTCATAACACAGTCAGCGTGTAAGGTCATCAAAGCTCCAGTGCGTGCTGTATCAAAGACCACTTCTTTTTAAACGGAAGATGGCTTTGAGAATGCAGCCCATGATAAGAATATCAAGGGCAGAGAGATTCATCAATACATGTGTCAGTATGTGTTTACGAAAGTATGGAAAAGGGTATTGTAATTGTCGCTTTACTTCAATACCGGTCAGGAGTATTAATTGATTTTTAAAAACGTTAATTGGGACCTCCACAGCTTGAATAAGTTCGTGTGAGGAACTCCATCACTGTGCTGCGAAGTTGTCATGGAATTAATTTCTGATTTGACTAGTGGTCTGCAAAGCTCGTCGGCTACAATCATCATTTTGCCAGGCTTTGTAACTCGTATTTGTATTCTTCGAGTATCGCTTTTCAGCGTCTTACTTTACTATTGGTATTTTTGCTACTTAAGGAATAGGGTAAGGGTTGATAGTCAGTGAAAATGTTGACTTTAGCGGAACCATACACATATAATAGATAATTTCAAAAGGAGCTTAATGCCCAAATGGTTACCATCATTTCTTTTTTATTTGGGGACGTAATGTTCTTCTGTTTTATTTAGTGTTTTTGATATGAACATTATGGGTATATCGTTCTGTGAAAATATAGCTCCAATAGCATAATCGGACGCGTCCGTTGTCAGTTGAATTTCCTTCGAAAAATCTTTGTGCGCTAAAAGTATGTCGACCGATGCAGGAGTTTTTTATTTTACCGAATGCTTGCATTGCCTCTTAGCTTAGGTTTATCGCCTTTTTAAAATCTAATCTTGCGCGAATCGTCGGTAATACACAGACAAGCCTAGTTCCTTGATGGTTCCGGGCGGAAAAAACTTGAGGATTGATTTCACTTTTTCTTAATCCGTTTTCATGCCATTTGATGAGGTAATGAATCGTAAAAACTCCACTTTGTTTTTGTATAATAGAACTCGCATTTTCAGAGTTAGACTTTCATATTTGTGGATTGTAGGGGTCTAACAACTTTACGAAAGCTTTTTCGATGTGTTTCTTTGTCCTTGCTGTATATGATGATATCGTTATTTCATATATACGAGTATATATTTTACCAATTTTATCCCTAAGAATATCATCAAGGGCTCTTTGGAAAATTGGAAGAACGTTTTTCAATCTCGTGAACTCGTACTTACTATTATTCATCAAAAAGGCTTTTTTTCTATATCGGATTTTTAAATCTGAGGAAAGCCGCTTTTTAAATCGAGAACGGTAAAGAGAGGACTTCGTTTATTTCCAGTATAGACGAGTGGTTATCAATCGTTATGGTGTTCATCTTAGGATAGTCGATAACTAGTCGATATTTTTTTTCGCCGGAAGTGTCTGATTTTTTAAGTATAATCCATACCGGGGAATTCTTATTATCTCGTCATTTAACAACTTTTGGGTTTGCTTTTTTACCTCGTCTTTTAGGGACATGGAGTTTTAGTATAAATATAAAGTAGTTCGGATTTCTCTTTAAACAGCTGTGCTATAGGTCAACTTTTCATCCGGTTTCCGACCGCAACGTATAGATAGCGACACTCGTTAATAAAAGCTAGTGAATGCTAGTTGTGCATCTTTTGACAGTTACTTACCGAAATTTCAGTCATTTTGGACGCGCTGTTTTTAAATTTATTCCTAAAGCAAAATAAAATTAACCACTGTTTCTTTAATTTATTGTTTTATATTATTAATTTATTAATTACGCCTAAAAATAACGATTATAATGCTATTCCTACAGCTATCATCATTAGAGCGGCTGGTTATAGTTGGTAATCAGTTTTCAGTTTTAAATGCATTTTATTTTCTCAACACTAACTCTTACATTCTAACAAAAAATGCTTATATGCTAGCTTATAATTACTTAAGAATCTTATGCTAACTTACTGGCCCCACACAGGCACTCTAAGCTACTCTGAATACTTATATCTATGGCTTTCGACTTCATTTACATTTTATTTTTCTATACTTAAAGCTAAGAAAAAAATTTGTTTACAAAAACTTAGTGTTGAGGAAACATGAAAACAGTCATTGGCAACACTTTTTAAAACATAGAATCGACACTCGATTCCAACATATAACACTTAGTAAACGCAACACACAAAATCAATGTATTAAGAAAAACAGTTTTTGTCTAACACGAATTTTTATAACGAAAAATAAAAACTACACTTGAATATACAACACAGAACGGCTAAGTTCATTTTTTTTTATTTTTGCTCTAAACTTAAAAGTACGGTACAGTCCACTCAATTTGAGGTCGAACATTTTTTGGTCCTTCTGAGCTATTCGATTTAATGTAATATTATTACATACAGTTGGTGTGTATAAATTCAAAGAAGCAATATTAATCAAAAGAGTGTGCGCAACATAATTAATTTGCATCAAATTAAATTTCAATTAAAATTAATTACAATAAAAAACGCTGACATTCCAATGAAGCATCGAGGGCTACATCATCCGAGCAATCCGTGGAGAGGTCATCACAGGTCAAGGTGTGAAGTAATAGCAATAGGAGTACAGTGAGTTTCTGCATCATCCAAGGGTACAGCGGTCATCATCAGAAAGGTCAAAGGGTGTCATCGAAATAGGATCGCAGTAAGTTGCATAGTTATATATATATATATATATATATATATATATACATATAGTTTCTGCATATCTAAGTATTAAATAAAATGTCTTACGGAAAATTGCAAATGAATTTACTTCAGGATTATGAGGCAGGATTATGATAATTTTTTGAAAGCCGACAGTAGCAGGCTTAAGCGGTCCAATTACCTCCAGAACCGGCTGCAGATGATGGAGAAAGCGTTAAGCACCGCAGAGAATTACAACGAACAGATCATGGGCGCTGGAAAGTTAGAAGAAGATTTGAAAGTGTCCAATCTAGAAGTAGTTTATGAAAAAATTCTTGAAGTCTACTCAGACTACAAAACGGATGTACTTGATGCCATAGATAAGTTGCCCTCTGGGGAAACTCCAGCTGGTAACAGTAGAGTCGTCACTTCAGGCACAACAGCTGAAGCTCTGAACGAGCAACGGCGCAACGAGTTGCGGCTACCCAAAATCAATATTCCTGCGTTTTCGGGTAATTAAGAGACATGGAGATCATTGCATGATCTATTTGTGTCCTTGATTCATAACAACACTGCATTGTCAGAAGTTCAAAAGTTACACTACCTGAAATCGAGTGTCAATGGTGAGGCAGAACGTCTTCTCCAGCATCTAGCCATTGACAAAGGCAACTACCAGCGGGCTTGGGAGATTTTGACGGAACGTTATGATCATAAACGGGTATAAGTAAACACTCAACTCAAGTTACTCTTTGGTCAGGAAGGTAGTAACAACGAATCCGCAGCAGCTATAAAGAAAATATTAGACACATCTCAAGAAATAGTATATTCACTAGAAAATTTAGGCTTACCTGTAGTCCACTGGGATGCAATTTTAATCTTTATTGTGATACAGAAGTTAGCCAATAGAACCCAGCAACTGTGGGAGGAAAAACTTGGTATGAACAAGGAGCTACCGAAATTAAAAGAATTTTTTAATTTTCTTGAATGCCGTTTTCGTGCACTGGAAGCTGTAGAGCAGCAAATAGCAGCTGAACCTAAAGGGAAATCAAAATCGGAAGCCCGAGTTTTCCATTCCAAGGAAGACAAACACAAGCAAACTTCTTGTATGGTCTGCAAGAAAAGTCAACATGCATTAAGAGAATGCAAAAAGTCCTTGCAGATGAACGTTGACCAAAGGAGACAAACTGTCCACAACATACGGGTGTGTGAAAATTGCCTGGCGTATAGCCATTTCAGACGCAACTGTCCCAGCGCTGTTACTATTGTAAGCAGCGCCACAACACCTTTCTACACGCAAATACGAACAACAGTACGCACCCAATGTATCCAGTTACACAATCGTTAGGCACACCAAATAGTTATACAAAACCAAATATTTCCAACACCGTTCGACCCACTCACACTTCTTGTCCCTCTTATAACCAAACACAGTCCCATCATGTGTCTGTTGACCTCAATGCTCCAGAATTCCAACCACACACAAGTGCCCTAGCCAATGTCAACACATTTCACATAAACACAGAGACGCAGGTTCTGTTGGCCACGGCTTTGGTTAGTGTCCTGACTCCGGAAGGAGGGAACGTGACACTAAGAGCATTGGTTGATCCAGGTTCAGAAGCGTCCTTTATAACCGAATCAGCAGTAAAAAGGTTAAATGTGAAGGCAAGGAAGGCCTTTGTAGAAATTAATGGGCTGGGGAGGCTCAGCAGTGGAACAGCGCATAAGATCGTTGATTTACAGATCAAATCGCTGAACTCATCCTTCCAAGGTTGCATCAAGGCTCTAGTTTTGAAGTCCCTGACTGGGCTTTTACCGGCTCAGAAAATTAATTTCGACAAATGGCCTTATGTGACTAACCTTCAATTAGCGGATTCAACTTTCCATCTACCAGCTAAGATAGATTTAGTTCTAGGAAGTGGGTTCTACGCTGAGATTATCCTAGAAGGGGTGATCCGGTGCACTGAAAGTTGCGGACCCACAGCGCAAAAGACACAGCTAGGTTGGATACTGCTAGGGAAAATTCCTTCGGAGATTCCATC
This sequence comes from Volucella bombylans, assembly GCA_949129095.1. NCBI lineage: Eukaryota > Metazoa > Arthropoda > Insecta > Diptera > Syrphidae > Volucella > Volucella bombylans. The sequence goes on from OX422143.1 coordinate 39,379,260, forward strand.
ATCAGTCCGTAGCTTCGTAAGTCATCTTAGCCTTGACTCCACTCTTCGCCGATTCTGGGAGATAGACGTCTGAGCAACATTTTGTAAACAACACTATACGATTACCTGACGGCCGATTTAAGGGTGGGAGATGCCCGATTAGGGCCCCAACACAGCAAAGAGCAGTCAAGCGATTTTTGCAGCTGGAGAAGACACTCCAGGCGAACCCATTTCAACTCGAGGAGTACTCAAAGTGTATTTCAGAGTACCGACAGTTAGGACATATGAGTCCAATTAAATGGTCTGATGAGATGTTGCAGTCTCCATTTCATTTTTTTTATTCCGCACCTCGCTGTCATTAAGGAATCCAGTACCACCACAAGGTTGAGGGTCGTATTTGACCCAATTTGGCTCCTCCTTAAATGACATGTTGATGGTCGGCCCTAAAATACAAACAGATATAATCGATATCATCCTTCGATGGAGAAAGTACAAGTATACATTCACTGGTGACATCGAAAATATGTATCGACAGATTCGCGTCAACCCTCCCGATGCAAATTACCAACTAATTGTCTGGAGAGATGATCCAAGTAAAGAGTTGCAGGTATTTCGACTCAACACGGTAACTTTTGGCACTGCCTGCGCGCCCTTTCTGGCGATTCGTGTACTGTTGCAACTAACGGAGGATGAGGCTGTAAACTTTCCACTTGCACAATCGATCATCAAGGAGGAAACGTATGTAGACGACATTATAAGCGACATCTATTGATGAAGCACAGCAGAAGCTAGAAGCAGTCCGAAAGATGTGAGCAACGGAAGGGTTCCAGTTACGAAAACACGTGAGCAATTCTATAAAACTTTTAGAAAATGTTCCCATAGAACATCGCGAACGGGACTTCGCAATGCCATTCGCTGAGAAGAGTGAATTTAAAACATTGGGGATCAAGTGGCTTCCATTAGCAGATGTCTTCACATTCCAGGTTGAGTAGAAGACCAACAACGAGCCATCGAAACGTTCCATATTATCGGCAATAGCAAAGCTATACGATCCTATGGGCTGGCTCGCGCCGTGCATTGTCAAAGCTAAAATTCTTATGCAGCGTTTATGGGCCAGAGGCTTAGACTGGGACAAACCAGCCCCATCAGAGCTCAGTATCGAATGGAAGAGGTTTCGAGAGGAGTTGAGAGCCATTGAACGAGTACACATCCCACGGTGGATCCAAACAACACAAGACAACCAGTGGATAGAAATCCATGGATTCAGGGATGCTTCGGAACGAGCATATGCGGTAGCAGTCTACATAAGAGTGATGGACGACAACGGTGAAGTCAACATGCATCTAATATGCGCTAAAACCAAGGTGGCCCCGTTGAAATCTGTTACTTTGCCAAGATTTGGAGTTGTGTGGTGCGGTGCTATTAGCGACTCTCATGGCCGAAATTCGTCGCATCCTGAAGCTAGTCTTAGTCAAATCATGGACATGGACGGATTCTGTCATCACCCTCTGCTGGATCAGAGCGTCACCATCCAAATGGAAAGCGTTCATCGGAAACCGAGTCTCTCAGATCCAACGACTCACCAATCCAGAAGAATGGAGGCACATCCCATCAGAACTAAATCCAGCCGATTTGGCATCGCGAGGTGTTTTTCCATCCTCAATTATGGGAAACGAGTTATGGTGGCATGGACCGGAATTCCTGAGGCATCAGTGGGATGCCAAAATACCTAACCAACCAGCATATTGGGACACTGACGAGGAGGTTCGACCTACCAAGGTTCATTTTTCAGCAGAGAAAAATACCATCGACGTGATCAAAGATCTCTTAGCCAAGTGTTCGACTCTGAAAAAGGCGACTAGGGTCGTACCGTGGTGCCTTCGAATGCGTCGAAGTGAGGAAGAAAAGAGGCCAACGTATCTCACTACACACGAGCTTCAAACCGCATTTATGAAATTGGTTTTTGGAGCACAGCAGGCGACAAGCAGAACCAGCAAAAGGGCTACGCAGCACTAAACCCATTTGCAGACGAAAGCGGAATTTTGCGTGTCGGTGGTAGGCTCGCTAATTCTGCTCTTTCGTATGACAGAAAACACCCAATACAACTACAACCAAAACATCGGTTTACGGAGCTAGTGATCGAGGAGGCACACATGAAGACCTTACATGGTGTTTGTAATTCAGTTGGCCGAAAAGAACAAAGGGAGAAAAAGTTAGCACTGTATTCCTCCAACTGCGTTATTTTTTCTTAGCTCCGTATTAACGCGAAAAAAAATAAACCGCTCGCTTGTACGTTAAAAGTAGAAATCACTTTATTTCCGTTTTATTGACATTCATTATAAAATATACTCGTACAATTCTATTGGGACATATTGGGACACTCAAAATAAATTTCCCTAAATGGTGGGTGGGTTCCGAACTTCCGCACTTCGTTGTCTCTGCTAATCACCAATGTAAGGGTTGGGTGCCTTGGATAGTTAACACGATTTGGTGACGTCATCGTCGTCAACATTCTCCCCCCCACGAACAACACAATTGATCATTCTGGTTCATCTCGTCTTTGGTCATGTTGTACGTACATGGAAAGAGAAAACGATGAATGCATATGTTTGTTTATTGATTATAATGAAACAGAGAGCCAACAACATAAACTACTATAATTTTCGCGCTGTGTGCAATTATGGCTGTGCGATTCAGAGTAATTCGGAGTTAGGGTTACTGCGTAAGTAGTACGTGCGTGTAAGTAATGTGTTGCGTGCAATACCAGTTGACTCGGGCCAGAAAAGTGACGTCTCGTTGATTTCGGTGGATTGTGATTTTCGGGTAAGTATTATTTGAGCAATATTTACATTTAAATTGATTAGACTGTGTATTCCATTTTAATGATTAATTTATTTATTTATTTTTTGTTTATTTTAATTTATTTGGATTAAGAATGTTGTGATTTTGGTTTCGGTTGCATCCCTCGATGCAACGTGTAGTATGGATGTTGAGTTGACGACGTGTGTGTGTGTGTGTTTGCGCGTGTGTGTGGTTTAACTTCAGTGGTTGATGTTGATATCCAGAAGAATGGGTGTATGAGGAGACGGTTTGATGAATGTAACCTGTGTGTATGAGTGCGTGGACTATATTTGGTTTTGTTTTTTAATTTTATTGCGTGAATGGAAAAAGTATGCAAGTGCCTGCGTAAGTATGTTCATATGCCTGTATCGACATATGTACAAAGTTGCTCAGGTGGCAGCGGTTTGCACTTGCATATGGGTTAAGTTTCAGTTTTTTTTTTTTCAGCTTTCAATGTATTTTATTTTCTTAATCACTAACTCTTACATACTAACAAAAAATGCTTAAATGCTAGCTTACAATTACTTAACAATCTTATACTACGAGGGGCGTTCAATATATTCTCGGTATCGATATGAAGGAAAATGCGAATTCAATTCAAATTGTTTTTATTTTTCAATATAATCTCCCCTAACATCAATGCATTTGTTACATCTTGAGATAAGCTTTTTTAAACCCTCAAAAAAATAAATTTCCTCTTTCTCTGTAAAATACCCATTTATTGCCGACTTGAGTTCTTCATCATCCGAAAATCTTTTTCCACGAAGACATTTTTTCAAATCCGGAAACAGGAAATAATCACTAGGGCCAAGGTCTGGACTATAGGGTGGGTGTTGGATTTCTTCGAAACCACAATCTCGCGCAGCAGCCTTGGAAACTCGCGCCGTGTGAACAGGAGCGTTGTCATGAAGCAGCAACACACCCGCTGCCAGTTTACCCCGTCTTTTCTTTTTAATTTCCTCCCGCAAATTATGCAAAGTGGAAGCGTAGGATGTGGCGTTGATGGTTTCACCTTTTTTTTTGTACTCAATGAGCAAGATTCCCTTTGAGTCCCAAAAAACTGTGGCCATGAGCTTCCCGGCAGACGGAGTGACTTTGAACTTCTTCGGGGGGGGTGTTCCTTTTTTATGTCACTGCATGGACTCTTGTTTGCTTTCAGGGTCATAGTGGTGGACCCATGTTTCGTCCCCAGTAAAAATTCGATCCATAACACCGTCCGCGTTCTCACTACACATCTCCAAAAGCTCTCTACAGCATGCGATTCTCACTTTTTTCTGAGGCGCAGTGAGCATTCGTGGCACCCACCTTGCACTGACCATTGAAAGGTTAAGATGGTCATGAAGAATTGTGTGAATGGTACCAATTGAAAGCTTGGTAATCTCTGCCATCATTCTCACCTTTATTCGGGCATCCTCAAGAACAAGTTTTTCGACTTCTTTGATGCTTTCTCCCGTACAAGCAGTAGCCGGGGCGCCGGAGCGAGGGTCGTCTTCAGTGCTCTCTCTGCCTCTCTTGAACTCACTTGACCACTTTTGCACAGTTGATAATGAAGGTGCGGAACCCTGGTAAACAGCCACCATCTCTTCATGAATAGTTTTTTGACTTTTTCCTTGCTTAGTGAGATATTTAATTACAGCGCGATGCTCAATTTTCACCACCATCGTCTCAGTTGCCATTATGATTCTGTTTAACTAGAGATAAAACGCGAATTAATAATCACATTTATATGAAATTTTACATGAATGCACTAAAATAATAGTATTACTTATTAAATAAGTCAATTTATATATACAAGCACAGCTTCACCCTGATACCGAGAATATGTTGAACGCCCCTCGTAACTTACTGGCCCCACACAGGCACTCTAAGCTACTCTAAATTCTTATATCTATGTCTTTCGACTTCATTTACATTTTATTTGGAAATATTTATTTTATATACTTAGGGCTAAGAAAAAAATTTGATTACAAAAACTTAGCATATGGACAATTTTTATTTTTTATAAAAACTTAATATCTATCTTAAAAAACAACCTTAGTCTACTTAACCTACATACACAAAATACACATAAACACACTTAGACATTACCTATACACAATAATATACATATGTTAGTATATACATTTATATACACTAACGCATGTATATATTACTTAAATGCTAACCTAAACCTATGTAAGCTGGCCATCGCTATTTACAAAGCAAATATATTGGGCAGCCCTGCCTCATTAGTGAGGCTGGTCCATAATTGACGGAAACGACGACGAAACATCTTCTCCATCATTCAACCACCAGAAATGCTGGTGCTGCCGAACGACATCCCTCTTATCGCGATTCCCCACCGCCCTACTGAACCTGAGGCGATCCACACTGCCGTGTGCGACGTCTCTGTTGTAGTTGAGTCGCCTGTCCCCAGCTGTCCGAGCGACATGGAAGATTAACGCCACCACTGATCTATCCTGGATCAACCCTTTCTGATCTAGGTAGAGGAATGCTTCCGGTGGAACGAAGCTGTCAGAGCGCACACTCTCGTAGTAAAGGTAATTGGGGTAGTAAGCTCCAGATATCAGGTTATTCGTCGAGGTTATTGCTCTCGCAATGTGCCTTCGAGTCAGCTTAATTACGAAGTTGTCCACTCGTATTAGGTTCGCCCTGTTGTAAAGGACCTCATTAGGATACAATTTCTTGTACTCCGACTCTGGTGTTCTGTACAAGCGAAGACAAGGCCTAAGGCAAGCCCTCTCAAACACCCGAATCTTTTCCATTAAGCTTGCTCGTACATTGAACCACACGGGACACCCAAATACCAGCATGGGCCTGATAAGGGCCATGTAGCAGATCACCTTTACCCTCGCATCGAGTTGGCTGCTATAAAACAGTCTCTTTGTAAGGGCAAAAGCACCTTTAGCTCTGGCCAGAGCAGCATCTACATTTTTGCCAAAATACAGAAACTGATCTAGCCAGATTCCAAGGTATCTGACTACATTTCGACAGGCAAGAGGTTGTCCGTGTTTTCCAACGATAGAGAACTTTCGCCAATTTTTTCTGGTATCCCTAGAGGCTCCAGACAACGGCGTCCTAAAGAGAATGGTTTCCGACTTCTGAAAGTTGATTTTCAACTTCCAGTCATCGCAAAATCGTCTTATCTTATCGAAGTCACGCTGCAAGAAAGTATTAATGACCTCGATTTTTGGACCTGTTCTGTACGCTACCAAATCGTCTGCGTACGCAATAGTATGGGAAAGTGAACCTATCAAGTCGCTTGTATAAATGTTAAAAAGGATCGGCGAATTGACCGCGCCTTGCTGAAGACCATTTTTAATTTGAAATATTCCAACAGAAGTCACATCGCCATTTTTCACGATGAACTGTCTGTTGGTTAGCATATTATAAAGAATGTACAAGAGTGGTTTACTGATCCCCAACCGAGTCAGCTTATAGAAAAGACCCTCTAACCATACGGTGTCGAAGGCCTTCTCCAAGTCAACAAGGCAGGCACCAGTGCATTGTTTTTTGCCTTTATTCCATTGGATATCGGACACCAGTTTAGACGCGGCATGTGAGATATCATGTCCCGCCTTAAAACCGAATTGATTATCCGGAATTATATGTTTGTCCTCAACCCACCTAGACAGAGCTCTATTGATTACCTTTTCAAAAACCTTACTGATATTCGGAAGGAGACTTATCGATCGAAGATTCGCCGGATTGGATATATCCTTCCCCTTTTCGGGGATAGGTTGAACCACCGCCGTTTTCCAATGCGCTGGATAATGTGCATTCTTCACTGCATTATTAAACAAGGTGGTGTAGATGTCCACCGCTTCTAGAGGAAGATGTCGAAGCACGATGTTTGGGATACCATCGGTCCCCACTGATTTCTTAGCCCTGATTGTGTCGAAGATCTCATGGAGTTCCTCCTTCGAAATGAATGAGGGTAGGTCACCCTCTCTGGTAATGACATTATTTGCAATATTTTCGTCGCTAAACCGGGTGAAACCAGAGCCCTCGGATCGCCAGTTCCCTATTTCATTTCGAATGCAGAAGTCGTGCATGAAGACGCGATTGTCCAGGTCGTAATTAGGGCCAATGGTATCAGTGGCCTTGTATACTTCCTGGAAAGTCGCCCCTATGGCCTCAACCTTCTCGTGAGGATCCTCGATCACAAAAAAGTCGTCATCGTCAGCGCCCTCATTTGGGTCAATACCTGCTATTGTCGTTGTCTGTTGTCCGTGCTATTTTAAGTTTGATTTTCGTTTTGATTTTTCTCCGAAATAGTTTATTGATTTGCGGAAACATATTTGGGTTGCTGGTGTTTACAGCCCGAACCTTGTTGTTCCAATATGAACTTACAGAAATTCTGTAATTCTCTTTTATTAACGTTTGCACATTTTTAATCGACGACTTCAGTGTCCTAATCTCCGGGTCTTGTCTGTCAGTTAACTGTCTGTACAAGTTTTTGAGTCTTGACAGAAGTCTACTTTTCTGTCGGTGCAGTGCGTCAATAGTAGGATTGCGAAACAGGTCTTCGTTAGCCGTACGTCGATACCGCGGTATTGTAGTGTCCATAGTTTGTTTAATTGTCTCGTCCATTTGTTTTAGGTAATGGTCGATCTCCTCGTTTGACAAATTCCTATTGGACGGTGGGTGGAGCGTGTTCGAGGAGAGCGCTCTAGTCAAGTTTGCGGAGAAGCGTGTCCATCGAGTCTTACTGTAGTTGTAAGAATATCTTTGGACATACTCCTCCAATTCCGCAATTTCGTTGGGAACTGTAATTTCGGTGCTAAAACCGCAATGGTCGCTGTCAAACACGAATGTGCGCAGACAGTTTAGCGTTTGTAAATTCGTACCTGTCAGTCGTATACGTTCGTCATACAGCAGTAGATCCAAATAAGACCCGCCTCTGGGAAACGACGGGTTATCCGTCGCTTTAAGACTGAGTCTGTACATGACATCGTGCTGACCCCACCAATCGAGTAGTAGGTTCCCTCTAGTATTTGGCAAATTATTTCCCCAATCTCTATGTCTAGCGTTGAAATCCCCGCCGATTATAAAATAATTCTCCCCCGATTCCAGCCTCAGAAGTCGAAAAAGCGTGTCAAGCTCTGTAATAAATAGGGCGGATTGTGAAGCCTCAGGTGCATAAACAGAGGCCAAGTACAGCCGCTTTCCACTGCGGAGCGGGATGTAAATGACGACTGCCTCCAACACCCGGAACCTGCGCAACACGCCCTTGTACACTCTGTGAAATTTTATACCTTCTTTAATAAAGATAGCGACACCGCTTCCACGTTTGGATCTGGGCCGATTTCTTCTTCTAACAATATAATTATTGTACTCCAGTTTGTGATTATCGGTTAGTTTGGTTTCGCTAGCGAAAAGCACATCAGGAGTTTGGTCTTGTAGCAATTTAAACATCGCGGCTCTTCGTTCGATCCTAATCAGTGAATTAACATTCACCGCAAGGACCTTCAAAGTTTGCTCCACCATGTGAGTACCCATTACGACATGTGTTGCGTTAGGCCCGGCAGCAGCGCGTAGATCTGGTCAACCCGCTTGGCCTGTTCCTGTACTTGCTGTTGCAGCTGAGCCATCTGCCCTTGGATTGCGAGCAAGATGGCCAACATGTTAGGTGCAGCTTCCGTTGTTTGTGGCATTGACGCCGGAGCAGCAACAGTCGCTGTTGTACCGTAGCCCCCTACCTGACACCATTTGGGCGTAGGAAATTTGAGACGTGACGGTTGGTGTTTGAAACCTCGCAGGTGAACGTTTGACCTCCACCTTCTGCTGCCGAGCCAGTTTTGCTTTCTTTATGTCAGCGAACTTAGGACAACCCCGATAGTTTGCGGTGTGTCCCACGTTTCCACATAACACGCACGAGAGCTGCGACCTATCGGATGCTCCGTCAACACCCAGAGGACATTCTTCGGAACTGTGGTTCTTAGCGCACTTCACACATCGAGGCTGCATTTCAGTTCGACGCGGCGTGCCCGAACCTCTGGCAGCGAACGCATTGTATAACGCCTTCGCTCCGTTTTAATTTTTCCTAGTGAACCACCAGTGAACCACTAGGACATTGATACTCCTTAGACTATCCAGACGGCTTTCGGGACTGAGCTGCACCAGGAAGAACGGCAGACTCCGTTTCTCCCGCCTGGCTCTAGCTGTGGTAAATGGCTTTACCCCTACAAACTTGAGTCCCTCGCACTCCTTCTCTTTGAGCAGTGCCAGGATTTCCTCAGGGTCAGAAGACGGTTCCAACCCCTTCAGCAGCATCGATTGCCGCTTTGCACACTTCGGTGTGAATGAGAAGTGCTCCGTCGTCGTTTCCTTCAGGAGCTCTTTCACTTTCGCATAGCCCTCCACTGTATTACAGTGGATGGCATGACGATCGTTCCCCAATATTTTAATGTTAAAATTGTTACCAATGACCAACTTACACAGGTCCTTGGTTGCACTCACCTCTAATTTATAGGTATTAATAGGAGGTACCTTCTCCTTCTTCTTCTGCTGCTGCTGTTGTTGCTGTTGCTGCTGCTGCTGTTGTTGTTGTTGTTGCTGTTGTTGTTGTTGTTGGTGCTGCTGTTGCTTTTTTTTCTGCTGCTGTGGTTTCAGCTTTTGTTTTTGCAGCTGTTGCTGTGTCTGCTGCTGCTGTTGTTTCTGCTGCTGCTGTTTTTTTTGCTGCAGTTGTTGTTTCTGCTGCTGCTGGATTTGTTGTTGGGAGCTCGATACTTCCAATTGCTCCCTCTGCCTGCGTGCTGTTTGCCCTTGCTTAATAGCAAGCACTTCCTTTTCCAGCCTTTGTATGCTGCTGGTGATGTTGTTTATTTGCTCATCCTCATCCTCCGATTCGGATGCCGCTAGAGAGGCAAAGTTGTTATTGCCCCCCTCGTAATTGACCTCATCAGCCGTTAAAGCGTCATTTATTCTCTTTTTTGTAAGAATAGGAGGAGTTTTCAAACTCCTCCTCCTTTTAATGGCTTTCGCCACGGCACCGGCAACACTATATTTGCCTTTTTCCACTTCCGTTATGGGAAGAGCGGAGTGCTCTCCACCATCCATCTCGTTATTTTGTTTTGTTGTAAACACTTTAATTTTTCTTAAGTCTTTTTAAATAAATTAAATAATGAAAAGAAAAAAAACGTTCGCAGAGGCTGGGCAGCGAACCCACAACCCCGAGATTTGTCGTCCGCGTTTTTGCCACTTAGGTTACCGAACACTCGAGCAATTACTGAGTAAAAGTTTACTCCTTTTTTTTGCTTTTTTTTGTTTTTTGTCTTTCACACTGTGAAGCCGAACACGAAAAAATCACACGTCTATCCTCTGTCGAGGTCTATGAACGACTGCATATGGGTTAAGATGCGGGGTTGAATGGCCGTGCATTTTGACATTATTTTTGATTTTATAATAAATAGTTATATGTAAATAATTTTACGATGATTTTTTTTTGTTATTGATGGATATTGTGTGATGGTTTTAAGTTTGGTCTTAATTTTACGGAATGTGGTTGTAAGTTTATTATAAAAATTTAGATTAGGTATTTGTTGTGTAGTGAGCTATGGATGAAAATATGAAGTGAGTTATTGTATTTTGAAATATGTATTTGCATGTGTAGTTTAGATTATGTTGTTGTCTATTGATGATTGGAAGTGGGCATGATTTGGTTATTGGTCGTCGAAATTCGCCTGCCTGTGTTTTTTACCTTTACGACGATGTTGTCAGCTCCAGGGTATGTTTGCAAGATGCGGGCTAAGTTCCATTTCGCTGGGGGGAGTCGTTCGTCCTTCACCAGCACCAAGCCTCCGGTCTTGAGTTGAGGCTGGGGTTTCAACCACTTCGGTCGCTGTTGTAAACGACTCAAGTATTCTGTCTGCCACTGCTTCCAGAACATCTGCAGATGTGCCTGAATCGCTTTCCATCGGTCGGTGTAGTTTTGCTTTGTCGAGGCTAAATCTGGTTCAGGAACAGTGAATAAGGTTTCTCCTATCAAGAAGTGTGCTGGTGTTAGTGCGTTAAAATCTTCTGGGTCTTCTGTTAAGGGGCAAAGAGGCCTCGAATTTAGACACGCTTCAATTTGAGCTAAAAGCTTGGCGAGCTCCTCGAAAGTAAGTGTCCCATTACCTGTGATTCTTTTTAAGTGGAACTTTACACTCTTGACTCCTGCTTCCCATAAACCTCCAAAGTGGGGACAAGCTGGTGGAATGAAATTCCACTTGGTTCCCTGAGTTGCTAGCACATCCGCAATTTCCTTCCAGTCCTGAATTCCTTCTTTCATCAGGCGACGTAGTTCAGCATTTGCTCCGACAAAATTAGTCCCACAGTCCGTGTAAACGTTGGCACAAACTCCACGCCTTGCTGCAAATCTGCGAAAAGCTGCCAGAAACGCTTGAGTTGAGAGGTCGCTAACTGCCTCGAGATGTATGGCTTTTGTCGCCAAACAGATGAATATTGCCAAATAACCCTTGTGGCACTTAGCTCCTCTACCTTTCCAAGCACGAATATTAATTGGTCCTGCATAATCGATGCCGGTATTAGTAAAGGGTTTTGACACCGTCACCCTTGGGGCTGGCAACTCTCCCATTAGCTGTTGGGCGGTTTTGTTTCGAAACCTGTGACAAGTGGTACAACTGTTTATGTGTTTTTTATCTGTTCTTTTATGTTGGAAAATCCAGTATTTTTGCCTTAGGTATGCCATCATTAACTGAGTCCCTCCATGTAAAGTTATGATATGTGTTTCTTGTATGATTAATTTTGAAATTTCGTGTTTTGAATCCAATATTACAGGGTGTTGCTGGTCATACGATATGTTGGCGTGTCGAAGCCTTCCGCCTACACGAATGATTCCGTTGCCGTCTACAAAGGGATGTAAGGACCCCATACCCCTCGTTGTAAAAACTCTGGTCCGTGCCACCATAACCGTTCAGGGATTAACTCTGAGGGCAGTACTCCACGAGAAGCTAGGTCTGCTGGATTCTGATGGGTGGGGATGTGCTTCCAAGTAGATGGCCTTGTCAGCCTTTGTATTTCCCCCACTCGGTTTCCAACAAATGTTTCCCATCGTGTTGAAGGCGACTTGATCCAACAGAGGGTTATGGTGGAGTCCGTCCACGCGAACACTTCCTTCTCCGTCATATTTAGAATTCTTGTAACATGGTTTAGGAGTTTTGCCAGAATTACAGAATTACAAAACTCCAGACGTGGAATGCTGATGGTTTTGCCTGCTTTTGACCTACTGCTTCCATAGTTCGAAACCTTGATTCGAGAAATTGCTTGAATTCTGCAAAAGTGGCCAGTTCCTTGGCGTCTTCCTTGGCACCAAGCCTCTCCTCCCACATCTGTTGCGTTTTAATCGGCAATTTTTGAAGCAGTACATACACCAACACCGCATCCCAGTGCTGCTCTGGTGCCATCAAACTGTTCAGGCAGTGGACTACTTCAGTTGACGTATCCAACAACTCTTTGAGTGATTCAGCACGTTCTTGGATTATGGACGGTTGGTTGAAGAGACAATTGAACTGCGTGTTGACCAGATATCGTCGGTGATCATACCTGCCCTCCAAAATAGCCCAAGCCTTGGCATAGTTTCCTTTAGCGATAGGTAAATGTGACAAAACCCTCTCTGCCTCGCCTGACACACTAGTTTTAAGATAGTGCAATCTTTGAATATCTGACAAAGAGGAGTTATGGTGCACTAAGGAGACGAATAAATCCCGGAAACCACGCCAAGACTCATAATTTCGGGAGAAAACTGGAACGGGAATATGTTTGAGGCGTATATCTGCGTTGTGAGAAAGTGATGGTGATGAACTTATACCGTTGTTGGTGACATCGTCTTTAGTCCCCTTTGCTTTGTCCATTGCGTCCAGAAGATTACCCCTGTAGTCGAAGTATAATTCACGAATTTGCTCGAATACAGCTTCCACTTCAGAGCATTTGTCCTCTTCACCATCTAAATAGCTACCTAAACACTCCTCATACACACATTCTGCCGACTCCAAAGTTTTCTCCAAAATAGACAAACGGCCCGACAAATAATTTGCTGTCCTAGTACTTGCACCTCTTTTGTCGAAATTGGAAATATCCTTTTCTAATTGAGTAAGTATTCTATTTAACTTATTTTGTTTCATATTTTATTTATATATATTCTCGGTATCGATATGAAGAAAAATACGAATTCAATTTGAATTGTTTTTATTTTTCAATATAATCTCCCCTAATATCAATGCATTTGTTACATCTTGAGATAAGCTTTTTTAAACCCTCAAAAAAATAAATTTCCTCTTTCTCTGCAAAATACCCATTTATTGCCGACTTGAGTTCTTCATCATCCGAAAATCTTTTTCCACGAAGACATTTTTTCAAATCCGGAAACAGGAAATAATCACTAGGGCCAAGGTCTGGACTATAGGGTGGGTGTTGGATTTCTTCGAAACCACAATCTCGCGCAGCAGCCTTGGAAACTCGCGCCGTGTGAACAGAAGCGTTGTCATGAAGAAGCAACACACCCGCTGCGAGTTTACCCCGTCTTTTCTTTTTAATTTCCTCCCGCAAATTATGCAAAGTGGAAGCGTAGGATGTGGCGTTGATGGTTTCACCTTTTTTTTTGTACTCAATGAGCAAGATTCCCTTTGAGTCCCAAAAAACTGTGGCCATGAGCTTCCCGGCAGATGGAGTGTCTATGAACTTCTTCGGGGGGTCTGTTCCTTTTTTATGCCACTGCATGGATTCTTGTTTGCTTTCAGGGTCATAGTGGTGGACCCATGTTTCGTCCCCAGTAACAATTCGATCCATAACACCGTCCGCGTTCTCACTACACATCTCCAAAAGCTCTCTACAGCATGCGATTCTCACTTTTTTCTGAGGCGCTGTGAGCATTCGTGGCACCCACCTTGCACTGACCTTTGAAAGGTCACCATCCAAATGGAAAGCGTTCATCGGAAACCGAGTCTCTCAGATCCAACGACTCACCAATCCAGAAGAATGGAGGCACATCCCATCAGAACTAAATCCAGCCGATTTGGCATCACGAGGTGTTTTTCCATCCTCAATTATGGGAAACGAGTTATGGTGGCATGGACCGGAATTCCTGAGGCATCAGTGGGATGCCAAAATACCTAACCAACCAGCATATTGGGACACTGACGAGGAGGTTCGACCTACCAAGGTTCATTTTTCAGCAGAGAAAAATACCATCGACGTGATCAAAGATCTCTTAGCCAAGTGTTCGACTCTGAAAAAGGCGACTAGGGTCGTACCGTGGTGCCTACGAATGCGTCGAAGTGAGGAAGAAAAGAGGCCAACGTATCTCACTACACACGAGCTTCAAACCGCATTTATGAAATTGGTTTTTGGAGCACAGCAGGAGATGTTTCAACAGGGCGACAAGCAGAACCAGCAAAAGGGCTACGCAGCACTAAACCCATTTGCAGACGAAAGCGGAATTTTGCGTGTCGGTGGTAGGCTCGCTAATTCTGCTCTTTCGTATGACAGAAAACACCCAATACTACTACAACCAAAACATCGGTTTACGGAGCTAGTGATCGAGGAGGCTCACATGAAGACCTTACATGGTGTTTGTAATTCAGTTGGCCGAAAAGAACAAAGGGAGAAAAAGTTAGCACTGTATTCCTCCAACTGCGTTATTTTTTCTTAGCTCCGTATTAACGCGAGAAAAACTAAACCGCTCGCTTGTACATTATAGGTAGAAATCACTTTATTTCCGTTTTATTGACATTCATTATAAAATATACTCGTACAATTCTATTGGGACATATTGGGACACTCAAAATAAATTTCCCTAAATGGTGGGTGCGTTCCGAACTTCCGCACTTCGTTGTCTCTGCTAATCACCAATGTAAGGGTTGGGTGCCTTGGATAGTTGACACGATTTGGTGACGTCATCGTCGTCAACACATGGAAACACACAAAAGATGGTAGAATATTTACGGCAAAAGTTCTGGATATTAAGGGTAAAAAATATGGTAAAGAAATATATACATAGCTGCAATATATGTTATAGATTCAGAGCAAAACCGCTGGTGCAACTTATGGGGAATCTGCGTGAAGCAAGGTCAACCATATCAAGGCCGTTCACTTTTACTGGGGTTGATTATGCAGGCCCGATTGAGATTAAAACCTGGATATTTTGCAATCTTTTTGTGCATGGCAGTAAAAGCAGTTCACATAGAACTGGTCAGTGATATGACAACGCAAGGAATTCTCGCGGCATTTCGACGGTTTGTAGCACGGCGAGGGCTATGCAGGGAGCTGTTCAGCGATTGTGGCACGAACTTTAAAGGAAGTGACAACGAATTAAGAAAGCAGTTTACTGAGGCCAAGGTGAGTTGGGCACACATCGCAGAAGTTCAGGCAAACGATGGAACAAAGTGGGATTTCATTCCCCCAGCTTCTCCTCATTTTCGTGGATTGTGGGAAGCAGGAGTCAAGTCGGTGAAATTCCATTTGAAATGAGTTGCAGGCAATCAAAGACTTACCTTCGGGGAACTGACGACGCTGTTGACGCAAATCGAGGCGTGCCTCAACTCAAGACCCTTGTGCGCTCAGTACGACGACATTAACGACTATCAGTCCTTGACACCCATTCACTTCCTCATCGGAGAACCTTTGCTAGCTCCTCCACAGCCAGAATATCAACTGGAAAGAATATCTCATCTCGAAAGATGGAAAAGAGTCCAAGCTCTTACTCAATCATTTTGGAGAAAATGGAGGAGTGAGTATCTGTCCAGATTGCAGCAACGCCCAAAGTGGACAAAAGAGGTAGTTACACAGCCTAAAGTTGGTGACTTGGTATTGGTCAAGCATGAGCGACTTCCACCTTTGAAATTGAGCCTAGGCCGAGTTATACAAGTTCATCCAGGTCCTGACAAATTGATAAGGGTGGAAACTCTCAGAACCGCAACGGAAGAATTCAAACGGCCAATCACAAAAATTTGTCTACTGCCAAACAACACTTCGAACGCTAACGTAGAACACATAACGTCCAAATAAGATAACAAAAATCTCAACAACACTTACAATCGAGCGATTTAAAAGCGAACATCAAAGAAACAATGAACACTACCATCAGGATTAAAATCAACAATAATACACAAACTACGCATTACATTACAAGTTAGCAACACTATCTACTCTTATCTACACAACAAACTATACAACACATTAAAATTAATGAAACAAATCAAATAACACAAAACATAGCTGGAGTCATTTCAAAAGTCCAAACAACACAACACAATATAGAATTAAATTCACATTTACTCATACAACTCAACACAAAACGACACTAAATCAATACATTTCTACCTACATTCTATCTTTAACTCTACCACAACACGAAATAATAATGCCTTCAAATAATAATAATGTCTTTCATAATAAAAACAAAATATAATTAAAAAAAAAATCAACACGAACTTGTGCCCGCCACTGTTACCTCACTGCGACAAACGGCTTTTGTAATTTTGTATGGCAAAATATTCCATCAACTCCATGCATACAAAAGCACAAACGAAAGCAAAAACAAAAAAGATGCACTGGGTGACACACACACACGTACTCACACACACTTGACGCGATCGCCGAAAACTTAGAACCCACATTAAACACAACAACAACTCATGAATGAAAATGGATAATATAATAACACATGATTTATAGTAACTAATTGCAGAATAATATAATAATTGCTAATAGTTAATAAAAACACACTTACCTGTTATTCTAAACACATAATTACACTAAAAAAGTAAACTTTCATAAACACAAAAAACGAACACGCACATATTATTATGAATGAATTCATGTTGGAGTAATTCATGTTTTGTTCCATTTCTTGTTGGTGCTGTGTGCACGCATTAATACTATCGATGAACTTTTCAAGTCCTATTGGGAGATTGAAACACATGAAACCGCTTCGAAGTTTCCAACAGTTGAGGAAATTGAGCACAGAAGGGTTTTTATATTCTGGAATTAAAACTGTATCGAAATCCCCATCTAAGAAAACAATACATTGAATTTATTAATGAATACATTCAACTCAATCATATGTCGCAAATAGATTCTGACGTTCTCAATAGAAATCACTTCTTCCTTCCGCACCATTGCGTTACCAAAGCCGATAGTACTACCACCAAACTTCGCGTAGTATTCGACGGCTCCGCCAAATCTTCGACAGGGCTTTCATTAAATGATATTCTTATGGTAGGCCAAACCATTCAAGATGATTTATTTAATATTCTAATTCGTTTTCGAATGCATCGTTTTGCAATCACGGCTGATGTGTCGAAAATGTACCGCTGTGTACGATTTCAGCCACCTGACGATAACTTGCAACTAATCCTATGGAGAGAAAATAAGAATGACCAATTGGGAATTTTTAAACTAAACACCGTGACATACGGAACTTCTTCAGCATCCTTTCTGGCTATACGTTCAATGATTCAGTTGTCATTAGACGAACAGATCAATTTTCCTATTGGATCTAAAATTATACAAAATTACGTTGATGACTTATTAACTGGAGCAAACACCCTTAAAGAAATTGTTGAAATCAAAGATCGTTAGCGTACAACTACTTTGTTCAAATTCTCGAGTTACGCCAGTGAAAACTGTCTCCATTCCCCGACTGGAACTATGTGCTGCCCTCCTGTTATCAGAGTTAATACAACGGATTCGAATAATCCTTAAACTAGAAACTTACAATGCATTCTGCTGGAGTGATTCCACTATAGTTTTGTCATGGCTACAATCCAATGCTTGTAACTGGAATACATTCGTTTCGAACAGAGTAGCTAAGATTCAAAACCTATCGGCACATACTGTTTGCCGACACGTCCCTACGAATTTGAATCCAGCTGATTTAATTTCGCGTGGTGTTTCTCCTAAGAATCTGATACAGCTTTCTATTTGGGTCTCAGGCCCCGAATTTTTACTAGAAAACGAGGAGCGATGGCAGATACTAAGTCAATTTGAAAATTCTTCCAGAAGGACGAACCACTAATGCCACTGTTTTGCTTGCTGCTTGCTGCTTGCTCAGAAACGGAGATTTGTCTACAGGCTGTAAGTTTCTTAATTCGTTCTCCCAAATAGTCAGAGTATTCGCGCATATGCTGCGTTTCTATTACAATGTGAGGTCAGATATTGATAACCGCAAACTGGGTAAGTTAACTACCAAGGAACTGGATTTGCGATTGAAGTACCTTATTCGGATGATACAAAAAAATGAATTTTCTGAGGAATACAGGTGATTATCATCTAATCAATAAGTAAAAGAGACAAGCAATTTGAAGTCCTTAACACCTTTCCTGGATGAATTTGGAGTTATGCGAGTTCGTGGACGTCTTCAAAATTCTTCCTTATCATTTTAAAGTAAACATCCGATTATACTTCCTAGGACTCATCCATTTACCTCAGCTATAATTAATCATTTTCATATTAAGAATATGCATGCTGGGAGTCACACTTTATTGGCTGCACTCAGACTGGAGTTTTTGCCAATTGGAGGCAAACATACCATAAGGATGGTTATCAACAAATGCATTCGTTGCTACAAGGCTCGTCCAATGGTCATGCAGCAGTTACAAGGAAATTTACCATCTCAGCGACCGATTTTTGTGGACCGTTTTATGTTCTGTCCACTTGGAGCTAGCGACTGATCTTTCCTCTGCTGCATTTTTAGGTGCTCTTAAAAGGTTTATTGCCAGACATGGCAAGCCGCAAACAATTTTTTCCGACAATGCTACTAATTTTATGGGAGCGAACGCTGAATTGAAGGAACTGCAACATTTATTTCATTTTCAAGCACACATTGACTCGGTATACCAAACTTGTCTTAATGATGGAATTCAGTGGAAATTCATAAGTCATAGGTTGACAGAGTATCAACATATTGAGTGATTATATTAGATGGTGAATTAGATGGTGAATATAATCACTCAATATGTTGATATTGAAGTCAACTTATGACTTATATATTTCTACGTTGTAATGCAAGATATTTAGCTCATCATTCACATATAATCATATACATATACTCGCATTACTATGTACGCATACAAATAGTCCGGTTCAAATAGATTTCAATGCAAATTGTACATTTTGCATAATATATATGTATGTAAGTACACACTGTAACAACTATATACTAGTATCTCAGCCATTGTGTACCTCGGTCGATTGCACACCAACACCAGTGCCAAAGGAAATTTTTCGCACTAAAGCCAAAACAAATTCAGATTGCCCAGCAATTATAATAACATTTTCTTCAACAGCTGATAAAAGTAAATTTCTGAAATCCATAAACTGTGCATACAAGAAAACAAAAAAGTCGCTTTATTTACATAATGTTGGCTGCCATGTCAATCTACCTCAATGAAAGTCTTTCTGCAGCCAATCATGCAATCTATCGGAAAGCATTCCAATTAAAACATCAAAAGCAGCTGACATCTGTATTCACCCGAGGTGGGCGTATTTATGTGCGTGTGAAACCAAACGAAAAAGCTTTTTTGGTACGAGGGGCGTTCAATATATTCTCGGTATCGGGGCGAAGCTGTGGTTGTATATATAAATTGACTAATTTATCAAGTAATACTATTATTTTGGTGCATTCATGTAAAATTGCATATAAATGTGATTATTAATTCGCGTTTTATCTCTAGTTAAACAGAATCTTAATGGCAATGGTGAAAATTGAGCATCGCGCTTTAATTAAATTTCTCACTTAGCAAGGAAAAAGTCAAAAAACTATTCATGAAGAGATGGTGGCTGTTTACCAGGGTTCCGCACCTTCATTATCAACTGTGCAAAAGTGGTCAAGTGAGTTCAAGAGAGGCAGAGAGAGCATTGAAGACGACCGCCGCTCCGGCGCCCCGGCTACTGCTTGTACGGGAGAAAGCATCAAAGAAGTCGAAAAACTTGTTCTTGAGGATGCCCGAATAAAGGTGAAAATGATGGCAGAGATCACCAAGCTTTCAATTGGTACCATTCACACCATTCTTCATGACCATCTTAACCTTTCAAAGGTCAGTGCAAGGTGGGTGCCACGAATGCTCACAGCGCCTCAGAAAAAAGTGAGAATCGCATGCTGTAGAGAGCTTTTGGAGATGTGTAGTGAGAACGCGGACGGTGTTATGGATCGAATTGTTACTGGGGACGAAACATGGGTCCACCACTATGACCCTGAAAGCAAAAAATTGAGTCCATGCAGTGGCATAAAAAAGGAACAGACCCCCCGAAGAAGTTCAAAGTCACTCCGTCTGCCGGGAAGCTCATGGCCACAGTTTTTTGGGACTCAAAGGGAATCTTGCTCATTGAGTACAAAAAAAGGTGAAACCATCAACGCCACATCCTACGCTTCCACTTTGCATAATTTGCGGGAGGAAATTAAAAAGAAAAGACGGGGTAAACTCGCAGCGGGTGTGTTGCTTCTTCATGACAACGCTCCTGTTCACACGGCGCGAGTTTCCAAGGCTGCTGCGCGAGATTGTGGTTTCGAAGAAATCCAACACCCACCCTATAGTCCAGACCTTGCCCCTAGTGATTATTTCCTGTTTCCGGATTTGAAAAAATGTCTTCGTGGAAAAAGATTTTCGGATGATGAAGAACTCAAGTCGGCAATAAATGGGTATTTTGCAGAGAAAGAGGAAATTTATTTTTTTGAGGATTTAAAAAAGCTTATCTCAAGATGTAACAAATGCATTGATGTTAGGGGAGATTATATTGAAAAATAAAAACAATTTAAATTGAATTCGCATTTTCCTTCATATCGATACCGAGAATATGTTGAACGCCCCTCGTAAATTCTATACACAACTTGGATTCATTTGCCGCCATCGAATAATATGATTAATATCAACTTCACTTGTAAGCTACAATTTTAGTATTCCTTTCTGTATGTCACTATTCACTTTTCACTATTCTGTTTGTGTTTGAGTCTCTTATTGAGAGGGCAATTTTCCGTTGGTACCATTAATGGGTGATATCGGCGGAAATCTATCCGTAGACAATGGCTCAAATGATAACCTGCGCGTTCTTCTTAAAATCTTTTGTGAACAGCAAGAAGGCCTTAGAGTATGCCACATTAATACACAAAGTTTATCGGGGAAAATTGACGAATTTAGATATCTGTTTGTTGGTTCCCGCCTTGATGTTGTGTGTGTATCTGAGACGTGGTTTGATCCGAAGGTAAGTGACGACCCATACTCCATGTGCGGTTATAAGATCTTTCGCGCTGACAGGAAAAATAGAATCTGTGGTGGCGTTGCTATTTATGTTCGTGATAGTTTAACTGTAAATCCTCTGTTTGGGTCACCGCCCGATAGTGATTTTCAGTATTATTTTATAGAAATTGAAAAAAGGAAATGCCTGTTTGGTGTCGTTTATAGACCCTACAATAATATTGACCTGTCATCCCTCTTTGACTTATTAGAAAATTATTCGTCGTTATACTTGCGAACTATTGTGTGTGGTGATTTTTATTGTAATATTCTTGAAAATATGAGATCGTCACTTTTTATTGATTCCATTAAAATGCTTGGTCTTGATTTTATAGATTCGACCATTCCAACGCACTTTACTGGTTCCAACAGCACACTCTTGGACATCTTTATTACCAGTGATTGTCAAGAAGTGTTCTTTACCCAGGTTTCCGCTCCTGTTTTTTCTAAACATGACCTCATCCTTGCCACTTTTAATCTAGTCACCAGTAACAAACAATCGGTCTATACATTCAGGGACTTTAAAAATCTTAATGTGGAGCAACTTGAACAAGACCTTATTTGCCTTGATTGGCATAACGTATTTTTTGAAACATCGGTCGATGCCCAAGTTGAATTTCTCCATCACGTAGTTTTACAGCTCTTCGATAAACATGTTCCTCTAAAAAGGAAAGCTGTCAAATATAATAACATCAAGTGGTTTACCTCTGAAATTGTTGAGCTAAGAAACCAGCGTGATGCTGAATTCAAAAAATGGAAACGATTTCGAATTCCCGAATACTATGACAGCTATCGGTTGTTACGTAACATAGTCAACTCGAAGATTAAAGAAGCCAAACGTCGCTATTATGCTAAGCACTTCGATCATAAACTTCCAACCAAAACACTTTGGACAAATTTACGTGAATTAGGTGTAGGTAGTAACTTGAAGTCCATGGTAGACCAGGTCGATCCTAACGAACTAAACAAAGAATTCGCTAAAGTTCAGTCGAAGTTCCGCCCAAATAGAAACAATATCCAAACGCCACACGCTGGCTTATTCGAATTTGGCCGAGTGGAACAAATCGACGTTGCTAGAGCTGTGCTAAAAATCTAACGCTGTTGGTGTCGATAACATCCATCCAACTTTTATTAAATTAATATTACCCTAATATACTTCCAGCTTTAACATACGAGTATATTTTCAATAATATAATAACAAGATCCACTTTTCCGTGTGCTTGGAAGCAAGCTAAAATTATACCAATCCCAAAAAGGAAAGCAGTAGGCAACTCGTCAACTGAATATAGACCTATCGCTATACTTCCATATTTGTCAAAAGTATTTGAAAAAGTTATACACCATGAAATATCAAGTTTTCTTCAACAAGAACAAGTTCTTTGCTCCTACCAGTCTGGATTTCGGAAACACCACAGCTGAACATCAGCGCTTCTAAAAGTATCCGACGAGCTGCAATAGACAAAAAACAAATCACCCTTATCGCTCTCCTAGATTTTTCTAAGGCCTTTGACACCGTTGATCATGAACTACTTGTATCAAAATTGATGAACTTCTCTACATCAGCCGCTAATCTCATACGGTCCTATCTGGTTGAAAGAAAACAAGCAGTTCATGTAAGCAATGCTGTGTCTTTTCGCAATTTTTATTAACGATCTTCCTAAAAGCATTAACAATTCTAATTTTCACATGTTTTCTGACGATATCCAGCTCTATTTAAACTTTGAGAATGATCTTATTGATCATGCTGCTTTGAAATTTAATGATGACCTAAAACGTATCCATTACTGGGCAGATGAAAACCTTCTGCAGCTTAACCCAAGAAAAACGAAGTGTCTTCTCATAAATATAAACCCCTTATCTTTTATCAACGTTCCTTCAGTATACCTTGGTAATGAACCTATCGAATTTGTAAACAAAGCCAAAAATCTTGGTATTTGGTTCAATACAAAATTAACCTGAGACGACCACGTTTGCTCAGTTGTGGGAAAAATATACGGATGTCTTAGAAATCTCTCCCAAACTCAAAGCTTCACTCCAGTAAATACGAAGCTTATGTTGTTCAAGGCCGTGCTCATTCCTCTGATAACATATGGCTGCGAAGTTTTATGTTGCACCGGCGCCTTTGCCAGACGTAAGCTCATCATTGCTTTTAACACGTGTCAGCTTATACCAAAAATATTCTTGGTTGCACACTTGATCGATATTTTGACTACTGCACAATCAAATATCTACACAGGATTATAATCAACCAACAACCCCAATACTTATATGATAAACTAAGGTTTTCGCATTCAAGTAGATCTTTAAGTTTAATTGTACCTCGTGTTGCTTATCAAGTTACCGAACGACAGTTTTTCGTTCACGCCATTCGCCTTTGGAATTCACTCCCCCTTAATATAAGGCGACTCTATAATACAAATAGCTTTGGTGAAACTCTCTTTCGACATATAGCAGACAACTAGCAGGAATACTGAACATAAATTTCACACCATACAAATATGTACTCGTATTTTATTTTAATTGTTCAAGAAAGCTTATAATTTTTTTTTCTCTCTCTTTGTACTCAAATTTATTTTAATCAGATGTTAATAATTTTAAAGTTTACCTTATTGAGAAAGAATTATAATTTTAGTTAATCTTAAATCACTTATTAATTGTATCACATTTATAGCTTAAAGATCTGAATGGTCTATTATAAATGTCGTTGTTATACTGTAATAAAAATACTGAAATACTGAAAAAAAAATCACGAAAAATCCATATGTAAAATTGGTTCAGCGACTCGCTCATTGGATAAGTTTTGAGTAGACTGAGCTACAGATAAAATGCTTTTTTGCTGCGAATTTTCTGAAAAACTTTCCATATTACAAATAAATTTAATCTAAAAGTACTTCAACTACCACTCAAACTATGTTAATTTTCAAAAGTATTGTTCACATTCATGCAAATTGTCGAACTTACAAAATAAAATACAAAATACACGCGGTATAGAACTTTTTTCAGATAGACTATGAACAATGCTTTTGAATGAAGAAATTGGGGATGCAAAAAGATTTGGTGTTTGCGCGTCAATGCCAAACCTATCTATTTCTACTAAAATAAAATAAAATTAGATACATTTTATTTAACAGTTTCAAATGGAGAAGATTATGATAGGAAGACAAAAAAAAGGAAGAGGAAGAGGAAGAATATGTAATTTGTTTCGCCGTACTAATGTAGCTTTATAACATTGCATTCGTTGAGATGTTGTAAACGAAGTTCTGATGGTAACACATTAAGAAGATACAATACATATATCATTAAGCACTAGACATGACACACCGCACAGAACGCTGGTAAGTCATCTCTATTCAGAAAATAATTTAGCTCGCCCTTCAGCTTTAATATAATCATCAAATGCAATAACATACAATAGTTTATAAAACAAAAAATCAAAAAAGCTTGCCTTTCCTGCCGTCTGCCTAGTTGACAAAACATAATTTGTTTGCATATAACACTTTGAAAATTTAATATTCCATTAACACAAATGCGATAAATACTGTATATTGATAAATACAAAACTTAATAATATGGGATTCCTGAAATTTGAAAACTTTCGCTAATTATATGGCCCGTATAGGTTAGTACCAGACTACAGTATTGGTATAGTTTTTGAACATAATCTTAAGCACGTAATCAATTTGAATTTTAATGGTACGAATAAAGAGAGGTGACAATATAGTTTCCAGCATTATCATATAATTTGGCATATTTGGTGGTAGCCGAAAAATTCGCTTTATTTAGTAACGGTGAGCCTCTCTACATTTTCATATTGTTTCACTCCCCATATTAATGCTGCGTAAAATAAAATTGATTCCGATATCGCCTCAAAAACTCGGAATTTGCTACTATGTGCAATACTTTTATTACGAAAGCATCTACTCTACGACGAAATGATTACGCTCATAGCCTTTATCAGCTTCGCCTTCTGATACTTCTCCATACTTAAACTCCGAGATATAATTTCTACGGCCTCACCATTAAAATACCATTTTTCATTTACAGAGTTTCTGTCTCCCCCGTTCTTGAAATTCATAATTTTTGATTTCTCCAAATTCACTACCAGATTCCAAGGCTCACGGTATTTAGAAAGACGGTTGATCATTAGCTGCAATGAATCAGGAGAAGACGCCTAGAGCACGATGTCGTCTGCGAATAGCAGTGCCTTGATTATATGACCCGCGTATTCGATACCACACGGTAAACAGTTTACGAGATAATCAATGAACAAGGCAAACAAAGCTCATAGTACAACCCTGTCTGCTATCACTCAGACCTATCTTCACCGTTCCAAACTGCCGCCATTGTGTCAATATATAAGTTTTGCATGACTCTGCCAAATTTTATTGATATACCAATGTAATAGAGCTTGTAGAATACAGCCTGTCTATCAACCGATCAAATGCTGACTTGAAGTCTACGAAAAACGCATATAGCTTTGTTTTAGATGATTGCAAATTCTGACTTGAATTTGCTTGGTTGAAAAGCTGATTCGATAAAAAGGTTGATAGGAAAAAAAAATGATTAAAATACAAGAAACCCGTTCGCCTTCTAAAGTTATATTCTTCTTCTTTTCTTTTTTTAATTTATTTGTTTGACAGGTGGTATGAGATTAAGAAAAAAAATAAAACATGACTGTAACTGTCGAGGGTTATCTCTTTCTTTATTAAAGGTGAATTGACATTTAACATTCCCCCGGCAATGACAACATGGTTGTTATGAAAAACCATAATAATAAAATATTATCATGTACATAATATTTATAAGTATTATATGTTTAATGAAATAAATTCTATGAGGATTTATGTATATGATCTCTGCTGCTTATCGCTGCTCGAAGAGGTTGTTAGGTTGCTTGTTTTGCCATTTTGTTCGAATTTGCATGCTGGACAAGACATCTTCCTTGAATCGTTTCCAAAAGTGCTGAACCATTTGTTCCATTAGTTGATGTCGTTTGGTTGGATTTAATTCTGATGGTGGTTGAGGTCGTGATAAAAGAGCATTGCCCGTAAGAAAATACCCTGGTGTTAATGCTGTGAAATCGTTTGCACTGTCACTGATTGACGAGATCGGGCGTGAGTTTAGTACAGCTTCAATGCGAGCCAAGACAGTTGAAAATTGTTCGAAGGTGAGTTTCGAATTTCCAATGACTCGGTTTAGATGAAATTTCATTCTTTTTACAGCTGCTTCGACCAATCCACTGAAATGAGGTGCTCCTGGTGGGCTAAAATGCCATTGAATATGTCGATTGGTTAATGCTGGGATGATTTCACTTTTGATTGATTGAAGAGCGTCGTTGTAAAGTCGTTGATTATAGTTGTTGGCACCAACAAAATTGGTTCCACAATCTCTGAACACATCATGACAAAATCCACGACGGGAGACAAATCGATCGATGGCATGCAGAAATGTTTGCGTTGTTAGATCACCAGCTGCTTCCAAATGGACCGCTTTCGTGGTCATGCAAGTGAAAACAGCCACATAGCCCTTGTATGATGTTTGGCCACGACCCTTTGAAGCACGCATGTCATATGGGCCCGCATAATCAACGATAGTCGAGGCAAATGGTCTTGAGGTTGTATTGACACGAGCAGTGGGTAGTGTGGCCATTTGTTGTTGTGACATAACTGGACGCGCTTTGAAACAAATGACACATTTGTAAATGAAATGGCGGACGAAATTGCGCATATCAAGAATCCAATAAATTTGCCGAATTTGATTGACCGTTACTTGTGGTCCACCGTGTAACGTAAGACGGTGATAATAATCGGTAATTAACGTTGCAATATGACTTTTCGAAGGCAAAATTATTGGAAATTTTTCTTCGAATGACATGAATGCATTTTGTAAACGACCGTTGACACGAGGAATGTTGTTGTTGTCAATGAATGGGTTAAGTTGGTGCAATGCAGCACCTGCAAGTGCAGGAAAACCAGCACCTGCTTGGTTTTTGATCTTGAATCGTTTTGAGCTCAGTGGAGAATTCACTGGATGGAATCCAGCGAGTAAGTGCATACTCACTGTGATGAATTTCAATGACTGTGAGCGGAGCGACTTGTTGAATGAGTTGTTTTGTTGGAAGTGATAGTGGCATATGCAACGGCACGACGAAGACGATTGAAATTTGAAAAACGTTGGATAAGTCTGTTGACACTTGACACTTCTTTGATGTTGAGGTTGATTGACTTTAGCTTTGAACGAAGTTCATTTCTATCATCTTCATGAAGTTCGAATGGTGAGTTTGGCCAATCAGATTGAGGCAATGAAAGAACAGTTGTGAATCGCGGAGCTCAGAAAGGCTTAGACCACGACTATTAAGATCAGCGGGGTTTTCATGCGTCCGGACATGGTGCCATTGTACAATTTCAGTTGACGAAAGAATTTTATGAATTCGATTACAAACAAAAACTGCCCATCGATTTGGGTCTCCTCGAATCCATGACAAAACCACGCTGGAATCGGTCCACATAAAAACTTCATTGAATGAAAGTCTCAATGATTTTTTGATCAGTTCAAGCAACCTGACAGCTAAGACAGCACCACACAATTCAGCGCGAGGTGTTGTTAATGGCTTACGCAATGGTGTCAGTTTGCTTTTAGCGATGATCAGACTCACATGGATTTGGTCGTTTGCGTCGACGGTTCGAAGATAGATTGATGTTGCGTATGCTTTGCTTGATCTGTCGCAGAACACATAAAGCTGATTATTTATGTTGCTTGATGATGTGATGACCCAACGAGGAATTTCAATTTCTTTGATAAATTGAAGTTGATCGATAGTTTTAGTCCATTCTGACTGAAGTTCGGGAGACGTTACGATGTCATCCCAATCAAATTTGCTCTCCCACAATTTATTCAAAAATATTTTTTCCTTTGTGACAAATGGATTGAGCCATCCAAGTGGGTCGAACAAGCGAGCTACTGTTGATGAGCCATTTCGATCTGTGAGATGTTTGGGAGTGGGAAAGTTGACGGAAAATGTAAATAAGTCTTTGTTACTTGACCATCCCAAGCCGAGCGCTTTGATGGCATCTTCAGCATTAAATAAGCATGACGTGTTTTGGTCGTGATATTCGGTGGGAATTTGTCGAAGAATTTCATTCGAATTGCTAGTCCATTTACGGAGTTCAAAACCGGCATTTCTGAGGACTTGAATTAGAAGTTGAATCATTTTTATGGAGTTCTCGATGGTCTCGCTACCGGTTGTTACGTCATCTACATAAGTTTCAAGTTTAAGTGCTGTGTACACGGCTGGTGAATTAGCCTTGATTTGTTCAGCTACTATATGAATGGTTTTGATTGCTTGATGGTGATTGATTGCCGGTGATGGTGCAAGGCCAAACGTAACAGTTTGTAGAGCATATGTCTGAATGTTTGAATTTTCGTCATCTTGCCACAAAATGTACTGATAGTGAGTGTCGTGCGGGTGGATATCAATACAACGGTACATTTTTTCCATGTCCGCAATGAAAACATATTTGTACGTACGCCAATTCAGAATGATTGAGACCAAGTCGGCTTGTAAAACGGGACCGGTAGTCAAAATATCATTTAATGATTTTCCTTTTGTCGATTTCGCAGAACCATCAAACACTTGACGAAGTTTTGTCGTGATACTTGTTTCTTTCATTACGGCATGGTGGGGCAGATAAAAATGTTTTTCGTTAATCTCACGAACGAGTTTAACTTGATTGAGCTTTTTGTGTTCGTTGAACACCTTGAAGTATGCTTCCTTAACTTCCTTCCCCCAACTGAATTGATGAATCAAAATACGATTTAAATGGGAGCCGCACCATGAACTTTCCATTTGATTGGCGTGTGGTCGTTTGTTCATAAAACCTTTCTGTCCATTCATCCTCTTTCGACAATGTCTTTTCTTTTGGTATTTCCTCTAGTTCATGGAATTTGGTTAAATATCCACCAATTTCGATTGTCGAGAAGTTATGACATTCAACCAATGAAAATGTAAGAATATGATTTTGTTGACACAATTCTCGAAATAAAATCCATCCCAAAGTCGTGCATTGAGCGACAGGCTCACCGAATTCACCCTTGCTTAGACCTTCCTCAATGATTTTTCCATAAACATCGCCGGCTAACAATAGATCAATTTGACCGGGAGTCGCATAATGAGGGTCAGCTAGTGGCAGGTTTTGGAGATGGGGCCACGGTTTTGTTATAACTGAGTGCAAGGGTAATGCTGTCGTAATCGATGGAAGAACAGCAAAATTCGAAGTAAAATTAAATTTTGGATTGATTATCGAATGAACATTGAGACTCAATCCCTTGTCGGCGACTTTGTATCGAGTTTCGCCCATGGAACGATAACCAATGCAGAATGGGATGAATGCTAATTTTAATCGCTGAGCAGCGCGCTCTGTTATAACTGATTGTTGTGCTCCATTATCGACTAAAGCCCGAAGTCGAATGAATTGACCGCATGCGTCAAGTTCATTTACAATTGCTGTAGCAAGAAGAACCGTTGAATGAGTGTTCACTAAATTATTTGAAACGATTTGCGGATAAACTGTCGGTGCATGATTCAGTTGGGATAAAGTCGAGGTCATATTTGGATTTTGAAATGAAGCGGCATTCGATGAAAAGTTTGATTTATTAAAATGCAAAAGAGTGTGATGTCGACCACCGCAAGTGAAACAAGTTTGTTTGCTAGTGCATTGCGGTGATGTTGAATGACTGAGGCAATTGAAACACAATTTCTTTTGAATAGCAAAATCTTTACGTTCAAATGGTGACCATTGCAAGAATTGATGACACTTGTGTAAAAAGTGAGGGCCTTTGCATTTTTCAATTGGACAAATAATTGATTTTTTTGATACATGAAAATTTCGTATTTCTTTTCGACCGGAAGATTTAGTGTGTGAGTGATTTGATTTTTGGTGCGACGACGGCGACTTAAAATCGATGTTGTTCGTGACGTGTGCGGCGGCATCAGCAATGAGAAACGTCGATTTAAGGAAATCGAGCAATTGATTGAGTCTTGCAACTTTCTTTGGATCTTTGCGGTGTTTTTCAAATTCGAGACGCGTAGCTGGAGATAGCTTTTCGAGTAGATGAAATGCGAAAAACTCGGAATTTTCCTCAGTATGGAATTTGAGGTTTTTTAGCTGGAAAATGCATGCACGCACAGAATCATGCAACGATTTCAGCTCAGCAGCTGACTCGCGTTGAGTATAGGTTGGCAAATTCATAAATTTTTTCATAAAGCCGTTGAACAAAACTTGTTCATTGCTATAACGATCTTTCAAATCTTCCAGAGCTTCATCATATGTATCATTCGTAACATCCAAATGAGCGATGGATGAGGTCACATTTTGAGTTAGAAATGATTTGAGATATACGAACTTTTGGTGTTTTGAAAGTTTTGAATTGTTGTGAATTGTTTGAAACGATGCATAGAATGTTGGCCATTCAGTGGGCTCACCATCAAACTTTTCAATTTTAAATTCAGGTGGTCTGAAGGAGCTATCGGTGTGGACCTCACGTATAATCGTATTAGTTGAATCGTTTTTTGCAGCTGGAGTGGATGGCGTGGAAACGGTGTGGCGTGGCGATCGGGATGAACTTTGTCGAATGCGGTTTCAATATGATCTATGGCATCCGCATGTTCGGATTGGAAGGACCCAAAAATATCGTTTTTGTAATACATATCGTCGCGAGATAAATTTAAACGAACTAATTTTCGATGATTTTTATTAAAGATTTGAAGATTTTGAGCAATTCGATTGAGACGTGTAATAAATTGCACCTTAGATCTTCGATTAGGACCATCTTTGTCGAAATTTGGGCGTTATTTTTGCAGTTGTTGGAGCAAGTCAAGTTGTTCGGCCACCAATTGCTGTTCTTCGGTGGGGATGACTGACTTTTCTTTCTCGTCATCGGGCATATTGATTTTAGTTTTGCCAAACAAAAAGGTTTAAAGTCACTTACCTCTGAGATTGGGGAGTTTTCTAGTCCTGAGAATCTGCTGCTCACACGATGATTCCTTTGAGCGGTGTGCTCGTGAAGGGTTGAATGCAACAACGTTGTAACGAGTAAATGCAAGTGGATACCATGCGGGTTTGCACGATATTAGGTTAGGATGCGACAGAATTGATTGGTACCGGTGCAGAAAATTCGTAAAACTTGAAATTGGAGAATAATCGCGGTTTGAAGGACCAATGTTTTAGATGATTGCAAATTCTGACTTGAATTTGCTTGGTTGAAAAGCTGATTCGATAAAAAGGTTGATAGGAAAAAAAATTATTAAAATAAAAGAAACACGTTCGCCTTCTAAAGTTACATTCTTCTTCTTTTTTTTTTAATTTATTTGTTTGACAGGTGGAATGAGATTAAGAAAAAAAAGAAAACATGACTGTCACTGTCGAGGGTTGTCTCTTTCTTTATTAAAGGTGAATTGACATTTAACAAGCTTCTTCTTTTTGCTGAGAAATGAATCCGC
Source organism: Volucella bombylans (assembly GCA_949129095.1). NCBI lineage: Eukaryota > Metazoa > Arthropoda > Insecta > Diptera > Syrphidae > Volucella > Volucella bombylans. The sequence continues at coordinate 39,410,811 of OX422143.1, forward strand.
AATACATTTAAAAACAAAGATATGGTCAATCGTTAAATAGCCTGGTCTAAAACCTGCCTGGTACACTGGCAAGAGCTTATTGTAGTTGATCCATGTGTTGACACGTCTCTGTAGAATTAGCGTGAAGATTTTGTAGCAAGCATTTAAGAAGGATATGTGTCTATAATTAAATAGCTCCGACAAACATCCTTCTTTATGTATTGGGCAAATTACGGATTCTTTGAAATCTTACGGTATCGATCCTGTTTCCAACATATTATTGTATATAAGCGTCTTTCGACGAACTCTGTACAAAATTAGCCTGGAATCCCATGAGAACCAGCTGCTTTTCCATCCTTAAGCTTAATCAATGCTTCAGTAACCTCTTGCTGTGATATAACCGCATCCAACACTTCATTAGTGCAACCAGGAGGTGCGTAGTGAAAATTGATTCTTTCTTGTACTGGATTTAATATATACTTAAAATGTATTGCCAGAAGATTAGAGCATAGTCCATGATGAATGTTTAAGTTCTTACCTTTCAGATTCCTAACGAAGTTCCAAAATTCTCTAGCATTCTGGCATTAGGCTCGTCGCTTCGATTCTGCTTCATAAAATTTTGATTTTTTCCGTGTACACAATACCTTGTACTCTCTGTTTGCTTGCAAATAAAGGGTTTTGAAATAACCCTCGTTTGAACTACGATATGCTCTTAGCCAAGCAAACGATAACTGCCTGGCTTTTTTACATTCGAGGTCAAACCAAGAAACCGTACAGTCTTTCCTAGCGTTCCTTGAGGAAGAGATCAGATAAGATGCTTTGATGGTTTCCTCTAATTGGCTTAAGTTGCATACGTGTTGACCTCGAAGAGATATGTCCAGCTTCTTTTGATACTCTGTCGCCTTAACCGGATTCCATTTAAATTTAGGCAATAGCATCATAGGTTTGCTTTCTTCCCGTTCCAACGCCATCAGTCCAAAAGTCACAACTATAGGAAGGTGGTTCGAAAGCGGGACATATTCAATTTAGGAATCGACAGTGTGATCATTTTCCACCAACGAGACTATAATCTATTACCGAGCTTCCTTGCTTCCCAACAAAAGTAAATTCACCACCCATACCTGATAAGTTGGTTCCATTTTGGATTCTAAACCCATAAGAATTAAAAAAATCTATTAATTTACCCCTCTTGCATTAAAGACGGTGTCTTTCGATTTTCGTTTAGTTCCAACTTCCAAATTTTCGTTCCAGCTTCATTTCCAATTCTTGTATTCAGGTCACCAAAATCCATTAAATTCCTGATCCTTTCTCGTGCTATAAATTCTTCAAATACTTCCAAATCACTGTCCCAATGATTGCAGTTAATGTACGTTGGGAGTAATCGAAAAGTCGCATTATTAAAATTGAAATTTAGGTATGTAACTCGTTCAAATACTCGAAACAAGGTATCACAGCTGATACCTTGTTGATCCTTCTTATACCCAAAAAAACATCCTCCACTGTCTCTTCCTCTTGTCTGTATTATAATAGCTAGTATCCATATAGCTAGTATCCATAAAGCTAGTAAATCTATTTTCGAAATTGATAGTGCTATTTTCTCGTAAAAAAGTTTCATATAGAAAAACAAATTCAACTAAAAGCGACTCGTGTAAAAATCTTCGATAGTTTGAGAGCTCCTATTGCTTCCATCATATGTGGTCCTACCCATAGTATCACTGCGATTGTGCGCTGTCAGTTCATTTGTGTCATCCGCAAGCACTTGCTGAATCAATAACAAACCATCCTCATGATCAGACGTCAGTTTCCCACCCCTATCAAAATAAAATTTCGCCTCGTATTTGAACTTTTATACCCCTGTTTCGTGAAATTATATCGGTTTTTAGCTTATTTAATTGCCGCTACCACTCTTTTTTAGGCTTTTATAAGAAGACTCAGACAGTTTTACCTTTATTGCCAATGAGACACCTCTTTATTAAAGATTTATTTTCTTTTAAATTTGTTTTTTTTCGGTTTAACCTTCCTCGGTACCTTGTGTAAATTTTACACACTTTTGAAATTCAAATTGACATTTTTCAATACCATTTGATTTAATTGGACAATAACTTCGGCTCAAGGTAAAGTACTCCTGTTTGGTTTTTATGCATAAAAAACAAATTCAAGGATTGTGTAAATTTTACACACAAGGAACTCATACGTTGCTCTAAATGAGGTACCGATGAGAGTTAAGTAATTTTTTTTTATATTTTTTTCAACATACTGTAGAAGGATGAAATCAGATCTGCTTCGAGTTGCTAATTAAAATAGTCAAACGTAGATTTGATATCCAATTTTTTTTATTAACTTCTCCAAAGAACTTCACACTGATACTACTCCGACTGGTGGAGCACAGCCTCCTTTTATTTGCCATAATAAATCATGGTGGGTTTATTGCAGTGGTTCATTGGTTAGTAGCCAATAGCATCATGGATAATTGAGATCGCCCGATGAGCACAGTTGCGAGTTGTCATTCTCTTCTCCAAAGGTGAATTGATCATTTAATGACTCACACCATCCTTTTATCCTCTTTGCGCTCAGGATCGTGGTAGATTTTCTTTGGGTACGCTGCATCCCATGTAGATCTTCAACTGCATACCTATCATTCGGCAGCTACTTCGTTTAACGTACCGTCCCTTAAGATGAGGCTCCAGCTTACAAGATTCATCTGTGCTAACAGACTCATTTTCGATAAGTATTAAATCATTAACCATGTATTTCTGTATAATTATAATTACAATCACACAAGTATTTGTATATACAGATTATTTTTACATACACACAAATGAACGATTAATTTAAAACAACAATACTTAAACTATTATAATATTAAATACGTTAAATGATTTTCACAATGATTAAAATGCTATTTTACATTTTGATTAAGTTTGGAAAGTAAGTTAGACTGATCAGCACAAAGGACAAAAACATTGTCTGAAATTGATAATTTACTTAAAAAAAAGTAAAAGGAAATTGTTGTCAAGGGTTTTGTTTATTTACGATTTCATGATGATGATTTCCTACATTCTGATCTTGAATGTGTGTGTGTGTCTATTTGAAATGGTTGGTGGCGCAGACTTCTATTTATTTTTCTGCTTTACCAACATGAAGTTCACCACAGCTTCTCCCCCTGAGTAACTTTCTGATAGCAGTTTGAAAGTCACGCGTAGTTTTTTCATTTTGTGAACAGGAACTGGTGCAGTTTGTGGTTGGCTGTTGAAGGAATAAGTTGAAGATTTGACTGTGGCTCGTGTGATGATTCTGGATTTTTATATGAAGCTGAGTTTTGTTGATCGGAATTCTTTGAACTGCTTTGCGGTCTAGTATTTGTGCAATGTGAGTTGGTGGTTGGTCCAATGGATTGGTTTTGTTGATGTAAGGCAGTTTCAGTCTGTCAACATTGAAATCTCGAGGTGTTCCACAGACGTCGATTATGAAAACTTTATCTGAAATCCTTTCGATCACTTTGAAATGACCAGTGTATGGAGCTTCCAATGGATTCTTGACGTGGTTGCTACGAATGAAAACATGCGAACTGCTGTAAAGGTCCTTGTTTATAAAGACTTTGGCCTTGTTCTGGTGTGCGGTGTGGGACGGACATCTCGCATGTATTCTCGATATTTTAAGGCAAATTCTCGAGCATCTTGTGGTTCTTCAGGTGCGACGAAAAATGTAGCTGCTATCCGAAGCTTTGTACAGTACAGAAGTTCAGCTGGCGATGATGCAGGTTGTAAACGGAGTTTGCCGTTCTTCCTGGTGCAGATCAGTCCCGAAAGCCGTCTGGATAGTCTAAGGAGTATCAATGTCTTAGACTACCAGGTGGTTCACTGGGAAAAACTAAAAAGGAGCGAAGGCGTTATACAATGCGTTCGCTGCCGGGCACTCCGTGTCGAACTGCCAAATGCAACCTCGATGCGTGAAGTGCACTAAAAACCACAGTTCCGAAGAGTGTGCTCTGGGTATTGACGGAGCATCCGATAGGTCGCAGCTCTCGTGCGTGTTATGTGGAAACGTGGGACACACCGCAAACTATCGGGGTTGTCCTAAGTTCGCTGACATTAAGAAAGCAAAACTGGCTCGGCAGCAGAAGGTGGAGGTCAAACGTTCACCTGTTAGATTTCAAACACCAGCCGTCACGTCCCAAATTTCCTACCCCCAAATGGCGTCTGATAGGGGGGCTACGGTACAGCAAGCGACTGTTGCCTCTCCGGCGCCGATGCCGAGAACAACGGAAGCTGCACCTAACATGTTAGCCATCTTGCTCGCAATCCAAGGGCAGATGGCTCAGCTGCAAAAGCAGGTTCAAGAACAGGCCAAGCAGGTGGACCAGATCTACGCGCTGCTGCCGGGCCTAACGCCACACATGCCGTAATGAGTACGCACATTTTGGAGCAAACTCTGAAGGTCCTTGCGGTGAATGTGAATTCACTGATTAGGATCGAACGAAGAGCCGCGATGTTTAAATTGCTAAAAGACCAAACTCCTGACGTGCTTTTCGCTAGTGAAACCAAGCTAACCGATAAGCACAAGCTGGAGTACAATAATTATATTGTTAGAAGAAGAAACCGGCCCAGATCCAAACGTGGAGGCGGTGTCGCGATCTTCATTAAACAAGGTATAAAATTTCACAGAGTGTACAAGAGCGTGTTGCGCAGGTTCCGGGTGTTGGAGGCAGTCGTCGTTTACATACCGCTCAGCAGTGGAAAGCGGCTGTACTTAGCCTCTGTTTATGCACCTGATGCTTCACAATCCACCGTATTCATTACAGAGCTCGACATGCTTTTTCGACTTCTGAGGCTGGAATCGGGGAGGATTTCAACGCTAGACACAGAGATTGGGGACATAATTTGCCAAATACTAGAGGGAACCTACTACTCGATTGGTGGGGTCAGCACGATATCATGTACAGACTCGGTCTTAAAGCGACGGATAACCCGTCGTTTCCCAGAGGCGGGTCTTATTTGGATCTACTGCTGTACGACGAAGGCATACGACTGACAGGTATGAATTTACAAACGCTAAACTGTCTGGGCACATTCGTGTATGACAGTGACCATTGCGGTTTTAGCACCGAAATTACAGTTCCGGAATTACAATTGCGAAATTGGAGGAGTTTATCCAAAGATATTCTTACAACTGCAGTAAGACTCGATGGGCACGCTTCTCCGCAACCTTGAAAAGAGCACCCTCCCCGAACACGCTCAACCCACCGTCCAATAGGAATTTGTCAAACGAGGAGATCGACAATTACCTAAAACAAATGGACGAGACAATTAAACAAACTATGGACACTACAATACCGCGGTATAGACGTACGACTAACGAAGACCTGTTCCGCAATCCTACTATTGACGCACTGCACCGACAGAAAAGCAGACTTCTGACAAGACTTAAAAACTTGTACAGACAGTTAACTGACCGACAAGACCCGGAGATTAGGACACTGAAGTCGTCGACTAAAAATGTGCAAACGTTAATAAAAGAGAATTACAGAATTTCTGTAAGTTCATATTGGAACAACAAGGTTCGGGCTGTAAACACCAGCAACCCGAATATGTTTCCGCAAATCAATAAACTATTTCGGAGTAAAAATCAAAACGACCTTCAGTGTCTTAAAATAGCACGGGCAACAGACAACGAACGGTTACTGACAATAGCAGGTATTGATCCAAATAAGGCCGCTGATGATGACGACTTTTTTGTGATCGAGGATCCTCAGGAGAAGGTTGAGGCCATAGGGGCGACTTTCCAGGAAGTATACAAGGCCACTGGTACCATTGGCCCTAATTACGGCCTAGACAATCGCGTCTTCATGCACGACTTCTGCATTTGAAATGAAATAGGGAACTGGCGATCCGAGGGCTCTGGTTTCACCCAGTTCAGCGACGAAAATATGGCAAATAATGTCATTTCCAGAGAGGGTGACCTACCCTCGTTCATTTCGAAGGAAGGACTCCATGAGATCTACGACACAATCAGAGTTAAGAAATCAGTGGGGACCGATGGTTTTCCGAATATCGTGCTTCGACATCTTCCTCTAGAAGCGGTGGACATCTACACCACCCTGTTTATTAATGCAATGAATAATGCACATTATCCAGCGCATTGGAAAACGGCGGTGGTTCAACCTATCCCCAAAAAGGGGAAGGATATATCCAATTCGGCGAATCTCCGGTCGATAAGTCTCCTTCCAAATATCAGTAAGGTTTTTGAAAAGGTAATCAATAGAGCTCTGACTAGGTGGGTTGAGGACAAACATATTGTTCCGGATAATCAATTCGGTTTTAAGGCGTGACATGATATCTCACATGCCGCGTCTAAACTGGTGTCCGATATCCAATGGAATAAAGGCAAAAAACAATGTACTGGTGCCTGGCTAGTTGACTTGGAGAAGGCTTTTGACACCGTATGGTTAGAGGGTCTTTTCTATAAGCTGACTGGGCTGGGGATCAGTAAACCACTCTTGTACATTCTTTATAATATGCTAACTAACAGACAGTTCATCGTGAAGAATGGTGATGTGACTTCTGTTGGAATATTTCAAATAAATAATGGTCTTCAGCAAGGCGCGGTCAATTCACCGATCCTATTCAACATTTTTACAAGCGACTTGATAGGTTCACTTCCCCATACTATTGCGTACGCAGATGATTTGATAGCGTACAGAACAGGTCAAAAAATCGAGGTCATTAATACTCTCTTGCAGAGTGACTTCGATAAGATAAGACGATTTTGCGATGACTGGAAGTTGAAAATCAATTTTCAGAAGTCGGAAACTATTCTCTTTACGACGCCGTTGTCTGGATCCTCTAGGAATACCAGAAAAAATTGGCGAAAGTTCTCTATCATTGGACAACATGGACAACCACTTGCCTGTCGAAATGTAGTCAGATACCTTGGAATCTGGCTAGATCAGTTTCTGTATTTTGGCAAAAATGTAGATGCTGCTCTGGCCAGAGCTAAAGGTGCTTTTGCCCTTACAAAGAGACTGTTTTATAGCAGCCAACTCGATGCGAGGGTAAAGGTAATCTGCTACATGGCCCTTATCAGGCCCATGCTGGAATTTGATTGTCCCGTGTGGTTCAATGTACGAGCAAGCTTAATGGAAAAGATTCGGGTGTTTGAGAGGGCTTGTCTTCGCTTGTACAGAACACCAGAATCGGAGTACAAGACATTTTATCCTAATGAGGTGCTGTACAACAGGGCGAACCTAATACGAGTGGACAACTTCGTAATTAAGCTGACTCGAAGGCACATTGCAAGAGCAATGACCTCGACGAATAACCTGATATCTGGGGCTTACTACCGAAAATTGGAACTTTAGCCGCAGTTACGGCCAACATTTTTAAGAAATAGTCCCCAAAACATAAATGTAAAGAATGGTTATTTTGGATAATAAAGATTAGTCCATTGAATTGAACTTTTTTATTTATTTTTTTTTTTTAAAAAGTACCTCTAAAAGAATCACCCTTTACTTCTTTACTTCTTCGCCTTTACGCTGTTTGCCTTTTCGTAACAGCCCATGCAGGTCAGCATCGTCGTCAGGTGCAGGGAAGGTTTCACACAGTTATTCAAAAAACTCCTCCAGGGTTTCTGACACAACGCTGCGCCTCCAAAACTTTACCGCCCCAGATAGTTTTGTAGTTGCCTTAGCATTAATCTTTCATCTAAGTTATAAATACTTCCTATATTTTCCACTTTACGTTTTCAGGCTAATGATGACAATTCCGCTGCTTGTCTGGGGTTAGATTCTGGGAGCTCGACTGGTGCAGCGCAGCCAATAGCATCATAGATAATTAAGATCATCAGATGCACAAGCAGATGTGGATTGTCACCCTGTCAATTCATACTTATGCAAAGCCTTAAACTTCGCACTGTGAAGTGTAAGTGAATAACGACCACATTGTACAAGCTCGTAAACTGATAGAATTTGCTAGAATGAGAGGAATTTACAAGTAAAAATAATGTGGATGACGTTTTCATGTAAAATGAGAGGGAAATTGACATTGATGACAATTCACAAGTATTCACAGACACGATCACACGGATAGAGGCGATCAGTGGAAAACGGCTTTTGGATTCCCAATATTTGGAAAGTTTGTCATCTCTATTAGTTTCTATTGTTCGTCGTGTTCTACCTCTGATATATTCGTAGGTTTTACACATACACTCATTCATACATCCATTCGGACGGATTCAACTGGCTAATTTTAGTCTTTATGTATAACGCTCCACAAATTTGGTGATGTGTAAAGTGTAAATCTCACACACACATTCGTGTTTCTTTCTTATTTCCCAAATTTGAGGAAATTTCCTTCAAGAAATTAAAAAATCGCTTCGGTTTTGATAATAGTGCAGTGCGACTTTTTGAGAGCTTTCTTTCCGATAGATTCGTGTTTCTTTCTTATTTCCCAAATTTGAGGAAATTTCCTTCAAGAAATTAAAAAATCGCTTCGGTTTTGATAATAGTGCAGTGCGACTTTTTGAGAGCTTTCTTTCCGATAGATTTCAAAAAGTTGCGATATATGATTCTTGTTCAGCTCTTCTACCGGTGTAGCAGGGTGTAACTCAAGGGTCAATCCTTGGCCCTTTAATATTTTCTATGTTCATAAATGACTTGCCATCTGTCTGTTCTCATACCTCGGTACATCTATATGCTGATGATGTCCAGCTATATTTGTCTAAGCCATATAAAAAGACTGCTGAACTCGTTAACCATTTAAATAAGGATCTCTGCAGTATTCATTCTTGGTCTAAAGCTAATGGATTACTTTTAAATCCTAATAAGTCGCAAGTTATCCCAATTTCGAAAAACAAGCTAGCCCTAAATACCTCACCTGATTTCTTACTTTCTGGGAATAAATTAAATGTGGTTCATACTGTAACTGGTTTGGGATTTATTATTAATTCAAACTTATCAGGATGTGATCATACAAACTATACAATAAGAAGAATTTATGGATGTCTTCGCAAGTTGTGGGTAACTGCGAGCTTTACTCCGGTCAGCACCAGACGAAAGCTTGTAATAAGTCTTATTTTGCCCTTAATTACCTATGCTGAAGTTGTATACTGCAATATCGACTCCTTGTCCCAACGCAAGTTGCAAATAGCATTAAATGATTCCGTAAGATATGTTCATGGATTACGCAGGTATGAACACATTTCACAACATATTAAAAGATTGTTGGGTACAACCCTCAAGTATTACATTAATGCCACAAATTGTATTTTCTTACATAATATCATAATAAATAAGACTCCAGTGTATTTATATGAAAATATAAATTTTTCACGCTCTACTAAAACCTCAACTTTGATCCCATCACATCATAATTATCTCAATTCGTCCCGTTTATTCTTTATTCACGCTATTAAATTGTGGAATTCTTTGCCTGTAAGTATCAGATCTACGAGGGGCGTTCAATATATTCTCGGTGTCGATATGAAGGAAAATGCGAATTCAATTTAAATTGTTTTTATTTTTCAATATAATCTCCCCTAACATCAATGCATTTGTTACATCTTGAAATAAGCTTTTTTAAACCCTCAAAAAAATAAATTTCCTCTTTCTCTGCAAAATACCCATTTATTGCCGACTTGAGTTCTTCATCATCCGAAAATCTTTTTCAACGAAGACATTTTTTCAAATCCGGAAACAGGAAATAATCACTAGGGGCAAGGTCTAGACTATAGGGTGGGTGTTGGATTTCTTCGAAACCACAATCTCGCGCAGCAGCCTTGGAAACTCGCGTCGTGTGAACAGGAGCGTTGTCATGAAGAAGCAACACACCCGCTGTGAGTTTATCCCGTCTTTTCTTTTTAATTTCCTCCCGCAAATTATGCAAAGTGGAAGCGTAGGATGTGGCGTTGATGGTTTCACCTTTTTTTTTGTACTCAATGAGCAAGATTCCCTTTGAGTCCCAAAAGACTGTGGCCATGAGCTTCCGGGCAGACGATGTGACTTTGAACTTCTTCGGGGGGTCTGTTCCTTTTTTATGCCACTGCATGGACTCTTGTTTGCTTTCAGGGTCATAGTGGTGGACCCATGTTTCGTCCCCAGTAACAATTCGATCCATAACACCGTCCGCGTACTCACTACACATCTCCAAAAGCTCTCTACAGCATGCGATTCTCACTTTTTTCTGAGGCGCTGTGAGCATTCGTGGCATCCACCTTGCACTGACCTTTGAAAGGTTAAGATGGTCATGAAGAATGGTGTGAATGGTACCAATTGAAAGCTTGGTGATCTCTGCCATCATTTTCACCTTTATTCGGGCATCCTCAAGAACAAGTTTTTCGACTTCTTTGATGCTTTCTCACGTACAAGCAGTAGCCGGGGCGCCGGAGCGGGGGTCGTCATCAATGCTCTCTCTGCCTCTCTTGAACCCACTTGACCACTTTTGCACAGTTGATAATGAAGGTGCGGAACCCTGGTAAACAGCCACCATCTCTTCATGAATAGTTTTTTGACTTTTTCCTTGCTTAGTGAGAAATTTAATTACAGCGCGATGCTCAATTTTCATCATCATCGTCTCAGTTGCCATTATGATTCTGTTTAACTAGAGATAAAACGCGAATTAATAATCACATTTATATGAAATTTTACATGAATGCACAAAAATAATAGTATTACTTGATAAATAAGTCAATTTATATATACAACCACAGCTTCACCCCGATACCGAGAACGCCCCTCGTATATCTACTCGTAATGCCACTCGCTTCAAAAATGCAATATTTCTTCATTTCTCTTCTCTACCCTAAACTCTAAACCTCATATTCTATTATCTGTATTCCCTGCCCACCTCCCCCTTTTTCCACTTCCTGTGTTTTTTCTATTCCCTCCAAATAACTATTTGTAGTTCTAATTTTAAGATCTGCAAAATAGCTCTATCTGTCATTTATAATTTTACTTTTTAAAAATATTGTATTTTTATGAAATTAAATCAATTGCTTAATGTATGAAGTCTGAGTACTATAAAAGATATTTATCTGAATGTACATTTAACAAGATATTATTATAATAAATAAATTGAAATTGAAAATTGAAATTGAATTGAAATAGATTTGGATTTCCGTTTGGCTCAAGCTAATATTTCCCTTTACGATTAGTCATTGGGGTTGCATTCAGTCTCAGTACAACACCAGTTCTTCCCAACAGATAAAAGAAGAAAAAAGATAATTTGGCAACAATATGTGGCTTACTCGCGTTTATAAGTCCTGATCACTATCTGTTTCTGATAATGATCGAATGTCGTACAGCGAGGGCGAAACAAGGAACTGCTCATGAGACGAGCACAGGAAAAGAAATTCTATGCCTGAAGCGCTACCCAATGTAAGACTAAACAATGACATCCCGGCGAATCTTTTTGTCAAGAATTTAATGATTTTTGTTTCTTTTTTTTTTCTTAAGATGAATGGGGACAGGTCTGATGGTGACCGTCCGTTACCGAATAGAGTATCGGTGGCAGTCTTCCAGTCTCTGTGGCTTTAGGGATTTATTATACGCAGATTGTTCCCGACCGTCCATCTGGCTCTAGACGTACAGCGCTGGGACTAAAGTGACCGTCAGGCACTTCCACAGAGACTCCTGTCCCTGCCTTCTTTCTTCAATACATATTCGTTGTTCCCTCCGACAAGCACAAAAACAGAAAGTCAGAGTTCCAGAACCCACCAATTCTTCCCGCTAACATGCTTCTCCAAATAAACAACGGACATAAATTGAAGGGGCAGGGCAAAATAATGGAGAGTTAGGGGTGAAGCGGAGATAACTTTTGAGGCTAAGGAGACTACCGGATAGGAGAGACAACAACAAACAAGGGACGAGAGCCGACAACTTCATCAAAGTCTCTTGTATATAACAATGTTGGACGCTGGTCTCGCGCCTTGCTTTTGGCAGATCCGCCACCCTTCTAGGATTTTGAAGAACCAACAGACGAGAATGTGCAAAGGAATGTGAAGGCCAAAAGAAAAGAGAAAGAGTAGGACTTATTGTGGTAACTTTTACAGCAAGGTTAGATTCTTCTTTTATGTAAGAATATAAATCTATTTCTACCATAACTCGCTTATAGTAAATTGGGTTATTCAGAACTAGAATTGGCGCTTCAGAAAAATCTGTTTTAACTTCGTTAAAATTTACAAAAACCAGATCTAGTAATCTGTTTAGCGAGCTTGCAATTGAACTATGTAATTTGATATATTATAAATTAATGGAAAATATACAATCAATAACAGGTATTTCGTAATCTTTTTTAATATTACATGGAATAAGCATTTTGTCCTCTTTCCATTTGAATCGTAACAATAATGGCTTACAAATTAGAAATTCTCGATGCATTTTTCATAAGTGTCCAATTTACTACTACCTATATGTATATATTGCACAATCTATAAGTTACGATATAAATAAATTTTTTACTCCCGACATCAATGGAAAGCAGATTTGGTCAGCATCCAAATCCGGCAATGGAATCTCGATAATTCAATAACTGAACTTCGGCAAGAACTCCACCACAACGATCTTCAACACATTTACAACTATCGGCGGAAAACATTATAAATAGTGTCGTCGGAGATTTTAGTAGACAGGATACTTTTGTAAACCCATGTTTACGTAACTATAATTCATCATAATCTTTGTGATTAGACAAATCAGTGGTCTTCGTTCTGCATCCGCTAGCATTGTATTGTAATAGTAATATAGGCAAAGAGTTTGTAAGACGGGGTAGTAGGTCCTTTGACGTTTTCTTATTGACCAACTGCAATTGGTCGATATCTATCAGTATACACAGTGGCACATAACCGAAACGACATTTTTGTTTTACAAAAAAACATTAAACTGATTTTGGTCAATTTCCTTGTGTTTCAAGATTAGTTCGAATCTGTCTGTTGCGATAAATATATAAATATAGTAGTTCAGTTTCACATCAAAGTTTTTCACGTGTGTCAATGACCACGCCAATAGGTAAGAGCTTCTAAGAAATATATGCATGTGTATATATACTAATTTATGTATATTATTGTGTAATGTCTATGTGTGTGCATGTGTGTATTGTGTATATATGCTAAGTTTTATTAACAATTTTTTTTTTCTTAGCCTTAAGGCGGCCGTGGTGTAGTAGTACTAGCAATCGCTTCTCACTCGGAGGGTCTAGGTTCGTATCCTGCCAATGACAAGTCTTTGAAGTTTTTCATTTGTGTGATTGGAACTCAGGCAGAAAAATTCTGCATGTGAAGGCATAAAACTAACACGTAAATTTGGCTGTTGTAGTAATTTTAAGCTAGCATTTAAGCATTTTTTGTTAGTATGTAAGAGTTAATGGTCAATATAATAAAATGCATTTAAAACTAACTAACTAACTAGGTAAGAACTTCTTTTTATCTGTATTATGCATTACTTTCATTTAATTTTTTTTTCTGTTGGTCGTAGCCAAAAATATTTCTTATGCTTGGCGCCGCAACCACCCAGGAAATGTAGTTAAATCCAGCAGTTGCAGTTGCAGTTTCGATTCGTCAGTCTTCTCTGAAAGTTGTCATTGACAACCCACACTCCCCAAACTCAGTGTTTAGCGCTAAGCCATAATTGCTGTAATTCTGCAATCTTGACAACAAGCCAAGCTGGGCTGCGTGTTCTGCTGGTGCTAAATGAACTCATTGCGGCTCTCCCGGTCTAGGGGATGAAGATGTTGAGGTCACATTCGTGTGCGAGCTTCGTATAGAAGAATATAGTTAATTGATACCAAATCTTAACCTTGGGGCTTGGTTCACTTTTTGTATTTTGAAAACTTTATTAAATAACGCATGTGCTCAAAAGTACTGTAATTACAAAGACTGATTACCAAAGACGATTATCGTAATAAAAAAGATTACAGAAGAATAATAGTTTCATTTCTATCATGCTTCAAATGTTGAGTACTATCAGAGTTAAGCTTTCCACAAATAATAAATATTATTCTAATTAAACGAATATAACTTTATTTCAATCTATCGGTATCCAATCGTTAACATGGAAAAAAAGGGAGGAATGAAAAAAGGAAAAGAAAAATGAGACAGATGCAGCTGCTAAGCATTTGAGTAGTATGAAGGAGAGATCATAGATGTCACGTTGATCGTATGGAAGGGCACTAAGTGGTGCGATCCAACACCCCTGCTCAATTCTTGACCTGGGGATCACTAAGTCCAAGTTCTTGTAAACATCTCACACCGTAAAAGATAATGCGACTGTTTTTTTTTTTGTTTCCGAGATCTCTGCTGCTCCACCAAGGATTAATGTTAAGCCTGTATAAGACCGGCGATGCATAGTACAGTTTCCCCAATCTGCGTCAACGAAGCATTTCAAGGCCCGTGTTTCATTAGCTCCGAATTCAAGTCCAATCTGAGATGCACCTTTCAGGTAACGAAGAACTTGTTTAGCCGCAATCCAAGGCTGATTGTTGTAGCAATTGTTAAATTGGCTGAGAGCACTTGCCGAATATGCGATGTCAGTTCGCGTTCCTACGGCAAGATACATAAGAGCAATAGTAAGCTTCCGATAAGGAACGTCACATCGTTGGTCCCCGTGCTCGTCATATCCTTTTGATAGTTTATAATACAATGGCATGGGAATGTCCTCCATGCCAAATCACGCCTATATGTCCTTGATATAACCGCTTTTCGACAACCCATAAAGGGCCTTTTTAAGCTTACACACCCTTTCACCGCTTCCTTCGTAAACTTTACGAACTAACTCTAGCTACAAGAGCAAATGTATGCTGAAAGTCAACCTCAGTGTTTTGCGTGAAACCTTTTGCTACAAGGCTATCCTTAGGTCTCTCGAGCGATCAGTCCATTTGTCACCAACTGTCCTTTCATGATCAAGCATATTCCCGATTGTCCAAGTGTCATTCTCGATTAGGTTTCGAATAACTTCGTATATCGCGTTCTCCTAATCCGATTTTTCATTTTCGGAGAAAGCTGCCGTGAGTGGTACTTCAGAAATATTCAACGAAAATTCCTCGTTTTGTCGCTTTTTTTTGCTCCAAAATTCATCATTGGTGTTTTCTTGAACTTGAATCTCATTTTGTAACTTTCATCCTCGACATCCTCGCTTTCCAGCTTTTAATTTTGATGGTCTCGCTGGTGCATATTTTGATTTTCTTGAAGTTTTCGGAGCTGCATTTTCGTTGAGCGATTCCATTTGTTCGTTATTGTCTTGACAAAGGATTTCACTCATTCTCTCCCACTTTCTCCCGCTTTTCAACTTTCTGCTTTACATCTGCATCCTTGTTAGATGGTTGGTTTGGGCTCATGGGGATAATTGTGGTATTTTTAAAATTGTCAAGCGCCCGTTCATGGTTTACTCATCTATGAAGTCTTCAAAGTAGTTACACCCGTTTGAGTGATAAGTTCTTAAAAAAAAAATTATATGCTGTTGTTTGTACATTTATATCATTCTGGGAGCACCGAGATTCCCGGTGAAGGTTATTGATTTTCCGAATCCATCCGCACAGAAACAGCGGTCTCAATGGATTAATTAAAAAAAAAAATTAGGCCTGGTCAAAGAAAATAATTTTGGTCCAGTATGGTGAGCAATGGTGAGCCAACTCAAGACCTTTTTAATTTGCTTTTCAGTTAGGAAGATCTTGCTTGCAATGGCTTTATAATTAAAAAAAATTTTCTCGTTTTTTTTTCAATTTTAAGCTTTTTGTTTCCAATAGCTTTTTCAAAGACCGTTTTTTTTTGTTTTGTTTTGGACAGATTAATTCCCCACTGCGAAAAACGCCGGCAATGAAATATGGCGTGCTCCGTATCTTCCTCCTCGTTTGAGCATTCTGGGCACAAAGGGGAGCTATCGTGTCCGAATCGGTGCAAGTATTTGCGATAGCCGCCGTGACCAGATAGGAACTGCGTAAGGTGGTAGTTGTTATCCCCATGTGCTCGTTTTGTCCAGGTCTCGATGTTCGGGATCAACTTGTAGGTCCATCTGCCTTTTGTACTATTATCCCACCTGGCTTGCCAGAGGGCTGCTGAAGCCGCTCGCTCTTCTCCTTTAATTCTTGCAATTTCACCTGCATCTTGTCGCCCTGGGGTTCTTCAATTATAAATTCTCAACATCTCGTCCGCGAGAATGTCGATCGGAACCATTCCTGCTATCACGAAGGCTGCTTCATCTGAGATTGTTCGAAATCCACAGATCGCTTTTAATGCACTGAGCCTGTATGCGGACAACAGATTTCTCTTGTTTGCTTTTATGGCGAGTGCCCCCGCCAAGACCGGAGCAGCGTATAAGAGGACTGAGCTGACTACTCTAGATAGGAGAATCCTCTTAGTATATTCAGGTCCACCAATGTTTGGTAGTATTCTAGAGAGTGCTCCTTGCATCAGTAAAGCCTTGTTACTGGAGTACTCTACATGTGCTTTGAACTGTAATCTGTTATCAAGTATTACTCCCAGGTATTTGATTGATTCTTTCGATCAGATTATTTGATGTCCCACCCGTATATTGGCGTATTCCACAATTCTTCTACTGGTAATTAAGACGGCTTCCGTTTTATGGTCCGCTAATTCTAGACCGGCGGATACTAGTCAGTCTTTGATGCGAATAATCGCTACATTTGTGGCAAACTCTATCTCCTTTATTTCTTTTGCCACCGTAACGACGGCAATGTCGTCTGCAAATCCGATTACTTGAACTCCTCTCGGCAACATAAGCCTTAGCACTCCGTCATACATAATGTTCGATAGGAGTAGACCGAGTACTGATCCTTGTGGAACCCCAGCTTCATCAGTTTCATACCTCAGTTTTCTGTTGGTAAAGTAGTTTTCTACTATCTTCAGCAAGTAATATGGCGTATTCATACTGGCTAGTGATTTTCTGATGAACGCCCAGTTCGCCGAGTTAAAGGCATTTTTGATGTCCAGAGTCACCACTAAACAGTATTTCTTTGTACCATACCGCCATCTTTCTTCTTGTATCGCTGACCACAGTTTTTATGGCTTGAACAGTAGACCGCGATTTTCTAAACCCAAACTGCAAGTCTGATAGTGCTCCTCTCTCTTCTGCTACCGCGAGCAGTCTAGAATATATTATCCGTTCCAGTATCTTTTCCATTGTGTCTAGAAGGCTTATTGGACGATACGAGGACGGTTCCCTAGATGGCTTGTTTCCCTTTGGAAGCAGGACTAGGTGTTGTAGTTTCCAAGCATCCTGGAAAACTCCTTCTTCAAGACATTTTTGAATTGTTTCCATAAACATGTCTGGGCGCTTATGGATAGCTGCTTGTAGTGTCTTATTTGGTATGCCATCAGGTCCGGGCGCTTTACTGTCGCCTATCTTCCTGCATGCGTTCATGAGTTCATCCGCTGTGACTATTGGGATGTCCTCCGTGTTGGACTCCCTAATGATATGGTACATAGTAGATGTACTTCGGGGGAAAAGGTGTTCTACTATGGAGCTTAGGATTGCTGGACATATTATTTGCGGCGACCTGCTGCCCTTTATCTTTGTCATGACGATCCTGTATGCTGTACCCCAAGGGTTTATGTCGGCTTCTTCACAAAGTTTTTTAAAACATCTTGTCTTGCTCTCCCTGATTGCCTTTTTTAAATCGCGTCTTGCTTTTTTAAAGACAATAAGGTGTTCTTCAAAGCGATCTCTTCCCCTAGATCTTTGGACTTTGCGTCGGGCTTTTAAGCACTTTGCTCTAAGTTTTTTTATTTCCTCATTCCACCAGTAGCATGGTGTTCCTCCTCTAGTACCCGTTCATCTGGGCATTGATGCATCGCACGCAGTAGTGAGAATGCGGACGCGTTATTGTATACAGGCTTCAGCTGTTCCGCTTTGAATTATGTTTCCGGTATTTATCATTTCTTCGAACGCGTCCAGGTCGAAGTGTATGTCTTTCCATCTAGGGCCCGTTCGTTTAGCGCGTTGCACGGTACTCTTCTCCTTAGTTTCAAATATTATTGCTTGGTGATCACTGTGCGTGTATTCTTCGCTGACTCGCCATTTTATGTTTCGTAAGAGGGAGTTGCTAACGAGCGTAATGTCAATAATCGAGCCCGTTCCTGCCTTACGATATGTGTTTGCACGACCTTGGTTTGCAATGCCTATGTTAAGAGTTGCAAAACTTTCTAGCAGACTACGGCCTCTGGCGTTTGTAAGTCTGCTACCCCACTCCGTTGCCCATTCATTAAAGTCGCCTCCGATAACCACAGGGGCTCTACCACGAACGTCGGCGGATTGGTTGTCTAGCATTGCCTGGTACTCGTTAATGGTCCAGCTTGGACGTGCATAGCAGCTGTAAAAATATATGCCATTTATTTTGGCCCGTGCAAAGCCCTCCGTAAGTCCGTTAGTTTCTTGAAAGTCATGCCTTCCACATATCCATATAGCAGCGTGCTTTGTCCTATCGCAGATCCATATATTGCTGTCCAGAGTTTTATACGGTTCACTTATCAAAATAACGTCCGCTTTTTCTTCTCTAGCCGTTTGTATCAGGATATCCTGTGCAATTCTACAGTGATTTAAGTTAATCTGTATTATTTTCATGTTTTCTTGTTGATGATGGCCTTTCTAAAAACCAGACACTTGCCGCTTCAGGCTACATGCTTCGAATCGTTTGGGTGTTCTTTTCGACAGAACATGCATGATGGCTCCTTATCGCAGTTCTTTGCTATGTGGCCTTCCGTTCCACACCTTCGAGCGGTCCTCACTGCTTTTGCAATGCTTGGCTATATGCCCAAATTCAAGACATTTGAAGCATTTTTTGAGAAGCGTTCGCTCTCGAATGCGATAAATAACAGTTTCTTTGCCAATCCGACGGGAAGTCCGATTGTTGCTGTTTGGGTTCCACCGTATGCTTTTCGCAAGGATAATATGTCTGCTGGTTGTAGTTCCACCCCGAGTTGAGTCCTTATTGCCTCGCAAATGTCCTCCTTTCCGGTAATTTCGTCGATGTCTTTCAGCTCGATGGTAGTGCGATGTGTGAGTGTCCTTACACTCGCTCGCTCTCCTAAAACCTCGCCAATGACACTTTTAAACTCTTCTGTCTTATTTGCAGTTTCCTTGAGCTGTATTAGGAGCTCTCCTTTCTGGGTCCTTCTTATCCTGGATACCTCTTTACCAATAGCTTCTAGTTTGGGGTCTGCTTTTACGCTACGAAGAATCTCCGCGTAAGATAGTCCTTCACTTGCTTCGATGACGAACGTGTCCGGCTTACTTCTTTTCGCCTCAAGCTTCTTTTTGTTAGTCTCCTTCTTAGTTTTTCTCAACTGTTTGCCATCGTTTGACTTCTGTTTTGTCGGAATGGCGGTGTTCTTCTCCTTGATCCTCGGAGTTATGCCTCCAATATTGTTTTCTTTTTGATTCGACTCTACCGCCTGGGGGTTTTTATTTCTCTTTGGTTCTGGGGTTTCGCCATTTTGACCCTGCCTTTTCTTGGGTTCTTGTGCGTTTCTCAGCCAGGGAGAGGTTTGTGAGGAGTTGTGTTTCCTTGCCACCTCTTTTGCTTTTTCGTCCTGCAGTTGAATAGCAGAAAGCTCATATAGGGATCTAATCTTTCAATTGTGTCTCTCATAGGTTGATGTATTGAACGCCTTTTCCCATTTTCTAACATTTCCACCAGTTGCCGTATCTGCTCACCTAGTTTGTGGAAGGCAGATAGCTGCGAATTTGGTTCAAATGCCGTCTCTCTTGTCGCAGAAAAGACACTGCTTTCAGTGCTTCTCCCTAAAGGTGCTGGTGCGGTGTCTGGTGACCTTAGCATCCTTGAGCTCCTTTGAAAGGGATTTTCCTCATTACCTTTCTCTTCCACTAATATTTCCTCCGTTGGTTTGGTTTTTGTTGAATTCATTTCGATTGGGTCCCCACTCAAAGCCGTTATCGATGTCCGAGTGTGTAGTAACCTATGGATTCCATGGTTGTCTTTGCAAGCAGTGAGGGCGTGCAAGGGTTGACACAGACCCTTATGAGGTGTTGTGCCAGAGCCAAATCGGTTTTAACAAGGAATGTTACATCTTGACCTACACCACCAACTTAATGGCGACGAGGCATCGAGCGTTCTTTGAGTCCTGCCAAGGTTTTAACGGGATGGGGGCGCTTGTAGCATTAGCCTGAAAGCCATTTCCGCAAAATTTGACTCTTGCTTACTCAGGTAACAGAATACTACAAACGTCAGCCCTCATAGATGTCATTCCAATTATTTTTCCAGTATGCCATAATTAAGACCTTACTGGGCTCAGTCTTAATGTTTTACGGTAATTTTTCAATTTATTTTAATAATTACATACGTGTGCAGTCACTTCCGGGTGGAGAAACTGCACCATTCACATTGTGGCGGGTACCGCCGGATCTCGCCATTTGCTCCTTGTTATATCCCTCGTTACCACCTTGTGGGGTGGGGAGCACTTACTTGTAAGACGGTGCTTGCTCGTCTTGTCACAGAGAGTTCATAGGGGTTCCTTTGACCTTTTCAGCCAAGCACTCCTTCTCCGCCCTCTGGATGGGGGGCTGCTTATTGGGTTTCGCAGTTAGCCTCCATCTGGGGTGTTCCGATAACCATGCTTGGATGCATTACCTCAGCGTCATTCAGGCTTCAGCGCGGGTCGTTTAGAGCTATAACGCTATGTTATGCCTCTGGAACACGAATGGATTTTAGTCGCCTTTTACGACAAGCATACCTTACCTCGGGTCTATTCTAACCCCGACCTGAAGAAATGTATTTTGTGGGTGTAAGTCGTGTTTTTCGTGATTTGTTGTAATTATCATAGTCCGATGCAACAATGGACGAAAATGTCTAGAACTTAAAGTGCTCTGATTATTAAAGCTTATTGCAAGCATATTCTTAAAACTAGCGATTTCACTTAAAACTAAAGATTTGGTAACATAAGGATTGGGAAACTCATTAGACCAGCGCTTTTTTTTAGCTTTTTTTATTACAATATATTATACGGATATTTAACGGATATTGAGTTTCTTATCACAGATAAGTGATAGTTGGAAATATCGTCTTTTTGACCTTTTTTATGTAGGGGAATAATAAAAGATTTCTTCTACGTTGAGGGAAATAATCCATGGGTTATAGAAAGCTGGAAGAGAGCTGTAAGAGGTTGAGCTAGGTAGATTTCACATTTCTTTAAAAATATAGGTGAAAGATCATCAGGCCAGCAGAATAATCATCTTTGGGGTTTATTATTTTATCTCTAACTTCCTCCAAAGTTATAGACACCGATTCCAATGCTGTTTGTGGGCAGCTATTTAAGTAGGAAAAGTAGAAGTGGTCTGGCTCTTGGGAATGGATGGCGAACGGTTGGCTAAAAAAAAAATTGCGAAGAGATTTGCAATAATTTGGGGATCGCCCCAGGACTTATCAAGGAAATTCAGAGATGATGGATAGGTATCCGATTTACTTTTAGTTTTGATGAACTGGAAGTATCTTTTATTGTCGGAAATGAGTATGTGTTCCATTCGGTTTAAATAATTGTCATAGAGAGTTTGGTAAAGTAAAGAGAAATTTATTTGGGCAATCAGGTAGTAGAAGAAATCGGTCTCGGGACGCGATTAAGTAAGTATACCAGAGTTTATTATCTTGTTACGAAGAGATCGCTGATCTTCGTTACACAAGGGTGGTGAATATGAGGGATTCTTTTTGGGTAATAAAGTTACAAATTGGGAAAGGGATTTGACAATTTCGGTATAAAAGGATGGAGAGAGCATTGTTAACCGTTAAAATTGTTAAAGTTAAAATTTGCCATACTGGGGTTGTTCAGTTAGGCGTAGAGAGCCCTATGAAAATTAAAACTATAAGATTACTCATAGGAAACGGGATTAACCCTTAACCACATCGTCGTATTTGATTGCTCATGAAACCGTATAAAATGTTGCAGCAGATCATTATGATTAATGGAGAGGTCTTCTTGCGGAATGAAAACCACTGTATTGGTTTTCGTTATACCGTCGGCAGACAGGCGAGATATAAATGAACATTATCATGTAATCTGTCTCTTCACCGAGAGAAAACATAACGGCCATCCTCCCCTGAATCGGTGCTTGGTTAAAGTTGCCTTTGGAGGAAGTATGGGGTCTAAAAAAGGTGGAGTGGTATTAGGGTGGGAGTCTAGCGTAGTAGATGGGGAGGGATTTAAAATAAGAGTGGAATGTGGAGATTTTGTTAGGTTTTTTAAATGAGGAAGATTAAGATTAAAAGATACACGTTTGGAAATTGGGCTCCTTAAGTTACAACTGGTTGGAAATTCGTTTTTAAAATTTGGACTTTATTATGTATGCTTAGTTTGGACTTTCTATTAATAAAAGGATATAGTATTTTAATTAGGATATTGATTTTGTGAATAGTATTAGATATATGCTTATCAAAAGTTAGTTTTTTATCGAGAGTTACACCGAGATACTAAAAGTTGTCAAACCACTGAATATCTGTAGAGTTTATTATTGATTTAACACTATTGGATAGAGATTTTTTGAATCATCGCTAATGTCGTGTTCATCGTTTCGGTTTAATAACTCACTTTTTTGAGTCAATTGCATGGATATATGTTTCTAAATTGACTTTTATTATAGATTATAGATTGCTCGAGGGAAATTGATAAGTCTTCAACAGATTTTAAAATGTCATTGCATTTGGTAAATTAACTTTGAATTTGTTCAATGTATGGTTGTTTTCTGACGCAAAGTTATTGACCGAATCACTGAGAAACTTAATTGCAAGTAAAATGTGAGACAGAGTAATTACACTCATCACATTAAAACAAAAAGCTGTTTTTAAAATCTTTTAGGTACACAATGGATCTCTTACTCAAGCATGGAACGACATGGAACAAAGACCACTGTAGATCACTATATCAGCATTTGGATCATTTATTTATAGTAATTCGCACTTTTCCATATTTCTGACATAATGATGCTGTATTAATTAGGGTAGGTCAGCTGAAAATTGAATGTGTTGAATGAAGAAAAACACAAAAGGCGGTGGATGAGAATTGGGTTAGTTATTAATTTCACTTTAAAATTATTATGCACTTTTGATCGATTTAAAGGGAGTAAACAAACACAACAAAAAGCGACGACCGAGAAATAGCTTGTGCGAATTATTGCAAATTAGGCAAGACAAATTAAATGGAAATATGCGGGAGATAAATTAGCAGAGCGAAATTCAAGCGCGTCTGAACTTAATGAATATTCTAAAGTCTTTTATTGACTGCGAAATTCGCCCCTTTCATTCTTGATGGCAATTATAGTTTCTATGTATTTTGATATCATATGTGGTGATTATCATAGGGGGTGGCCGTGATGTGGTGGTACTAGCAATCGCTTCTCACTCGGAGGGTCAAGATTCGAATCCTAATCATGACAAGTTTTTCGTTTGTGTATTTGGAACTCAGTCAGAAAAATCTACATGTGAAGGCATAAGACTGACGTGTAGATTTGGCTGATGTAGTGTTTCAAGTACAAAACTAGCGTGAAAATTGATAACCTTCGAATCATTCCGAGTGAAGAAAAAACTCGCCGTCCTATTCGGACTCCCACCCTCGGAGAGCTAATACCGAAACCAAATATACCTAAGTTTCAAACCACCACATCACAACAATGTTCTCCTTTCTCCTGGTTTTGAAATAATAACTTCTACAATCTTTTTACACTCCTCAAATTAAAAAAAAATCTTTCAAATATTCAATTTGTTTACAAAAACAATGTTAATTTAAAACTTGTAAAGGTTCGCTTGTTACTCACTGTACTTGATTCAGTCAATGCAAATGTTTTTTCTATATAATGTTACTGTATTTGGCATTCGCTTTTTTTCTTCATATTCTTCCGTTAATATCGGACGATGCAAGTACGACAAGTGCCAACGGGTTCCCATTCAGCAGCATCTGTTAGCCTATCACTCTCTTTTGAATAATTGGCAGACGTACTCTCGCTCTGCTGAATATCAATGTTTCGTTTTGGAAGCTACACATTTGTTGTTGTGCTAATTTTTGCTGCTGAATGGAAACCTCGCTCAGTTGGATCTGGACAACCCAGGAAGACAGCCAGAAGCCTAACTAGCGGACCTAAAGAAGGAAACCAATAAGTATCAATTTTTGTCAATCAATTATATATGTTCATTTTGCTTTACCAATTCATAATTATACAAAATACAAAGTGTTCAGTGGTGTTTTATTCACTTAACTTGTTTAACTCAGAATCATTAACTGGTCCTTCGAGCCGGATTTTTTGTGAACTTTGAATACAATAAAACTTAAAACGGTAAAACATGGAAATGGTGAAAGTGAAGTGTGGCGTACTTAAGGGGCAAATTACGCGTGCGGTTACATTCACGGAAACGGTTTCCGTTAGTACGCCCTCCGCACTTCTTTCTAATCGTATACAAAAACTGAGTGAATGGTGGTCGGCATTCTGTGAGTTACAAGGGTCGTA
Source organism: Volucella bombylans (assembly GCA_949129095.1). NCBI lineage: Eukaryota > Metazoa > Arthropoda > Insecta > Diptera > Syrphidae > Volucella > Volucella bombylans. Next base: position 39,435,235 of record OX422143.1, read on the forward strand.
TTTGCTGCTGTTAGATGCGGACAGCGTTAGTGCTGCTGAAAGCGTGTTCGCGGAATACGAGGCAAAATATTTTGTTGCGCATTCAAAATTGTCCAACGTGGTCAAACAACAACAGCCACAAGTTCAAGGTGATCTCAATGAATCCAATTAATAGAAAGGCTCAACAAGTCTTCCTTCTCAAATAATTCGAGTGCTAACGTAGTGCTACCAAAAATTATCATACCACAGTTTTCGGGCGACTATAAGAATTGGCCATCTTTCCGCGATTTATTTGTAAGCTCTGTTGACAGTAAATCCAATTTAACTGCGACACAAAAATTTCAATATCTTCGGTTTTTCGTTAAAGACGAGGCTGCTAATCTCATCAAACATATAACGCTTTCTGATGCCAATTATGCTGATAATTGGGCCCGTTTAGAATTGCGGTATGACAGAAAACATTTTATAGTCAAGTCGTTTATTCACTCATTTATCGCTTCCTTCAATGAGCACAAATAGTGTACAAACTCTTCGGAAAATAACAGACAGTGTCGACGAAATTATTCGAGGCTTAGATGCCCTAAAACAAACAACTCGTGACCCGTGGATAATACATCTCATTCTGCACAAACTTGACTCGGACACCGTGCAAGCGTGGGCAGAATGGAGTGGTTCGGTTGAAGAAAATCATACCATCAGCAGGTTTATTAATTTTCTACAAGAAAGGTGTAATGCGCTTGAATCTTGCCAACCTTTACCGCGTTCGTCATTTTCGCGTGTAAAATCTTCAACACCTATTCAATCCCATGTTACCGAAACTTCAGAATTTAAGCTTAAATGTCCCAAATGTGCTCAATCTCATAACTTGTATCAGTGTGCGCAATTTGAAGCCTTGGATATTACCTCCCGTCGCGATTTCGTTAAAGTTCATACCTTATGCTTCAACTGCTTACGAAGTGGTCATATCTCAAATAAGTGTCGGTCCTCTCATATGTGTTGTGTCTGCCAGGACCGGCATCATTCCATGGTTCACTTCGAGAATTCAACGCCAGATGCAACAAACCCTGTTTCGGTACGCGCATTATCGTTGGTCGCTAATACGTCAGCAGCTAGTGGATCTTCGGTTTCCCCCATTATAAACACTGTGTCGGTGAATTCTATTCGTAGGAAACAGACTCTTCTTCCTACTTTACTAGCTACGGTTAATGACATTCACGGAAATCCAATTCTATGCCGTGCCTTACTGGACTCGGGTTCACAGTCATCATTTGTAACTGAGTCATTCGTTCAGCAACTTGGACTTCGTCGGTCACATTCAAAAATATCAATTTTAGGACTTTCTTCTGTAGGTGCAGGTTTTACAAAGGGTCGGGTCTCTCTAACGCTTTTTTCTCGGATCAACTCGTCGTCACTTTCTCTCGATGCCTTTATTTTGAGCCGACTTACGTCGAATTTGCCTTCCTTCTCTTTGAATTTCGTCGCTTTGGTCACATCTAGTGACATTTTTATTTGCCTCATCATGCGGTGCTGAAAATGGATAGTTTAACAACGAAGTTAAGAGTCGTATTTGATGGCTCCTCAAAGGATTCAAAAGTTATTTTCCTTAACAACATGCTACTCGTTGAACCATCTATTCAAAGGGATTTGGTTGGGGTTTGTCTTCGATTTAGACAGCATCGGTTTGACTTCGCTGCAGATGTGGTGAAGATGTTTCGCCAAATCTGGATAGATGAAAATCATGCCGATTTTCAACGGATCGTCTGGCGTGAGCGCTCTTCAGACCCCATTCAACATTTTCGGCTATGAACAGTAACGTACGGTACTGCGTCTGCTCCCTTTCTTTCCGTGCGCGTCTTAAAGCAATTGGCAGACGAATACCAAACTGATTACCCAACTGCGGCTAAGGTTCTAAAAGAAGATGTCTTCATCGATGATATTATAACTGGAGCTGACACTGCGGATGCCCTTATTGCCTTGAAAAACGAGTTAGTTTCTCTACTTTCACAGGCAAAACTGCAATTCCGCAAATGGAGTAGTAACTGTTGGCCATTATTAGCATCACCATTCCAAAGGAACATTGTGAGAACTTAGCCTTCAAACCCGAACGATCAGACTCCCGCGTTAAGGTACTGGGTATCTTATGGCAGTCGTCAGATGAAATCTTTTCCTTTAAGATGTCCAAGAACAACTTTGCTTCGTCACCAACTCGTCGTACTTTACTCTCAGATGTTGCCAGTATTTTTGACCCCCTTGGATTCTTAGCACTATCCGTTGTTCTCTTTAAAATCTTGTTTCAGGAGCTCTGGTCTTCTGAGTTGAACCTTAACTGGGATGATCCCTTACCTGCTTCGTTAGCTCAGCGGTGGAAAACTTATAGAGAGGAGCTTCACCACTTTGAAACACTACGGGTTCCGAGAATGATCTTCGCGTCAGTCGATGACATTGAGCTACATGGGTTCTCGGATGCTTCATCAGTTGCGTATGCTTCAGTTGTTTATAGTCGTTGTCGCCTTACTGATGGTACCTATCGAGTCAATATAATTGCAGCCAAGACTAAGGTAATCCATCACTATTCCCCGCCTTGAACTTTGCGGAGCCCTCTTGTTAACCCGATTGCTACACTTATAATTACATCGATATCAAAAAAGCCAACAAGAGTCTATGCATGGTGCGACTCTGAAATAGTTTTGTACTGGCCTTCGGCACCTCCCCGCCGTTGGACAACCTTTGTGGCGAATCGAGTCGCATCAATTCTAGACGTAGTTCCGCGAAGCTCATGGCAGTACGTGGCTTCCGAAAGTATCCCAGCGGACTCCCCATCGAGATGGTTACTACTATCGGGTCATCATCTCTGGTGGAATAAGCTCCCGTGGCTAGCTGATGATAACGATTGTTGGCCGAAATCGAAATTTAACCGTGAGCCCAGTCTATCTGCCAAATTTTAAGAAAGAGTTCAGTCGCCTCAAGCATTAGTGGCCTTCAATAACAATGAACTTGTAGATTATCTCTTAAAACAATTTTCATCCTGGCACGCGATGCAACGTATAGCAGCTTATTGCTTGCGGTTCGCCAAAAACGTACGCGTAAACCAACTTCGTTTTAATCGACTACAGGACTCCTTACGTACGCGGAAATATACAGTGCTCGTGTCACGATTTTAAGACTGGTTCAACGGTGCCTATTCAAAACCGATATCGAATGTTTACTTAATAAAAAACCTCTTCCTCCCAAATCCAAATTGATCAAATGCGCTCCCTTTGTCGAACGAGAAGGAATCCTCCGCATCGGTGGTGGTATTTGACACGCGTCGGTTTCCCTCGATCTAATGCACCCTGTTATACTTTGCAGTAAACACGCTATTTGCAGGCTTATAGTAACGGAAATCCATCGGCTGCATATTCATACTGGTGTATCAGCAACATTTGCCCTCGTCAGGCAACGCTTTTGGATTCTAGGAAGCAGAAATTTAATTAAAAACGTCGTATTCGCTTGCAAACCATGCTTTATGCAGAGGAAACAAATATCTCAACAGCTCATGGGAGACCTGCCTTTACATCGTGTTCAGAAAAGTCGTCCGTTTACGAATACTGGTTATGACTACGCTGGCCCTATCATTATCAAACTTACAAGAACAAGAAACGCCAAGTTGTCCAAGGCGTACGTCGCTCTCTTCATATGTATGGTTACAAAGGCCCTCCACGTAGAGTTAGTGAGTGACCTTTCCTCGGATGCATTTCTGGCAGCACTTCGAAGATTTATCGCTCGACGGGGAAGATGTGCTAACATATATTCGGACAATGGGACAAATTTCCAAGGTGCTCGACGCTGGCTGACCGACATGCATAAGCTAGCTTAGTCACAAGCTCATAATGAAATCGTTGCCGCTGCTCTTGCCGCCGAGGGATTCGCGTGGCATTTCTCTCCACCGTCAGCCCCTCACTTCGGAAGTTTGTGGGAGGCTGGCGTTAAGTCAATTAAACTCCCACCGCCGGGTTGTAGGGGACTCTATTCTTGTTTTTGAAGATTTATGCACAGTGTTATGTGAAATTGAATCTATTGTTAATTATCGTCCTCTGTGTGCCATTTCTGATTGTCACCTGAACCCAATAACCCCTTCACACTTTCTTATAGGCGAACCGATGACCTCAGTACCCGAACTGAATTATGACGGTGTCCCAATTAACCGTTTGAAGCATTATCAGCTGCTTCAACATATGGTCCAAGGGTTCTGGAAACACTGTCCCAACTTGTGTCGTGGTGATCTAGTGGTCATCAAAGAGCCAAATCTCCCACCGAATGGGCAATGGGCAGAATCGAAGATGTACATCCAGGCCACGATCAAAGAGTTCGAGTAGCTACAGTACGAACCGCCACGTGCACATTTACGAGACCAATTGCTAAATTAGCACGGCTCCCTCTATACTGAACTAGTTCAGAGGGGCCGGGATGTTTTGAAATAATAACTTCTACAATCTTTTTACATTCGTTAAATTAAAAACAAAATCTTTCAAATATTCAGTTTGTTTACAAAAATAATGTTAATTTAAAACTTGTAAAGGTTCACTTGTTACCCACTGTACTTGCCTCAGTCAATGCAAATGTTTTTTCTATATAATGTTACTGTATTTGGCATTCGCTTTTTGTCTTCATATTCTTCCGTTAATATCGGACGATGCAAGTACGACAAGTGCCAACGGCTTCCCATTCAGCAGCATCTATTAGCCTATCACTCTTTTTTGAATAATTGGCAGACGTACTCTCGCTCTGTTGAATATCAATGTTTCGTTTTGGAGGCTGCACATTTAAGAATTGCCGTTGTGCTAATTTTTGCTGCTGGATGGAAACCTCGTTCAGTTGGATCTCGACAGCCCAGGAAGAAGCCTAACAAGCGGACCTAAAGAGGGAAACCAATAAGTATCAATTTTTGTCGATCAATTATATATTTTCATTTTGCTTTACCAATTCATAATTATACAAAATACAAAGTGTTCAGTGGTGTTTTATTCACTTAACTTGTATAACTCTGAATCACTCCTCCTTCTATCTTTCCGCCCGAGCCATGGCAACACTAAAAGGGTATCATAACTCCTTAGGCGCGCGTAAATTAAAAAAAAAAAATATTCTCTTAATCTGTCACAGATAAAACCATTTTTATCCCAATTGAAGACAATATGTATTGTTTTACTTAGTTTACATTTCTGAGAATTTGGGATCGGCATATTTTTTTTTACTTACTTACTTCAAAAATAGTTGAACAAATCTTACTATTTACACCACATCATAAATCACCTCAGTTATGGTGTTTCTTATTCGAAATCTCTCACCAGCCAACACACTATACGTATAAGATTGCCAAGGACCAAAATTCCACTGTTGAATAGCGATGTTTGCTTTGAAATTTGAATAATTTCTATTCTCCTCTAAGTGCAGTGGGTTTTAAACGGTATCCTAATTTCTACTCGTTCCGTCTTATTTTTCAAATCATTATAAAATTGTGTAATATAATGCTCCTTTGTCTTCCATCTTCCTTTTACAAGCTATACAAACTTCGGTACCTTCCGTAAGTCATTGCCCGCAGACTGAAACAAATTGTCTTTGAATATCATTGATATCAAATACACCGGAATTCGATGCTCAAAGGGATTAAATTTATTTGCACCCAATTTTTTAATTTTCTGGAATGTCTTTTCAAAGAAACAGTACGAATTTATTTATGATATCATTTGTATTTCAATTAGAAATGGTGCAACAGAGAAATCCTTTATTCAAGTAAATTCAGTGTATTGTACATACGAGTATATCAATGTAGACATGTGGCTTCTGAAATTAGATTCTTAAATTTAAAAAAAACTATTGGATGTAAGCAACAATTTTGAAAGACACATTTATATTGTATTTTCCTGCATTCTGAAACATAAAGGTAAGTCTCGGCTCCGGTGAGAAGGGTCTTTAAAACTGAAAATTACATCAAAATCCTGGGAATATCCGAAATAAATGCTTTCATAGTGGGAAAACATCAGAGTAACCTACACTCTTTAACCGCAAGTTTCTAATATCTTAGAAACATTTGAGTAAACATTGACGACTATCATACCTACATATATTGTACTCGTATATACATGAGAAGACGAGAAATACCTCCTGCAACTTAACCACCAAAATGACATCATGATAGTGTTGCAAAACTTACATACATATGTACATACGAGTACATAGAGATGTGTCAAAGTTGAATAAGTAGCATGAGAAAACAGCCTCGGATTCGGAAGTGGTGATTGTCTATTACCTAGTGCAATACATTGATTATTAAAAATTATTTCTTGGGTACTGTTAAGTTTCCACAACTTTTGGAATTATCGCTTAGACGTGCGCAACAATTTTGTAATCATTCACGTACGAGTAGATCTTTGCATTGTTTTTTTTTGTTTAAAATGAGCGCACTCTCAAGGGGTTTGTGAACCTTTAAAGTGATTGTACACAGCGTGGGCAAAAGAAATTTAGGGAGGAAGAAAAGAGAGGTACCGATGTACATGGTTCTTAAATGTTTGCAAGTTATAACGACCAGGAAATACAGAGATCGGCAGGGCATTCTATAAGAGAGTTGTACGGCTTAGGAACGAATCACGATATTTTAGAGTACGTGCGGAAATGGGCTAGAGGGTATAGCCATATATGTATTCCTTTCGAGCAGTCACTCTAACAAGCTTTGTGTTATGAAGTACAATATAATTCTGATATCCTTCGTGATTCTTCAATGAATTGCATGCATAGCCATCAACGAAAGCTAACATTGGAATGCCCAAAACGCTGGGGTTGACCGTGGTGTAGTGGTAGTAGCAAACGCTTCTCACTCGGAGGGTCCAGGTTCGAATCCTGCCCATGGCAAATCAGTTTTTCATTGTGTAATTGGAACTCAGACAAAAAAATTCTGCGTGTGAAGGCATAAATCACTGGCACGTAGATTTGGCTGTGTTATAAGAGTTTCAAGCAATGAAAAAAATACTGGGAATTATATCTCGAATCACTCTGAGTGAAGAAAAACTCTCCGTCCTATTCGGACTCCAACCCCTGGAGAGCAAACATAGAAACCAAACACACCTGAGTTTCAAACCACTACAAAAACAATTTTCCTTTCTCCTCCTTCTATCTTTCCGCCCGCGCCTAGGCAACAGTAAAAGGGTATCTAACCCCTTAGGCGAGCGTAAATTATAAAAAAAAAAAAACCCTGTTTGACTGCTTTGTTGGTAAAATAAAAAAAAACCTGACTGGCTGGGCGGTACCTTTGTGATTCATATCAATTTCAGGGTTTGACTTAAGATATTCTTACAAGTATACTTCTACTAGACAACTAGACTGCAATCTTTCTAATGGTTTGCCCTTCAGTAATTTTGGTCGAGAAACTTATCGCATCATGTTTTTTTTATTTTATAATTTGCGCGCGCCCAAGGGATATAAGTACCCTTAAGACAGTATAATTCGACGATGTAATATCAATGAATACATACTGTCGAACCATTTCAATCCGACAAGTCGCAAGTGAATTCTGTTGTTTGTTTCATTTTTCAAATATAAAAAGAAAATATCAGCAAAATAAGATGGGTAGGGGATATATCATATAAATTTGCTGGTAAGTAATCGATTTTAATTTTTCTAGTCCGCATGTTGTGTGACAGATTAATTTGACAACCTAGATTATTAGCAGATAATGAAATCACCCTACCGATAGTGAAGAAGATGGCCAAAAGAAGAGAAATAGTACAGAAAAAATAGCACGGATGTAAGGGTTCGAATACGTCAAAGCAGACCATCTATTGCATTGATTGCCTATTCCAATTTGCAGTGACCGATTGTTTTGGATACATCGAAAAGCATATACTCCACGACCAGCCATTCTGACAGCAATCGACAAACCAGACGGATGATTTTCTTGTCGAGTAACTCTCCAATGTTTTTTTTTAAATCACATCAAGTTGCCATGCACAAATGTTCGCACATTTATAGCGAGATATCTACTATTCCTATGATTTTCAATAGTAAAAAACTACTGTGTGAAGCAGCTGATATCATTTTCTGTTTCAATTTCATGTATTTTTCCATCGTCCAGCATTCATTAGAATGTCATGAATGTCAATTCGAATTTTTATCTATCGTGATATTCGTTCATCATCTATTCTATTTACAGTCAAAAAACTCCAAAACGACCCGGAATAAAAATACGAAAAGATCGATCGCGTTGTCCTGTGCCACCGTAATTGTTCAATCCCTTTAGGAAGTACTATTTGAATCCATCTGGACAACCATACAGTCAGCATCAAGGATAATCCTGTCTTGGCAAATTTAACCAGGAAAAATGTTTGCAAGACATGTGAAAAAGACAAATGAAAAAAAATTAAAACTACCATAATTACAGAAATTCATCATCAATTTCAAATTCAAGCTACTCAGCATGTTCAGATGTGCATAGATCTGCCTGAAAAAGATATTTGTAAACTGGAAGGCAAGAAATCTCAAATGTCCAAGCCAGACGTATATTTTTTTTTTAAATCCTTATTAAGGACTTTTGTTAATATGTACCATCTTTTTTGTTAATTTATGTTGATGTATTTTACTCCCTTTTGTTTATAAACTATTTTAAGTCTATGGATTAATAATCTGTAGTTGAATTATTATTTGTGAAATTATCATTATTCTTTTGAATCTATTATCTGGATGATATTATTTTAACTGTAAACTTTGCGGTATGTAAATAAGTGCGTCATATTAGTTGTTTAAGAAGCTTGTACATTATGATTACAATTAACTATATACGTAGTTGTTAAAAATAAACAATATTGGGATATATAGCATGTATGTTATGTACTTTAACGAAGATTTACAAATAGCTTTTCCCTCGACTATTGTTATGTTTTAGTTAAAGTTACTCAGATGAATACCATATCCATGGTTGTATAATACTATCAACCATATTCAACTGCAATAAAATGAAAAATAATATTTATGAATTTATGGATGAAAACTAGACAAATGAGGCTGAATCGGCCAAAAAATAAAAAACTAACTACATATGTATATTTTTTGTCTCAGTTTTTTTATTTTACCAAGGAGCATGCGTTTGTAAAAACTTCGGTAACTACAATATGTCGTTGAACATCCATAGCTCCGTTTTTCATGAAATTTTAGTATTTTGTATGTATTATTGGTCATTCTGAACAAGAATATATAAATATGTTGGGCGCAGAGATCATAATTTCACATAGTATTTTTTACTTGGAAAATTATTGTGCAGTCCCCAATTTTCTTGGAATTTTTTGTACATATAGTCTGAAGTGTCAAAAGTAAAAAATCTAAAGCTGTTTTTGACGCAAACTACTGAAAGGGACTAAACTCTCTTTCAGCAGCGTTTAGTCGCTACGCTAAGGGTTATATTTGCAATGCACTCCAGAATCAAACCACCAAAGGATGGTCGGCAGCTTTATTTGTAAAGGAAAAACTTTTGTTAGTACAAATGTGAACACAGAAAGTTCGCTCCCACAGTGGATGAATGGCACTTCTAGGGAAATAAACCGTTTGTACTAAGTAATATGTTGTAGAAAATATGGCATGTTTGTTACCGTTAGAAAAGCCTTGAAATGAAAGATGGTAAAGAAAAACCTAACTAGATATTGGATTTTAATTCTTTTCGTCTCAATCGAAAGTTGTAGCATTTATTTACTGTATCTATTATGCATATACGAGTAAGTATTATATAGTAGTTTATTTTATTATTATTTTAATTTTCAAAGTAAAAAAACTATGTGAAATAATGATTTCCGTGTCCAACACATATTATTTAAGGTCTTTCAATAAGCACGCTCGATTTTTAAATGTAAATAAAATAAGTTGTGTGTCAGACATCTTCATTTTTTTGTTTTTATTTGAAAGAACATTGTATAGCATTAAGTATGGAATATGTTCATGTTCTAAGTTATCTTTATCTGTTCATAAGTGTGGTGAAATCAGCTATAAAGAGGATATAAAATGTAGTCCAGATTGTTTTAAAATAGAAGGCGTTGAAAGTTATAAATATTTAGGCGTACTTATAGACCAAAATATGACTTGGAAAGCACATGTCGAATACATTAAGAAATACATGTTGTCTGTTACTCGTAATATGTATCTGTTAAAAAAACACTGTTCCCAAAAAATCTTATTAATGTTTTACTATGGCCTTGTCCAATCTAAATTACAATATGGTATTGCAAGTTGGGGGGGGGGGGGGGGGGGTACATACAACAGCACGACTGAAGTATTATATAAAACCCAAAAACATATAATAAGAATAATATGCAAACAAATCTATTACCACATAGTTGGCCACAATTCCTATCATTGGATGTTCTTCCTTTAAACCACTTATACATTTTTAAGGTTCTAAAGACTGTTTTCATGCGAAGCGGATATAACATTACATTAAGATGTTCAAATATATACAGACTAAGAATAAACAATATGACAATATCTAATATTCCAATCTCAAAAAAAACTCGTTGTTCTAAATTTTATACTGCGACAGCACCAAGGCTTTTTAATAAATTGCCAATACATATATGAAAAATAGCTCAACCCATTTTATTTTTAAAGGAATTAAAAAAATTTCTCTTCAGTAGTTCTACAGTCAAAACTCTTCTCAATACAAATCTGTAATACAAAATGTTTGTGTCATTTAATTATAAACTTATTTATGTACTTGCTTAATTTACTTATTATTCTTTGTACTTTGCTATATAAACTTACTTATTATCCTTTTGTACTTTGCGATTTACCCCACAAAATATATTTTAATGTAAATTTATAATTTAGCTGAAGGAACATTCGCCTCTAGTCACCTATAGACTATAGAATGGTTCCTACTTTCGAAAATGTTAATTTAAAAAACGCACATGTAAATTTAATAATAATAATAATAAATATACCAAAAAAAAAAAAATATATATAATGTCGTTCAAATGTTTGCCGCGTGGCACGTATTCGAGAGTTTCAATTTTCGAAGACTTTGTCGCGTAAATCTGGCTGAATTTGATGGATGCCATTCGTTATGTTGACTTTGAATGCATCAATTGTTTGCGGTTTATTCGCATAGGGCATGAAAATATCTGATCTCGGTGGCCCGTTCACGTCGCAGCCACGCCAGAGAACCATGCTTTCAAATTGCTCATGCATGATGTCCATCATGGCATGCGCTGTATTCTGTTGGAAGCACATGTCTTCGGTTTCCATGTCTTCAGTTTAGGCTACAAGAAGTTGCTTGTCATCGATCTGTAGCACTCGCCTTTGACGGTTATGACAATTCCAGTTTTGCTTCGAAAGGATTGCGGACTGATGATTCCGTCGGACCAAAATCCGTACCAAACAGTGACTTTCTCCGAATTTTTGTGCTGGTGTATCTCGTGTGGATTGGAATTGTCGTAAATCCAACAATTTTGCTTGTTTACACATCCATTTACCCAAAAATTTCCCTCATCGCTAAAGCAGATTTCTTTTTTTACACAAGGCACTGATTTAAAAAAAAATTTGATGATTCGCGGAAGTCGTTCAATGCTATAACCTTTAATGGTGATTTGTCATACACTACTGATCAATATGACCGCTATAACCTAACAAATTTCGAGCGTCCGTATTGAAAGACCCTGTATATACATATATCCTTGTTCAGGATGGCGAATGCTACAATATAGTAAAATTCCAAGAACATATATATATATACATATATATATATATACATATATATATATATACATATATATATATATATATATATATATATACATATACTCGTATACGGTGCATGTGCCTTGTTTCATACTAATGAGTTGAGTTTAGATTAAACTTTTGTTAATTTATGTTGACAGAGTTAACTCAACCTTGTTTTTACGACATCTTAATATTTTTGGGTAATATAAACATTGATATCGTCTCAAATTGTCACTTTGTGGATAGTTATTTTATGCTCTTGGCTAGAAATCTACAGTAAAAATGAGTCAACAGGAATAACTGATAACACTCAAATATGAATCGGTCATATTTTTGTTTCCATAAATGGTATTGTAGATCTCAAAATTGTGAGTTAGTGAGTTCAATTACATTTACAATTTGTAATCATGAATCACTTAATGACCAGCTTAGACTTTTTGATTATTATAGTAAATGTATCGAATTCTCTCTTAAAGAAATAGGTTTTGTCGTACTCAACGCTTTTCTTCGCTTTGAATTTTGGAATGATTTATTTAGAAAAAGATCCCTCCAAAGCATACGATAAATATACTATTGCGCAGTAGAAGAAAATATTTTTTTATTTCTTGAATTCAAAGTAGTACTAGCAGTAGTAATAAAAAAGACTATTTCTGTATATATTATAAATAAAGCATTTCAAAAAAAGCATGTAATGACCTGGTCTAAAAACCGTCGGTCAGATTGGCATGAAGAAAAAATTTAAGATATAATAGTACAATTGTAATACCTTTATTAGTCGTGCAAAAACATATTCTAAGAACTACGAGTATCTGGAGAAAAAAACGATTAGAACACAGTTTTTTCCTTTTTCGTAACTCTTTAATATTTCATTTAAAACATCTTTACTTTACAAAGTGCTAAAAATATTTTACTTAAGTAGTAGATATTCGTTAAATCGTAATCCCACTGTTTATGGGTTTCGAAGAAACGAAAGATACTTCAGTTGCACCTAGAATTTTTAACTCACTACCGCTGGATATCTTATGTAGTACCAATGTTTTTTCATAGAGAAGTAAAAAAAGTGGCTTTTTAATTTTGATTTCAATGAAGTAACAGATTTAAACAAAGTAATACTCTGAAAACCGCGATATTCAATTTAATTACAATAACGATAAACATAATATTTATTCTCTATGCTTTTTGTTACTAAAATTCATGCTATTCACCTTTTTTTCTTAATGCATGCTAACAAGTCTTTAATCAATACAATCAACACTAGTTTCCTTAACTATAGAATGTATCTAAATATTATTCAATAGATAATAGAGAACGCTTTAGACACATAATTATGGTATATACATTATATTATTGGATATTAATTATTATATTATTATTAGATTATAGGATAATTCCTTGAACTATATATGTAATTTATTTTGATTTGTGTATAATGAATTGTATTGAATAAACTATTAAAAAAAAAATGTTTAACAAATTCAAAGATTGCAAATTAAGATATATAAATTCATTTTAATCAATTTTACATAATTAATTCAGAATTACATGCATTTATTATTACTATTAAGTTAAAGCAAACAACATGATAGAAAAGCTTTCTGTTAAAATTTTCTTTCTATAAGCCATTGAGTGCCGGATAAATTCTAAAAGGACACTGCAACCTCTTTCTCCATTTAAGAGCCCTAGTGTTTCTTCTTCTGCTAAAAAGTTTGTTTCAAATACACCTTTCCTGGTGCACTGACCCAATAGATGAAAAATGTCTTCTCTTTCTTGCATATTGCACATTTCACATTGAAGGGGTAGATCTGTTCTGTCACCGACACTCTTTTTAATTTTCATTAACGATCTCTTGTCTGCTACTTCTAATCCAATATATTCCTTTGCTGATGACAGTACTCTCTGCTTTTCATATTCGTTCCCGGACTCACGGCCCTGCTCTTCGGCTGTAGTACGAGAACGGCAGCGTATGCTAAGCTCATTAAATTCCGATATCAACAGCATAACCAATTGGGGAACTATCAATAGAGTGGAATTTAATGCTTCCAAAACACAATGCTGTCTGCTGTCTTTAAAGCGAAATTTAAACACCCAGCCATTATCTATGAATGGCACTTGCATCGTCGAAACCGAAAAACTTTCCATTCTCGGTATGTGTGTTAATGACAACTTACGTTGGAATGACCACATATTTGATGTCGCCAAAAATGCTGCGAAATGTCTAGGTTTCCTCAAGCGATGTAAGAAATATTTTACCCCCTCTGATCTGGCCTCAATATATAAGGCATTCATCCGCCCAAAATTGGAGTACAACTCCCACATCTGGTCAGGTGCTCCTAAAACATCTCTGCACCTGCTAGATAGGATTCAAAACCGTGCGATAAAACTTATTGACGATACTAATATCAGTCAATCAATGGACACCCTCGAACACCGACGAAATGTCTCGTGTCTCACTTTGTTTTATCGCTACTTCCACCACCAGTGCTCCACTGAAATCGCCAGTAGCATTCCGCCCATTCAAACTTTCAACCGTAACACCCGTCTCGCTATGAATGCTCATCAGTATACCCTCAAGCCCATTTTCGGACGTACTCTAAAATATCGTGATTCGTTCCTAAGCCGTACATCTCGCTTATGGAATGCCCTGCCGATCTCTGTATTTCCTGGTCGTTATAACTTGCAAACATTTAAAAACAATGTACATCGGTACCTCTCTTTTCTTCCTCCCTAAATTTCCTTTGCCCGCGCTGTGTACAATCACTTTAAGGGTACTCAAACCCCTTGAGCGCGCGCTCATTATAAAAAAAAAAAAAAAAAAAAAAAAAAAAAAAAAAAGATCCGGTCTATGAGGTACATAATTTAAGGGCAATAATTCTTTTCTCGCTCGGAAGATGGTTGAAATGATTTTGGCGGAATAATTCGCATGAGAGTAGTTTACTGCACCTAAATTGAAGTTCAGCCTGGTATAATATTGCCTGTGAAGACAATGTCAAGACCTTTCCAAAGTAATATGTGTATAGTACTCTGAACGCGATTTTTCATCTACGGAGGACATCAGTTTATAAGAAATGGAAACAGGATTTCCTTTTTATAGTAGATATGTACTCGTATTCTCAATTAATAACCTTACGCTAAAGCTAGCGTCTGAACAGATCGGAAATCGGGAGCACACAACACGACGATGAGGGTCAGTCATTGTCATAAATGTTTAGTATTTTGTGCTTACGTGTTACTTATTAAGTGTTTATGTCTTATGTAGGGCAATGTGGAATATTGGCCTGTGTTCAGTATTTTGTGTATGTCAAAAATGTCAGCGTTTTGCTAGGCATTGTTGGGATTGTTTGTTTACGTTTGTGACAATGTCAGCTTCTGGTTCTCTGTATGTCGCAACTGTCACAGTGAATATGCTGTGTGAGCTATATTATATTTGGTTTTGAGTTTTCTGATATAACTCCCCCCTCGTTAGTTAGTGGCTTCGACGAACCTTTTACAATAAGTTTTCTTATAAATTTTTTCCTGCAACTTATGATTAATATTATGATAAATGATGTGTATGTTACAATGTGTAAAGAAAGATTTTCAATATTCTTATAATAATTTTTGTTCTCTATTTCTAAGATCCTGTCCCGGTTTTCTATATTTTTAAAGTGAATTTCTTCCAGTTTTATACTCGGAATGGTGTATTTTTCTTTAATAATGAGGAAATTTGGTAATATAAAATGATCGACAACTTCTCTGTTTGAATTGGAAAACTTGTTGTCTTTTATTCTAATAGAACAATTAGTGAACTTGACAAGTTTAATTCCGCTTATATTTACGTTTAAATTATTACAATTATGGTAGAGTTCTACCGTATTTAGATTTTTGGTTACAATTAATCCTTCTTTTATTTCTCTTATTTCTTCAACGTCATTCTTTAACATATTACAGTCAGCTTCCTTAAGTAGTATGATATTTTTAATACATGGATCTTCTATTTTGATTAAATTGTTTTTTAGGTTGTCTTTGACATTGCTATCGTATATAAGGTTATTTTGATCGACAATAATATTATAGTTTTTTAGAAATATGGTTTTATTATAGATTGTAGGTAAGGGCTCAATTAGTAAGCGCGAAAAGGCTAATTTCAAAAACTGGGAAGTTAGTACAATTATTACTATTTTATCTTATAAAATTTATTTATTTTATCTTATAAAATGTTACTACTGTTTTGATTTGTTGCAAAACCTCGAAGTCAGAGACGGTGTCTAGCTCTTGCGGTATTAGAATATTTCTCAAAAGTATTCCTAGTCTACTTGTCATTATGATTTCTTCGATGTCGTTAATATGGTGTTTTAAGAGGTTTATGTTATGGTTAATTTGGTACGTTAATTGGAGAAGGGAAAGCTCGTCTTGAAGGTTATCAAGTTTCTTGGCAACTGCGTTACTAAAAGTATTAAGGCGTGTTTCTATTAGGTTCTGTTGGTTTGTTATGTGGGTAGTTATATTTTTGATTTGGTCAGAAATTTGGTTATTTATTTTTATTTGTTGGTTGCTAGCTTGTATAAGATTATGATTATTCTTTTCGAGTGTGTCAAGTTTGTTTTTAATTTCGATTTCGTCATCACTGTCTAGAGTTCCTGCTAAGAACTTGAGTCCTTTATCTGCAATGTTAAAAATACCTCGTTTTTGTCTGTAGCGGGGTTTTAGAAACCTGATCTTATCTTCTAAAATTTGTAAGTTATGATTTATTGTATTAATCATTGGGGCGACCGAAATGTTAAATTCTAAGATATCTATGCTGCGTTGAAGCTGTTTGCTAGTATTTTCGTATTCGGGGGTATTAATGATGTAGAATACTATATGCTATAGTTACATTGAAGAAGTAGAAGCAGTATTATCCCCAATATTGACATCATTGTTACCTGAGATAGTAGGATTTTTGTTATTACGTTTGTCATGTACATTAAACTTAAGGGTGTTATTATTTTGAAATTTTCTTTTCTTCCTTACATGAGTCTTATAATATTTGAGGTTGTTTGTTTTATCTTTTACATGGTCTTCATCTGGGGGTTCGCAATCTATTTTCCTATAACGAGGATGGTTTTTTCCTCCTCTTATTTCTTTAATAAAATTTATTCCCGGTTCAATTGTGAAATCATTTCTAGTTTGATCCCGAATTTCCCGAGGAAAACTAATGGTTTACGTTTGGTTGTTGAGTGAACACTATTGTTATAGTAGCCGTTTATGAGAATAAGTTGTTCTTCGATAGGTAAATGCTTTTTTCTGTATCTTAGAAGCCTGAGATGTTCGTTAATGGTACGAGTATTATGTAACCTCTCGATGTCCGCATTACTAGAGTGGTTTGAATTGGAGGTGAAATGCATTTCGATCCTCTTTTCTTTGAGAAAGTCTCGCATTAATTTGGACTTCATTTCTAATCCGTTGTCAGTAATTATATTATTTTGTCTGTGTCCGTAGATGCTTATATATTTTAGTATTGTTTTCCTGAACCCTCGTTCACTTCTGTTTCCTATCTTGGTAAAGAGGGCTATTTTACTAAAAGAATAAAATACACCTAAGTGTATGATTTGGTTGGGTTCGGTTGGAGTTTCAGTTATTTTGCAAGAGATTTTCGCGGGGTTGCATTCGTATTTACTTAAAATGCATGTTTCAAATTGTTTATGATTTTTGAGATATTTATCTTCATATTTGGGTATTAGAAGTTTTGTTTCAGTTCTTCATATACTTCCCCGATTCCCCTATGCTTTGGTGGTGTTTGTTTTCGATTATTTTTTCGAGTTTGTTTATATCTTCAATGTCTTTTAGCATTCTGCTGCATCTTACCACCTTATATGCTCTAAAGTGCTCTTGATGTATTTCCTTCATTTTCTCGAATACTGCATCATTTACTAGAATGGCTGTAACGTTGTTTGGGTTGACGTGATTTTTTATTATTTGTTTTATACTATTTTCGTCAACTGTCTTCATGCCTATTACTCGTATCTTCCTACTTTTTCCGAAGTTTGTTTTATTTTTTATAAAGTTTGCTATTTGGTTCTTTCATATTGTTCAGCCAAACTAGAGGCTTGTGATCAGTGTATAATTTAATTCTTCTTCCAAAGATATATGGTCGGAATTGTTTCAGACATAATACTATGCTGAGCAATTCTTTTTCGATAACTGAATAATTTACTTGGTGTTGATTTTATGTTTGGGAAACATAACTGATGGGTTTATTTTCTTGGGATAAAACGCCTCCAATAGCGTATTGACTTGCATCTGCTGTTACTTCGAACGTTTTGCTGAAGTCGGGATATTGCAGGATAGGTGTAGTGATTAGCTTTTCTTTGAGAGTTTCAAAGCTCTTTCTATAGTCTTTATCTTCTATGTTGATTTTTGCATCCTTTTTCAAAAATATGGTCATGGGTTTGGCTATCTCAGCAAAATTCTGAATAAATTTTCTGTAATATCCGGCTATTCCCAAGAATCTTTTTATTTCATTCTGACTTTTAGGTATTTTGTAGTTTTTCATGACGTCGATTTTCTTTGAGTTTGGGAGGATTCCTTGTTCGCTCACCACATGACCCAGGAATTCTACTTCCTTTCTTCGAAACTCGCATTTGTCCAACTGGACTCTGAGGGGTGCTTGCTTCAATTTCTTAAAAATCAAACCCAAGTTATGGATATGCTCTTCCAGTCCATTTGAAAAGTTAATGATGTCGTCCATGTAGACAAGGCATTGTTTACCGATATGCTCTCTTAACACCTGGTCCATTAGTCTTTGAAACGTACTCGGGGCATTTTTTAATGCAGATAGCATTCGACAGAATTCGTAATGCCCGTGATCGACTGAAAATGCAGTTTTTTGAATATCCATTTCGATCCATTTCGATCTGATGAAATCCACTTTTCAAATCTAAAGTTGAGAAGTAATTACATTTGCACAATTTGTAGAGAATCTCTTCTATGACTTGTATGGGGTAGCGATCATCGATTGTTTTCTCATTCAATCGTCTATAGTCTATGACTAGCCGCCACTTAGTTTTTCCCGATGCATCGTTTTTTTTCTGGACGATCCATACTAGATTGTTGTATGGACTTGAGCTTGCTCTTATGATTCCAGTTTCTAGCATGTCTTGAATTTGCCTCTGAATGTCTGCTTTGTGAATATATGGATACCTATAAATGTTTGAATGAATTGGTTTGCTATCTGTTGTTTCTATTTTATGTTTTATTTCATTAGTAGGGGTTAAGGATTTCGTGTTTCTAAAGATATCTTTGTACAGTATAACTTGCTTTATCATTCTTTTTTCTTCGGGGTTTAAATGATCCATTCGAATATCTTTAAGGATTTCGTCTTTATCGATTGCTTTATTGCGGTCAATGTCTTGAATTTCGAAGTTATGGAAGTCGTGTACTTCCTTGATGTCGATTGTTTCAAACGGGGTAGCGAAATTTAAAATGAAGAGTTCTTTATTAGTATTAATAATCCTGGCTAACGTTTTGTAACTTGTAACGTTGTAAACGCCTTCACATAATTGAATGTGGTCGCCTATTTGTGTTTCAGGTATGAGAACAGTTCCGCATTCTTTGTTAACTGTGATCCTATATGTATGCTCGCCTGTGTATAGTGTTTTTTTTTGTTGGGGAGAAACTGAGCTTGATTTTGCTGCCGTTTACTACTAGAATTTTTTCTTTGAAATTGATTACAGCATTATTTTTTATTAAGATATCGTTTCCTATAAGTCCGTCATATTTTTGGTGGAATAGGTAAACTAAAAAGTCCTAGCTACCTGTTATAGATTGGATTACTTGTTGACCTTGGATAGTCGCGTTTTGTGTAACTATCGTATCTTTGTTCAAAGATCGGAGGGCAATTGGTTTCTGGAAATTTTGGATAAGGTATGGTTGGAAAGTTCCAGGGGTGACCATTGAGTTTGAAGCTCCTGAATCTATATATTAGAAAATGTTTTGTTTGTATCGTTATGTAGGGCAGTTTGAAAGATCGTTCGCTCGAAAATTTCCTACTTCCACAACGTTTTGCTTATTTACCTCCATTGATTCTGCAGTTTGATTTCTATAGCAAGGAGATGGGTTAGTGAAGACACTGGAAGTCGATGGTTGGGTGTTATGATTGGGGTAGTTACGAGAGTAGTTTGTATTTCCTGTGTTAAAATTCGGGATTGGATATTTGTTGTTCTTACTAGATGAGAAGGGGTTTCGTTGATTATGAGAACCCGGACGTTCAGATCTCACGTTGTAGGTGTTTCTGTAGAAGTTTTGAGGGTTTGGGTTATGGTTTGGTGTTTCGTATCTGTGAGACGAGTTTTTGGTTTTGAGGAGTTTGCTGGATTCGTTATTTGGTTTCAGTTGGATATTTGGACGTATATTGTGGTAGGCGTATTCTGCTTCATGAAGTATGTATATGGCTTCTTCTAAGGAGTCGGGATTCCTACAATATAAAATTGATCTCATTGATTCTGGGCATTTTGTTTTAAGGGTCTGCAAGGGTCTCTCTGCCTCTCTTGAACTCACTTGACCACTTTTGCACAGTTGATAATGAAGGTGCGGGACCCTGGTAAACAGCTACCATCTCTTCATGAATAGTTTTTTGACTTTTTCCTTGCTTAGTGAGAACTTTAATTACAGCGCGATGCTCAATTTTCACCATCATCGTCTCAGTTGCCATTATGATTCTGTTTAACTAGAGATAAAACGAGAATTAATAATCACATTTATATGAAATTTTACATGAATGCGCTAAAATAATAGTATTACTTGATAAATGAGTAATAATCTTGAATAATTTATATATACAACTACAGCTTCACCCCGATACAGAGAATATGTTGAACGCCCTTCGTATATGTTTGTCCTCAACCCACCTAGACAGAGCTCTATTGATTACCTTTTCAACAACCTTACTGATATTCGGAAGGAGACTTATCGACCGGAGATTCGCCGGATTGGATATATCCTTTCCCTTTTTGGGGATAGGTTGAACCACCGCCGTTTTTCAATGCACTGGATAATGTGCATTATTCATTGCATTATTAAACGGGGTGGTGTAAATGTCAAACGCTTCTAGAGAAAGATGTCGAAGCACGATGTTCGGGATACCATCGGTCCCCACTGATTTCTTAGCCCTGATTGTGTCGAAGATCTCATGGAGTTCCTCCTTCGAAATGAATGGGGTAGGTCACCCTCTCTGGCAATGACATTATTGGCCATATTTTCGTCGTTGAACTGGGTGAAACCAGAGCCTTCGGATCGCCAGTTCCCCATTTCATTTCGAATGCAGAAGTCGTACACCAAGACGCGATTGTCCAGGTCATAATTAGGGCCAATGATATCAATGGCCTTGTATACTTCCTGGAAAGTTGCCCCTATGGTCTCAACTTTCTCCTGTGGATCCTCGATCACAAAGAAGTTGTCATCATCAGCGGCCTCACTTGGATCAATACCTGCTATTGTCAGTAATCGTTCGTTGTCTGTTGTCCGGGCTATTTTAAGACACTGAAGGTCGTTTTGATTTTTTCTCCGAAATAGTTTATTTATTTGCGGAAACATATTCGGGTTGCTGGTGTTTACAGCCTAACCTTGTTGTTCCAATACAAACTTACATATTTATAATCGACGACTTCAGTGTCCTAATCTCCGGGTCTTGTCGGTCAGTTAACTGTCTGTACAAGTTTTTAAGTCTTGTCAGAAGTCTGCTTTTCTGTCGGTGCAGTGCGTCAATAGTAGGATTGCGGAACAGGTCTTCGTTAGTCGTACGTCTATACCGCGGTATTGTAGTGTCCATAGTTTGTTTAATTGTCTCGTCCATTTGTTTTAGGTAATTGTCGATCTCCTCGTTTGACAAATTCCTATTGGACGGTGGGTTGAGCGTGTTCGAGGAGAGCGCTCTTTTCAAAGTTGCGGAGAAGCGTGTCCATCGAGTTTTACTGTAGTTGTAAGAATATCTTTGGACAAACTCCTCCAATTCCGCAATTTCGTTGGGAACTGTACACGAATGTGCGCAGACAGTTTAGCGTTTGTAAATTCGTACCTGTCAGTCGTATGCGTTCGTCGTGCAGCAGTAGATCCAAATAAGACCCGCTTCTGGGAAACGACGGGTTATCCGTCGCTTTAAGACCGAGTCTGACATCATGTAGTAGGTTCCCTCTAGTATTTGGAAAATTATTTCCCCAATCTCTGTGTCTCGCGTTGAAATCCCCGCCGATTATAAAATAATTCTCCTCCGATTCTAGCCTCAAAAGTCGAAAAAGTGTGTCGAGCTCTGTAATGAATAGGATGGATTGTGAAGCCTCAGGTGCATAAACAGAGGCCAAGTACAGCCGCTTTCTACTGCGGAGCGGGATGTAAACGACGACTGCCTCCAATACCCGGAACCTGCGCAACACGCCCTTGTACACTCTGTGAAATTTTATACCTTCTTTAATGAAGATCGCGACACCGCCTCCACGTTTGGATCTGGGCCGGTTTCTTCTTCTAACAATATAATTATTGTACTCCAGTTTGTGCTTATCGGTTAGCTTGGTTTCGCTAACGAAAAGCACATCAGGAGTCTGGTCTTGTAGAAATTTAAACATCGCGGCTCTTCGTTCGATCCTAATCAGTGAATTAACATTCACCGCAAGGACCTTCAAAGTTTGCTCCATCATGTGCGTACCCATTACGGCATGTGTTGCGTTAGGCCCGGCAGCAACGCGTAGTTCTGGTCCACCCGCTTGGCCTGTTCTTGAACCTGCTTTTGCAGCTGAGCCATCTGCCCTTGGATTGCGAGCAAGATGGGTAGCATGTTAGGTGCAGCTTCCGTTGTTCTCGGCATTGGCGCCGGAGAAGCAACAGTCGCTTGCTGTACCATAGCCCCCCTACCAGACGCCATTTGGGCGTAGGAAATTTGGGACGTGACGGCTGATGTTTGAAACCTAACAGGTGAACGTTTGACCTCCACCTTCTGCTGCCGAGCCAGTTTTGCTTTCTTAATGTCAGCGAACTTAGGACAACCCCGATAGTTTGCGGTTTGTCCCACGCTTCCACATAACACGCACGAGAGCTGCGACCTATCGGATGTTCTGTCAACACCCAGAGGACATTCTTCGGAACTGTGGTTCTTAGCGCACTTCACGCATCGAGGCTGCATTTGGCAGTTCGACGCGGCGTGCCCGAACCTCTGGCAGCGAACGCTGAGTAGTGCTCTGTCGTCGTTTCTTTTAGGAGCTCTTTCACTTTCGCGTAGCCCTCCACTGTATTACAGTGGATGGCATGACGATCGTTCCCCAATCTCTTAATGTTAAAATTGTTACCAATGACCAACTTACACAGGTCCTTGGTTTCATTTACCTCTAATTTATAGGTGTTGATAGGAGGCACCTTCTCCTTCTTCTTCTGTTGCTGCTGCTGCTGTTGCTGCTGCTGCTGTTGCTGCTGCTGCTGTTGCTGCTGCTGCTGTTGTTGGTGTTGTTGGTGTTGCTGCTGCTGCTGTTTTTTCAGCTGCTGCGATTTCAGCTTTTGTTGGTTTTGCAGCTGTTGATGTTTCTGCTGCTGCTGTATTGTTTGCTGCAGTTGTTGTTTCTGCTGCTGCTGGTTTTGTTGTTGCTGCTGTTGTTGTTGTAGCTTTTGTTGTTGGGAGCTCTCTACTTTTGATTGCTCCCTCTGCCTGCGCGCAGTTTGTTTCTGCTTAATTGCAAGCACTTTTTCTTCCAGCTGTAATATACTGCTGGTAATATTGCTTATTTCTTCATCATCGTCTTCCGACTCAGATGAAGCTAGAGAGGCAAAGTTGTTACTACTGGACCCCAACTTTATCATCTTTCAACTCACTTATTTTTTTTTTCTTGATTTAGGATTGGTTCTCAACCTACTCCTTCTTTTGACGGATTTCGCCATGGCACCAGCAACCGTAATGTAGCCTTTTATAAGTCCCGTTATGGGAAGGGCGGAACGCTCTCCACCATCCATCACGTGATTTCTTTCTTGTTACCCTTTGTTTTTGTTTTTAATTCACACAATTTGCGAGAACAAAAAAAAACAACACAAAAAAAAAAGTAAAAAATAGTTCATAATTTAGCTCGGGATTCGAACTCGTGTCCACGACCACGATACGTTGACAGACGCCGCTAACAACCGAGCTACCGAGTAAGATAACGAAAATGCAACTAATATTTTATAGCAACTGAATCACTATTTTTATTTTTCTTTAGAGAAAGCCGAAACAAGTCTTTTCTCTGCCGAGATCTGCGAACGACTCCCGACGTAGTTGCGCATCTAAGAAGTTATATTGACTCTGTACCGTGAGATTGTTACTCTGCAACTGCGTGTCAGGATCCAACCCAACTCAGTTTGTTATGCAATAGGAGATCCCATTTTACTTCTTACTAATCCTTTTAAAATTATGAATGTATATACATACATCCGCACCTAACAAAATGTCTATCTTCCCTGGGATATCATACTTCGGATCTGCCAACGCAAGTTTCGAGATGTGATCCCACCCCTTCTTTTGCACCTGGAGAGATGGCAGCAGTGAAGTCAGACGAGGAAAAACACAACATTTAACATCTTTTCCCTTCTAAGTTTGATGAGTTGAACGGCATTTTCGGTTATAAATGTGGCCTCAGAACCCGGATCGATTAATGCTCTGAGCACGTGGCTTGTTCCATCAGGTGCAAAAACCTTCACCAGCGCGGTAGCCAACAATGCCGTAGTTCGCATTTGGCTAAATGCGCATTGAAGTTCACCCTTGTTCTATTGTTGTATGAGTTTTGGATGAAATGATTTTGCGTCTGGTATTGAGTAACTTTTGTTGAAAGTGTTGGTTGTTTTGCTGGGGTGAAATGGTTTTTTGCGTTTCTTAATGTAAAAGCGTATGGTGTTTATGGCCACATTTGTAGCAACGATTGCTACTGCTGCAGCTTGATGCATGAAGATCATATCCTAAGAAATTAAGACAAATTGCGTTTTTTCTGACAGCATCTATACGATTCTTTACATCCATATTTTGAAACTTCTTGCAATGGCGAATGCCATGCGAAGCATTGCATAATCGACATCGAAACTGCTTACCGGTCTGTGAGCTTAAGTGAAAGTTACTAGATTTCTTCCCGGTAATATTAGCTGCTGTCTGCTTTGAACAATTTCTTAGTTCTTGGATGTTTTCAAGGGAGCTAAATCGACCTTCAATGAAGGTCTTCCAGTCTGGAAGCACCTTGGATGTGCCTAATTTATTTTCCCAATCTATTTGAGTTTGAGATGGAAGTTTATTGAAAATAACATATATCAAGATACAATCCCATGCATCGACTGTAATTCCAAGATTAGTTAGAGCATGGACACACTCTACACTTCTATCATGTAGAGACTTCAAACCTACAGCGGATTCATTACGCAATTGACCAACAAAAGTGAAATAAATCTTTTTAATTTTCAAAAAAGTTTCACCCGCGAAATAAGCTTCTTTGAGAGAATCTGCGTTACTTTTTTAACCTGTCTAATTAGTTCTTCTAAGTCTGGTAATCGCGCACTCACGTACCCCCTTAACTTTCGCGACACGGTATCTTTTTGGAATTCGTCGAAATCGTTTTGTAGCTCTTTAATAGCCAATTCTTGAGGTTCGATATACCTTGACAATTTCGACATAGTAAAAGCAAATTCGCACACTTTAGTTTGTTAACAGAAGATAGTTTACAAAGATATTCTTTATTTTATTTCAGGTGGAGAATTTTTTGAAATTAAGGATTTTTAATAATTTTTTTTATTATAAAAAGGATGGAAAAAGATAAATTCCTACCTTTAGTTTCGGCTTTGATTGTAAGAGGCTTCTTTGTTCCTCTTCAGATTCTATCAGCACCGCCCTTACCGCTAGCTATCCTTTGTTCTGTTTCTTGTACGCTTCCAAACCGCTTGATGACCGTTGCTAGTTGACTTTGTTGAAGCATCGACTCCTCGTCTTCCAATGTCTTTCAATTGGATGTCTGGAGTCCGTTGTATTTGGTTGAAGTTACCGCTAATCTGGTCACCATCGGTTTTCGATGAAGCAACAGCTTGTTCCTTGGAGCCTGTTAACTTTGTTGAAGCAACAGCTCTTCTCCTTGTAACCGTTGATTTAGTTGAAGCAGCAGTTTTATTCGATTCGATACAACCGTTCGAAGTCAGGCTCCAACTTTCTCTTAATTGTCTCTGTCAATTTTATTTTTTTTTTCACTTATTTAACACTGGTTTACTTTAATATCGAAGGACCATGTTTTATACTTAGTTGAAGTATAAAAATATAATTTTGTATTTAAAATGAAACGCAAGAGATAAAAGACGTTACAATTTATTATTCTTCCGATTCAAATGACTGGCGATTAGTGTCGAGGAAACTTGTCTCATGAGATGAAGAAACCTCGATGTCTAACAGCTGTTATGCTTTACTCTTATATACATGTGTCAATGAACTCTTTTAAATATTCATATAATATGTAATGACACTTATGTGCATGGTTTGTTTATACCAATTAAATTTTATAATGCCCCATATATAAATTATGAAGTTAGAGCTGTGACTATTAACCTTGTGGAGCTGTAGGTGTATGCTTTTTCTCTCTTTAAGTCGGCCATTAATATAAGGGTTTGACTTAGCATGACTAGTAACACTAGATGCGTCATATTGGTTTTGGACGATGCTAGAGAGAGAAAGCATGCATCTTAACAATCTGGCATTGCACATTTCACAGCTCAGGTGTTTTAGTTAGTTATTGTCTACTATTTTGGTTGTGGTTTTATCTACGCGCTTACAATTTGTGTTTTCATGTTCGTCGAAACTAGTCGTCGAAGATATCAAAGTTGCATTTGCGACCAGCGTTCTAGTTATATCTCGACGAACAGTCCAACGCGCAGGAAACCCTTTCATCTTTTCATCGCCTCAGGTGTCAAATGTGCGCGGCCTTACAATAGATACATTTTCGAATGCAAGATACGAGTGTATTTGAATTTTTATGATTTGTGCTGTTTTATTGGGAACCAACACTAAGAGTATCCAATCCTTTATATAATTGAGTTTGCTTGTTATCAAGAATTTCACAAATCTGTTAGTGAGTCTTGAAGAGCCCATTTGAAGAACCTTCCTATATAAAATCCTTCCTATCCTATCGAAATGCAACAAGAGTGCGTCTAAAAACATGTTGGGTAATCCCGTCTCATTTTATAACATATAGTTTGGGGTTGTAGTCGGTACTTTGAAGATACGTTTACAACGCGTTTCCACCTCCTCGTGTTGTTTGTAACCCTCACTGTATCCAGTAAATTTGCCCCTTTTCAAAAACAGAACTTTTCCCCTCCCAATCTATTAATTGGACCTACTAATCTCTCTTTCCCAACTCACAACAAAACCTGACTCTATAAAACGTCCCCCTGTTTTCGAATTCCCTCATTCTACTTTCTTCGTAGGCTCACTCTCTCTGTGTTCTTGTTGCTATGGTGAATATATCCCTTTGGCCTAGAGAGAGTTGTGGTGGTAACTTTAAATTCAGGTGGAGAAGGTGGAAAACCTGGCTAAGGAGGAAGATCGTGTGGGAGTTAATTTAAGTATTTATAAATTTGGACAGGAACCCACAGTTGAGAGACAGAAATTAGCATGGGGAATAAAGAGAGACAAAAAAGAAATTAAGGAAATTGGAACTTAAGAAGCGAATGAAAAGAACGAGTTAAGGTCAGTGACATTTAGCAGAAACCAGCTGTTGTATAGTTGGTGTCGGGAGATTAGAACGGCAAGGTCGTTAGATTTTTGGTTTCGAGACAGTCGACGCACAAAGTCGTGACATTTTTTTCTTTGGGAATTTTTTTTTATTTCAATAGACTTTTGCAACTAAAAGTCTTCCCACGGAAAAAAAGGAAGTAGCTCTGTGCGGAAAAGTTCGCGCGAAAAAAAAAGTTTTTGCACTTTAAATATACGCGAACAAATCGTGCGTCGGGTTTAAGAGTTTTTTAAAAATAAAAAGGGAAATCCAGAAACTTGGAAACGGTCGGGAGTTTGTTTTTATTTAAAGCTGCAAAAGGCAGCCACCGGAAAAGGCGATCCATACAAAAACAAAAAAAAAACTTTGCAGGGTCATTACACCATTAGAACCACCCCATCCCCCTTTTGCACCTCCGCATTAAGGTGTATTTCAATCTTCGGCCTCCAAGTTACATCGCCTCCAAGAGGAACTCCGCGGGACAACTTCAATAACAACAACAATAAACAAGAAAAAAAAGTAGTGTAAAAAAAAGTTTAGAGGATTAAATTACACACACTATTACGTACATATGTATATATGATTGTATTGTTTAGGTCAAGGTTTGGATTTTTTTTTTATTTTTGATTTCAAAATGCGAAAATTCTTCAAGTGATGGCGCCAGAACTAAGAGGGATCTCAAAAATCCGGTAAGTCCGAGACAATAGTTTTATGGCTGGCATTATAGTAGAATAGCCATACGTTAGTTTTAAGAAATAAATTTTTTTATTGTAATGATGGAGTGAATCCAACCCAAGTGGCGTGTGGATGGGCGGACCGACCGTACTTCGATGGGGCCGACGGTGATCCGACGTGATTTACAAACGATGACGACGTAACAAAAATGACCTAACGGACTTCCACTGATTTTTTTACAGGTGGCGACTGGAAGGATCTTCGTTTTAGGGGCTATCATTCACATATCTGGCCAGAATGGTAGCGATTGATTGCATTTAGATTCGATAAGGGTGTGTTGGCCATCCTCTACCAACAACACCCGGCTTATTTCAGATCATGACGAGCCCTCACCGCTGTGTGATACTGGGGCATTTTATTCGGTGTAGGGTACATAGGGTTAGGTCAGGTTTAGTTATATTTCGTTAATTTAAGTTCGGTATTTAGGGTTTAGGTTCGCATAAGTTTAGTTAGTTTTAAGCGAGTAAGTTCCGGTCTTTCACAGTGGTGAAGGCACAGATGTGATCCTGCTGTTTCCTTTCCTTTTTTTTATCATCTTTTTCTCCTACTCTCTTTTAAGTCCGTCCATTTAGTCAAAGTAAAGTAACGTACCTTTGTCCAGGCTATCATTGTTCTCCTTTGTTTTTTATAAATTCGGCACGAAACAAAAAGGTAAGCTGACAGGGTAGTGGCAAAACCCAACCCCATCCGACGAGCTAGAGCCGAGCAACCGTGAGCGTGCCACTGTCATCTACTCCTGCATCATGGACGCCTCCGTGGCCAACTGACTCTTTACACGCTTTCAACAGCTTGTATTTTTCTGTATGACCAATAAGCCTGTTTGACACACAATTTTTCCACGATGCACAAATCGCAGATTTTGCTTCAGAGAACTTAGATTTGAGATGTTTTTCCAAGCTTATATTGCTTGTAAGAATTACGATTAGATATTTGAATTCCTTTACTAAGTCCACCTCCTACCCTTTTTAGTACCATTTTTCGTTTGCTGAAAATCATGATTTTGGACTTACTTGAATTGACAGATAAATTTCAAGTGGCGCAATATCTCTCCAACTTGCCAATCATTTCTTGTAGCTTATTATGGGAGTCTGCCAGAAGAGCTATGTCATCAGCGTATAATAATTCCGGAAGAATAACAACTGCAACATTTATTCATCCTCCAAGGAACTCCACGATGTCGTCAATGAAGATAGAGAAGAGAAGTGTACTCAGCATGCATCTTAAACAAGGCCCATCGACGAACTAAATTGGTTGGAAAGCGATTCATCATCCTATACAACTATCTTGTCAGTCGCATAGAAAGCCCTTAGTGTTGCCATGACTTTGGAAGATATACCTAAGTTTGAGAGTTTGTAAAAGAGATCTCGATGATCTATTAAGTCAAACGCTGCTTTGAAATCAATAAAGAAGGCGAATAACTTTTCCCTGCGCTGCAGGTAAGTCTGGGCAAAATTCGAGCGTTAGAACACTTGATCTGTTGTGGAGTATTTAGCTCGAAAGCCTGCCTGAAACTCGCTGAGTGGCCTATTATCGTTAACCCAGGTAGTTAATTTGCGACATAACATCCCTCCATAAAGCTTCATGGAAGTATTTAAGAAGGATATACCTCGGTAGTTTTCAGGAACGTTAATGTCTCCCTTTTTAAAAAGTGGAAAGATAATTGAAAACCGGAAGCCCGATGGAATCTCGCAATTCTGGAAGATCTTGTTGTAGCAGCCAGTTAGCTCGAGTTAAACCCAGTATGGCATTTTTAAAGAACTCGTATACTCGTACTCTGTCCATATCCGCTGCTTTGTTTAACTTTGTTGTATCTAGTGTTGCAAGGAGCTCTTGCACGGTAAAATCTGCAATCTGGTTTACTACTGAAAGTGGATGGCATTGCGCCCAATGTTGACCAGAGAAGCAAAATATGCTTTTAGCTCATTTGGTTTGAGTGAGCGACTTATTGGATACTTTGATCCGTTTACTGCTTTCAAGGCTTTCCAAAAATCACCTGGCGAACTTGCACTTGATAATGATGTGTTGATAATCTTCCAGTGTGCTTTCTTGTACAGCTTCTTGTTCTGCTTGATGGACTATGCCTGAAGTAAGAGTTGTTATAAATATGGTACAGGGATAGGAGAGCAAAAGACTTCCTCCTGGCAGCTTCGTAGTCATTGTCCAACCACTTTTCCTTAAATTCTTTTCTTAAGTTTTACGCATTTGGCTGCCTAGGAGTTGATGATATTTTAAATTCGAGCACATCCTCTAAACGCGAAAAAATATTCAGAGCGATCAGCTGGTTGTTTAAGTTTCGGCGATACTCGTTAAGGAAGCTATTATTCTATGTTAGTTTTGGCAGAAGCCTTAGATCCATTGACCCAACAGTATAAGGAAGAGCTCAGCATATATACGAGTTAGTTAGTTAGTTTTAAATGCATTTTATTTTCTTAATCACTAACTCTTAAATACTAACAAAAAAATGCTTAAATGCTAGCTTAATATTATTTAACAATCTTATACTAACTTACTGGCCCCACGCAGGCACTCTAAGCTACTCTAAATTCTTATAACTATGTCATTCAACTTTATTTACATTTTCTTTACTAATATATATTTACTATACTTAAAGCTAAGAAAAAAATTGCTAACAAAAACTTAGCATATGAACATTATCTTTTATTTTTTATAAAAACTTAATATCTAACTTAAAATAAACCTTAGCCTACCTAACCACATACACAATACACACATACATACATATAGACATTATACACAATTATATACATATATTAGTACATACCTTTGTATATACTAATACATGTATATATTTCTTAGATGCTAACCTAAACCTATGTAAGCTGGCCATCGCTATTTACAGAGAAAACAGATTGATCAGCTCTGCCTTATTAGTGAGGCTGGTCCGTAATTGACGGAAACGACGACGAAAATCTTCTCCATCATTCAAACACCAGAAACTCTGGTGCTGCCGAACGACATCCCTCTTATCGCGATTCCCCACCTACTGAACCTGACACGATCCACACTGCCGTGTGCGACGTCTCTGTTGTAGTTGAGTCGCCTGTACCCAGCTTTCAGAGCGACATGGAAGATTAACGGGACCACTGATCTATCCTGGATCAACCCTATCTGATCAAGGTAGAGGAATGCTACCGGCGGAACGAAGCCGTCAGAGCGCACATTCTCGTGGTAAAGGTAATTGGGGTAGTAAGCCCCAGATATCAGGTTATTCGTCGAGGTCATTGCTCTTGCAATGTGCCTTCTAGTCAGCTTAATTACGAAGTTGTCCACTCGTATTAGGTTCGCCCTATTATAAAGGACCTCATTAGGATAAAATTTTTTATACTCCGACTCTGGTGTTCTGTACAAGCGAAGGCAAGCCCTCTCAAACACCCGAATCTTTCCCATTAAGCTTGCTCGTACATTGAACAACACGGGACACCCAAATACCAGCATGGACCTGATAAGGGCCATGTAGCAGATTACCTTTACCCTCGCATCGGGTTGGCTGCTATAAAACAGTCTTTTTGTAAGGGCAAAAGCGCCTTTAGCTCTGGCCAGAGCATCATCTACATTTTTGCCAAAATACAGAAACTGATCTAGCCAGATTCCAAGGTATCTGACTACATTTCAACAGGCAAGTGGTTGTCCGTGTTGTCCAATGATAGAGAACTTTCGCCAATTTTTTCTGGTATCCTTAGAGGCTCCAGACAACGGCGTCCTAAAGAGAATGGTTTCCGACTTCTGAAAGTTGATTTCCAACTTACAGTCATCGCAAAATCGTCTTATCTTATCGAAGTCACTCTGTAAGAGAGTAATAATGACCTCGATTTTTGGACCTGTTCTGTACGCTACCAAATCGTCTGCGTACGCAATAGTATGGGGAAGTGAACCTATTAAGTCGCTTGTATAAATGTTGAATAGGATCGGCGAATTGACAGCGCCTTGCTGAAGACCATTTTTAATTTGAAATATTCCAACAGAAGTCACATCACCATTCTTCACGATGAACTGTCTGTTGGTTAGCATATTATAAAGAATGTACAAGAGTGGTTTACTGATCCCCAGCCCAGTCAGCTTATAGAAAAGACCCTCTAGCCTTCTCCAAGTCAACTAGGCAGGCACCAGTACATTGTTTTTTACCTTTATTCCATTGGATATCGGACACCAGTTTAGATGCGGCATGTGAGATATCATGTCCCGCCTTAAAACCAAATTGATTATCCGGAACTATATGTTTGTCCTCAACCCACCTAGACAGAGCTCTATTGATTACCTTTTCAAAAACCTTACTGATATTCGGAAGGAGACTTATCGACCGGAGATTCGCCGAATTGGATATATCCTTCCCCTTTTTGGGGATAGGTTGAACCACCGCCGATTTTCAATGCACTGGATAATGTGCATTATTCATTGCATTATTAAACAGGGTGGTGTAGATGTCCACCGGTTCTAGAGAAAGATGTCGAAGCACGATATTCGGAATACCATCGGTCCCCACTGATTTCTTAACTCTGATTGTGTCGAAGATCTCATGGAGTCCTTCCTTCGAAATAAACGGGGGTAGGTCACCCTCTCTGGAAATGACATTATTTGCCATATTTTCGTCGCTGAACTGGGTGAAACCAGAGCCCTCGGATCGCCAGTTCCCTACTTCATTTCGAATGCAGAAGTCGTGCATGAAGACGCGATTGTCCAGGTCGTAATTAGGACCAATGGTATCAGTGGCCTTGTATACTTCCTGGAAAGTCGCCCCTATTGCCTCAACCTTCTCCTGAGGATCCTCGATCACAAAAAAGTCGTCATCGTCAGCGCCCTCATTTGGATCAATACCTGCTATTGTCAGTAACCGTTCGTTGTCTGTTGTCCGTGCTATTTTAAGACACTGAAGGTCGTTTTGATTTTTCTCCGAAATAGTTTATTGATTTGCGGAAACATATTCGGGTTGCTGGTGTTTACAGCCCGAACCTTGTTGTTCCAATATGAACTTACAGAAATTCTGTAATTCTCTTTTATTAACGTTTGCACATTTTTAATCGACGACTTCAGTGTCCTAATCTCCGGGTCTTGTCGGTTAGTTAACTGTCTGTACAAGTTTTTGAGTCTTGACAGAAGTCTATTTTTCTGTCGGTGCAGTGCGTCAATAGTAGGATTGCGGAACAGGTCTTCGTTAGTCGTACGTCGATACCGCGGTATTGTAGTGCTCATAGTTTGTTTAATTGTCTCGTCCATTTGTTTTAGGTAATTGTCGATCTCCTCGTTTGACAAATTCTATTGGACAGTGGGTTGAGCGTGTTCGAGGAGAGCGCTCTTTTCAAGGTTGCGGAGAAGCGTGTCCATCGAGTCTTACTGCAGTTGTAAGAATATCTTTGGACAAACTACTCCAATTCCGCAATTTCGTTGGGAACTGTAATTTCGGTGCTAAAACCGCAATGGTCACTGTCATACACGAATGTGCCCAGACAGTTTAGCGTTTGTAAATTCGTACCTGTCAGTCGTATGCGTTCGTCGTACAGCAGTAGATCCATATAAGACCCGCCTCTGGGAAACGACGGGTTATCCGTCGCTTTAAGACCGAGTCTGTACATGACATCATGTAGTAGGTTCCCTCTAGTATTTGGAAAATTATTTCCCCAATCTCTGTGTCTAGCGTTGAAATCCCCGCCGATTATAAAACAATTCTCCCCCGATTCCAGCCTCAGAAGTCGAAAAAGTGTGTCGAGCTCTATAGTGAATAGAGTGGATTGTGAAGCGTCAGGTGCATAAACAGAGGCTAAGTACAGCCGCTTTCCACTGCGAAGCGGTATGTAAATGACGACTGCCTTCAGCACCCGGAACCTGCGCAACACGCCCTTGTACACTCTGTGAAATTTTATACCTTCTTTAATAAAGATCGCGACACCGCCTCCACGTTTGGATCTGGGCCGATTTCTTCTTCTAACGATATAATTATTGAACTCCAGTTTGTGCATATCGGTTATCTTGGTTTCGCTAGCGAAAAGCACATCAGGAATTTGGTCTTGTAGCAATTTAAACATCGCGGCTCTTCGTTCTATCCTAATCAGTGAATTAACATTCACCGCAAGGACCTTCAAAATTTGCTCCACCATGTGCGTACCCATTACGACACGTGTTGCGTTAGGCCCGGCAGCAACGCGTAGATCTGGTCCACCCGCTTGGCCTGTTCTTGCACTTGCTTTTGTAGCTGAGTCATCTGCCCTTGGATTGCGAGCAAGATGGCTAACATGTTAGGTGCAGCTTCCGTTGTTCTCGGCATCGGCGCCTGAAAAGCAACAGTCGCTTGCTGTACCGTAGCCCCTCTACCAGACGCCATTTGGGCGTAGGAAATTTGGGACGTGACGGCTGGTGTTTGAAATCTAACAGGTGAACGTTTGACCTCCACCTTCTGCTGCCGAGCCAGTTTTGCTTTCTTAATGTCAGCGAACTTAGGACAACCCCGATAGTTTGCGGTTTGTCCCACGCTTCCACATAACACGCACGAGAGCTGCGACCTATCGGATGCTCTGTCAACACCCAGAGGACATTCTTCGGAACTGTGGTTCTTAGCGCACTTCACGCATCGAGGCTGCATTTGGCAGTTCGACGCGGCGTGCCCGAACCTCTGGCAGCGAACGCATTGTATAACGCCTTCGCTCCTTTTTAGTTTTTCCCAGTGAACCACCTGGTAGTCTAGGACATTGATACTCCTTAGACTATCCAGACGGCTTTCGGGACTGAGCTGCACCAGGAAGAACGGCAGACTCCGTTTCTCCCGCCTGGCTCTAGCTGTGGTAAACGGCTTTACCCCCACAAACTTAAGTCCTTCTCTTTGAGCAGTGCCAGGATCTCCTCAGGATCAGAAGACGGTTCCAACCCCTTCAGCAGCATTGATTGCCGCTTTTCGCACTTCGGTGTGTATGAGTAGTGCTCTGTCGTCGTTTCTTTTAGGAGCTCTTTCACTTTCGCGTAGCCCTCCACTGTATTACAGAGGATGGCATGACGATCGTTCCCCAATCTCTTAATGTTAAAATTGTTACCAATGACCAACTTACACAGGTCCTTGGTTTCATTTACTTTTTTTTTGTATTTGCACATAAATTTTCTTTAACATTGTTTTACCTGCAAAGCAAAGTGCTTATCTGCAGGTGGTTGGACATAACACTGATACAGTTCTGAAGTGATTTCAAATTGAAAAGATTAGGTTTAAATACAATTAGTTCGTTTTGAAGCTATATGACTCTACTAATATGACTCTACTTTACATGATGAAATTCAATAAAATGTTTTTTAATCTCTTTTTTCCTTTTTTTAAAATTAGGAATAATTTTCAGTAACGATGGGAGCGAATTTAACAATTTAGGAACAGTGCATCGTAGTTCTTTGTCTCCGTACGAGTTGTAAGCTGTCGGAACTTCTAACATCCCTTGGGCACGTGTTCGGGTGTTTAGCATGTGGTTGATGGGTTGAAGAAACCGTCGGTCGTCCATGTAAGTTAGGAGTGTTGTCATCTGAAAGATTGCCTTTACATCTAAAACTTTAAAACTTGAATTAGTGTGTCGAATAATTTTAACAAGACGATGTTGTAGGTTAGATATCTTCTCCAGGTGGGTTTTTGCTGTGTTTCCCAGGCCAGAATCCCGTATCTAATGCGTGACTCTGCCAACGAGTAGTACACTTGCTTTAGTACCTCCATATGTGAGTAACGCTTAAGATACACCATTGCAAATATAGTGCTCTTAAGTTGGAGACGCAGTACGTTGATGTGCTCACGCCACAGGAAATTCTCGTCAATGGTAAATCCGAGGTATTTAATGGTTTTAACTACCTCGATTGTGCTGCTGCTCCTCAGTAATGGACAACGATCATTTCGATGAAAGATTTGAATAACTTCCGTTGGCTTCGATGGCGTCCGAATATGCATCAACTTAGTTTTATTTGCGTTGATCACCAGGCCGTTGTCATGACACCATTCAGATACGAGGTTGAACTCGTGTTGCAGTATCTTTATGGCTAAGTGCAAGTCCTTGTGTTTTACGACGATTGCGATGTCATCAGCGTAGGCATATGCAGTAGCTTTTTTAAATGTTCTTAATAGTTCATTTGTGAACAGTATAAATAATATGGGGCCCAGTTTGGACCCTTGTGGCACGCCGTATTTGATCGTTCTTTTTTTGCTAAATGTGTCAGATATCTTGACTTGTATTTCTCTTTCACTCAGATAGCTTTTAAGCCAGTTTGCCAGCACTCCTCTCAGTCCTAATCTGTTGACGCTTTCCACTAGTTTTTCAGGAGTCAGGGTATCAAAAGCTTTGCTGAAATCTATAAAGAGCACCAGTACGTGGTGGTGTTGATAGGAGGCACCTTCTCCTTCTTCTCCTATTCCTTTTGCTGCTGATGTTGTTGTTGTTGTTGTTGTTGTTGTTGTTGTTGTTGTTGTTGTTGTTGTTGTTGTTGTTGTTGTTGTTGCTGCTGCTGCTGTTGCTGTTTTAGCCGCTGTTGTGGCTGCTCTTGTTGTTGCTGCTGGTGTTTCTTAGTGTTTGTTGTTGTAGCATTTGTGCTATTGTATTTGTCTGTTGTTTTTTCTGAGGCTGCTTTTGAGCAAGCTGCGACTGCTGATTTTGTTGGGATTGCTCATGTTCTTCCCTCTTCCTTCCGACCAGTTGCTGTGTTTTTTGGCCTGTACCCTTTGCTGTAGCATTTTGATGCTGCTACTTATAGATTCGATTTCCTCCTCCTCATCGTCCGATTCGCTTGCTGCCAATAAAGCGAAGATGTTTCCTGCCCTCACTCCACCAAGCTTTACAGAGGACGTTGGTATGGTGGGACGTTGTGCCAAGTTAGAGGTTGGCTTTAGCTTCCTATTTCTATTTGGCTTCGGCGTTTGGCTCGAACCACTCGAAGCCTCACCTGATATCTCAGCCGATCCCGCTATTGGCATAGCGGACCGCTCTCCATAATCCATCACTTTTAAGCAAACACTTTTTTATTAAAAATTGTCTTTTTAAATTAATTAAAAATAATAAAGAAAGAAAAAAAACGTTCACTGAGGCTGGGAAGCAAACCCACATCCCCAAGATTTATTGTCCGGGTCTCTACCACTTCGGCTACCGAACACTCGACAGTTTGTTGTTTAATACTATATTTATTTATTTATTATTATTTTCCCACACTTGTAAAGCCGAACACGAAATGCTTTTGATCTCCGCTGAGGTCTATGAACGACTGAGCATATATACGAAATTAATGGCATGTGATCCGAAAACGTTTGTGCGCTAAACTTGAAGTCAGATATAACATTCAACCAGTTTCCAGCTGCTAAACAGTAGTCTAATACTGAACGAGCGGAAGAACGCACAAAAGTAAATTCGTCAGCAGGATCACTAAAGCTTCTTCTATTTAAACTGTAAAGGTTGTACAAATCGCAGAAATCTAGCAACCGCACACCCTTTTGTGCCCTCCATCTTTGTACCCTCCATCTGACAGATAATAACACTGTAAAATGTTTGTGTGGGTAAAAATGATAGAACTTATTCTTTTCAATATAAATCGCTTTATTCTATATTATATCTCAATACAATCCAATTTATCAAACGCTTATACTTTTCTTAACTTTTACTTAAACCACTTAATCACTTCTTCTAATTAACACTTCAAATTCAATTGATGAACTCTTGCATACCTTGGGGATGCTGATATTTATACTCAAATGAACAACCCTCGCCATCCAGCATCGCATACAATTTCCATTTTGCTAGAAAATTCGATTCCATTCTCCATTCACCAATGGTTGAGTCTTTGCTATTCAAGTATCGAAATCTTCTGCTATTCAAGTATCGAAATCTTCTGCTAGGGAATTATAGATGGCGCTGCTCACGTTTAAATGGATATTACAATACTATAATCTCCATGTATTTTAAATTTCATAATGCTTTTGAGGGTGCTTCTAAATCCAATTAACAACCCTCCACTTCTTCTGGAAAGTTAGAAGCTCTGGTGGCTGCTTTCCAAACGAGTTCATAACCTTTGCAAAGGTTCTTATACCTTTCATAATGGTTTTCAGTTAAAAATGTTTTCAACGAGCACAAAAACATCAAATTCTCTTATATAATTGAAGAAGTCGGGGAAAGTACTCTTGTTACTAAGCCCTGCAATTTTGTAAGTTAGTATTCTTAATACTGAAATATGTATTTGTTTCTTATAATTATTGGAATTTAATGTCAGGCCGACGGAAAGCTGTCAATGGAGGTGATTCCGGCACTCGTATTTTCCTAGTGTTGCCCAATAGAAATGTGTGAATTCAAAGTATATGCGAGTATATATAGAGAAACAGAAGTCGCGTGAGCGGCTAAACCCTGCGGAGAAAAGGGTGAAATCCTGTTAGCGAGAGAAGCGAGTCACCCACCCCAAACTTAAAATACGCCAGACTCGCTTACAGGAGCCTGCCTGATAGTTGAGGGTTACAGTTACAAGGATTTCACACTATGGGCGTCACTTCGACTCATACGCCGGAAGGCCTTCGGCCTCACATGCAGGTGCTAAGAGCCCCGCTATGCGGCGTGTAGTACACTAGTCATTGAACGCAATATTGTCGTCATTTTTGTAGACAATACGTTAATCCGGTAAACAAAGTGGAAAGTGACATAAAGCCTTGACCTTATGTTGCATTGTGACTTTGCTGATTTTTTGTTTTTTTTTAGTTAGTTGGTTAGATTATATTAAAATGTTTTGTTTCATTTTAAATTTTTGGTATATGAAATAATAAATTATCTATCAAATTGTGTGTTTAATTTTCCAAGTTATTATGAAAATTGCAGGTACCTATAGTGGAAAAAAGGGGATGTCTAATGGAAATCCACAACGTTTTGCTAAATACTATATCTCCGACAATTTGAGATCCCCAATTTGGGGGGTTTATTTCATATGAAAAAAATCCCCACCTCGTTTATTTCATTTTCCGTTTGGGGGGTTATTTCCTGGAGCCATGTTCTGTCAATGACACATCTTCCCCAATCTGAATCTACGAAACCAATTATGCCTTTATCACAAGTAAGGTATCACAATTCAAAGTCTTGTATACCTTGAAGATAACACAGCACATGTTTGGTGACATCGGTGGAATATCGGTGTAGCAATTATTAAACTCGGCAAGCACACTACTTACGTATGATACATGCGGTCAAGTGCAGACCAATTAACTTCTCGTTCTCGAATATTGAATTGCTTTGCATTCTCCATATTAAAGCTCTTGATTACTTCAATGATGTATTCATTTTGACTTATTGTTACACCTTCGGGGTCTTGCATAATTTCTACACCAAGACAATACTTTACCTCTCCAAAATCTTTTACTTCAAAATCACTCTTCAGACTTATTTTCATTTCGTTGATCCAGTCCAAGTCTCGCGAAGAAATCAATACGTCATCGACACAGATTGAAAGAATTAAGATTTTTCCAGGCTACATAGACGCATGGATCAACGGTGGTCGGCTTATGTCCTATTTGCCTTAGCTTGAAGTGAAATGTTTTATTCTATTGACGTCCGGCCTGTTTAAAACGATAGACGGCTTTCTTAAGGTAACATATCTGATTTTCTTTACGAAAAGATTCAAGCATAGACTTGGTTTTCCATGCAACTGCACTGCCCTTGGTTTCATTTTGTAGAACTTCTTCCAAACACGACATTGATCTCGTTCTCGATTTTTAATATTTTTTTTTTAAACACCAAAACAAACCGATTCAAAAAATTTAGTATATCATTTTTAAATAACTAGCCATATTTATGTCTAAAATGGCTGGTCTCAAAAATTGTATGAAATGAAAAATTCAAAAAAACACGATCTGATAATTCATATTAAAAACCAAAGCAACTCGCTATTAATAAAAAATCACCCAATGGGGTGTTCATCTCGCTTCATAGCACCGTGCCCAGGCAAACCTACTTAGAAAAGAAATTCACAAAAACACGTTCTCCTTCATAAAGCTTGCTCATCCA
Source organism: Volucella bombylans (assembly GCA_949129095.1). Classification (NCBI taxonomy): domain Eukaryota; kingdom Metazoa; phylum Arthropoda; class Insecta; order Diptera; family Syrphidae; genus Volucella; species Volucella bombylans. The sequence continues at coordinate 39,475,373 of OX422143.1, forward strand.
GGTAGTAAAGCATAGACCATAGATAAACTAAACTAGATGTCAAACTCTACTAATACTTTTGCAAACCCTTAACTTTCACACAGACGCACTGTAAGTGAATTCCAACACTTTTGCATCTCTATAACTTTGTCAAAATTTGCTAGAATGAGAGCAATTTACAAGTAAAATTGTTACAATGAGAGCGATTTGCAAGAGTGTGTGTAATGTGGATGACGTTTTTTGGTTCAAATGGGCGTCGTTTGTATAAAAAAGGAGATAAATTGCCATTGATTACAATTCACGCGTATTCACGGACAGAGTCTCACGGATAGTGACGATCAGTAGAAAACCTGTTTTGATTTTCCAATATCTGGAAAGTTTGATATCTAGGTATAGTTAGTCTATGAAACCCTGAAATAAACGGTCTCATCTCAACATATAATAGAAATTCTATTTGACGATATAAACCAAAGAGACTTATTAATTCATAAAAAGCAAATTCTTCCAGGCATTTTTCTCGGCGAGAGCCTGACCCGAGCCCACAATGCGAACATCAAAGTTCTAATGATGAATACCCTAGACAAGGAAGAAGTCCTAAAGACAGAAGACATCAATATAGATTGGAACACTCTGGACAATTTTAGTTTGGTAACCGATAAACCCAACGACAAGATCAAAGGTAGACTAGACAAACTCAAATTAGTCATAGACCTGGATCATTGCAACCGGGAAGAAAGAGAAACAGTGTTTAAAATTTGCAGAAAATTCAATGACTTATTCTTTCTTGAAGGCGACAAACTCTCGTGTACAGAAGCTTTAAGTCATAGAATCATAACTGACCAATATAAGCCTCCATTATATGTGAAACCTTACCGACTTCCTGATGCAACCAGGAACGAGATCCACAGACAGGTGAACGAAATGCTAGAGGAAGGAATAACCCAGCCTAGTGTAAGCCCTTGGAACTCCCCTTTGCTTCTGGTTCCCAAGAAACCAGACAAGGAAGGCAACAAGCATTGGAAAGTAGTGGTAGATTTTCGTCGGCTAAACGAATTGACGATTGCCGATGCATACCCACTACCCAACATCACGGATATACTAGATGAACTGGGCAGAGCAAAATACTTTAGCACCCTCGATTTGGTAAACGGATTTCATCAAATCCGTATGAACAAAGAAGATAGATGCAAAATGGCATTCAGTACCCCTTATGGACATTACGAGTACAATCATATGACATTTGGCCTGAGAAACGCCCCAGCAACTTTTCAACGTCTGATGAATACAGTACTGACGGGTCTACAAGGATTCGACTGTTTCGTATATGTCGACGACATCGTTTTGTACGGTTACAATTTGAAAGATCACAACGCCAAACTAATTCGAATCTTTAATCGGTTGCCTCAAAATAACCTAAAACTCCAGCCCAATAAATGCAATTTTCTAAAGAAAGAATTGATGTATTTAGGTCATATCATTTCAGAACAAGGCCTCAAACCAGATCCCGAGAAAATTAAAGCAGCTAAAACATTCCCCATACCTAAGTCTGTGAAGGGAATAAAATCGTTCTTAGGATTCGTAGTTTACTACAGGAGATTTATCCAAAATTTTTCTACAATGCCAAAGCCATTAACTAAACTATTAAAAAAGGATGTAGATTTTAAATGGGATGCATTCTGTGATGAAGCATTCCAATCCTTAAAAAATAAATTAATAGAACCTCCTATCCTATCTTATCCAGATTTCAAGGAGGACTTCATAGTAACCACGGATGCCAGTGATATTGGATTAGGTGCTATCCTATCCCAAGGAATAGTCGGCCAATACAAACCAATTTTCTTCACCAGCCGAACTCTGAACGACGCCGAAACTCGGTACAGTACTACGGAGAAGAATTATTGGCTATAGTATACGCCGTCAAACAATTCCGTCCGTATATATATGGGCGAAAATTTAAAATATGTACAGACCACAAGCCCTTGCAGTGGCTTATGAATGTTAAAGATCCAACATCAAGATTGGCACGATGGAGAATTCTACTCGACGAATACGAGTATGAAATTATTTACAAAGCGGGAAAAACCAATTCAAATGCAGACGCATTAAGTCATTTACCGATCGAGAAAGAAAGTGTAAGGCAACATACTGTACGTATAACCACCCGTAGTCAAAACAAAAGCGGGGAATCTTCGCAAGTAATATACCTTAACCCTCCAGAAATTCAAGTTCTTTCCAGTCTCGTCCTTCAAGAAAAAACGGGATCAATTTTCGCGGACAGACTAACCAAATACAAAATCATAGTATTACCCCTAATAGAATCACCTTACGAAGAGATTCTGAAATCCAAATCCCCTCAGTTTAAGAAACTGCATAATCAAGCACATATTTATATTGTCACTCTCCCACTACCGATCAGAAGTCAGTCTGACGAAAAGATTGTGACATCTTGACTGAACCACATCAAAGAAACATGTACGAAGGAATGTTTTAAAACTATAGGACTTTCTCTTCCCGCAATAGGGAACGGCCATAGGTTAAACTTCAGAGACCTTCTTGAAAAAAACCTTTCAAACTCTGGGTATAACTATCACTGTTTATATTGACGGCAGGATAGTGGTAACGCACCCTAAAAGTATACGCGAATTACTCCTTGAATATCACGACTCAGCATTCTGGGGAAATCAAGGAACCACCCGAACATTAAAAAGGATCAAATCCAAGTACTACTGGCTCACAATGGCAGCTGACATAGCTGAGTACATCCGAAAATGCTCTTCATGTCAAATAAACAAAAGCAGGAAAAACCCACCATTACCCGTGAAGATCACTACGACTAGTTCAAGACCGTTTGAAAGAATCGCATTAGATTAGATATAGTTGGACCCTTACCAACAAGCTATGCGGATCACAAATATCTACTAACGTTTCAAGATGACTTGACTAAATACTCCGAAGCGTATGCCTTACCAAATGCGGAGGCTCCAACAGTCGCAAGAATGTTCGTCGAGAATATTGTTTGCCGACATGGCATCCCATTCTCGCTACTGACGGATCTAGATGCCAATTTCTTAAGCAAAATGTTTACGGAAATGTGTTTACTGATGAAAATCAAAAAACTGAACACTACACCTTATCACCCTCAGACTAACGGAGCACTCGAGCGCAGTCACAGGACGCTAATAGAGTATCTACGCCACTACGTCAATCAAGATCCTCTTACATGGGATACATGGACTCCCTACGCGATGTTTGTGTATAACACAACTCCACATTCAAGCACTGGCTACACGCCTTATGAACTGCTTTATGGATATCCAGCCAATGTCCTCAGCAAGCTAACTCAACAGCGAAAAGTTTCATACAATTATGAAAACTATGCGAACGAACTAAGGGCACGGTTACAATACGGATACCAAGCTGCCAGGGAAATACTAAAAAGGAAAATAGAAAGCTCCAAACAATATTTCGATAAAAAATCAAATTTTAAAAATTTCAATGTCGGTGATAAGGTACTATTAAAAAGCAATGCTAGAAAGAACAAATTATCTCCACTATGGTCCATTTGAGGTAGTAAAAATTCTATCGAATGAGAACTCCATAATAAAAATAGGAAAAAGGACCAAAGTTATCCACAACAACAACCTTCAACCCTTCCAAGAATAAAGATCCATAAACTCCAACTTCGATTAACAAACCGTCTCTGAATCTTCATAGTTTTCAACAATATATCTTCTTCTTTTACAAGTGAGCCTAAACGAACTCAATACCTGTAAAAACCAGAACGACAACTTTCTATGCCCCATAACACACCCTTTATTCGACACCGACACATCTAATCCTCAATGTGAAATCCAAGTTTTAACTGGAAATCCCAATCTTCACAAGTCTTGTACAGTCAAACAAGCTAATTTAAACACCGTATGGATACAAATGCATCAACCACAAAGATGGTTATTCCCTTGAACCATATGTGTCAAACGAAATCTGTCAAAAAAGTATGACGGTTCACATCCTCCAAGAACCGGCAATAATAACATTGTCGGTACGCTGTTACTTGAAAACCAAGGACTTAACCTTGCAAGCCTACGACGAAAACTCGTCAATTATAAACAACTCCTTCATTTCTCCCCTGAACATCTCAAAATTCCTATCTAACTCCTCCATTAACACCCTGAACGTCACAAAAACAGCAATAGTAAGGTACTCAAGTCAGAATGAGTTAGAGCTCGTCTCCAGATCAATAAACGATCTAAAGATAGAAGAATCAAAAAATTATCCTATAGACAAAAATAATGCTCACCACTACATTCTAATCTACACAATAATTACAATATTATTAATAATGGCCTTCCGCAAACAATATAGATCGTACAAACTTAAACATGAGTCAAACGAAAAAACTCCCAAAAATAATAGTAACATTCCAATTAACGAAACACCTACCTTTATCCTATCCTCAAATTAAAAAAAATATATTGCCAATCATGTAAACAAAAAAAAAGTAAGATAATTAGAAAATAAGGAAAATATATTCGTATAACTAATGTATTAGAAAAAAAAGAGATCAAATCAAATGAAAAAAAAACAACAAAACAACCTTATTGTAATTAAAGTATATAAAATATCCAATAATTAAAAGATTAAACCAAATGAGTAAGAAAAAAAACAAAAACAACCTTATTACTCGTAGATACTATAATTAAGATATCGAATCAAATGTATAAGAAAAAAAAACACCCAAAACAAACTTATCATGTAATTAAAGTATGTAAAATGTCGAAAAAAAACAACCATATTGTAATTAAAGTATATAAAATATCGAATAACTAGAAGATCAAATCAAATGAGAAAAAAAGAAACAACAAAAAAACAAGCTTATCAGATATTATAATTAAAATATGGAATCAAATGAATTGTATAAAAAAAAAATAAGTTTGTCATGTAATTATATAAAATATTCCATAATGTAAATACTAGAAACTAAGAGAAACTTTTGTAGCGTAAACCTTCACACCCACTGCCACTTTTTCAGAAAATTAACCTCTTCAAGGTAATAATTTTCTTCTTATTAGGGGGATCGGGTGTAGTACTCCGCTACACGACTATATTCATACCCCATGAGTACCACTCGCATCTTCCAATAGCAACAAGTGCATTATAATTCATACCCATAATCGCGATACAAATACATACAATCCAATGCATTCACCCCGAAGTGTGATATATGGGTCAAAGCCAAAACGCCGACTCAACAATAACAACGAAGGGCAGGCATTAAGTATCGGCAGCAAGCCGTTGTATGTCAAACGGATCAAATTACCGACCGATCGTACGAACGATCATGGGCGCTGACACGAAAGGGTAACTAACTGGGACACTTGGAACAATTAAATGGAAATCTTATCAATAAATGAAAAATGCAACATGGGAATTATTTTGTACTGAAGCTATTGAGTAAGTAGACAAACAGAATTTTGGATAAAATTTAGTATAAAAGGCAGTGGTTGGGAAGGACAAAAACAGAGAGATTGAGACACATTCCAAACAGTAAAGATCACAGCCCTTGGTTACACAGCGGGCCTTTATTGTATTATAAAATAGTCAAAATAATTAAATACTCAAAATAGTAAAGGTCGCCGCCCTTGGTTACAGAGCGGGCCTTTAACTATCTATATATTTAAATAAAAGAAAATATTATAACGTCGAACAAAAGTCTTTTCTTCTCTCCGCTCGTATACTCTTCTCCGAATTGATACGTGGAAAGCACGGTATACAGGGCGTAATATAACATCAGACAGCATCACTCAAAGGCTAACGAACTGGATGATATCGTCTGAACACTCTTTTTCAGACCACAGATACATCCAATTCAGCTTGAGTGATGCTCCCCCAGCCAACCAGCATTCCGAAATTATCGGAAAACTGATTGGCCAAAATACGAGTACAGAGGAATACTGTCAGAAACGCTGACACCAATGAGGTTGACATGAAAGTCATGGAATTCACCCTGGCTCTCAATCAGGATGTGGCCGCTTCCTACACTCTTATTCAACCTAGGGGCAGGAAAAAGCCGCACTGGTGGTCATCAGTACTGGGACTGCTGAGAAACACTTGCAGACAATTTTTCAAAAACTTATCAAAAAGCACAAGAAAAGTACAAAGAATCCCTCAAATTATAAAAAAAGAACTGAGGAATGCAAAGCGAAAATCCTGGAGGTCATTCTGTGACAAGATCACAGAAACCTCTGAGGCATCGCGACTAAGAAATGATGCCTAGCTGTTTGAAAAAATTTGAAGTCTCTTGGACAAGCTCAAGTTATGAATCACTCAACCTGATACTGAACACCCACTTTCCAGGTAGCTCCCAATTCACGGCCTGTAGCAACCCCAACAGGCCTACTGCAACCGGAACCAAATGCATGGTCTGATCACAAGAGACAAACTGCTCTGGGCGCTGCATAGCTTCAAACCATACAAGTCTGCTGGTCCGGACGGTATAATACCTGCCGAGCTACAGAGGTCCTCAGATATTATTCTTCCTACGCTAGAAGATATTATGCGGAACTGTGTAGAACTTATCCACATTCCACTGTCATGGATAGAAGTCAATGTAGTTTTATTCCCAAAGCCGGAAAGTGTTCTCATGTTGTCCCAAAGGACCTAAGACCTATAAGTCTATCATATTTCCTTGTGAAAACTCTAGATCGACTGATTGATATCCATATACGAGCTAAAATTGATCCAAGACGTCTATCAACGGCTCAACATGCCTACTGTAAAGAAAAGTCGGTGGAAACGGCTCTGCATTCACTGACCAGTCGAACCACATCGAACAATTCCTACAATAGGAAGAGTACTCAATGGATTTCCTGGACATAGAGGGTGCCTTTAACAACGTCAACACATCCGCAATAACCACTGTGCTGTCAACTCTGCAGGTAGACGACTCACTTGGGGAGTTGATCAGTCTTATGCTAAAAAGCAGGATAATCAACTCCAAACTGGGGGAGACTTCTGCTAAAAGATGTGTCAGCAGAGGTACGCCGCAAGGCGGTGCCTCCTCCCCCCTTGTCACGAACTTAGTGGTTAATGAACTGCTGATATAGCTGCAGTGAACTGCAGTGAACTAAGCTGAGTCCAAAGAATAATATATCTATGCATAAGAGGAGCCTTACGGTCTCTTCCCTCTGAGGCATTAGACATTCTGTTTCATTGGACACCCCTCGATATTTTCAGCAGGCAAGTAGCTGCTACTATAGCTATTCGCCTTAAAGCGATTACACTGTGGACAAATAATTTATTTGGCCACGCTAACATTCTTAATAAAATAATACATTCTTAATACAGAGAACATCGATTACACCATACCTGAACTTTGGTTTGACAAAGACTTCCATGTAAGCTTCCCCTCCTGATCCTTCTGGGAGGAAAATACTTTCATGGAGGACAAGTCAATCTATCTCTACACAGATGGATCTAAGACCGATATCATGGTTGGTGGCGGTGTTTTCTCAGATAAGATAAATCTAAGCCTCTCTTTCCGTCTTCCAAATCACTGTAGCGTGTCCCAAGCGGACATTTTGGCGATTAAAGAAGGTCTGTCCTGGCTGAAGAAAAACGTGATATCAGCAAAGGATATCCGTAAAGGATATCCGCATATTTTCGGATAGTCAGGCCGCCATCAAGTCCCTGGACTTGGTCTCATTAAATTCTAAAACCGCCCTTGATTGCCGATCATCTCTTATGGAGATTTCAGAGCAGTTCAATCTTCACCTTTGCTGGGTGCGGCCATTTAAAGAAAATAAATTTTCCTTTTTTCGCCTTGAATTGTATATTTTTCTCATCTCGTCTTGCACCTTATTAATTTGAGTTTTGGCGTTTGCCCTTGAGATATTTCTGCAGCTTTCAAACTCACCTACCGTTTCCTAGTTAAGAATCTCCAGCTCTGCACAAATTGTTTTTGTCTCGTACTCACCCCAATAAAAAGCTCAAAAGGTATTAATCGAGGGTTGAAAAATTGTATTCCAAACACGCTGAACATTTTGGATATATTTGTACCAATGGTCAAATTTCTCTTCAGTTTCATTAACATCAAAATTACAATTTGGTGATCCTGATGATTTTTCAATTCATTTTCAATTTAAATTTATTTGACTATTATGCGTATGGTGTACATTAAGCAACAATAATTTTAATTTATAAAAATTCACTTATATTTATGTACAAATATGATTGATTAAAAGAAAAGAAAGGAGGACGAAAATATTATAAAAAGAAAGGAAATCGAGAAAAAGAAAGAGTCATATATGAAAAAGAGTCAAGGTTGAAGAGAAAAGTGTAGGAGGACTGCATTTTTTAAGTTTTTTTAAGCATTCAGGGGAATACCTGATGTGTTGGGGTAATGAAATCCATAGTCTTATAGCATGAACGAAAAAAAAACGTGATGAGTTGTATATGGGTTGTAAAATATTCTCAGTTTTTATTGACCGTGCAAATTGGATTTTGTTGAACAAATTACTAATGACACGATGTGAGTAAGTACAATTTCGTGCATCGAGATACAGTTTAAGGATACATTTAAGAAGCTATTCGAATGTGCTGAAATATGGTCGTATCTGTGGAGTTCATAAATATATCTCATAGCGTTTTCGCTGCTATATTGAGCCAAGATTACTGTAAACCACATCGGCGTAACTTATTACGGGTACTAATTATAAGGCCCATTACAAGCTTCCGTCGGATTTCAAAAGGAGTGAAGCTAGCTGTAAGCCAGAGCTTTCGTAAGTATCCATAGATCCGTCCAACAACAAGATTTGCATTATAAGCCTAAAATCAATCTAATCACTGGCAGATATTGCATTTGAATTTTCGTCGATTTCCCAAGATTCAGATGTTATTATTCAATGGTTAAGAAAAGTGAGTCAGTTGGCTAATAATTTGAGGTAATATAGCTAATGAAACGAATAGCTACTCCATACACACTAGTTGGGTTAGACTTAATATCTAGAACACAGTCAATAGCCTCACTTTCAGAAACCACATACAATCACCGTGCCCATATTCAGGCACAGAAATTTCATTCAACGGAAAAACTTCGCATAACAAAATCATCAAGGACATTGTGATCGGAGGCACAGATCTGTAGTAGATTTGAAGTACTTATGTAACTTTGAAGAATAATAGTTATATTTTGCAGTACGAATGGCACGACTTACACGGGTTACATACACACGTGCATTCCTATAAGCAGCCCAGTTGAGGCGAGAATAATTGTGTTTCCACGTTCCATAAAGTTTATTACGACTTTTTATTTGGGTAAGGACAGTTTTTATTATATTACGGGCACATACAGTTTTAGTAGATACACTTGCGTCATAGAATTTACATACGAGGAGTTGAAAATAAAGGTAACCTTTCCATTTGTGTCTGCCACCATAAGTCTGCAACCATACCCAAGGGCTAAACCAACCACTTTTTGTAAATTCAACGGATATATGACTCTGAAATCTTTGTATGCAAACGAATGTTGTACAGAAGAGTGACAAAAGTTAATATTGTAGGTGCAAAAACTGAGACCATGGTCGGAGGTGCCATCTAAGGTGAGCTAGTCCAAAAGTAACACAGATAAAAGGTTAGAAATAATAATAAGGTCAAGAAGGCTGGGAATAACGTTATCAGAAAATAACGTTTGATTACAGTTGTTAACGATTTGGAGTTTAGAGAAAGTGCCAGGTAAGCATGATAATAATTTTTTTATAAGATCTGCATGATATTTAACATTTAGTGGAGGCATCATGAACGTTAATAATCTGGTACACAATGCCTGCCGCTTCAGATGTAACAAGAACTTCACACTTAAGTGTAAAACTAAAATATATTGATACTTCACTTTCTATCGTTTCCTTAATTCTGTCGTTTCGATATACATATTATGGAGTAGAAAATATCAGGAATATCAGGTCAGCATAAGAGTTTTCAAATGGCGCGCATAAAGTCTAGTGTATGTATGAAGCCTAACTTCGTGCGTTAAGATGACAAACTTTAAACCCCTCCCGATGACTAGACAATATACTTATCATCGCTTGCGTGGAGTTTTCATTTACACTATTATGACTTACAATATTCAAAAGAAAAGAAGTTTGAAGTTTGCTCACACGCTCAGAAAAGCCAGAAATATTCAAACCAACCTCCTCAAATCGTTTTACCCATGCTGTTCATTTACTTGCTTACCATATCTCGTCCATAAGGCTATACTTAAGAAGTTCTACATGCTTATTTATCTATAATTTTTAAGATAAAAATTGCAGTGTCACTGGGTTGCTTAGTGGTTGGAGAATTCAGTTGAGAGGGTATCGAAAGTAGGCCCTTGGAAGAGCCGCTATTGAGCGCATATTTGGAAGATACATTGTATGTTTTGAAAGGAAATTATTGTTGTGTTGATACTCGTAGCACAGAAGAATAAATTAAATAACACCGTTTTAGGAAAATTAAAATGTTATAATTAATATACTGGCACAGACTGTACTTTATTTTGGCAATTAAGTAGTTGAAAAGATTTGAGATTCTGTTAACTATTGTTTCATGTTTGTTATTTGGTTAGGGAAATACACGGCAATTATTCACTATAGCTGGACGAAAATGAAAAAAGGTACCCCTAAAAAGTTGGCACACAGCGCGGGCGATGGAAAATTAGGGAGGAAAGAAAGAAATTTACCAATGTACGTTGGTTTTAAATGTCTGAATATTACAATTACTAGGAAATAGAGAGCTCGGCAGGGCGACTTGTTCTGCTTAGGAACGAATCACGATATTTCAGAATAGGTCTGAAAGTGGGCTTGAGGGTATACTGATGAGCTTTCATAGCGAGACGGCTGTTACGGTTGAAGGTTTGAAGGGACGAACTCCTACTGGCGATTTGTATGGAGAACTGGTGGTGGAAATAGCGGTGTTCGAGGGTGCCCATTGACTGAGAGCCTTATGTACATTCCAAATGATCCAAGTGGGAACCACAGAAAGGAACATCTCCTTTTTAAATTTTTCATGAAGAATTATCGGGTGAAGATATTCTCCATTTTCGTGCACTGTGAAAATAACTTCGGGTTACATACAGTCAGTGTCGACCAAAAAGTTTTCCTCTTTAATCTGTTTGCACAATACGCAATGTATTGAGTTATTCGGAAAGCAATCTTGGTCTTTTTTTATGAAAATAAAAGACGATTGTCTAATAGTGAATAAATATTTTATTGAATTATATATTGTTTTTCTTTACTGGCAAAAAACTGATCTAGGTGATTTATTTGAAATAAAGGTTTTTCCTTCTAAAAGGAGACTGGAACAAGTAATAATCAGAAGGTGCCAAATCTGGAGAATATTGTGGGGTCTCGCATTATATCGGTGGAACACTAAACCTTTTCAATTGATCAATTCTAGACTTTTCTGTTTAACACTCCAAAGTTGATCTTTCTGTTGTCCGGTAGAAGCTAAACAAAAACCAATTCCTTTGAAATCCCACCAAATAGATAGCATCACCTTTTTTGATGAATGTTGGCTTCCGAAGTGCTTGAGCCAGTTTATCTTTTTTCTCCATGACCTCTTGCGTTTAACATTATTGAAGACAACTCATTTCCCGTGCCCAGTGATGATGCACTTCATAAATTGATCATTTACTTGGCGTTTGAGAACATGAGGAGAGAGCTTTGAGATTAAACCAAAGCATTTCAAATGATCATAAACGATCGAATTCGATAAATTTAATGTCTCAGCGATCTCACTAGTTGTTATTTGCCGGCTCGCATCAATTAATGCTTTTATTGTGTATTGATCAGCTTCAACTGGCCTTTCAGAACATGGTGCAAGTGCAACACCAAAATTGCCGGATCTTCTCCATTCAATTGGATAATTTTTTTCTTGCCTGAAAAGCATGATAGTAAAAATTTAAAATATGCCGAAAATGCTGCTTTTCACTTTCTATATTTGAAAGAGCAGGACTGCGAAGAATCAATCGAACTTTTTCATTAGCAAGCCTTTCTATATCAACTGTCAAAATATATAGTGATTATGCGGCTGACGTGTGAAGTTGGTTGTGAAAAAATAATTACGTCCTCTGTTGGGAACTACGCAATGCTACCACATAGTCATCGTAAACCGCCTGAGATTGTAATACCAACCTAATCGCCTTAATCGAATCATCTAATCCCTGATGATTTTTGACTAGTTTTTTTATTACCTGCAAAAATGACTGGGTTCCTTGAAAGTGCTTCTATATGCTTGTCTCACTTCGATATTTTACATTATATTCAAACTCTTCTACAAAAATGGTTCATCTTGTAATCTTCGTTGACAAATCCTTCTTCTTCAATGTTTTCTTAAAGGCATCGTACTCCGTAACCAGTTTAAAACTTGTCGCTCTAACAAATAAACTCGAACCTTTGATATAGTATTTCAATATTTTTATTTTTAGCAGCAGCTGCAGTACCTATTTTCAGCAGGTGATATCTTTTCGCTCATGAATTAAACACAAAAATTTAGATATTTTTCATGACTTTTTCGCTCTACCAAAAGAGCACAAAATCCATCATTACTTGCTGCAGTATGTACTCGTACTTCCGTTACTGAATTCGGATCAAAAATGCGTAGAACTGTGTTTGATGAATGTAAACATTTTATATGAGTTCCTCCATACCAAAATCAAAAATTGCGTTGATCTTACTGTCTTCTACCACATGCCCCAAAAACTCTACACATCATTTAGAAATCTTCACTTCCTCCAATTTATATCCAACCCGTTCTGCACTGCTTTATCTTGCCTTTACCTTTGTTCTTGCTGGGAACGATAATATCATCCATATACAAAATTACTATTTTCTGTACCACCAAATACTTGAAAACGTAGTTTATGTATATTTGCCGGTGTGTGCCGGTGTTTGACATGTGAAATGGCTGAGTGCTGAGTTCGCCATCTAGTTCGTTCAGAGTGTCCCACAAATCAACGTCAAGCCGGAAATGGGTGATGGGTCAAGTAGTGTCGGTTATCACAAAATTATAAAAAAATATCTAAGTCATGTACTTTTAAAATTATTGGCACTCAAAAAAAAATTGAGAAATCTGACACCCTGTGACGATCTTTCAAGTGTTGTGACCGCAAATCTTTACTTTTATTCGATTTTTTTTGTCACGTAACCCTAAGTAACTCTGTAAATTATGGTCCAAAATTGAAACACAACTATATCGGTTTTAACTAAAATATTCCTCTTTTGTCCATCCATGTATCTGAAAATCATTAATCACCCAACTTGAACTGACTGTACGACAAAAAAATGTACTATGCCATTTTGGCAAGTAATTTTAAAAGATGACGTATATAGTCTGGATTACAAAATGGTATGACACTTGCTAGGCTAACGCTTAATTGAGGACAAAAAAAATATGTTGTTAAAGAAACCCGATTCATAGTTAATCTTTTAATAAGTTAAAATGAGTACCAAGTGTGAGCGAGATAGACAGTGACGCGGTGATTGAGACGGATAAACACGCCATTTCGACTAGTGTGAGTGAAACAGAGAGAGATGCCGCCCTTGTCATTTAATTTCATTTTTTTCCCATCACAAAGCACACAGAACACTACGTTCGCTTGGTGTATACGAGTACACTCCGGATCGCTTTATACAACTGTTGTTTGTTGCGCGACTAAACGCCATCCACCGATCTTGTATCTTACAACAAATGTTCAAACTGTTTGTCTCCAGCGGCAATGTAAGCTCTACATCTTCTTACAAATGATCTGGTAATAAGACGGACATATCTTCTGGAGTTGATGTCTTCAACGGCTTCTGCAATTTTTTGGCGCAGCTCGTTTAAATTTTCTATCGGCTTAGAATAGATTTTTTCTTTTACTGTTTCCCAATAAAAAAAATCGAGTGGATTTAAATCAGGTGAACGGGCTGTCCACGAAATTGTACCAGACCGCTCTATCCACCTTTTTGGAGTATTCCCGATCGAGGAACCGTCGTACTGTGCGAGCATAATGTGCTGAGCAGCCATCTTGTTGATACCACATGCATGCATAAATATTAAGTGGCACGTCTTCCAATAAATTGTCCAAAAAATCTAAATATAAAGGTTGTCTGAAAAGTTTCCGACTGCAACGTAAAGATAGCAGCATTCGTCAATAAAAGATAATGAATGCTAGTTGTGCATCGTTTGACATCTTTTGCATCTTTACTTACCGAAGTTTCAGTCATTTTGGATGCGGAGTTCTTAGTTGGCAGTCGTTTGAGTGTTTTTTGTGAAAATGGAAGAAATTGAGTATCGAGCTGTTATTAAATTCTTGTTTTTGAAAGGCAATACGCCTACGCAAATCAAAAATGAGTTGAACTCTGTGTATGGGGACTCTGCACCATCATTTACCACAGTGAAATTTTGGGCAGCTGAATTTAGACGTGGCCGTAAGAGCTTGGGAGATGATGAACGTTCGGGAAGTCAAAAACTGCTACCACTGACGATAACATTGGTGAAGTTCACCAAATGGTGTTAGACAACCGCCGAATTAGAGTGAGAGAGATAGTAGAGGATATGCAAATGTCCAAAGAACGCGTTTGTTACATATTAAATAAATTTTTAGGCATGAGAAAGCTGTCCACGCGTTGGGTGCCGCGTTTGCTTACGTTAGACCAAAAGCGTGTTCGAATGAACATTTCCAACGCTCTGTTGGCGCAGTTTCGGCGTAATAAATCCGAGTTTTGGCGCCGATTAATTACTGGAGCTGAAACTTGGATACACCATTATACGCCCGTAACAAAAATTCAGTCAAACAGTGGTCTGCAAAGGGCGAGCCGGCTCCAAAAAAGCGAAAACTGTTTTCTCGGCTGGGAAAGTGATGGCGACTGTTTTTTGGGATAGTAAAGGAGTTATCTTAATCTATTATCTTCAAAGAGGAAAATTCATTACAGGAGCATACTACGCATCATTACTTGCCAAGCGGAAGGCAGAAATTGCGGAAAAACGGCCGCATTTGCAGAAAAAGAAAATCAGAAAAAATCCAGGTTCGACAGAAATGGTTAGATAGGAAATCAAAGTCGCAATGCAATGAAGTCCAATAAAGAAAGCCAAAATTATAAGCACGAAATTAACACGAATACAGAATAATGCGCTGTAAGCGAAGGAGCGTAACGTACGGCAGTATTGCAAGATTTGCCTATGCGTCACTACTTAACAAGGGTGGCATCCCTATCTGTTTCACTCATACTAGTCGAAATGGCGTGTTTATCCGTCTCAATCACGGTGTCACTGTCTATCTCGCTCACACTTGGTACACTTGGTACTCATATTAAAAGAATTAAGAATGAATCGGGTTTCTTTAACAAAATATTTTTTTTTGTCCTCAATTAAGCGTTAGTCATGACACTTGCTATCATTTGGAATCCAGACTAAATACGCCATCCTTTAAAGTTACTTGCCAAAATGGCATGGTACATTTTTTTGTCAGTACAGTCAGTTCAAGTTGGGTGATTAATGATTTTCGGATACATGGATGGACAAAAAAGGAATATTTTAGTTAAAACCGATATAGTTATGTTTCAATTTTGGACCGTAATTTACAGAAGAGTTACTCAAGGTTACGTAAAAAAAAAAAGAATCGAAGAGCTGACACAACTACTTCCCTAACAAAATTCGACCGAAAACAGAATCGCGGATCAATAAAAAAAATTAAAAAAAGAAAAAGCCGGCAAATGAGATTAAAAGAAAACCCCACGTTGGGCGCCAATTGTTATGTTAGATTCCCAGCACCAATAGAGCGATGCCCCGAACCAAACGATAACTAAGCTCTCTCTGGGATCTAACTATCCCCGCGGTGGGTTCCTCCCAGGTAGCGCTTTGATGGCAGCTGAACCTGGGTAGAATTAAAAATGGCGCCACGTGATTTTTCCACCGGAATCACGAAACCTTTGCAAAAAACCCCGAAGGAAAATCTTCCCCGATGAAGAAAAAAATAAGAACAAAAAAGAAAGAAAATAAAAAAACTAAATTTTCTCAACGTTAAAGACCCGTTGGGGCTCGACGATTTATTTAATTTTTTTTCTTAGCGGTACCCTCGCCTATAGAGTGACCCGCTATTTCCACGGTCCCGAAACGCAAAACGCTAGATAACGGGTCGCGTGTCCCGTCTATTATCGGGAATTCTAACTCGCACACGCGGCCCACCGGAGTCTTAATTTACCAATCAAAAAAATGAACTCGTATCGCACTACACTGCACTGCACTGCACTACACTATACTTATCTTTTTTTCTAGCGGTGCTGTGGCCCTTTCTGGAACAATCTTTCGTTCGGCTGCTCCTGCGCTAGATCCTTTCTTTCGTTCCTCCTCTTCCTTCTTCCCCTTTTTCTCGTCCTTTATTTTTCGTGCCCAAGCAAGCTCGCGATTCTACTTTAGTATACTACTTTACTTTCTTTTTTTAAAATATCGAGCTTAATCGTGTTACATATAGGGTAGGGTATATATATATTTTTTTTTCGCACCAACTAAAAAACCTAACCCTTGCTAAAGTCACAAAAAGTGACTTCCAGATCTTTTACGTTCCACAGCTCCCGCCAGACACACGCACACACATTTACACGCACACTGTCTCACACATTCATTCAGCACTAGTGGACCCAACGACGGGATTTCTAGCTACAACACTAGCAAGTTTTGCTAGTGTGTGCACCCGTGTCCAACTGGGCCTCTCACTCATACAATTTTCCATATTCATACTAAACTCCTCAGTCTCGGAGTTCGCTCCCACTTCCAGTAATGACTGACCAATAACGTGTCACTCCTTACAATTATTTATTTGTAATTGGGGCCTTCTGCCCTCTGGTCTCTCTGCCAGTTTGTCATTTGTTGTGTGTTTGCTGGTTGTTGTTGGTTGGTGTTCTTTGTTGTTGGTTGATGTTTTATGCTTGTGTATTGTATGTATGTTTGTCTGTTCCCTCGGTGGTAGGACGGTCGCCTACACGCTTCTGCTGCTCCTTCGGTGCTCTATCGGTGGGGTGCTGGATTAAAAGGGGTCGTCATCCCTTCACTCATCGAACCTAACTTTTAAAGCTGGGACGTCGTTGGGGTGTGCCCGATTATGCTGGCTCCACCTCGGCCAGAGCTGAGTGAAAGTAAGGACCGAAGGGACTTGCAAGGGAAAAGAGAGCCAAACTTGTCACGGAAAAATTTACCGCAACATATGCATTTGTTCAAGCTAAGGGTTCCACCACCGTAACACCTTTTAACCATATTGCATTTCAACTCGCAACTGCATTTAAATGATGAGATAATGGTTTCATTTAACTGATCCGCTGCCTCATTTGCCAATGGACTATAGAGATGAAAGCAGTGAGTCAGCTTTGATAGCGAGATTTTCTTGAAAATTAATCCAATTCGTAATTTATATCTAGTTTGACCATACTAACTATTAGAGAAGCTTTGGAAAATAGACATTCTCTGTTAGAAAAACCAAAAATATGAATTTGATGATCTAATTTTAAAACAATTTTTTAATAGGGGACAGATTGAATTTCACCTCACTAAACTAAATTGCCACACGGCAACGCCGACATCGAAAGTCTTCACAACACCTTAAACGAATAAATGAGAATTATGGAAATAAGTCCCGAGTTTAAAGAGATAAATACGAAGGACAAATGCTTTAATGCAGTCGAATTTCACAACAACTCAATACACTCAATAACAAAAGAAAGTCCTATCGGCTTTATTTTGGGTAATCTTAAGTCAGATAAGCAATCTGTAAGAGAAAGGTTGGAAATAGAGAAACATAAAAGAATAAGTAAACTTAATATAGGGAAGCAAACCGAACCAAGTAAGCAAAAAGGAAAGGTATTGATACAAATCACTTAGGCACAAACACGAACCAAAGTATAAATAAATACAATATAATTAAAATCACAATTTACAGCCTATGAATATTAAGAGGAAATACAAACACTTTTCAAATCAAAATGACCCTAAAGTTTGTGTTTTTGTTACTGATAACTGCTAAAGACGAAATTCAGATGGAGAAGTTGAACGAACAATTAAACTTGAAGATACACAAATCTTAGAGAGTTTCGATACTATTTTACACACTATTAATCTAAAAGAAGTAAAGAACTTAATATACCAAATACAATAGAATTAGATGTAGCAACAATATTTGAGAAAGATGATTGATTAAAAATATTAACTAAAGAACTTAATGACTTAAAACGTATATTGATCCCACATAGATATTATGCAAAAGAGGTTTACTTATCTCTGAAGGTAACGTACTAAAGTGCCTTACGGCACCATGGAAACAACATAGAAGAACATCTCAATATTATAGATACTAATAATTATAATTTAATTGAAAACTCTAATAAGCAAATACATACAATATCAATAACATTACTAACCAAAATATACAAAAGCTAAACAATTCAAAAGTAGAAGAAGACAACGTATTTTAAGAGTGCTTAACGACATGAGCTAGCAAGACATTTATTTAAACCAAATGATCAAGTTACGAATATTAAGGGATGAACTAGACAAAACACAAAACAATATATTTAATATAAAAATGGGACACATCACTAGCAGTATACTTACGAACGAAGAGATAAATAAATATGACATAAATTTAGTAAATCGAAAAGTCCTGTTAAATTGGACAGCTATTGGCATTTGGATGTTTCTTTGTTTCTAAAATAACCCTTCTAATACAATATTTTGATCTTTTTTTTACGTTGGTTAGTTATGTTATCTTTTTGGGTATTATTAATATTACTTATCTCACGATATGCCTCGCAAAAGTAGCGAAAGCTACTAGAACCTAAGAAACCCAAAGTAATCTTAGGCTCACCGGTACTTAGATGCAGAGCGTCATGCATCTCTTAGAGGTACAGAGATATTGGAGCAATCTCAGATCCGCCGGACCTTATATGCAAAACGTCATGTAGTCTTAAGAGCTAGAGAGACATTAGAGCAGTCACAAGCCCGTCACATCTTAGTCCCAATTTACACTTTCAAACTTTTCCAAAATATTTGAAGAGTTTGTCGGCAAAGCCGTTGGAAAGTGAAATTATTCAAACTTTTTGCATTCCGTTTTGGATTTCTTCTCAATTATTCTATTCTGTTTTATTTTGTCATTCAGTTAATTAAAGGGGCATCGCTCTAATCAAGTTTTTTGGAGCTCTGTTTATTTTAAACGAGAGAAAATAAAAAAAGAAAAACAATCGAATATTTACAGTGTTTTATTTCTGCTGTGTGCATGTTTTAACAAAAAATTAAAATAAAAATGGAACAAATTGACTGGTCGAAAGAATTGATTGAGGAACTCATCTTGCATTATGAAATGCATGAAAATGTATATGCTGTTGCCGATCCTAGATATTTAGATAGAAATGCCCGTGCTGCCTCATTGAACGAAATCGCCAATGTATTACAAAAATTCAAGCCAGATATGAGTACAACCCATATAAAAGCGAAGATTAATATTATCAGGATGCAGTACATGAATGAGATGAGAAAAGTTGAAAGCTCAAAAAAAGCGGTGCGGGATCGGACCAGATTTATAAGTCAACGTTGTGCTTTTTCGATCAACTGCATTTTTTCAAAATAATTTGAAAAAGCTGACTCATTTTCAAAGTTCAATTCTTTCATTAAAAAAGAAAACAATCCTTTGGAAGTCCTAGAATTTCTCCACGGCTTTACCCAGCAACTTCTTTTTCTTTTCTTCGGTAATGACAATACTTCCTCACATGTCTCCAGTAATTTCAACGCGATTTCACTTTCACATTCTGCAATTGATATATTGGTACACTCCAATAAATTTTCAATTAAATCCAAACGTTCGTCACTCATCTTTTAAGCTTTCAAATTAAATTTTAAAGCGAACAGAACACAAAAAAAAGAAAAGACGAAGCGCAACCAACCAAGAACACACTTCGAACGAAGATAGCAATTACCTAAAGTAACGAAAAAGAAATCAACGATTGCGGCATTGAACGTGTGTCTATATATCAAACTTGTTTGAAGAGCTTGACTGGAAAAGTTTGAAAGTGTAAATTGGGACTCACGCATTTCTTATAGCTGCTGAAAAACTTAAACAGTCATAATGACGGTGTGACCATAGTACGAGTATGTGTTGGTCTGGTGACAAAATCTCACTACGATATCTAGGTGAGTCAGAGGAACTGTACTTCTGTGCGTTTTTTAAACATAATTAGAAAATACAATTTATGCTTTCAGATAGCTTCATTTGGCTTTCATGCAGATGTCATAGTGCCAGGTTGTTGTCCTACTTTTACGATCCAAGATCAAATTTACAATAGGATTGGTTCTTTGCTTCCACCAAATAATCATCAACATATATTCCTAGGTACATATTTACTTTATGGTGATGAAACCAATGAAGAGAGTATCTAGAAGTTTCAGAGAATATTGCATAAAACTAACCGCTTAATAACCACTTTCAAAACTGCTGTAGAGAGAATACCGAGAATCATATATTAATGATGCACACACAAAAAGTGGTGAACACGAGAGATGATAGAACGCACCGTTGATAAATGAAGTCGCAGCCATGACGAACTGTTCGCAACTCGCATGTCGTTCACATACCCGCTAAGGTGTCTGATACACATAAATACCACATTATGATGTGTTGCATTATTCGCTAATTTTTATCAAGGGACTAGAAAGCTATCATTTTCAAATACCAAAATTCAATTCTATAATGAGCTTCTTCTTGCCAAACAAAAAAGTAACATGTATCGACTTTTATGCATATTATATAATATGAGGATGCGAGAAAATAATTTGAATATGATACCACGACGCAAACAACGGGCTGATCAGTTTTATGTAAATATGTAAGTGAAGGTGGAAAGAGCTACGACTGTAATACATATCATTAAATTTAGCTAAGTTGAGAACTGAGAATTATATTCATCTTCAAGACGCTACGGCAAATGATGCAAATATAATTATAATGATATAGGCAAGTCGCTAAAAATAATAATAATGGTGATATAATACGCGAAATGAGTTACAACCTCATTGCAATAGCAACTAATTGAATACGTTTCGCGTTTGAATCCAGAACAAAGGATAGTTTTTAACAATATTATGCAACAAATTGAGAGTGGAGAAGGTGGTTTGTTTTTTTTAGAATCTATGGAAATATGAAAAATTAAAAAACAATAGTAGTGATATTATTATTTCTAAGACTAGTGCACCTCAACTGGTGGAAAACAACTTAATACAACAATTGTGTCAGTTGTGAAAAAAAACAAATACGAGTAACTTATTTTAAGTGCAGTGGTCTCGGACATATTTTATTGAATTTCCCGAGTCCGAACTCAATACTAATCAGAAGAAGAAAATCCAACAAAAGCAATGAGAACATCATTAACCGTTTGAGCAGCAGCAGCAGCAATAGTTCAGTTCTAGAAGATGACGAATAATTAATTTAATAAGGATATTTATTATCAGTTTAAACATGGACTTGCCCAAAGTTCGTTGAACCTCAAGACTCTTTTGGACTCGGGGAGCCCAATTAGCTTTATACAACAGAAGTTTTTACAACCATTTGTGATTTCATAGATACCGGTGTCACAACCTCAATCATCAGGAGGGATCTTGTGCAGAAATTTTGGTTGTATAACACCAGCAGTTGCAGCTTGCGAACAGCTACGTGAGCAATAGTTAAAGTATATGGTGAAGTCCGCATAAAAATCCAGCTGGCCTGAATAGCCTTCCCTCACGTATTTCTGGTAGCTGACATATGTGACGGATGCATCATTGGTACAGACTTCATGAAAGAACATGGACTAGTAGTCGACTAGAGGGCATAAACTCTGCAATATGGAAATATGGAGATACCAAAGGCAATGGTGTATGGAAACGTCAACGTCTTAAAAGTACACATCTGAAGAAATCAAATTCTAAAGCCTTCGTCGGAAGCAATTGTTTGAGCAAAAGTGGAAGGTGGTCCTGGTAGCCACCGATTCTATTTGTTGGAGCCAGAAAATAGGAGAGGCTTCATGGTGGGAAAGACCTTGGTGGAACCAAAGAACAACATGGTTGCTGTAAGGATTCTAAATCCAAAGACATTCTGTGTAAAGATGAAAAAGGAGAGATAGTGCGAAAATGTGCACTTATTGATGTTGTGGTCGATACAACGGAAACAAGTCGTGTAACACCGGTTATGAAAATCAAGAACAAAATTCTCAGGTTCTGTAATCTGGATCAAGAGCAGTGTATCCTGACAGAAAAACTAATCGGTGAGTACGCTGATATATTTGCTACACACGTCGGAGGATATGGATGTAAGCAACGTGTTCAATACCACATTGGCACCAGAGACGCCCGATGAATTCGACAACCTGCAAGGCATCTTCTATTGTCAAAGCAAACAGTAATTGTCGAAATGGTGTCGAAGATGAAAGTTGAGGGGTTGATTGAGGAATCGCAGAGTCCATGGGCATCTCCAGTGGTCCTCGTGAAGAAGAAAGACGGCAGCACGAGGTTTTGTGTAGACTACCGCCGTTTCGACGATGTCACCAAATAGGACAGCTACCCACTACCAAGAATTTCAGATACTTTTGATACGCTTTCTGGAGAGAAATGGTTTTCAACACTAGACCTGAAGAGCGGTAACTGGTAGGTGGAGATTGATTGAAAAGATCATGAGAAAAGGGCTTTCACTACAGGAAAATGTCTTTGGCAGTGTACAGTAATGCCGTTTGGACTGAGCAACACAACGGCCACCTGCGAGTGATTAATGGAACGAACATTGCAAGGCCTCACGTGGAAAGTCTGCCTAGTATACTCGTATCTGGACAATGCTATCGCCGTAGGCAAGACGTTCGAGGAGCATCGCCAAATCTAAAAAAGTGTTTGAGAGGCTGCGAAGCGTTCATTTGAAGCTGAACCCAGAAAAGTGTGCCTTGTTCCGCCCGGAAGTAAAATATTTGGTCACATAGACACAGACGGATTCTGACAAAATCGAAGCGGTGAAAAATTGGTCTGCCCCAAAAAATAAATTTCAACTGAGAAGCTTCCTTGGACTTACCACGTATTACAGAAGGCTGACCGTTGAGGTGGTCTGCGGAGTGTGAAAAATACTCTGGTAACACGCTCGGAAAAATGCTCATCATGGACGTAGACACTAGCAATGGGGGGTTGGGGCAGTTATATCTCAAGTTCATGATGGCCAAGAGAAAGTGGTTGCATATTACAGAAAGGTACTCTGCATACCTGAAAGGAAATACTGCGTTACTCGACGCGAGCTTCTGGCTTTAATTCTGGCAACGAAGCATTTCAAACGAACATTATTTACGTAAACACTTCTATTCAAATAACACTTACTTTTGGCAAAACAAGGTGAAAAAAATGTTCTATTTCGAAATAAAAATAAACCCAAACCCCACACTTTCAAAAAAGAAAAAAGCAGTTTGACAGTTTTTACAAATTTACCCGAATGATCAAAAAAGGGGAAATGAATTGCACTCTCTTTTCGGTCTCTTCTGCGAAGATAAGTACCTACACGAATTTTGGACTGTTTTTCGTACTTTTCGTAACTATTTCGTAGTTCGGTACCCTCGCCGTCCAAGAAAACCACTCACGAATTATCAACAACACCAAAAACAACTGGGTCTACCTCTTCTTTTCAAATAGAAGAAGTTACTCTGTAGATGGTTTATCAGAGACTCTTAATCCTAGAAGAAATAAATAAATAATTTCTACAGTACATACACGTGCTGACCAAATTGGCGGCAACAAAGCACCGTGAAGAACTGCATTGAAATTGCTGGTTTGCCGGAGGTCGACGACTCGAATTCTGAAAGTGCAGTCTGCGACCGGTTCGCGATGTTCTGGCGATTGTGAACCAAAACCATCACTGTGTGAAATTCTCGGTCTCTGCTCTCAAACAACGGATAATGCGTGAGAAAATGATGAAAAAGGCCAGCATGAACACAAGCTTTCTCGATGGCAGTGGCAGCCGCAGCAAAAGAAGTGGTGTTTATATCAATGACGCTCTCACCAAATATACAGAGGCGTTGTTTATGCCGGCGAAGGAGGCGAAGAAGAAAAAGGGTTATAGATATACATATGTGGTACAAGGAAAAAAAATTCTAATGAGAAAGGCTGAAGGTGGAAATGTCGTTGTAATAAGATCTTTTAATGATCGCGCAAAAATATAGTGCTTTGTCTACACTTGAATTGTTAAATTTCTTTATTTTTATTTTTTTAGAATAATGAATATTGAAGATGATCTTATTGATGACGTTCCCACCTTTAATCATTTTAGTTCAAATTGTGAAGAAGTGTTTGTAACTTAACAAATTCCTATTGTATTGATAAACAATTTCTTTTTCACCAAAATGTTAGAAGTCTTAGACAAAATTTTACAGCTCTTGTGGCTCACCTGGATAATTTTGTATGCATCCCCGATTTTGTTTTTGTGTCAGAAATTTGGATTTATAATTTAGAAAAGGATGATTATGGTCTACCAGGTTTTAATTTTTTTCCAAATACTAATGAAAATTACGCGGCAAGTGGTGTGGGCTGTTTTTTAAAGGAGGATTACTGAGGTTGATTTCTTGAGCGCTGATATTTTGAAATTAGAATTTGAAGTAAAAAATCAATGTTATGTTATTTCGTGTTTTTAGAAGAATTTTCTAATCTGTTACGAGTAGATAAGGAAAAATCAAAAAAATCTAATTATTCTCGGCGATTTTAATGTAGACATCTTAGAAAGTAATATCGTTGTCTCAAATTACATGGCCTTGTTATCCTGACATGGGTTAGCATCCTCTATAAATGAACCCACCAGGATGGTTTCAGGGAAGTGCTTAGACTACATCTATGTGCACCTTACTAAATTTTCACTTAATTTATGTGGAAAGTGTGTGTTTGATTTTAGGATCACTGACCATTCGATGACGGGCTTATTAGTTGGCATATCTAAAAATAGTAGGAGTGAAAATTGTAGACCCTCTAACATGATAACAAAAATTTTGATAAACTCGAAACTACGATATTTTAACAAGAACACTAACACATCATATTTCTTATTTTTCATGGAAAAGGCTCAAACCATGGATAACAACATGTTTATTACGTAAAAACTATAAGTAAACTTAGAATTCTTCAAAACACCCACGGAACAGAAAACTTAAAAAGAGTTACAAAAGGTTGTGTTCTAAATTGAAAAAAGAAATTCCTGTGTACAGAGATCAATATTACAAAAACCAATTGAATTTATCAAAAGGTAATACTAAACGTGAATGGCAGGCTGTAAATAGTATTTTGAACAACTCAAAGCTTTCTAAAAAGCCGATCTCGCTTCGCTGTGATGGTGCAGTATTATCGGATAAACGTGAGATCGCAGATAATTTTAATTGTTACATCCACAATTTATTCCTCCGGTATGTACGCTCTGCAACTGCAGTGAAACTGGACTTCTTCAAAGTAACAACTTTTTCTTTAACAGCTCTAGAACTAATGAAAACGATAAACTCATTCAAAAAATTTAACTCTTGTGGAATAGATGGAGTATCAAACAGTATTTTAAAAAATATTGCATGGTTTTTGGTTTATGTACTAGCTTTTGTATTCAATAAAAACATTTTCACTGGAAATTTTCCTGTTGCACTTAAATGTGCGGATGTAATACCACTTTTTAAAAACTGTGAAACAGATTACGTTCGAAACTACAGATCTATCTCACTCCTTCAATCAGTGAGCAAAATTTTTGAAAAAGCTGTACAAAATAAAATTCTTAAGTTTTTAAAAAAAACAAGCTTCGGCCCAATATGGGTTTCAAAAAGGTAAGTCTACAGAAGATACTCTATTAAAATTTTGTTCCCAAATATACACTAATCTGGACAACAAAATGAATACAGCAGGCTTATTAGTGGATATAACAAAAGCCTTTGAAAATGACATGGTAAATCATGGAATTTTCTTAAGGAAGCTAAAAAGAGCAGGTTTTCGGGGCTTTATTTTGTAGTGGCTTAGATCTTACGTGGAGAATAGATCTCAAAGGGTGAAAATAGATGAAGCCAGGAGTGGAATTAAATATATTAATATAGGTGTACAAAAGGGATCGGTCTTAGGACTTTTACTTTTACTAATAAAATAAAAAAAATAAACATAAATTCGCTATTTGGGTTGAATTTTAAAGGAATGTTAAAACTTTTGCTGACGTTATTGGATTTGCGTATGGTTCTAAGAG
This sequence comes from Volucella bombylans, assembly GCA_949129095.1. Lineage (NCBI taxonomy): Eukaryota > Metazoa > Arthropoda > Insecta > Diptera > Syrphidae > Volucella > Volucella bombylans. The sequence goes on from OX422143.1 coordinate 39,501,603, forward strand.
CCGTTTAGATCTGATAGCAGATATAAACTAGGATCTAAACTTATTCAGAATATGGTTTGCTGATTATTAGTTCTAAAACGAAAGTTTGGTTTTTCAGTCCATCTGTCCAAAATCCTTTTATAGCTAATATATTTTACCATGAGCCTTAGTGTCCTAAATTCAAATTGACTTCATGTTCTTGCAACTCATCGACTTCTTTTTTAAGCAGTCTTGTCTGCAGTGGTAATTGTTTTCTTATTGAGAAAGCCGATGAATGCAAGTTCCTGGGGTTAATTATTGACTCAAAGATGTCTTTTTTCAACCACACGGAGACCTTGAGATAATATTTTCGGTTTACGCTTCGTAGTTTTTTTTATTTTAGAGGTGCTTGCCCTACAAAACTACTTACGTCTATATACTATGCTATATTTCATACTAAATTACAACATTCAAGTTTCCCATTATTCCGTGATTTGAAAATTCTTCCTACTCGTCATTTATATTGCTTTAAAATGCTTAAGATATTTTTCAAAAGGTCCGGCAATCTAAACTTCAGAATCCTTGACAGGCATAGTCTTCGTGGAAACTCTTTACAACTGGTCTATGTTCCTTCATTTCGCACCACTGCCTTTCGTAATTTTTATACCGTATTTTCTTGTCGTCTATATAATAAACTTCCTCAGTCTTTAAGACAACAAAGGTCATCAAACATGTTTTTAGCACAGTTAAGAGATTGGTTATTTAATATTAATTACAATGATGTATAGTGCATGTTCTTATATTAAAAACCTATAATGCTAATGTATTGCACTCAATACTAAAAAAGATGTTAAATTTTAATGTACAAACCATAATGAAATAAATGAAATGAAATAATTTAGAAACTCCTTTAAATGTCCAGGTGTAGATAAACGCACAATGAATATATTTCTTACATTTAGGTGAATTTCAAATTGTTTTCGCTTTTTGGCTTGAATTAATTGAATAACTTGCCTGACTTATTGTTTTCTTTGCTTTAAATGTGTTTAATTTAATAATCTGCTCTTGTTTCTTTTTTGAGTTGTTATTGAAATTAATTTGAATTTATTCGTCAATTTATTTTTAGTGATATTTCCTACTTAATTATAACGTACGTATACAATTTGTAAGGGCCACCCCACCGATATTTGAATTTCTTAGTTTAATTTTTATTAAAGTGGCATGTAACACTATAATTTTTCCTCATTAATACTATAAAAATGTGTATATGCAACATAAGGTAAACAAAAAGGCAACGGAAATAAACTTAAACTTAACTAACTTAACTAAACTTAGTTTTGGGCAGTCCGCGAATGGAGCCGAAGCGTCCTACTTCCTGAGAGGAACTAATGGGAAACGCCATTAATCACTTATCGGATATAGTAAGCACTCTAAGATCAACATTTCACAACTTTTCAATCGCTCTTAAGTACGAATTCGAACATTTGGTCATTCGAGCCAAATCAAGAATTTTTAAAACAATCAATACAAAATTGTACAAGTACATTTGTCAACACAAGAATCTACATATAGATATACTCGTACATACATATTTATAAACGAAATTATCAACACTGAAGTTTCATAATAGTAATACATAAAATATCAAAATCAACACAAAAAATTTAACATAATAAGAAGAAAACCTGCAACCAGCAATTCATCAATGATTCCATCGCTGCAGCCTTCAACAAAAATTTAAAGAAGCTCCAAAAGTGTGTGTGTGCACAGGAAAAATCATCAGGAGAAGTGCATACCTGGAAGAAATTAAAAGGAAATCATCAGTCGGAAGTTCAAGTGAGTCCTTTCCATTATAATTACTTACATTGTACACACAAATTTACATATATAGATATATACATACGAGTATATATATATAATACGCTTATTACTCCACATCGTTGTAAATTTTAAAACATATATATATACAATATACATATTATTAGTGGTTTTGTGTAATAATTTTCCACATCTCGTATAAATTTTCACGTCATGTCGTTCGGAAAATTACAATTAAACGTCCTTGAACGTATCAAAAAGGATTACGAGAATTTTGGGAAAGCAGACAGTGCGCGTTTGAAAAGGGCGAATTATATTCAAACTCGTATTTCCATTTTAGATGAACAAATGGTTCAGGCAAATAAATACCATGAGCACATCATGGTAGATGATAGCAAAATTGGTCCTGCGCAGGTTTCTTTATTAGTGGAGACATACGATAAGATCCGCGAGTTATTTGCTGACTACAAGGCAGATTTGTTAGTCGTTTCATGACATGTTCCTGGCATTGATTCACAACAATTCATCTTTAAGTGATGTCCAGAAGCTTCATTATTTGAAATCGTCGGTTAGCGGTGAAGCAGAGCTTCTTCTACAACACTTGGTGATCGACCAAAGCAATTATGACCCAGCATGGAAGATCTTGACAGAGCGCTACGATCATAAAAGAGTGTTAGTTAATACTCAACTAAAATTATTATTAAATCAACCAAATATTACCTCTGATTCATCGGCCAACATCAAAAAAATCCTGGACACGTCACAAGAAATAATTCATGCTTTGAGGAATTTAGGTCTGCCAGTAGAGAGTTGGGATGTTATTTTAATTTTCATTATCGTACAGAAGCTTTCAAATAGCACTCAGCAGTTATGGGAAGAAAAATTAGGTTCGGGTAAGGAGTTGCCATCATTTAAAGAGTTTGTAGAGTTTTTAGAGTGTCGGTTTCGTACCTTAGAAGCAGTAGATCCCAAGGGTTCGAGTAACAAATCCGAGCAGCGTATGCCAGGAACCCATGTTTTTTATAGCCAGCAGGAATCGAAAAGACAGGTCAACTGTAGCGTGTGTCAAAGAGGTCAGCATTCGCTTAGGAAGTGTGATCGGTTTCTGCAAATGGATGTGGAGCGTAGGAGGCAAACTGTGCGTAGGGTAAAGGTGTGCGAAAACTGCTTGGCATACAGTCATTTCAAATCAAGATGCCCCAGTGCGAAGTGCTGTCATTTCTGTAATCAGCGCCACCATTCTTTGCTATACAGGTCAAACCACACACAGTGCACCTTTAGCTACATAAGTTGTTCCTCATCCATTTACGTCTAACCACACAAATAACAAATGCGTCCGAGTTTCAACCACACACAACAAACAACAGTCATCTTAACAGCTACCATGTCAACACGAACACCAAGGTTTTGTTACCTACAGCATTGTTGAGGGTTAGATCTTCAGATGGCGGCAGATTAGTTTTGAGAGTGTTAGTAGATCCAGTATCTGAGGCGTCCTTCATTACGGAGTCAGCGGTCCAACGACTAGGTCTAAAACCAAAGAGGACATTTATGACGGTTAATGAGCTGGGGATGGTCAGCAGTGGAACAACACAAAAGTCCATCGTCCTGGAACTTGAGTCGTTGACCTCAAGGTATACAAGCAATGTACAAGCATTGGTTTTTAAAACACTAACTGGCCTTCTTCCGGCCCAACACATTAACTTCGATAAATGGAGCAGAATTACCTCTGGCGGATCCAACGTTCAATATACCGTCAAATGTGGACATGCTGTTGGGTGGTGACGTCTATAGCGACATTCTTCTTGGTGAGGTCATCAGGATTGCGGGAAATTCCAGTCCAGTCGCTCAAAAAACACAGTTAGGATGGATCTTACTAGCAAAACTACCCAGCAAAAATCAAGTCAGGAGTTTTTCGTGCCAACTGGAGTCAACCATCGACACAACACTTCGAAAATTCTGGGAGATCGAAGAAGAACATGGGACCAACACGTCAAGGTGCCTTTAAACGATTCTTACAGTTGGAAAGGAGACTCCACTGCAACCCAACACTATTAAGGGAGTATTCAAATTGCATAAAGGAATATCTCAAACTCGGTCACATTTCCTGTAAATGAGTCGGATCAAACACCATATCATTATTTTATTCCTCAGCATGCGGTCATCAAGGAGTCTAGCACGACAACGAAGCTGCGAGTGGTCTTTGAACTTTGGTGGCAGGGACCGGAGTTCTTGCGACATCGGTGGGACGCACCATATCCAAAGCAACCGCATTTCCAGGGAACCCAACATGAAGAGCGTCCAACGAGAGCACATCACCAGGTCCTGGAAGAAGGAGTAGTAGAAACTCTACTACAAAAATATTCAACACTATCTAGAGTAACCCGCATAGTGGGTTACTGTCTACGATTTTTAAATTATAAAAGCCAACACAGGAAACAGTCAAGCGTGGTACTTTCTCCACAGGAACTGGAGATTGCCCTAATGAAGATAATAAGGGATGCACAAAAAGGGATGTTTCCAGATGAACGTACAAAACAACAAAACGACCAGTTGAGAGGGCTAAAGGCATTAAATCCATTCAAGGACGATTTTGGAGTACTTCGAGTCGGGGGAAGGCTCTGTAATGCAACACTTCCATTCAGCACCAAGCATCCCATACTGCTAAACCACAAACATCCATTGGTAGAGCTTATAATCAAAGAAGCGCATGAGAAAACACTCCACGGAGGTAACCAAAAGGTGTTGGCGTATATACGTCAGAGGTTCTGGATATTTCGTCTCAAGACCACCATCAAGGATTACATTTTCAAATGCAATATTTGCTACAAATTCAGAGCGAAACCTTTAGAGTAGCTGATGGGTAGTCTTCCAACTGCAAGAACGACGGTATCCAGACCATTCACCTACGCTGGAGTGGACTACACCGGTCCGATTGAGGTGAAAACGTGGAGAGGTAAGAACGCAAAGCGATACAAAGCCTACTTTGCATTATTTGTATGCATGGCGACAAGGGCAATACACATCGAGCTCGTCAGCGATATGACGACACAAGCCTTTATTGCCGCATTCCGACAGTTCGTGTCAAGGAGAGGACTCTGCCGGGAACTGTATAGCGATTGCGGCAAGAATTTCATTGGAGCAGACAAAGAGCTTCAAAAATGTCTTCAGGACGCCAAGATGGAGTGGGAGACAATAACGAATTCCCTGGCGAGCGATGGCACAAACTGCAATTTCATTCTCCCTGCTTCCCCGCACTTTGGAGGTCTATGGGAAGCAGGTTTGAAATCGGTGAAGTTTCACCTGAAAAGAATAGCTGGGAATTCAACAATGACGTTCGAGGAGCTCACCACACTTCTAGCTCAGGTAGAAGTATGTCTGAACTCCAGACCAATTTGCCCACAATCAGATGACGTCAACGACCTACAGCCAATAACACCAGGCCACTTCCTCATCGGTCCCCCAATAATATCACCACCACAACCAGACTATGAATTTCAAAACCTTAGCCACTTAGAGCGGTGGAAGCGAGTGCAGGCGTTGCTGCAATCATTCTGGAGACGTTGGAGTTCAGAGTACTTGTCACGACTGCAGCAGAGACCAAAGTGGATAAAGGCAGTACACGGTCAAATCAAGGAATGCGATTTAGTTCTCGTCAAAGATGAAAGGCTACCACCACTCAAATGGAGAATGGCCAGAGTAAAGAAGCTTCACATTGGTCAGAGTAGTGGCACTTAAAACAGATAGTGCGGAACTAAAACGACCGATAACGAAGATATGCCCACTTCCGAGCAACAAAACAAACGCTGACCTAACACAGATTTAAGACAGGTATACAACATCACAAACATAACCACCTATCGACTTACTTATAACACAGATACCAATACCCAACACGACATAACAAAATTTCTACATAAAGCGGAAACGTGATTGTGTCGCCAAATGGCCCCTCCTTGACCGTACTCGGACCACCAGCAAGGTAGGATCTCGAGGAGGCAATCACGTCCGCAAAACTCTGAAAATTCAACACGACACTAAAACCATTGCGGATCTAGAACAAATATACGAACAAAAACCCACAGAACCGACACTCTCAAAAAACCAACACAGAAATAAAAATTATACCACATTCAGCGGGACCGTGTTTGAGTCGCTAAATGGCCCCTCCTCGACCGTACTCGGATAACTAGCATCGCAGGTGATCTCGAGAAGGCAATCACATCCGCAACCTCCGCAAACACACTCTAAAAACAACAACACACAAAACAAAACAAAAAAACCCAGTACAACAAAGAAAAAAATAATTAAAAATATATAATTTAAAATAAATATCGGAAAACGAAAACATTTTAATTTAGAAAAAGGGGCAAATATTTAGAGTAGTGTAGTCAACGGCAACACTCCCAATACAAAAATTAGAAATCACTCCAGCACGATATCTGACATATAAACCACTCAAACACAAAATTCACTCATTATTCATTGCAATCTAATGTTATCCGTACTACACATGCGCAAAATCAATATGACACACCACACAAAATACTCAATTCTTTCAAACCATACTAAACACTACACATCCACCCATACAGTCCACTCACCCATTCATATACACAATGCAAACAATATTATGCAACTCGATCAAACACAAATCTCCATTGAAGAACAGGGCACACACACACACACACACACAATAATCGAACCAACCCAAAACATCAGAAATAATAAAATTAATAACATTTATTTATAAATAAACATATAAATAAAATCAAAAACAACTTACCCGAAAATACAGCAACTAACTTTCAACAAAGAAAAAAAACAACAAACCAAAAAAATATGCGAATTTACTACCACGCACTTTACTTCCACATAATAGTACAACTTTTGACACCACGAATTACAGAAGCTGTAGTATTGAGAAAATTATAAAGGGAGCATCTGCATTAAGCCCCATTTACAATATTGCGAGATGCGATACGAGAGTCGAATACGAATGCGAGAGCTCTGGCATTCAGACATCGGACGTTTACAATGATGCGTCAAAACACCACTCACAAATAACAAGCTCAAAATGAAAACAACAACAATTTAGCTATCACGCATTGCGAGATGCGAGAGTTTTCCAGATTTTCGAAATTGACTGCAATGCTCGCTGCGAGACTAGCATTATTGTAAACCAACACATTGAATTACATGTTACGGAAATATTTTTGACAGTTCATGCGCTCTCGTTTTCGAACAACGTATCGCATCTCACAGTATTGTGACTCTGTGGGCCGCTTTAGTGACTCATCGATCATAACTGATAACTAAATGCATTCATTAGCCGTGTTTTATTGGTAGCTGGGTACGCAGTTCAGCAACAAACCCCAATAAAATGCTTTACTCACTCAAACACTCACTTTCCATCTATATTTCAAAGTTGGTACCAGTGCCATTAGTAGATGTCAAAATCAATCTAAAAAACCACTTGTTGACATTTGAATATCCTTACGGGTATGTCCAAAAGATATGTCGAAATCAGGAATCTCAAAGTTGCTGCCAGCTTTTGCTCTGGTGTAATTACGGATCTCATAATGGTGTTTTGACATGGATATGTCTAACCGCTTGTCTTTCGGAAAAATGTGTCCGTCAAAAAAGTGTCCCATTTTTTAGCTTTCCTTCTACCATTTAGTGATAAGTTTGTCTTTTACACCGATTTATTGTTGGAAATAGGGGTTGATAGGAAGGAAGCAACCAATTGTGGGAAAAGATGTAGTATGATGCACTGTTTATGTGTAATGCAGGTGGTTTAAGGGTTGTGTGTAGTTGACATATAAAAGTCAATATATAGTTGTTTTGCTTCTATTCTTTTATTCGATTGATCGTACATTCCTACCTTGTGTTGTGTGTACAATGGGTTGCCTGAACAGCGGTGGATAGAAAAAAGAATAATTGTAAGAAAAGATGTGGTAGTTTTGTTGTCAGTGCATGGCGTAGGAAATCAAAGGGTTAAGTGTATTTGTCGCTTGAACATCCTTTAACTTACGGCCAGTAGATAAAATACAATCAAACAGTGAAGGTTTGAGATTTTTTTTTTACACCGGGGTAAAACTTTAAACCATCCTTTTTTGCACAACCACCCTATATTCTATTTATCTTCACTCGTATAACAATGAAGGTTTTTTCGTCGTATGCCTATAAGACATATCCATGTACCAATGTATCTGCATGTCGTGTAGATACTTTCAGCAGTTTACTGTTTTTTTTCTTCTGCAGATCGTCTTTTATTTGTAAAAGGACCTACTGAAAAGCTTCTTTATTCATCCTTAAATAACTGAAGAAAGATTTCTCGTCACCAATTTGCAGCTCTCTTGGAATAAAGGAAAATGAACCACGTTCATCCCTCACTTTTTTCCACGACTTCACCCAGATTTTTTTTTCTTTTCTTTTTGCAACTCAAATGCATATGTACACAAATTATATAAAATAACTAGCGGACCCGACAGACGTTGTCCTGCATGATATTTCAGGCTATTAGGGTAGATTAAACAAAGTATGAAATGAAAGACAAATAATATAATAATTTCATTATTCTTTATTTTGAAATAACATAAATTTTTTTAAAAACCATTCGTTATAATCAATAATGTTTGTTCAATTTTATCTTAATGCGAGTTGATGAACAATATTTTTAGTCAATTCCTGAGAAGTATAAATGAATAAACTTGACGGTTTTCCAACGCAAGAACACGCCACATATAATTGGCCATGTGAAAAGACCGGATTTTCTAGATCCAACCCACAAATCGACATTGTTTGACCTTGTGACTTATTATTTTTTTTTTGTATTGTATTGTATTATTTATTTCCTTTTCAAAATTAACAATTTCAATTCAATCCAAATCAATTAAATTTCATAATACATAATAGATGCTTACATATTAAGTTAATTCAAGCAATAATTGATATGGAATTCTGGGTAATTTAACAGGAAATTGTGCACTTTGTAGTAAAATGTTACCAGTAGCAAGTGCATAACATTGCAATATCTAAACAAAAGACTACATTTAAGTCCGGAAAGGGGAAGCAGAACGTTGAAAAAAGAGAAAATATCTTAACAACAAGTATGAGCAGATTTGTTTATGATGACAGTAACAGTATGCGAGAATGAAAGTAATGTGAGAAGTAATGAAATTAACATACCACTTGAAGTAGAGATTCAACTTCAGTTTGTGAAAGTAGCCAAGCTTTGAGATTTTTCAAAAATAGATTTCTGTTTATTATCGGTTTGGATATATCGAACGGCAGTTTGTTAAATATATAAGGTGCAATGTTTGTCAGAAAACGTCGACAGTGCTCTTTATTAACCCTGGGGATGGCTACTACAAGGCCGGTTCTTAAGAAATATGTTTCATTTCTTCTGAAGTGAAAGTTGCCGCTTCTAAAAAAGAATATTTTAAGTGCTTTAAAAATGTAAAAATATCGGAGTGGAAGTATTTTCGCTCTTTGGAACAGTGGAAGTGAGGGTTGTAGTCTATTTTTAAAGAACAATAGACGAATAATTTTTTTCTGAGCTATTATTATACTGCTCTGGTTACTAAGCAAGCTTACGTAAGCACTTCCCCAGCATACAAGACCATACTCAATCCGTGGTAAGTTGCGTGGTACTAATTTACGCAAGTGATATATTTTACTAAGTGATAAATATAATAATTTTTTTATGGACATTATATGAGGTTTCCAGCTCAATTTGTTATCTATTATAACACCTAGATACTTGTATTCTTTTACGAATTCGAAATTAAAGCAATTGTCCCTGCAATTTATCTTGTCACATCTGGGATGGTGAGAAATAATGTTTTCAATATAGATATTTGACTTAGACAAAGAGAAGCACATTACTTTTGATTTATTGCTAAGAATAAGTTGATGGTAGTTTAACCAGGTGGTAAGTATCTCTAAATCTGTATTTATTTGGTCAGGAACCACAGCTGCGGAATTACATGGATATGCTAATGCAATATCGTCTGCGTAACCGATTATATGACCATTGACAGGCAGACTGAATATAGAATTTATATAAATGAGAAAAAGGATCAGGCCTAAGACAGATCCTTGAGGGACGCCGGTATTAGCGCAAATCTCTTCCTTGCTAACAAAGTCATTAACTCTTCCCCCTTGTTTTCTGTTGGTTAGGTATGATTTAAACCATTCGAGTATATTTCCTCTGAAACCAGCATTGTAAAGTTTTTGAAGTAGGATTTCATGGTCAACTAGGTCAAAAGCTTTGGTTACATCAAGAAATAGGCCAAATGTGCTTAGACTATTGTCTAGTCCTTTATATATATTACTTAAAAATGCCACTATTGCATCTTCAGTACACTTACCTTTTGAGAAACCAAATTGAGAAACGCTAAAGAAACTTGATTTATTCAAAAAGATTAGCATCTTTTCAACAATGATTCTTTCAAATATTTTTGAAAAAACTGATAGCAAGGATATGGGTCTATAATAGTTCGGACCACTTGGATCACTTGGATCACCTTTTTTAAAAACAGGAATAATCAATGAGGACTTAAGATGTTCTGGGAATATTCCGATTTGGAAGCTTTGATTAACAATATACGAGTATGTTAAAGGCGCAACTATATATTTTCCTATCTTTTTAATGACAAAATTACTTATACCATCAGGTCCAGATGAATTTTTGTTCTTTAGTAAGTTAATAATAGCCAGAAGATCTGAATTATTTACTGATGTAAAGAAGAAAGAAAAAGGGTATATTTTATCAACCAAAAATTGTTTGTTTGTTTCAGTGATTTGAGTGCATACTACATCCGGTTTTGAGATGTTAGCAACATTTTTAAAGAAATCGTTCATCCCGTTGCTTAACTCCTCATTACTAACAGCAGTTTTATTGCCTAGTTTAAGAAGCTTTAAACCCTGTTCATTTTTATCTTTTCCTAAAATATTGTTTATAATTCGCCACTGTTCTTTAGGATTAAGCCTATTTTCCTCAAATTTTCTTCGGTAGTATTCAGTTTTACGTTCCTCTACTAAATTGTGCACATTAGTTTGCAGCATTCTATATGTGTGTTTAATTAAAGGCTGGTTCATTTTATTCATATTTTTTGCGTAGAATTTATTTTTTTCCCGAACCTTTTCACAAATTTCAAAAGTCATCCATGGTTTAATTTTCTTGACCCTATTTATTTTCTTAATTTTCACACATAATCTAATATAACCCTTAAGGATTTTTAAAAGAGCTAATAAGCCATTTGAAGGGCAAGCTGAACCGTGTACTGGGTTCCAAGTTTCGAAAGACAAACATTGAAACAGTTTTGAGAAATTAATCATACTCGTAGTTCCTTCTTTTCTACAAGTTGGTTTAGAATTCATGCCAACGGAAGTTCTTACGAGGTTTTTTAAAGTAATACCAATTAAATGGTGGTCAGTTATGCCTAGCTCTAGAATAAACGGATATGTATCGGTAAGTTCCGTGGACTTAAGAAAAATGTGGTCAATGCATGATTTGGAATTGTTACATATTCTTGTATAAATTTATAAACGATCGAAAGCCTAGAGAACATAATAAGAGCATATAATCATCACTGTCCCTTGGTAGATTAAAAACGTCGATATTAATATCCCCAGTTAAGAAGACGTTATCACAGTTGATAGAGCCCAGTAAACAATCAAGGTCTTCGAGAAAAATTTTACGATCCTCAGACTGCAGCCGATATACGCAAACGACAGTAACTGACAAATTCAAACACATTTCAATTTAATTATTACACAGTCGGCACTTTCAATTTCTGGGGTTAGAACATCATCCACTTCAAGTTCGTTTTTAACAAAAACAACTGTACCTCCCGCGATATAAGTTTCGTTACATTTTGGATATACAAAGTAACCAGGGATAGAAAAATTTGACATTTCATGTTTAAAAGCCCAGATGTCCGTTTGTATAATAATTGAAGGTAGAGTTTCAAAGTTGCTTCCTATATGATCACACAAATTATCAAAATTTTTTCTTATACTTCTAACATTTTGATGCACAATTGTAAAGTCTAAATTAGTGTTAGAGATAAAAGAACCAATATAAATATCATTACAAACATTCACACAATTTGGATCACAGAGGTCATTTAAGTTACTTAACATAGTTATTTATATGGAATTTAAAGATTTTGAAGATCTTTCAATGTTTTAATATGCTTCACCTCGGATCCATATGTCCGTCTCATCATAATTTTTCTGCGTCGCACCCAAAGAAACTCATATTTAAACTGCTTCTTTGCTTGTTTAGCTTCCTTTAAAAGATATTTAATCGTACCAGGTAACCAATCATTGATATATATATTCCCTTTAGCAGAATAAAAATTAAGTTCGCTTTGATGTGCTTTTTATTTGCATACATCTTTGTTAGAATTTTCTCCTTCATACTTGTTCGGAGCGTCTGCAACACCAAAACATTAGCTTCAGCATTTCCGTTTAGCATATTTTTTTTCCTATAATGTCCTCACTGGTTAGTTGAACACCTAGACCTACGCTAATTATTTTAACAGCTGTATCAATTACGCATTCGTTTTCTACAACAGGAACATTTCGCAGCTCTAAATGATTTGCGTGAATTAAAGATTCTGTACTGCTGAGGCGTTCCTTGCATTGGTCTAGCTGTAATTTCAGTTTTGCATTTTCTTCTTTGATACCATTCGCAATTTTAGCAGACACTTCCAGAGCAGTGAGACGTATATTCATTGCATCAAGTGTAGTTACGGTTGTGGAAAGGGCTCTCTTCAACTCAATGATTTGGTCGTAGACTTCTTGTAAGGTGACACTTGTAAGGTGACAGTAGTTGTGGCGGGGAAGATTGTGGGGCAGCAGTCATTTGTTGGTGTGGATGACAAAGATAGTCTCCCAGTATCATTCCTTCTTTTTTGAGTGCATAAAGAACAAATCCAAGCTTTCTTTGTTTTTGTCAGATACTCAAGATCAGCTTGCTTTAATTTAGCACACTCTGCATGCAAGAAGTTATTACATTCACTACATTTGATTTTGATAGAGTCTCTTACAATTTTACACTTGCACACTAAACAACTTGACATTTTCGTCTTCACTCTTTCTCGGCTAAACTCTTGATAGTCATGGCAAATGCCAAGCGAATTGAAAATTGCAGACGTCTGAATGGAATGGGTGAGTCTGAAGGGATCATTGGGATTTGTGGCAGGAGAACAACTTCACCTTCAAATTTGGCGTTCAAAATTGTAGCTTCAAGAACATTGCCCATAATTTTTTTGATGACTCATCTTGTACCGTTGCATAGCTTAGGTGCATTTAAATTCTGAAGCAAAATGATAGGTGAGCCAATTTTTAATCGCAAGTTATGTGGTGGCATTCCTGGTAAATCCAGCGATTTATCAAAGCATCTTTCGTATTTACCATTTTGCAGAAATTGTCTGGCACCTTGATGCATTGTGTGTCTCCATGCAATGGTATTGTTCCATTTCCAATGTTGAGCAATTGCTCGGAGAATGACAGTGCCAATGGATCGTTTTGCAGTTGAACACGTATATTTGTGTTAAGACGTATTGTACTGACATTTCGCCATAGATATGATTGTTTGATACATGCGTTAATTTCATCACCATATGTAGCACGTGGAATGACCGGCAATGTCTGTCTAAAATCACCGGACAGCAACAGTACAGCACCACCGAAAAGCCTGGTGTTATTATTTAGATCTTTCATCATTCTATCGAGAGCTTCAAGTGAATGCTTGTGGGCCATAGTGCATTCATCCCAAACAATAATTTTGCATTTGTGAAAAACTTTAGCCATACCGGAATGCATTTTTATGTTGCACACAGCATCTGGATTAGTGTGAATGTTCAACGGCAACTTGAGTGCTGAATGTGCAGTCCGTCCGCCATCAAGCAAAGTGGCTGCAATACCTGATGAAGCAATTGCTAACACTATATGATTTTGTGATCGAATGCGCGCAAGTATTAGTGAGATGAAAAACGATTTTCGAGTGCCACCTGGTGCGTCCAAAAAAAAGGATTGTTGGAGAGAAAACTGTTTATGAATATTTTGATAACTCTCTCTCACACCACTACACACTTACATTTGAATACTATATATTAAACTTCCTTAAATGTACTTTCTGTTAGTCCTCAATAAACCTTTTCAACAGATCGGTCGCTTGTTCTTTCTTTTCACTGCAACAGGTTATGGGCCCAGCCCATATGCACTGAAGTTACAATTTTTAAATAGTTTAATTGACAGTTTCGGTTTCAAGAAACATAAAGTAAAAGTGAATTAAACGGTCAGTGTGTTTTTGGGAGCAATGGAAATTGAAGCGAGAATCGAAAAACTCATTTCTGCAGAGCAGTGGCCGTCCTGGAAATTTCAGATAAAAGTCATATTGCGGTCATGTGGCTTATATGATGTGGTTACTGGTAGGCTGGTCGAACCAGCAGCAGATTCGGCAGAATATAAAACTTTCATTATGTCTGATTGTAAAGTGCAAAAAATCATTGTGACGGCATTAGGGCAGCAACCACTAACACATATTATGAACTGCAATACGGCTAAAGAAATGTGGGAGAAACTGGAAGCTGTGTATGAACAAAAGACGCTCACCAATATTCACATGCTACAACAGAAGTACTATTCCTTGGTTAAAGATGAACGCGATGACATTGCAACACATATATCCAAGTTGGAGTCAATTGTGCAGCAACTACGTGATCTGGGTGAGACTGTGTCTGATAATATGCTAATTACAAAAGTGTTAATGACTCTTCCAGAAACATACAAGCATTTTCATACTGCATGGGAATCGACAAGTGCATCAGAACGAACACTTGCAAATTTAACCAGCCGCCTAATCGTCGAAGAAATGCGAACTTCACAGCACCCAAACATTCACCAACAACAAAGTGCATTTGTCACTGCACGAAAGCAAAACCAACAAAATTATTCTCACTCGAGGAACATAGCTGGCGGTAGCGGGGGTGGTAAGTGCTTTTATTGCAAGAAGCCAGGGCATTGGAAAAAAGATTGCCCGAAGAAAAAAAACCGTTTCCAAAATCAGCATAAACTCTCTCACCAATACCAGAGCGACATGCAGAATCAAAAAGATGCGTTCATTTCTACTCTTGCTTTTGGTAATACTGAGAACCGCAATGATATTTGGATTTTGGACTCTGGAGCATCGAACCACATGACGTTCAATAAAAAATTTTTTTCTACATACAGTCATTTTAGAGAACCTCAAGCGGTTCGTGTGGGAAACGGAGAACTGATTTTTGCTACTGGCCGCGGAAATATCAACATTCTTGCCTACAATAATTCTATTTGGCAAAAGAAATTTTTAAAAGATGTGTTACTAGTTCCCGATTTGAAAGTTAACCTATTTTCATCAAATGCTACTTTAGATAAAGGTTTTTCTCTTGTATCAGATAACATGAAGTGTGAGTTGCGTGATAAAGGCAATATTGTGGCAGTGGGAGTGCGGCAGAAGTCATTATTTCATATGATGTTCAAGGTTGAAAACTATTGTTTTGCTAATGTTGCCGATAAATTAGATAATTTTCAAACGTGGCATGAGCGATTAGCACATCAAAATAAACAAACTGTTTCAAAATTTTTGTTGAAGGAGAATATTTCGGTAAATGTTTCAAAGGATTTTTTTTGTGAAGCTTGCGTTTTTGGTAAGCAGTCGAAATTAAAGTATCCTGTAAGCAACAGCAGAGCACAAAAGCCTGGTGAATTAGTGCATGTGGATTTATGTGGCCCAATGCAACAGGTTTCTTTGTCAAATTCGAAATACTTATTGCTATTTAAAGATGATTATTCAAATTATCGTGTCGTTTATTTTCTGAAGAGCAAAGATGAAGTTGCTAAGTATTTGGAGCAGTACATTGTGAAATTAGAGACGGATACTGGAACAACATTACATACAATAAGAAGTGACAATGGTACCGAGTTTAAGAATGAAGCTATTAAGCGTATAATGCAAAACCATAGAATTTCTCACCAAACATCTGTGCCGTATTGTCCACAACAAAACGGCCGAGCAGAAAGAGAAATGAGAACTCTGGTGGAAGCGGCTCGGACAATGCTGCATGCGAAGAACTTACCTATAAAATTGTGGGCGGAGGCAGTTAACACTTCTGCTTTTGTGATCAACCGGACGTGTTTAAACTCAAACAACAAATCACCATACGCACTGTGGACAGGAAAGGATTTGACCTCAAATTATGCGGATTGGAAGATTTTTGGATCAGACTGTTTTATCTACATTCCCGACCAAAAAAGACAGAAATGGGATGTAAAATCCGAAAAAGGAATTTTTGTTGGATACATGGATGGTGTTAAGGGCTACAGAGTCTGGATGGAAGGAACAAACAATATCAAGTTAAGTCGTGATGTAATATTTAAAGATTCAGAATCAGATGATGAGATGAGAAAGAGACAGTCTGTTGAAAAAGAAGTGACATTTTTATTTTCTGATGGTGAAAACAACTCCTCTACGCAACCTATTTTAAGTGAAAGCACAAATCGAGATGACGACTTGTATCAATCTGCGGATGAACAGGATACACATGATCCTGGCATTCCAATTAAAGATCGTTTGAGAAATGCATCGAAGAAAACAGACAGCTCCATTTCAACGATGTTAGCGGGGTACGCTTATGTAGCAGAACTTTTGGAGCCATCGTCACTTAATGAGGCTTTAAGTTCAAAGGATTCGAAAAAGTGGAAGGCGGCAATGAGAGAAGAAATGGACGCACTTCAAAAAAATGAAACCTGGGAACTTGTTCCTCCTCCCGAAGGTCGGAAAATAATTGACAATAAGTGGGTGTTCAAGGTAAAAGGCTCCAGCACTAACGAACCGCTACGTTTTAAAGCCAGACTCGTAATAAGAGGCTTTTCTCAAGAAAAAGGAGTAGATTATGATGAAACTTTTAGCCCGGTAGCACGATTTAGCTCTATCCGAGCAATTCTTCGGTTGGCAGTTTCGAAGAATTTCAAATTACGACAGTTTGATATCACAACTGCTTTTTTAAATGGAGTACTTAAAGAAGAGATTTTCATGAAGCAGCCTGATGGATTCAACGACAAAACAGGACGGGTGTGTCGTCTTCAAAAGAGTCTTTACGGGCTTAAACAAGCATCGCGCTGTTGGAATGAAAGATTCAATTTTTTCCTTCAGTCTTTTCAATTGAAAGCATCTGATGCAGATCCTTGCGTGTTTGTTGGAGAAGGAATAATTCTGGCGATATATATCGACGACGGTATTGTAGCAGCAGATAATGAAGAAACGATTACATTACTTGTTGAACATCTCCAGAAAGAATTTGTGCTCAAAGTTTTCGAAGCAAAGTATTTCCTAGGACTGGAGATCAAACAATTTGATGACGGAGTTTTACATCTAAGCCAGAAAAACTTTGCAGAGAAAATTGTTTCCAAATTTGGCATGATAGACTCAAATACTGTGTCAACACCAGCAGAAAAAACAGCTCTTGAAAAAGATGACAGTGTAGATTTTGATCACAATTTTCCTTACAGAGCAGCTGTAGGCAGTTTGATGTACCTTGCCATCGGGACAAGACCGGATATATCCTTTGCTCTAGGAGTTGTTAGTAGATACATGGAGAAACCATCCAAAGTTCATGTAACGGCTTTAAAGCGTATCATAAGATACATTAAAGGAACTCGCGATTATGGTATACTTTTTAATAAAAATAATAAATTTAAACTTGAAACTTACAGCGATGCTGATTTTGCTGGAGATCGAAATACCAGACGTTCTACTAGCGGTTTTGCTTGTTTCCTCGATGATGCTCCAATTTCTTGGGGTTCCACTCAACAACGGTGTGTGGCGCTCTCTACAACTGAATCCGAGTATGTAGCAGCCGCTGAAGCAGTCAAGGAATTGTCCTGGACCACATTGTTGCTGAAAGATCTTCGTGTTTGTTGCCAAAGTTCAACATTGTTTTTGGACAACGAGAGCGCAGTTCGGATGATTAAAAACCCCGAATTCCACAAGAGAACCAAACACATCGATGTTAAGTATCATTTTATACGAGATATGTATGCACAAAAGGTTTTCGACATCATACACGTTTCATCCAAGATGCAAAAAGCAGATATCCTGACTAAGGCTCTTCCTCGAGATAGTTTTGAAAAACAAAGAGATATGCTTGGAATTTTTCCACTAAACTTTAATTCTTCTTGTTCAAACAATCAATTGTAAACTTTTCGGAATTCATTATCGAAATAATAATGATCATTTTTATTTGAATCAATTGTTAATTATATTATTATAAAAATATTAATAAAAGTGGGAGTGTTGGAGAGAAAACTGTTTATGAATATTTTGATAACTCTCTCTCACACCACTACACACTTACATTTGAATACTATATATTAAACTTCCTTAAATGTACTTTCTGTTAGTCCTCAATAAACCTTTTCAACAGATCGGTCGCTTGTTCTTTCTTTTCACTGCAACAAGGATCCACCTTGTTCTGCTGCATTTGACAAATTAATTCGATCGTATACATTCTTTTGTTCATCAGTGAGTAGTTGCTCATTATTTTCAACGAAAGTAGTTAAAGAGACCGTATCGAACTGTTATTCGCGCTGAATCTCGCTGTTAATGATGTCTGTTGCTGAGCGGCTAGGTGAGGGCATACCAAAATGAATAAGTGGCATATTCGAAATCAGAATGCAAATATCTTCAATCGTTATATATTTCCTGCGAAAAATCGATATTGGGATCTTGATCAGCGATCCGAATGCGATGCAGAATGTCGTCGCTCATGGAATCTTTATATTTGTCCCAGAGGACAGAAGCTTGAAATGGAAAGCATGTCGTCAATAATATGGCAAATAATTGGCGAATTTGTTGAGGAGAGGAACTCCTCATCTGCGTCTGTAAGTGTAATATCCCAATGGTTGTCATCTTTATTCGCGACACGTATCAGCATGAATGATATCATGCCCCGCCTTGAAACCGAATTGATTATCCGGAACTATATGTTTGTCCTCAACCCACTTAGTCAGGACTCTATTGATCACCTTCTCGGAAACCTTACTGATGTTTGAAAGAAGACTGCTCGAGCGGAGATTCACCAGATTGGAAGTATCTTTATCCCTTTTGGGGTTTGGGATGTACTACCGCAGTTTTCCAATGCGCTGGATAATGTGCATTATTCATTGAATTATTAAACAGGGTGGAATAAATGTTCACCGCTTCTAGAGGGAGATGTCGAAGCACAATGTTCGGTATTTCATCGGTTCCCACTGATTTCTTACTTCTAAGCGATTCGAAGATCGTTTGGAGCTCTTCCTTCGAAATGAACGGGGGTAGAACCCTATCGTTGGTGATGACATTATTTGCCATATTCTCGCCACAGAACTGGGTGAAACCCAAGCTCTCGAATCGCCAATTCACAATTTCATTTCGAAGGTAGAAATTGTGCACAAGGATTCGATTCTCCAGATCGTGGTTCGTGGCCAATGATAACATTCGCCTTGTACACCTCCTGGAAAGTCGCTCCTATAGCCTCTACCTGCTCCTGTGGATCCTCGATCACAAAGAAGTTGTCATCATCAACAGTCTCATTTGGATCTATGCCCGCAGCTACTAGTATTTGTTCGTTGTTCGTCGTTCGGGCGATTTTAAGACATGGAAGGTCGTTCTGATTATTTCTCCGAAATATTTTATTTATTTGCGGGAACATATTCGGGTTGCTGGTGTTTACAGCCCGAATTTTATTGTTCCAATACAAACTTACAGATGCTCTGTAATTTTCCTTTATTAATGTTTGGAGGTTTTTAATCGACGACTACAGTGGCATGATCTCCAGGTTATGTCTGTCAGTAAACTGTCTGTACAAGGTTTTTAGTCTTGACAGCAGCCTACTTTTATGTCGGTGCAGTGTGTCAATAGTTGCGTTACGGAATAAGTTTTCTTCGTCAGTGTGTTGGTACCGAGGTATCGTTTTGTCCATTGTTCGTTCGAGTGTCTCGTCCATTAGTCTTAGATACCTGTCAATCTCCTCGTTTGACAGATTTCTGTTGGACGGTGGGTAGAGCGAATTCGAGGGGAGTGCTCTAGTCAGTGTTCTGGTGAAGTGTGTCCAACGCACCCTACTATAATTGTAGGAATGCCTTTGAACAAACTCATCCAATTCCGCAATTTCGTTGGGAACAGTTATTTCGGTGCTAAAACCGCAATGGTCACTGTCATACACGAAAGTGCGTAGACAGTTTGTAGTTTGTTGGTTAGTGCATGTCAGTTGTATTCGTGAGTCGAACAGCAGAAGATCCAAATAAGACCGGTGTCTGGGAAACGACTGACTATCCGTCGCCTTAAGCCCGTGTCGATACATTATACTGTGCTGACTCCACCAATTGAATAGTAGGTTCCCTCTAATATTTGGTGTATTATTTCCCCAATCACTATGTTTGGCGTTGAAATCTCCGCCGATAATAAAATAATTCTCCTCCAATTCCAGCCTCAGAAATCGAAAAAGTGTCTCGAGCTCTGAGATAAGTAAGGTGGATTGAGTAGCCTTAGGTGCGTAAACAGACACCATGTATAACCGCTTTCCGCTACAGAGAGGGATATACGCGACGCATGCCTCCAGCACTCGAAACCCACGTAGTACACGATTGTATATTCTTTTAAAACGCAGACCTTTTCTTACAAAGATCGCAACGCCTCCTCCTTGAATGGAGTTGGTCGGTTTCTTCGTACTATTTTACATCTTCTGTGCCTCATTTTGTGTCTTTTAGTAAGCTTAGTTTCGCTAACCAAAAGCACATCAGGGGCTTTAAGCAACTTAAATAGTGAGCCACACTTTCGTTCGAGCCTAATCAGTGAATTAACATTCACTTCAAGGACCTTCAGGGTTTGCTCCGCCGCGTACGTACCCATTACGGTAAAAGGTGCGTTAAGCCACGCAGCAGCGCGTATACTTGATCCACCCGCGCGGTCTGTTCAGTTAAATGACGCTGGAGTTGAGCCATCTGCCCCTAGATAGAGAGCAAGATAGCTAGGATGTCAGGTACTGGTTCCGGTGCTCTGGGCGCTGGAGCCTGAGAAGCAACCTTCGCTTGCTGTACTGCATTTCCCCTACCTGCCGCCATTTGGGCGTAGGTAACACGGGGAGTAACGGCTGGAGTTTGCAAATGCACGGGTGGACGTTTAACTTCCACTTTCTGCTGCCGGGCCAGATTTATTCTTTTGATGTACTGGAATTTGGGACAACCCCGATAATTTGCGATGTGTTCCGTGTTCCTACATAAAGCACAAGAGAATTGGCTTTTTTCAGACATTCCGTGCTTACCCAGAGCGCATTCCTCGGACTTGTGGTTCTTTCCGCACTTCACGCATCGAGGCTGCATTTCGCAGTTCGACGCGGCGTGCCCAAACCTTTGGCAGCGAACACATTGCAAAATGTTTTCGCTCCTCTTTAATTTTTCCCAGTGTACAACCTGGTAGTCTAGGACTTTGATACTCCTTAGACCATCCAGATTGCTATCGGGACTTAGCTGTACCAGGAAAACGGTAGTTTCCGCTTCTTCTTTTTGGCTCTAGCCGTGACAAATGGCTTGACCCCCACGAATTTGAGCTCTTAGCACTCTTTCTCTTTCAGCAGTGCAAGGAGCTCCTCCGGATCAGTCGACGGTTCCAACCCCTTCAGCAGCATTGTTTGCAGCTTCTCCGCTTTCGGGGTGTAGGAGAAGAACTCCGTCGTCGAATCGTTCAATAGACTTTTAATTTTGTGGGAGCGCTCCACTGTGTTACAATGGATTGCGTACCTATCTACACATAATCTTTTTATAAAAAAATTACAGCCTATGGCCGACTTACACAGTTCGATGGTGTCTTTTAATTCCAATTTGAAGGTGTTAATTGGAGGTACTTTGTGTCTGTTGATTTTCTGCTGTTGTTGTTGTTTCTGGTGTTGCTGCTGTTGTTGTTGCTGGTTTTGCTGCTGCTACTTTTTTTGGGACTTATGCTGTTGATGCTGTTGTTGTTGTTGTTGCGCTTGTGATTTTTGTTGTTGTATATTTTGCCTTTGTTTTGTCTGTGCTTGTTTTTGCTTTGGCACTTGTGCTGGTTTTTGTTGTTGTTCGCTATTTGTGGGCTGTTGCTGCGAACTCAGGAGTTGTTGTTGCTCCATCTGCCTTCTCGCCACTTGCTTGGCTTTAATGCCAAGCACTTGTGCAGCTCTTTAATGGTGCTGTTAATTGCATGGATTTCTTCTTCTTCATCATCAGACTCCGCGGCCGCTAGAGATCGGAAAGCATTCTCACCCCCACCAGCAGGCATGTATAGGTATTGTTCGTTGTCTGACTCAGCTGCCACCTTTGTTGTCCTTGTCGGCGCCGCTTCCCTTCCTCTACCAGGCAACTTTTCAGTAGTTGTCTCGGTGGGGTGCTTTAGAGGATTTGGATTTGGAGGTGTCTTAAGCCTCCTCCTTCTCTTTCTTGCCACATTTTCTGGTGACAACTTCCCATCTGTTGGTCCCGCTATTGGAATAGCGGGCCGCTTATTGTCTCTCATTGTCTGATTCACTTTCAATTTACTAATTGTCTAATTGTATTTTTGATTAAATTTAAAAAAAAAAAAATCGATGACACTTTACGGGAATCGAACCCACGACCCCTGTTTTATCAGTAGGTCACCACTATAGACGTGTCACCGAACCACTTGCCAAATTGTTTCTAACTTATTTTTTATATTTCTTTTTTCTTATTCACTCACTATAAAAGCCGAATCACGTCTGATCTCAACGGAGGTTTATGAACGACTGAACAGGACTGGGAAGGTCCATACCAGGCATTAATGACGTTGTCTACCGGATCCAGCGTGGG
Source organism: Volucella bombylans (assembly GCA_949129095.1). NCBI lineage: Eukaryota > Metazoa > Arthropoda > Insecta > Diptera > Syrphidae > Volucella > Volucella bombylans. The sequence continues at coordinate 39,524,271 of OX422143.1, forward strand.
GATCGAGGAAAATTGAAAGTGTTCCATTTGGATAGAATGTGTCATTTTAACGGGATGCTAAATGACGAAGTTGTTCGGGACGAACAACTGTAGGGAGGGAGCAGTGTGATAACCATTTAAATGTGAGCAGCGACATCTAGATTTACATAGCAGAGGATGTCGATACTCGAAGAGAAGAAGATTTCGATTCTTCGATGAAGAATCTCGACCATTGATGACTGGAGAGTGGAATCGAATTTTCTAGCAAATTGTAAATTGTATGGGATGCTGGAAGGCGAGGATTGTTCTCGAAGTATGTCATTCGAGTATAAATACCAGCATCCCCAAGGTATGCAAGGCAGTTCATCAGTTGAATTTGAAGTGTTAATTAGGAGAAGTGTTTAAGTAAAAGATAAAATAAGTATAAGTGGTTGAGAAATTGGATTGTATTGAGAAAAACATTTAAATAGCGAATTGTAACTGTACTGAATAAAGCGATTTGTATTGAAAAGAATAAGTTCTATCATTTGTACCCACACAAACATTTTACAATATCATGAGCTGTCACTTCACCATCAAGTCCAGCAAATCTCTTGTCAATTAAATGAATTGATAAGACAAACGAAAGGTATACAAACTCACCGGAGTCGGAGTCATAGTCGCAGCCGCAGCCGCTTTTCCAACGTACATCGTGGTCGGTCTCAAGCCGACGGGGATTATTTTTGGTTTCATCAGCAGTTTGGAGTGAAATCAAGAAATTGTCGCGGTGCATTGGTCGGCGACAATAGAAGCGAACAACACGTCGGCTAATGTATTTTGCAGGTTAGTTGTTCACGACATATCATCGAAGCAGAATTTTTTAATCGACACTGGAGCAGATAAGATCCATTGGCGCAACTAAGAAGAAAAAAAAAAAAAAACCCACATGCATACGAGTATAAACACACACATATAGCTTTTTTTTAACGAGGCCTCAAAAGCATCGAAAGCCTAAAGGTGAGTGTGAGACTTTAACCGCGCTAAAAACATGTCCTCATCGTCCGGACGGGAAGTTCTTCCTGGAACCACGGTTAGGTATTTCGTTAGAAAGATGTCCTGAGCAAAGGCTCAAAGCGTTCGTCTAGTCGTTACTTTCAAGAGTGGAGAAGTTACTCCTCGCTCACTTACATTACTAAACGCTCAATCTCACGGCGGCGTTCTATAGCTCTCAGCTCCATCATCAATGTAACGATTGAGTTTTCAATAGCCTGCTATTTCCGGGGGTTGCTTAACATATTGGGACCAGGTTTATCGCTGAAGCTGGTTCCCCGATCGCTCCCGGATGCTCCGCATCCTCTATTGTTCTCTCACAGGCTGAGAGGCTCATCTTGAATGCCGAAGCGATGGAGATAGCCTATGAAGCAGCTATGTCCGCTGAAGGCTTGCGTGAGGTAGTAGTTTACCTCTCCACGCCTCCTCTGCAGCCATTCATCAACGTTGTGGATTAATGCATACATCCATCTACCCTTTTGGGAACGGCTCCATCTACTTTGCCATGCACGAATTGTATTACGCCAGGCATCCTCTTTTGGCAGGTTGTCCCGTTGGATCTTCTGCAGCTCTTCCGCAATCAGGTCGATCGGCGGCATGCCGGCCAGGATGCATGCAGCGTCATCAGAGACGGTCCTATAAGCGCTCAATACACGGAGCGCGCTCAGGCGGTGTGTGGAAATTATTTCGGCCGCGTAAGAGCGCTTAGCCATTGCCGATGCTAGATAGGAGCCGCGTATAAAATCACCAAACTGATGACCCTTGCTAGCAATCTTCACTTACTAGACCGGATGCCCGATGTATTTGCCATTATCCGGGACAGAGCCATCGTGATCCTGTCGGCTTTACCTTTTACTTTAGATGCTCCTTAAAGCAGATACTTGCGCCTAGGAGGATTCCCAGGTATCGTGCACTCCTTGGTTAGTGCAATCTCGAGCACGTTGTTGTACATTGCGTTCCAGAGGGTGGGACCCAGCACCGAGCCTTGTGAGACTCCGCATTTCACTCTGTAATGCTGTACACCGACATCCGTTGTGTATTGCAGGCTTATATCTCTTAAGTAATCGCACACTATACTCTAGAGGTAGTTTGGCACCCCAAGGGCCTCCACTGCGTGTATGATACGGGACCATCTGGCTGAGTTGAAAGCGTTCCCCACGTCCAACGTGACTACAGTACAGTATTTCTTGGAACCGCCTCTCCATCTTTCTCCAGCCGTAGCGGCTCGAGCTATGCTGCCGACCATCTCGATGGCATCCAGGGTCGATTTGTGTTTTCTGAAGCCGAATTACCGCTCGTTCAGACCGCCGGGGAGTTCCAAGGCTCCATTCAGACGATTCACGATGACGCCTTCGAATGTTTTTCCAAGTTCGTCCTAGAGGCAGATTGGTCGATATCCCGAGGGATCTTGAGGATTCTTCCCTGGCTTGGGAATCAGGACCAAGTTCTGCCTCTTCCATTGCTTCGGGAACATGCATGCCGTCAGGCATGCCGTAAACAGCCTTGCAAAAAGGGCCGGATTTACCTTTATGGCCAAAGCGAGTGCCACTCTCGGGATACCATTTGGGCCCGGGGCCTTATTTGGCTTAAGCCGATTCATCGCCATGAGGACTTCCGCTATACTAACTTCCGGAATCGGTCTCTGTGGTAGCGGAGCGTGGTGCGAGATTCTTCCCACCGTCCTGGGGAACAGTGTGGCTACAATTTGAATGTGCATATATGTACGTATAGTCAATATTTAATGCATTTTAATAGTTACCTATATTTATTTTCACATCCGTTAATTAAACATGTTGATTTATTCGATGACGAAATATATTGTGATAATCAGTTAAATGTGAGCAGCGACATCTAGATTTACATAGCAGAGGATGTCGATACTCGAAGAGCAGAAGATTTCGATACTTGAGTAACAAAGTCTCGACCATTGATGACTGGAGAGTGGAATCGAATTTTCTAGCAAATTGGAAATTGTATGGGACGCTGAATGGCGAGGATTGTTCTCGAAGTATGTTATTCGATTATAAATACCAGCATTCCCTCAGTCGTTCATAGACCTCCGAGGAGTTTAAACGTGTTCGGCTAGAAAGTAAGAAGTGATTCCCTTAATTCAGACATTTGACGAATTGGAGTTAGGCTCCAATTAGCTCAGTGATAGTGTTTTCGCTTAAGATAGCAACGGTTGTGGGTTCGACTCCGGGTCGTGCAGACACTTTTGTTTTTTTTTTTTTTTTTATTCAAAATAAGAAAACATAATAAAAATCATTGAAAGTGTTATTAAGTGTTGTTCAAAACAGCACGTGATGGATTGTGGAGAGCGGTCCGCTATGCTAGTAGCGGGACCTGCTGAATTATCAGGTGAGGCTTCAAGCAGTTCAAGCCGAACACCAACAGCTAAGAGAAGAAGGAACCTAAGGCCAACTTCCAACTTAGTGCAACGTCCCTCCCTACCAACTTCTTCTGTAAAACTGCTTGGGGGAGCGAGGGAAGGGAGCAGCTTCGCTTCATTGGCACCGACCGAATCAGAATATGAAGAGGAAGAGATGATGGCAATAAGTACCAGCATCAAAATGCTACAAGAAAGGGTACTGGTCATCAAAGAAAGGCAAATTGTCAGAAGGAAGAATTATCCCAGCAACAACAGCAGACGCTACTTGCTCCAAAGCAGAGCCAACAACAACACCAACAAAAGCGGAAAAAACACCAGCAACAAAAACAACAGCAGCCACAAAAACAGCAGCAGCAGCAGCAGCAACAACAACAACAACAACAACATAAACAACAACAACAACAACAGCAGCAGCAGCAGAAGAAGGAGAAAGTGCCTCCTATCAACACCTACAAATTAGAGGTAAATGCAACCAAGGACCTGTGTAAGTTGGTCATAGGTAATAATTTTAATATTAAGCGATTGGGGAACGACCGCCATGCCATCCACTGTAATACAGTGGAGGAAAGTGAAAGAGTTCCTAAAGGAAACGACGACGGAACACTACTCATTCACACCAAAGTGTGAAAAGCGGCAATCGATGCTGCTGAAGGGGTTGGAACCGTCTTCTGATCCAAAGAGAAGGAGTGCGAAGGACTCGAGTTTGTGGAGGTAAACCCATTTACCACAGGTAGAGCCAGGCGGGAGAAACGGAGTCTGCCGTTTTTCCTGCTGCACCTCAGTCCCGAAAGCCCTCTGGATAGTCTAACGAGTACCAACGTCCTAGACTACCAGGTGGTTCAGTGGGAAAAATTAAAAAGGAGCGAAGGCGTTATACAATGCGTTCGCTGCCAGAGGTTCGGGCACGCCGCGTCGAATTGCCAAATGCAGCCTCGATGCGTGAAGTGCGCAAATAACCACAGCTCTGAGGAGTGTGCTCTGTGTAGGGACGGAGCATCCGATAGGACGCAGCTCTCGTGCGTATTATGTGGGAACGCGGGACACACCGCAAACTATCGGGGTTGTCCTAAGTTCGCTGACATTAAAAAAGCAAAACTGACTCGGCAGCAGCAGGTGGAGGTCAAACGCTCACCTGTTAAGTTTCAAGCACCAGCCGTCACGCCCAAATGGCGTCAGGTAGGGGGGCTACGGTAACACAAGCGACTGTTGGTTCTCCGGCGCCAATGCCGAGAACAATGGAAGCTGCACCTAACATGCTGGCCATCTTGCTCGCAATCCAAGGACAGATGGCTCAGCTGCAAAAGCAGGTTCAAGAACAGGCCAAGCGGGTGGACCAGATCTACGCGCTGCTGCCGGGCCTAACGCAACACATGTCGTAATGGGTACGCGCATGGTGGAGCAAACTTTGAAGGTCCTTGCGGTGAATGTTAATTCACTGATTAGGATCGAACGAAGAGCCGCGATGTTTAAATTGCTACAAGACCAAACTACTGATGTGTTTTTCGCTAGCGAAACCAAGCTAACCGATAAGCACAAACTGGAGTACAATAATTATATTATTAGAAGAAGAAACCGGCCCAGATCCAACTGTGGAGGCGGTGTCGCGATCTTCATTAAAGAAGGTATAAAATTTCACAGAGTGTACAAGGGCGTGTTGCGCAGGTTCCGGGTTGTGGAGGCAGTCGTCGTTTACATCCCGCTCCGCAGTGGAAAGCGGCTGTACTTGGCCTCTGTTTATGCACCTGAGGCTTCACAATCCACCGTATTCATTACAGAGCTCGACATGCTTTTTCGACTTCTGAGGCTGGAATCGGAGGAGAATTATTTTATAATCGGCGGGGATTTCAACGCTAGACACAGAGATTGGGGAAATAATTTGCCAAATACTAGAGGGAACCGACTACTCGATTGGTGGGGTCAGCACGATGTCATGTACAGACTCGGTCTTAAAGCGACGGATAACCCGTCGTTTCCCAGAGGCGGGTCTTATTTGGATCTACTGCTGTACGACGAACGTATACGACTGACAGGTACAAATTTACAAACATTAAACTGTCTGCGCACATTCGTGTATGACAGCGACCATTGCGGTTTTAGCACCGAAATTACAGTTCCCAACGAAATTGCGGAATTGGAGGAGTTTGTCCATAGATATTCTTACAACTAAAGTAAGACTCGATGGACACGCTTCTCCGCAACCTTGACAAGAGCGCTCTCCTCGAACACGCTCAACCCATCGTCCAATAGGAATTTGTCAAACGAGGAGATCGACAATTACCTAAAACAAATGGACGAGACAGTTTCAGTTTTAAAGCATTTTATTTCCTTAATCATTAACTCTTACACACTAACAAAAAATGCTTAAATGCTAGCTTAAAATTACTTAACAAACTTATACTAACTTACTGGCCCCACACAGGCGATCTAAGCTACTCTTAATTCTTATAACTATGTCTTTCGACTTTATTTACATTTTCTTAACTAATATTTATTTACTATACTTAAAGCTAAGAAAAAAAAATTGCTAATAAAATGGACGAGACAATTAAACAAACTATGGACACTACAATACCGCGGTATCGACGTACGACTAACGAAGACCTGTTCTGCAATCCTACTATTGACGCACTGCACCGACAGAAAAGTAGACTTCTAACAAGACTTAAAAACTTGTACAGATAGTTAACTGACCGACAAGACCCGAAGATTAGGACACTGAAGTCGTCGATTAAATATGTGCAAACGTTAATAAAAGAGAATTACAGAATATCTGTAAGTTTGTATTGGAACAACAAGGTTCGGGCTGTAAACACCAGCAACCCGAATATGTTTCCGCAAATAAATAAACTATTTCGGAGAAAAAATCAAAACGACTTTCAGTGTCTTAAAATAGCCCGGACAGACAACGAACGGTTACTGACAATAGCAGGTATTGATCCAAATGAGGCCGCTGATGATGACGACTTTTTTGTGATCGAGGATCCACAGGAGAAGGTTGAGGCCATACGGGCGACTTTCCAGGAAGTATACAAGGTCACTGATTCCATTGGCCCTAATAATGACCTGGACAATCGCGTCTTGGTGCACGAGTTCTGGATTCCCCCGTTCATTTCGAAGGAAGGACTCCATGAGATCTTCGACACAATCAGAGTTAAGAAATCAGTGGGGACCGATGGTATTTTTTTTTTTGAATTCGTTTATTTTCTCTTTAAGTTATATACAATTCAATTAAATTACTAAGAAAGAAAGAAAATAATAGTGAGCATTCTGTAACTCAGTAAGTTAGTGACGAATGCCACCTTTAAATATAATACATAATTTAGATGTGTGGTGACATCTATTATAATTAAAATAAAAATGTGAAAAATGTGAATGTGATGTGAAAAAATGAAAAAATGAAAAATTGTAATTCAAAAAAAGAAAAGAAAAGAAAAGAAAAGAAAGAAAGAAAAGAAACATCGTGCTTCGACATCTTCCTCTAGAAGCGGTGGACATCTACACCACCCTGTTTAATAATGCAATGAATAATGCACATTATCCAGCGCATTGGAAAACGGCGGTGGTTCAACCTATCCCCAAAAAGGGGAAGGATACTCGTATATCCAATCCAGCGAATCTCCGATCGATAAGTCTCCTTCCGAATATCAGTAAGGTTTTTGAAAAGGTAATCAATAGAGCTCTGTCTAGGTGGGTTGAGGACAAACATATAATTCCGGATAATCAATTCGGTTTTAAGGCGGGACACGATATCTCACATGCCGCGTCTAAACTGGTGTCCGATACCCAATGGAATAAAGGCAAAAAACAATGTACTGGTGCCTGCCTTGTTGACTTGAAGAAGGCCTTCGACACTGTATGGTTAGAGGGTCTTTTCTATAACCTGACTAGGCTGGGGATCAGTAAACCACTCTTGTAAATTCTTTATAATATGCTAACTAACAGACAGTTCATCGTGAAGAATGGTGATGTGACTTCTGTTGGAATATTTCAAATTAAAAATGGTCTTCAGCAAGGCGCGGTCAATTCGCCGATCCTATTCAACATTTATACAAGCGACTTGATAGGTTCACTTCCCCATACTATTGCGTACGCAGACGATTTGATAGCGTACAGAACAGGTAAAAAAATCGAGGTCATTAATACTCTCTTGCAGGGTGACTTCGATAAGATAAGACGATTTTGTGATGACTGGAAGTTGAAAATCAACTTTCAGAAGTCGGAAACTATTCTCTTTAGGACGCCGTTGTCTGGAGCCTCTAGGGATACCAGAAAAAATTGGCGAAAGTTCTCAATCATTGGACAGCGCGGACAGCCTCTTGCCAGTCGAAATGTAGTCAGATACCTTGGGATCTGGCTGGATCAGTTTCTGTATTTTGGCAAAAATGTAGATGCTGCTTTGGCCAGAGCTAAAGGCGCTTTTGCCCTTACAAAGAGACTGTTTTATAGCAGCCAACTCGATGCGAGGGTAAAGGTAATCTGCTACATGGCCCTTATCAGGCGCATGCTGTTATTTGATTGTCCCGTGTGGTTCAATGTACGAGCAAGCTTAATGGAAAAGATTCGGGTGTTTGAGAGGGCTTGCCTTAGGGCGTGTCTTCGCTTGTACACAACACCAGAGTCGGAGTACAAGAAATTGTATCCTAATGAGGTCCTTTACAACAGGGCGAACCTAATCCGAGTGGACAACTTCGTAATTAAGCTGATTCGAAGGCACATTGCAAGAGCAATGACCTCGACGAATAACCTGATATCTGGGGCTTACTACCACAATTACCTTTACCACGAGAGTGTGCACTCTGACGGCTTCGTTCCACCGGAAGCATTCCTCTACCTAGATCAGATAGGGTGAGGATAGTTCAGCGGTCCCGTTAATCTTCCATGTCGCTCGGAAAGCTGGGGACAGGCGAATCAACTACAACAGAGATGTCGCACACGGCAGTGTGGATCGTCTCAGGTTCAGTAGGGTGGTGGGGAATCGCGATAAGAGGGATGTCGTTCGGCAGCACCAGCATTTCTGGTGGTTGCATGATGGGGAAGATGTTTCGTCGGCGTTTCCGTCAATTACGGACCAGCCTCACTAATGAGGCAGAGCTGACCAATTTATTTGCTCTGTGGCCAGCTTACATAGGTTTAGGTTAGCATTTAAGAAGCATATACATATATCAGTGTATACAAAGGTGTATACTGATATATGTATATGATTGTGTATAACGTTTATGTGTGTTTATGTGTGCATTTAGGTTAGGTAGGCTAAGGTTTATTTTAAGTTAGATACTAAGTTTTTATAAAAAATTAAAAAATGTCCATATGCTAAGTTTTTGTAAATAAATATTTTTCTTAGCCTTAAGTATAGAAAATAAGTATATTTTACATAAAATGTAAATGAATTCGAAAGACATAGTTATAAGAATTTAGTGTAGCTTAGAACGCCTGTGTGGGGCCAGTAAGTTAGTATAAGATTGTTAAGTAATTGTAAGCTAGCATTTAAGCATTTTTTGTTAGTATGTAAGAGTTAATGATTAAGAAAATAAAAATGCATTTAAAACTAAAACTAAAACCAGCATTCCCAAGGTATGCAAATCGGTTCGTTGCGGTAAAATTTACCACAACAAGTCCTACTCTCTCCCTCTCCCCTCGGCCTCACTCAAAATCCTAGAAGGGTGGTGGGAAGCCATGGGTCCTAGTATCTTAGTATCTTGAAGGATCAACCACAGCAGGTAGGACGGATGGTCCATTAAAGTAACTATTTGGAGGAAAATTCGATACCAGCGTCCAACGTTTTAGTGAACAAGAGCCATTCACAAAGTCGGCGGCTCTTGCCCTTGTGTTGTGATGTGTCTCCTATCGGGTAGATTCCTTAGCCTTAGAAGGCATCTCCGTTCCATCACGGTCTCTCCTGCCCGATCCGCTTTTTGCCCCTCCCGTTCATTTTATGTCCGTTGTTTCCTTGGAGAAGTATATTAGCGGGAAGAATTGGTGGATTCTTGAACTCTGTCCTTCTGCTTTTATGCTTGTCGGAGGGGACAACCAATAGATCCGCGAGAAGAAACAGGAGTCTCGGTGGAGTGACGGACGGTCACCTTAAGCTCAACGCTGTACGTCTAGAGTCACATGAACGGTCTGGATAATATTCAGATCTGTGTAATAAATACACAAAGCCACAGAACCAGGCGGACGGCCACAGACACTGTAATCAGTGACGGACGGTCACCACCTTAAACACAAAAATAAAACATAAAATAAAATTGTAACAAAAATTGTTGTAAAGAATGGACCCGTAGTTGCGCAGCCCTCATTTAATTAATTCTTGACAAGAGGATTCGCCGGCATATCTTTGTTTAATTTTTCATTGGGCAGCACTCCATATGTTTTTTTTTTTTGCGTGGGAAGGTGGAAACCTCGCATAAGCACCAATGGTCTGACGTCCATTGGTAGTGTCAGATTTTTACTGACTAAAACCACCCCCCGGGGAAACTATCCGTTTATTCCCCCGCAGAACTACCACTAAGTATTATTTCGCGAGGGACGGATTTGAGCTTCTTGCTTCGTGACGGGGTGCTTAGCGAATTCGCGTTCCGTTGCAGTTCTAAATTCCTTAGATCGCATATTATTCGTACTGCTGCATGATTCACAGCAGGCAAAGATCTTCAGATTTCAACATATTGTGATAACCACTTAAATGCGAGCAGCGACATCTAGATTTACAGAGCAGAAGATGTCGATACTCGAAGACCAGAAGATTTCGAAACTTGAATAACAAAGTCTCGAACATTGATGACTGGAGAGTGGAATCGAATTTTCTAGCAAATTGGAAATTGTATTGGACGCTGGATGGCGAGGATTGTTCTCGAAGTATGTCATTCGAGTATAAATACCAGCATCCCCAAGGTATGCAAATCAGTTCTAAAGTGAAGTCTGAAGTGTTAATTAGGAGAAGTGATTAAGTGGTTTAAGTAAAAGATAAGAAAAGTATAAGCGGTTGAAAAATTTGATTGTATTGAGAGAAACAATTAAATAGTGAATTGTAACTGTACTGAATAAAGGGATTTGTATTGAAAAGAATAAGTTCTATCATTTGTACCCACACAAACATTTCACATTGGTGTCAGAAGTGGGATAGGACTTATTGTGTATAAAAAAAAAAAAAAAAAGTGTTTTCTGACTATTTGAAAAAGCTAGAATGGGTCGAAAACTATTGCAGTTGACCCTCGTCCAACTCAAATCCGAGTTGAACAAGAGAAGCCTCAGCGCCAGTGGAGGAAAAAGTGACCTGGTGCTCCGACTTCAGGAGGCTTTGAACAACGAGGGACATGATCCTGATGCATATTCCTTTGACGTTGACGAGGATGAACAGACAAGTACCGGCAATGACATGGCTGCGATGATGCAACTCCTCTTATTAAAAATGGACGAACAAAAGAAAAATATGGAAGAACAGTCTGGAACAAAAAATGGACGAACAGAAGAACAGTCTCGAACAAAAAATGGACGAACAAAAGAAAAATCTAGACGAGCAGAAGAGCAGCATTGAACAAAAATTCAACGAACAAACCAACAATCTGCACGGTCTTCAACAGAAAATGGATGAACAAAAGAATAATCTGGAAGAACAAAAGAACATTCTCCAGCAAAAATTCGAAGAAATCGATGACAAATTTGAAAGAATAGAGAAGAACGTTGATGACAAATTTGATACAATAGAGAAGAATGTTGGCGAAAAATTCGAAGAAATGGACAGCAAAGTTCAACAACTGGCAAACGAGCTCGACACAGTGCGAAAACAGAAACTGCGAGAATGTTCTTTAAGCGGTCCAAGGAAAAAAGATTTGAAGCCTCCCTCATTCGATGGCCAGACCTCATGGTCTACTTATAAGAAGCAGTTTGAAATGGCTGCCTGTGCAAACGACTGGGATAATGAGGAAAAGAAAAATGGATGGCAACAATAGACACCGGTGTCACGGCCTCGATCATCAGGAGGAATCTTGTGCAGAAGTCTTGGCTGCATAACACTAGCAGTTGCAGCTTGCGAACAGCTACAGGAGCAACGATAAAGGTATATGGTGAAGTCCGCATAAAAATCCAATTGGCCGGAATAACATTCACTCACGCGTTTCTGGTAGCTGACATATGTGACGAGTGCATCATTGGTACAGACTTCATGAGAGAACATGGACTTGTAGTCGACTTGGGGGCACAAATCCCGAAATACGGAAACATGGAGATACCAATGATATACGGAAACGCCAATACCTCAGTCTCAAATGTCGTCATCTGCAACAATCAGAGTCTAGAGCCTTCGTCAGAAGCAATTTTGTGGGCAAAAGTGGAAGGTGGTCCTGGTAGCCACCGATTCTATTTGATGGAGCCAGAAATGAAAAGAGACTTCATGGTGGGAAAGACCTTAGTGGAGCCAAAGAACAACATGGTCCCTGTAAGGATTCTAAATCCAAAGACATTCAGTGTAAAGGTGAAAAAGGGGGAGATAGTGGGAAAATGCGTACCTGTTGAGGCTATATCGACCACAACGGAAAAAAAGGGTGCAAAACCGGTCACAACAGTTCAGAGCATAAAAATCAAGAACAAAATTCTCAGCCTCTGTAATCTGGACGAAGATCAGCGAATCCTGGCAGAAAAACTAATCGGTGAGTACGCTGATATATTTGCTACACAAGACGGAGAATATGGACGTACGCATATTGTTCAACACCACATTGACACCCGAGATGCTCGACCAATCCGTCAACCTGCAAGGCGTCTTCCATTGGCAAAGCAAACAGAAGTTGCCGAAATGATGTCGAAGATGAAAGCTGAGGGAGTGATTGAAGAATCGCAAAGTCCGTGGGCATCTCCAGTGGTCCTCGTGTAGAAGAAAGATGGCAGCACGAGATTTTGTGTAGACTACCGACGTCTCAATGATGTCACTAAAAAGGACAGCTACCCACTTCCGAGAATCGTTGACACTTTGGATATGCTTTCTGGAGCGAAATGGTTTTCAACACTTGACTTGAAGAGCGGTTACTGGCAGGTAGAGATAAATCGTGCGGACCGTGAGAAAGCTGCCTTCACTGCCAGAAGCGGTCTTTGACAGTTTGCAGTGATGCCGTTTGTACTGTACAACGCTCCGGCCACCTTCGAGCGACTAATGGAACGAACATTGCAAGGACTCACCTGGAAAACCTGCCTAGTATATTTGGACGACGTTATCGTCATAGGTAAGACGTACGAGGAGCACCGCGAAAATCTAAAAGAAGTGTTTGAGAGGCTACGAAGTGCTCATTTAAAACTCAACCCAGAAAAGTGCGACTTGTTTCGTCCGGAAGTAAAATATCTGGGTCACATTATATCAGCGGAAGGAGTAAGAACGGATCCTGACAAAATCCAAGCCGTGAAAAGTTGGCCTTCTCCAAAAGATCAACACCAACTGAGAAGCTTCTTGGGACTCGCCACGTATTACAGAAGGTTTTTTAATGGATTTTGCTGCCATTGCAAAGAGCCTGCATCAACTTACGGAAAAAGGCCGTCAGTTCAGGTGGTCTGGAGAATGCGAAAAAGCATTTCAAGAACTGAAGCGACAGCTGTGCAATGGCCCCATCTTGGGTTTCCCCACGCCCTGAAAAATGTTCATCGTGGACGCAGACGCTAGCAATGTTGGGGTCAGAGCTGTGATCTCCAAAGTTCATGACGGTCAAGAGAAAGTGGTCGCATATTACAAGTACTCTCCAGACCTGAACGGAACTACTGTGTAACCCGGCGCGAGCTTCTGGCTTTAATTCTGGCTACAAAGCATTTCCATAAGTACCTCTGCGGACAAAAGTTCATTCTCCAGACAGACCACGCAGCTCTGAAATGGCTACTCCAATTTAAGAACCCTGAAGGCCAAGTTGCAAGATGGATCGAGCAGTTGCAGGGCTACGACTTTGAACTGCAACACCTCAAGGGAACACTCCACTCAAATGCTGATGCCCTCTCTCGTCCACCGTGCGGAGTAAAATGCGAACACTGCAATCGTAAAGAAGCAAAAGAACAGGCAACTATCCAAATGATCAGGACTGAGCCAATAGAGGGTTGGAGTATAGACGAAATCCGTTCCCCCAACAGGCAGACAATGACATCGAACCAATATTGGCCTGGAAAGAACACGAGGAAAGACCAAGCTGGCAGCAGATATCAGATCGGAGCCAAACTCTGAAGGCATACTGGGCACAGTGGGACTCGCTTTTTGTGCAAGATGGATTGCTGAAGAGAAAATGGGAAAGTGCAGATGGGACAACATCTCGTATACAGCTAATTGTGCCACGGTCCAGAGTCAACCAAGTACTCCATGAAATACATGACGGAATCTCAGGAGGCCATTTGGGAATAAACAAGACGTTGGAAAAGGTAAGGGAAAGTTTCTATTGGCTAAGCGCTAAACCAGATGTCGAGAATTGGTGCAAAAAAGTAAAGCCACATGGACAAATGCAACAATACAATGTCGGAGCACCATTCGGTTGCCCAGTGAAGCAAAATTCGGATCCCCATCGACGGAGCCCAAAGAGGTGAACGAGTACGTGAATGACTTACGCATCAAGATTCGTAAATTGCATGAAGACACCAGAGAAAAGATGAAGCTAGCAAGCAGCCGCATGAAAACTAGGCACGATATCAAGGCGAAATCTTCCGGTTTCAACGAAGGAGATCTGGTTTGGCTGTATAATCCTCAGCGTAAGAAAGGCAAATCACCAAAATTGCAACTGGATTGGGAAGGTCCATACAAGGTGATAACCCGCATTAATGACGTTGTCTACCGGATCCAGCGTGGGAATTGAGGAAAATTGAAAGTGGTCCATTTGGATAGAATGTGTCATTTCAACGGGATGTTGAATGACGAAGTTGTTCGGGACGAAGTTGTTCGGGACGAAGTTGTTCGGGACGAACAACTGTAGGGAGAGAGCAATGGAATAACCACTTAAATGTGAGCAGCGACATCTAGATTTACAGACCAGAAGATGTCGATACTCGAAGACCAGAAGATTTCGATACTTGAATAACAAAGTCTCGACCATTGATGACTGGAGAGCGGAATCGAATTTTCTATCAAATTGGAAATTGTATGGGACGCTGGATGGCGAGGATTGTTCGTCATTCGAGTATAAATACCAGCATCCCCAAGGTATGCAAATTAGTTCTAAAGTGAAATCTGAAGTGTTAATTAGGGGAAGTGATTAAGTGGTTTAAGTAAAAGATAAGAAAAGTATAAGCGGTTGAGAAATTGGATTGTATTGAGAGTAACAATTAAATAGTGAATTGTAACTGTACTGAATAAAGGGATTTGTATTGAAAAGAATAAGTTTCGTTTGCATACAGCGCACATTCGAAAAAAATGTGCTCCACGTTCTCTACCGCGTTTACGCAGCGAGGACAGGACGGACTCGAATCACGGTTTCGCTTGAATAGATATTCCCGGAAACAACCGTGACCGTCAAGAACTCTGTAAGATAGTAATTCAGTTCGCCGTGTTTTCGTTTTACCCAACCTTAAATCCTTGGGATTAGTCGGTAGGTCCATCTCCCTTTTGGGACTCGTTCCATTGTTGTTGCCACGCTTCTATACTGCGGCTTCTTTCGAATTTCTTCGCTTGATTTTTGGATGCTCCGATTTGCACGCGATTTTCATAAAGTCCTCTAGCTTCTAAAGATAGGATATCGATTGATACCATAGAGGATAGTACCAATATCGCGTCGTGGGATACCGTTTGAAATGCACTGCTAACTCGCAGTGCACATAATCTGTACACAGATTTTTCTTCATGTGTGTCTTTTTATTCGTGACGTCAGACCATATTTGTGCCCCGTACAGCTGTATGAAGGCTACAACTCTCGCAAGCAATAATTGTTTGCATGTTTCGGGCCGCCGATATTCGACATGAGTCTCGAAAGAACGCGTATCGCTTTCGACGATTTCTTGCAAGAGTATGCGAGGTGATGCTTGAAATTAAGCCAGGTATTTTATAAATGGGCTGGAAATAATTGTGTGCTCTCCCACTTTTATAGTTATCGTCTCTAGTACCCTTCTACTCGTAATGAGAACGGATTCCATTTTATGTCGAGGTCTAAACTCATATTGCGTAACCAGTTTTTATCAGTGATATTGCTTCGTTGCAATACAACTCGATTTCTTCAAGTCATTTTGCCACGACTACAACAGCAATATCGTCCGCGAAACCTATAATGGCGACTTCCCTGGGGACTGGGAGTCGTAGAATGTCGTCATACATCACGTTCCACAGTAAGGGACCTAACACTGATCCTTGGGCCACGCCCCCGGTAATTTTATATAATTTCGTCCCGTCGTCGGAGTCGTAGAGGAGGAACCTATCGGTAAAGTAGCTCCTGATCAATCTTAATGTGTGTTTCGGTACATTTAATCTTTCGAGGCATTGTATAATACGCGACCAGTTCGCTGTGTTAAAAGCATTTTTCACGTCAAGTGTAACCACGGCGCAGTACTTTTTACTCCCTCCTTCCCATCGTCTACCTTCTATGGGCGATTGGGTTTTGTCTATTACGACTTTAATCGCGTCGATTGTCGATCGGCCCTTTCTAAAGCCGTATTGATATTCCGCGAGTCCATCATTGGCTTCAATGATAGACTGTAGTCCGTTGCATATAACTCGCTCTAATATTTTGAGCATAGTGTCGAGCATACAGAGCGGGCAATAAGATGAGGGCTCCTCCGGCGGTTTATTTCCTTTTGGTAATAATACCAACCGCTGGTATTTCCATTGTTCCGGAAATATTCCCTCGCTTAAGCATGCATTATACATGCTAACGAAAACGTTTAGGCGGGCCTTCATCGCTATTTTTAAAGCCCTATTTGGTATGCCGTCTGGACCAGGGGCTTTCCGATCTTTTACCCTCTCGATTGCAGCGGTGAGTTCATCGGTTATTAAGGCAGGAATGTGTTCACGTAGTTCTCCGACCTCGCTTAGTAGAACTCCGTCATGTTGAGAGGGAAACAGAACTTCTACGATTCTGCTGAGAAATAGCGGGCAAGTTGGTGCCGGTCTCTGAGGCGTTTTGAACTTCGCGGTTCTGATTTTTCACGCTTTGCCCCATACATTTTCGTTCAATTGTGTACAAAGATCCTTGAAGCACTGTCTTTTGCTAGACTTAATGGCGCATTTGAATGCGGCCCGTGCTTCTTTATACACTGTCCTCAATATCAAATGTCTATCCGTATCGCGTCTAGACCGTTGGTATTTTCTTCGTGCATTAAGACAGGCTGATTGAAGTTCCTTAATGTCTTCGTTCCACCAATACGTTGGACGCCTGCGGTTTTGTGTCCCCGTTCGAGCCATTGGTATATCGCAGGCAGCGTGCAGTTGTCGCGTTATTTGACGTACGATCTCATTAGCTGTTCTCCCTTCAACTAAAGCTTCAGCGATTACGTACTCTAAGAGCTCCTCATCTAAGGTGTTTATGTTCCATTTCGCTTTGCTAGTTTGAGACTGAGTGTTTCGAAGTCGCATAAAACTATGGAGATCGATTATAATTGCATTATAGTCACTGTGTGTGCAGCGATTGCTGACGTGCCATGTCGTATGCCTAGATAAACTACTACTAACGAACGTAATATCAACAATCGAGCCTGCACCCGCTCTACTAAAGGTGATCGCATTTCCCATATTAGCTACGACAACGTCCAAACTAGAGAGCGCTTCGAGTAGAAT
The DNA here is from genome assembly GCA_949129095.1 of Volucella bombylans. Lineage (NCBI taxonomy): Eukaryota > Metazoa > Arthropoda > Insecta > Diptera > Syrphidae > Volucella > Volucella bombylans. The sequence goes on from OX422143.1 coordinate 39,541,379, forward strand.
GGTTCCCCTTTTATTCGTTAGCACGCTTCCCCATTCTACTGCCCATGCGTTAAAATCACCGGCTACAATAGTTGGCGTATGATCCTTAGCATAAAGAACTATGCTTTCGACGACTCGTTCGTATTGCTAAGGCTTAGAGGGACATAACGACTGTATGTATGTCGTTATGTCCCTCTATGTGTATGTGTATGTGTATGTATATATCGTTTAAGTTTGCTCGAACGAAGTAGTTTTTCTCGCCGAAAGGTGGTATCTGAAACATGGTATTACCACATGCCCATATGGCGGCTTTTTTCTACGCATCATGCGCCCAGTTGCCCGAATTAATGTTGCAATATTGCTCCGAGAGTATTGCAATGTCGACCTTATGCTCATGGACCGTTTGATGCAGTAGATCCTGAGCTACCTTACAATGATTTAAATTAAGTTGCAAAATGTTCATGTTTGTAGGCTACACATGCGTGTAGGCTTTCAATTTGCTTTTTTATATTCTGGGCACCTAACACTACCGGTTATATGCCCAAAATCTACTCCGTTTGCCCTACAGTGCAATCATTTTGATTTTGCCTGGCAGTCCTTCAATTTATGCCCATTTTCTGCGCATCTGAGGCATACATTCGATCGATTGGTAGGGATTTTGCACGTTCTTGCCATATGTCCAAACCCAGATGCCTTGGCGAAACTTTTTCTCGGATCCTGCAATAGATCCAACCAACGCGTACTTTTCCGGCGGTAAGTAATCTATTACCGATGTCTACAGGCAACCATATTGGTGGCCGCCTGAGTCCTACCAAAAGTTTTCCTCATTGTGTTTACTGCCGGCGACTTTACTTCATAATCTTGAAGGAACTCGGTGATGGCCGCGCATACTTCTTCCTTCGACGTTACTTCGTCTATGTCCTTGCATTTGAGGAATATCTCGTGAGTGATTGAGTGAACGCTAGCATCTTCACGTAACGAATCTCCGATTTTTTCTTTTAGGCTCGAAGTAGTTATCTCGGGAGATTTTTTTAGCGCTAAAAGGATGTCTCCGCATGCTATTTTCCGGATTCGACTTACGTTTTCTCCGACGTGTCCGATTTTAATTTCCGCAACAGGTCAGCGTACGTAATTTCGCCCGTTCTTTTTATAATAATTGCGTCGGAACGTTTCGCTGTTTTCATTTTGGCAACGTTTCTCTCTCTAAGGGGCTGCGGCTTAGAGGGAGTTGATTATGGATTTATACGTTCACTTTTTTGAATGCGGTTTTGAGCGCGTGGTTCTTCTGGCGCTGTTCCTCGCTTTTTCTTTGGAGGTGGAGTCTTAGTACGCTGTTCCTCAGCGTTATTAAGCCTGTCTTCTTCCCTTACCCTCTTAGGACGGTACCATTTAATTTGTGGGCTTATCGATTTCTCAAGTATATGCGCTGAGTTGTTTTCTGGCAACGATGCCACTGGTACTCGCCGTTCCTCAAGACGAAGATTAATGATTTGCACTTCCTATTCGAGTTGAGAAACTTTGCAGCGCAGATTAGATGCCTCGACTTCGACTTCTCGAAAAGCGGACTTGATCAAACATCCGATTTTTTTATTTCACCGTGGACGTTGTTATTTGTGGCGGTTTGATTTGAACAACATGGCACATATGGTTAAAGTAAGATTTTAAATTTTCGTTAGGAGTGTATGCTATGCCAAATAGCACAGCATCACGGGAGACGCTTCTGTTTTCGGTTGCTTCTTGAACAAGTTTTATTTCATCCGATTTTTTTATTTCACCGTGGACGTTATACTTGTCTATAAAAAGCAATCAACTCTTCAATTTTTGCACCGAAGGCGGAGTCTCAGTGTTTGGCGTGACCATTGGGCTCCGATCTACCACTGTGGGGCTGATTCGTGGGTTTTCTATCACGTGTTCCTTCAGGACAGTTGTTTTTGGTGGTGAACGAGTGACTCTCATACTTTTGTTGAACGGGTCTATCGCGACGTCTGTCTGGAGGAGATTCTTTGTAGTATTACTACCTACGGGGGCCAAGGTTGCCACCGCCGTAGGAAATATGGACGTTTGTCTAATATTGCAGTCATTGTATCTCGACGACTTTGAGCCTGCTTTCGCACTCTCCGCCGCCGGTACTGGGGATCCGACTCCCTGCACCGTAACTTTATTTTTCTTTGCCACACTATCCATCACTGAATTTATTTTAAGAGTAATTCCGCTCTTGCCAGTTTTTTTGGTCCGAGGGTGGTATTTGATATTCCCACCAACCCTGTCTATGTATAGGTTAATGCCCTATCCACACACAGGGGCCCCCTATCTGCCACCTGGGTAAGCGCCCGATGGGACAACTGTCTAAACTCCACACGGGAGCACTCCATATGTAGAATCCCTCTCCTGCACCCGTCTCATGATTAGTTCCATGTTTCGCCCTCATAAACGGATAATGATTAGGATGTGTAAATGCGAGTAGATTGTATGAAAATTATCTCTTTCCTTTTTTTATCTTTTATCTGACAGTTTCTATGATTTCAGTAGAATACAACGTGGTAGAATGAAACGCGCTCTGTTTGACGGAGCCTTTAGTCCCAGATTTCAAATAATCTAATCCAATCTTGTCCCTTATGGTCGAAGTTATTACAAAACCAAAGTCACAGTGCCTATCCTAATCGTACAGCCTTCCATTCATACTCTCCTTTCAATTCTTACCATTGGCAAAAATTCCTAACAGCGTGGAAATAAAAAATAGAAAATTGTAGAGTTTCAATCACAAAAAAACAGTCTCGGAACACTGAAACTTAAGAAACTTCTGCTGACTTTCAAAATGTCTCCCAAGACCATAACCTTTCTATCCAATCCAGCCACTACTGCGGCCTTAGCCGCACATGCTATGTCATTTTTTGAAGAAACGCGAACTTTTGCTTTTTTATCGTTTGGGAAGGACTGATGTTGCATTCAGATTGAATGCAACCCCAATGAATGATCATAAGGGGAAATATTAGCTCGGGCAAAAGGCAAATTTCCCCAGATTTGGGAAATAAGAGAGCAGCACGAATGTGTGTGTGTATGAGAGAGTGGAAGCAACGGAGGTTCAATGCACGGTGGCACACTTCAGCAAATTTGCGGAGCGCTGCAAAATTGGCCCGTTGCACTCATCCGAATGGATGTGTATGTTAGACCTACGGTTCGAGCTAATATCTTGGTTGACCATCAAAAAGTTAAGAAACTCCAAAAAATACAATTAAATACTCGAGGCTTTCTTTTTGCCTATTACAAAAAAAAGGAACAAGTACGAGAGGCTTTGACCAACAGTGAGGAGGAAACACGGACGAAGTCAGGACTGACGGGACAGGCAGAATCATAGCAATTCTAGGAGAGAGTAAAGATAAGTAGCATTATTTATTCGAGTCAATTTCTCCTCGCGTTGCCCCGGGCGAATCTTTTTTAGAAAAAAAAAGAATAAACAGACTTTGCGACCGTTGTAATTCGGTATCGGGTCGACAAGTAGCGGTCCAGTTTGTGATTGCCGCCTACCCTTCGCAAATAAAGCGTTCTTTTATAAAGTGACAAAAAATGTATAGTCCTTTTTTTCAAAGGAATATTGTGCGGTACCAATTTGTTTTCCGCATATGGTTTTGCACTTCCATTTAAGGCAAAAAATGGAAATATCTTAAGGGTTACCTGGAAATATATTTACGCTGAACGCATCGCTGCTGAGCAGCCACTTGGTTCAGCAAACGATTTGCTGCCAATGCAAATTTCCTCCCAGGGAATTTTTCTTTTCTCTCTTTCGAAACCCAAGTGACAGATCGTCACACAGATCGTAGCCACCAATCGCGTGGTTCGGGGTTTTTTTAGTTATAGTTTACATTCGGTTTTGGCTTTTTTTTTTGTTTTTGGTTTTGCCGGCAGCCCGCCAATCGACACTAGTTTATTTCAAATCGGGGATATTGTGCAACAAGTTCATCAGTTGAATTTGAAGGGTTAATTAGAAGAAGTCATTAATTGGTTTAAGTAAAAGATCAGAAAAGTATAAACGGTTGAGAAATTGGATTGTATTGAGAGCAAATTGGAAATTGTATGGGACGCTGGATGGCGAGGATTGCTTTCGAAGTATGTCATTCGTGTATAAATACCAGCATCCCCAAGGTATGCAAGGTAGTTCATCAGTTGAATTTGAAGTGCTAATTAGGAGAAGTGATTAAGTGGTTTAGGTAAAAGATAAGAAAAGTATAAGTGGTTGAGAAATTGGATTGTATTGAGAGAAACAATTAAATAGTGAATTGTAACTGTACCGAATAAAGCGATTTCTATTGAAAAGAATAAGTTCTATCACTTGTATCCACACAAACATTTTACATTGGGGTCAGAAATGGGATAGGTCATATTGTGTGTGAAAAAAAAATGTTTGACTGTTTGAAAAAGCTAGAATGGGTCGAAAACTATTGTAGTTGACCCCCGTCCAACTCAAATCCGAGTTGAACAAGAGAAGCCTCAGCGCCAGTGTAGGAAAAAGTGATTTGATGTTCCGACTTCAGGAGGCTTTGAACAACGAGGGGCATGATAATGATACATACTCCTTGCACGCTGACGAGGAGAACAGATAAGTACCGGCAGTGTCATGGCTGCGATGATGCATCTTTTTTTTATTTATTTATTTGTATTTATTTGTGGAAGCATACACTTTAAGATTAAATAATTACCTTATATGTTAGTGACGCCTAGAATTAATTAAAATATTAAACACTACTGAATAAACGTAAAGCAAACATATCAATAAGAAAACTAAAAACTAAGTATTCTTGTGAAATTAAGTGAACTAGGAAAAAACAAAACCAAATAAATTTAATAGATATTGTGATAACCACTTAAATGTGAGCAGCGACATCTAGCAGAAAATGTTGATACTCGAAGACCAGAAGATTTCGATACTGGAATAACAAAGTCTCGACTGGAGAGTGGAATCGAATTTTCTAGCAAATTGGAAATTGTATGGGACGCTGGATGGCGAGGATTGTTCTCGAAGTATGTCATTCGAGTATAAATACCAGCATCCCAAAGGTATGCAAATCAGTTCTAAAGTGAAATTTGAAGTGTTAATTAGGAGAAGTGATTAAGTGGTTTAAGTAAAAGATAAGAAAAGTATAAGCGGTTGAGAAATTGGATTGTACTGAGAGAAACAATTAAATAGTGAATTGTAACTGTACTGAATAAAGCGATTTCTATTGAAAAGAATAAGTTCTATCATTTGCACCCACACAAACATTTTACAATATAAAAGAAAAGAAAAAAGAGAAAAAAAAGAATAGAAAATAAACAGGACTTTAAGCTAAATTGGGTTGTTGACAAAAAAGGACTTAAGTTTAACACGAAAACGTCTAGTGCCGCCGTGCTCTCTAACATGCCTAGGTAAAGAATTCCACAGGCGGACGACGTGAACGAGGAACTGGCGCTCAGAAGATAGGCAAGTAAATCTGGGGGAATAAGTTGGAAAGTTCGGTTTGAGGTGCAAGGGCGCAGTATGTTGAAGATATAAGAGGGCTGATGAGTTTGAATGACATTGGATAGCAGTATAAGAGTTCGATAGCGAAAAAGTGGTCAAGTGACATGTTGTATAGAGATTTGGAAAACAAAGATATTCTGTCAAAAAATTTAAGGTTAAAAACATAGCGGGCAGTATTGTTAAACGCAACATTCAGCTTTCTCCGGCACGCAGAATCACAGTTGGAAAATATTTCGCAGCCATAACTAAGTATAGGAAATATTAAGGTTTTGGCTAGCAAAAAACGCGTTTTTACGGGGACATAGTAATGAGACATCCAGAGTTGTCGCAGTATGCCATATACCTTACCAACTGTTGCATTGATATGGGTCTTCCATGTCAGTGTTCTATTGACGATTCCTAAGTTTTTAACAGTTTCAACATATTCAATTTCAAGGCCATTAAGCATAATATCGGGAAAGTAAGTAAGATCCAGTAATGTTTTGCTTATAACAATACATTTGGTTTTTAAGGGATTGAGAAAAAGGCCATTGTTTTTTGCCCAGTTGGATATATTTTCTAAATCAGAATTAATTGCGCTCGAACAGTCTTCGATCATACCTAGTTGGCAATACGGTAGAGTTCAACGTCAACGGCATACATATGGATGGAAGAAGAAACAAGAACGCCTTAGAAAAATCGAGGAGCACCAAAAACGTCGCTTCATTAAAATCTAACTTCTCTCTAATATCATTCACAATTTTAATGGTTGCAGTGATACAGCTATGGTGTTTCCTAAAACCGGACTGTAAAGGAGAGAATACTTTTGACAAGTAGGGTAGAATTGAAATGGGACGAAAGTCGTTACTGTTAGACTTTTTTTGGATAGGGATAATTTTTGACATTTTCCATTGTGTGGGATAGCAACCGGTCGTTAAATGAGAATTAAAGGAATAAACTAAGTAGGGAAGAATAACTGGCAGGATGATTTTTATGAATTTGGGATGGATGTCGTCAAAACTAACGGCATTAGATTTTACTGATAACAGACATGAAACTAGTTCGGCATCATCGATGCAAGCGAACTCTAAGCTACCTACTTCATGTGAAGTTGACGATGTAGGACGTTCAACATTTAAGGATGGGAGGGGAAGATAAACAAAACTTTTGTTAAGCTCGTTTACGTTAAAATTAACATCGCCGTCTTCTTTGGTTTTGCCAATACCAATTGCACGGAGATTATTCCAAAGCTGTTTTCCTCTAATCTGTGTATTTAGTTTGTTTTTGTGGAGCTCTTTTTTTGCCGCTTTAATTTTTCCCACTACACGGTTGCGCAGGGAACGATACATCTGGAGATGGATGTCTAACCTGTAACGCTTCCATGCATCATACCATCGATTACGTTGCTTGATTAAGTCCCTAATTTCACCAGTAAACCAAGCATTTTGCCGATGCCTTATTTGTTTTATTTTCAGTGGAACGTGGTTATAAAATAATTGACGAACATTATTGCAGAGATAGTCCACTTGGTCACTAGAAGAAGGCATGTAAAATATTCGATTCCACTCAATGAGTGCGATATCTACCTCCAGCTGATTTAAATTAATGCTGCTGAAGTCGCGGTATTCATATACTAGATCTGAGGATGTAAAGTTAAAATTAAACGTTAAGTACAGTAGGTCATGTTTTGAAAAACCGGGTGCTGACAGCTGGTCGTAAAGGAGAATGTCGCTTACATCAGTGACAAAGAAAACATCAAGGAGGGTACTACCTTCTTCAGTGAAGTGAGTAGCATGAGTAGTGTTAAGTTAAAGGATCTCATGCCCTCAACCACAATATGCTCAGCAAAAAGGTTGCTATTTAGGTCACCAGCAATGATAATTTTTGGATAAGCTATCGAGATAGATTCCAAAAGAACAAAAATAGGAGAGGGATCGGTATATTTATTTGGTCTGTAAATAGACCCAATTAAAAGGGCGCCCGAAGGAGACTTCAGTTCAACGAAAACATAGTCAATCTCACTTCCGAGGTCAGACTTATATTTGAGGTGACTATTTAAGCCGCTCTTACGTATATTGCAGCACCACCACCTATTCTATCTATGCTATCCCCACGAAAAAGCCTGTACCCATTAACTTTATAAACCGTATCTTTGCAATCATTTGTAAACCATGATTCGCTAACGCAAACAACATCAATATTGGAACCTTCGAACAGATCTCTAAACTCATCCAATTTTGGAAAGAGGCTCTGCGCATTAATATGGCATATCCTCAAACCAGTTTTTTGCTCGCAAAGAATATTCAACATTGAGCGACAGATCCCTCCACTCTCATCACTAATGGAATTCGTGGAATTCATGCCACTAGTTGTTGCAAGCATTGTTGTATAATAACAAAAATAGAGGAAACGGCACATTAAAAGCAGGAGGCATCCGATTGATCTTGATAAACTTGTTAGTATTCATTATAAACGAATTAAAGCAAAAATGGAGATGTTTTGTTTGGATGAATAATGAAAAACTTAAAAATAATTTAAAAAAATGCAGAAATGAGGAAAAAAAAAATTAAGTTAGCAGTTTAAATTCAAAATTAACAAGATTATGTTAAGGAAAATAATAAAAGAAGAAGAAAGGAAAAAAAAGCAGTTTAAGAAATACTGGTGTTATTGTTGATTGTGGTTGTTATTTTCTTGGGGGCTGGCAATGTCGTAAAGTTTGGCGATGTTTTCGATGACAGATGGTTCATCATGTAGATGATTTTTTACATACACATTACCGCGTTTTGTATTTTGAGTTTAGTGCCGCATATAATATGCTATTGTTTGATTTAGATAGACACTCACGGAGGTAAATATTAGAATCCGAACTTAATCCGATGTCATGTAAATTAAGTTGTTTTTTGTTTACCTTACGACATTTCGCTGCGGAAGTTAGAACATAGTTCCTGTCGTACGCTGATCGGAATTTAGCAATTATTGTGGTCGAATTGCGCGTGCGGAAAATATCGTTTATTTGTGGCGGTTTGATTTAAATAACATGGCACATATGGTTAAAGTAAGATTTTAAATTTTCGTTAGGAGTTTATGCTATGCCAAATAGCACAGCATCACGGGAGACGCTTCTGTTTTCGGTTGCTTCTTGAACAAGTTTTATTTCATTGAGTTGCGACTTGAGTTCAGAAATTTCATGCAGTATATTTTTTTTTTCATTTTTAAGATCTGACAGCGAATTATTAATGAGAACAACTTCGGCTTTAATTGTTTCGATGTCACTTTTCAACGCCGAGTTAGATTTTTCAAGTTGAGAAACCCGCGAGGTAATATTAATTATGTCTTTTCTAAATTCAGCCAACTGTGCTTCAATTTTAGAAGTAAGTACGTCATTATTTTCTTTAATTTCGTGGAAATGAGGGAAATAATAAGTTCACTTTGATTTTTTAATTTTTCATCCATTTTTTCCCACAGGTTGGCATCGATGTCTGACATTTTTTTGGGATTTGTTGTGGTTTGTCGAGGAAGGCGCGAGGAGAGTTGGTGGGTATATCAGACTTGGGATTTGTTCGACCTCGTTTGGAGTTAAACATGTTTGATATGGTTTGATTTGGTTTAATGTATGAATAACGTTTTCAACTTTATGATAATAATAAACGGTTTAAGCACAAGAAAACTTAAATAACTGAGTTTTACTTTATTTATTTAAAATATAATGGAAGAAAATTTCTACTAGTGTCACTATCACAAAATAATTTTTTTCACTTTGATAAAAACTGCCGGAATGCGTAAATTTAAATAATAAAAAAGGATTTACTCGCCAGCCGATTGGAAGTACGTCTATTCAGTAGCTGTCATAATTGACTATATGCATCTCCTCTTGTTAAAAATGGACGAAGAGAAGAAAAATCTGGATGGTCTTCAACAGAAAATGGATGAACAAAAGAATAATCTGGAAGAACAAAAGAACATTCTCCAGTAAAAGTTTTCAAGAAATCGATGACAAATTTGAAAGAATAGAGAAGAACGTTGATGGCAAATTTGATAGAATAGAGAAGAATGTTGACGAAAAAGTCGAATAAATGGACAGCAAAGTTGAGCAACTGGCAAAAGAGCTCAACACAGTGCGAAAACAGAAACTGCGAGAATGTTCTTTAAGCGGTCCAAGGAGAAAAGAGTTGAAACCTCCCTCATTCGATGGCCAGACCTCATGTTCTACTTATAAGAAGCAGTTTGAAATGGCTGCCTGCGCAAACGACTGGGACAATGAGGAAAAGTGCTCATTAGCCTTATAGAGTCCTGCGGCAGAATTGTTACAAACAATCGATAGACTGGCACATTTGTCATATCCCACCGCAGGCCAATCGACGAAATGGCAAAGGCCGCATTCATCAGAGGAATCGCAGATTTGGAACTACAGTCAGCTGTAAGGATGTGCGGAAAAAAAACCCTTGCTGAATCACTTGCCTTCGCTGTGGCGATAGAAGCAGCCAATCAGGCTTCCAACGGAATACATTTCGTCAGGGAAATAGCATCTGGTGAATGTTCCTGCTCAAGACTAACTGTCGTGCAACGAAATATGCGGTACTGGAACTGCGATAAAGTAGGACATCTGCGCGGGCATTGTAAAGAACCGGTACGACGAAAAGGCTGCCTGCACTTGGGTTACAGACAAATAGAAGGAAAAACCGGCAAGAACGACTATCAAGAAGCCGGTCAAATTTCCCGAAGCCATCAGTTGGGAAATGCTTACTTCGCGGGGCAGAAGTCTGTGGCAGGAGTCGGCGACTCCAGGGCAATTAGCCAGTCTCACAGGTAAAACAATGCAATGGAAGCCTCCCAGCAGAATAAGTCAGTGGTAAGAAAGCGAAAAAACAGGCCACTATCCAAATGATCAGAACTGAGCCAATAAAGGGTTGGAGTATAGACGAAACCCGATCCTCCCAGCAGTCAGACAATGACATCGAACCAATATTTACCTGGAAGGAACACGAGGAAAAACCAAGCTGGCAGCAGATATCAGATCGGAGCCGAATGCTGAAGTCATACTGGGCACAAGGGGACTCGCTTTGTGTGCAAGATGGATTGCTGAAGAGAAAATGGGAAAGTGCAGATGGGGCAACATCTCGTATGCAGCTAGTCGTGCCACGGTCCAGAGTCAGCCAGGTAATCCATGAAATACATGAAGGAATCTCAGGAGGCCATTTGGGAATAAACAAGACGTTGGAAAAGATAAGGGAACGTTTCTATAGGCTAAGCGCTAAAAAAAATATCGAGAATTGGTGGAAAAAGTGCATAAGATGTGCGGCTAGCAAGGGTCCAAAAGTAAAGCCACATGAACAAATGCAACAATACAATGTCGGAGCACCTTTCGAACGAATAGAAATCGACTTCGCTGGGCCGTTTCCCGAATCCTTTAATGGAAACCGATATACCCTCGTGGTCATGGATTACTTCAGTAAGTGGCCGGAAGTGTTTGCCATCCCAAATCAAGAGGCTAAGACCGTAGCCGAACATGATAGTCAACAACTGGGTGAGCAGATTTGGGTCCCAATGGAGCTACACTCTAATCAAAGGCGAAACTTTGAATCAAAAGTCTTCCAGGAAATATGTCAATATTTGGGAATAAGAAAGACAAGGACAACGCCACTATACCCTCAATCTAATGGAATGGTCGAGCGATCCAATCGGACTTGAATGAGCATCTATCTAAGGTCGTCAGTAACTGCCAGCGGGATTGGGATAGACATATACCCCTCTTCTTAATGGCCTACCGAAACACGGTCCATAGCTCAACAGGACACACACCATCCGAGATCTTATTTGGTCAAACAATTCGGTTGCCAAGTGAAGCAAAATTCGGATCCCTACCGACGAAGCCCAAAGAGGTGAAGGAGTACGTGAATGACTTGCGCAGCAGGATTCGTAAATTGCATGAAGATACCAGAGAAAAGATGAAGCTGGCGTGCAGCCTCGTGAAGACTAGGCACGACATCAAGACGAAATCTTCCAGCTTCAACGAAGGAGATCTGGTCTGGTTGTATAATTATCAGCGTGAGAAAGGCAAATCACCAAAATTGCAACAGGACTGGGAAGGTCCATACAAGGTAATAACCCGCATTAATGACGTTGTCTACCGGATCCAGCGAAGGAATCGGGGAAAATTGAAGGTGGTCCATTTGGATAGACTATGTCATTTCAACGGAATGATGAATGACGAAGTTGTTCGGGACGAACAACTGTAGGGAGGAGGCAGTGTGATAACCATTTAAATGTGAGCAACGACATCTAGATTTACATAGCAGAGGATGAGTTTCAACCACTACAAAAACAATTTTCCTTTCTCCTCCTTCTAACTTTCCGCCCGCGCCCTGGCAACAGTAAAACGGTATCTAACCCCTTAGGCGCGCGTAAATTATAAAAAAAAAAAAAAAAATACTTGAATAACAAATTCTCGACCATTGATGACTGGAGAGTGGAATCGAATTTTCTAGCAAATTGGAAATTGTATGGGACGCTGGATGGCGAGGATTGTTCTAGAAGTATGTCATTCGAATATAAATACCAGCAACCCCAAGGTATGTAAATCAGTTCATCAGTTGAATTTGAAGGGTTAATTAGGAGAAGTGATTAAGTGGTTTAAGTAAAAGATCAGAAAAGTATAAGCGGTTGAGAAATTGGATTGTATTGAGATAAGCAATTAAATAGTGAATTGTAACTGTATTGAATAAAACGATTTGTATTGAAAAGAATAAGTTCTATCATTTTACATTATATACATTATACATTTTACAATATATAAAATATTCGTAAACCGCATTTACTCTCTTTCTACCCATTTTTATATACTCGTAATTACTCTAATTACGCAATTGAAATACCCTGGTTTCAATTGATATGTATTTTGTCTGCAAAATATGCATGTACATATGTAGACATGCGTCGTAATGTGTCGTATAAGCCCACCTTATTTTGGATACCCATTTCGGTTACCTTTTTTATTTCGGTTTCAATATTAAGCTGTCGAAGGTAATACCGGTAATGCAAAAATACCGGTATTAAGTCCCTGCTTATATCTAAACACTATTTAACACCTTTCAGATTTTATCCGCACGGAAATAGAAAAATAACGAGAATTAAATGAATAAACACATAAAAATTCAATGGCTATATTAGACAAGATATAAAATAACAAAGATTCTTAAAGCAAAAAATAATTATTAATTGAAAAAACGAGTTACTTAAAGCAAGAGGTTTTCTAGTCCAAAATTTAATAGGTAATATTTCGTTTATCTGCCTCGAGCAGTAATAACAGTACCAGATCTGCCAGGCATTGAATTTATCTTCTTCTTCTTCAAACTTCTTTTATGAAGGCTTTGTTTTGCTTTTCGTCTTAGCTACGAATCGTTGCTAAGTGCCCAAGAGTTTTATCATCGTTATCATAATTTTATTATCATTTATCATAAAGGCGTTTCTCGGTGACATTATAAATATGGAGCTTATTGGAATGCCCAGCATATATTATTATTGGTTCATTCAAGAATATAATTTTTTGCCCACATATTTTCGCGTAATTGATTCATACAGATTTTTTGTCAAACTATTCCAAAAATGAATATCTTGAATTCCTCAATAAAATATTTATGGAGCATATCATACCCGAGGAAAATGTAAGTGTTGATGAATCTACAGTCGGAACCAAAGGAAGGATTTGTTTCCTTTCATATAATCCGAAAAAAACAAGAAAGTGGAGCAGTCGAATATATATGCTGGCAGATTCGAGAACGAGTTATTGTTACAGTTTTATTTCTTACTACGGCAAAATCATAACGTTGAGTCTTATCAGACCGGAGCTATGTAACAATCTAGAAAAATCAATTCTTGGAGTTTCCGGTTAGCACATATTCACGGACAGATTTTACACTAATACAGTGTTGGCCGATGAACTCTTGAAACAAAACTGTTTTCTGAATGGGACAAAAATGATAAGAAAGAAAGGACTTCCCCCAGGAAGAAAAACCCAAATTATCAATTAGGCAAACCGTAAGAAAAAACACTCGTTTTAGGTTAGAGGCATATAAGAGTGATTACAATGCTAAGCACCAAACATACATCAGCTCTGTTGACTCTTACGAGAATAAAAAGGACTATGCAACTATGCGTGCAGCTTCAAATAGACAACTTGTCACAAACAGTTACAAGCAGTTACATATATTCGATTAAAATGTTAATATGGGAGGTGTTGATATCCAAGATCAATATGCTGTTTCATATTGTTTCATCCGCAAAACATTGAAATGTGACGAAAACTATTCTTCTGGGGTTTGGAAACCTCTATCGTCAATTCATTTATATTATATAAAGAATTTGCACGAAAAACCAATCAAAAACCTATGAATCACCTGCAATTTCGACAGCAAATCTTGATGAATCTGATTGGAGGCTTTCGGGCATCATAGCTAAAGCTCAGTCCGTCATCAAGTAGTGATATAGAGCAGCGGTTAGATAAGACGCCCCATTTCATTTTCAACTACCTGATTGCTTAGTGTCTTCTAAGCGCAACCTTCCTGGCGGACGGAAAAAAAACAGTTATTTCTGTGACCCCCAGTTTCACAGTAGAAGTTTAAACTCCACTTTTAGTTTAAACTTCAGTTCAGCAATTTATTCGGTTTCACAATTTCGTTTAAACCTTAAACTTAGTTCAATTTGCGGTTTAAGTTAAACGACACTATTCTGCCGTTTAAACCCCAGTTCAACATTTGGAACCACTTCCCAGGGGCACATTTTAATTTGGCAGCTGCCATTCCATAGAATTGTGTTTGTGAAGAAGGTGTATTTACAACGTTGTGAAATATTAATTCTTTTTTCTGAAAATATTACTTACTAAAAAAAAAATTGTTTTTAAAATGTTATCAATTTATGAAAATAACTTTGAAGATATTAGCGACGAGGAAAATTGTATATTGATTGCAAGTATTAGAGAAAAGCGCATTCAATGGAGAACAGATCACTTCAATTATTGGGAAAATAAATTTGGCTGTCGACAAGTAGCAGGAGCTTGCTGAAGAAAATGTAAATTAGCGAGCCTGCAGCAAGACCCTGAGCCAAAGCAAGGAAAAATGCTGCCAGCTCCCATTCATAAAATCAAGTTAAACGAAGTTCAAATGAACTGAAGTTCAGATTTCACTGTGAAACCGGAAAAGTTAAACCAAAAATTTGAACTCAGTTTAAGGTTCAGCTGAACTCAAGTTTAATTAAACGTTCACTGTGAAACTGGGGGTGAGACTTGTACAAGGCAGCCTGGGTTCCATCCGGGCAATTTTCTCAAACGATACCGTACCTTACATAGCTACAAAATTTTAAATCATAAATGAAATACACATATTTATATAACAAAATTGTACTAAAGGGTCCGCCATCTAACGTTTTTTTTTTCAACTAGTACTTATTTCGTGAATGGTAACACTTAGCTCATGTCTGATTTAACAGATAGTTTTATCCTTCCGCTGAACGAATATGGTTGTGTATACGCTTGAACTACGCTAATTTCGCGAAATTCGCTAAGTGGGCCTGCGATCGACTTAGAGAAGATGCCGATTTTGCCAAAAAAATCATCTTTTCAGATGAAGCTCATTTTGACCTTGGCGGGTATGTAAACAAGCAAAATTGTCGCATTTGGGGCACAGAAAACCCGCATGCATACATTGAAAAGCCGATACACCCAAAACGAATCACTGTTTGGTGCGGATTTTGGTCCAGAGGCATAATTGGGCCATTTTTCTTCGAAAATGAGCAAGGAGTGGCCGTTACAGTCAATGGCGATCGTTATCGGGCCATGTTGAACGAATTTTTGTTCACAAAAATTGAAGAGGAGGATATTGGCAACATTTGGTTTCAACAGGACTTCGCTACGTGCAACACAGCCGAAGCTACGCTCGATGTTTTGCGCCCTGTTTTTGAAGATCGCATTATCAGCCGCAGAGCTGATGTCGTTTGGCCACCTCGGAGCTGCGATTTGACACCGTTGGACTATTATTTGTGGGGTGCCGTAAAAGATAAGTGTTACGCCGGCAAGCCAGAGACAATTGACGCTTTAAAGGACAATATTCGTGAAGCCATTGGTGAAATACAGCTGCACACAATCGATAATGTGCTTAAAAATTGGACCGATCGTGTAGGCTACTGCATGGCCAGCCGAGGCAGCCATTTGAATGAAATTATTTTCCATTATTAACCGGAAGAATAAAACTAATTATCTGTCAAATCAGACATGAGCTAAGTGTTACCATTCACGAAATAAGTACCAGTTGAAAAAAAAACGTTAGATGGCGGACCCTTTATATGTTGAATTATATAATTAGTGTTGCAAACTGTTTGTGTGGGTACAAATGATTGAACTTATTCTTTTCAATACAAATCACTTCATTCAATCCAATTACAATTCAGAATTTAATCGTTTATCTCAATACAATCCAATTTCTCAACCGCTTTTACTTTTCTCATCTTTTACTTAAACCACTTAATCACTTCACCTAATTAACTTCAAATTCATACCTTGGGTATGACAAATGGGGGTATGACAAATTCGAATGACAAACTTCGAGAACAATCCTCGCCATCCAGCGTCCCATACAATTTCCATTTTGCTAGAAAATTCGATTCCGCTCTCCAGTCATCAATGGTTGAGCCTCTGCTATTCAAGTATCGAAATCTTCTGCTCTTCGAGTATCGACATCTTTTGCTATGTAAATCTAGATGTGGCTGCACACATTTAAATGGTTATCACAGTATGTTGAATTAGTTAATTATATAACAAATTTGTGTTTTTAATTGATAAGTGCTTGGGACGAAACGTTAAATTAATCGTCGTCCGCAAAGGGTTAATAGCTAGATGACCGAATACCATGCTGTTTTAAATTTTTAATTTTTGGCTCTATGGCAGTCGTCCTGAAAAGTAGTCTATACGTACTGGAAACAATATATCGATCGTAGGCTCTAAAAATGTCTTTATTATGTTAATGATAAGGTTTTTGCCACTTATTGAAATAGAAAAAAAATCAGATATGTCAAAACAATTGTCAACTTCGCTCGTTTACTTTTTACGAAAAGTGTAAAGTATATTTATGCTTTTGTTGTCTTTTTATTGCGTTTTCCAGTTCCCTACTTCCTTTTCATACTATTGTATTCTTAGTTTTTCCAACATAACTACATTCAACTCTATCATTAATAGCCCTAAAAGAAAGATTTACACTAACACTACGTACTTACGTAAAGCTAAAATAACGCTTTTTTTGTTCATTCGTTAATTTTTTAATTTTTACTCTCGGGTGTACAAAACCGTGGTAACATTTATTTGGCCACTAGTGCATGTAAGTATATATAGGTACATATAATCGTATGCATACGAGTATACACGTGGCTCAAGTTGGCTTCCAAATCGGAAGGCTCGGTGTTCGAATCCCAGCCTCGCCCGAAAGACATTCTTTTTTCAGGCAACTTCATTCACGTAAGACGAATGGATGCCTCTAACACAACAACAAGTCCAATTAATAATTTAATAGTAATAATTTAGTCTCCCCACTAAATGTTGGATGCCACCCATGGAGCGAAATAACATCTGAGCCAAAAAATCTTTCTTTCTCTCTCTGTTCCATATTCCTAAAAACTTAACACGTCCTCAGGCATTTTAAGTATAATTATACCCACTTGAGTGTTAAGTTATTTTCTTTTGTACAGATCCTGTCATTCTCAAGAAGATCGTGTTTCAATTGATCCGATCGCAATCAAAGGGTTATTTTAAAATTTAATTTATTTGACGTTTTCACAATTCCTGCCCAAAGAAAAATCTTGTGTAGAAATTTGTAAGAATTGGAAACAGGTTTTTGTAAAAATTTGTACAAATTTGCAGTCTTGGAACAGACCTATTATAAATAAATTTTGAGTGCAAAAATTACATTAGTTTACCGTTACGAGTGATTTTATTTGCGGAGACATACATGGATTCAGCAGTTGGTTTGGAAAAAAATTTTCTAATATTTTCTACTGTAATCCAAAAGAGTTATATTTCAATCTTCTCCAGAGATGGAACGAATCTCAAATGTCAACTGTATCCCTGGAGATAGATCTAAAAGTGCTAATGATGAAGTACCAGACTCTGATGTGGAATTTGAGCTCGCACTAAACAACAGCGACTGTCTTACAGTGCCTGAAACCAACACCGAATCTGAGCCTGAAATTGCACCATTTGCATCGACTTCAAAACAAAAAAGCCAGGCCTGAAGAAAAACAACATGTATTGGAGAAAATGATAATTGGACTCATACGGCGAAAAGAATTTTGAATTTACAGGTTTTTCTACAGAAAACACCCGGGGACTATTTTTCGTTCTTTTTTAAGGGGTTAATTCAGTTTGCCGTTGATCAGTCAAATTTAAAAGCTTTTCAAGGCAACATAATTAAGCTGAAATGAAGCAATTTGTTGGTATGGAGATTTACATATCTTGTGTTCAGCTTTCATCTTCGCGACATTAGTATATATTGCAGCAAATCTGTTGGCCAGCGAAATATTTTTGAAATGATCTCTTGCAATGGGTGGCAAACAATAAAAAGATTCTGACACTTTCGTGATAATATCGATTTTAAGCCATTTGGAACAGACGGATACGGCAAAGTTTTAAAATTTTTGGAAAAATAAGGCAACGGTTTCTACCTATGTCAAAATTGTTTCTTGCAATGGATGAGCAAATAATGCACACTAAGTGTCGTCACGAAGAGAAGATGTCAATGTGATGGGTATTTCAAAAAGGTAATGCCCCAAAGCACTCTTCAAAATTACTACATCCACTGGGGATTGCGGTAAAAACTTTGGGCCCTCACACATCCATAAACACACTCTTAATGTCATTGAAGAGTAAATGACTATTGTACTGTATGGCTATTGTACTGTACTGTACATATTAAGTACAGCTAAAAATCTGGTAAATTTACCATCATTGATATGAATTGATTTTTTTGATATAACATTAATAATTATATAAATTAGAAGATTTTTTTTTCAAAATATGTAAATTTTCAATGCAATTTTCGACACATTATCCGGAACACCCTGTATATCAACATGTGTTTATATTTGCCTCATTTAATTGGCATCGATCAAAGAATAGAAGATCGGGCTGATACCTATCTACTCACTGCTACTTTGTTTCGTTCTGCGCAATGTACTCAAGTTAATATGGAACCCCTTTGAAAAAGTTAGATGAATGGCAATAATAATAAAGTAAATCATAAATGAACAGTTTAAAAAATGTAAACACTTGTAATACTCTCTAACTTTATTTTAGCTCGGGTATTCTCGTGAACCATTCGAATTCTATTGCCGAGTTTACCCACTTACATATGTGGCCGACTCTTTGGGTTCTGTTATTTGAGATCCAAGTTTTACTTCACTGGGCCCTTAAAAAATATAGAAACATTTTACTATTTTTTAAGAATAAAATAACTTTCAATACTTAGTGAAGTACCCCTTTGTTTTAGAACCGCTTTTAATCTAGCTGGCGTTGATTCCATTAGTTTTTTTGTTAACGTTGGCGGAATTTTTCCCCATTCTGCCCTCAATGCTTGTTTCAGCCATTCAATGTTTCAAACTTCATCGTACTTCAGGGTTTTTTTTTTAAAATTGGCCATACATTTTCAATTGGGTTTATATCTGGGCTTTGAAAGACAGTTTTAAAATATTTTCGGGTGTTATATGTACAGTATCCAAAGACGGATGCTTAGGGCCATCTGTTTCGGAGCATTGGTTTGCTGAAATACAAAATCCCACGCATGGCCCAAATTCTTGCACTTTGATGCAAGATGATGTGGGCCTGCAGCCCACTATACCGTCAATAAAATGTAATTTTACAACAACTAATTTACCAAAACAATCCCGTACCATCAATGAACCAACACCATGTTTGAATATAGGCAGGAGATTATGCCTTTTTATGCTTGTGTTGATTTCGACACGTCCATCGAATAATTTTACATTAAATTTGCATTCTTCATAAAAAAACAACTTTGTTCCAGAACTCCATTACTTCATCACTATAATTTTTTTGGAAAAAGCTTTTTTGCCTATTAATACTCGTATGTATGACTCACAAATTGTTTTCTTACAGCGACTCGGCGTCTTAAAACTAGTTTTCCCACAAAATTCCTAACAGTCTGTGCAGTTACTTTAATTTCAGTTCGACGCCGTTGTTACCAGGAATCTGGCGAAATAAAAAAGATCGATTTCTTCGGTTCAACTTCATTCTATTTTCGTTTTGCGCTTTTTTTCTCGGCCCGACCACTGTTATTGCATACATATAATATATTGATGACATTATTAAATTGTAGATGCACTTCTTTTGAATTTTGCAATTTCACGTAAAGATTTACGGTCTTTATGCAGTTTGAGAATACATTTTATTTTCGACCCATCTTGAAATTTCAGGCATTTTGTTAACAATTCCGAACAGACCTTTAATATTTGACATTTGTTGCGTTTCATAAACAATATTACTGAAAAAAACGAATGCGGATTAAAAGGGAAAAACTTACATTTCGAGCTCTTTTTCTAAGAATCTTCTAATTTTTCCCCCTATTATTACAATATTAAATTATGTATTCTAAGTTATATGAATTCAATTTTATAATTCTATTAAATATTTGGTTTAAAAAACTTCGTTTCCTCTAAAATGGTGGTACATGAGTTTTGCGTACTGTACATATGTATATATTGTAAAATGTTTGTGTAGGTACAAATGATAGAACATTATTCTCTTCAATACAAATCGCTTTATTCAGTACAGTTACAATTCACTATTTAATTGTTTTTCTCAATACAATCCAATTTCTCAACCGCTTATACTTTTCTTATCTTTTACTTAAACCACTTAATCACTTCTCCTAATTAACCCTTCAAATTCAACTGATGAACTGATTTGCATACCTTGGGGATGCTGGTTAGTTAGTTTAGTTTTATATGCATTTTATTTTCTTAATCACTAACTCTTACATACTAACAAAAAATGCTTAAATGCCAGCTTACAATTACTTAATAATCTTATATTAACTTACTGGCCCCACACAGGCACTCTAAGCTACTCTAAATTCTTATAACTATGTCTTTCGACTTAATTTACATTTTATTTATAAATGTTTATTTTGTATACTTAGAGCTAAGAAAAAATTGTTAACAAAAAACTTAGCCTATGGATGTAATTTTTTATTTTTTATAAAAACTTAATATCTAACTTAAAATAAACCTTAATCTACCTAATCCTACATACACAATACAAACATATACACACATAGACATTTTACACAATTATATACATACATTAGTATATACCTTTGCATACACTAATATATGTATATATTTCTTAAGTGCTAACCTAAACCTATGTAAGCTGGCCATCGCTATTCACAGAGCAAATAGATTGGTCAGCTCTGCCTCATTAGTGAGGCTGGTCCAAATTGACGGAAACGACGACGAAACATCTTCGCCATCATTCAACCACCAGAAATGCTGGTGCTGTCTAACGACATCCCTCTTATCGCGATTCCCCACCGCCCTCCTGAACGGAGACGATCCACACTGCCGTGTGCGACGCCTGATAAGGCCCATGTAGCAGACTACCTTTACCCTCGCATCGAGTTGGCTGCTATAAGACAGTCTCTTTGTAAGGGTAAAAGCACCTTTAGCTCTGGCCAGAGCAGCATCTACATTTTTGACAAAATACAGAAACTGATCTAGCCAGATTCCAAGGTATCTGACTACATTTCGACCGGCAAGAGGTTGTCCGTGTTGTCCAATGATAGAGAACTTTCGCCAATTTTTTCTGGTATCCCTAGAGGCTCCATACAACGGCGTCCTAAAGAGAATGGTTTCCGACTTCTGAAAGTTGATTTTCAACTTCCAGTCATCTTATCTTATCTTATCGAAGTCACGCTGCGAGAGAGTATTAATGACCTCGATTTTTGGACCTGTTCTGTACGCTATCAAATCGTCTGCGTACGCAATAGTATGGGGAAGTGAACCTATCAAGTCGCTTGTAAAAATGTTGAATAGGATCGGCGAATTGACAGCGCCTTGCTGAAGACCATTTTTAATTTGAAATATTCCAACAGAAGTCACATCACCATTCTTCACGATGAACTGTCTGTTAGTTAGCATATTATAAAGAATATACAAGAGTGGTTTACTGATCCCCAGCCTAGTCAGCTTATAGAAAAGACCCTCTAACCATACCGTGTCGAAGGCCTTCTCCAAGTCAACAAGGCAGGCCCCAGTACATTGTTTTTAGCCTTTATTCCATTGGATATCGGACACCAGTTTAGACGCGGCATGTGAGATATCATGTCCCGCCTTAAAACCGAATTGATTATCCGGAACTGTATGTTTGTTCTCAACCCACCTAGACAGAGCTCTATTGATTACTTTTAAAAAAACCTTACTGATATTCGGAAGGAGACTTATCGACCGGAGATTCGCCAGATTGAATATATCCTTCCCCTTTTTGGGGATAGGTTAAACTACCGCCGTTTTCCAATGCACATGGATAATGTGCATTATTCATTGTATTATTAAACAGGGTGGTGTAGATGTCCACCGCTTCTAGAGGAAGATGTCGAAGCACGATATTCGGAATACCATCGGTCCCCACTAATTTCTTAACTCTGATTGTGTCGAAGATCTCATGGAGTACTTCCTTCGAAATGAACGGGGGTAGGCCACCCTCTCTGGCAATGACGTTATTTGCCATATTTTCGTGAAATCAGAGCCCTCGGATCGCCAGTTCTCTATTTCATTTCGAATGCAGAAGTCGTGCACCAAGACGCGATTATCCAGGTCGTAATTAGGGCCAATGGTATCAGTGGCCTTGTATACTTCCTGGAAAGTCGCCCCTATGGCCTCAACCTTCTCCTGTGGATCCTCGATCACAAAAAAGTCGTCATCATCAGCGGCCTCATTTGGATCAATACCTGCTATTGTCAGTAACCGTTAGTTGTCTGTTGTCCGGGCTATTTTAAGACACTGAAGGTCGTTTTGATTTTTTATCCGAAATAGTTTATTTATTTGCGGAAACATATTCGGGTTGATGGTGTTTACAGCCCGAACCTTGTTGTTTCAATACAAACTTACAGAAATTCTGTAATTTTCTTTTATTAGCGTTTGAATATTTTTAATCGACGACTTCAGTGTCCTAATCTCAGGGTCTTGTCTGTCAGTTAACTGTCTGTACAAGTTGTTAAGTCTTGTCAGAAGTCTACTTTTCTGTCGGTGCAGTGCGTCAATAGTAGGATTGCAGAACAGGTCTTGGTTAGTCATACGTCGATACCGCGGTATTGTAGTGTCCATAGTTTGTTTAATTGTCTCGTCCATTTGGTTTAGGTAATTGTCGATCTCCTCATTTGACAAGTTCCTATTGCACGGTGGGTGTAGCATGTTCGAGGAGAGCGCTCTTTTCAAGGTTGCGGAGAAGCGTGTCCATCGAGTTTTACTGTAGTTGTAAGAATATCTTTGGACAAACTCCTCCAGTTCCGCAATTTCGTTGGGAACTGTAATTTCGGTGCTAAAACCTCAATGGTCACTGTCATACACGAATGTGCGCAGACAGTTTAGCGTTTGTAAATTCGTACCTGTCAGTCGTATGCGTTCGTCGTACAGCAGTAGATCCAAATAAGACCCGCCTCTGGGAAACGACGGGTTATCCGTCGCTTTAAGACCGAGTCTGTACATGACATCGTGCTGACCCCACCAATCGAGTAGTAGGTTCCCTCTAGTATTTGGCAAATTATTTCCCCAATCTCTGTGTCTTGGGGTGGATTGTGATTGTGAAGCCTCAGGTGCATAAACAGAGGCCAAGTACAGCCGCTTTCCACTGCGGAGCGGGATGTAAATGACGACTGCCTCCAACACTCGGAACCTGCGCAACATACCCTTGTACGCTCTGTGAAATTCTATACCTTCTTTAATGAAGATCGCTACAACACCTCCAAGTTTGGATCTGGGCCGGTTTCTTTTTCTAACAATATAATTATTGTACTCGAGTTTGTGCTTATCGGTTAGCTTAGTTTCGCTAGCGAAAAGCACATCAGGAGTTCGGTCTTGTAGCAATTTAAACATCGCGGCTCTTCGTTCGATCCTTATCAGTGAATTAACATTCACCGCAAGGACCTTCAAAGTTTGCTCCACCATGCGCGTACCCATTACGACATGTGTTGCGTTAGGCCCGGCAGCAGCGCGTAGATCTGGTCCACCCGCTCGGCCTGTTCTTGAACCTCCTTTTGCAGCTGAGCCATCTGCCCTTGGATTGCGAGCAAGATGGCCAGCATGTTAGGTGCAGTTCTCGGCGTTGGCGCCGGAGAAGCAACAGTCGCTTGCTGTACCGTAGCCCCCCTACCTGACGCCATTTGGGCGTAGGAAATTTGGGACGTGACGGCTGGTGTTTGAAATCTGACAGGTGAACGTTTGACCTCCACCTTCAGCTCCCGAGCCAGTTTAGCTTTCTTAATGTCAGCGAACTTAGGATAACCCCGATAGTTTGCAGTGTGTCCCACGTTTCCACATAACACGCACGAGAGCTGCGACCTATCGGATGCTCCGTCAACATCCAAAGCACACTCCTCGGAACTGTGGTTCTTAGCGCACTTCACGCATCGAGGCTGCATTTGGCAATTCGACGCGGCGTGCCCGAACCTCTGGCAGCGAACGCATTATATAACGCCTTCGCTCCTTTTTAGTTTATCCCAGTGAACCACCTGGTAGTCTAGGACATTGATACTCCTTAGACTATCCAGACGGCTTTCGGGACTGAGCTGCACCAAGGAGAATGGCAGACTCCGTTTCTCCGGCCTAG
Source organism: Volucella bombylans (assembly GCA_949129095.1). Classification (NCBI taxonomy): domain Eukaryota; kingdom Metazoa; phylum Arthropoda; class Insecta; order Diptera; family Syrphidae; genus Volucella; species Volucella bombylans. The sequence continues at coordinate 39,565,708 of OX422143.1, forward strand.
CTCTAGCTGTGGTAAATGGCTTTACCCCCACAAACTTGAGTCCTTCGCACTCCTTCTCTTTGAGCAGTGCCAGGATCCCCCAGGATCAGAAGACGGTTCCCACCCCTTTAGCAGCATCGATTGCCGCTTTTCACACTTTGATGTAAATGGGGAATGCTCTGTCGTCGTTTCCTTTAGGGGCTCTTTCACTTTCGCGTAGCCCTTCACTGTATTACAGTGGATGGCATGGCAATCGCTTAATATTAAAGTTATTACCAATGACCAGCCTACACAGGTCCTTGGTTGCACTTACCGCTAATTTATAGGTGTTAATAGGAGGCACCTTCTCCTTCTTCTTCTGCTGTTGCTGTTGTTGTTGTTGCTGCTGTTGTTGTTGCTGCTGCTGTTGTTGTTGCTGCTGCTGCTGTTTTTTCAGCTGTTGTTGTTTTTGAGGCAGTTGTTGTTTCTGCTGCTGCTGTTTTTGTTGTTGCTGCAGTTTTTGGTTCTGCTCTTGTTGTTGGGAGCTCTCCAGTTGTAATTGCTCCCTCTTCCTTCGTGCAGTTTTCCTTTGTTTAGTAGCAAGCAATTTTTCCTCCAGCTTTTGTATGCTGCTGTTAATATCGTTAATTAGTTCATCCTCGTCTTACGACTTAGATGCCGCTAGAGAGGCAAAGTTATTATTACTCCCCTCATACTGGACCTCATCTTCATCTTCATCAGCTCTTAAAACTGCACTTTTTTTTTTGTTAAATTAGGAGGGGTTTTCAACCTCTTCCTCCTTTTGATGGCTTTCGCCACGGCACCGCCAACAATATTGTTGCCTTTTGCTCCCGTTATTGGAAGAGCTAAACGCTCTCCACCATCCATCACGTGATTTATTGTTTTTGTTTTGAAGCACTATATTTGTTTCCACAATTTAAGCCAAAGGAAACAAAAAAAAGTTTCAAGTTTGGCCTGTGATCGAACTCGCGTCCCACGATTTGATAACCGACGCAGCCAACCGCTTGGCTACCGAGTCAGATAAGAAAATTGTGACCAATTATCTTTGCGAAGAAAACTTTTCCACTTTAGGAAAAGCCGAGATACATCTATTCTCCTCGGAGATCTACGAACGACTGATGGGGATGCTGGTATTTATACTCGAATGACATACTTCGAGAACATTCCTCGCCATCCAGCGTCCCATACAATTTCCATTTTGCTAGAAAATTCGATTCCACTCTCCAGTCATCAATGGTCGAGATTTTGTTATTCAAGTATCGAAATCTTCTTATCTTCGAGTATCGACATCCTTTGCTATGTAAATCTAGATGTCGCTGCTCACATTTAAATGGTTATCACACTGCTCCCTCCCTACAGTTGTTCGTCGCGAACAACTTCGTCATTCACCATCCCGTTGAAATGACACATTCTACCCAAATGGACCACTTTCAATTTTCCTCGATCCCCACCCTGGATCCGGTAGACAACGTCATTAAAGCGGGTTATCACCTTGTATGGACCTTCCCAGTCCTGTTGCAATTTTGGTGATTTGTCTTTCTTACGCTGAGGATTATACAACCAGACCAGATCTCTTTCGTTGAAGCCGGAAGATTTCGCCTTGATATCGTACCTAGTCTTCATGCGGCTGCTTGCTAGCTTCATCTTTTCTCTGGTGTCTTCATGCAATTTACTAATCCTGCTGCGCAAGTCATTCACGTACTCGTTCACCTCTTTGGGCTCCGTAGGTGGGGATCCGAATTTTGCTTCACTTGGCAATAGAATTGTTTGACCAAATAAGATCTCGGATGGCGTGTGTCCTGTTGCGCTATGGGCTATTAAGAAGAGGGGTATGTGTTGATCCCAATCACGCTGGCAGTTGCTGACGACCTTAGATAGATGCTCATTCAAGGTCAAGGATTGAATCGCTCGACCATTCCATCAGATTGAGGGTATAGTGGCGTTGTGCTTGTCTTTCTTATTCCCAAATATTGACATATTTCCTGGAAGACTTTTGATTCAAAGTTTCGCCCTTGATCAGAGTGTAGTTCCATTGGGACTCCAAATCTGCTCACCCAGTTGTTGACTATCTGTTTGACTACGGTCTTAGTCTCTTGATTTGGGATGGCAAGCACTTCCAGTCACTTACTGAAATAATCCATGACCACGAGGGTATATCGGTTAAAATTAAAGGTTTCGGGAAACGGCCCAGCGATGTCGATGGCTATTCGTTCGAAAGGTGCTCCGACATTATATTGTTGCATTTGTCCATGTGACTTTGCTTTTGGACCTTTGGTAGCCGCACATCTTATGCAATCTTTCTTTCTCTCTCTGTCCCATTTTCCTAAAAACTTAACACGTGCTCAGGCATTTTAAGTGTATTAATACCCACTAGAGTGTTAAGTTCTTTAAAAAAAAAAACGTTTTGCACCAATTATCGACATCTTGTTTAGCGCTTAGCCAATAGAAACGTTCCCTTAACTTTTCAAACAAAATTGGTTCAGTCCTGATCATTTGGATAGTGGCCTGTTCTTTCGCTTCTTTACGGTTGCAGTGTTCGCATTTTACTTCGCACGGTCGACGAGAGAGAGCATCACTCTATACTCCAACCCTCTATTGGCTCAGTCCTTATCATTCGGATAGTGGCCTGTTCTTTCGCTTCTTTACGGTTGCAGTGTTCGCATTTTACTCCGCATGGTCGACGAGAGAGAGCATCAGCATTTGAGTGGAATTTTGCCTTGCGGTGTTGCACTTCAAAGTCGGAGCCCTGCAACTGCTCGATCCATCTTGGAACTTGGTCTCCAGGGTTCTTAAATTGTAGTAACCATTTCAGAGCTGTGCGGTCTGTCCGAAGAATGAACTTTTGTTCGTAGAGGTACTTATGGAAATGCTTCGTAGCCAGAATTAAAGCCAGAAGCTCACGCCGAGTTAAACGGAAGTTCCTTTCAGGTCTGGAGGGTACTTTGCTGTAATATGCGACCACTTTCTCTTGACCATCATGAACTTGGGAGATCACAGCTCCGACCCCAACATTGCTACCGTCTACGTCCACAATGAACATATTTCCGGGAGTGGGGTAACCCAAGACCAGGGCCAAAGGTGCTTTTTCCCTTACAAGAAGGCTGTTTTATAGCAGCCAACTCGATGCGAGGGTGAAAGTTATCTGCTACATGGCCCTCATCCGGCCCATTCTGGTATATGGGTGTCCCGTGTGGTTCAATGTGAGAGCGAGCTTAATGGAAAAGATTCGGGTGTTTGAGAGGGCTTGCCTTAGGGTTTGTCTTCACTTTTCCAGAACACCAGAATCGGAGTACATAAAATTATATCCCAATGAGGTTCTATACAACAGGGCGAATCTAATAAGAGTGGACAACTTCGCTATTAAGTTGACTCGAGGTCATATTGCGAGAGCAATGACCTCGTCCAATAACCTGATATCTGGGGCCTACTACCCTAACTACTTATATCATGAGAATGTGCGCTTGAAAGGCTTCGTGCCCCCAGTCGTTCGTAAATCTCCGGTGAGAATAGACGTCTTTCGGTCTTTCGGCTTTCAGTGTATAAATACATATAATTAGTTGCAATTTTGTCAATTGACTCGGTGGCCCGCTGAATGAATGACCAGCGGTTAGCGGCGCCAGTCAACAAATCGTCGGACACGGGTTCAAGTCCCGAGTGAAATTTGGAACTTTTTTTCTTGTTTTTTTTTATTTTTTTTTTCTAACTGTGTAATACGTATCAAAACCAACAAGCAATAAGAAAAAAAAAAAAAAAAGGCAAACAAAAATCACGTGATGGATGGCGGAGAGCGCCCCGCTCTTCCCATAACCGTGGCGAAAGCCATTAAAAGGAGGAAGAGGTTGAAAACACCTCCTAATCTAACCAAAAAAAAAAAAGTGCTGTTTTAACAGCTTAAGATGACAAAGAGGAGGAGGGCACCAACAACTTTGCCTCTCTAGCTTCATCTGAGTCGGAAGACGAAGATGAAGAAATTAATAATGTAAAAACCAGTATCCAAGAGCTGGAACAAAAAGTGCTTGCTATTAAGCAACGGCAAACTGCACGCAGGCAGAGGGAGCAACAAGAAGCAGAGAGCTCCCAACAGCAAGAGCAGAAACAACAACTGCAGCAACAACATAAACAGCAGCAGCCGAAACAACAAATGCAGCAAAAGCAACAGCAGCAACTGCTGCAAGAACAACAACAGCTGAAACCACAGCAGCTGAAGAAACAGCAGCAGCAGCAACAACAACACCAACAACAACAACAACAACAGCAACAACAAAAACAACAATAGCAGCAGCAGCAACAACAACAAAAACAGCAGCAGCAGCAGAAGAAGAAGAAGGAGAAGGTGCCTCCGATTAACACCTATAAACTAGAGGTAAATGCTACCAAGGACCTGTGTAAGTTGGTCATTGGTAATAATTTTAACATAAAGAGATTGGGGAACGATCGCCATGCCATCCACTGTAACACAGTGGAGGGCTACGCGAAAGTGAAAGAGCTCCTAAAGGAAACGACTACGGAGCACTACTCATTCACACCAAAGTGTGAAAAGCGGCAATCGATGCTGCTGAAGGGGTTGGAACCGTCTACTGACCCTGAGGAGATCCTGGCATTGCTCAAAGAGATGTAGTGCGAAGGACTCAAGTTTGTGGGGGTAAAGCCATTTACCACAGCTAGAGCCAGGCGGGAGAAACGGAGTCTGCCGTTCTTCCTGGTGCAGCTCAGTCCCGAAAGCCGTCTGGATAGTCTAAGGAGTGTCAATGTCCTAGACTACCAAGTGGTTCGCTGGGAAAAACTAAGAAGGAGCGAAGGCATTATACAATGCGTTCGCTGGCAGAGGTTCGGGCACGCCGCGTCGAACTGCCAAATGCAGCCTCGATGCGTGAAGAACCACAGTTCCGAGGAGTGTGCTTTGGATGTTGACGGAGCATCCGATAGGTCGCAGCTCTCGTGCGTGTTATGTGGAAACGTGGGACACACTGCAAACTATCGGGGTTGTCCTAAGTTCGCTGACATTAAGAAAGCTAAACTGGCTCGGGAGCTGAAGGTGGAGGTCAAACGTTCACCTGTCAGATTTCAAACACCAGCCGTCACGTCCCAAATTTCCTACGCCCAAATGGCGTCAGGTAGGGGGGCTACGGTACAGCAAGCGACTGTTGCTTCTCCGGCGCCAACGCCGAGACTCGGTCTTAAAGCGACGGATAACCCGTCGTTTCACAGAGGCGGGTCTTATTTGGATCTACTGCTGTACGACGAACGCATACGACTGACAGGTACGAATTTACAAACGCTAAACTGTCTGCGCACATTCGTGTATGACAGTGACCATTGAGGTTTTAGCACCGAAATTACAGTTCCCAACGAAATTGCGGAACTGGAGGAGTTTGTCCAAAGATATTCTTACAACTACAGTAAAACTCGATGGACACGCTTCTCCGCAACCTTGAGAAGAGCGCTCTCCTCGAACACGCTCCACCCACCGTCCAATAGGAATTTGTCAAACGAGGAGATATACAATTACCTAAAACAAATGGACGAGACAATTAAACAAACTATGGACACTACAATACCGCGGTATCGACGTATGACTAACGAAGACCTGTTCCGCAATCCTACTATTGACGCACTGCACCGACAGAAGAGTAGACTTCTGACAAGACTCGAAAACTTATATAGACAGTTAACTGACAGACAAGACCCGGAGATTAGGACACTGAAGTCGTCGATTAAAACTGTGCAAACGTTAATAAAAGAGAATTACAGAATTTCTGTAAGTTCATATTGGAACAACAAGGTTCGGGCTGTAAACACCAGCAACCCGAATATGTTTCCGCAAATCAATAAACTATTTCGGAGAAAAAATCAAAACGACTTTCAGTGTCTTAAAATAGCCCGGACAACAGACAACGAACGGTTACTGACAATAGCAGGTATTGATCCAAATGAGGCCGCTGATGATGAAGACTTCTTTGTGATCGAGGATCCACAGGAAAAGGTCGAGGCCATGGGGCGACTTTCCAGGAAGTATACAAGGCCTGTGATATCATTGGCCCTAATTATGACCTGGACAATCGCGTCTTGGTGCACGACTTCTGCATTCAAAATGAAATAGGGAACTGGCGATCCGAGGACTCTGGTTTCACCCGGTTCAGCGACGAAAATATGGCAAATAATGTCATTTCCAGAGAGGGTGACCTACCCCCGTTCATTTCGAAGGAAGACCTCCATGAGATCTTCGACACAATGAGGGCTAAGAAATCAGTGGGGACCGATGATATTCCGAACATCGTGCTTCGACATCTTCCTCTAGAAGCGGTGGACATTTACACCACCCTGTTTAACAATGCAATGAATAATACACATTATCCAGGGCATTGGAAAACGGCGGTGGTTCAACCTATCCCTAAAAAAGGAAAGGATATATCCAATCCGGCGAATCTCCGGTCGATAAGTCTCCTTCCGAATATCAGTAAGGTTTTTGAAAAAGTAATCAATAGAGCTCTGTCTAGGTGGGTTGAGGACAAACATATAGTTCCGGATAATCAATTCGGTTTTAAGGCGGGACATGATATCTCACATGCCGCGTCTAAACTGGTGTCCGATATCCAATGGAATAAAGGTAAAAAACAATGTACTGGTGCCTGCCTTGTTGACTTGGAGAAGGCCTTCGACACCGTATGGTTAGAGGGTCTTTTCTATAAGCTGACTAGGCTGGGGATCAGTAAACCACTCTTGTATATTCTTTATATAATGCTAACTAACAGACAGTTCATCGTGAGGAATGGTGGAATATTTCAAATTAAAAATGGTCTTCAGCAAGGCGCGGTCAATTCGCCGATCCTATTTAACATTTATACAAGCGACTTGATATGCTCACTCCCCCATACTATTGCGTTCGCAGACGATTTGATAGCGTACAGAACAGGTCCAAAAATCGAGGTCATTAATACTCTTTTGCAGCGTGACTTCGATAAGATAAGACGATTTTGTGATGACTGGAAGTTGAAAATCAACTTTCAGAAGTCGGAAACCATTCTCTTTAGGCCGCCGTTGTCTGGAGCCTCTAGGGACACCAGAAAAAATTGGCGAAAGTTCTCGATCATTGGACAACGCGGACAGCCTCTTGGCTGTCGAAATGTAGTCAGATACCTTGGGATCTGGCTTGATCAGTTTCTGTATTTTGGCAAAAATGTAGATGCTAAAGGCGCTTTTGCCCTTACAAAGAGACTGTTTTATAGCAGCCAACTCTGTGCGAGGGTAAAGGTAATACATGGCCCTTATCAGGCCCATGCTGGTATTTGGTTGTCCCGTGTGGTTCAATGTACGAGCAACCTTAATGGAAAAGATTCGAGTGTTTGAGAGGGCTTGCCTTAGGGCTTGTCTTCGCTTGTACGGAACACCAGAGTCGGAGTACAAGAAATTTTATCCTAATGAGGTCCTTTACAACAGGGCGAACCTAATACGAGTGGACAACTTCGTAATTAAGCTGACTTGAAGGCACATTGCAAGAGCAATGACCTCGACGAATAACCTGATATCTGGGGCTTACTACCCCAATTACCTTTACCACGAGAGTGTGCGCTCTGACGGCTTCGTTCCACCGGAAGCATTCCTCTACCTAGATCAGATAGGGTTGATCCAGGATAGATCAGTGGTGGCGTTAATCTTCCATGTCGCTCGGACAGCTGGGGACAGGCGACTCAACTACAGCACAGACGTCGCACACGGCAGTGTGGATCGCCTCAGGTTCAGTAGGGCGGTGGGGAATCGCGATAAGAGGGATGTCGTTCGGCAGCACCAGCATTTCTGGTGGTTGACTGACGAATATACATATATTAGTGTATACAAAGGTATATACATATATTCGTGTATACAAAGGTATATACTAATATATGTATATAATTGTGTATAATGTATATGTGTGTGAATGTGTGTATTGTGTATATAGGTTAGGTAGGCTAAGGTTTATTTTAAGTTAGATATTAAGTTTTTATAAAAAAAATAAAATCATGTCCATATGCTAAGTTTTTCTTAACAAATATTTTTTCTTAGCCTTAAGTATTCAAAATAAATAGTTCTAAGTAAAATGTAAATAAAGTCGAAAAACATAGTCATAAGAATTTAGAGTAGCTTAGAGCGCCTGTGTGGGGCCAGTAAGTTAGTATAAGATTGTTAAGTAATTTTAAGCTAGAATTTAAGCATTTTTTGTTAGTATATAAGAGTTAGTGATTAAGAAAATAAAATGCATTGAAAACTGAAAAAAAACTGAAAACTGGCTTCGTGCCCCCTGAAGCGTTCCTCTATTTAGACATGAAAGGGCTGATACAGGATAGTTTTGCGGTGCCGCTAATTTTCCACGTAGCTCGTGCAGTGGGTGAAGGGCGACTCAACTACAACAGAGACGTCGCACACGGCAGTACTGAACGTCTCAGGTTTAGCAGGGCGGTTTTAAAACGCGATAAAAAAGATGTTGTCTTGCAGCACCAAAATATTTGGTGGTTGGATGAAGAAGACCCGATTTCTTCGTCGTTTCCTTCAAGTCCAGGTTAGCCTAGTCAGAAGGCAAAGTGGACCATATTTCCCTTACTACGAGGGCGGGTCAATAAGTCCGTGACTTTTGGAATAATACACAGATTTTTTGATAAAAAAATAATTTTATTTTTCAACGTAGTCTCCCATGAGCTCTATACACTTTGTCCAACGCTTCTCCAATTTTTTTATCCCTTCCAAAAAAAATGATTTGTCGAGGTCCTCAAAATAGGCCTTTGTTTGCGAGATGACTTCATCATTGGAGTCAAATCTTTTTCCACCAAGCCATTTCTTCAGGTTTGGGAACAAGAAGTAGTCCCTCGGAGCCAAATCTGGAGAATAGGGTGGATGAGGGAGCAATTCATAGCCCAATTCATGGATTTTTGCCATGGCAACTGCACATGTGTGCACCCTTGCATTGTCTTGGTGGAAAAGAACTTTTTTCTTGGCCAAATGAGGTCGGTTTTTTTTCAAATCGTCATTGAATCGGTCCAATAAGTTGGCATAATATTCCCCATTGATTGTTCTTCCCTTTTGAAGGTAGTCAATGTGGATTATCCCGCGTGCATCCCAAAAAACAGTCGCCATAACTTTATTGGCTGACAAACCCACCTTGGCCTTCTTTGGCGCCGATTCACCCTTAGAAACCCACTGTTTTGACTGTTGTTTGTTCTCTGGTGTGTTGTGATGGATCCATGTTTCGTCCACGGTTACAAAACGGCGCAAAAACTCCTCCATATTGCGATTAAACAACGCCAAACCAACCAACGCCAATAAGCACACGAAATTCACTTTTTTCCATTTTCTCCTCAAATTAGTGAGTAGTCTGATAAAAATAGCTGTCAAACACAAACTAACTGACGCAGCAAGTTTAAATTTTGACAGGAATCAACTGACAGATGCCTGTTGACAGGAGCAGTGTTGCTGTTTCAGTAAAGAGGTCAGAAATTCAAAAAGTCACAAAAAGACTTATTGACCCGCCCTCGTATGTTTAGAAAATGGCCGGCTTACATAAGTTAGGGTAGTTTTAAGGTATGAAGGTTGGCAACCTTGGGTTAGCTAGCTGTTAGGTTAGCAACTTGAAGTTTGCTAACAATTAGGTTAGATTAGATTGTATATTTAGACTAAGTAGTTTAAGATTTAGTATAAGTTAGCAAAAATAGTTAGTTTAAGTAGTTTAAGTATTTATACCTCTAGTATAAGTTTTATGTAAATACAAAAAAATGCTCAGTTACTAAGTTTTTTCTTAAACAATTAATTTTTTCTTAATTTAACTATAATAGATGTTAACCAACAGTAATTAAGATTGAAAATTGCAAATTAGACGTCGAAAGACATAAAATAAAAATATATTATAGTTTAGCTTAGAGCGCCCGTTTTTTGGGCCAGTAAGTTAGAATAAGTTAATTAAGTTATAATAAGCTAGCATTTTTTCTGTTAGCATGTAAGTTCAGTAAATTTAAGATGAATAAAATAAAATTCATTAAAAACGAAAACGAACGGGGTAACTCAAAAGGGGGGCATTGCACAGTTGTCGCTTCAGTTCTTGAAATGCTTTTTCACATTCTCCAGACCACCTGAATTGTCGGCTTTTTTCCGTAAGTTGATGCAGGCTCTTTGCAATAGCAGCAAAATCCTTTACGAACCTTCTGTAGTACGTGGCGAGTGAAGCTTCTCAGTTGGTGTTTATCTTTTGGAGAAGGCCAACTTTTCACGTCTTCGATTTTGTCAGGATCCGTCCTTACTCCTTCCATTGATATAATGTGATCCAGATATTTTACTTCCAGACGGAACAAGGCACACCTCGCAGCCTCTCAAACATTTTTTTTTATATTTTCGCGGTGCTCCTCGAACGTCTTACGATAACGTCGTCCAAATATACTAGGCAGGTTTTCCAGGTGAGTCCTTGCAATGTTCGTTCCATTAGTCGCTCGAAGGTGGCCGGAGCGTTGCACAGTCCACACGGCATCACTGTAAACTGCCAAACACCGTTTCCTGTAGTGAAGGCAGTTTTCTCATGATCCGTACGATTTATCTCTACCTGCCAGTAACCGCTCTTCAAGTCAAGAGTTGAAAACCATTTAGCTCCAGAAAGCATGTCCAAAGTGTCATCGATTCCCGGAAGTGGGTAGCTGTCTGTTGCAACGCAACATGGAGCCAGAAAATCCAAATCGGTAGATTGCATTTTTTCATCCTCAATTTGCCGACGGCAAAATGACTTTCGCTCACATATCCCAGTTCAAAGCGAGCAAATTGGGCGATCAGGAAATTAGAAACGAGGCTAAGGCATATAAACAACACACAAAGGTTTATAGGCAACAGCAAAAATGCATTGTTTCGAACAGAAACTCCGCCCACTCACCCTTGCACAAAGCATCGGAGAGCGATGCGCCTTTATGTATGGGTTAATGCAAGTGTTGAAGGCAAGAGCAATACAAAAATACACGAGGGCGGAAACAATGGAGCGGTATAGACAGCTGTTCTTTTAATTGGGAGATCCGCAATCAAAGGGGTCAATGACCAGGCGAATCATGTCAACCGCAATCAGCTGGAAAGAAGAAGGTTTCGTCGAAGCAGCAGCAGCAGAAAAATTCAATTCGCTTTTGTGACCACCAGTGAACGCAATAAATTAAATAAAAAATTGTCGAGTCTTTTATTGCCTAAGTGTTAGGCGCAATCTAAGCATTTTGTCTGTTAAAATATCGAGTTTTTTTTAATCTGTCTTTCAATGATCTAGATACCGCGCATATAGTATAAAAAACATTCCCATCATTTTTTTTTTGCTAGTGTCCTTACGATACACTGTCCTTTTAAGTAACATCGTTGAGACGTCGGTAGTCTACACAAAACATCGTGCTGCCATCTTTCTTCTTCACGAGGACCACTGGAGATGCCCACGGACTTTGCGATTCTTCAATCAGTCCCTCAGTTTTCATCTTCGACACTACTTCGGCGACTTCTGTTTGCTTTGCCAATGGAAGACACCTTGCAGGTTGACGAATTGGTCGACCGTCTCCGGTGTCAATATGGTGTATAGCAAATATATCAGCGTACTCACCGATTAGTTTTTCTGCCAGGATTCGCTGATATTCGTCCAAGTTACAGAGGCTGAGAATTTTGTTCTTGCTTTTTATGCTCTGAACTCTTGTGGTCGGTGTTGCACCATTAGTTTCCGTTATGGTCGATATAGCTTCAACAAGTACACATTTTCCCACTATCTCCCCCTTTTTAACCTTCACCCTGAGTGTCTTTGGGTTTAGAATTCTTACAGGGACCATGGTGTTCTTTGGTTCCACTAAGGTCTTTCCCACCATGAAGTCTCTCCGATTTTCTGGCTCCATCATATAGAATCGATGGCTACCAGGATCACCTTCCACTTTTGCCCAAACAACTGCTTTCGACGAAGGCTCTAGAATCTGATTTCTGCAGATGACGACTTTTAAGACGGAAGTATTGGCGTTTCCGTATATCATTGGTATCTTCATGTCTTCGTATTTCTCGATTTGTGCCCCAAAGTCCACTACTAGTCCATGTTCTTTCATGAAATCTGTACCAATGATACACTCATCGTTTATGTCAGCCACCAGAAAAACGTGAGAGAAGACTATTCCGGGCGTGTGAATTTTTATATGAAGTTTACCATATACTTTAGCCGTTTCTCCCGTAGCTGTTCTCAAGCTGCAACTGCTGGTGTTATGCAACCAGGATTTCTGTACCAGATCCCTCCTGATGATTGAGGCCGAGTCACCGGTGTCTATTGTTGTCATTAATTTTTCTTTTCCACTTCTTCTTCTACTTCTTCTAGAAGGCTTTCATTGCATCGTTTTGCCAACGAGACTTAAATGATGGTTTTGGGGCCGTCGACGCCTGCTACCAACTTCTGCCCCGCGAAGTTGGTACTTAAGCATTTCAAGATTGATGGCTTCGGGAAGGTTGGCTTCTTGATAGCTGTTTCTTCCGGTCTCTTCCTCTATTTGCTTGTCACCACAGTGAGGGCAGCCTTTTCGTCGCACCAGTACTTTACACTGCCTTTGACGATGCCCTATTTTAGTCGCATATTACAGCAAAGTACCCTCCAGACCTGAAAGGAACTTCTATTTAACTCGGCGTGAGCTTCTGGCTTTAATTCTGGCTACGAAGCATTTCCATAAGTACCTCTACGAACAAAAGTTCATTCTTCGGACAGACCGCACAGCTCTGAAATGGTTACTACAATTTAAGAACCCTGGAGACCAAGTTCCAAGATGGATCGAGCAGTTGCAGGGCTCCGACTTTGAAGTGCAACACCGCAAGGGAAAATTCCACTCAAATGCTGATGCTCTCTCTCGTCGACCATGCGGAGTAAAATGCGAACACTGCAACCGTAAAGAAGCGAAAGAACAGGCCACTATCCGAATGATAAGGACTGAGCCAATAGAGGGTTGGAGTATAGAGTGATGCTCTCTCTCGTCGACCGTGCGAAGTAAAATGCGAATACTGCAACCGTAAAGAAGCGAAAGAACAGGCCACTATCCAAATGATCAGGACTGAACCAATTTTGTTTGAAAAGTTAAGGGAACGTTTCTATTGGCTAAGCGCTAAACAAGATGTCGATAATTGGTGCAAAACGTTTTTTTTTTAAAAGAACTTAACACTCTAGTGGGTATTAATACACTTAAAATGCCTGAGCACGTGTTAAGTTTTTAGGAAAATGGGACAGAGAGAGAAAGAAAGATTGCATAAGATGTGCGGCTACCAAAGATCCAAAAGCAAAGTCACATGGACAAATGCAACAATATAATGTCGGAGCACCTTTCGAACGAATAGCCATCGACATCGCTGGGCCGTTTCCCGAAACCTTTAATTTTAACCGATATACCCTCGTGGTCATGGATTATTTCAGTAAGTGACTGGAAGTGCTTGCCATCCCAAATCAAGAGACTAAGACCGTAGTCAAACAGATAGTCAACAACTGGGTGAGCAGATTTGGAGTCCCAATGGAACTACACTCTGATCAAGGGCGAAACTTTGAATCAAAAGTCTTCCAGGAAATATGTCAATATTTGGGAATAAGAAAGACAAGCACAACGCCACTATACCCTCAATCTGATGGAATGGTCGAGCGATTCAATCCTTGACCTTGAATGAGCATCTATCTAAGGTCGTCAGCAACTGCCAGCGTGATTGGGATCAACACATACCCCTCTTCTTAATAGCCCATAGCGCAACAGGACACACGCCATCCGAGATCTTATTTGGTCAAACAATTCTATTGCCAAGTGAAGCAAAATTCGGATCCCCACCTACGGAGCCCAAAGAGGTGAACGAGTACGTGAATGACTTGCGCAGCAGGATTAGTAAATTGCATGAAGACACCAGAGAAAAGATGAAGCTAGCAAGCAGCCGCATGAAGACTAGGTACGATATCAAGGCGAAATCTTCCGGCTTCAACGAAAGAGATCTGGTCTGGTTGTATAATCCTCAGCGTAAGAAAGACAAATCACCAAAATTGCAACAGGACTGGGAAGGTCCATACAAGGTGATAACCCGCTTTAATGACGTTGTCTACCGGATCCAGGGTGGGGATCGAGGAAAATTGAAAGTGGTCCATTTGGGTAGAATGTGTCATTTCAACGGGATGGTGAATGACGAAGTTGTTCGCGACGAACAACTGTAGGGAGGGAGCAGTGTGATAACCATTTAAATGTGAGCAGCGACACCTAGATTTACATAGCAAAGGATGTCGATACTCGAAGATAAGAAGATTTCGATACTTGAATAACAAAATCTCGACCATTGATGACTGGAGAGTGGAATCGAATTTTCTAGCAAATTGGAGAAGTGATTAAATGGTTTAAGTAAAATGTATAAGCCGTTGAGAAATTGGATTGTATTGAGATAATCGATTAAATTGTGAATTGAAACTGTATTGAATAAAGCGATTTGTATTGAAAAGAATAAGTTATACACTCCACGAAATAATGATAAGGACAAAGAATTTTTTTTCCCCCTTAGATTTTGATGAGATCTAATTCATTGAACGCAGCAGCATTATCGCTTCGTCTTATCGCATCATAGCCATAACTTGCCAAAATGGCATAGTTCATTTTTTTGTCAGCACAGTCAGTTCAACTTGAATGATTAATGATTTTCAGATACATGGATGGACAAAAAAGCAATATTTTAGTTAAAACCGATATAGTTATGTTTCAATTTTGCACCGTAATTTACAGAAGAGGTACTCAGGGTTACGTGACAAAAAAAAAATCGAAGAAAAGTAAAGATTTGCGGTCACAGCATTTGAAAGATCGTCACAGGGTGTCAGATTCTCGATTTCTTTTGAGTGCCAATAATTTTGAAAGTACCTACATGACTTAGATTTTTTTTATAATTTTGCGATAATCGACACCACTTGACCTATCACCCATTTCCAGATTGTAGTTGATTTTTGGGACACCCTGTATAATGAGCTTGACACATAAATTGCTATCATTGTGGGATATTTAAACCCATACTAACATAATAAGCACACTTTGACTCGACAAAAATAAAACTTTGTTGTTTCCAACTTTTAAATAACTGACTTTCTATTTATTGTAATTCATCTAACAACCCCATATAATTCAAACTGAATATTTGTTTAGTCACTAAGTTACAACTCCCCTCCAGAACTACTTTTTATTCAATCGCTGTCGCTGTATTATGGCGTTTTCATTTGGGCATACAACTTTTTCCTCCAATTTTTTCAGAAACAAAATGTTGCTCCGAGTTTTCATTTCAGAATCAAAATTTCTCTCCTGGATTTTATGTAAAAGTGTACTAATACATATAAATGTAAAAAAGGATGGGATTAATCAACCCTTGTGTTTTTATTTAATTAATTATAATTTGATTAATAGGAATAATAGGTACATGAAATATAATATTGTAGTTACTGGTGAATATATGTGTATGTTCCAATGCGTACCAAAGAAAAATGCTTCGGCTCGACTTCTGCTCACTCCTGCTTTTTGCTGTTTCTGCCGATCCGATTATATTTGATTTTGCTTATCCGAGTGTTGCTGCTTCTATTTATCCGACGACTGTTGATGGTTCTATTTATCCGACGCCGCTTACCCCCGCAATTCCCCTATGATTATGTTACACAAATATGTATAAACGTCAAATTTATTATTCTGAGTGTTCAAATTGATCCGCAAGCAAATACATTTAAAAAATAAAAGTCCGAAAAGAAAAAGAAGTCAAAATTGGAGTACAAAAAAAATAGCCTTCTGCCTGCCCAAAAGTAAACCCCATTAGACTGTTTCGTGTCACGTCTCATATCTTAGATGCAGTTGTAGTGGAAACTGTTGCTACTAATTATTATAGTGAGCGAAATTTGACACTTCACTTCAACTTTTATCTATTTTATTCACCATCTCTAGAATTAGCTTAAGGAACATTTATTGAATATATTACTACTCATTCAAATTACTAAGTCGTTAATAGGAAACGTATAAATTCACTCAAATCTTTTAAGTACATGAAAGATAGAAAAATGCTTTCTCCACACGAAATCAAAATTGTGAGCTACACAAAACAGTAGCCTTTGAAGCTGTGAAATTAAATTTAAATTTGATGTTTAAGAACAGATCTGAAACTACTTAAAAATGTTTAAACTTATTATCTTTTCGATAAAATGCTATGCAACATAATTAATGTTTTTATGCCTGTAATGTGGTACCAACCTTATTTACGATTCAAAATATCGTAAGACCGTAATTTCCCTGTCGCCATGGAAGAAATGACATTTCCCAATGCAAGTGTCGGTATTTGTTATGTTTTTGAAAGCAAGTAGTGAACTAATTGTGTTTTAATTCTTGTCTCCACGAATCGATTTAAATGGTAAGTTAATTACATTTAATTCTTCAGTTTTCTAGAGCGCATTCAATTTATATCTGTGCTAGTTAAACATAAAACTCTCTTATAACCCCGTCACCCGTTCCCAAAAATCTTGTTGGTCTATTTGTCTCACCTCATCCCAACTGTGAAATCAAACTGTCAAATTTCGTTAAAATCGTACGTGTGCGCTTGTGTGTATCCCAGCAAGGAAAAGGGTTGAAAGGAAAAACAATAAAAAATCGTTTTCATTATTTTGCCACCAAAAGTAGTAAACCGTTTTGTCCAGATATAATTAAATTTCCAATCAGTGACGAATGTGAAATTTTCGATATTCGATGGTTAAGCCACGAAAACGGTGCACTTTTTATGAAGTGAACAATATCAAGTGATTGGGACATTTTTTTTTGTTGTTTCTCGTGGGGAAAATTTCTTTTCTCAGATGTCAGGTGGAGGTGGTGGCGTAGAACACCATATTGTCATTGTTAATCCCGCGACTGCACAGCACGGACACCCAGAACTCATTAAGGCCGAATACGGTACCGAACTAGAGTCTCATCCACAACAATCACAGCATCATCACCCGCAATTTCAACATAACTCACGCTTCGATTATAATTACTCGGCTACATTGCTTAACTTGGACACTTATCAGAGCGTTAAAACACGCACTAGGTGGAATGAATCACCAGAGGCCAGGGAGAGACGCTTAGCAAGAAACGCAGCCAGAATGAGAGACAAGCGATCAAAGGAATCCGATGCGGAATATAAAGCTCGATTGGCGAAAAACGCCGAAGCCAATCGTATACGACGGCAGAACGAGAATGAAGTACAAAGAGCCTTAAGACTGATGAAGAATGCAGCGAGGCAGCGGCTACGTAGGGCAAGTGAAACCCCAGAGGAACGAGTTAAACGATTGGCAAAGGCAGCTGAGCGAATGCGCTTAGCACGGGCGAATGCCCCCAAAATAGAAAAACCACCTTTAGCCGACCGCTTGAAAGGATACTAACTGATAAAAGTTTAATGCAACTGGGAGCAAAGTTGCAAAAGCGAGCGCCTTGAAGTGGTTTTCAACACAAAATAATTTAGATCTTAACTGAAAAACAAATGAAACAAGATAACTAGAGACATAAGTATTACGAGTATCCATTGGTCTAGTCTGGATATATATCTTTTTTTTCTTTTGAGAAACTGTTATTTCCTCCAATTACGATATTGCGTGTTTGGTGTCTTCTTTAAAGTTTTCCTCACCTATCAATTCGTTGATCAAAATTTTGTATTTTATTATAATTTTATTATTTTTAGAAAATAAAACAAGTTTTGTAGGAACATTTAGAAATAAGCATTTAATAAAAATATCTTAACGATCTGAGGTGAGAGTTTTGATTTTGAATCTAATTCTGATTCTGTCTGTGGTTCGTGTAATGGCGAATGATATATCGAACTGAAATATTATCGATTTTTCCATTACGGTTTGCGTTTTACTGGTTGTATTGGTAGTCGGTCGTTGGTCGTGGGCGGTGACGTATTAAAGCTAAAAATGATATAATATGCACATATTCACATGTACATGTACATGTGTGGACTTGCATGAAATTCGAGGATTTGTCTACATTATCGTTCGTCCAAATAATCCAATTTGTTAAGTAAATCTCACTTGAAGACCGACATAATCTATTGCAATTATAAATGACAGCTATCCTGGGCATGTTAATAAAATTGTATTTTATTTTTAATTTTATGATTTCTTTCGTCGAAATTTGAGAAGTTTTCTGTTAAGTTGATATACGCGTACATACACATGACAACCATGTAAGTTTGCTTTCATGTATGGATGAAATGTGTACATATACAGGACATTTGAGGCAAAACACTTTATATTCTCATTAGGCAGTGGAGATAAACTCTGTCAATTGCCACCAGAAGTCAGAAACTAGTTAATCATTACGAAAGTTTCATTGTCAGTTACTATTAAACGTTTTTAAGAGAACTTTTTAAATAACTTACAATTTCATTGAGTTTCCTTTGTGTTGCCGGACAACGTTATATTGCTTTTTAGCCCAACAACAGACTTACAGATAAACGATCTAAATGGCATTAGAAGAGACTCAAAAACCTTTATCGTTATATGCAATTGAATAAAAAATTAAATTGTAATTTAATTTTAATTCGTACCGCTACTTTTCATTTATTTTGCCTGATTTGTAGCATAAAGTAGTTTTTGAAAACCGTGTTTCAATTTTTGATTTGAATCTGAATGGCCCATGTTGGGCTAGAAAGTAACTATAAATGTTATTTTCAAAGTGGTTGGAGCTGCATACGCCTAAAACACAGTTCCTTACCTTGCTATGAATTGAAGTGTCTTGCTTCAATTCATCCGTAGATATTTGCTTGGTTGTGTGGGCCTTCAAAAAAATGGGGGTAGAAAAAAATGCCATATAACCTTTTTTAAGAGACGTGTGCAAATGCTCTTAATTTTAATTATCATGTGTAAGAAAATACTGAGACAGCAAATAGGTGACGCAGAGTTGTCCTTAATCTTTATAATTTTATTGCAAAGTCTACAGTATTTGCAATCTTTGGCTTTTTCAGGATAAGAATCAGCATAAAACTTTCAAATTCCGATCAAAATAAAAATATTATAGTGTTTCGTATTCTACTTGCTTATTGGTTGCAAATCAGACATTTTAACAATTCTAAAAACACTGTTTATTAATCTTTGCATAGTAAAGTACTGCAGCACTGGACGCAAAGCAGTTAGGTTAGTTGTCATATATTTTGCGTAAAACCAGAGAAAACTGTGTTTAATATCATTTCGCACTGCTTAAATAAGGAAAGAGCCCTTTGGACGGAATATAAGCGAAAGTGCATTCGAAAATTCATAAACCAAATGAAAGAGTCCGGCGTTCAGAGTATGTAGAAAACTTCGAGCGAAATGTACGCAATTTGCTAAAAGAATTTTCAGTATTTTAAAAGTCCGGCTGCATATTATTAAAGAAACTCAATGATGGAACGATTAAAGAAATATGCCCGAGAGAAAATGAAAGCGTTTCAAACCTGGGCCTATTTTCGTCGTTTACAACGTCTGCAACTTTGTTCAACTATTACTAACTGTTTATTCAACTTAAATTAAATCCATAACCTCGTACAGAAACTCACGTTGGCCAAGGCGATTTGTCTGAAAATGTAATCACCTTCATTTCAAACGCGTTGCGAGCTTTGTCCACAATATAATGACCAACCTATTCCAATGTTGAAAGACCCAGTGCAAAGAATTTAGTCATTAGTTAGAAACGGAGGAATCCATGAAGCAGATGTACGGGCTAGTGGCAAGAACCGACCCATTCCCACAAGCTAGAGCATGCATCATGGATACTTCCGTGGTTGATTATACTCCTTACACTTCATATAGTTTATACTAACTCAATCAAGTGTTGAAAAGTCTCGTCTACACAGTAAACCAACATGTGTGATTTTGGCAAAAAAAAACTGACTGCTTGAGTTGATCAGCAGCGTTTTAGGTGTGCTTGAGCTCCGCGTTAATACGCTCGTTCATTAGACGAAACTTTGAGCAATGCATTGAACACACTTGGCGGTCGATAGCTATAGCACGCCTTGATGTAAAATATTGCTGTTGGTTTTGACAAAGAGAAAATCAACTTAAAAGAAACATTAAATACATACACGTGGGTGGATGCATCAAGCAATCGGACGGTTCGGGGTTCAATGCCGCCGGACCCGAAATACATTCCTTTTCTCAGGCAAATAAATTCACGTAAGATGAGTGCCTGCCTAGAATACAACAAGATGTCCAATTACACGAATAATTTAGTCTCAACATTAAATGTTGAATGCCACTCATGAAGCGTAATAACCACTGAACCCAAAAATCTTTCCCTCTGTTCCATTTTCCTAAAAACTTAACACGTGCTCATACATTTTAAGTGTAGTAATACCCACTTGAGTGTTAAGCTCTTTTTTTAAAAAAGGAATGTATCAAAACTGTCTCAATTCGCATAGTCACGTAAATTTTGTCACACTCAACGCAACTGATACCGATGAATAATTCAAATATTTGACCAATACCTTCAATAAAAATGAACTTCACATTGTTTCGAAGCCCTTACCATTCACCGGTTGAGCAATGAGCTTGATGCATCTTCAATGCGTTCGTCGAACAAAGTTGAATAAGGCTTATTAGAAATGCATACGAAATTGATTCGAATGGGTCGAAATTGACGATCATAAGAACAGCGATTTTCGCAAAATTTGACTTCAAGCAAAATACGAAAGTTTCCAAAAATAAAGAGAAAAAAAAACTACAGCATGCTCAGAGGTAGTAAAAGATTAGTATAAAAATTACAAAATGTTTTCTTGCAAATACATAACAAATTGAAGACAGGGTACAGAAAAGGTGTCATGGTGCAAGCCAATGATTTTGAGACTGCTACTCTACAGGAAAAAATATACAAAAGACTTAATTATTGATATAAAACTTTAAACGTTCGATATAAACGTTCAAAGTCCGATGCTTTTCAACTTCGTTCCCGTTTTTTATTCAAGGAACAGACGGATTCTCGCAAGGACGCAACAGTCATTTTAATAATTTACTAACGATTTCAGAGAATAACAATTTACGAATTAGTCATGCATAAACATACAAATTAGGAGTAACATTGCCTTTTTCACAAATCTGCAACTCCAACTCCAGACATAATTCAACTTTCGTATATATTTGTATCATATAATACAGAGTGTTCCGGATAATGTGTCGAAAACTTTTAGGTGAGATGCCTTGATATATTTTGAGAAAAAAAATTGTAGGAGTGGGGGAGGGGGCGCCGAAAATGCATCTTGCCCGAGATAAAAATTTATTCGTGAAGTGGGGTATCGTTGAACAATTGAGTACCTCACTTGTTTTAAAACAAATTTTGACCTAAAATTAATGTGTCAAAAGTGATATTTTTTTAAAAAACTTAGTATTTAAAAACAAAAGAAAATCATGCCATTTCATTTCCAGTCTGCAGTTTTGAAGATACGACTTGTTTAAACTATAAAACTTAAAAATTCTTGTACAACAGCCCTATAAAATTAACTATTGTAGTTAACAGCTGTTTTGGAATTTTTCCCCCATAAGATAAGATAATGTAAATCTAATATTTTTTTTTTTAAAAGGGAAAAAAGTGTAGGTAACGCTCATTTTTCCAGGTCAAAAAAAAAAAAAATTTACAGGTGCCTTTTCTGAAAAAGGATCAAATTGATCTCTTATGAAATAATATAAAAACAACGAAAAATTATTTTGCATAACTAGATTGTAGTTTTTTACCGAGATATCTACGTTTAATTCACAATATCCCCGATGATGTACTTTTCAACACAAGAATACGCAGACATGATTTTTGTCTATGGTTTCTGCAAAAGTAGCGATCAACGAGTGAGATTGGAGTATCTGAAATGATGCCCTGGTAGCACTGCCCTGAATGGTAGGACAATTATTAGAACATTTACCAGATTGAGAGAGGCAGGAATAACGCCTCGAGAGGCTCACAGCCTGGTTTAGCGGAGGGCGTTCGCAGATACGAAGACGTTTTACATTGCCTCCGAAACCTTCCAAATACCAGTTTCTACATTCAGAAGGTATGCATTCATTCGATAATATAGCAGTACAGCAGCTACAACCCGGGAACTCAGAGAAGCGTTTGGAATTCTGCAATTACACTCTGGAAAGATACTTTGCGGAAGACAACTTTATTGGCCGGAATCTATGGACGAATTAATCCCAATTCTTGAGGGATGGAATCACTAATTGCAACAATTTACATACCTGTGCAGAAAGCAAACCCCCCTCCGTGGCTCATGGAGCTTTTCATCATAAGCTCAACGTGATTGCGTGGGCAGGAATATTGAGTAAAAAGCTGATCGGACCCTAATTTCTTCCTCCAAGGCTTAACTCGAATCTCTATCTCGAATTTTAGTCATGTTTCGCTAGAACTAGTAGGTATGTTGGCAGCAGGTTGGCGTCCCGCACCCTTTGGCAATGCAGTTGGTAAGTGGTGGCAAACTATGTAATTGGTTTCTACTTTCG
Organism: Volucella bombylans; assembly: GCA_949129095.1. Lineage (NCBI taxonomy): Eukaryota > Metazoa > Arthropoda > Insecta > Diptera > Syrphidae > Volucella > Volucella bombylans. The sequence goes on from OX422143.1 coordinate 39,588,146, forward strand.
ATTCTACTCGAAAGCAATTTCCGATTCTACTTTCAATTGGCACTACGTACTAAATTAGAATCGAATGTAAGTTATGCCAATTATTTTCCTTAAAATTTCCGAGTTTCGAACGAATCTCGCCTGAAAAAAAAAAATATTTTCTTTATCTGCTCGCAAACACATTTGAAGTAAAATGATTATTTGCGAATTCGATTGATATTGACATTAACATTCGAATTATGTATGTATAGTTCCCAAATATGCGAACAAAATATTAAACAAGGTTGGCACTACTAGAGCTCGGTTTTCGTTTCTTTGAATATTCTAAAAGAATTAAGGGCTGAACAGAATGTGTATCTGTGTCTGTGACTTGTAGCGCTGTCAAATCCCTGCCGCTCGGATTGTAGTTAAAGGAAACACAAGGAAAGCGACTGTCAAATTTGCAACTTGTGTTTTACTTCTTAATTTTATTAGTGCTTAGGAAAGTTTGTCATTATTTGTGGATAATGGATATGTACGAACAAGAAATTGCTTTTATTATGTGTGTTCTGCATATGCGCTATTTAGCAATAAAATTAATGAAAAAGAGGAAACTCAGATGGTGGGATCGTCTTCTTTATAAGTAAAGTAAAGAAAGACGATTTTTTGAGACAACTTTCTAACACCTCAAAAAGCACGCTTCAATAAATTCCAAAGAATTTCATTTATTCGTACCGCTTCAATGAATTTCTCCGCTTCCATTTTCACAACAAAGAAGACCTTTTGTGTACAAATTCCTAAATGTCAATCTTTTAACGTAGCTTGTAGTTCAACAAAATCCAACTTCACGATACACGACATAACGCAAACACACATTGTGTTGTGGCTTACGGCTTTCCAAACATTTAATGCCTTGACAGCTTGCGACACAGATACAGACACAGCTACAGATACAGATACACATTCTGTTCGGCTCTTTAGAGAGTTCCGATTTTGGGAATTCGAACATTTTTATTATAGAATTGGATTACATAGTTGGCCCCCTGGTTTAATCGTGTGTATAAAAATTCGTGGATAGACCCATTCTATCGCTACAAGGTCTCCGGACTTGATCCCAATGGACTTTGAAGGAAATTGTTTACTCATTAGAAATAACTACGTTAAATGACTTGAGCCATAGGATTAGCGAGGCAGTTGCAAAAGTCCGAGAAGAATTGGGGAGAATAGACATTGTTAGAGCCTTTCAAAGATTAGCTCTGCCGTGCATACAAAGCAAAGGTTTGCACTTTGAACTATTGATATGATACAAGGTTTGATGAAAGAAATAAAAATGAAAAATGTGCAGACAATCACCCCAATTTCGAATGTCGAATGCCAGCTCGTATTAGTAGTCGTACCAAGAGGCGTATCGCATCAATTTTGCTTTCTCTAAGTCGAATGATTTGCATACGAGTGTCACTCAATTTCAACGCGTATAATCGCGTATAGAAATGTCAAATGATGATTGTGACAAATAAATCCATTTATTTTTGAAGTCCTTGTGTTGTTTCGGAAATAAGAAAAAAGAAAATTAATTCAGTAGCGTTGTTTTTTGATGAAGAAGGAGAAAGTTTAACTAAAGATGTTGCATTAAAGCGCAGATTAATTCGTGATTGTTGGAATCAATTAGAATTACCGGTTACCTAGTAAGTTAACATGTTAATATTTTAATTGTAATGCACATCGGTCATTGTTTTAATTAAAGTTTCAAGAAGTGGTTTCGATTATCATAGGATGCCTTCCAGTGCGTTTTCGTTGAAATAACACATTGTCTATAAAATAGGAAACGTTCTACTTCAGTACCTTCGACTTTGAAGTTAGCTGTTTAGTTTTTTTTTTTTTTGCTGAGGTTTTAAACTAGCGTTGGGAATGTTTTTAATTGGGGAGTGTCGCAGCCAACATTTTCTAAAATTCAAGATGAAGTTTCGAATATTTTCAATGAACATGTTTGCGAACATGTCTCATTTAATATGAGTAGAGCAGCCAAGGAAGGAGCAAAACTTTGTTCTTTTCCAAAAAACGGGTTGCGGAATAATATGCGGTCGATAATTAGCAATACAACATTTTCCTAATAATAAAGTGAACATGAAAATAAAAATAAGCATTAATTTTGCAAATTAATTTGTATTAAGAGCTTCATATTTATTTTTCTTAATAACATTTTCTAATTTTTCAGCTTTTATTTCCAATATTGTATTTCTATACCCCTCCCTGGTTATGCATATGTTCTTTTTTTAAGGCTTAATTTTTCCTCCTTACATTTGTAATAAGCTGTACAATATAGATTTTTGAATTTTCCACTCTATTGTTCTATAATCGATGTACACTTTTTGTGATGTACGCTGAGAGAATACACTGAACTATAATATGACATTTAATAGGTACCACTTTTAGTAGTGCCAATCTCAATAGTGCCAACCTATTACAAATTCATTACAATTCGGCCCTCCTGACGATGCAATCGACGATTGAGCTATTTAATCTAAACGTAAGTGTTGGCGAACTTGCGACAACAGCACTAATTTTTACGAACGTAAATAAAAAAGCCTTGTTCAGATTAGTTTGTTTCTTTATAAAATCCTATTTAGATAAAAATATATGTAATTCAAGTATAGTACAATAATTTTAGATGACTTACTTTAGTGTTAAGATTAAGTTAGCTTTAAAGAATTTAACAAAAGATTTCCAATTATTTAAAGAAGAAAAAAACGTGATCCTAATATGACCTTTTTGGGATTAGTGGCTTTTAGGTTTTCGTTTGACATGATGACTTGTCATCAGCAGCAGAGGTACCAACGTTATAACTATATGTTCCAGGGTTGTTAACAGTAAGTGTTGCCTTCAGGATCCAAACCCTCAACTCCGATTTCCTCTCTGGGCTCAACGCATCTTTTCATCCTACTCGAATCTAGTACACCATGATACGAGGGCGGGTCAATAAGTCCGTGACTTTTTGAATTTCTGACCTCTTTACTGAAACAGCAACACTGCTCCTGTCAACAGGCATCTGTCAGTTGACTCCTGTCAAAATTTAAACTTGCTGCGTCAGTTAGTTTGTGTTTGACAGCTACTTTTATCAGACTACTCACTAATTTGAGGAGAAAATGGAAAAAAGTGAATTTCGTGTTTGGCGTGTTTTTGGAAGGTTTGGCGTTGTATAATCGCAATATGGAGGAGTTTTTGCGCCGTTTTGTAACCGTGGACGAAACATGGATCCATCACAACACACCAGAGAACAAACAACAGTCAAAACAGTGGGTTTCTAAGGGTGAATCGGCGCCAAAGAAGGCCAAGGTGGGTTTGTCAGCCAATAAAGTTATGGCGACAGTTTTTTGGGATGCACGCGGGATAATCCACATTGACTACCTTCAAAAGGGAAGAACAATTAATGGGGAATATTATGCCAACTTATTGGACCGATTCAATGACGATTTGAAAAAAAAACCGACCTCATTTGGCCAAGCAAAAAAGTTCTTTTCCACCAAGACAATGCAAGGGTGCACACATGTGCAGTTGCCATGGCAAAAATCCATGAATTGGGCTATGAATTGCTCCCTCATCCACCCTATTCTCCAGATTTGGCTCCGAGCGACTACTTCTTGTTCCCAAACCTGAAGAAATGGCTTGGTGGAAAAAGATTTGACACCAATGATGAAGTCATCTCGCAAACAAAGGCCTATATTGAGGACCTCGACAAATCATTCTTTTTGGAAGGGATAAAAAAATTGGAGAAGCGTTGGACAAAGTGTATAGAGCTCAAGGGAGACTACGTTGAAAAATAAAATTATTTTTTTATCAAAAAATCTGTGTTTTATTCCAAAAGTCACGGACTTATTGACCCGCCCTCGTATAGAAGCTGTGCCACTTGACATCCCTCGATGTCTTCTACTACATAGCGGTCATTTCTTAGCTTCTTTTTCACTACATATGGGCCGCGGTACTTCGGTATTATTTTTTTATTTGTTCTGTTTTGCCATGGTATAATGAAAATCGAAATAGTTCGAGTTGTACTGCTGGCACCTCTTAATGGCTTCAGAAGCCTAATAGCTTAACCTTGCCAAATATATTCTTTGTCAGTATAGATTTCATCTAAATACTCTGTCAGCTTGTCGACAACACCACCCCTCACTTAAAAAAATCTAAGGACCTCAATCAGAATATTATTATACATGTCTAAATCGGCAGTAGCAAGAGATATGTCGTACAAATAAACAATTATTAGTCCTTTGTCAATCAGTGGTTTGAGTATTAAATAAATGTATCTCTGAAAGACAGCGGGCGTATTCTTCAGATCAAAGGACATAAATATATATTCGAACTGGCCGAAAGGGGTTACAAAAGCAGTGTACTTAATGGATTCTTCGGCAATTCTTATGTGATGAAATCCGTTTCAGGTCTAAGATCGTTGCTGTCCTGATGGCATTTGCACAAGATGTACCAAATGTCTTGCATAGATCTACATCAGTATCGCCTATTTCAGAGGTCCCAACTGCACTAACTAAGCAAACTAAATCAGCAAAGTGCTTTGTCTCTTTCAGATTTCCGGTTTCTATTATTTCCTCGCGGGAACTTACATACTGTATCTCGGATTCTCTTTCGTTCGGCCCTAGTCACTTCAGTTAATTCATTTACACCGTTTGTATCCGAAATTGGCAATAATTCTTCAGTCAGAACTTTACATTCATCAGCAATTAACTCATTTTCACCAGCGCCGCCCATTTACATCACTTTTGCAATACTCGGCTAACATAAAATTTTCTTTTGCCAAAAGATTTAACAACATCTACGTCCGTTTTACAATCATCTGTCAACTTGCACTCTACTCCGTCTTCAAACTTAACAATATCAGAAAACCTAACTCGCTTAACAATACCTACTCTATATGGATCCCTTAAGAGATTAAACGCAATATGTACACTGACCTCTTTAGGTAATTCATAAATTTCATTCTTTTCCATATTTCGGTTTACTTTAAACAAAAAACAGTGGTTATAAATTCTTTTTCTTATTGGACACATATGTACCCATATATGTATATTGAATTTAGGCAAAGCATCACGTCCCACTAATATCGGTACAACTAGTTCCTCATCTGGAATAATTAAAAAAGAGTGAATTACAAATCTACCGCGGAACATTACTTTGCATATTACTTTTCCACAGACACTAAGGCGTCCATTTCCGAGTCCTCTGAGTTGCGTCAGTTCCTTTTTTCCACTGACATACTCGTAGGAGACAAGCGACTTTTTAATAAAACTATTGGGACTACCAGAATCAAAAAGAAATAACAAAATTTTTGCGTTAGTGTACTTATTTCGTTGATTACTGAAGGCAACACTTACCGTTTGATATGCGCAAAGTTTCTCCGTTACTTCCTCGACACTGCATGGATACTGGTTCTATTCTCTTCCTTCAGCCTCCTGGGCAGCAGCTGCAGAACGCTTCTTCCTTGGAAAATCCTGATGGTAATGACCGTTCTCATGGCACACAAAGCATGAATTCGGTGGTCGCTTCGGTTTCGCACACTGGCTCTGATAGTGCCCAAACTGTGAGCAATTATAACATCTCACATTCTCCATCGATGTGTTCACAACCCCAACAGAAACAGCGGCGGTGTTTGTACTCCTTGGCTTTGTTGCATAGGTGGCAGCGGTGGCATATACAGCGGTTTTCAGTTATGCACTGCGGGTCTTTTCTTCTCATACCTATTCAGCAGGGACTTCACTTGCTTCATTGATGTAGCCCCCAACGGTACTGCGACGTTACTGCTCCGGTCGTTTAGTCCATCGATGATGCATTCGATGACATCGGCTTCCGGGATGTTAGCGTGTTACGCAATCTCCTGCATCTCCAACACATATCTCTTCATCGACTCGGTGGACTTCAGGATTCTCGCACGTAGCTGCTGGAATACTTCATTCATTAAATGAGTCATCATCGATAGCACATACTTTCGCGGCGACGGTCATCGTCGGGGCAACGGTCGTGGTTGCGGCGGTCGTCGGTCGTCGGGACAGCGATAATCATTGCGGCGGTCATCGGGGCAGCGATCATCGTTGCGGTGTTCGTCGGAGCAGCGGTCATCCGTGCGGCGGTCATTTTCATCGAGGGACCGGCTGTCTTCTTCATGGCGGGCCCCCGCCCAATTATCAAGGCTTCGCCCTTTAATGACGTTGTCTAATAATGAACGGGGGCAGAGCAAAGTACTGGTCTTATCGTAAACATCTTCAGATGACGCTACCGAAGGTTGCTACGATTTGATCAGTCACAAGCTGCCGGTCATAGGTCTTGTTGGCGGCTGGACCACCGGTAGTCCCTACCAGGACTTAAATCACGGTACCATGGGAGTCAGGAGCCCCCCGGATCTCGGTCCGGGCCTGACTTGTTAGAGGTAGGCCCCCTTGTGGGAGCGTCATGGTGGCTGTGGTTTAAACCCAAAATCGCGGGAAAGAGTCTTCCTATGGTTTTCCTTGGTTTTCCTTTTGGTTTTCCTTGGTTTTCCTTTGGTTGACTCAATGTGGAGTTGCAATAAGTGCTGGGTGCTGTGACCCTAAGAACAGTAAGAGGTTTTAGGTCGGCCTCGACTCATACCAAGGGTGGAACTTGTGCCGGCAACACAGTTCCGAATTGGTATCAATGGATTGACGGTGAGCGATGGCAAGGCGTATCCTTGCTCCCATGGATGTATGGGCATCCCGTAAGTTTAAGCCCACACGGCAGGTACTTACGTTAAAAAACATGAGACATCTTCTTCATGGCGTCAGTTTGTAGCTTCTGGTATATTCTCTGTTATCAGCGCGTCATACAATGGCCGCAATTCTGCCACAGTGGCATTCGGCTCAAACTCTATATTCGCCGCGGTTAGTGCTTCCACAATCACTTGGCGTTGAACATACGACAAGGTTTTCATCCCACTTCTGACTTGTAATGAGCTGTACAAAATAAATACAAAATAAAGCTGGTTGCAATTACTCTCTTGCACTTGATCCTGCTTCAATTAAACTTAAAAACCAAACCAATTTGCACCAACTTTTCAGTTTCACCAGCGGAAACATTCCCCTTGAAATAATATTGCTGTAACATTAATAGGATTCCATCTATGAAAACTTTAAGTTGCATTTCACTGTCTTTATTGACTGCTTTAACAATATATTAAATAAACACTTTATATTATTCACTACGAACTTAATATTGAATAAAGAAATAACAAGAAAAACAATTTCTTCGCGTTTAACAAATGCTTTGTTTACATTTTTTTAAAGCACGATTCTATTTAAACTATCCCATCTAAACACTTCACAAGCACTTATTTCGAAACTCGCGTATCTTTTCTCAACATTTTAAGCCAACACGTATTTGAAAACAAAAATTTCTTTAACAAAATTAATAATATTATTCCGTACCGAATTTTCACTTTTCATACGAATTTGCTCGAGTCAACGATCTGTCAGAAATTTATATAGTCGATATACTCGTAGTACAAAAAATTTCCGCAAGAATTTTCGTTCCGAGTCTCAATTTGTATATTCCCAAAAGGCACTTTGAATTTTTGTTTGCTCAGTTCAAAGCGACTTCATCAATCTTCTCACCCATTTTGGTTAGTTTCCGGTTTGGTTTCTTGGCCGTTGATGGAGTTTGGAGTGAATTATCGTCTTCATTTTCTTTATTGTACCTACTTTCGTCTAAGCTGGGGACCATTTCATAGATGGCAGTTAACTCCAAACACTGACCCAAGAGGTTTTACGACATCTGCAAGATGCAGAGGTTTGACGATACAATACTTTCCTCCATATTGCTCAAATAAGCGAATTTATTCGTTCCCCCTCATGTTGCTTTCAACTGCTTAACTAGATACTTTTGGTCATTCCAAACCTAAGTTAAACCAGCCAGCTCCATCTCTGATAGGTGGTCCTAAACTATTCAGTTGTTCTGCCAAGGTTTTCCAGAAAAGTTTGAATCTATTTTTGAAATGCGATTTTTGCCGTGGCCCCTGCAATCTCAACGTTTTTTTCCATTGCCAATACTAAAGACTCCATTTGATTCGGATTTGTAATTTTTCTTTTCACAAGAACAAAGAAAGAAATAATTAAACTACATATTATTTATTTTCATAAATACGAGTATATTCATATTATATACTACTTATTCATATTATATATACATTTGTTTCTTTTCTATTTTATTTGATAAATTGGGCTTTTTTCCCCGGTCGTATGCCTACTTATTCACGGCAAAAATACGAGTAACATACGACTATAGCCGACATACGGAATAAAGTCCCATTTACAATACTGTGAGTTGCGATACGAGGGTCGCATTCGAATGCGAGAACTCTCGGCAAAATGAATCCAGATTGCGGAAAGGATGGTAATCCATTGGGGAAATATCAGGAGAGTAAGGTGGATGCGGAAGAATTTCGAATCCCAACTGCACCGTTACTTGTGAGCTATGGGGTCTAGCATTGTCATGCAAAAGGATATTGACCAACGCAGATTGCTTTTCATCCAATTTGGCATGCAATATCTGAATTTCCTCACAATATTTGATAGCGTTTATCGTCTCTCCTGGTTGAAGAAATGAAAAGTGTATTAGTCCTTTCGATGTCCACCAAATTGTCACCATAACCTTTTTTGGGTAAAGATCGGGCTTGGGGGTGTGTTTTGGTTTTTCATCTGCATCCAACCACTGCCCAGATCTTTTACGATTATCATACAGTATTCACTTTTCATCACAGGTGACTATCCGGTGCAAAAACGATTCAGTTTGGTTTCTTAATGTAAGCGATGCGCAGATTGCCAGTCGCCGTAGTTTTTGGGATTCGTTCAGTTCATGGGGTACCCACTTATCGAGTTTCTTACGTTTCCTATGAGAGAAATGTGTCGACTTATTGTCATTGGGGATACTCCCATGCTTTGTGCAATCTCTCGCACCGATTTCGTTGGGTCCGCATCATAGATAATCTAACCTAGATGGCAAACTCTACTAATACTTTTGCAAACCGTTAACTTTCGCACAGACACACTGTAAGCGAATTCCAACACTTTTACATCTCTATAACTTTGTCAAAAGTTGCTCAAGTGGTTCGGTGTTCGAGTCCCAGCCTCGCCCGAAAGACATATTCATTTTTTCAGTTAACGAAAATCAAGTATGATGAGTAGTTGACTAGAAATCAACAACGAGTCAACCTCCACTAAGAATTCAGTCTCTCCATTAAATGTTGGATGCCACCCATGGAGCGAGATAACCACTGAGCCCACACATCTTTCTTTCTCTCTCTATCCCATTTTCCGAAAAACGTAACACGTGCTCAGGCACTTTAAGTGTATTCATACCCACTTGAGTGTTAAGTTAAGTAAAAAAAAAAATAAAAAATGTGAGAATTTACAAGTATAATTGCTAGAATGAGAGCGCTTTGCACGAGTGTGTGTAATGTGGGTGACATTTTTTTTTAAATCTGAGGGAAATTGCCATTGATGACAATTCACAGACAGGGTCACACGGATAGGGGCGATCAGTAGAAAACCGGTTTTGATTTTCCAATATCTGGAAAGTCTGACATCTAGGTTAGTTTATCTATGGTTCGCATCCACCATTGCTCTTAAAACATCGTCGTCAACTAACGTTTCCAGCTTCCCACGTGGTTCATTTTCGAGGCTGAAATCTCCCGAACGGAACTTTCCAATCCAACGTCGTATAGTGCGTTCGTTTACCGCGCCATTAATGTTTTTCATTGCCAATGACGCATTATGTCCCATTGTAAATTCGTAAAGGAAGAGGGTTCGAATTTGAACGGCCGACAGCATGGTAAATAATTCCTAGAAAAAAATAGCGGTAATTGTAACGAACTCTAAAATTCTCACACGTCAAGATCGGTCATTTCATGTGGTACAACCCAATAATTTTGCAAACATTTGAGAATAATATACATCGGTACCTCTCTTTTCTTCCTCCCTAAATTTCCTTCACCCGCGCTGTGTTCAAACGTTTCAAGGGTACACAAATCCCTTGAGCGCGCTAATTTTAAAGCAAAAATGCCAATTTTTCTTTGTTACTACATGGGTCGTTGACGCCCAATTAGAGTAATCAACACGCTGGTAAAAGTGTGAGGCAGTTTTCTAGTCGATTTCTTTTGCATATGCTTCACTCAGTATCAGCGGTATTTCTCGCGCCTTAGAAAAAACAGGTGTAGCACCTGGTCTTAAATGAAGTGTTACAGGTGGAACTTTAAGTTTACCTGCTACATCACTAAACACATCGTCGTAGCGAGCGAAAATCTGTCCTAGACGTGTGCGTTGCTATTTCGTCATCTGTGGAGTTGTAGTAGTTATCATGCTTACCTGATTTGCTGGAGAAGTAACTCAATGAAATTGATTTCGTGAGCAAAATGTGAAATCCATTCTCTCTCAAAGAGTGTGTCGGAATCGTCATCAATAATATATAAATTAAGTGTTCATCAAGTTGGTAAGACCCACTGTAACGTTCACTCAAATGCGTCAGTGAATTTTTTGACCCGTGTAACTTGTTGATAATCTGTCCGTCTTCAACAAACTGGCTTGATAGTACGTAATGTTTTCATACTGATAATGCCGCACGGGGCACTTGTGTCGAGTTCCATATCCAATTTACGCACATCGATATTCACCAATATCATAATCTGTTAATTTGGTTTTAATTTTATTTAGGTATTGAACGCTTGTTCCAGGCTTGTCGGCAATCTGTGACGTCTTCGATCTGTAGACTTTTACAATGTGACCTATTCGTCTACAGGTGTGCCCTTTTTTCGAAGTTACATTGCGCTCTTACATGTCGTCCCCCACATCCATGACAATGAAACTTCGTTTTCATCATCATGCATGTCCCAAATTACGAGTATGTGGGGATTCTTCCAATTTTTTTTAAAGAACTTAACAGTCAAGTGGGTATGAATACACTTAAAGTGCCTGAGCACGTGTTAAGTTTTTGGAAAATGGGATAAGAGAGAAAGAAATATGTTTGGGCTCAGTGGTTATTCCGCTCCAACATTTAATGGGGAGATGCAATTCTTAGTGGAGGTTGGCTTGTTGATTTCTAGTCGTTAAGTGAAAAAATGAATATGTCTTTCGGGCGAGGCTGGAGTTCGAACACCGAACCTTCCGATTTGGAAGCCAGTCCACTACCACTTGAGCCACGGCCACCCACAATGGAGTGGGTTCTGATCCGGACGTCTTTACCTCTGCCGCTTTTGCTATATTGCCTTGAGTGCGTGCGCGATTTCCAAGGCTTCAGCGAAAGTTGCTGAGAATGCTGCTCCTTGTCGTAGTCAACTCATCTTTTTCTTGAACGATTTTTCAAAATTTAATACTTTCAGCGAATTTATTTTTCTTGGAATTGAGATGCTTTACTAAGCTCAGGGCTTACTAAGGTTTTGAGCTCTACTCCCATGTGGACACAACCGAAGTTATGGTGCTTATTTGCGGGGATTTTGCTGGGTTTTAGGAATCGAAGTGTGTGAAGTAGCCTTAAACTGTAGTTTCGTCTGATCATTTATGCTATGCAATAGAGAAGTTGGAAGTTTACAAAGAAAAATTACCTGAAGAATATTGTGAAACTTTTTTTTTTTTTTTTATAATTTACGCGCGCCTAAGGGGTTGATACCCTTTTACTGTTGCCAGGTCGCGGGCGGAAAGATAGAAGGAGGAGAAAGGAAAATTGTTTTTGTAGTGGTTTGAAACTCAGGTGTGTTTGGTTTCTATGTTTGCTCTCCAGGGGTGGGAGTCCGAATAGGACGGAGAGTTTTTTCTTCACTCAGAGTGATTCGAGATATAATTCCCAGTATTTTTTTCATTGCTTGAAACTCTTATAACAGCCAAATCTACGTGTCAGTGTTATGCCTTCACACGCAGAATTTTTTTGTCTGAGTTCCAATTATACAATGAAAAACTGATTTTGCCATGGGCAGGATTCGAACCTGGACCCTCCGAGTGAGAAGCGTTTGCTACTACCACTACACCACGGCCACCCCGTAAACTGTGAAACTGCAATTGCAATCTGCGTTGCGTTTATCAACGCCTGGCGCACAGTGTCCACCAAGATTCCACAAAGCGACTGGAGTATTTCTAGTGTAATTGTAGTCATTTGAACTTCCTTCTTTCTTTTTTTGAATCGAAGAAACGCTTCTGACAGCACTTTTATGTTCTTATCGATTTTTTTGTTAACAAAAGTCTTTACAATGAGTAAAAATCCTAATCACAAAAATTGTTACAAATCAAAATCAAAAAAATTAGCTTCTTAAAAAACAAAATGAACTACTTTTTTAAACGTCAGAAAATACTATCTGTCTTGTTTAATAATCATATTTATTAATTTCTTAATCTTTTTATACTATACAACAAAACTAGTGTTTCTCCGTAAACTTTCCATTGGTTTTCTTCTGTGCACACCCAGAATCACTTTGATTTCGGATTTCAATGCTGGGTTCGCACAAAATAAATCAACAAAACGGAATGAAAATGACAGATTGTGTTATATTCATATGCTATTGTATATTCATAAATATTCGAATAAGTACAAAAGTTACGTTAATTTTTTTAGAGTCGAAATCAGAATACGGCAATAACAGAATTTATTTATGGTTTGTTCTTATCAATAAAAAAATGTATTCAAATATCATAATAACGTCACTTTTTAATATTTTGATGTGTTTAAATAATTTTTTAAATAATTTTGATGTTGAAGTTGTTGATATAACTGCCCTATTCTATTTCTACCATAATGGAAACTCCCGTATTACTTATATCTACATATTTTTCTCAAAAAAAGAATGTAATGCGTTTTCGATTGGCGATAGAAGCACTCCGGAAAGAAAAAAATTACATAAAAATGTTCCATTGGCACTCTTCTCACTTTTTCAGAAGATGGCTTTTACACAGCGCATGAATTTGATGCGCATGTTTTGGTTATCTTCTTTCGAACTGTCCTTCTGTGATCGGCGCATTTTTACACGAAGCCTTTTCCCCATTCTTTGATTTTTATGTTATTTGACAGCTCTCTTTCATTCCATCTTTGGTGCTCAGTGTTTCATAATTGAAAATGAGCCCGCTTATTAATTCTTGGGTTCATTTAAATTCATCCGCAATACTGAAATGTTGTGGTCGTAACAACAGCCAAAGAAGAAATGAAGCAAATGCGAAAAAGAAAGAAGAAGGAGAAAAAGAAATGTCAAAAAGATGCAATGAAAATCCTACCCACATGCAGTGGGAATTTGGTTAATTGGGTAGGTATTTTTTGTTTCATTATCCCTTTCTTTTGCACTCATTTGAATCTTTGAAAACATGCGCCGTGTAAAAGAGTTCGAAGCAAAATTTTGTTTCTGGTTTGATTTCAGAAGCAAAATTTCTCTTCTGGATTTTATGTCAGAATGTATTAACACATATAAACATATACGTCAAATATTATTGTGTGTCAGACCAGATTTTTGTTTTTGAGCAATCGACAGTGTTTGACTTCAAAGTTAAAAGTTTTTAGTGTTCCATTTAAGTCCAAATTGTCCAACTTCCGGAGAGAACCCAATCGAAAACGCCATAAGAAATACGGTACCTGAAATGAAAATCTGGTTTCAAAGCCAATTCATTTGCATATAGGGACCAAATTTTTCATTTATTTTCTTGATTCGAAGGATTTCATTATTGAAATTAACAGAAAATGGTAAAAGCGAGCTCCTCTAGTTATTATTTATTACACTCTGACTACAACTGGTACATGATCGTGGTGGATATTAAAAATATATAACGAGCAAATTTGAACTATCGATGAACGATTAGATAAACTTCCCAAAATAATTAAATTTCTATTTCAGGTTAATTCGAAAGAAAAACACCGAATTGAATAAACGATTTGCTTCGTCGCCCTGTAGATTTAGCAATTAGTACCAGATTAGTTTATTTAAATTTCGTCTATTACAAAAACTTGTAAACAACATTAAACTATACTCTGCAAGCTGTCACTATCTCTTTCTCACAAAACTGCAAATTCGGTTTGTCTTTCACTTTGCGCTCGCAGCGAACTTCCCTCGAAAACGTTTTTTTTTTTTTGTTTTAAATTTTCCAAGTATTTTCTCGCAATATAAGTACAAAGTGCGTGTAAAAATATGTTGATTATAAATCTCATAATTAAAACATAACAAAATCCAAGCTCAAAGGAGTTTAAACGGAAACCGTTTCATCAGCTAAAATGTGATGCGGAAAAAAAATTGCGAATAATCCGATCATTGTCAGACGGCACCGGTCTCTTTTCCACACTCGCCAGCCACTTCCGAATGCACAAGAGTGAGAAAAACACGCTCACTCTCCTTTCAGGCTTCCTCGCCATCCCAATCGGATTCAGAAATGTCTCGCTCTGCGGGTTGTTAGTGATTTATCAAGTCGGCAAAGTGTGTCTACCTACTTACGTATATATACACGCTACGCGATATATATTATGCAATAATAGCATCGACATGTGTGCATATAATAAAGTGAATTCCGTTTTGTAAATAAACATATCTAACTGAAACGAAAAGTATTTCATGTATTTAACGAAAAGCCCTAAGCAAAAAAAAAAGAAAAAAGTAAATGAAATAAATCAATAAAAAAAATCATTTCAACCATTTCATTCCAATAAGAGAAGGAACACAATATCCGTCTGCAAAGTGTCAAATGTCAAAAAAAAAGAGTCGCTGTCAAGAGGGCATTTTTTTTTGTTTTTCCTTTCGTTGAAAAGTGAATATTCGCATTAAGATGCATTTTGTTGTATTTTGTAAACAAAAAATTAAATAATAGCTTTAAATGTCCGCCATAAGTGATAAAGCAACGAAGCGACTAATAGAAACTTTAGTTGAGAGTGCTTCCTTGTAAATTTGTATTTCAAAGAAAAAAAAAAATTGTACGTAAAAATTAGGTACATAACTACTACCATTATACGGGTATAAACTAAATAAACTAAAACTAAATTAACGTGGTGGGGTTTAAAGTGTGTGTTTCAAAAAAGTTTTACAAAAAATAATGGAATCTGATCCCAATGGGATAAAGATTGAACCACCATCTGAACAACAATACTCGCAATTGCTTGGCTTGAATGGCGCCAACGGGCGTCTTATCATTGATCACCCCTCCACATTGTTGTCGCTTGCGGCTTCACAATCCCATAATCAGCATCTTCCACCTCATCTTCATCAACAGCAGTCGCAACAGCAGCAATCACAAAATCAACATTCTATACATCATCAACCACCGCCATCTGGGAACGCGTCGTTAGTGAACGCCGTTGGCCTGCCAGGTCCAAGTAGTTTGTCGTCTTTGTCGCCATATCGTAGTATTACTCCACTTTCAGCATCGGGTAAACAGCGCTGGAACGAAAGTCCCGAAGCGAGAGCGCGTCGATTAGCCCGTAATGCTGAAAGAATGCGAGAACGACGTTCACGCGAATCCGAAGATGAGTATCGAAAGCGTTTGGCGCGCAATGCCGAAGCAAATCGAATGCGACGACAAAATGAGTCTGAGATGGAACGTGCCATGCGTTTAGTGCGGAATGCTGCACGCCAAAGACTTCGACGTGCCATGGAAACCCCTGACCAGCGAGCGAAACGTCTACAGAAGCTGGCCGAACGAATGCGCTTATATCGAGCAAACGAGAGTCCGGATCAAAGGAAGATGCGTCTAGCTGAAATGGCAGCACGAGCTCGACATCGCATAGCCAATGAGTCAACGGATGAGCGCAAGGAAAGACTGAAAAAACTGAACGAGTATGCAAAAAAGGTCAGAGAAAAGAAAAAAATTTTAAAGCTAAATCCAAATAGCGTTAATAATGTTGGAAATTTTAACAATCAGGAAGTGACAAGCCCAAGAACGCAGCAGGAAAGACAGCAACAGCAGGCCCAGCAACAACAGCAACATCAGCAATTACCCTCACAATATCATAATCAGACGCTGGCAAATTCCATTGAGTACTATCAGAACATGTTTATGGGTCCATCGGCCCGCCCAGGTGGTTCATTGCTTTCAAAGGAGTCTCCACCAGAATCCCAAGGACAGCTACACCAGCAACAGCAGCAGCAACAACAACAACAACAACAACATCAGCAGCAACAACATTCTCAATCTTTGCGTTATAACGCAGGTAGCCTATCACTGGACTCTGAATCAAACAGTTTATTTCAGCAAAACATATACGATGATCCGAAACAGGCGAAAATACCACATGTTGCCGCATTCGGAACTCTGGCTAGTTCAATAGAATACTATCAAAATAAATTCATCAAGAAGCAGGACCTTCAGGATGTAAACAATGTGAAAATACTCCCATTACCACTACAAATTGATGAAGAAAAGTTAAAGCTTAAAGCTTCGCCTAATTCCGAAGCAAACTATCAACATCAGCAACAGATTCAAAACCCGCCCAATCCGCTTTACAATCAATTTTCGTATTTGTCATCGTTTCCGGGCGCATCCGTCCTCAATCCCCCACCAGGATCGTCGCCATCGCCCTGTCCATCGACACCAACAAGTACCCAGCAACCTGCCTACTATCCAATGTATCACAATGGTTTTCAGCTAGCCATTGGACCGAACTCTGTGCCTCCACCATTTACTCCGGTTCATTTTCAACAAGGAACATCAACAACACCAAGTCCTTCGTCGTCGCAGTCCCAACCGAGTCCTTACAATCTGTTGACCAACTCCACTCTAGCCGTACCAACTGCAACTACTCCGACACCAACTTCAGCACAAACTCAGCCTACAGCAACTCCTCAACACTCGCAACATGCGCAACAACAATTAATTCAGGATTTTCCAAAGCCGGTCCGCGGTCGCCCTAGAAAAATCTATGCCGACAGCACAATATCATCTGAATTGCAAAACGAAACAATTCTCAGAGAACAAAAAGCTAATTCTTTGCTCGAACAAGAGATAAACCAGATGCTTGCAGCAGCAGCATCATCATCACCATCTTCAAAGCAAGGAAGGCGCCGTGGACGTGGTCAAGAAACCGATGAAGAGAGACGTGTACGATTGGATAGAATGGCCGCACATCAAAGGGCTGTGCGGGCAAATGAAACACCCGAACAACGTGAGGTTCGACTTAAGAATTTGAGTGCTAGAGCGCGCATGAAGAGGGCACAAGTGCGAGCCATAGAATCTGAAGAGGAGCGTAAAGAACGTCTCTCCAAACAGGCGGAATATGCACGCCTTAGACGACTCCGAGCACAAGCGCCTGAAAACAAGAAACGTATCGAAGAACGTGCTAAGCAATTGTATGCACAGTTACATAATCTGCCAACATCTCAGAATAACTCACATCAATCCCAATCGCAGAGCAGTCAGACTATCACACAAAGCATTATCGCTTCAACACAGGATCACAATAATCTAATTCAGCACCAACAATCATCGGTACATCAACAACAACAGCAGCCGCACTCGCAACCACCGCAACATCAGCAACAAGCCCAGCAACAACAGCAGCAGCACCATACACAATCGCAGCAACATCATTCACAGCCGCCGCACCAGCAAATCAATGTCATCACCAATGGGGAAGAATTCGTCAAAAATCCCGGCAAAGACTTTGGTCAATCTGAGAATAACGATGTATTAAAAATTTTAGAGCCCATTATAGTTATGAAAACTAAGTAAATTGTAAGCATTAAAACTAATGGTAATCCGTTTACAAAACAAGATAAAGATACAAATGTGTATTTGATTTCATTTATATATGTATGTAAAGTGAAAACCCGAAAATTATTGTAACTAGTTGAATAAGTAGTGACTAACTAAAGTGTATGTTAACGTAGGAACAACAATTGAAAAAAAAAACACAAAACAAAAGATATGTAAAAACAAAAAACCACAATAAAACAAAAGTCAATAATTTTTTTAAAAGTAGAAGAAAACTGTTCTCAATAGTTTTTAATTAACTTAATCTGCACGAGCAACTCAAAACCCTCTGTAAAAATTTACAAAGCTTGAGTATATTGAAGAATTACTACAATATATCTTTAGCATAATGAATTTAATCATTTAATCATATATACTATATATTTATATATAGATATATTTTTATATTTTTTCAAATACTTTCATCCAAATTTTCCGTACATGTTAGGTTGCATTGTGTTTGAGAGAAGAGCTTTATCGGAATTGGGGAATATTTTACTAGAAAACAACGTTTTACAAGTAAGCTTATATTAAATTAAACAATTAGGTATTCTCACGCATACAAATCTTGATTTTTTTAACTTTGTATAACTACTGCGTATCATCTGTTGAGGTTCACTCGCACTCCATAAAATGCATTTAAAATGCAAGACCAACCAATGTTAATGTCTCTTCGTCTAACAAAGTTGTTATATATCTGTATATATTCAAATCGGTCCGTTTCCTGTAAGCTCATTTTTCTAGTTTGTGTCAATCCCCACTCTTACAAATTCAAAGTAATTTGTCGCAAAAGAACTTACAGAAGTCGAGTTTATAAGACCTTCTCAGGTATTCATCTCAGCAAATGTGTGAAGATTGTGCAAATGGTAACACAATTTCTGGAGAATGATCATCTGATTCATCTGTCCCGAAATTGTTTATAACGCCGCCATTACGAAAATGACTTTCTAAAAACAAATTTCAAAAGCGGAAACTTTATTTTAAATCTTTCTGTAGAAATTATTTCATGCTTACCATGTATACAGATCGGTTTATTTTTCCATCTATACGATTTTGAGTATTTGTAGATTTGCACATTACTGAGAATTGATTAAAGTTTACGTCAAAGGTTCTTCTTTTCCCTAATCGGTTTCAGGTGCATGACGGAGCTGAAGTGAAGTGAGAACTTTGGAAGTAAAAATCGCTATCTATCCTGAAGAGTAGAGCTGCAATACTTCTGCTAATCGGGTATAATCTTTACAACATAACGGAGGTGCTATAATAAAGCTATTCCAATTCCAAACTTGGAATTCCTTGAGTTCTTCTTTGTGTAGTGTATCAGATTACTTTTCTTATAAGAGGTGATAGTTTTGATATGTATACGAGGGATCGTTGATTATTTCGATATAAACTCTATCAAAGACGATACTTGTACATTTGCTTATTTTCCGAGTAGGGTTGGGCTACAAATAGGAACTCTCTCAATTTAGAGCTATCACGAGCTAATTGCTTCCAATTTCACAGACCAAATCAGTTGGGCTTCTTTTATACTTAAGCGTGCCACCCGTGCTATACTGCGCGAGAGATTGAACACTTTGAAATTCGAATTATGATTCAGTCAACATGTTCCAGCCATCTAGGCCAATACATGTGGATGCTTTCAACTTTAACTTATCTTCTCTATTCTTCACGTCCAAATTCTGTTTATACAAATGGTACTACTTTCACTCGAAGACCTTTTTTACTGTAAAAGGTGGTTAAATGATGAAAAAAAAATATAAAAGTAAGTTATACATAGATATATTGATATATGGTATTCAAGCATACAAGCGCCGAGGAGGGATCCCGGGGCGAAAGGAAATATTCTCATCAGAGGTCAAGGGTTCTTAAGAGTGAACATTATGATGCTTTCGATGCTTTGCATCGCAAACTGGAACTTTGTACAATGATGGGGTACAGTTTTTGGAATTAGAAAGACATATTCCGAGTAAACTAAGAATACGAATAGGAAACCTGCGATAAATTAAAATAACTCGTGCAAATCACACGGTTTAAGGATTCTAAATATGATACATTGTTTATTAAGCAGGTTGTATTATATGTTACAGCCCCTTTCAAGACAAATGTCAAATAAAAAGGTTTTATTTACGCATTTTTTTTTTTTTTTTTTAAGAAGACCCTGTGTTAAGTTTTTCAGTAAATTAGATGTAGAGAGATAATAAAATATACTGGTGAAGCTAAAGCCGCCAAATTTAAACACTTGACAATACATTGGTAGACATTCGTTTATACGCACCCTATTTTTTGCGATTACTTTTTTAATAAAATAAAGTTGGTAATTTTACTTAATTTTAAATAGTTCTTAGTTATTAAAAAAAATTAGTTATAAGCCCTAATTGCTTAAAAAAAATTTTATACCAAATGATTAAAATTGAGGTTGACATTCGTTTATACGCAGTTAAGTAAAATTCACGATGAACTTAACTAAAAATTTTAAGGATTTTTTTTTTAATATCTTGTGTAACTCTGTATGATCGAAAAAGTGCGATTTGGCATAGATTCAATTAATTTATGCAAGGTGTCGGGGACCGATTTGAAACCAGGCTCGACGGATTTCACTTTTCAGCTCAAACTCACTGTTTTACTGCTTCCCGTTTAAAAATACCTTACCAGCAATTCAATGTTTAATGTACGAGTAAACAAACACAAACACTTTTGTGATTAGGTGGTGGTCTGTTTAGTCCAAAAATATTTTCATTTGTTCAAAAACAAAATTCTTTAAGTGCAGTAGCTTTTTGATTAACTCAGTATTGCACCGCAGCTTTTTATACCTATTACCGCATTTGTTTTCAACCTATTGCAGTGGTAAGACGTAATGAAAGAGTAAATATTTTTTTCTATGATCTATTAAGGTAAAATGATATTAAAGAATTGGATTCGTGCTTTATTCTTATTTGTTTATTTCTTTGATACTTCCATTTCATTAAAATGAAATCTCTCCCAGAGGAAGATAAGAAGCAAGTGATGCAGCTGTTGGAAGACGTTATACTAACCTACCAAATAGCTGAGAGTGGCAGAATAAGCCAGTCGGCTGTCATACGGCTACAAAAAAAATGTAAATCTGCAAAAGGGCAACCCCCGTTGCCCCCGTCTTTCTTAGCCGTAAGTGCCATAAAAAGGTCCAAGGGGCTCTGCGCTAAATATTAGTTAATATATATTTTTGTATTTTTTTTATTTAAGATAAGTAAACCTATATGTACCAATAAAAATAATTATAAAATACTTTTTTCATATTGTTTATTAAACTCTAATTTAATGAAAACGTACAACAAAACAAATGTCAACAAAATGATTTGATTTAGAAAAAAAAAATAAAATAACGAAATTGCCAACATTTACATAGTTTTGCACCTAACTGTATTCTCGATAATGTTACAATCAAGACTACAAGTTGAGCATTTCAGTAGTTAGATGTTTATAAAAGAAAACCATACTGTATATTGCGCAAAAACGTGATTGAAAGTACTATCTTTTTGGATCCCGTTCATAATTTGACACCACAATATTTTCGCACGGCTCAATATATCTTTCCGAATTATTTTTTGTGACATTAATGCAAATAGGCGTAGCTCCGTTGTACAAAAAGACTCCTCATACTATTACAGTTGCGCCCCCGAAATTGCGTTTTGTACTACAATATATTGACTTAAGTTATGCCAATAATGTCTGTAATAGTCCGACCCGTCCGAATAAAATTTTTTCTTGTTAGACAAAATTACATTTCGCCATTCGTGGCTCCAGGACATATACCCAAGTACGGGAAAATCGAACGCAGTTTTCTTTATAGTTTCGTCCATTTACAGTTAGGTGTAGCGTTTAAAATGTGACGAACAGTGATGGGGAGGTTTAATTTATACTTGACGGGCTGATAAATGATTCTTAGTGGCTTCGTTACGAATTTGACATTGGAGCAATATAAAATTCGTTTTGCCCTTGGTTGAAGCTTTAACGCCATATTTTTTCGGAAATTCGTTATAATGCCTTCGCTTTTACCAATTCCTAGTGTAATATAGTACACCTATTTGAATAGTGCTCCTCCTTCAACATTTTTACTTTTTCTTGTTCGCAATCAGTCAACTGCGCCTACGACGAATATTTAACAACATTTTCTCGACTAACTTTCGAATAGCTTTTTAATATTCTTTATAGTTTGCACAGAAAATCTATATTTCCAACCAGAACGCAGATGCGTTCTCCTCAGTAAAACATACAATAACGCAAACTAAACGTAAAAAGTTCCGTTGGAATTTATTTTTCGCTGCTTCACATTCCTCACACTACTAGGCTAGGTAGGCTATGTGAATGTACAAATTTAATTTTTTTGAAAACTGCAGAATTGACTTCAAAAAATGAAATGCGTGTAAAGAAAGGTATGTCTATTACTGTATAAATAAACCGCAGACCGAGAATCTTTATTTACTTCTATACATATCTATAGATATACAAATCTATTTATGCATGTATCCTAAAAAAAAATTGACTACTGACAATCGATTCATGAACGTATTGGTTTCTAAGACCATAGTTTTATCAAAGATTAGTGACATAAGTAGGCATTATAAACTTTACAAGAAAATTAGGGATGCTTTTCAATATTTTACATCGATTAGTTAAATTTATCAAAGTCGTGATTTGGAATTTTGTGAAAACTACTATCATACATGCATTCAATCTTTTAGCAGTTAACATGAAAATTATGGAAATTATGTGCTGAAGACCAGAAATCAATCCATAATTACCAGAACCGCAATTCGTACAAAATTTCAGCTTTTGGATATTAGATTGCCTGCTCGATGTTTGCATAGGTACATATTCTTATATTTTAAAACAAGTTACTTTTAAACAGCACTGTACAGATATATAACACTGAAAATTTTAAAGCAAAGGAGAACCTTTATCCCCATTCCAATGCTCATGTATAACGTCATTCATGATAACACACATCGTCATATGGGTCTCGTGGCTATGTACTTTCAACTGATCTCAACTCTTCCGGGCTTTCACTTGCTAAATCTTTAATAGAATAAATGCATTTTTGCACTCCTTATTTTATTCATACTCAGCTCTGTCAGGCTGCAAAGCTGGAAGTTGAACAAAGTCGACACAAATATTATGCTGATAGCAAAAAATTAAAAAGCAAAAAAGCTAAAGATATTATTCAAAAGATTCAAATGGAAAACGTAATATGTAGTTTGAGATTTAATGGATATAGCTAACAGTCTTAACAGGCCTTATTCCAGGCTTTTTTCCTCCCAGTGTCAGTTGTGACATTTTTCCTGCATTCCTGAAGGCTGCTGAAGTTGTTTCACTTAGATAAAACAACCGATGTGAATAATTACAAACCAATCTCACCGATTTCGATTTTGTGAGGGCAGTTCTACTGAAGATGTCATTTTAAAATCGTACAGCGAAATTTGTAACGTTTTCAACAACTTAACAGGAAAGTCCAGAAGGTTAAACTTGATGAAGATTTGAGTGACGATTTATATTTCTAAGCGAACCTTTAAGAATAATTTTACTGCGTTCGCGGACATGTTTACATATACAAATAGCACGAGAATCTATGATAACACTAAAGAAAGACTTGCAACTCCTTAGGCAATGGTTTGCAAAACACAAAATTTTATAAATGCAGTCCAAACGGATTCAATTTATTTATTATCCAATTTATTATTTATTACAATTTATTATTTATTATTTCACTTAACGACGTGTGAAAAACTATTATGATATGGTGAATTATTATCCATATTGCTTTAAAATTATTTCATTGAAAATTGTAAGTATCTATGCATATGCATTTAAGTTGATAAATATAAATTACAATATAAAATGTGCCTGTTAACTCAAAGCTACCATACGGCTTAAGATTAAATACAAAAAGTTAAGTTAATATGCCCACTCCTCGAACCTTTTTACTGTCATTTTCAAGCGAATTAAGAATAAATGTAATAAAGTACTTCTTGCGGAGAGTTAGAAAATGGCTCTTCACTCTTTACAAAAATTTATTTATACAATAGAAATTAATTTTTGTTTTCTGTTTTATGTTTTCGTAATGTATGTACGTATATATAAATCTTATTATCATATATTTTATTAATTTCTTATTCATTGTAGTGAAGGAACAATCGCCTCTATACTCTTAAGACCACCGAATGGCTTCTATTTTTATCATTATTTTATTTTATTGTTTATGTACATATGTATATATAACATAATATACATTTATAGAAAATAAAAAATATAGTGATATAAATAATAATACATAAGCTCGTAGCTTATGGTATATCTTGAATTGCGATGACCGACAGGAATCGGCTTGAAGAGGATGATTTCATTAGTTAGTCTTTCTTATGTTAATAAGTTATGACTATGTATATATATTAGAAGGCGAAATCTACTAGATGGCTCAACAGAGCAGTCAATGGAGACTCTCTTTGATAGCCTTTCATCACTTTACGAGTATTAAATCGTTTCCCAGCAATTAAATTGCCTATAACATTTCACCGATTGAAACTATTAACAGAAAACTAGCAACTAGTTTCGCTTGGAATGTTAACCTGATCATCATCATTTTCTTTATTTTACTGTCAAATACTTATCAACCATTGTATGCGTATATCTCAACAACGTTCAATCATTTAAAACCAATCTTAGACGATGCACTGCATCTCCGCATTAATTTTATTTGCGCTTTCAGGATTGAATGATGAATCCTTAGAGCGTGCTTGTTTAAAAAATAATAATAAGGCAGCCATAAGAACATTTAACAATAATCTCTAAGTTATATTTTTTGTAGTAACCGAGTACATCTTGCTTTTTTTATTGTAGATGGAAATAACAACTTTACACTCTTTGGACACTGAATACTCTGCTGATTCCATTGAATGGTGCCCACACCCGGACTATTTAACATATTTTGTATGTGGTACATACCAACTAGAAGGAAATAACGCTGAGTCTTCATCGCCACCATGTCGCCGAAAAGGCAGAATATATCTCTTTCAGTTTAAGGCGAAAACAAATGAATTTATCGAACTATATCGTTTAGAAACGCCAGCTATTCTTGATATGAAATGGTTACAACAGGAAAATTTAAAGTTTCCGATTCTAGCTGCAGCAAATGCATTAGGTCAAATAGAGGTTTTCACATTAGAAGATAATAAACTGGCCTTAAAATCAACATATGATCTAAATACTGAATTTCATAATCTTCTAGCCCTGTCATTAGACTGGGATTGGATTATCCTAAGTAACACAAGCGACGAACAACGTAGGATACTTTCATCGGACTCGAAAGGCGATATCACATTATTACAATATAACGGAATAGAGTTGCACAAAGTAAGCAGCTGGTCAGCGCACAATTTCGAAGCTTGGATCTGTGCATTCGATAAGTGGGACAATAATAAGGTATTCACAGGAGGCGATGATACCTTTCTGCATGCATTTGATTTAAGAGGACCAAACAAAATTCTAACAAACAAGTCGCACATTGCCGGTGTAACATGCCTACTGAGCCATCCAAAAAAGCAAAACATCCTTCTCACAGGCAGCTACGACGAGCGTTTAAGAATTTTTGATACGCGATCCATGAAGAATCCTGTAAACGAATTAAACTTAAATGGTGGCATTTGGAGGCTGAAACCTGATCCTTATGACAATAATTTAATATTGGCCGCTTGTATGTACAAAAATTTCAGTATTGTTGAATTGATAAATGATATGAGTGGAATGAAGTTAGTTGGGGAGTACAACGAACATGAAAGTATTTGCTACGGAGCTGACTGGTGCTTAGACACTAGCAACACAAACGAAGGAAATCTTTATATGGCCACATGCTCATTTTATGACCACAAGTTGTGTATATCAAGTGTTTTGGAGAATAAATAGACTGTAGTATTGTTGCATCAACAATGATTTATAGATTTGTGTTGCAATCGTTGTTTTATTTTAATGAAACTTTAAAAGAGACATGAATGTGAGTAACAGCGTCACTATATAACAATATATCATACCTTTTTCTTTTAATTGTCGATTTACAGGATTTTTTTTTTTAGGAGGTTTCCATTTATCTCCATATACTCATATTATTAAAAATCGGTGATCCTAACGTCAAAATCGTGGTTTCTAAAATATGTATTTATTGCGCTGAAGAGTCTGAGGCAACATGGATTAATTACAGAAAAGAACATTTGACTGTTTTTACAAAAGTATTAATAAAATCAAACTCACTCCTGTTCGGGCTTATAGTAAGTTCTAACATTCTTGAACACAGGAAGAAAAAATCTGTATGCTCCGATAGGCAATTTTGGACCATCAATTTTTATACAAAGTACAAAGATCTCTTTAAATATCCATTATTTGTACATTCTTCAATATTAATCAATTCTGCAGAAAAAAATTATATTTAATTCCCTGAAACATATTGCTTATTCTCGGGTGTCAGCGCAGTCATAAATTTTAAGGTCTCTGGTCTAATCCAACATTTCATCAAGGTAATCCACTCGAAGAAAGGAAAATATAGAGTTGAGCAATGATATAATGAAATAAACTACAATATAACCTAGGCACAATCATCAATGTCGACATCAATGACAATGAATTCAATGTCGACATCAATGACAATGAATAAAAATGGGATTTCCTGAAATGTAAGTATGATTGAATATTAGTAGAGTAGGAATATTGCATTACACGGCCCACGAAAATATACGAAAAATAGCCCAAAATCATTGGTTTTGCAGAGGAGCGAAATGAGAGAGAATTTCATCTCCCCTTGTTTTGTCGATTTTAGTCACAGGAATTATCAAAAGAACTTATCTTAAGTCATTCAAACGTGCCTTGACTTCAATACTTTCGCCCTGAATGTCACCATTTTATATAATAACCTGGTTACTTCGTTGAAATTTATTTTTCTTTTTAAAAGGCAAAACCAAAAAAAAACAAATTACGTAGCGCTACAGTTCGGGTGAACCTGGGCCTCAACTAACAAGCTTCTCCTTTAGCTAACTGGCTCCAGTTGCACACTCTAAGTAGGTTGAGGTACCCTGCTAGTTAAAGCGAATTCTTGCTTTACTGCGCTGTCCCTTCGTGTTAGATCCGAAGCCTCTGCGGGCCGGACCATTGGTGCCCATTTACTCTACATGTTCTAGCTATCTCAGGCGACTAATACGTACTTTTCTAACTAGGTCGATTGCGGTGTACAGCTCGTATAGTTCATCGTTGAATCATCTCCTCCACTTGACATCAAATGACTCAGTTAAGTCATTAATGATGTCAAAACTAGACATGACTCTATATAGCTCGTCTCTATAAATGTTGTCATATGCAGCCTTAAAATCCATGAGAAGACTGTGGGTATCGATTTGGACTTCTTGAGTTTTTTTTTCCTGAGAGCTGCCGGAGTGTGACTTGTTAGACTGTGGACTTTTAGAGGGGCGAATCAGGTTTTTGACGGAGGTTTTCAGACGTTAACACAATGTGTTGAGGGGACTTATACATCTATAGTTGTCGCAGCTGAGGGGATTCCATTCACCAGGCATACACTCTTCTGACCAGATCTGAGAAATGAGTTGGTGTATGCTCTCCACAAAATCATTCCCAACAGCTTTCTACGAGTATACCTCGCTAACTAAGCCGTCAAGTCCAGCTGCTTTGTTGGTTTTCAGTTTAGATATTACTATCCGTACTTCATTTGGTCAAGTGGACGGACGTTTTGACTATCATCATCTAAATTGAATGGTGTACTCTGCCTGATTGCGGGGTCTCGGACTTCTTTGCCGGTATACAGTCTGCAGAAATTTTTTTTTTCTATAAAATATTTTCCATCGCGCCTTTTTCTGTTCTTATTTTTTTTTCTGGAGAAGCCGATATTCTTTCAGACTTTTATGCTCGTAGAAGAGCGGAACTCATACTGCGCTGCTGTTCCAATTCAAGTTATAGGACAGTCAGGAGGTCCCCAAAATAAAAACCATCGACTTTATTTTTCTATTCAAAATCTTTACAACTATATAATGAAAATATTACAATTTTAATAAATATTAAATCATTAACGGAAAACTATAAGAAAACCCCCTTATTTGAGACTTAAGATTAATTTTGCACTTGTTTCAGATTATTTTAAATAACGCTCTAAGACTCCTACCAAACTTTTGGTGAACAAATTTTTTTTACTATTTTTCAAAAATTAAAAACTAAAAATATTTGAAAAAAAAATAATTTATTTTAAACAGTCGCTATTTGGCGAAAACATTTTTTTTGTTTCTCTGAGGTAGGGGATATTGCAACATCTTTACTAATAAATAATCAGAGTTGTAAAAGAATGCACGCTTTTTTGAATGCAATCTTTGAAGAATTCGGTTTAATGATGGCATTCATTGACTTCGAAAAAGAATGCAATCAGCATTCATTTAGCGATGTAATAATTGCATTCATTTTCTTACCATTCAATTGAATGCATTCATTATTGAATTCATGAATTCTTTTGCATTCTTTTATACTCGTTTTAACAGTATTTGCATTATGCACACGCAAAAAATTAAGTCGTGTGTAATCAAATACTTTAGATGATCTTTATACTGGGTGAGTTTTTTAACTTGAGACATCCAAATTACTCGAAAAATACGCGATATCGCGAAAAATGTTTCAGACAAAAGTCACAAGTTTCTGAAGGGGTCATAAGATGGTGACCACGAGTTTGACCTAAGCCCCATTTTCAAGGTCAAACGAAGGTCACTTTTGATTTTTCAAATGATAATTCCTGATTTTCATTGCTCAGTCTGACGGGAAAAGAACGCATTTTTGAAAAAAGTGTTTCATGTAAAAGATTTGTAATTTTTCACGCAGATTACAAATCTGTTAAAAAAAACTAGGGGTTCCCATTAAAAAATCAAAAGTGACCTTCGTTTGACCTTGAAAATGGGGCTCAAGGTTGAACTCGTTGTCACCTTCTTAGGTCCCCTTCAGAACCTTGTGACTTTTGTCTGAAACATATTTCGCGATATCGCGTATTTTTTCTAGTAATTTGGATGTCTCAAGTTAAAAAACTCGCCCAATATAAAAATGACCTTCGGCTGACCTTGAAAATGGGTCTCAAGGTCAAACTCGTGGTCACCATCTTATGTTCCCTTCAGAACCTTGTGACTTTTGTCTGAAACATTTTTCGCGATATTTCGTACTTTTCGAGTAATTTTGATATCTTAAGTTTTATGGCGCCCTCTGACAGGAAAGCAACGCATTTGTGAAAAAAGTGTTTCATGTAAAAGAATTATAATTTTTCACGCAGATTACGAATCTGTCAAAAAATAGGGGTTCCCATTAAAAAATCAAAAGTGACCTTCGTTTGACCTTGAAAATGGGGCTCGAGGTCAAACACGTGGTCACCATATTATGTCCCCTTCAGAACCTTGTGACATTTGCCTGAAACATTTTTCGCGATATCGCGTATTTTTCGAGTAATTTGGATGTCTCATGTTAAAAAACTCACCCAGTAGATAGTAAGCAAATACAAACACCTAACACATTTTCATAGAAAACTTATACATTTATTAGTAAACTTATATGCACTAAATTAAGAGATTGAGAAAAAATGTTTTAAGCTATTTATATTTAAGAAACATAATTTAATATAAATAACAATATTATCATTCAATAGTTTTTCAAAACGTCCTATCCTCTGGAGATAAAATTAGTATTTTAAAATGTTTGTGTGGGTACAAATGATAGAACTTATTATTTTCAATACAAATCCCTTTATTCAGTACAGTTACAATTCACTATTTAATTCTTTCTCTCAGTACAATTCAATTTCTCAACCACTTATACTTTTCTTATCTTTTACTTAAACCACTTAATCACTTCTCCTAATTAACACTTCAAATTCCACTTTAGAACTGATTTGCATACCTTTGGGATGCTGGTATTTATACTCGAATGACATACTTCGAGAACAATCCTCGCCATCCAGCGTCCCATACAATTTCCAATTTGCTAGAAAATTCGATTCCACTCTCCAGTCGAGACTTTGTTATTCCAGTATCGAAATCTTCTGGTCTTCGAGTATCGACATTTTCTGCTAGATGTCGCTGCTCACATTTAAGTGGTTATCACAATGCTCCCTCCCTACAGTTGTTCGTCCCGAACAACTTCGTCATTCAGCATCCCGTTGAAATGACACATTCTATCCAAATGGACCACTTTCAATTTTCCTCGATCCCCACGCTGGATCCGGTAGACAACGTCATTAATGCGGGTTATCACCTTGTACGGACCTTCCCAGTCCTGTTGCAATTTTGGTGATTTGCCTTTCATACGGTGAGGATTATACAGCCAAACCAGATCTCCTTCGTTGAAACCGGAAGATTTCGCCTTGATATCGTACCTAGTTTTCATGCGGCTGCTTGCTAGCTTCATCTTTTCTCTGGTGTCTTCATGCAATTTACTAATCCTGCTGCGCAAGTGATTCACGTACTCGTTCACCTCTTTGGGCTCCGTCGGTGGGGATCCGAATTTTGCTTCACTTGGCAACCGAATTGTTTGACCAAATAAGATCTCGGATGGTGTGTGCCCTGTTGAGCTATGGACCGCGTTTCGGTAGGCCATTAAGAAGAGGGGTATGTGTCGATCCCAATCCCGCTGGCAGTTGCTGACAACCTTAGATAGATGCACGTTCAAGGTCCGATTGAATCGCTCGACCATTCCATCAGATTGAGGGTGTAGTGGCGTTGTCCTTGTCTTTCTTATTCCCAAATATTGGCATATTTCCTGGAAGACTTTTGATTCAAAGTTTCGCCCTTGATTAGAGTGCAGCTCCATTGGGACTCCAAATCTGCTCACCCAGTTGTTGACTATCTGTTCGGCAACGGTCTTAGCCTCTTGATTTGGGATGGCAAACAATTCCGGCCACTTACTGAAGTAATCCATGACTACGAGAGTATATCGGTTTCCATTAAAGGTTTCGGGAAACGGCCCAGCGATGTCGATGGCTATTCGTTCGAAAGGTGCTCCGACATTGTATTGTTGCATTTGTCCATGTGGCTTTACTTTTGGACCCTTGGTAGCCGCACATCTTATGCACTTTTTGCACCAATTCTCGATATTTTGTTTAGCGTTTAGCCAATAGAAACGTTCCCTTACCTTTTCCAACGTCTTGTTTATTCCCAAATGGCCTCCTGAGATTCCTTCATGTATTTCATGGATTACTTGGCTGACTCTGGACCGTGGCACAATTAGCTGCATACGAGATGTTGTCCCATCTGCACTTTCCCATTTTCTCTTCAGCAATCCATCTTGCACACAAAGCGAGTCCCACTGTGCCCAGTATGCCTTCAGAGTTTGGCTCCGATCTGATATCTGCTGCCAGCTTGGTCTTTCCTCGTGTTCTTTCCAGGTAAATATTGGTTCGATGTCATTGTCTGACTGCTGGGAGGATCGGGTTTGGTCTATACTCCAACCCTCTATTGGCTCAGTCCTGATCGTTTGGATAGTTGCCTGTTCTTTCGCTTCTTTACCACTGACTACTTCTGCTGGGAGGCTTTCATTGCATTGTTTTACCTGTGAGACTGGGATAATTACCCTGGAGTCGACTCCTGCTACAGACTTCTGCCCCGCGAAGAAAGCATTTCCTAACTGATGGCTTCTGGAAATTTGACCGGTTTCTTGGTAACCGTTTCTGCTGGTTTTTCTTTCTGTTTGCCTGTAACCCCAGTGCAGGCAGCCTTCTCGTCGTACTGGTTCTTCACAATGCCCTTGCAGATGTCCTACTTTATCGCAGTTCCAGCAGCGCATCCTTCGTCTCTCCCGCGGGATATTTCGTTGCATAGTAGTTGGTCTTGAGCAGGAGCATTCACCAGATACTATTTCCCTGACGAAATGCATTCCTTTGGAAGCCTGATTGGATGCTTCCATCGCCAGAGCGAAGGCAAGTGCTTCAGCAAGGGTTCTTTTCCCGGCCATCCTTACTGCTGATTGTAGCTTCAAATCTGCAATTCCCCCGATGAATGCGTCCTTTGCCATTTCGTCGATTATTTCTTGGCCTGCGGTGGGATATGACAAATGTGCCAGTCTACTCACGTCTGCTTGGAGCTGTTGCAGTGTTTCTCCTCGTTGCTGCATGCGGCCTTGCAATTGAACCTTGTAAACTTCCCGCATGTGGCTATCCCCAAACCGTTTCTCGATAGCCTGCACTAAAGCCATATAGTCTCTATTCTTTTCGATATCGATTGTTTGTAACAATTCTGCCGCAAGACCGCGTAAGGCCATTGCTAGGGCAAAGCACTTTTCCTCATTGTCCCAATCGTTTGCACAGGCAGTCATTTCAAACTGCTTCTTATAAGTAGACCATGAGGTCTGGCCATCGAATGAGGGAGGTTTCAACTCTTTTCTCCTTGGACCGCTTAAAGAACATTCTCGTAGTTTCTGTTGTCGCACTGTGTCGAGCTCTTTTGTTAGTTGCTGAACTTTGCTGTCCATTTCTTCGAATTTTTCGCCAAAATTCTTCTCTATTGTATCAAATTTGTCATCAACGTTCTTCTCTATTCTATCAAATTTGTCATCAACGTACTTCTCTATTCTTTCAAATTTGTCATCGATTTCTTCGAATTTTTGCTGGAGAGTGTTATTTTGTTCTTCCAGTTTTTGTTCTAGACTATTCTTTTGTTCGTCGAATTTTTGTCCAATGCTGCTCTTCTGCTCGTCTAGATTTTTCTTTTGTTCATCCAACTTTTGTTCGAGACTATTCTTTTGTTCATCCAGCTTTTGCTCGAGACTATTCTTTTGTTCTTCCAGATTATTCTTTTGTTCATCCAGCTTTTGCTCGAGACTATTCTTTTGTTCTTCCAGATTATTCTTTTGTTCATCCATTTTCTGTTGAAGACCGTCCAAATTTTTCTTCTGTTCGTCCATTTTTTGTTCGAGACTGTTCTTCTGTTCGTCCATTTTTAACAAGAGGAGTTGCAACATCGCAGACATGTCACTGCCGGTACTTGTCTGTTCATCCTCGTCAACATCAAAGGAATATGCATCAGGATCATGACCCTCGTTGTTCAAAGCCTCCTGAAGTCTGAGCACCAGGTCACTTTTTCCTCCACTGGCGCTGAGGCTTCTCTTGTTCAACTCGGATTTGAGTTGGACGAGGGTCAACTGCAATAGTTTTCGACCCATTCTAGCTTTTTCTAATAGTCAGAAAACACTTTATTTTTTTTTTTTTACACACAATAAGTCCTATCCCACTTCTGACACCAATGTAAAATATTTGTGTGGGTACAGATAATAAACTTATTCTTTTCAATACAAATCCCTTTATTCAGTACAGTTACAATTCACTATTTAATTCTTTCTCTCAGTACAATCCAATTTCTCAACCACTTATACTTTTCTTATCTTTTACTTAAACCACTTAATCACTTCTCCTAATTAACACTTCAAATTACACTTTAGAACTGATTTGCATACCTTGGGGATGCTGGTATTTATACTCGAATGACATACTTCGAGAACAATCCTCGCCATCTAGCGTCCCATACAATTTCCAATTTGCATAGAAGAAAATTCGATTCCACTCTCCAGTCGAGACTTTGTTATTCCAGTATCGAAATCTTCTGGTCATCGAGTATCGACATTTTCTGCTAGATGTCGCTGCTCACATTTAAGCTGTTATCACAATATATAAACAGATCCAACTAAATGTGCACGTATGTGTGTACTATGTAGATGTACATATGTAAATGCAAATATTGCCATAAAAAAATTTAATGAAAACAAAAGAATGCAAAAGAATTCAATAATGAATGCATTCTATTGATTGCATTCAATTGAATGGTAAGAAAATGAATGCAATCATTTCATCTCTAATTGAATGCTGATTGCATTCGCTCTCGTTGCATTCTTTTTTGAAGTCAATGAATGCAATCAGTATTTTGAATCCATTGAATGTTTTTTGATAATGCATTCAAAAATGAACCTTGAAAAATTGTTTTAAAAATTATAATTTTATTTTCGAGGCTAAGCTTTGACTTTGTATACACTAATGAATAAAGAACTCTAACAACTTTGGTGATCTTATCAATTGTTGTAGAGAATATGTTTTTGGAAGATGAGTTTTTTGTCTAGAATACTTATAACACCTAAATATTGTGATAACCACTCAAATGTGAGCAGCGACATCTAGATTCACAGAACAGAAAATGTCGATACTCGAAGACCAGAAGATTTCGATACTTGAATAACAAAGTCTCGACTGGAGAGTGAAATCGAGTTTTCTAGCAAATTGGAGATTGTATGGGACGCTGGATGGCGAGGATTGTTCTCGAAGTATGTCATTCGAGTATAAATACCAGCATCCCCAATGTATGCAAATCAGTTCTAAAGTGTAATTTTAAGTGTTAATTAGGAGAAGTGATTAAGTGGTTTAAGTAAAAGATAAGAAAAGTATAAGTGGTTGAGAAATTGAATTGTACTGAGAGAAAGAATTAAATAGTGAATTGTAACTGTACTGAATAAAGGGATTTGTATTGAAAATAATAAGTTCTATTATTTGTACCCACACAAACATTTTACAATATCTACAGTCTTCCGACCAATCAATGTCAACAGAACACATTAAAAAAAAAAACCGAAGAGGTTGCGTTTTATTACAATTTATTTTTATTTTCCATTTACTGAAATATACCTACTAATAGTTGTTAAGAGTTGCTTGCAGAGAGTTGTAGACGTTAATAAATAAAGCACCCGAAGGAAAAATGGCCGTGTCATCGGCAACCATACAATAGCTACATGAATATTTTCACCAAGACAGGGTAAATCTGAGCCATACAAATTAAGTAATGTGGGTCCAAGGACCGCGCCTTGAGGTACGCCATAATGGATTTGGTGAGTAAAGGATTTGTCGATTCCTATACTAACAACATATTTTCTCGAACGAAGAAAACTCTGAATAATTTTAATAAGCGATAAGGGTAGCATAAGTTTGAGAAGCTTATAACTCAAGGAATCGTGCCAAACCAAAGTCTTTTTCGATGTCTAAAAGAACTAGTCCCGTTGGCGATAAGTTTTCACATTACATTTGAAATGATTTTGTTTGACAGCTTAGCAAAAGATATCTGTCAAATATAGCAGAATAAAAATTAAAATAAATGAGTAAAACTTTCTTATAGTACGTTTATACCGACGCGAAATTCAGCATTTCGGACAAATTCAACATTTCAGACGAAATGTTCCATACAATTTCCAGCATTTCGAAATGTTGAATTTCAGTGAAATGCTGCATTTCGGCTCTGCACTTAGAAGGTTGTCAAATCGAACAAATATTTTTAATTTTTCTGCACGTCATTCAGCGCTTAAAAAGAAAATTTGAAAGAAGTCAGCTGTTCTAATATTTACAATCATTAACGACTATGTGCCTCACCTCAACCAAATGGACCAACAAAAATATAAGAAAAGGAGGAAGTGGGAAGACGCTGACGAGGAGTTTATTGTTGAACTCTGGGAAGAAAATATTGTTAGGCTCCGCGGGAACAAACAAAAAGGCATATACATAAAGAGATTTCCCTCTTGTTTAAAAATAAAGGGGTGGAGTTTTCACCAGAGGAAATTAAAATAAAAATTACGAATCTGTAGCTGACAGTAGCTGCTATATAAATATTTTGCGTTCAATGTAAACGGTGAAATGAAATTCCGAAATTTCATTTCGCAATGTTGAAGATGTCGCTCTTGTTTAAAAATAAAGGGGTGGAGTTTTCACCAGAGGAAATTAAAATAAAAATTACGAATCTGCAGCTGACAGTAGCTGTCATATAAATATTTTGCGTTCAATGTAAACGGTGAAATGAAATTCCGAAATTTCATTTCGAAATCTTCAATTTCGGGTCGATGTAAACGTACTGTTAGACCAACTGGTAAATAAATGGATGTTAACAAACTTGACAGCAAATTTGTCTGCAAAATTTGTTAATTCTGTTTGTTTTAGTTATAAAATATTATAAAACGTAATTTCGATCGCAACATTTTGGAAATTGCGCAGATTTGAGACAAATTGTGTTTGCGATAGTGTATGAGAAATTGCGCAGTTTTGCGTAATTTCGTCTAGAGAATTTTATTCCTGTTTGCTTGATTTGTTATTTACATGACGCTACAGCTCGGGGTGAATCTGGATCTCAATTAACAGACCAATAGCGTACATTTAATACTACTAATTTTGTAAAAACTGTGAAATCCGGAGGAGTGAGGATAAAATTCTTCATTAGGAAGAATATTTGCTAAGACGTAAGCGAATGGATTTTAGCCAGTTTTGAATAGAAACATGTCAACTGTCTGCTTATTGTTTTTTTGTTAACAGAATTTGAAAAATAAGTGGTCATGAAGTTAACAATTTTTTTATTTAACACGATGAAGATCAAGGCGAATATTATTATGTCTAGCTGCACCTGAATGATTTAAAATAAGTTTTTTTTTATCATTGTATTGCTCAGCTAAATGGGATTTTTAGACACCGGAAGGCGGAGAGCATTTGAGTTTTATTTGTGTGTTCTCCGATATAAATTTTCTTTAATAATTTCTAAACATACCTTTTCATCTAACATTTTAACTATGAATTTGATTTTCTATTCAAATCTGATTTTATTTATTTTTTGCAAAACAAAGTTAAACAGACCTGATAATTATTTTTAGTAAAAAACAAAAAAAAATAAGCTTTCACAAATTTGTTCTACAATAATTCTTGGACTAAAATCGGTAAAGTAGTTGGTGATCTCTGAGGACAATATCCGGAGAAGAAGTTCAAGAGGGTACACCCACTTTCCCAGATTTAGAATCGTAATTCCCAAGTTTTCACAAAAGTAATCGAATACCATGCTAATGATTTCCATATCAAGGGAATTGGTAAGTGATTTGATCGTTTAATATGTTCGCTGTTCTCCACTAAGTGAGTGAGTATTGCTTCTTTACGTAGTGCTAGCTTTGTTTTATATAATTATCCGACTGTGTTATTCCGAACGTCTTGTGTTTCCGAAACATGCTTATATTTAAAGACTTTATAACCTCACCATTGCTGCTTTTTGATTAATTTTAAACCATCATATTGCTGGCGTGGAGTAGTGGTTATATTCACCATCTTCTACTAAGTTGAAAATTCAGTCAACAAAATTCAGCAACAGCCAACAAAAGTCAGGAAAAAATTGTAAATCTCTTTCACTGTAAGCAAAAATTACAAACGCTTTGAGTGGGGGTGTCTAGTTCTTTTTAACATCTTGATATAATAGTTCTTGCATTCACCTCGAAAATCGAAAATGAAAATTTGGTGATATCTTTACGTTTTAAGATGTTTATAATAGGTCTGTTCCATGACTGCAAATTTGTACAAAAACTTGTTCTTGCGAGACAACATTTGTATAACCCTGCCAATTCTTACAAATTTCTTTGGGCAGCAATTGTGGAAAACATCATTAGTATTGATGCGAATAGTTCGCCTAATACATTAAAACTCATTAAATGCATATTAGGTACATAAATAAAATAGTAATAATGGCCAATCTAAAAATCTTCCTTCTATTTTAGAATATCTTTTTTGTTTTGTTTTTACTTGTTACTTTTGACGTTTCAAACACATTTTACAAAAATGAGTTCCCGAGAGATTTTGAGCTTAAAAGAGAATTTATTCCTACTCCTGTAACTTAAGCAAAAAGTTCTCTTTTACAAATTGTTACAAAAATCTCGCGGTAACATGGAACAGACCTAATGTTTTTAGACAGTTTTTTAAGAAAACGTCCGTGTGTGTGTGTTGTCTTATTAAAATAAAACATACACAAAATACAATTACGTTTTTCTTAAAAATAGAGGACTTGAAATTTTTGCAAAATTGGGTCAGAATCGTCTGAGTTATTTGAGGAATAACAACAATGTTAAAACTGTCAATTCAGCACTAACTACGGTTTCGTAAAAACAGGGAGTCTCAGATCTGTACAGTCAAATCTTTATCTGTGATAAGCTTCTTAAATTGTAATAGGGTATTAAATACCTATTAAAAACCATTGGAGAATATTACAAGTTTTTTTTCAGGAAGGTAGTCCTTGAATAATTCATATAATTCTGGACCGTTTTTTTTTCCAAATTTTTGTTGAACGTATGCTATGTTAATAGATTTCGATTGTTATTGCAAAAATTTCGAAAGGGTCCTCTGTTTCTAAGAAAAAATTAATTGTATTTTGTGTCTGTTTTTTTTTTTTGTTCAAAAGTCATTGTCCATTCTTTATAATTCTTCCCAGACTTTCTCAGCTGTCTCGTGTATCCTATGGTTCAAGTCATCCAATGTTGTTGTTTCTGATGAATAAAAAATGTTCTTCATCCGACCCCATGAATTAAAGTCCATTGGGATCAAGTCTGGAGACCTTGGTGGCCACAGAATAAGTCCATCCCACCCTATCCACTCTCCAATTGCATGGCCATAGTGTGTGGCTAGTCATCCTCCTGGTACACAGTGGCTCTGCTTTTTTGCTGGTAATTTGTTTCGCAAAAATTCCAGATAGAAATTAGAATTAAGCCTTGGAACAAGCCTATACCCAAATAGAAAGATTTTTAGGCTCAGTTATTTCGCTCCATGTGTGGCAATCCAACATTTAATGGGGAGACTATATTATTAGTGTATTTGGACTTGTTGTTGTATTCTAGGCAACTACTCATCTTACGTGATTTTAGGAGCCTGAAAAAAAAGAACGTCTTTCTGGTTCGACTGGTATTGAATCCCGAATCGCCTGATTTGGAAATCAATACACTACTACTGGAGCCACGACCACCCACGTAGTTGCGAACGCCTTGTGCTAACCCAGGGTGTGAATCTCTCAACGATCTCGGCGTTGTTCCTGTTGCCCTCAACCTGGAACATATTCTATTAAATGACCTGCCATTTAGAGCAATCAGAGTATCGTCTCAGATATTCCAATCTTCCTCGTTGACCGCTAGCAGGGCAGGAAACATAGAAATAAATCATATCTGTTAACTACTATAATTAATTTTATAGGGCTGTTGTAAAAGAATGCCCAAAACTTTATTGTTAAAAAAAAAACAAAATCTTGATCTTGAATAACATTTGACACTTAAATTTTAGGGCAACATTTGCTTTGAAACAGTTAAGGTACTCATAATTATGATTTCAACGATACCCCATTTGTCACCATACACGCATAAATTTGAAAGATATTATTTTCAATAGGAGACAAAAGAGTGCAGTAAAATGTGACATTTCATCACAATGAATTTTAATCCTTTATAAACAAATTTTCCCAGTTTTTTCCTTTTTATCATATAAATATATTTCGCACAAATTCTATTAGATGTTCCTCTATTTTCAACAACATATTTTTGTGAAAAATATTTAGAATCCTACTGCCGTTTTCAAAAAACGTAGAATGACTTAAAATGTACTCGTAATAAATTGTACTAATTTGCAATTCTAAGGCTTTGGTTTAAACCTCTGTAACTGTAGCGAATACTTTGTTAGCGAATTAATTTGAACATTCAAAACAATTTGGCCAAATGCAGTCGATTGCTCAAAAACAAAAATCTGGTTTAACACACAAGAGGTCTGTTCTTGTGAGATTTTTGCAACAAATTGTAAAAGAGAATTTCTTGCTTAAGTTTGAAGATTAGAGATGAACACTGTCTTAATCCCAAAATCTCGGACGATTTATAACATTATAAAAGAGAACGCGTTTGAGAGAGTAATTCCCACCCTGCCAATTCTTACAAATTTCTACACGAGATTTTTCTTTGGGCATGAATTGTAAGAAACGTCAAATTATTAAACTCTAAAAGAAATGAAAACAGAACTGAAAAGAAATTCGTAAATGTTGAAATTTATGTGAATTGCGACAATTTTTTGTAAATTAACTCAAAAGATGACTTGTACATGGGCAAAGAGGAGAAAAAAGAGTTTAATACAGTAGAACTCATTAAACGCATATACCTAACATCAATAAAATAGTAACAATAACCAATCTAAAAATCTTCCTCCTGTTTTACAATTTCGTTTTTGTTTTGTTTCAAGCACATTTTATAAAAATGAGTTTCCGCGAGATTTTGGGTTTAAGAGAGAATTTATTCCTACTTCTGCAACTTAAGCAAAAAACTCTCTTTTACAAATGGCTACAAAAATCTCGCGGAAACAGACCTATAATTGATTTGACATTATTCGCAATTCGTGTCCAAGAAAAAAAAAATTGGTGTAGTTTTCTACAATATTTGTCTGGGTGGGGAAAAAAAGTTATTTTTTACAATATTTTTCTCGAGGGAACAGTCACGTTACTGTGAATGGTCAGCGTTATCGCGCCATGATCACCGATTATTTTTGACCCGAATTGGAAGATATGGACTTGGATGACATGTGGTTTCAACAAGATGATGCCACAAGCCACACAGCATACGCTACAATCGATTTATTGAAGAGTAAGTATGGTGAGCGTGTTATCTCAAGAAATGGGCCAGTCGATTGGCCGCCTCGTTCGTGCGATTTAACGCCGCTTGACTATTTTCTGTGGGGCTACGTTAAGTCATTGGTTTATGCCAACACGCCGACGACGCTGAAAGAGCTCAGAGTCAACATTGAACGCCAAAATACGGCCATACAAATGTGTGGCCGAGTCGTTGAAAACTGGATCCCAAGAATCGACCGCTGCAAACGGGCACGCGGTGGTAATATGAACGAAGTCGAGTTTGAGTCGTTCATAGACCTCAGCGGAGATCAGACGCATTTCACATTTCGTGTTCGGCTTTACAAGTATGGAAAAATAATATAGTGTTAAACAACAAACTTTGAAGTGTTCGGTAGCCGAAGTGGTAGAGGCCCGGACAATAAATCTCGAGGTTGTGGGTTCGCTTCCCGGCCTCTGCGAAAGTTTTTTTCGTTTATTTATTTAATTCATTTGCAAAGACAATTTTAATAAAAAAGTGTTTGTTTTGTATTACAAATTCACGTGATGGATGATGGAGAGCGTTCCGCTCTTCCCATAACGGGAGATGCAAAAGGCAACAATAATGTTGCCGGTGCCGTGGCGAAAGCCATTAAAAGGAGGAGGAGTTTGAAATCCCCTCCTAAAAATAGAATAAATGCCGTTCTAACAGAGGATGATGAACATTATGAGGGGGCAATAACAACTTTGCTTCTCTAGCGGCATCCGAATCGGAAGATGAGGATGAAATGTTAAAAGACATTAGCAGCAGCATAGAAAGGCTGCAAGAAAAAATGCTTGCTGTCAAGCTAGAGCAAACTGCACGCAGGCAGAGGGAGAAATTAGAGGCAGAAAGCGCCCAACAAAAAAAGCCACACGAGCAGAAACAACAACTGCAGCAACAACAAAACCAGCAGCAGCAGAAACAACCACTGCAGCAGACAAAACAGCAGCAGCTGAAAAAACAGCAGAAGCAGCAACAACAACAGCAGCAACAGCAGCAGCAGCAGAAGCAGCAACAAGAACAACAGCAGCAGAAGAAGAAGAAGGAGAAGGTGCCTCCTATCAACACCTATAAACTAGAGGTAAATAAAACCAAGGACGTGTGTAAGTTGGTCATTGGTAACAATTTTAATATTAAGCGATTGGGGAACGATCGCCATGCCATCCACTGTAATACAGTCACTACGCGAAAGTGAAAGAGCTCCTAAAAGAAACGACGACGGAGCACTACTCATTCACACCGAAGTGTGAAAAGCGGCAATCGATTCTGCTGAAGGGGTTGGAACCGTCTTCTGATCCTGAGGAGATCCTGGCACTGCTCAAAGAGAAGGAGTGCGAAGGACTTAAGTTTGTGGGGGTAAAGCCATTTACCACAGCTAGAGCCAGGTGGGAGAAACGGAGTCTGCCGTTCTTCCTGCTGCAGCTCAGTCCCGAAAGTCATCTGGATAGTCTAAGGATGTCCTATGTCCTAGACTACCAGGTGATTCACTGGGAAAAATTAAAAAGGAGCGAAGGCGTTATACAATGCGTTCGCTGCCAGAGGTTCGGGCACGCCGCGTCGAACTGCCAAATGCAGCCTCCGCTCCGAGGAGTGTGCTCTGGGTAGGGTAGGGTAGGGTTGAAAGCTTTCAAAAAATTTGCAGCATTATCCGTAACTGTTGCAACAACGTTATTGCAATTCAGACCAACTTCCGTATATATTTGCAGAATCATATCGTTCACACGATCATATGTATGGGCTCTTACATGCCAATGCAATTGACTTTCTTTGGTATAATTCATCTAACCAATGACACGTATATCCAAAGAAACTGCGATGTTTCGTTGACCATATATCAGCAGTGGTGCAAAAATATTTATTACTTAATATAAGCTGCTTCATCCGACCAATCATTGCCAAAAGTGTTTCGTCTACAGTCTTTAATACTGTTGGTCTGCTCATAACTTTAAGTTCGGCATTCGCAAACCGAATTAGATTCCTGAATGAAGGGTCCTCCAC
The DNA here is from genome assembly GCA_949129095.1 of Volucella bombylans. NCBI lineage: Eukaryota > Metazoa > Arthropoda > Insecta > Diptera > Syrphidae > Volucella > Volucella bombylans. The sequence goes on from OX422143.1 coordinate 39,630,289, forward strand.
AATTGATATAGGGAGCATATTGTTCGCAATGAACCGAACAGTTAGGCTTTGAAACTGTTTCTGCCTGGATTTTAACGGACGAACCTAGAGACGGACAAACGAGTCAGCCATTGATGGTGATAATTTATATACAGGGTGATTCAGGACTCAACAGAAAGATTTCAGGGGTTGAAAGGACAAGGACAAGAAAAAATCGTATGGAAGCTGGGGCCTATCTCCCATGTTACAAAGTTATAGGAGATTTAAGTCTGTTCCCCTTAAAATCACTTTTGTATGTATTTTTACTTCTTAACCATATAACGGAATCACATATTTAAGGTACATATATTGAATACGAATTGTTTTGATAAAATAAAGGTCTTCAAATGGTTTTTTCCCTAAACTTTGAATTTTTGTTATGTTTTTAACTTTTCTTGTTTCACCTTGTCCTATCACCCCCTGCAATCTTTTTGCTAGGTCTTGAATCACCATGTATATACCTTATGTGGTCGACTTTACAAACTATGTATCAAATTTAATACACCCTTTGAATAATTCGGATAATTAATAACACAAGAGAACCAACCTGTTTAATGATTTTGAAAAATCTTCCTGCAAATAGCAAGTTATTATCGCAAATATCTTCGTCTGTCTTAGGCACCTTTAGCTCCGACAATAGTTCCACGGTTGTTATTGCACTGTTGGTTGGATTATCTACTTCTGCTACATCTGCTGGTCCAGGCTTCATCCTTTTTATGTTTGTTGATTCATCATCAAAATAAGAGTACGTCCTCTTGTTTTTTGAAGTAAGAACATTAACATTTACAAATGATTCTAAACTAGTGGACGGTTCACTGATACGAGTATCAACTGCCAATAGCATTGATGGGGTTGTTCCGAGTTTTATTCGCTTTTTCTCCGTTGTTTCTACTATATCCAAGGCTGGGTATGGTCTCTTCCAATTTCTTGACGTTTCTGGTGTGAAATTTGGATCAGCATCGTAATCATCTGATGAAAAATCTTCAGAATCCATTTTTTAACTTTTTTTTTTAAGTCAAAATATATTTAAAACTTTATTAGATATGATCAAACTATCACTCTCACTACAAGTGCGTTTACGGTTCCGATCAAATTTTGCACGTAGTCCAAAGCACTTGCTATAATGACCAAGAATTTTCTAATACTTTGACCCGTTAAGAATAAAGTATACGGCTGGGTCGCATATACTTGCACATATACTCGTACATGTGTTTGCCTGAATAGGTAAAACATATTTTATAACAAGAAAAGAAATAGCTTAAATTTTGATATACTACAATACACTATGTACATATGTATAATCAAATCAAAGAACTTCAGTGAAATATGTATGTATATCCATGATCTTAGCGGGCTGGTTCATAAGTAAAATTATACTATTTGTTTAGTAAAATCCCATAGTGCGTAATTTTGCAAAACATAATATATAAACTAATAAATATAGAAAGTAACAGTTAAATTACTCAGACTAACAAGTTCTTAGAAAATCTAATTAATCGAGAAGTGACAACCTGCTATCATGACAATGACTTGGACAGTTTTCACATATCCACTACGTGCCCTGTAGATAACACATGTGGGCGCAAGTAAGATAATGTATACTAACTGTTTAGTGTCTATGTTTAGTATCTATCATATCGGTTAATGCTTTCAATTGCATTGAAGAATAAGTAGGTACTGCTAGACTAACAGTGCTAGTAATACTGCTTAATTGAATTTTGAAGTCTAAATTAAATATACATATGTATTGATTTAAATTATTTTTGTTGTGTTTACGTTAGAACTTTATTATGTATTGCTTTTAGGCAAAGTTGTGGGTACATTTTTTTTTTTAATTTATGTAGTCGTTGTTCATTAGTCATTACTTTTATTTATTTATTCTTCTGGTAGGCGACAGTAAAAAACAAATTCAATATCTTGAATCACTTCAAAGACTTCAGATGACTTCAAAGATTTCAAAGACTTCAAAGACTTCACTGACTTCAAGTGAATGCAATGTTGGTGACTTCAAGGTGACTTCAGTGAATGGAGAACATTCAAAATGATTGCATTCATTTTGACTTCAAAATTATGAATGCAAGAAATGATTGCTAAATAATGACTTCAGAATGAATGGTGATTTATTTTTTTTAAACTGAAGTCATTATTGAAGTCTTTGAATTGAAACAAATCCACGTGAATTCTTAAGGGGACTTCAATGAATGCATTCCGCAATGATTGCATTCTTTTACAGCCCTGAAGTCTCCTTCCGAATATCAGTAAGGTTTTTGAAAAAGTAATCAATAGAGCTCTTACTAGGTGGGTTGAGGCCAAACATATAGTTCCGGATAATCAATTCGGTTTTAAGGCGGGACATGATATCTCACATGCCGCGTCTAAACTTGTGTCCGATATCCAATGGAATAAAGGCAAAAAGCAATGTACTGGTGCCTGACTTGTTGATTTGGAGAAGGCTTTCGACACCGTATGGTTAGAGGGTCTTTTCTATAAGCTGACTAGGCTGGGGATCAGTAAACCACTCTTGTGTATTCTTTATATAATGCTAACTAACAGACAGTTCATCGTGAGGAATGGTGATGCGACTTCTGTTGGAATATTTCAAATTAAAAATGGTCTTCAGCAAGGCGCGGTTAATTCGCCGATCCTATTTAACATTTATACAAGCGACTTGATATGCTCACTCCCCCATACTATTGCGTACGCAGACGATTTGATAGCGTACAGAACAGGTAAAAAAATCGAGGTCATTAATACTCTCTTACAGCGTGACTTCGATAAGATAAGACGATTTTGCGATGACTGGAAGTTGAAAATCAACTTTCAGAAGTCGGAAACCATTCTCTTTAGGACGCCATTGTCTGGAGCCTCTAGGGATACCAGAAAAAAATGGCGAAAGTTCTCTATCATTGGACAACACGGACAACCTCTTGCCTGTCGAAAGCCATTAAAAGGAGGAGGAGTTTGAAATCCCCTCCTAAAAATAGAATAAATGCCGTTCTAACAGAGGATGATGAACATTATGAGGGGGCAATAACAACTTTGCTTCTCTAGCGGCATCCGAATCGGAAGATGAGGATGAAATGTTAAAAGACATTAGCAGCAGCATAGAAAGGCTGCAAGAAAAAATGCTTGCTGTCAAGCTAGAGCAAACTGCACGCAGGCAGAGGGAGAAATTAGAGGCAGAAAGCGCCCAACAAAAAAAGCCACACGAGCAGAAACAACAACTGCAGCAACAACAAAACCAGCAGCAGCAGAAACAACCACTGCAGCAGACAAAACAGCAGCAGCTGAAAAAACAGCAGAAGCAGCAACAACAACAGCAGCAACAGCAGCAGCAGCAGAAGCAGCAACAAGAACAACAGCAGCAGAAGAAGAAGAAGGAGAAGGTGCCTCCTATCAACACCTATAAACTAGAGGTAAATAAAACCAAGGACGTGTGTAAGTTGGTCATTGGTAACAATTTTAATATTAAGCGATTGGGGAACGATCGCCATGCCATCCACTGTAATACAGTCACTACGCGAAAGTGAAAGAGCTCCTAAAAGAAACGACGACGGAGCACTACTCATTCACACCGAAGTGTGAAAAGCGGCAATCGATTCTGCTGAAGGGGTTGGAACCGTCTTCTGATCCTGAGGAGATCCTGGCACTGCTCAAAGAGAAGGAGTGCGAAGGACTTAAGTTTGTGGGGGTAAAGCCATTTACCACAGCTAGAGCCAGGTGGGAGAAACGGAGTCTGCCGTTCTTCCTGCTGCAGCTCAGTCCCGAAAGTCATCTGGATAGTCTAAGGATGTCCTATGTCCTAGACTACCAGGTGATTCACTGGGAAAAATTAAAAAGGAGCGAAGGCGTTATACAATGCGTTCGCTGCCAGAGGTTCGGGCACGCCGCGTCGAACTGCCAAATGCAGCCTCCGCTCCGAGGAGTGTGCTCTGGGTAGGGTAGGGTAGGGTTGAAAGCTTTCAAAAAATTTGCAGCATTATCCGTAACTGTTGCAACAACGTTATTGCAATTCAGACCAACTTCCGTATATATTTGCAGAATCATATCGTTCACACGATCATATGTATGGGCTCTTACATGCCAATGCAATTGACTTTCTTTGGTATAATTCATCTAACCAATGACACGTATATCCAAAGAAACTGCGATGTTTCGTTGACCATATATCAGCAGTGGTGCAAAAATATTTATTACTTAATATAAGCTGCTTCATCCGACCAATCATTGCCAAAAGTGTTTCGTCTACAGTCTTTAATACTGTTGGTCTGCTCATAACTTTAAGTTCGGCATTCGCAAACCGAATTAGATTCCTGAATGAAGGGTCCTCCACAATTGATATAGGGAGCATATTGTTCGCAATGAACCGAACAGTTAGGCTTTGAAACTGTTTCTGCCTGGATTTTAACGGACGAACCTAGAGACGGACAAACGAGTCAGCCATTGATGGTGATAATTTATATACAGGGTGATTCAGGACTCAACAGAAAGATTTCAGGGGTTGAAAGGACAAGGACAAGAAAAAATCGTATGGAAGCTGGGGCCTATCTCCCATGTTACAAAGTTATAGGAGATTTAAGTCTGTTCCCCTTAAAATCACTTTTGTATGTATTTTTACTTCTTAACCATATAACGGAATCACATATTTAAGGTACATATATTGAATACGAATTGTTTTGATAAAATAAAGGTCTTCAAATGGTTTTTTCCCTAAACTTTGAATTTTTGTTATGTTTTTAACTTTTCTTGTTTCACCTTGTCCTATCACCCCCTGCAATCTTTTTGCTAGGTCTTGAATCACCATGTATATACCTTATGTGGTCGACTTTACAAACTATGTATCAAATTTAATACACCCTTTGAATAATTCGGATAATTAATAACACAAGAGAACCAACCTGTTTAATGATTTTGAAAAATCTTCCTGCAAATAGCAAGTTATTATCGCAAATATCTTCGTCTGTCTTAGGCACCTTTAGCTCCGACAATAGTTCCACGGTTGTTATTGCACTGTTGGTTGGATTATCTACTTCTGCTACATCTGCTGGTCCAGGCTTCATCCTTTTTATGTTTGTTGATTCATCATCAAAATAAGAGTACGTCCTCTTGTTTTTTGAAGTAAGAACATTAACATTTACAAATGATTCTAAACTAGTGGACGGTTCACTGATACGAGTATCAACTGCCAATAGCATTGATGGGGTTGTTCCGAGTTTTATTCGCTTTTTCTCCGTTGTTTCTACTATATCCAAGGCTGGGTATGGTCTCTTCCAATTTCTTGACGTTTCTGGTGTGAAATTTGGATCAGCATCGTAATCATCTGATGAAAAATCTTCAGAATCCATTTTTTAACTTTTTTTTTTAAGTCAAAATATATTTAAAACTTTATTAGATATGATCAAACTATCACTCTCACTACAAGTGCGCTTACGGTTCCGATCAAATTTTGCACGTAGTCCAAAGCACTTGCTATAATGACCAAGAATTTTCTAATACTTTGACCCGTTAAGAATAAAGTATACGGCTGGGTCGCATATACTTGCACATATACTCGTACATGTGTTTGCCTGAATAGGTAAAACATATTTTATAACAAGAAAAGAAATAGCTTAAATTTTGATATACTACAATACACTATGTACATATGTATAATCAAATCAAAGAACTTCAGTGAAATATGTATGTATATCCATGATCTTAGCGGGCTGGTTCATAAGTAAAATTATACTATTTGTTTAGTAAAATCCCATAGTGCGTAATTTTGCAAAACATAATATATAAACTAATAAATATAGAAAGTAACAGTTAAATTACTCAGACTAACAAGTTCTTAGAAAATCTAATTAATCGAGAAGTGACAACCTGCTATCATGACAATGACTTGGACAGTTTTCACATATCCACTACGTGCCCTGTAGATAACACATGTGGGCGCAAGTAAGATAATGTATACTAACTGTTTAGTGTCTATGTTTAGTATCTATCATATCGGTTAATGCTTTCAATTGCATTGAAGAATAAGTAGGTACTGCTAGACTAACAGTGCTAGTAATACTGCTTAATTGAATTTTGAAGTCTAAATTAAATATACATATGTATTGATTTAAATTATTTTTGTTGTGTTTACGTTAGAACTTTATTATGTATTGCTTTTAGGCAAAGTTGTGGGTACATTTTTTTTTTAATTTATGTAGTCGTTGTTCATTAGTCATTACTTTTATTTATTTATTCTTCTGGTAGGCGACAGTAAAAAACAAATTCAATATCTTGAATCACTTCAAAGACTTCAGATGACTTCAAAGATTTCAAAGACTTCAAAGACTTCACTGACTTCAAGTGAATGCAATGTTGGTGACTTCAAGGTGACTTCAGTGAATGGAGAACATTCAAAATGATTGCATTCATTTTGACTTCAAAATTATGAATGCAAGAAATGATTGCTAAATAATGACTTCAGAATGAATGGTGATTTATTTTTTTTAAACTGAAGTCATTATTGAAGTCTTTGAATTGAAACAAATCCACGTGAATTCTTAAGGGGACTTCAATGAATGCATTCCGCAATGATTGCATTCTTTTACAGCCCTGAAGTCTCCTTCCGAATATCAGTAAGGTTTTTGAAAAAGTAATCAATAGAGCTCTTACTAGGTGGGTTGAGGCCAAACATATAGTTCCGGATAATCAATTCGGTTTTAAGGCGGGACATGATATCTCACATGCCGCGTCTAAACTTGTGTCCGATATCCAATGGAATAAAGGCAAAAAGCAATGTACTGGTGCCTGACTTGTTGATTTGGAGAAGGCTTTCGACACCGTATGGTTAGAGGGTCTTTTCTATAAGCTGACTAGGCTGGGGATCAGTAAACCACTCTTGTGTATTCTTTATATAATGCTAACTAACAGACAGTTCATCGTGAGGAATGGTGATGCGACTTCTGTTGGAATATTTCAAATTAAAAATGGTCTTCAGCAAGGCGCGGTTAATTCGCCGATCCTATTTAACATTTATACAAGCGACTTGATATGCTCACTCCCCCATACTATTGCGTACGCAGACGATTTGATAGCGTACAGAACAGGTAAAAAAATCGAGGTCATTAATACTCTCTTACAGCGTGACTTCGATAAGATAAGACGATTTTGCGATGACTGGAAGTTGAAAATCAACTTTCAGAAGTCGGAAACCATTCTCTTTAGGACGCCATTGTCTGGAGCCTCTAGGGATACCAGAAAAAAATGGCGAAAGTTCTCTATCATTGAACAACACGGACAACCTCTTGCCTGTCGAAATGTAGTCAGATATCTTGGAATCTGGCTAGATCAGTTTCTGTATTTTGGCAAAAATGTAGACGCTGCTCTGGCCAGAGCTAAAGGTGCTTTTGCCCTTACAAAGAGAGTGTTTTACAGCAGCCAACTCGATGCGAGGGTAAAGGTAATCTGCTACATGGCCCTTATCAGGCCCATGCTGGTATTTGGTTGTCCCGTGTGATTCAATGTACGAGCAAGCTTAATGGAAGAGATTCGGGTGTTTGAGAGGGCTTGCCTAAGGGCTTGTCTTCGCTTGTACAGAACACCAGAGTCGGAGTACAAGAAATTTTATCCTAATGAGGTCCTTTACAATAGGGCGAACCTAATACGAGTGGACAACTTCGTAATTAAGCTGACTCGAAGGCACATTGCAAGAGCAATGACCTCGACGAATAATCTGATATCTGGGGCTTACTACCCCAATTACCTTTACCACGACAGAGCATTCCTCTACCTAGATCAGATAGGGTTGATCCAGGATAGATCAGCGGTGCCGTTACTCTTCCATGTCGCTCGGACAGCTGGGGACAGGCGGCTCAACTACAACAGAGACGTCGCACACGGCAGTGTGGATCGCCTCAGGTTCAGTAGGGCGGTGGGGAATCGCGATAAGAGGGATGTCGTTCGGCAGCACCAGCATTTCTAGTGGTTGAATGATGGGGAAGATGTTTCGTCGTCGTTTCCGTCAATTACGGACCAGCGTCACTAATGAGGCAGAGCTGACCAATCCGTTTTCTCTGTGAATAGCGATGGCCAGCTTGCATAGGTTTAGGTTAGCGTTTAAGAAATATATACATATATTTGCATATACAAAGGCATATACTAATGTATGTATATAATTGTGTATAATGTCTATGTGTGTGTATGTGTGTATTGTGTATATAGGTTAAGTAGGCTAAGGTTTATTTTAAGTTAGATATTAAGTTTTTATAAAAAATAAAAAATTATGTCCGTATGCTAAGTTTTTCTTAACAAATATTTTTTCCTAGCCTTAAGTATTCAAAATAAATAGTTCTAAGTAAAATGTAAATAAAGTCAAAAGACATAGTTATAAGAATTTAGAGTAACTTAGAGCGCCTGTGTGGGGCCAGTAAGTTAGCATAAGATTGTTAAGTAATTGTAAGCTAGCATTTAAGCATTTTTTGTTAGAATGTAAGAGTTAGTGTTAAGACAATAAAATGCATTTAAAACTGAAAACTGAACGAAGTCGAGTTTCATTCATAAATGTTTTGATTGTACTTCAAGCCGATAATAAAGTTTTTGAAATATCTCAAATGGTTTGCGTTTTATTTAAAAAAAAAAGTTGTCAAGTCCTTATTGGAAAACCCTATACAACAACAATTCTAATTACACTAATAATTTAGTGTCATATTTTACTAAAAACTTCACACGGGCTCAAGCATTTTAAGTGTAATAATACCCACTTGAGTGGGTATAAGTTCTTTAAAAAAAAAAATATTCAAATGTTATGTTTTTCTTACAGTGTATTTTTAAGGTGGACAAATGATTGTAAGATCGTAGTAAAATTTTCCATCTATACCTTATGTATAAAAATCTGCAGTATAATACCACAGATAATAAAGTACTTTCGACCACAAATTCTCTAAACTGCCACTGAAGAACCACTAGTTTGCATTAAAATTATTGATAAAATTGCTTCAAAAATCCGGAACATCCCCACACGATCTGCCGCACAGTTAAACAATCAAAACAGGACTCTTAAAATGAAGAAGTTAAACCATTGGTAATGAAAGCACTTGATAAAAATGACGGTGAAAAATTGCTTACTTATTTCCAAACCGTTGAATTAAACTTTGAGCTTAACATGTGGTATCTGCATATTTTCACCAAGATATCACCATGTGATATTTACCCAGTTTATCCGACAGCTCAATTTGCGTTGAAGCTATCTGCATTGGTTCAATACGCTCGAATAAACACCATTTCAAACCGCATTGAAATTCTAAACACGTTCATTCCTGCTTATAAAACGCAACGCATTGAAAATTTGTAACCGCTTTGAAATATTATATAAACATTTTCAAATCGCATAGAAACATTTTATTCTCTCGCGCTCTCATCATTCTATCATAATCCCGCAGGTATTAGTTGTGTATTTAAAATGTGGCATTGCAAACGAAATATTTGGAAAGACAAAAAAATAAGAACAATGTATTCTTCTATTATCGGGCAAGTAATCAGTTGTGTATTTAAAATATGGGGCTGCAAACGAAATATTTGGATAGCCAAAGAAATAAAAAGAATGTGTTCTTCCATTATCGGGCAGGTAATCAGTTGTGTATTTAAAATGTGGGATTGCAAATGAAATATTTGGAAAGAGAAAGAAATAAGAATAATGTATCAGTGTAGTGTGAAGTGTCAGTTCAACCAGCTGTTTGTTAAACCTCTCTCAATTTTCTCTCTCTCATTGTGGATAATTTCATTTAAACAGCAGCATTTCTACGGGTATTGAACCAATGCGGATTGCTTCAATGCAAATTGAGCTGTCGGATAAACTGGGTACTTGAGATGGTGAGAACGACAAAAGCTGTGAATTTTTTTTGAGAATTAGTTTGTTTTTATTATGCATTATAAGGTTATATTGTACAAAATGAAAAAAATAATTCCAATTAAAATAACTGTATCACGTGCAATTTATTTTTATTTTTTAACAAGAAAATATCATCAAGACTGTTACTTTTTCCTGTAGTTGCACAGCAGTAAATATCAACCCCATGGTAGCCTTATGAGAGCTTTTCAAGAATGAACAAACTTATGACGGGCGGACAGAAGCCTTCTTTTTGTACTCCGGAGCGAAAAAGTGACACAAAAAGTGACTCATGGATTTTATGTCAAAATGTACTAACTCATATAAATATGTATATACTTCAAATAGTATTGTGTCATACTAGATTTCTGTTGTCGTGCAATCGGCTGTGTTTGGCCAATTTATTATTCTGAGTGTTCAATCTGATTCGCAAGAAAATACACATATTTAAAAAATAAAATTCAGAAGAAGTGTCATGTGTTCCATTGGAATCAAAATCGCCTAATTTCGGAGTATTGTACATAAAAAAAGAAGGCTTCTGCCCCCCCAATCTAAAACGCCATTATTGCACGATATACAAAAACACAACAGCGATGTGTCAATGTCATTAGGAACTGCCAATCAGAAAACATCAAAAGTATCTGATGCAAAACCAACCGCTGTACGTAAGCCAAGGGCGCGTGTACTAACGAAAAATAATTGAATAATACCCGTCTAGCAGAACAACAAACAAGTAGCGCTAAAAGACCTAAGTTATAACGTAGCAGAGCTAAAAAATAAGTTATTATTTGAAGCCTTTTTTAATTATTTTAAAGAATGTGATATTTTTAATCGATCTTCAAAAAATCGATTTTTTTTGCATATTTTCAAAGTTTAATAAGTTGAGAATAGACCGATACACTAAGCCATTTTAAAGTTAGAGCAAATAACAGGGAAGAGCGTACCTGCAACTGTGGGGATTATATCAAACTTTAAACACGTTTTTCTCGAAACTACTTTTTATCCGCCGGCCTAGATGAATAAAAAAAACTATTGGAGCGATTTGGCTGAAATTTTAACACAATATTCTACACATGAATGGTACTGTCCGGTACCAGAATTAGATTTTTTTATCCACTATAATTTTTTTTCTCGATTTTAAACCGAAAAAGACAGTCGATTTTTGAATATTTTTTTTACAAGGCCGCCATTTTGTTATTTTTCACTCAAATCTTTTAAATATTCTACGGGACAGAATAACAACCCTACTGAATAATAATCTTAATAACATAAACCAAATTGTTTTGAATTTAAAAATGTCAATCTTATGGACGGCCGTTCTGTATAGCTCGTCTCTATATATGCTGTCATACGCGACTTTAAAATCGATGAAAAGGTGGAGCTCATGGTTTTTTTTTTTCAAGATCTGCTCGTAGTGTGAATATTTGGTCGATGGTAGACCTCCCTTTCCTCCGAACATATTTTACTGATGAGCTGACCTATGCTCCTTACCAAGTCTTCGACTGCCGCTTTGAAGAGCTCGGCAGTCAGGCCGTCCTGTTAGATCTAAGCTTAGATATGGCTATCTTCACTTCATGCCTGACAGCGGTAATTGGTTCGCCATCGCCTTTATACAGTCTACAGAAACGCTTTTTCCAAATCTTTTTTGGACTAGATATGGAAAAACTGTGAAATTTGGAGGAGTAAGAATAAAATTCTTTCTGAGAAAAAATTTGTTAAAAACTAATGGCGTTTTCCATTGGCCGACAGAAGCCTTCTTTTTTCACTCCTTAGAGAAAAAAATAAAGTAAAACTGTTTTATTGGTACTCTTTTCACTTTTTCCGAAGCAACATTTAGATTTGTTTTGTTTATAAATAAAAAAATAAATTTTAATGAAGATTATTTAAGCCTAGTCATGTCTGAATGAGTTTAGATGTGTTCTTCCGATGATCTTTCTTTTTATTGTACATCTATGATATATAGTATGCTATTTGTAATTTTTTTTTTCTGTCGGAACAGAGCACTCAGATACACGACACGATAAAGTGCCTACCTACCAGCATCTACCACGTCAACGCCTAGTACTTTCAGCCTGATGCGAGCGTAAGCCGAATATTCACAGACGTAGTGCTCTACGATGCTGTCATCACTTTCACAGCAAGCGTCGTAGGATGTTGTATCACTTATGCCTAGCACATTTAAGTGCTTCACAAAAGCGTAGTGCCACGTCACGACGCCAGTAAGCAACCTGCAGTTTTTCCTGCTGTACCTCTGATTTCTTAGAGGCATCGGGAAGCATTCGCTTGGTTTAGTTGCAACCTTGGGAGTCATATCAAACTGCCAAGACCAAGAGAAGACTCAGTGAATTTAAGCTTCCGACTGCGTTCAGTGATATCTTGCAAAGCGCAGTTTGGCTGCGCTGCAGATGCAAATGCTTCGCCCCTCCAGCGGTACTTCTCAGTATATGTAGTTCGCTGCCATCAGGATTGTGTATATCTCCGCTTGGAAGACAGACTCAAGCTTTCCTAACGCGCAATTTAACGTTGTCGTCTTCTAAGAAGTTACCAGCGTCGCGTCCTATATCGCTTTCGGAGTCGTCTATGAAGACCCGACTGCAATCCTTTATTGCTACCCCCGTTCATTTCGAAGGAGGAACTCCATGAAATCTTCGACATAATCAGGGCTAAGAAGTCAGTGGGGACCGATGGTATTCCGAATATCGTGCTTCGATATCTTCCTCTAGAAGCTGTGGACATTTACACCACCCTGTTTAATAATGCAATAAATAATGCACATTATCCAGTGCATTGAAAAACGGCGGTGGTTGAACCTATCCCCAAAAAGGAAAAGGATATATCCAAACCGGCGAATCTCCGGTCGATATGTCTCCTTCTGAATATCAGTAAGGTTTTTGGAAAAGTAATCTTACTAGGTGGGTTGAGGACAAACATATAGTTCCGGATAATCAATTCGGTTTTAAGGCGGGACATGATATCTCACATGCCGCGTCTAAACTGGTGTCCGATATTCAATGAAAAAAGGCAAAAACCAATGTCCTGGTGCCTTCGATACCGTATGGTTAGAGGGTCTTTTCTATAGGCTAACTAGGCTAGGGATTAGTAAACCACTCTTGTACATTCTTTATAATATGCTAACCAACAGACACTTCATCGTGAAAAATGGTGATGCGACTTCTGTTGGAATATTTCAAATTAAAAATAGTCTTCAGCAAGACGCGGTCAATTCGACGATCCTATTCAACATTTATACAAGCGACTTGATTCTATTGCGTACGCAGACGATTTTATAGCGTACAGAACAGGTCCAAAAATCGAGGTCATTAATACTCTCTTGCAACATGACTTCGATAAGATAAGACGAATTTGCGATGAATGGAAGTTGAAAATCAACTTTCAGAAGTCTGAAACCATTCTCTTTAGGACGCCGTTGTCTGGAGCCTCAAGGGATACCAGAAAAAATTGGCGTAAATTCTCGATCACTGGACAACACGGGCAGTCTCTTGCCTGTCGAAATGTATTCAGATACCTTGGGATCTGGCTAGATCAGTTTCTGTATTTTGACATAAATGTAGATGCTGCTCTGGCCAGAGCTAAAGGCGCTTTGCCCTTACAAAGAGACTGTTTTATAGTAGTCAACTCGTTGCGAGGGTAAAGGTAATCTGCTACATGACCCTTGTCAGACCCATGCTGGTATTTAGTTGTCCCGTGTGGTTCAATGTACGAGCAATCTTAATTTTTTTTTATAATCAGCGCGCGCTCAAGGCGTTTGAGTACCCTTAAGGTGATTGTACACAACGCGGGCAAAGGAAATTTAGGGATGAAGAAAAGAGAGGTACCGATGTACATTGTTTTTAAATGTTTGCAAGTTATAACGACCGGGAAATACAGAGATCGGCAGGGTATTCCGATCTCAGTGTTGTATGGCTTAGGAATGAATCACGATATTTTAGAGTCCGAAAATGGGCTTAGGGGTACGCATTCATAGCGAGACGGGTGTTACGGTTGAAACTTTGACTGTGCGGAATGCTACTGGCGATTTCAGTGGAGCACTGGTGGTGGAAATAGCGATAAAACAAAGTGAGACACGAGACATTTCGTCGGTGTTCGAGGGTGTCCATTGATTGACTGATATTAGTATCATCAATAAGTTTTATCGCACGGTTTTGGATCCTATCTAGCAGGTGCAGAGATATTTTAGGAGCACCTGACCAGATGTTGGCGTTGTACTCCAATTTTGGGCGGATGAATGCCTGATATATTGAGGCCAGATCAGAGGGGGTAAAATCTTTCTTACATCGCTTCAGGAAACCTAGACATTTCGCAGCATTTCGATATCAAATATGTTTTCATTCCAACGTAAGTTGTCATTGACACACATACCGAGAATAGAAACTTTTTCGGTTTCGACGATGCAAGTGCCATTCATGCATAATGGCTGGGTGTTTAAATTTCGCTTTAGCGACAGTAGACAGCATTGTGTTGTGGCAGCATTAAATTCCACTCTGTTGATAGTTCCCCAATTGGTTATGCTGTTGATATCGGAATTTAATGAGCTTAGCTTACGCTGCCGTCCTGGTTCTACAGCCGAAGAGCTGGGCCGTGAGTCCGGGAACGAATATGAAAAGCAGAGAGTACTGTCATCAGCATATTGGAATATATTGGATTAGAAGTAGCAGTCAAGAGATCATTAATGAAAATTAAAAGCAATGTTGGAGACAGAACAGAGCCCTGGGGCACACCAGCATTTATTTTGTGAATATCAGACTTGAAACCGTCCAAAACAACTTGAATTGAATGTTCTAAAAGATAATTTCTAATCCATTGAAGAAGAGAGTCGTCGATCCCAAATGCACGTATTTTCGACAAAAGAGCCTGATGCCAAACTCTGTCAAATGCCTTAGAAATATCAAGTGCAACTATCTTGCTTTCGCCAGATTGATGTACGCTTTGGTTCCACTTTTCGGTATACCATCAAATCACCAGTGGAACTGTTGCTACGAAAACCGTACTGCCGGTCATTGAGAAGTTTCCCTGTTTCGAGATATTTCATGAGCTGACGATTTATCAGCGTTTCCATGACCTTGGAAAGAAGGGACGTAAATGCAATGGGTCTGTAGGAGGAGAGAGAAGATGATTCGCCTTTTTTAGGAACGGGCTGGACAAATGCTGTTGGGAAGAGCCCTAAAGAGTAGGATTGATGAAAAAGCTTTCGCAATGGTTTTGCCAGCGTGGAAGAACACCTCTTCAGAAGGAGGTGAGATATACCATCTGCACCAGCGGATTTATGTATATTAAGTACACTTGCTACTACAAGAGTGCGAAAGTAGATTCGTCCCATTGAAGATTCGACGCACTCAAATGTAGGCGGAGACAAAGCACAATCTGGGAGTGTTGAGCTGAGTTGTTGAGTGTTGGCCGTGTCCAAAGAGCCGACAGCTGGAATGTCATTGTAAGTGAGCGTTGGAATGGAGGATGAGGCGGAATTTCTAATGTTTTTGACGAACGACCAAAAATTTGTACTGCCTTTGGGACATTGCAGTAAATTTTGCCTCATTTTTTGCTCGTATTGGAATTTCACACGCTTAAGAAAGGCGTTACAGTCATTTCTGGCTCGTTTGAACTTTTTTCGGTTTTCCTCTGTCGGGTTGGTCTTGAAGGACCGAAAAAATATTTCTCTAGCCCTGACGGCCTCTTTACAGCTCGAGTCGTACCATGTCTTTTCTTTCGGTTTGATACTTTTTATCCGATGAGGAATAAAGGATCTCATTCCAAACAGAATGGTGTCTGTAATCATATCAGCAGCCGAACCCCGTCGTTATCGAGGAAACATAACGACCAGTTAAAATTCCTAAAGGAGTTCGTAAGTCCGCTCCAGTTGGCTTTCTCGTATTGCCATATGGTTCTTTTATGAATCTTTTCTCTAACTGTGTGGTTAGTATACGAGAAATTAGCTTATATAACACAGTGGTCCGACGAGCCTAGAGGGGTGAGCACATGAACGGTGTACTTGTCAGGGTGAGAAGTTAAAAACAAGTCCAGGGTGTTGGCGGTATGACAAACACAGAAAACACAAACACCGACGATACTAAGCAAGGCTGCGAAGTGTAAATTCTGACATGGAATGGAATTCGGGTGTTTGAGAGGGCTTGTATAGAACATCAGAGTCGGAATACAAAATTTTTTATCCTAATGAGGTCCTTTACAACAGGGCGAATCTAATACGAGTGGACAACTTCGTAATTAAGCTGACTCTAAAGCACATTGCAAGAGCAATGACTTTGACGAATAACCTGATATTTGGGCTTACTACCCCAATTACCTTTACCACGAGAGTGTGCGCTCTGACGGCTTCGTTCCATCGGAAGCATTCCTCTACCTTGATCAGATAGGGTTGATCCAGGATAGATCAGCGGTCCCGTTAATCTTCCATGTCGCTCGGACAGCTGGGGACAGGCGACTCAACTACAACAGAGACGCCGCTCACGGCAGTGTGGATCGTCTCATGTTCAGTAGGGCGGTGGGGAATCGCGATAAGAGGGATGTCGTTCAGCAGCACCAGCATTTCTGGTGGTTGAATGATGGAGAAGATGTTTCGTCGTCGTTTCCATTAATTACGGACCAACCTCACTAATGAGGCAGAGCTGACCAATCTGTTTTCTCTGTAATAACTATGGCCAGCTTACATAGGTTCAGGTTAGCATCTAAGATATATACATATATTAGTATATACCTTTGTATATACGTTTGTATATACTAATTTATGTATAAAATTATGCATAATGTCTATATGTGTGTATGTGTGTATTGTGTATGTAGGTACTTAGCCTACCTAAGTTTTATTTTAAGTTAGATATTAAGTTTTTATAAAAAAAAAATTATGTGCATATGCTAAGTTTTTTGTTAACAATTTTTTTTCTTAGCCTTAAGTATAGAAAATAAGTATTCCTAAATAAAATGTAATAAAGTCGAAAGACATATGGTAGATATAGGAATTTAGAGTAGCTTAGAGTGCCTGTGTTGGGTCAGTAAGTTAGTAGTATGTAGTCGTAGGAGTTAATGATTAAGAAAATAAAATGCATTTAAAACTAAAAAAAAACCTAAACTAGAAATAATTTATTGGCTCAGATTCTCGCCGAAACCAGTCTTGGGCACAGAAAAAATCGATTTCCTATGTTTTCCGTAACAGGAGTTCTGGCGTCATTACATGAGACGCATGTCCATAAGACCACAGTCATAAGACAGCAAGGACATCAAAGCTCCAGTGCGTTTTGTACCACCACTTCGTTTTAAACGGAAGATGGCTTTGAGACTGCAGCCCAAAATGTGAATATCAAGGGGTGAGAGATTCATAAATGCGTCTAGAGCGGAGCCAGATATGCTAAGAAAAGACCCTCGCAACTGAGACAGACCTTTATTTTGAATCTGGTAAAAGCAGCAATAACGTGTTTTCGTGAGAGCTTATTCTACCATACAACCGGCGCATAGGATATAATTGACCTTATCATGGCCGTGTAGATCCAGAAGATCTTTCTTGGTGAAAGGCCCCATGTTTTGCCAATAGTCACAACCTCTTACTTAAAGCCCAATTCTAGTGCACCAAGCGTCGATCACGTCTAGGGCTGCCTGGGATTTAGAGCAGACAGTCGCTAAACATGATCCAACAGACAGTATAGTTACATCATCAGAGTGTGCTTCTGCATAAACGTCAGAATTATTAAGCGCGTTGAGCAGTGAGTCGACCAACATGCACCATAGTATTGGAGACAGAACGCCGCCTTCCCGCAACCCTTGTTTAATTACGGAATCACATATTGGCCACAGTCAGCATCCGCAACCAAAGTCCTATTCACCAGCATTGCCTATATCCCCAAAACTTGTGATTCGTCTACGCCTTGTTGTCTTTGTAGATGCCTGTATGTGTTTGGGGAGCACTTTCATTTAATTTGTCTGCTTTTCAATACATTTTATCTTTAAACACTTTCTAAAAACATATGTGTATTTCAAATTTCAATTATTAATTTATTTTCTATTCAAGTCTCACTTATTTTTGGTAATAGCTTGATAATTTTCACAAATTTGCATGACTAAATTTTTTGCATAAAAGTTGACAGAAGAGGGGAAATGAATTGCTCTTTCATTTTACTTCTTCCTCGAAAAACTATGAAATACTCGTATATGAGTAGGTACGCGAACGGATTTTAGACTGTTTTTCGTGGACTTTCGTTAATTTTCGTAGTTTTGGACAGTACGCAAGCAAAGCTTTTGCTTTGAATTTCATTTGTCAGTTCATATTTGACAGTCGATTGTCTGTAACAATTTATTATGTAGCACGAAAATTTATACACACTAGGGGAAAAATGGGGTTTGGGCGACAACCTAAATATTGATAAAGTGAGACAGAGTGGTTGTGACCGTCTAGCCCTCCACTTCTCCTCGACACCAATCACAGTAAAGTGCAATTTCCTTAATTTTGCATACATAATTAAACAATTATTTAATTTTTTTTAAAAAGATATATTAACCGCCTTGTTGCAGCATTAAATAGTTTACAATTAGATGATGATCACTCTCTACGACTGTCATATGACAGTTTACCCAAATTAACAGGGAAACATAATCGGTCTGAAGAATAAAATACACCCTGTAGTACTTTGAGATATTCTATTACAATATTGTAGGTTCTTTGGCGAGCAGCATTTCGTGTTCAAAGTGCAAGGGAATTACTCTTTGTTAAAAATGAATTTAGCATTAACTTTATACTAGAGGTAACCCATACCCTGTACATTGTTTTGTGCAACCACAATTCTACGGCCTACCGTCGAAAATAGCTACAACAA
This sequence comes from Volucella bombylans, assembly GCA_949129095.1. Classification (NCBI taxonomy): domain Eukaryota; kingdom Metazoa; phylum Arthropoda; class Insecta; order Diptera; family Syrphidae; genus Volucella; species Volucella bombylans. The sequence goes on from OX422143.1 coordinate 39,649,000, forward strand.
GATCTCTCTTAATTCACGCACAAGAGCATCAACGACGTCTGGGTAAATGGTAAATTTACCTGGCTTCACAATTGGGAGTTATCTTCCACACCCGTACACATACGTTTACAGGTAAACTCCACTTCTCAATATTCAGCTCAGCAGCATTAGATATTTAGCTCTCTCAAAATAAGATATTCAAACAACCTGTTTTCATGCATCATTGAGATGGACAGCGCCGCTAACCTGTGAATCTCTTTTTGATCAAGGCTAATCATTTCAGTTTTCTGTGGTACATAGCGCGAGTTACAACTGCAAACAGAAATCGTTCATTCCTCGTGGTGCCGCGTTCCATCTACATCAATTCCAAATATATTTAAGTGAAGGGCGAAGAAAACTAGCTAAATAACTCAGGAAAATATTAGACATTCTTTTGAGAATTCGTAAAAAAAAATTAATATTCCTTCGATGGACTATGTTTTTTCAAATTTAGTGCGGTTTTTCGGTCGAAAAATGCAGTAAAAATGTAAAGAAAAATTTTCTTCACCACCATCATCAGCACCATTATGGTAATTGGCCACCATCTCTCTCAGCTCAACTTTTGCACATTGGAATTTTCACCACAGTTTAGTGTTGTTTTTGTGATCTTCTTGGTGTAAGGTTATTAGCTTGTTTTTTTCCTTCCCTTATATATATGATGAAAATTAAATTATTCTTTTTCGGTCACTCGTATAATGATAGTTTCATATTAACTTCGGATGTGATTTTGAAAAGAAAATTTGTGATCACAAGGCTACATAGCCTACCACAAGGAGAAAGGGTCTTAGTATACTCGTAGTATATATTCCTTTTGGAGTATATTGCTTCGTTTGTAGTGGTGAAGAGGTAGAAAACTTGTGTTTTTTTTATTATTTTCGATTTATTTTCACCTCGTGTTATTGTCGGTATTATGGGTGTTTTTATATATATATGTGAATGCATATGAAAATATACGAAAATATACATGTATTCATGTGTTAGTGTTGAATGCATTTATGCAAAAAGAAGTGGAAAGAGTGCATTCTTCTCTGGAATGTGATGAAAGAAAATTGCGATTGAATATTTTCTATTTATGATAAATTAACCCAGTTAAGGTTGGCACTACTGAAAAAAAACGAGGATTAACTTGAGAATGAAGATGAATTGGTAAAAACAGCTTGAGACTAAGGACATATTTACATATCTTTACAAGGAATAACTTTTCCATTATAATTGGATATTTGAAAACTTTGAAATTCGCTTACTTGAATGGTGAGTTATTTTTATTATATCACATTTTCTTTTACTCAAACAATCATTAAGTTTAGAACACGACAGGTCAAAATTGTGATCATATTTGTAAGTTACTTCCGACTAGATTTGGAAATCATCCAACAAGAACTTGTTACGTTTACTCTGTTCGGATTCTAGTTTTGCTTTTAAAAAACAACGCCATTATTACTATTTTATCTAAGTTATTTATCTAAGTTATCTACCTAAACTTAGACCTTAATTAATTTTTTTTTGTGCGCGTTCGCATAACAACTCTTTTGTTTTTCCTCCGAATGAGTGGGTGAGTGCTCATGAAATATGCTCTTTTGTATAGACAGGTTACACTGACCTACTTTATATGAACGGCTCTACACTAAAATGTTCCATATTACATTGCCAACTACTTATAAATATACACAAAAAGGAATACATATAGAAAACTATTTAAAGTTTGCATTTTGCACTGACTGCAATAACTAAATTTAGAAATACTAAAAATATCAATCTGACATCTAAGTACATATGAGAGTTATATGTATAGTAGTCGTGATATAATTCAATGTCTTTTAAGGGCGATATTTTTATCACCAACGTTAAATTTAAAGTTTAAACTATTTATTTTTAATTATCTCAAAAGCCTGTATAAGGACGCTTTGGGAACGATCGATAATCTTTTAATTCAATTTTTAAATTTTGGTGCGGGCTGAGGCGCCTATTTATTTAGCTTAATGCTAGCTTAATCTAACTTAAAAACTTACAAGAAAACTTAAGAGCTAGGAACCAAGGAAATGTTGGAGGAGATTTAGATTGAGACGAGGAGTGCTCAACTCAAGTTTGAGTTGACATTCCAGAACTTACGGGAGATTGGTTCATTGGAACCATAAGATGTGCGATGGGTTAAAATATAGAAGAGAGGAGGTTATCGTAAATTACGAGGGTTAGCGTTGAAGGAAATAGATTTATAAAGGGAGGCACAGCCAGAGAGCAGTCGATGAATGAAGAGAATATAAGCTACGTCTGTGCGTTTTTCGAGGGTAATCGAGAGTAGTGGGATGGTAGTAGGAGGGTAGTCCTCGAAGAGCAAATCGAAGGAAACTGCATTGTATGTTCTCGATTCGTGATATATAAGCCCACTAAAAGGGAGACCTCAATGATGATGGCGGTGTTGTGCGAGTATCCTAGTCTTTGAGTGATTTCGTCCTTGATTATAGATACTGCTTTTCATTACAGAGCGCAACGCATCTCCTTGCCGAAATCCGATACACGTTTGAAACGAGTTCGAAGAGTTTTAACCAATTTTCACATTACACTACGTGTTACTCCAGCATTACGCAATATATATAGATCAGTTTTCCCCAGTTTTCATATAAATTTTGTGTTTGTTAAGAACAGCCAGTGCATGAAGTACTTATAACTAGTTAGTTTATGACCACCATATTAAATATGTATTAAACAGTGATGCTCCATAGCTCTTGTCAAACAGGAGATTACCTTTTTTTCGTAGAAGATAAGAGAAAATAAGATTAAGCTGATATTCAAGACATTGGCCGTGGTTTTACCAATCTATAATTGGTTGACAATTTGGCACATATACTCTATAAAAAGCATGTAACCTTTGGATAACTTAGTCCGTTGCTCTTTGTCCTATAATCCTTATTAGCCTAGTGCTTGCTCAGTAGTTTTTAGAGGAGTTACTTAAAAGCATTTGTATACTCGACAAGGTCCCACATTTTTTTTAAAATAAAATCTGGACTCCGGACTTGACTTGACTTATGTAGCTTGAATATTTCGTGCTCTTTCATTCTTTTAATAACGGTCTATTAGAAGCCTCACAAACACTTTCCTGTAGTTGTTTTTTGTAATAATGGCTGCTAGCAGTTTTTAATTCGTAAAGATAGTAGAGAAGGATGGCATTATTCTATCACAGTTATGCACACGAAATTGGCTGAGGTTCCCTTCCACTCATGGAAGATGAGACCGTCCTCTATTGCGTCGGTCCTCTGGGTTTGAGTCGAAAACTTTCCGGGTCGAGACGCTGATGACGCTCAAAGTGACTTAAGCTCCGTTATCTGAGCTCTTTTGAAGAAGTCGGCATCGCTGTATAAGCCCGTGTAGTTCGCTGTTGAAATCTCTCCATTATTCTCTATTTATGCAAACGGGTCCCAAGATTAACCGAAGAAATTTTCTCTCAAAGTGCCCGAGAGCATTTTTATCCATTTTGTTTAGAGTCCAGACTTTTGCGTCGTAAAGCACAACTGTGATGATCAGTCCCTTGTATATAATTTTTTGGTTACTTGAAAAGGGGCTTTACTACTCAATTGAACCAAAGAAGCAGTGATCAGCAAGAGTGATCCTTCGTATGATTTCTGCATAGACGTAATAGAGGTATTACTCAGTTCATCTCAGATGGGACTCACCTGTCCTTGGTAAACCGAGAGATTAGGCTCTGTGGGAGCTAAAACCAAGTTCTACCCCTTCGGAATGGAGTAAATGTACTAGTTAGAATAACTTTACAATAACAAATTACAATTTTAAAATTAATACAAATGGTAAAAATAAAGAAATATAAAAATATAAAAGCATAGCTTAAAACTAAATTAATTTATACACAATATAAAAGGCATTAATAATTATTTTTTACAAATTGAACTAACTTATTTTTAAACACAACAAATCTTGATTCAGATTTAATTTTACTTGCAAGACTGTTAAAAAAGTTTAATCCCCTGTACATAATGGAATATTGGGCTGTTACATCTATTGGGCCTCATGTTGTTGACATTCCTTAAATTGTATGGTTGAATACGTTTTATTTTTAATTTTAAGTATAAAGTCATTGCACTGACAATTAATTGCTGTTCTATTGTTATTCACTGTAGAACATCTAGCATTATTTTAACCGGAGTATAAATATTGCATTTTAGAATTACGCATAGATTTATTCTGCAGAAGCCGATCTTTTATTCCCTGCCTAAACGCATATTGAAGGGTCGCGCAGTAGTTACAATGTGGTAAAATAATGGTATTGTATTTTAAAATCTTGTAACATAAATATTATTTATTCATTTAAGTTCTAATTCCAACCATAAAATAAACTGATAAACAAGTTGAATAAAAATCTGGCCAATGAATGTCTTGCCGTTTCGAAAAGAAAATGTCATAAAAAAAAATATAATGAAAAACATAAACGTTTATTTAGTTGGATTGATATTTAGTTGGAAAACACTTGTTTGCTATAACAGCATAAAATCTTCGGGCCATACTCTCTACTATTCTCCCTATTTTTTTAATTTTTTGGAAGAGGTCTGCCGCGTTTTTTGATTTTTATTTTTACCCCCACAAGCCATTCTTTTACCACTTGTGCGATGTGCTTAGGGTCGTTATTGTGCTGGAAAATGTACGTAACGGGCATTTGAAGCTGTAGGGCTCCATCGTATCTCTTAGTATGTTCTTGTACATGAATCTGTACATATTGTCTTGGATACGAACCATACCAAGAGAATGCTTTCCAACAGCTGCTTAACCGTTTTAATTTTTTTCCTGAGCTTAAGTTCCTTTTTGGGAGGTCGTCTTACGTACACTTTCCGGTCCGATCCGATCAAATTACATTTGAATTCGTGACTCCACAGATTTTTTTTCTAAAATTCAATGGGTTTGTTGGCGTTCAATTTCGCGAAGTTTAACCGTCTTTTAAGGTTGACTGCTGACACATGCGGCTTTTTTTCGTGCAATGCACCCACGAGGACCATTTTCGAGCAGTGTTCGCCATATGATTCTAGCTGATTTGAGGACCGATGACTTTCTGCAGAAGCCAAGAAGGGATCACCTTTTGAATCTCAAGTAAGAAGCCTGTCCCCCTTACTCTTGTTTTCGTCCCAATTTTTTTCTCGCGGGATTTTCATAACAACCTGTCCTCCATGTAGATACGGATCTAAAAGCCATCTTCTTGCAGCAGCCAAATTTTCTTCCGATTGCTACCATGGATTCTTTTCCATCCCTCCAGGCTTCTATTAGAAGTTTCCGCAATTCTGGAATGCATGACCTTTTTCACCCGTTTTCCTTTCTATTATTAATTATATGATATTACTAATTATATAAAATACTTAAAAAGTAAGCTTACGTCAATTATTTGCAAAGAAAGGAATATTTTGAACATCGTTTCTAATTCTTTGTCCACACGAAATTCTTCACGTCCATCAATTATCACAATAATCAATGATGTGGTTACTACGTAACCCATTATGCACATCTATGCATATAGAGCTGATAAGCGGTAAACAAAAAAACACTACTCAGCCATTGCAGTGATCTCCAAAGAAGCATGAGACTTGCCGATCATGTATTTTTGCTATCGTTTCTAATTCTCTGACTACCAATCAACATGCTCCTTAAAGTTCAAATTACAGTCTAACACCACACCCAAGTGTTTAATACTTCTCACACACTCAATAATCTCTCCATCCGTTCTTACATTCATAACCGAAGGATCAACAATTTTAAATTGCATACATTTTGTCTTTTTTACATTCAATTTCAACTTGTTCATTTTAAGACTCTCACTTACATTTTCCTAGTCCGCATTCAGCTTCTCATAAATACTCTCAACATTCTTACCACTTGCGTAAATCAAAGTATCATCAGCAAACAAAATTATCTTAATAAATTGAACACAGTATTTAATGTCGTTAATGTACAGAAGAAATAGAATAACTCCCAATACCGAACCTAGTGGCACACCTAGTTTTATATTCAATGAAGTCGACAACGCCCCATTCACTTTTGTTCTTTGAGACCTACCCAATAAGTATTACCCCTTCCAAGTTCGGCACCTTTCACATCATACATTTCTAGTTTTTGTATCAAAATACTCCGATTAATTGTTTCAAATGCACTTTTTAACTCCAAAAACACCGCGGTCACTGAATTTCCAGAACCAATTTCTTTCTTCCACTCTTGTGAGTGGAACCAATTTAAATCTGTCTCATATGAATGTTTTCCTGTAAATCTGGACTGTTCCTTGATTATTAATCCATTTTCTTCAATATAATGTTGAAACTGGCTTGCCTCGAGTCGCTCCAGTATCTTTTCAAATAGTGGCAACGTATTCACTGGGCGAATTTCCTCACAGTTGATTGTGTTGCATACTTTCTCTACCGGTATAATAACTGATTATTTCCAATTATAAGGAAATAATCCAGATTATAGTGATTAGTTAAATATTTTCATTAAAATAGGGCCTATTAATTCTATTGAATTTAAAATCATGTTCTTAGTAATTGCGTTAAGATATTTTTTATTGTTGCACTTTTTAATTATATCAAATAATGATCTTTCATTACAATATTATAATTTAAAAATACTATTCACAGTAATATTTGGAGAAATGTATTCTATAATTCATTTCAGATATACTGGCTATAAAGTATGAATTTAGCCGGTTTGCTATTTGCACGTATAATATATCAAAGCTACACCTAACAAGTCTTTATTTTTATAGTTTTTTAATACTAAACATTTAGCTTAGACCAAATCCTTTTTTATCTTTATCACATTCTCGAATTCGTGAAACTATATACATAGTTATTTTTTGCATTGATTACTTTATTTTTATAAATGTTTCGAATATATCTATACCTAGTACAATTTGTTTCGAATTATCATAAATTGCCATTCTAAACGCCATAACTTTTTTTGTTTAATTCGTAGTAAATCCGATGAAAACCAAGCACATTCAACGAGTTTATTGATTATATTTGAATTTTTTCATTTTCGCACAACATTTTTTAATTTTCTCATCGAATAATGTTATAAATTCATTAAAATTGTCTACATAGTACAAGTTTGTATTTATTAAATTGATACGAAACTGATCTTTTGAGTATTTTAACATTTTAAATCTCTTAGTGTCCTTTATGTGATTTTTACACTTAATTTCGACTTTTATCGTTTCATGGTCCTTTATTTTATCTAATCCTAATATACCGTTGTACAAAATAGCTCACGCATATCTGCTTTCACTGTTAAATAGTCAATTAGTGTCCGATCCGAACCGATGATTCTGGTATATTTATCAATTATTTGAACAAGCCCTTGATCAGTTATAGTGCTACTTATTTTTCTTTTATTACTGTCGTTTACTATGAGATCAGTATTAAAATCTCATAATAACTAAACGTTCCTCATTATCCAAATGTTCAAAAAATCACCTTGCAGAAAAGTTTATAGAAATCATTCACCGGCGATCTATACACTACAATAAAAGACCACATTTGAACATTAATCCAAACGTAGACTTTAAATACCAATGGAAATTAATCAATTTTTGTTAAAACCTTTATTTCATGTTGTATCCCCCACTTTCTATATATTATAACGCCACCCGTGTGTCTTGAGTTTGAAGTACAATTTATGCCATAGTAATTGTTAATTTCAAGCCCAGATGGATCTCAGAGAGTAATAATAGTTCAGGATCATATCGTTGTAACAATAATTCGAACTCACAATAATTCGTAAATTTACATTCACTCGCCATATGCATTCCAACACACTTAAAACATACTTTACATTCGCTCTTGCAATCCTTACTTACATGATTGGAGCCCAGACATTTATAATACCTTTTCACATAAATTGCTTCCGTTTTTTCATTAAAATTATTCACATCCAAACCAATACCTGCACTGTAAGACTCTGACTTCTTATTTTTATTTTTCCGCATAGCCTTAAATTCTATGTCCGCATCTTTCAACATTTCGTTTTGATTCTTTATACAATTTATCAATTTACTTTCATTCAATATATCTCCAAAAAAAATTATTTTAATTCTGGGCTTTCTCATTTCTAGCACGTTCACGTTATAATCCTTTCCAAGCTTTTCCTTTATACTATCCTTTAGCATTTCCAATGACTTTTCAGTTTCGCACAATACTCATACCGCGCAGCTGTTAAATTTTTTTATACCTGAAATGCAGAGATCGACACTTGATTTTAATTCTGATTTTGTCTTATCTGCACCTTGATTATTTGTGGGCTCTACTACAACTTTCGCATTTCTTTTTAGCTCATTTGCATACTCGTATGTGTTCTTCTCACTATATGGATAGCTTTCCTAATTTATTTTCTTTTTAGTCAAAACATTTTTCATTTTGAAAAGTTTTTTCGAAATTTCCTTTTTTTTAATTCATTAACATTATCCTCAATATGTCACAATGAAACTATAATAGTTTCTTACTACACTTTTAACATAATATTACTAGAAAGCCTTTTTTCTACAGTGCCGAAATATCATAGTCAGAAAGTTTAATACATTTTGGATGAAAATACTAACACAGCCACCTTAACAAAGTACTGTCTCACCACCACGGTTACGCTTTTTACAGGAACCGCACTTCAAATCCATCTTTCTTTCTCTTTCGCTCCTATAGCAACTTGAACCATAAACTAACATAAAGTAACCGGATTCAAATAAAAATGAGAAATTTAAAATCACTTTTTTGTTATTTCAATCGACCTCAAATAAAAACAAATATTCAATACTTCCTAAAGAATGCTACATACATATACGAGTATTCAACTTACTACAGTGTATCTGTTTGGGAAAATTGTGTCAAAACTCTAGATGACATTTTTTTTTTCACCACCACTGATTTATACTTCTATTCTATATGGTTTGTCGTACTTGTCGGATTTAATATAGCGGAACCGAGGTAGATAAGGTCTTTTACAATTTCAAAGTTGTAGGTAGCTGCCTATCGTGATGTCTTGTCCTAAGCGTCCCTCTTTGGTGACAACATGTATTTTGTTTTTCATTCATTGACCAATAAACACATTTCCGCTTCTGCTTCAATAGTCGCGAATGCTCTTAAGTCCATTTTTAACATTGAAGGTCACGGTTTTGTTGTTACCAACCTTGACGGAGCAGCGTGAATTCTCCATCGTTATCCTGAATAGGCAGGGATGCCAAAACTAGATATGGGTATGTACAGTTCGTCGCCATAGGGGATGTGATTGAATTTGGAACTCTTGTGAATGTGAATATTTGATCTATGATAAGGTCCGGTCTTAGGCGTTCACTGGGCTTTAATCCCAAACTTCACGCATTGGTTGTATTTGTACATAAACATGGTATTACTCATCATATTACCCAACAGTAATATGGCCCAATTCGTTGCCGAAATTTTATAGAGGCCTTAAAATATTGTACTTATCACTTCTTGGGAACACTCTTTATTATGGCGAAGTCGGCCTCTATTCCCTTGGATCTGTGTAATATAAAACTAGGAAGAATAGGTTATATTAGTCCCACGAACTCTATATATCTTGGATAGCTTACCGCAATAGCGGTATTAAAACAGGCGAGCATAGATGACGTACCCGACGACGTAGAGTAATTTTTCCTTGCGTCGTGTTAGCGGCGATATAAATATTGCCGTGATTATGTCTCTAATCTACCCACTAATCCTTTACATCGATGTGGAAAAAAGCTTTTTCTTACCATATATTTTTGAACCATTTTAACAATCATCAATCTCGTTTAGTTGAGTCATATTTGAAGGGGCCTTATCGGAATTATTTTGTTAAGGACTCACATAGGTGTTCTAAGACGCAGTGTCTTATCAAGTCTGATACCAAGATATCTACCTACGTTTCTCTATGGCAATCTGAACAACATAATGATGGCTAGTTTTCGTTAGCTTCTGATATTCGTGTCTCAGAAAGCTCATACAAACAAAAATGTTTTCAACTTTTGGAAATCGCTTTTCAATTAATTTTTTTCCTTAATTAGCATTATCTTTTTCCCTTTATAAGTAGTAGATAGCAGGTAGCTATATTAGGTAGCATTGAGGATTTTTTGTTTTTAAGCGACTTAGAGAGGGATAGGTCATTTATAAAAAGACATGCATTCAGTAAAATGCGGATCAATCGAAGCTATTATCTTTGCCAGGAGTTGAACAATATTGTTTTCCAATTTTATATTACTTATTCTCAGAATAAATAAAGACTGTGTAGAAATCATACGTTTATTACTCAGAAAAACAACTTTGTTATGAACCCAATCGATTCCATGTCCAGGTCTGTAAATTCATCTTACGCAAAGATCCATCCTCACTCCATAAAACTCGCATATTTTTGCTATCGACACACAAGCCAAACCCCGTAATTACTATGATTACAAGGGCACAATAATTGGTATATGTAAGTTCGTCAGCCTTAAGATGAAATTTGTTGATTCAGCTCTTTAATTTTTCCGATATCAGCTAATTACTGGATATACTCGTATATCAGACTGTGAAAACCATGCTCATTAATCACCTCTATTCTAAAGAAAAGGCTGTAAAGTAAACAAATACTTTAAGATTTTTATTCTTGGCCTGCTTTTAGTTACTTCAGATATTCATAAAACTGTTTCGAATAAAATATAAACAGTCGGAAAGCCATTGAGATTCTATGGCGTATCTGTTGGTTTGCTTTGGCAAATCATGTGAAAATATGTAGGTATGTGTATACGTGAAATTCAACTGGTAGAACCAACTCCTTTTTATGTCCGATTTATTTTTTTGTGATTATCTACACCAATTTGTCCACTAATGAACTGAAAAATAATTTCAGACAGAGATATAAAAACCTCGCTACTTCAATCCACAGTCAGCCAAATGATACGTTTAAGCCATTCTCCTTTTCTGTCTCGTTTCTGTAATTTAAAAATTACATTCCACCTACGATCCCAGTAGCTGGACATCCGTAGACAGATGATTTGATGTCTTCTACGAGAAATTTGGATTTGCAGTTTTGGGCCCTCTTTTGAACGATTTCTGGTTCTGAAAGACCAGACTGCACGTGTATCACATCTACGTAGATTGCATTCGAGTGTTGTTGTTTAGATGTTGTGAGGCACATAATTATTGGGACCAGCGGCAATAATGGCCACCTAATGTTTTCTTCCTTTCATTCTCCTTTTATTATCTGCTTATGGCTAGTATTTCCGAAAAGAATATACATGTGTCAGATGTGTATGTATGTAGGTATAATTATCATTATTATAGTTTCATGTTCTTTGATTAAAGTAAATATCCTCAGATACGAAAAATACAACAAAAAGCTGCAAACGAATTTATTTCTTATTATTAAGCGAATTATAATGAAGATCGTGTCAAAGGTGATATTTTTTATAGCTGTATTTATTTTAATAAAAAAAAATACAAACGAGTATATGCGCACATATCTGGCGAATACTAAGAAGTGAACCAAGGAATGTTGTGCAGCTTAATTTGTATGGTTTAGATTTTACTTCGATCTGATTCGAAGGTTACATTCGGCTAGTGAATGGTGGCAAAAGTCCGACATATTCATATCAACTTAAGATACATTGTGGTCTTCTTCTTTTTCTTTTATTGACCGTTGAAATATGTAACGCACATAGTTACATTTAATGTTAAATATATATAAACGTTCCTGGATTGCAACTGCGCCGCTTGTGGGGTTGGCTATATTTGCGGACCTTAAAACCATCATACAGGCTCTATTTTAGATCACCTCGTTTGAGAGGCCTCTTTCTTTCGATCTCTTTTTTTAACCCGGCTAAAACTTGAGACTCTATTGCTTTTTGGACCTCATTTTTAGACGCTCTTGAAGTTTCTCTACTATCGGTTTCTTAATGTGGAGACTTCTGCGGATGCGTACGCGGATGCGCGTACTTCTTATAAGATCACCAACCCATACTGACTCTATGTGTGACATCGTCATCGCAATTTCATTGGTTGTTAATGACGGAGGCAAAGTATTAAAATTGTTCGCACTTTGGCGCGATGACTCCTTCTAAATAGATATAGATATTTGGAAAAACCGCAGTGCAGATATTTGGTCCAAGTTCGACTGATTCGTAACCCGTTATCTTCCAACGCCTTTTTCCAAGTTGCTTGAAGGGCTGCCGTCGTTGCCCATAACAGCGCTATCATTGGCGAAGAGAAGCAAAGTCGTTCCAAACTGCTTCAATAGAAAACCTTGTACGACATTTAAAGAAAAAATAAAACGGATTTTGTACAGTACCTCGGTGTACTTCCTAACTTCGAATTCTCCGGTTATTCCCGCGGTGCATTTAACTTTCTTTTTAACATCTTTGTTCATATTCGGGGACATTTTGAGATCTTAGGGCCGTCCAAATAAGATCTCAGGGAATTCTGAACGCTTTTTCTAAGCCGATGAAGACGATATGGTGATCCTTCAAAGTTTCGCGATATTTTTCCACCATTATTCCGTAAGCTTTGAATGATGTCATTTATCGACCTGCCTCCCACAAAGCCTCATTTGCTATGGAGTTTAATAATATTCCGTTGTCGACTGTCTAGAACTCGCTCGTAATTGTATTTATACTGCCGAAACTGAACAAATTTCCAACTTATGTTGGAATGACCATGCTAAAAATGCTGTGGAATGAATAGTTTCTCTAAATAAATGGACTATATCCGCTAAAAACTCATGTCAGTACTCGTGTATATATAAGGGGCTCCCGAAACCTGTCTGCATTTACTATATAGATATATAAGATAAAATTCTATATCGTGGGATAAAACTTATATGTATCTAGGTAACACTAATATTGCTACCACCGACGTATTATCTCCTGCCTCACCTTGTTTTGTCTCTTTTTTCATCACCTGTCCTCTTTCAGAGTTATCAGTAGCATTCCGCCACTTCAAATCTCTCAAGTGTAACACCGGTCTCCATGTGAATTCCCATTAGCTAACGCTTAAGGCTATCTTCCGGCATATTCTGAAATATCGTCATTCTTTCCAAAGCCACACAACTTGCTTCAGTAATGTTCGGTCGAGGTCTTTATTTCCTCGTCATTACAATCTATTAACATTTAAAACCAATGTATGTATCTATTTTTTTTGTTTCTCCCTTCTATTTTTTATAATAAATCAAAGTCTCTAGAGCAGATCTGGCTGCCCCGGAGGAATGCCCATATGCTACAAACAATTCATTGAATGGTAACACTTTAAAACTACAGCCCTTTTTAAATGAGTCGATTTATTGTATTTATTTCAATCTTCAAACACGAAGATCCAAACTGTAAAATAACACAGTAGCCTTTATTTAGCATACATTTGCCCAATTTCAAAGTGCTCTAAGTCGACAAATCATTACAAATAAATTCAAGTGTAAATTTAATTTAATGATTTTTTCTGTCATGACGATAAATATTTTCTTACAAAGCCTAAGCCCAATATGTATTAGTTATTCCTTACGGTCTACGAAATAAGTGATTACTTTAATTTATTGAGCTAATCCCATCTTCTACATTAACCGCTGCGTTTGCTCTTTATAATTCGCTTTTATGTCGATTAGCCTAAATAAACATTTTACATAAATACGTATTTAAATGCTTCTCGATTAGTTTATTGAGTATGGATATTTCATTCATTGAGTTGGCAGTTGTATGCGGCTTTAACAGATTTATTCAAATATGCATATTACTATGTATGTGTGGACCTTAGGGCTTTGGTTGTCGATTTAATTATTATTTCGTCAAATATAAAAATATGCCGACGACTGTTAGTGTGTGAATAAATATTGTGTGATTATGCATGTTTTCAGTTTTTTATTGATACTATTGAGTATTGACGAAGGCGATTGATTAGTTATGTAATCTTTATCATGAAAAAAGGAAAGAAAAAAGAATATACCAGTACATTCGAGTATACTATATATGAATCTGGCACACGTAAAATCAACTTCGAATTTATTTTTATACTATGAACTTTATAAATGTAAAAAAAATACACCATCGAGTACAGTACTTAATAAAGCCGTTCAATCTATAGGTTATGCAGTGTTTCAGAACACCTATAGATAAAAAATAAGAAGAAATATGATTTTGGGAGATCCATCTAATTATCCTATTAAGATTGATTTTGGTATTGTGAACTCTTACACAATTAAAATGCTTCGGCCCGAATGTCAGGCATCAAGCTTGTAAATCCTTGAATTTATGCCAGGAAAAGATATGCTTTTAATCTCTCGATTTGTATGCCACACTGACTTTCACCCTTTTCAGTACTGTGTTTAAAGCAATAAGTTATCATTATTTTTATATGCCTATTGGAGAATCATTGTAACACAATCTTCCACAACATTTCAGCCCCGTCCTCTTTTTCCTTCTGAAGACTCATTGCATCTACGTCCCTTTTTCCAAAGTCATGAAAACACTAATAAATCGTCAGTCCATGAAATATTTCGAGACACAAAGTTACGAATTTCTTTATATCTTAATTTATAATACTTAATATACATACTCGTATAAGACATAATTCTTATAATTAAAGTTTGACATACTATATGTATACTTCTTTTGTAGTTTTATTGTTCTGGTAGCGCTATAGAGCGGGATGGACCTTGGACTTCTTAGCCCAAAGAAGCAGCGATTGGCAAGAGTTATTCTTCGTTTGATCTCAGCGCTGATGTGGTTGTCTGAATTGATAGCAGAGCCTAGGTAGATAAAGTGCTTAACTACCTCAAAGTTATTATATACGTCAAAGTTGGGTCAGTGTTGGGTGTCCTTCCTTGTTGACAGCATATACTTGGACTTGCTCTCATTGACTGTTAAACCCATCTCCGCGGCTTCCGTCGCAATACTGAGGAAACCGCCACTGATATTACGCTGCTTTCTTCCGATTATGTCAATGTCATTGTCGTATGCTAGTAATTGGAAGCATTTTTGAAAAATTGTGCCTCTTGAGTTGGCGCGTGAGTTTTACTCTTTTGCTCTGTCTCATCACCTTGTCTAAATCCTTTTTTGACATCAAAAGGCTCTGTGAGTTCTTTCCTGACCTGATGGAGAAGCGTGCATTCTATATCATCATCCTGCACGGAAGAGTTTTGACATTGCTATAGATGCTGTCATATGCGGCCTTAAAATCGATGAATAAGTGATGTATATCGATTTTGAGCTCGTGGGATTTTTCCAAGATCCGCACTGATATGGACCAATCAGACGACTGATGGCTCTGAACTTGGCGGGGTTCTGATGGTCTTCTTTTTTGAGGATTGAACAAACAATGTGGAGGTTCCACTGATCGGGCATACTTCTATCCGACCATATTTTACAGATGAGTTTGTGTATGCTCATTAAGAATTCCTCGCCTGCCGCTTTGAGGAGCTCACTTCATCCAGGTCGGGTGTACGGAATTGTTGGTCTATATTTGAGTAGCAAATTGTATATTTAAAATTTCAGATTAGTAACCGTTTTTCTAAGCAAAAAATTAATGCATTCTAAATTCTAAATAATATAATAAGTTCTAGAAAATCTGTTGTAGTTTTGGAGGTTATTTTAAGAATGCATTATACGCTATACTCGTCGAAGTAGGATTTGCTATTCAAATTGTGGGATCGGCTCTAGACAACTAATGAGGAGAAGAGCTATTGAGATTCATTTGAAAAGAAGACCAGTAAGTCAATGGTATGTTGCTACATATTACTGCAGATAATGTTGTAATACTGTTTAGAAAAGAAATAAGTTCATTCTTTGATGAGGTAAAATTGTAGTGAAGGTTTGGAAGCTAGTGCTATATGTATAAGAGAAAATCTTCTAGAAAGACAAGACTTGTTTGATATCTGCACTTGATATTATATTGTACATATACGAGGGACGTTCAACATATTCTCGGTATCGGGGTGAAGCTGTGGTTGTATATATAAATTGACTTATTTATCAAGTAATACTATTATTTTAGTGCATTCATGTAAAATTTCATATAAATGTGATTATTAATTCGCGTTTTATCTCTAGTTAAACAGAATCATAATGGCAACTGAGACGATGATGGTGAAAATTGAGCATCGCGCTGTAATTAAATTTCTCACTAAGCAAGGAAAAAGTCAAAAAACTATTCATGAAGAGATGGTGGCTGTTTACCAGGGTTCCGCACCTTCATTATCAACTGTGCAAAAGTGGTCAAGTGAGTTCCAGAGAGGCAGAGAGAGCATTGAAGACGACCCCTGCTCCGGCGCCCCGGCTACTGCTTGTACGGGAGAAAGCATCAAAGAAGTCGAAAAACTTGTTCTTGAGGATGCCCGAATAAAGGTGAAAATGATGGCAGAGATCACCAAGCTTTCAATTGGTACCATTCACACCATTCTTCATGACCATCTTAACCTTTCAAAGGTCAGTGCAAGGTGGGTGCCACGAATGCTCACAGCGCCTCAGGAAAATGTGAGAATCGCATGCTGTAGAGAGCTTTTGGAGATGTGTAGTGAGAACGCGGACGGTGTTATGGATCGAATTGTTACTGGGGACGAAACATGGGTCCACCACTATGACCCTGAAAGCAAACAAGAGTCCATGCAGTGGCATAAAAAAGGAACAGACCCCCCGAAGAAGTTCAAAGTCACTCCGTCTGCCGGGAAGCTCATGGCCACAGTTTTTTGGGACTCAAAGGGAATCTTGCTCATTGAGTACAAAAAAAGGTGAAACGCCACATCCTACGCTTCCACTTTGCATAATTTGCAGGAGGAAATTAAAAAGAAAAGACGGGGTAAACCCGCAGCGGGTGTGTTGCTTCTTCATGACAACGATCCTGTTCACACGGCGCGAGTTTCCAAGGCTCGCTCAATTTAAATTGAACTCGCATTTTCCTTCATATCGATACCGAGAATATATTGAACACCCCCCCCCCCCCCCCCCCCGTACGTATTATCATCTATTTGCATCTCCATCTCTTACAAAAACTCCAATCCTACATGCCGAAAATGAATAATTATGATTTGCATAAAAGTTGTTTTTTATGAAATTTACTCATATAACCATCAATTCCACAATAAACACAAATTTCTATGGTGACGTTACGCAGTGGGTAAGTTCGCCGACTAATACGCAAGAGGGTCTAGTTTCAAAACTTGTTCGACTGTACCTGTGCTACACCTCAGAATATGTTTTTCTTAGTTCGAAATATAAACGTCTAAAATTATACTCGTACACATATCGGATAATATTATTGAATGCTACTATTCGCCTTCTTTTCGTTTCGGAATTCTGGCCACTGAAAATTTCACAACCATAAATTATAATCGGCATCGTAAAAGATTTAACTAAATGCATTTTAATATGTTGGGGTGCGAATTGCTTGGAAAGCGAAAGGTTACGTAGGCAACCATAGATCTTACCAATTGTTAGTTGAATATGATATTCCCAACTTAGTGTAGAATTAAACCAAATACCCAAGTTTTTGGGATTGGCTGTGCATTCAAGCACTGCCGTACCTATATTCGTATATACGAGTACATACGATAGCTAAGTTCAAGTTTAATTTTGTAGATCGTTCAGTATTAAGTGTATGATTGTTCTGTTTTGACCATGCAATACTACTTCTTAAATCATTATTTTGTTTATCAGTCTGATCCTCAATCATTCCTAATTTACAACTCGAATAGATTTGTACGTACTCATACTCTTATGTAAAGAGGAATGCTTGACCACAAGAGGCAGATCATTAATAAATAATGTAAGCAATAAAGGTCCTAAAGTCATTAATAAATATTGTAAACGATGCAGGTCCTAAAATTGATCCTTAAGGTACCTCAGATGAACGTCGTAAGGAATGGGATGTTTCCCCGTTTAATATAACGGCTTGTGATCTGTTTGTGAAGTAGGAAAGTATAAGATTTTTAGACGAATTGGAAAAGCGGAAACTTGTCCTTAGCGTTGATATTAATACTTTCTTGTAAATTGTATCAAATGCTGTAAAAAAGCCAAGTAATCCGAGGAAAGTCACCAGATCTTTGTCCATAGAGCACCATAGATGGTCTGTTACTTTTAGTAGGGTCTAAACCTAGGTGTGTTTTTCTCTAAGACCCGACTGAAATTGACTTAAGAGTTTATTGTTTCTAATGAAAATTGATATTTGCTAATGTAAACATTTTTCAAATGCTTTTGACAGAAGTGGTGGTATTGAAATTCTAGTCTGAATTCCGTATGATCGATATTAGACTTTTTTGAAACAGGAATGACATTTGTGACTTTCCATGCCTGTCTATATTAGAAATATGTATAATGACTAAAAGTATTATACCTATATGAGGTAAAATCATTTTCAGAAAAAGTGGGTGTACTTCATCGATCCCCATTGCTGTCGATTTAATAATTATAACAGCATAGTTGAGATAACATAAAATGAATAGAGTTATGTATATATTAAACATTTAAAATATAGTCATATGTAGTCTCTCACAATAAAGCTATTTAGACATGGATATCCCCAATATCCCATAGGTTCGAACCTGAAAATAATATCAGTTTGAAGACAATTGAAGTGAATAAATAGAAAACATTAATCAATCACAGGCAATTGATCGGCGCTTCCAATTTTTGTTTGTTTTCCACACTAAAAAGAAAAACTTAAATTAGTTCAAATTTGGTCAAGTAATTTACGAATTAAAAATAAAATAAATGTTAAAATACGCACATTAAGAATTTTTTTTGATGAGAATGCCTCTTTTTATTTTATATCTATATATTTTACTAATTTAAAGGTGAAAGCCCGGAAATCGGCAAAAATATATACAGGAGTTACAAAATTATTTAAATTTAATCTACCGATAACATTGCCCCAGTGTCCCGGATGTGAAATCAATTTAGGTAAATTTATGGTCATTCCTGAAGATTTTACATTTGCTATTTGTTCTCGTTGTTTCTGCGTTCTTAGGTAAACCGAAAAAAAAAAAAATAGAAAAAGTGAGCCTCAAAATAATGTTAATGTGTTAATTGCAACTAAAACATTATAAAACAATCATTCTACAATAGTAAATTTAATTTTCCTAAGAATGTATGTAAGCTCTTCCATAAACCGTACCTATTCGTTTTGGACATTCTCATCCGCTTTCAAATTGACCTCTTCTGTGCAGGAGCATAATAAAATAATTTTCACAAATTCACAGAATCAATTTTCATTTCCTTTTCGAAGCACTGTGACTGAACATAGATGCATATTCATACATTCAAACATACATACATTTGTCTTCCAATGTCTGTAATTGTGTTTTTCGTTTTTATCCGTATTTCGTTTTCGCCAACCGCAAAAAGCAAAGCAAGGAAGGCCTGAAAGACGCTATTTACCTCGTTTCACTAGGTTATGTGATTTTACTTTTGCGTACCTACTGCTATAAAATTTTACATTTACCCATTATCCGTCTGTCCTTTCGACCGCAAACAACCACTAGCGCTTTTCTTTTTGCTGTTTTTGTTTCGCACATATTTTTGTAATTTGTGAGAGAATTACAATTTATTTACATTCCTTGATGCGCAAAGTTCGCGCCAGGTTCGACCACGATATTTTTGGTGACCTCAACTGAATCGGACATGAAAAGAGAGAACGCAGAGCCGATCACGATCACAGAGCAGTTAATTCAATTCAATTTCTACTTCTGTTTTGTGTTTAGACGTTTGGAGTTGGTTGTGCTTGTGTTGTGACTGAGAATTGGTACTTACGGAGATCCTTTAAATAGAGGTGGTTCCCTCTGTACATGAACTTTTATTTATCGCCAGAATTTATGTTCAGTTTCCTGCTGTATCCATTGAGGTTACGTATTTTGGGAAACGTAAGAAATTTAACGGGTGACAATGGAATTTCTGTTGTCAATTTAATTCTGTATTTTAAGTTTCGTGATACGTTGTGTAAATTTATAAATTTGCCTTGTTGGACTGAGATGTTAAAGTTTAAACGTACGAATGTCTCCCGGGATTGTGGGTCCAAAGGTTAACCAGTGGTAACTGATTTTTTTTTGTGTTTTATGTGTACTTATGTATGTATATATGTACCTAGTATTAACTTCTCATTAGTGGCATTTAGTTCCCAGAACCAAACACTAAATCACTGAGTTACCTTTGAACTCTTATGTCCCTCCCTTATCATGGCGGGGCTTTTCTTGGTCTTGCCCACTTATTTGACCAAGATCTAAGAAAAAACAACATTGGTGGGTTTCGGAACTATAGATGCTTAGAATCATTTGGAAACAATTTTCAATGTAGCTAAAAGCACGATACGACTGATTGACTCCAATTCCTTCAGGGATTTCCCTGTTATATAAAACGAAATTGAGGAAAATCAAGCGCTATCTAGGATACTTTTTTGGCGAAAAACTGTAGAATTTTCTGAGCAAGAAAAATCCCCTCAATTAACCCAGTAGTGCGAAGTTTATTTGAAAAAACCCGATGTTAATTTTAATATCAACTTAAATAAGGCCAAATGCGGTGGAAGCGGTCCTGCATACACTGGTATATACAATCGACTTTTCTTGTCACTAAAGGAGTATACAATCATAGACTTTCTTTCAACACATCTAAGTTCGCAAATGCTTTGTCGATTCTAGAGGTAGATAGTTTATTTTGTGAGTTGATTATTACTCGTATAACTCATTCAATGAGTTACAAAAGCTTACTAGCGGAATAATCGACACAAAAATTGGTGAATGTCTCCCAGACATTTTATTGCTGCAATAGGCGGACACTATCTTAGAGACAACAAGGCGTGGTGTACAGGAGGAGAGCCAAACTATCGTTCAGCTTCTCTGTATATTACGCTTCAACCGAATCTTCTAATATTTCAGCGAGAAGAGAGAAGACTCCTCCTAGAGTCACGTAATACCACTATGAACCTCATATTGATCTAAATATGTATATGCACGCAGATTTCTCGCCAGAGAAAACATTTGTGAAAAGACTAGCACATAAGACATGTGATTAGACATTGGATCATAATCAACATTTAGGATATATTCACAATATAAGTCTAAAATAAAACTAATTGCACTAATTGCACGACTTGGTGATTAGCAAATTATAAGATCTTTGGAAGCCCAGTTGAAAGATATGTACGAGTACATACAGTGTCGGTCAAAACTAAAGCAACTAAAATCGCAAGTCCGTGTTTTGTGATACATTTCATATAAATTAACCCAAAAGTTAAAAAAGATGTTCCCAATAGCTTGGACTATTGATGATTAATTTATAAAATCAATGAACAGTAATTTTACCGTATTAAAAAAAAAAAAAAACAAATACAAAATTCCAATTGAATTTACTTTATTTTTCAACAGAGTTCAACAAAAGCAACTCAATTTGCTCCGTAATTTTTTATTATGGGAAATAGAAAAACCGTTACTTTGACTACAACTACTAATATCTGATTGGTTTATATTAAAAAAAAAAAAAAAAAACATAAATTGATTCAATTGGGTATATCAGTCTGTTGCAGCAAGATCTTGAGAAGTGTTCCTTAAATTTTATCTTAAATGGCCAGAAATAACTACTCCCATGATATTACAGAAAAAACTATTGACGAATATAGAAGTGGTATTTAACAATCTGAGTTATCGAAAAAGTATTCAATCCCGAAATCGGTGATAAACCGTTTAATACAATTTTACAACTTCGTCAAAATGATTCACCGAGGTTTCAGGCCAAGATTTACCACATACCGCGAAGACAAAGTGATCATTGGAACGACAAAAAGTAATCCCTTTATGCCATCTAGGGAATTACAAAACTAGCTTAGCAGAAAAGCCAGCGCCGGAACATTTCGTCGCTAAAAACAGAAGTGCAATGCTGAAATTTGCAAATGACCATACCATATTAAGTATTTCCATACAGTATCCACTAAAACGAAAACGAATACTACTATAGTCTCCGACGAATCAAAGTTTAATTTGAAGGTATCGAATAGCTCTCGCCGTATCCGCCGGCTAATCAATGAAGCATTGAATCCTCCATACTTAAAGGGCACTGTGACGCCTGAAGAAGGAAGCATTATGATTTGGGGATGTTTCTCTGGAGACTGAATTGGTCCTATACATAAAATGTATGGAACTGTTGACAAATTTATTTACAAAAGTACACTTGAAAACACTATGCTGCCACAATCTGAGGAGGAATTTCCACTGAAATGGATATCTCAGCAGGACAAAGATCCGAAGAATGGTTCAAAAATAGTTCAAGAGTGGTCACGGGATCAGAAAATCAATGTTATGGAATGCTAGCCCAGTCCCCGATCTCAAACCGATAGAAGATATATGGGAGATTGTAGATCGGCGAATAATTGGGGAGAAATTCAGGAATAGGGGCGAGCTTTATATTTAAGTCCAGGAGGCTTGGAAAACCATCCCACGCTCTATAATTTCCAATCTAATCAAGAGTGTCCCAAGAAGGTGTAGTGCAGTAATAAAAAACAAAGGTTTCGCCACAAAATATAGCGGTTTAGTCGTGATGATTATTATTAAATATGAAATTACTATGAAGTTGCTTTAGTTTTGGCCAGTTTGAAATCGACATGGTTAGAGCATTTTTTTTTTCTACTTATGACAAATTATTTTTATTTCTTTTATTTTGTTTTCAAATACATTTACTGGCTCTGTAAAGAAAAACTTAATAAAACATAATGCTATTTAATCAGTTTTACCGCAGAGGCTTGTGTTTATGTAAACTTTGCTCTTGCTTTGGCCAACACTATATGTATATCCTGAGATGTCTTCATAGCTTGCATTGGTTTCTCAACCATAAAATCTAAAAACACTCAAACAGATTAATTACATTGCAATAAATTAAAGACGCAACTCAAATCCAACCTCTTAGAAATTGTGTTACGTAATTCAAAATCAAAATAATATATTCGAAAGCGATTTTCAATTCCTTATCCGACCGGATTTCCCAAAACAATCGGGTAAACCATATGCTATTACCATTAAACTCAGAAGACTCATGTTTTCATTGATATAACCGATCGTTATATTTTCTGGTCCATCACTACTTGTACAGATAATTCTACGAAGAATGAAGATGGGAAAATGTTTAAAAAAAACGACAGAGTAGAGCGCGAACGAGGTTTTGTCTTGGTTAAAATTAAATTTTGAGAAAATATAAAAAGATAATGATAGGAACTTAATAATTAAACCAAAGTCAATACCGGAAATTTAGAAATATTGTTTCGGCAAACTGTACCCGAAAGTTTGAAAAATTCCTCGTAGACGATGATTGACATTGAAATAGCGGAAGTTAGTTCGCTAAAACCAATTCACCAAATGAAAATACTTCCATTAAATTAAATCTTACCAACGTTTGCATAGCTTTCAAAAAGGCAAACCCTCTTAATTTCGTCCTTTAAACGTCGCATTCAACATATTTTATACCTGAAACTATTTATCGACAACTTGATAAGTTTTTATGAGATTGGTTTCAGGCTTAGCAACACCGCGAAGGGTATATTTCTGAATTACCTAGATATTTGAGAGTTTAGGAGCTATGTTTAACCATAAAACAATAAATTGCCAGCACCCATCATGTCAGCGCCAAGTACCTGCAGCCTGATGGGAACGTAAGACGAATATTCACAGACGTAGTGCTCCCCGGTATCTTCATCACTTTTAAAACAAGCGTCGCACATGCTTAGTGGCAGACCCAACGTAGGTTCGGGTCCTGAAAAAGTCTCGTTCGAGCTTTGCCTAGCAAGTTCATCGTCGATTTCATTTCCCGTGATCCCATTGTGACTTGGAACATAGACAAGACCCAATGTAATTTAGCCCTCCGACTGCGTTCAGTGATGTCTTACATTCTCGAACTAGCTTGGAAGTCGTAAAATGGTCCAGCAAGGCTCTAAGTGCAGCTTGGCTGTGGCTACACATGCAAATACCCCGCCCCCTCCACAGATTCTTCGCAATATAGTTTGTTGCCATTAGGACTGCGTATATATCCACTTAGAAGACAGACTCAAGTTTTCCTAATGAGGAGCGATATCTAACGTTGAAGTCCTCCAGAAAGATGCCAGCGCTATGTCTTATATCGGTTTTTGAGCCCGTGAAGAAGAAGACTGTATTCCTTTCCCGGCTCAGATTCTGGCCGGAACCAGTATTTGGCATCGAGAAAGTAGATTTCGTATATTCCGACAATTCCTTTAAACTGCCAGAAGGCCGATAGCGCCTTAGAGACTTTCCATATACAGTCGACTCTCGATAATTTGAAACTCAAGGGACCAGAGAACATTTTCAAATTACCAAGGTTTCAAAATAGCAAGTGTTCAAATAAACAAGAGGAAGGAAGGAAAAATTCAAGTAAACGAGAGTTTAATTACAGTTCGTGATTTATTCCTTCAAACATGCTCATTTTGAAAAAAAGTCCGTAATTTTCTGTTCCTCCCTAGCTTCAATCACACGCTTTTTTTCACTTATGGAAAGACACTTGTTTTTTCTTGAACTCATTTTGATACTTTTAAATACACAAATAAAAAATTAACGTAACCCACTTCAACGTTTGAAAGAAAACTAGACTGCGAACCTATGCATATGCATATCTCATTCGACAGGTCTGAACATATATGTAAACAAATGACAGGCCGGTTCATGAAAAACGCTTCAAGTTATAGAGAGTAGGAAAGCCTGACTTCAAATTGTTGAATGTCGGCGGGTAAGATGTTAAACTGTATTCCTTCAGTGTGTATTTCTTCAACTTCAAATTACCGAGGGGACCAATTAATATTGATTGTATTCAATTTATCAAGTATTTTGCAAGGGACCGGGAAAAAATTTCAAATTAACGAGAGATTCAAATTAACGAGTGTCAAATTATCGAGAGTCGACTGTAGCATGTTTAGTCAAAAGAGGTTTCACATATAGGATGACACCCAAGTCCTTGGCTTCTTTGGAGAACGGAGGTGTTGGCTTTTAAGCACTAGGTGAGTCAGACCAGACAGCTTCGTTCTTCTCGTAAAAAGAACAACCTTAGTTTGGAGACGATTGTCTGAAAGCCCATTACTGGTGTACAAATCGTCGATCGCGTCTAGGGCTGCCTGCGCTTTAAAGCAAACAGTTGCTAGATATGATCCAACAGACAGTAGACATACATTATCCCCGTGTGCTTCTGCGTAAACGTCAGAACTATTGATCGTTTTGAAGAGTGAGTCGTCCAACATCCACCACAGCAGTGGAAACAGAGCCCTGCCTTACGGGCTACCACTGTTTACCCTCGCCATCACATATTGGCCACAGTCAGGAGCCGCAATTTGCTGAATTTGCTACTGCCCCAAAAAGTTATTCTAAGCATTAGTATCGCAACATATGATAAATCCCTTCCTGGAATCACAGTATTTAATGAGTGTGCCTTCGGTGGTGGTAGTAATAACGTATCATAGGTAGAATAAGCAGACGCAGCGACGAATTTGTGCAATTCTCCATTCGTCTCTTAGCTAGGGTGGGTCAATAAGTCCCTGAAAAATAAAGCAGATGGCGTTGCCATCTTAAATCCAACATTTGTTTTCAAAAGAGCGCAGCCAAATTTTCAGACAGCCATTTGAAACAGAGATCCACGAGAATTTTTGTAAAAATTGAATTTTCCCAAAAAAAAACCATCACGCAAATCAAAAAAAGCTTGAAAATTATTATGGGGGCTCTTCACAATCCAGCACTGGTTTACTCAATTTCGGTGCGATCGTACCAGCACAATTGACGCCGAGCGTTCTGGTGGCCCAATTGAGGTCACCACACCAGAAATGGTCGATAAAATCTACGGTGTGATATTGAACGATTGGCGAGTGAACGTACGCGAACTTGAAGAGGCTACAATCTTATCACATTGATCAGAGATATCAGTTTTGCAAAAATATTTGGATATGAACAAAATATCCGTCAGATCTGTGCCGCGTTTGCCCACATTGAGCGCCTATTGTGAGGGCCTCGAGAAATCGTATTATTTGGATGACATCAAAAAATTGAAAAACATTTGACGAAGTGTATCGAAGTAAAGAGAGATTAACTTGAAAAATAAAAGGGATTTTTTTTGCCGAAAAGAGTGTTCCTTATTCCAATTTGTGGAGAAAGTGGAAATTAACTCTTCCAAGGTGAATATAGGGACTTAATGGTCTCGACGGAAGCTTTGTCTAAGTCACCAGCATGAGAAGACCCGTCCTTGGTTTCCCGATACGTTCCCCCCTTGTGAGAGTAGATTTTCCACTTTTCCATGTCTATTATGTTAAATGGTTTTGGGTATGAAGTTGCATCAGCTCATCCCCCATTTCTCTAAGTTACCCAGGAACACAGAAGATGGCACGCCAATTTCTGTTGTCTAAAAATTTCGGAAGTCTTAGTTTCCATATTGGTGGGATTTTCGCACAGGCTTGTGCAACCATTCAGAAGTTTGCTGCGTGGAGCATTTCAATCTAAGAGTTCCGTTTTCCATTTCGTAGCCCTCTGCTTGAATGCAAACATTCTCTGCTTTGATTAGCTTCTACAGCTGATCGACACAGTGCTTGCACTCAGCGTGGTTCAGGCTGTTGTCATTACCAGCCTTCTCAATTCGGAGCATCAGAGAGAAGATAGCGGCATCCTTATAGGTGCGCCCGTCTCGTCCCCTTTGGCGTTTCGGGGTTTTCTTGGAGGTTGGGTTTCTAGCGACATCAAAGTTCCGTCCACCAGTACTGCAACTCTTGGTGGTTGCAGCACCGATTTTAGCGGAATATTATGCGTTGGGAAAGCTACCACCAGAGTTGTTTCTCAGCGGGGAATTCATAGTATTAGCCAACTTCCGTCGACCATAACTACGTCCTTTGCACGTTGTAGCACTGGCCTTATCTGGATATCGTGTGAATGTAAATCCACCGCTGATTTTGCTTTCGTCGATTGGTTTATCCCTCTTCATGTGATTTCCTTCCACTGGAACTGCAGCCTTTGTTGGTTGCAGCACTGGTTTTATCCAAGCATCGTGCGCGGAAATGTTAATCGAGAGAAGGAGTGCCGGAAACTTTCTTCGTCTTGGCCCTGTTCGGGACAGATGTCTCTAGGGTTTTACTTGAACTCCTATCTGTGAAGTCTTCATTTCACAGTATGCCCATACATCCATAGGAATAAGGATACGGCTTTCCATCGCCTGCTGCCTTCCTGAGATACCACCCTTTCTTTTGGTCGAGGCCGATATTAATCTTCAATGGGTCGAAACCAACTGGAATACCCTTCCCGCCTTTAGGTTTAAACCACAGCCACCGTGACGCTCCCACAAGGAAGCCTACCCTTTAAGTTAAGCTCGGACTGAAGTCCTGGGAGCTCCTGACTCCCACGATAGCGTGATTTAAGTCCTGGTATGGTCTACCTGCCACCACCAGGAGCTAAGACTGGTAGCCTGAAACTGGCCAAATCGTAGCAACATTCCGAGGCGTTAAGTTCAGAAACCCGTTACCATCAGTATCTACCTCGCTTTTTATAAGAGAATTTCATTGATGGAAGAAGCCTTGATAATTGAGCGAGGGGGCTCACCCTTATTCGGGAGAGAAGAATAGGCCGCATTTTCAAATCCGAGAGGTTGGTCGGTTTCATAGGGTGTTATTTCCGACGACTTGTTTCTCTTCTTTGTGCATAGTACTTGCGTCCCTTTGCGCCTTGCGCTTGCCCCACGTCTCCGTTTCCTTTTCATCTGCCCCTTAGACGTTGGCCCTTCAGAGTTTACCTTTTTTGGAATCCGTTCCACCTTTTCGGTTTCCCGAGACAAGCCGTCAAAAACACCACTCTGAACAACAACTGGTTTATTCTGATGGTGCTTAACCGTAACAGGCAGGGCCTCTCTGGTACTCTCTCCATCATTCCAGCCCAATCTACCGAACGTGTCGTAGACAGAGCCGTAGGGATAATCGGAATCTAGTGATCCAGCACCTGCAGGGTTAACGCCTAAATCGGCTGGAGGCTTTTTGAGTACATTGGTTGGGGCCTCCAGAATCCATGCCCCGGTCGAAGTCGAAGAGACCACGGGTGGATGGCCGCTATTGCGAGTTTTACGTCTAGTTTGGACATCTTTGGCGCTTAGTTCGACGTCTTACCTGGATTCTTTTCAGAACCTTAGGATTTTTGACTCTTAAGCCTTCTTGCCACGAAAAGGCAACCATAGAAAGGAAGGAAAGCCATATCTAGTTTTGACACCCTATCAAGCGTGAAATAAATCAAGAACGTGCTTCCCAGTTAGAAGGACGATAGCTAAAGTTTTTTAGAAAATGGGATAGAGAGAGAAAGAAAGATTTTTGGGCTCAGTAGTTATTTCGCTCCATGGGTGGCATCCAACATTTAATGGAGATGCTAAATTCTTAGTGGAAGTTGGCTTGTTGTTGATTTCTAGTCAACTGCTCATTTTACTTGATTTTCGTTAACTGAAAAAAAAAAATGTCTTTCGGGCGAGGCTGGGGTTCGGACACTGAATCACTACCACGGCCACCCACACCGGGAACAGGTAAAGAGAAACTAAAATTGTGTGGCAGTAAAAACACGATCTTTAGAAGGATAGTGATTATAATTATTAGTAAAAATGTATAGCACTTGGAGTAGGTATTGAAAATTCCTTACATCTTTTTGATATTCTGCCTTCTGTCATTCATGTGACAAAACGCTCTTTAATTTAATTTGAGAATGGACTATATGCTTTTCTTCATGGCTCGTTGGGTGATAGCTATTTTAGACGTTTAATTTTTGTGTAATTTGAATGACGTGGATTTTTGTTGAGCTTGTTGCTGACTGTGTCAATGCCAAATGGCCTTTATCTTTTCCCAACAATCGCTTTTCTGTAGAAACTGAGGATATTTTCATGAGCTTTCGATACTTTCTAGGCTCCAAATGATGTACATAGGATTATCTAACAGGTCGTGCAGTGCCCTAGTTCTTAATTTTTTGGATTATTACAATAATTGCCATTGGACTTCACCATCGAAACAGTCTGAAACCAGTTTTTCCTTTTACTTTCCTTACTTTCTTTTATCTGCTGGTTTCTGTATAGGATTTTTTCCTCAGACACTCTTTTATCCTTAGCAAAAACTTTCTTACATAGTTCGTAATGCATCATTGCCCTATCACATCTTTTTCGGGGAAAAATGTCTTCTTGTTCCAAAGATTCAGTCCAGGTGAATATTGAAATGTTAGAACGGGCTGCTTGCTTTGATAACATTTCATGACACTGCAAAGTCAAAGTTCATGTTAGCCCGCTTCCGAAAAATTTACTATGTAGTCCATGAGTCTCTGCTATCATTCTTTTAGAGTCATGACCAAAAAACGTAGAGTGATAGGTCCATTTTTAGATTCCTAAGAAAAAATTGGCTGGAAATAGGCCTTTGGAGACCTCAGGTCTTAGAATCCGTTAACCAGTTTATGCACAACCGTCGATTTCGAATAGTGAGTTTGTCCGCCTAATTACTAAGAGGATTCCTTGATGAAAACAGATTACCTAGCTTTAGTAAGTAATATTATTGTGTGCTTGGTTAACAGTCAATTATAGCCTGTTAAAAATACATTTTATACCAGTACCTACATACATCTACGAGTATGTTGCTGTCATTGGACCATTTGTAATAAAAACGATTAAAAACATGCTCCCATACATTTTTTAATACCATAGTCCGCTTTCATACGTCGCATGTTTCGAAAGATTGAAGTGAGTGCAAAAGGGAGGGATAATGAAACAAAAAATACCCAATTAACCAAATTCCCACTGCCTGTGGGTAGCAATTTCATTGCAAGTTTTTGACATTTCTTTTTCTCCTTCTTCTTTCTTTTTCGCATTTGCTTCATTACTTCTTTCGCTGTGTTACGAGCACAACATTTCAGTATGGCGGATGAACTGAAATGGACCAAAGAATTAACAAGAGGGCTCATTTTCAATTATGAAAGACTGAGCGCCAAAGATGAAATGAAAGAGAACTGTCAAATAACATGCAAACTCAAAGAAGGGGAAAGTCTTCATGTAGAGTTGCTCGCATCACTGAATGACAATTCAAAGGAAAATAACTAGAACATGCGCATTGCACACTTGCGACGTATGAAAGCGGACATAGAAATGATGGGGATTGTAGACCATCCGTCCAATATTTTGTTCTTTTTACTAATGATAAAAATTATAATATATGCCCTAATTGTAGCATAGATGTAAAAAGCCCTTAAACAAAATTTTATGTTCATTCACTTATCGTCGTAAGCTAACTTCAATAAACATATTACAATACTTCTTTCTAACCAAAGTAATTTCAGTCAATATGCATACTACATGGTTTTTTAGACTCTTGTTTGAGAAATTACAATGTTACAGCCTCAATATTCTAACATCAATTCTAAACAAACATATGTGTGGCAACTTTTAAGGATGCGAAAATTAATATCTTGGATCTAGAAGATATTTGCTTTATCCTGGGTTGTCTCTTCTTTTGTTAGTATGCCGTTCTAACTCTAAGAAACAAATACATTATGGTTCCTTCCAGGGCAAGGACACAATATTCTATGTATCCAATCGCTGGAGTTGCAGCCTTTTTGCAAGCAGGCATTATTACCCCCGGTTCTTATTGTAATATGTGCTGCAGGAGTATATCTATCCATATACATATGTATATACACATGTTTATATTTACTCGTAGGTATATACATACGTGCATATATCCGATGTTGAACATTCACGTATTTTGTTGTTCTTTTTGTCTGCGCAAAGTTAAGTGGAATTTACATACGAATGACATTTTTGCCTGGCAATTGAATGCGCAAATAAATTACCTGTGAGTGACTACCCACTGACGATCGGTAAATTCTTTTGAAAAGATATTTCAACAAATAAAAGAGGCGCAAAAACAAAACGCCAAAAGGAATGTAAAAAAGATATACAAATAAAATAAAAAAAGGTTTTTTTGTAAAGCCAACAAATCTAATAGGACTTGAAGCAGAATGAAAATCATTCGCTTTTATACGGTGAATCCTGGTGTCTTGTGAAAGTGTGTTTCTTTTACTAACCACATACGAATCATATACGATACTCGCATATACGATACTAATGTGGCTACTGTGTTTGAGTTTATAATTATACACATTTAAGATTTGTAGTGTGACTTCCCTCGATGAAGAGAAAAAAAAGACTCTGGTTCGGACTTATACTTTTTATTGGGGAAAATTCAACTTTAAAAAGAATACGACTAATAATTCTCTGCTTATACTTTAATTTGACCTTTGCAGCCATAGATAAATTAAACTAGATGTCAAACTCTACTAATACTTTTGCAAACCCTTAACCTTCGCACAGACACACTGTAAGTGAATTCCAACACTTTTGCATCTCTATAACTTTGTCAAAATTTGCTAGAATGAGAGCAATTTACAAGTAAAATTACTAGAATGACAGCGATTTACACGAGTGTGTGTAATGTGGATGACGTTTTTTAGTTCAAATGGGCGTGGTTTGTATAAACAAGGAGATAAATTGCCATTGATCACAATTCACACGTATTCACGGACAGAGTCTCACGGATAGTGACGATCAGTAGAAAACCGGTTTTGATTTTCCAATATCTGGAAAGTTTGATATCTAGGTATAGTTAGTCTATGTTTGCAACAAGCCATAGGAAATGCCAAGACTTTATCCCAAAGATCAAATTAAAGCACTGAAGCTAATTATACTAGTCCTAGGAAAACGTTAGAGTGGCCAGTCCATAGATTAACTAACCTCGATGTCAAACTCTACTAATACAAAATTACAAAGAAATTTACAAGTAAAATTGCTAGAATGAGAACGATTTGCATGAGTGTGTGTAATGTGCATGACTTTTTTTGCGTAAAATGAGCGGGTTTTGTATAAAATGGGAGGGAAATCGCTATTAATGACAATTCACACGTATTCATAGACAGGGTCACACGGATAGGGGCGATCAATAGAAAATCGGTTTTGATTTTCCAATATCTGGAAAGTTTGACATCTAGGTTAGTTTATCTATGTACCACTCTAACAGCTTGAAAGCGAAAGAATACAAATCTTACATGATCTGTGTTCGGCCTTATATAGTGAAAAAAATTAGCTTTTACATATATTGTTTACAGTTTTAGGATTTAGCTATTAAAGCTTTCCTCATTTCCAAAAAATTATAGGGTATTTGAACATTTGTTTGGCAAAACTAAATAACAATTCAATCTAAGTTAATTCAACATTTGTTAATAAAAATGTATTAGTAAAATTGAAATTTAGATTTAAAATTAGATTAGGAAATTTATTGAATTCAATTGAGGAAAATTTAGTAGATGCTGACTGCTACAGATTTACATATATTTTTTAAAGTCAACAACAAAAAATAAATCATCTGTCTACCATAGTGTTTAATATTAAGTATGTACGTATATGAGTTTCATCTATTGAATATGGCGTTTCTCAAAATTATTTTTGTAACGCAACAAATGCGGTATCACTGAACTCGCAATTACTAGTATATACATATAGTAGGTAGTACCATAAATATCTTGAAGGGATTTTTGCCCTAAGATCGTTGTATTTTTTCTATTGACTTACAATTTTGTTCTTTATAATACATGTTATTTACAAACATAATAATTGTGATTTGCAGTTCGTAGCTTTCAATATACGACTCAAGTTGTCAAACGGGCAAAACCTTTCATAATACAAATTAAAGAAAATAATACAGTTTTTGGTTACACATTTATTTTCTTTTTTTATACAATTTAATAT
This sequence comes from Volucella bombylans, assembly GCA_949129095.1. Lineage (NCBI taxonomy): Eukaryota > Metazoa > Arthropoda > Insecta > Diptera > Syrphidae > Volucella > Volucella bombylans. The sequence goes on from OX422143.1 coordinate 39,681,758, forward strand.
TATATTAAATCTTCAAAGAAAAAGCTATTGCTTTCAAAGGTCCCTACGCTCACTTTCACATGACTGGATTCATCCAATGTTGTTATTATTGATGTTTACTTATTGGTGCCAAACGCGGTCATCGAAACAACATCACTGAAGTCTGCCGTCCAGGGTGAACAAATTTTAACAAAAAATTCTGGCAACGTGGCTTCCGGCATTTTCATTCCTTCTTTTCGGATTTGGAGGTTTGACGAGGAAGACCGTTGCCGTGAGATAAGAAATAAAGCATTTTTTAAAGTTCTTTTTTCTATTCTTTCCTTTTTTTCGCACATGTACATACAATATAAAACTTAGAAAAAATAAATAAAAGATTTAAATTAAAAAGGTGAAAGTATTATCTCTCAAACGGCTCGAACATTTTAAGAATCAATCACCTCGTCCCCACATTTGAAGGCACGTTCATCATAACCAATGCAGCAGAGATAAACTGCCCAACCCAACAAGATAAACTGTTCCAACCTCAAACATCAACCTCAAAATAATCTGCAAGAAGGCGATTACCTCCCACCAGCCACCACAGCAAAGGAAGTTCTTTTTTCTATTCTTTCCTTTTTTTCGCACATGTACATACAATATAAAACTTAGAAAAAATAAATAAAAGATTTAAATTAAAAAGGTGAAAGTATTATCTCTCAAACGGCTCGAACATTTTAAGAATCAATCACCTCGTCCCCACATTTGAAGGCACGTTCATCATAACCAATGCAGCAGAGATAAACTGCCCAACCCAACAAGATAAACTGTTCCAACCTCAAACATCAACCTCAAAATAATCTGCAAGAAGGCGATTACCTCCCACCAGCCACCACAAGAAGAAGCTACTCGAAGCTGTCTGTATTGAGATAATAATAACCTTTAGAATTGACTTCACCTCGAGCCAAGGGAACGTAAGGTAAGTGTCTGTAATGTCTAATACAAGTCCCAAAGGTCTAGAGCCACGATCCACACATTCTCTTCCACCATTGAATGATCACCAATTCTTGGAGTATAACTGTAAACTATGCGATGAACCAGACAGCACAGGTAACATGGTCTAATGTGATCTTTGTCCCCAGTGGTTCCATCAAAAATGTGTAGGCGTAACCAGCGACATAAGGTTCAAAAAATTTATGTGCCATAATTGCAAGAAATCTAAAAAAAATGTTCTCGTAAAGCAGGTAGGGATTCCAAATCATTAAAAAATCAACCATTACATCGGCAAATACAGGATGTAGAAGAAGCTGTAGAATTATTGCCAACAACACCTGGCGTCGTAAACTTAAGAAAAAGCGAGCAGAAGCAACTTGTACCCACCCTTATTCCTGGCCGACCAGAACCATCATCTGTCATTAAGAAAAAAGAAAAAAACCACATCCGAAGTTGCGTCATCGTCATCTTCAGCCAAAATACTATCACTGAAGTTAAAGCGGCTGGAAGAAGAACAAAAGATGAAGAATAAATTATCAAAAAATACCAGATATTGGAAGAAGATATATCAAGGTCAAGTCAGTGTCCCAGTATGCACTCAGATTCTAGGGACAAAGTTAAAAGTTGGCTTCAAGATGTTGACTCGCGTAATGAGAATCCGAAAGAAAATGCAGAAAATGTCACACTCAACGACACGTGGGCTGGAGCTATTCAGACCGAAACCAAACGAAAAATGGACACTAAAGTCAAAGTAAGAGAAGAGTAATAAAGGAATGTAATTACACATGCCAAAGCACCAAATGTGAGACAAGTAGCAGCCCGTCATATCATGCCCAAAGAATTGCCAAACTTGAGGAGTGGCCACTGTTCATAAATGCCTTTGAGAACACCACACGCACTTGTGGGTATACAAATGATGAAAATGTAATAAGCTTGCAAAGGTGTCTGCAAGGTATAGCATTTGAATCAGTCCGTTTTCGTCTCATGTTACCGCAACAAGTGCCAAGCGTTATCGAAACCTTAAGAGTGCTCTTTGGGAAACCGGAAAAAATAATCGCGTCATTAATGACAAAGATCAGAAACGACCCGGCATCCAAAGCTGACAAAATAGAGACTATTGTGACCTTTGCCTTATCAGTGCAAAACATCTATTCAATAATGGAAGCAAACAAGCTGGATAGTCATTTGAATAATCCGTGCCTACTCCAAGAGCTAGTCGATAAATTACCCGCGTCTATTAAGCTTAACAGATAAGCACTTAACTAGAGTGTCAAGACGAAGTTAACCTCACACATCTAAGTAAACCATAGAAGTAAACTATGTACGGTCGATAAAAAATGTGGTGAAAATGGATGTGAATATAGACACTATCGGTTGCTCCACAAATATCAACAACAGAGTTCGAAAGAAATTTATCCATCCACATATCATGACACTCGAAAACCTAATGCAAGCCCAGACCATCAAAGCGAGGACAGTCAGGGAAGTCATGTGCACAGTGACAACATACAATATGCATCGATGCTCTCCAGGATTATCTCAATAAGTATATTTGCAATATAACACGTTTGCATTTTTAGACGAAGGATCATCAGTCATTCTAATAGATGCTGAGGTTGTCGAGTTTCTTCAACTTAAAGGTATTGAGGATATATACTTTACCTTTTTCATAGGTCTAACCTCCTTTCTCACCCCTTTTTAACTATGCTCTTCTTTCTTTTACTGTCTAACTATTTCTTATTCTACATTTAAGAATTGTTAATATTGCTTATCTTGTTATGTATGTACTATAAAAGACAACGTCTTACTTGTACACACGAAATAAATAAATGAAATGAAAATGAATGAGGATCCACTTTGCCTTCGGTGGACGTCAAATACACATCGTTGAAAACGCTCGTTGTCACAGCACTTTGTGAGCAGTATCCTCACTTGGAAAGAATTGCGGCTACATCGTACAAAAGTGCTCTGTCCCGCATACTGCTCGGCTTAAAACATTTGAACTTGACGGTTCCACGGCGAGTTAGAGAAGGTTCTGAAAAGGAACTTATAGCCACGAAGACTCGAATAGGTTTGACGATAAGTTGGCCGTACTTTAGCCCAGATGTTCCTAATGGAGAATTTCAAAATTTCCACAGCGTACACAACTGCGATTTGTGCGAGTGTCAAAAGGATTTAGACGGTAAGATGTATGACTTAGTGAAGGAGTACTTCGCCCTTGAGAACATTAAAGGGCAATTGAGAATGCTCTCGAAAGAGGACGAGATTGCATTCAACATACAGGAAACCACTACCACATGTCAAAATAACCGATATACAGTTCCATTCTTATGGAAATATAAAGAAGGAAAAATGCGGAACAACAGAGCTGCGGCAGAACGACGACTTGAGTTATTGGAAGAAAAATTATCCAGAGATCATAAACTAAAAATGATATTAGACGCACAAATAAAGAATTATGAAAGAAAGGGTTACTCACGCAAACTCTCATCAGAGGAAGAGTTAAAAGAAAATAATTTAACTTGGTACCTCCATTTAGTAATCACGGAGGGTTAAAGTTTGTGGAAAAAATCCTGGGTATGATGTGGTGCCCAGAATACGATTGTTTTTCTTTTGCCTAATTGAGGCGAATCTAGTTAAGGAGGACTACCCTACAAAAAGGGAGCTATTGAGAACTTTAATGTCAATATTTGACCCTCTCCGTCTGATTGCAAATTTTGCAATTCTTCTAAAAATGCTTCTTCAAAGAAGTGTGGCGATCAGGCGTTGACTGGGACCATCAAATTAAAAACGAACAATTCACAAAATGGCAAAAAAAATCATAGACTACTCGTACTTACCAACCGTCAGGAATATTTCAGTCCAGCGCCAGCGGTGCAACTTAATTGAATGCGCATTTTCTGAAGCCGCGGTTGTACAACTACATATTTTTGTAGACGCCGGTGAGGCCGCATGTGCTGCTGTAATTAAATTAAATAATTACATTGAAGTCGTTTTAATTGGGCCAATGAAAACAATGCTCATTCGTATCTTAAGTCGAAGTTCGCTTTATTAAACCAGCGAGAACGTTGTGTTGTCCTGATATTTGATGAAATTAGGATTCGTAAAAATCTCACATATAATATAAAAAATGATTTAATTAGATGGTTTCGAAGACCTTGGTGTAGAAAGAAGTAGATTTTTTGGTAATGAAATATGTATTATAAAAAACAATTTGAAAATATGTCAAGAACTTGGTATGTGCTATTGCTTGCTACCAAGGGGCCAATAATAGAAAAGCTTATAAAATGTTAGGTGTTTCTGAAGAAAACCCATTTATAATTTTTAATGATGAAAAAATATTTTGTTTTTATGATTTCCCTCACTTCTTAAAATCACTTCGGAATGTTCTATTGAAATGAAACTCCAGATGGTAAAGTGTTGTTTGATGTTATCAGAAAAATATACAATTTGGAAGTTGGCAACGTAGCTAAGACATGTTTAAAATTTAGAAGTTGTCATTTACTCGTAGCACCAAATGCCTTCGAAAAAATGCATGTTCACCTTACAATGCAAATATTTAGCCGGACAACTACGGCATCGATTCAAACTGCTTTTGAATTTAATTGCTTAAAAGAAAGTTCTAATAAAGCTGTAGCAACGAAAGAATTCGTACTAAAAGTGAACAATGTATTTGACTGCATGGATAGTGGTTCACATTATGACAAGAATGTTTTAAGGCGGGGAGTTCAGCTAGAGAATCCAGCTTATAATAAGTTGAAACAACTTTTGTCTTACTTAAAAGATATACAAAAATCAGTTAACCTTCCAAGAAACTTTTGTTTAAAAGGAATGGAACAAACTGCAATATAAACGGGGTCTTATTACTTTGTCATGATATAAACAATGGCCTATATGAGAACGTGGATTATTTACTAACAAAGAGAATTCATCAAGGCATATTAGAAAATTTATTTTCTATTATTCGCATCAAAGTTTGTTACAACCACAATCCGTCTGTTTACGAATTTAATGTTTTGATGTCGAAAATTCTCTCGTCATTAATTATTAATTTTTCTCCTTTCAGTAACTGTGATGATAATGATGTAGAATTTTTGAACGTAGACTTATCCCCAACTCAAACTAATATTCCAAAAACTTCTTCATTGCTTAAGGATCGTAAGAAAATCGTATGCGATGTAACTCTGTACGAACAAGTAATTTGTGATATGGAAATAGAAAAAAACATATCATGCAAAAATCAAAAAATTCAAATTTTATCTGGAAAAAAAACGTACAACAACTATTCAATAAACACAACAGCGCGCTCCCTTTAGCGCATTCTGCTTTGACCTTCCTAGGGTTCTCAAATATAATGTTTATTATCAGTCAAATTTGATTTAAAAAAATTACGTTGCGGAAAACGGAAAACTTCTATCCAACAAACAGAATACGCAACTTGATAATACAAAACAATTAAGAGTAACATCGTGTCTGAGTATGATTCACTCTAGTTCGATCGAACTGGGACTTACGGATACGAAATATAAAGCTAATCCGGACTTTAAAAATTCTTCAAGATGGTTCTGCGGTCCACCGTTTCTTAGCCAACACGAATCTGATTGGCCAAAACTTTCAACAGAAAACCTTTCCACTCAAATTGAGGCTAAGGAACATCTAGTACATATGTCGAGAGCAAACACGGAAAAACACTGGTACTTAGATTTCTCAAGGTGGAACAAACTGCTTCATGTAACAGCGTATGTGATTCGATTTTGCAAAAAAGCTACCCGCGATTTTAGAAATACCGACCTTACACAAGTTTTAGAACCAGAAGAGATGAGTGCAGCGGAAAAGTATTGTGTCAATCAGAATCGTTTACAGAAGAAAAGGCCATGTTTGAAAAGGCTAAGGAAGAAAAAATTTAAGTGTTACTCAATAAAAGTAGCCCATTATATACATTGTCCCCATATATGGATGCGGATAATATTATAAGAGTACGAGGACGTATAGATGCTGCAGAAAATATTGCTTTTGATACCAAAAGGTCTATAGTGTTACCTAGAGTTCATTCAATTAAGAATTTAATAATAAATGAATTCCATATCAAATACTTACATCAGCACAATGAAACAGAGGTCAACGAGATAAGGCAAAGATATTACATCCCAAGCTTAAGGGTTCTGTTGAAAAAAATAAAAAGTAAATGTCAAAAATGCAAAAACTTTAATGCTAAACCGATTTTTCCAATGATGGGAGAACTTCCAGCAGCTAGGCTGAAGACCTTTACAGCACCGTTTTCCTATATAGGTATCGATTATTTTGGACCACTTTATGTTACAGTAGGACGTCACACGGAGAAGAGACGGGGCGTACTGTTGACATGTTTAACTATAAGAGCAATACATATTGAGGTTGCGTATAACCTGCTGATGCCTGCATCTTATCTTTGAAAAGAGTTATCTCTAGGCGAAGAACACCAGTTGAAATAATTACAGATAATGTTACCAATTTCCGAGGAGCATCAGAGGAGTTAAAAAACATGGTTTCCAATATTAAACAAGAGGTTATAGCGAAAGCGGAGGTGGAGAGTGGTAAATTCTAGACCTTTGACTTAGGTTCCCTTAGACAATAACAATGAAGAGGCTTTAACCCCAAACCATTTTTTGTTCTGTTCGTCCAATGACCAAAAACCAGTAGGAGAATTTAATGGCGAAAGCGAATCACTAAGGAAACTTTGGCAGAGATGTGATCAATACGCCAACCGGTTCTGGAGAAAGTGGGTTCTTGCTTATTTACCGACGCTGACTAGCAGAACTAAGTGGTTTGAGGCAACTAAGAACCTCGTAGAAGATGATATTGTGGTGGTCTGTGATAAATGCCATCCAAGAACTTTTTGGCCGAAAGCGATAATTATCAAGCTTATAATGGGCAAAGATGGACGTTGCAGGAGCGCTATTATACAAAGAGCAACAGGTATATTTACAACACCAGTAGCCCCTTTGGGCATAAAGCGGTTTGGCGATATTGGCAACCAGAGCAATCGATCTTGCCTTAATTACCAGGGCGAAGTGTTGCCAAACGCGGTCATCGATACAACATCACTGAAGTCTGCCGTCAAGGGTGAACAATATTAAAATTTGGATATTTGGCGAGGAACATCTTTGCCGTGAGATAAGAAGTAAAGCAATTTTAAAGTTCTTTTTTTCTATTCTTTCCTTTTTTCGCACATGCACATATTTAAAATTTAGAAAACATAAATAAAAGAGTCAAACTAAAAAGGTGAAAGTACTATCTCTCAAACGGCTCGAACACTTATAATGTCAATCTTCCATTCGCAAAACTAAAAATCTACATATGTATTAGGTGTAACTCCGGAGATCGCAGAGGCCATGGAATGGGTCAGTTCTGCCCTATCCTCGACATTTCTTACTCTCTGATAACCGTGAACCTGGGGAAACATGTGAGTTGCTACATGTAATCTTATACCACTTAAAATAGCGCTTTAGTGCTTCTAATAGATTCAGATAAAACTGACTGTTCAGATCAGTTATTGCAATTGCACTACCAAGAATTTTTTTCGACATGCAAACTTTTGGAGCTAGTGAAATTATCTGAAAAACTTAACCCCCTAAGTAGGATTCTGAATCCTGTAGTACAAAATGAATAAGGGCCCTTCGTTTTATAATCATCTCATTTGAGCATGCTTTTTCAAACTGAGAACTACTATAATATATATCATTTACTCTAATTTGATCTATGATAATAAGAGTTTGTATAATTTCTTTATATTATGGAATAACTAATAAGAAATATTCTATATATAAAAATATCTCTTCGAAATATTCCTTTAAATATGCTGGTTGCGGATATAGATTCAATCCCAGCAAGGTCCTTGTATACTAATTGTATATTCTGTGATATTCACTTCTCTTCATACTCACTGAATTAAGTTTTACTTATGCAACCATTTAGATGTTCTCAGACGCGTGGAAAAATTACATTGTGAGATATGAGATGTTTTGTCAATTCCAATCGAGGTAATTACTTTCTAGTGTGCTATTACTCTAGTAATAGAGAATCAGACAGTTACACAGGAAATGAGATGATCATAGGGGATCTTCTCAAAACCTTCTATAAAATAAATAGAATAAACCTTCTATTAAACAAATAGCTTGCTGCTTCTTGTGAAGAGAACTACCCCAATTTTGAAAGGATTGATGGCCAGCCTACTTCAAGTACACAAATAGTCCATTACGTCTAGCGCTTCCCACTCTTTAGAGCAAATAATTACATCTTCGGCGCCCCTGATGAAGTGGCTAGACTACAATCCTTAGGAACAAATAGAAGGTAGGTTGACAATGTCCCGACAACAATTTTCAACGCAAAACATTCTCAATCACTTTTTAAGGCTAGACTTAGATGACCTCATCGGGACAACTGTGAGACATCTAGACTTATGTATAAGGCCCATAATCGATTATAAATGATCAAGATATTAATACTGAGACGCTATGCTATTGTCCAACAATTGAGCTTTATTCACAATTATTGCAGAAATGAAGACCAAATGGACTCAGTAACACACTACTCAAACAACCGCCCTATTTTGGCACGCATTAGAACTAAACTTCCGATATCTTAATGATCTCTGCTTTATAAAGATCACCGACTTTGACAAATTCGTCAAGAAATTTTCATAGTTCCAGTTGCCCTCCTATTTTTTTCCAGTGAAATTATAATTGTAACGTACTACAAATGCAAATCACTCTAATCTTTCTTTAATACAATAGTTATCTTTACCGATTTTTGGTATAAAAAATATCCTCACTCTTCGCCAGGCGATGTGCGATGGATCGTAGCTGGCTTATCGGCGAAGACTTTTGACTTTACATATTAGTCGTCCACCATAGTTTTTTCTGAATGTAGACATTATTTCGCACGCTGTGTGTGCCGTAGCCCCGTCTTGTTGGAACAAAATGTTGCCGACATCATGCGCTTAATTTCTGGCAGCATAAAGTCCGTTAGCATTGTGCGGTAGCGCTCGCCATTGACTGTTATATTCTATCCGGCCTCATTCAATACTGAATAAAAATAACACGACACCAAAAGGTCAGTTACGCGTGATCTGCAAAAAAAAGCCTATTAAAAAAACAAGTCTGAATGAATCGCCCGTTACCATCGGCGCCAGTCAACTTAAAACAATAACATATTTAAGTGACTCATCTGTCACATTAGCCGATGGCAGATACCAAATATGAGGGATTGTATTAATTACTCAGCTCAGTAGGAATTGCAGTGATTCTGGCTGGTTATTATTTGGTTACTTGAAAAATGAGTCCCAAACATAAGATTGAGAGTTTCTTGACGATTTTAACAAATCGGGCAGTTTCACCGAGTTTTTCGGTTTTCTCTCAAAAGCCTTTATAGAAAGCACTCTTAAAAATAAGCCCCTTATAATCATTTGGCTTCGATCGCTGAGAATTTCAGACATCTGGAAAAAGATTTGGCGGCTTTTTAAAAAAAAAAGTTTATTGATTTCCTTACGCAGTCCTTGCCGAATTGTATTCCATTTACGAACAGGTGATCTTCAGGAAGTTTTTCCAGCAGAACAAGTCATTCTAAGTCATTTGGTGCTTTCTCTACTTTCTATCTTATTTTTTGATTTTGCAAAGCTCCAAATGTTATTTTGTTGTACAATAGCGCTCGACCAGACAATTATATTTAGCTGTAAGCATCGAAATAGCATAGATCTTACTCAAATCAATTACTCAGCTACCTACATATCTGCCTGGTTATCAATGAATATGGTAATATAAGCACATAGCATTGCCATTATTAGTACCTTATTGACCGCTTAGAAGAAACTTAGCTGATGTCATCACTGTTTTTGTTCACTGTAACAATCTTCCCTAACTCTCTTTACCCATTCACACAAGCCTCCCACTTTTTTGGTAGTTCTCTTTGAACTTTTGACACCACGCAATTGGTTGGCCGAAATTGTTCGAAAATAAATTTTTATTTTCCATATTACTTGGTGTAGGCTTACTCGTATACAACATTAGATCGGTTATGACTGTGCATAATCTAGGAAGGTGTCTCACCATTTAAGTAAGATTTAAGGTCGATCTTTTGCCGGTAATTTTTGTAACAATTTGTAGAAAGATAAATTAAAATCCTGTTCTTATTCCTCAATTTGGGAAACACAATTTTATAAATTATTGAAGGTATTCTGAAAATGTTTTTACTTTCTAAGGCGTTAACAACAATATATAAAATAATGTGAGCCCATTATATTTTGAAAATCGTATATAGCAGTAAGTTTATTTTCGACATAACTTTTCTGCATTTCTATTATGGTAAATATCTACATTTATTCCAGGATTATTGTACCTACAGACTTCTAATAAGCTAATATGGTTTTTTTACTTAAATTTTCTTCTTGTATAGTAATATTTCTTTTAAACAACACTTTCTTTCAAATTTGAATATTTCAGAATCAGCGCTGACAAATTATTAGGAAATATAAAGCATCCAGGATCAGCAAAAGGAAAGAAGAGATGTAACTCTCACTGTGCCTGCCTTTGGTTTAAGGATCGCATATACGGAATATCAATACACTGAATAGTAACAGATTCAAATTTCAATTTCAGATATGTCTCAGCGAGATTTCTCAGAAGTAAGTACCAATTCCAATAAACCCACAGGTTCAAGTGATGTTCTTTCCTAAAGCAAAAAAAGAATAATTCTTATCCAAAAATTTTCACTTTAATTCAATTTCGTTACTGGCTTCAATGCCCACGCGAAATCTTAACTGTCCCATCATCATCATCATCATCTGCACACAATGTCCGTCTGTCACGATTGACGAAGAAGTAAACAAAAATAAATAGAGGGAATCCAGAAGAAGGAGAGTTATAAATTCGTTTTCTCACCATTGCAAAGGAATACCCTTTAGTTGCCCCGTCGTTCCCCTTTCGTTTCCCCTTATTTGACCCCTCATTGTGCTTTCGATGAAACCCTTTTTGTCGCGTAGTCGGGCTGCCGTTGTCCAAGATTTCAATCTCTCGTCGAAAACGAAAGACAAAATGAGACAGTTCTCTATTCGTTTGGGTCCAGCTTTGGAAGGTTTCTTTTTCAATGTTATGTTTTTGCCGGTTTTAGTTTGTCTGCTTTTGGTTTTACTATCCCCACTTCGTTTAAATTTTTGTGTACTTTGTTTACCTTGAAAAGGGCTACTTAATCTTTTAGGTTCATCTGCGCGATTTCTCTAGAAACGAAAAATGTAATACAATTGGTGATCATGCTGTTGTACCGCATATTACGTACATATGTATACAAGGTGGGCCAAAATGTATATAATCGTATCGGAAAGTGCCATAGATTTTACAAATGGCGTCGGATGTCATTCGGTATGAATGAATGAATGCTCAAATAAATCGTTAAAAATCGCATTAATTTTTTTTTATTCTATTCCAATATTAATATGTTTACAATTTAAAAGGTTTATCGTATACCTACCTCATACATGCATGCATACATGTATCTACGTTTCTAAAGTTTAAATAGTTATATGCGAGTTCTACTCTTACCTTAAACCGAACTTTAAAACAATTCTCAATCCGAATTTTTGTAGATAGCCTTTACAAAGTGTGTTCGAGAAAAACTTGCTTTAAATTACTTCTTTTACTTTACTCACACACTCATGTTTGTAGCCAAATTATTTTCTGCATTTAATTGCCGATCGCGCTGTTTACATTCCAAAATGAGAGCTGCTTTCGATGTACGGTAGAGGGACCAAAGGAAGCACAGTGAACAGTTTTCGAAAAAAAACAACACAATTTTTCAGAATAACTTAAAAGAAAAATTGTCCATTAAAGTGTCCATCAACACAATATGAAACCGTTTTTGGCAGAATCTGGCATCAAAAACATAAAAAAAATGAAAAGTATCTGCAACATACCGTAAAACATCTAGCAAAAGTTCATGTGTATTTATGCTTCTCAATCAAAGAATTTGGAAAGTTAATAGTATTCACACAAAACCTCGATGCACGATTTATGGTAAAATTATACCAAAAGTATTTACTAAAGTGGCTGTCGAATGGTCTGCATGCATCAAACACTTACGACTGAATTTTGCAAGAGGATAACGATCCAAAATATCGGAGTCGCCTCTACACGCGTTAGAAAGAAGAATATGGTATAGAGACGTTAGATAGGCTGCCCCAAAGTACTGATGCGAATCTAATAGAAAATGTGCTGTCTTTAATGAGGCTTTAATGATGCTTAAGCCACGAAAAAATAACTTGCGCGGGTTTTGGAGCAAATGTGGGTGAGTGAAGAGACCTAAATTTAGAATATGCGAAAAATTCAGTTAAAGTTGTACTAGATAATGCCAAGCATTTATAAATAGTGACTGGATTCTCTATTACGAGTAATATAATTCCGTAGTTCGTATTGATATATACTTGAAATTTGAAATAAAATAGGTACGTACAACATTTTCATATCTCGCAGACGGAAGTTTTAAGGTTTATTAAATTGTTTTTTTTTTAATTTTAAAATTACTCGTAAGATGTTATGATTTTATTTTTTTTCTCAATAAAGTCTTTGACCTCGCAGCCCAATGTTTCACATTTGGTTTTTTGTTTTAAAAACAAAGGACTTAGACTAAGGAAGTTCATTGTATCCAATTATACCTGTATATATGTTATTTTTATTATGCGTTATTTTTATTAGCGCTAACTACAAGAGACGATGAGACGTGATTTAGTCGAAGCTAGCTTAAAGCTGGATTAAGATGCTGGTATATGTCAACTGAGTTAAAACATTGCAGCTAACTATATCGAACTTCACTTTTCTTATTTAGAGTTAACATTTTCCGTAAGTACTTAAATTGAAAAATCGTGTATACCTGCCCAAAGTTTTATTTTGGTGTTAGCTATTGTACATACATGAACGTTACTGATGGCATTCTGGCCTTTATTGCTTGTGTAATTTTCTTTTGTGGGTAGTTACACCTAATTTGAAATGTCAACTATAATTTTTAACAGGCCTAATCAAATGTACGATTCGTAGTAGAGAATTCTCTTACAGGACATCTACCCAAGGAAGAACTCTCATGCTTTTGCTTCGATTAAAAGCCTAGGAAAGTCACTCCGCAAGACTGTTCAATTCCATATAAGATATAAACAAAAAAAAAGTAATACGTTTCTCTAAATTGTATTGAATCTGTTAACATACTCGTATCAGTCACTGTCACATCCTTCTAGATACTAAAAACGAAGACAACTTTTATTACGTGTCCACTTGTTTATAAAAACGTTTAATAGCCTAACTATGATTAACAATTTGACAGATCTTTAAATTTCCGCTAGGATTTAATTTGATTTCCTTATCTGAATCTTCTAGGAGTTAAAAAGGTTTAATTGTCTGTTTTTCCTGCACATCATTCTGATTTTAATTATCTGAGAGAATGCAAATAGACTGGCATCGTGATGACCTCTAGGACAACCAATCCCTAACGAAATATCCATTTAATCTCGAAATTGGTGGGCTCTTAATATGGCAACAAAAATGGTGAACCGTGCTTTTTTCTTGGATTTGCTTTTATTTTAAGCAACTAAATCCAAAATCAGGGAAGAAGTGAAATAAAAGCACAGAAGAGAACAAAAATCACGACCGAATTCTAAGAGCTGTATGCAGCGATGTCTATATAATGCGCGGCAAAAAGAATTCTGCACGATCAGCCCGATCTTCCGGTGAATGATACTACTAACTACCGGCGATGAAACAATTCTAATTATTTTTAGTTTTCAATTAGATTCGCTCTCAAAAGAAAACTAGTAGTTAAAGTTCATTTTTTCCTACTATGTCCTACTTCTCCAAAACTACGGAATCAAATGGATGTGACAGAAAATCTATAGGATTAGAAATAAATTCTTTGTCATGCATTTGCTGTGGTCATTTAAAATCTGGTAATCTAAAAGCCATTTGTACAGTTGATGTTTACAAATTTGTTATATGTATACTCATACTCGGGTGATGGAGATAATCCTTTTTTTGTGGAATTGTGGAAGTAGCGTCTTTTATTTACATAATTATAATTATGGGTAAAAATATACCTATTATTGGAGGCGTAAACATCCTCATTTGATTACAACCGAGGACTGTTAAAAGCTTAAAAGATATGAATCTCTTTATTTTCTCAAATATGTAGGCAATATACGAGTGCGAGTATTTGCTAGCATTAATTGCTATTCTAATCTTTCCATAGTAAGTTCAATATCTGACTTCAGAAGCGTTCCGGAACATATATTTTCTTTTTAGTATGAACTTGAAAATCAATCTTCATATACCAATTTTGGTGTACTGAACAGAAAAATGATTGATTGCTTAGTGGACACTTACTACAGCAAAATATGAATATAATTGCAAAATGTGAGGATACAATACGAGTATAAGTAATTTAGCAGGCATTGCTTATGGCTTCAATGCGTTTTTATCATTAGTAATGTTCCTTCAATATTCTGCCTGGTATAGGTTTCAACGCAGTATTTTGTAACTGTTCTAAGAAAAGTTGTTTTACTAAGAAAAGAAATCGAGTGTCAAGATTTTCCTTTTATATATAATATAAATATACGTATAAGCTCCGTTTTGTATGCATTAATCATGTTCTGCAAATTATTCTGAAGTCTAATATGTATAATGGATACTAATGACTGGTGTCATAACATTGAATATAATTGTCGCTTAGGTCAATTTTGCTCTCGAATACTCGTACACTAACAACTAATTTAAATTTTAAAAGTCCTTTTTCACTCACAATCCTTTTTTTACTGAGTTGGTAGTCTTCGTTTCGAAAATTTTGTTTTGATGGCTAACAAAAACCCAGCACATCAGAGGATTTTTGGCAATACTGCTACTTCGGTATTTGATAATTTTATAGAAACTTTTGGGAAATTTAAAGAGACGCCACACTTTCTCACAGGATTTTCTGGTATTTGGGGCGCTCACAACTGTACTCTGACTACAACAAGCCCGACAAGCTGAGTCAATTTTCGCCGGCGGAAAAGTTAAGGCATCTTTATTTACTGGAAAAGTGCCGTGCGTCGATAGCAATATGAGCAATGTCTTGTCCTGTGATTCCTAATCTGCAGTCTTCCATCTCCCCTTAATCGTCTATCCACGACATCTCTCATTATCGATTTATCCCAATCTTTCTCTATCTCTGATGTTACTCAATTTAAAATAATCAAGAGCTTTTGTCTTAATGTAAAATGAGGATCAGAATCGGAAAATTGATTCGTGTAAAGCAAGTCGTCAAAGTACAATACTAATTTTTTGCATGTTTGATATTGTGATTTCCTTCAAATAACATTTCCACACCCTATGCATATTGGTAAGCTTTAAAACTTTACCTTTGTTTGACTAGCCTGGCTTTAGTCGATGTTTAAAGTTTTGACTTATCCGACGTATCAGATTCTATACAAGCGTTATGCTCCTTAGTACTTATATTTGTTGCTTTTATTTTTTTTCTTTTCGTTCGCCGACAAAAACGTCTACAACATAACTTCACTGTGTTGCATCGATGTCAACTTTACCCACCTCGTAACTTTACAGTCTCTCATATATTCTATACATTTGCTATTCGAAACAGAAAGATGTCAACGTCTATTTTCGCATGAGTGATTATCAGAAATTGGCAGATAAAAAAGGAACAAATGAATGAAAATACGAACTCGCAATACATACGAGTATTTATAAATACAAAACCTAAGATGAAGGGCATGTTCACGTCGGGTAAAACATTAATGTTCGGTGTGCGTCGTCTTGATGCAATATGATTGCATGTATGCGCAGCGCATTGAGATGGTTCAATTGGTTGTCTGTTAAACGAGTACAGTCTTAGTTTTATTTCGTAAAGCTTGAACTGATCTGAGATCACTTAGATGGTTTCCGTTTGATTGGCTTTCAATGAGTATGCAGATATCATTTGGATGTCTTTCGTTGATTGAAATCTTAGCGTTGTTTGGGACGATATAGTGTATACAGGGTGTTCCAGATAATGTGTAGAAGACTTTAAGAGCAGATTCCTTGACATATTTTGAGAAAAAAAATCATAGGTTTGGGGGAAATGCATCCCCTCTGAGATACAGAGGTTTTAAACAAAGCTGCCCTATTTTTACTTTTACTTAAAATAACATTTTTCAAATTGATGCGTATAAATTAAACTTAATTAAATTCTTTTGAGTTAAAAAAAACTTTATTCGGTCAATACTTTTTTAAGACTAACTTAATTCTAACATTTTTCTACCTTATATAAACTATAACTGCTTACGTAGCAATCCCGCATTCATCCGGTGTTTGGTGATTAGGTGCATGGGAACGTCTCATGTGCACTGCATTCATTTGGTCAAGTGCAATATGAGCTCCAGACGTTGTGTCAGCATTGTTTGCATGCGATGGGCTCGTGGTAGCTATGGTACGTGATGATCCGTGGGAACAAGTGAATAGGTGTAGCGAATTGTAATACATTTCGTTAACTCCTCCCGTCTTAAATGCAAAGCGTCCTTGTTTTGTTTAAAAATATGGCAAATTGTAGATATTTGGATGTTCTATTATTCTTGAAGGTTTCTTTGTTTGGTTTTCTGATTCGCCTAGGAGGGATATTGGGATGACTGTTATTTCAGGAGTTCTTTTTGATTTTGGGCTTATTATTTGGAGGAGTAGTACGATAATGACTATTATTATTAGGACTGAGTAGTTGATCCATTGATGAATCACCTTTTCGGTTTTAATTAGATCGATTTGTTTTGTCGTATTAATATGAAGTTCTTTCATCCATTCAAGTGATATAATTTGTTCGATTTCGGTTCCTTCGGATGATGGTTGGAGGAAAGGTGGCAGTGCATGTAATTGGGTTATTTCTTCAGATGTAAACTTTTGGTTATCTATTGTGACTGTGGTGTTCACGAACTTGATGAGATACGTTCCTTTTACCGCTTGCGTGGTGTCATTTATTTTTATTTCGCCTTGAAAGTTGTTCAGAAGTAAGATTCCAGGAGCTAGTTCTTCCACTCTCGGGATATGTTGGCTATTTGTTACACTACATGTCGCATTTTTACTACTTAACAAATTTGAAATACACTTATCATTAATTAGATCCAAGACATCGTTTTGCTTACAAAGTAATAAGTTATTAATTGTTTTACAATCTTTTACTATGGCTAAGATTTCTTCATCTTTTCTTAAAATATTTTCGTATGGTATCTTATATATAGTATTTTTATTTGTTTTAATGGGTTTTACTAACAATTTTTCATATATCTTTCCATTGGTTGTGGGAATATCTATTATATATAAAAGTTGGGTTGAATTTAAACCAATCTTAACACTAGCTAATGACAATGCTTCTTCGGCATTTTCATATGGAATACTACTCTTATCTATCTTATTCAATATTAAATTAATTTCCGTTTTTGACAATATATTTGAATTCACAATGTTTGTTTTTGCTAACTCTATGGCATAATTTGTATTCGTTAATTCTTCTTTAATCAATTTTATTTTTAAATGTAAACTTAAAGCTAATTCATTTGTAAATATTCTATCCTTTTTTATTATGTTAAGTATGTCATTGGTAACATTAGTTAGTTGATTAATTCTATCTTTAATTGCTTTATTTATAAAAAATTGATTATTTGTATTTTCAATTATATTATTTATTTTGTTTTCCATAAGGATCTGATCGTCGTGGTCGGGATTTCCCGCTATCCATGCGCTTTAATATTGTCTATTAAATTTTGTATTAGGGATAATTCATGTTCAAGGAATGGAAGGAAGGAATTGGCCTTGGGGATGTGCTCCGATATTAAGGATGAAGTGTGGGTTATGAAAGTCTCGTACTGATTTATTTCGACGACGTGAATCAGTTTCACGTTTCCCTTCTGGATTATTGCTGTTCCAGTATGTAATGCTAGAACATAGGAGCTAGAGTAGTCTAGGATCTTGATATCACCATAGGAGGAGTGGGTGATGAGTAACCTGTGAATGAGATAGTAATAGCTGCTTAACTTCGGATATTACTTTTGTGTATGACCCTGCCCGATTTCGTTAAAACTGTTGTTGGTCTGTTTTCTTCAACGATTTCTTCTTTGAACCGTGGCGTAAGCTTTGAACCTAAACGTTTATTGTTTTTGACAAAAATTGTTTGACCTGGTGAGTACGTTTTTGGTTGCTGTTTATCTTTATTATGGTAATTAAGATCTTTTACCTGTTTTTCCTTCAGCTGTTTTATGTTATCTAACCTAGATTTTTCAGATTGCTCAGGATCTGTAGTGACGTTTCTACCATAAAAAAGGTCAATTGTTTTTTTTCCTGTAACAGAGTGAATGGTACAATTGTATTCATATACAGATCGTTCGAGTAATTCCTCGAATGAACGGTGTGTACCGTCGGTCTTTATGCACCGCATGATTTCCGACAGAGTTGAGTGAAATCTCTCAACTTGACCGTTGACTTCACTCTTGTAAGATTGGGTTTTGAAAATATTAATTTTTAGCTGGTCTTCCATCATGAATGTGATGGAAGCTGAATTTAAAGATTTCTCGTTGTCTATAACTACGTATTTGGGGATTCCAAAGAAAAATAATAGTTCTCTTAAAGGTTGTCTAATGTCTTCAATGGCTCGGGATTTAAGTGTTTTTGTTTGGGCTAGTTTTGTGAATTTGTCTATGGCTGTCAATACCAGATGTCGTTCTGTTGTGTAGATGTCTATATGTAGTGTGTGTCCAGGATATTCAGTGATGGGAGTAGGTTTTATAATGGGGTTGTTAGGATGGCGATCGTACTTGTTTCCTTTACAAATACCACATTGATTAACTAATTTCTTTATTTTGGAGCTCATTTTCGGAAAAAAGTATCTTTCGATAATTTGAAATCTGTTTTCTTTTCCGTTCCTATGTGCTCTTTTGTGGCATTCTAAAATTATGGTTTCCTGTTCTGTTTCACTTTCTAAATCTTCTACTTTTATTCGGGTAAATCTGATTTTATAGTTGTGGAAATACAAGGGGTAAATTTCTTGGATTATTCCCATGGTGGTTTCATCAGCCATAATTGCATTGATTACATTAGGATTAAGAAATCTTTTAAATATACCTATTAAATTTTCCTTAGTATATTGAGGTTCGGTAAAGGTATGTCTCCAGTATGTTGAGAAAGGTTTTTCAAGTTTATAGTGGGTTTTTTCCCCTGTTTCGAGAATGAGTTGGGTTTTGAATGCGTTAATAGGTACCTCAACGAATGGGATAAGGTTGTGTGACGAACTTTCGTCACTATGTTGGGTTAGAGTTAGAGAGTTGGTGAAAGTTGTAGGTGGGGGTCTAGATAGGGCATCGGCTACAACATTTGTAGTGCCAGGTTTGTAAATAATTTCGTGATCGTATTCCTCCAAGATGGCTTTCCATCTTTTCATCTTAGCATTATTGTTTCTGTTGCTAAGTGCATACGTTAACGGTTGGTGATCGGTGAAAATTTTCACCTTCCTTGAACCGTAAAGGAAATTCCTCAGAGAGTTGAGTGCCCAGATGATGGCGAGCATTTCCTTTTCGTTGGTTGCGTATGCCTCCTCAGTTTTGTTTAATGTTCGGGACAGAAAAGTTATTGGTTTGTTGTTTTGGGATAATACCGCACCAATTGCATGATTGGACGCATCGGTGGTGAGTTCGAAATCTTTTGACAAATCTGGGTATGCTAATAGAACTTCTTGGGATACGAGTGCGTTCTTAATTTTCCCGAATGCTTCTAATGCTTGCTGGTTCAGATGGATAGGAACGTTTTTTGATATTTGTTTGGACACGCGTCCACGTCCTTCTTCCCCTCTTAAGAGATTGGTAAGGGGATTTGCAAGTTTGGCATAACCAGGAATGAAGCGACGGTAGTACCCTGACATGCCCAGGAAAGATCTTAGATCTTTAAGCGTTTTTGGGGGTGGAAAATCAACTATAGCTTTCACCTTATCAGGATTGGTTCTGATTCCGTTTTCGCAAACAAGAAATCCTAGAAATTCAACGGACGTTTGGAGAAATTCACACTTATCCATTTGGACTTTCATATTTGCTTTTTCTAAAGTCTCAAAGACTAGTGTGAGGTTTCTAAAGTGCTCTTCTTCATTACGACCGAAGATGATTATGTCATCTATGTAGACATAGCACCTTATTCCTATGTGTTCTCTAAGGATATCATCGAGTGCGCGTTGGAATATCGAAGGGGCATTTTTCAGCCCAAAAGGAAGACGGGTAAACTCGTATTTACCGTGATTGACTGAAAAGGCAGTCTTTTCGATATCTGATTCCTTCAAAAGTATTTGGTGGAATCCGCTTTTTAAGTCAATAACTGTAAATAGTTTATTTTTTCCCAGATTGGACAATACTTCGTTAATTTCAGGTATTGGATACCTGTCGGGTATAGTGACTAAATTAAGTTTCCTATAGTCAATCACTAACCTAAACTTTTTCTCCCCTGAAGCGTCTAGCTTCTTCGGGACTACCCACATAGGTGCATTATAGGGAGACCGTGAAGGTCGTATGATGCCGTCATCTAGCAATTTCTTGATTTCGTTATCCACAAATGGTTTTAGAGCCATTGGGTAAGGGTAGGACTTTGAATAAACTGGGTTATCATCAACAGTCCGAATTTCACCTCTTACTACTGTGGCATATGTCAATCTCTGATCTGGTTCCGCGAAAAGGTTAGGAAACTTTCTCAAAACGGAATTGAGATTTCCTATTTGATTTGGATTTAAGTGAGAAATTCTTACACGTATGTTGTTGACTGATTCTGAAATGTGTTGTTTTATAGGGATTTTGATGTTGTTTTGAAGGATGAGGAAACTTTTTGCGGTATGTATTACAGCGTCTAATTCTTTGAGGCTATCATTGCCGATGATGCCGTGAAACGATTGTAGTGAAGGAAGGATAAAAAATTTAAGACCTACGTTATTAGGACCAAAAAGATTTAGTATAGCGTGGTGTGTTATTTTTATATTGCCACCGACAGAGTTGGCGTAAAATGGGTTATCGTTAGGTATAAGGTTTCTTACACACTTCGGATGAATGTAGTTCTTGTTGGAACCTGTGTCTATTAAAAACCTTAAAACATTGCCGCTCTCCGTCTGGTATTCAAAATAAGGCAGCGAAGAGCTGTTTAGCCTAAAAAATGGATATCTTGGGATTGGTGGGAAACTTCAGTGTTACTGGAGGCACTAACTGCAGGCTCGTGGTGTTCCTGATGGTTGGTTTGCTCATGTCCGGAGTATTCGAGATAATCAACCAATGTTTGATTATTATTTGCATCTTCTATAGCGACAAGTTGTTGATATTCTTGCAATTCTCCATTCGGTTCGCAGGCTGTAGTATGGAAGTTTCTCTGCATTTTGTTTGGATGCGGTCCTTGGGCTGGAAGGTTTGGTCTCTTCGGTGCAGGTGGCCAATTAGTCTGGGGCCTGGGTTGGTTTGTATAGTTTACTGCTCGTGTTTGTATGGTGCTTGTCTCCATTGGTTCTTGACGAGATTGTCTTTGTGGTGCTGGTGGTTGCCCATGGTTCCCTTGGTTTGGATAAGGATATTGCTGACTCTGATAGATTTGAGGTCGAGAACTTTGGTTTTGTTGTTGGTAGTTAAAATTAGGGTGGTAAGCCTGATGAGGAACGTTATTATGTGGAATGAGTCTTTGGTTAAAGTTATTAACTGGTTGTGGAAAGTAAGTGAGTTGTGGGAAGAAAGGAGTATTACCTGCATAAGGATATGGGTTTTGGTTTTGTTTCCGTGGAGGAAGTGGAGGAGGATGTTGATGGTGTGGTTTTCTGGACATTCCATGGTTGTTGTTAGCGTAATTGGATCTAAAGTTTTGATTCTCGAGTTTTAAACACAAGTAGAGTGCTTGTGGAAGATCAACTGGTTCACGTATTCCAAGGAGTCTTGGGAGGTCTCCTTTTAATCCTCTCACGAACGTGTCCAATGCTTTGTCTCTATATGTCTTCGTTAGCAGAGTTAAAGCTTCTGTACCGACGTCCATACTAGCGATCTTATTGAGGATCAATGACAGATGAGAGTACACGGCTTGATAGAAACCTTGTATCGTGTCATTTCCTTGCACTAGGGAAGTCATCTGGTATTCCAGAGTTCCCAGGTCACGCTTATCGGCGTAGTGCATAGTCAGACAGCGTGATATACAGTCCCAATCAAGGGGTGTATTGTAGGATTCCAATGCGATATCCGCATTTCCTACGATCTTGTTTCTTATCACATTTAGAACGCCGAAATACTTTGGTGAGCCTTTGATGGGCTCGTAGAGACAGATGATGCGGTCCACGCTCTTTTTCCAAGAGCTGAACTCGCCTGGCTGACCGGAGAATTCTCTCAGGCAGCGAACTACATCTGGGATCTTGTCAAGATCCGTCAGATTTCCACGTAATTCAGACCTTATTGTTTGATCAACTCCCCTACCAAGATCTGCGTTGGGATTGAGAATATTTTGGACTAAATTTCGACACTGGGTATTCAGTATTTGACTGATCATTCCCTCTATAACTACTCGTAACTCAGGTGAGACTTGGGGTTGGTTAGGTGCATTTGGGGCGTTGGGAATATTAATTACGGGGGGTCTAATTATATTTTCGTTAACCATTTTTACTAGTTAATCACACACAGACCGAAAGAAAGGAAAAATTATGAAAAGGTAAAACGTAACTTATGGAATACAAAATAATAACGAGTTAAAACTATTTTAATTAATTGGGTCTATCACTAAATATTATGTAAAAATTAACTCTATTCTTATTTAGCAAACAGAATATGTTTTAATATGTTGTGTAAAAATTTAATTATCTTAGCTATAAATTCACTTGTATTCACTTATACTCTATGCAAAATAATGACGATTAAAACTATTTTAGTTAATTGCTATCGATGGAAAAAAAAATCAACTCTATTTTATTTAACAATTAAAGTATGGTTTAATGTGTTGTGCAAAATTTAATTATTTTAACTATAGATTCACTTCTATTCACTTATATTCTATGATTTTATATTAATTTGCTTAAAAAATAAACTTACAAAACTAACGCGAGCATCGGCATTCTGTGGAGCGGCAGCAGACTCTTGTGTCCTACGTCCCTTTCACGTTGGTTACTTGGGGGCCCTTTAGGTAATTTCTCCAACTTTGATTTGATCACTTATTCACTGTTTAGGAAACGCGATAATACCGATAGTCGCCTGGACTCTGGCTTTTGGTGCACTTCTATTTTCCCGTACCACTTGGGGACTTTTCGGATAATAGTTATTTTGTACCACTTTGGGACTTTCGCGATGTACCACTTTGTACCACTTTGGGACTTTTATTATTTTTAGTAATCGCACTAACACCTTTTTACCAGAGTCCCTGCTCGGGCGCCAATTAAACTTAATTAAATTCTTTTGAGTTAAAAAAAACTTTATTCGGTCAATACTTTTTTAAGACTAACTTAATTCTAACATTTTTCTACCTTATATAAACTATAACTGCTTACGTAGCAATCCCGCATTCATCCGGTGTTTGGTGATTAGGTGCATGGGAACGTCTCATGTGCACTGCATTCATTTGGTCAAGTGCAATATGAGCTCCAGACGTTGTGTCAGCATTGTTTGCATGCGATGGGCTCGTGGTAGCTATGGTACGTGATGATCCGTGGGAACAAGTGAATAGGTGTAGCGAATTGTAATATATTTCGTTAACTTATATAGTAACAAATGGGGTATCGTTGAACTTATAATTATGAGTACATTGTTGTTTTAAAGTAAATGTTGCGTTAAAATTAATCTTACAAAAGTTATAAAGTTCAAATGTGATATTTTTTTTTTTAACTCAAAATTTTGACATCATTATTTTTTTCGAGTATATAAGGCAAGACAACGTTTGGCTTAAAGTTTTCCTGCTCTTCTTAATCTCTAACGAGCGATCTATCTGAATATGCAAATCGATATTTTTTCTGGTGCAATGATAATATCACTTAAATGATGCTACAGCCCTGTGTAGACCCGGATTTCAAACAATGAGAACTTTTAGCTATTGTGTTCAATTACGCACTAGTAGGCGTTCAGTGCGTTGTCTACCCCGGTTGGAATTTAGGACTCTTTAGCTCAAAGCGTTGGGATCTATGTGTCAGGGTATCTTAGGCGATTTAGTCGCATTTTTTGACCAGGTGAATGTCGCTGAATAGCTCGAAGTGTTCATTGTTATATTACTTCTTCCACAACCAGTCAAGGCAAATGGAACCATGCTCGAAGAATGTTTCATGCACCATAGAGTAGGACTGGGGTGATGGATCTCCTTAGCGTTTCCTGACAAGAATATTTTATGTAGTTGTCTTCTTAGGCAAATAAAAAAAAACAGCGATTGGATCTTAGTTCGACTTCTGACGAGAGAGATTAGCGGACCCGAGGTAGATGAAAATCGCTTACTACGTGATAGTTATAGCTGTCTACCTATTGTTACTTCTTGTTTACGTGAAGGTTTGACAAGTTACCTTCTGACGATTTAAATATCGCGAAATTTAACTTTATTGATTAAATGGTTTGTTCCACTTATCAGCGGAGCATTGTAGTCAGCAGAAGTGGTTTTTCCCTACTCTCAGCATCGACTCTAACTGGTCTACTAGCTCAATTGACACTATGTCTGTTTAACCTATTTGTAAAATCTCAGAACATTGTTCTTCTCTATTTTTTATATTTTCTCTATTTATTCTATTTCTAGTCTTATATTTTTCAGTAGCGCCGCTTTGTAGGCAAATTGTCTTGCTACGTATATGCATTTGGGCTCTTCATCAAATCATTAGTTATGGCGTATGTGATAACTTCTAGGTCTCGATGCCCACTGGTCTCTCAAACTTGATGGCAGTGCTTATCTAGAGATGGAATTATTATTAAGCTTTATTAGGCCTCTATGTCAAGTAAGCTGTAGACAACCTATTGAGTATGAAATATGTACATATATACTCTCGTATTAACTGTTAAAATACGATTCTAACCTCGAAACAAAATGGAGTACCTATTTTCAAATAAAGTAAAATAAAACTAGAAGTTTAAAACTAACAACATATGTTCCTTACCTCTTATCATATCCGGTCACCCCTGCTCATTTATGACAACTTACCAAAATTAAATAGTTTCCAAAAATATCCGTTTTTTCTATTTAAGATTGAAGCATTTGCATGTTACCAGTAATACTCGTACTTCTAAAGCAAATTCTCCACAATCCAACAATTAGACTGATTACTCATGGAATGTTCTCGAATTCCCTGAAATCACCCCTTTGTGCTTTTTGCAAGTAACTTTTCTTCACCATCGAATGGTAGTAAATCGATCTGCAGGTGGAAATTGAAGGTGTTCATACGATTATGTGTAATTTAATTCATTCGCATTCATTGCACTGGCAAAAAGCATCCACAATGGATGTATGCGCATGCGCATCCAAATATCTGTGTTTGTAGATATGCACAGATTGATTTAATCTTTTGATCCATTTATTTCAGTGTAACGTGAGAGGAAAATTGCACAGCGCGATGTGCGCACATAATTTTAGTCGACTTCGTGTAGATGCTATTCCAGAACCATTTGTATCATAATGCGGACAGATTTAGATGCAATCAATGGCTCAAGTGGTTAATTGCAAGTTCGGGAGGAGAATGGTGAACCTGTGCACTCATGCTGAGAAGAAGCAGAATTTTCTTTAAAGCAACAATAAAAACATTCCATTCCAGATAAGATCGTCAGCCAATTTGCCGAAAGGTGGGCCAAGCAAAATGATTTAATCACGTGCAATCAGTCGTTTAATAGGTTTTTTTTTTGCATTGTCAAGGTCGAAAATGTTTGATGTTAGTAAACTGATCATCAAGCTCATCTTAAATTCTATAAAGAAAATAGTAGGTTAGGGTAAAAAGGGGAACAGGATCAGAATTATAATTGTCTTGGTTATGTCTTATAACATGTGCAGCTACATATAAAGCGCACCACTATTCTGACTCCATCACTTTTGAAGCTAAGAATTGCTTTGATTTGTTACGGAATAGTTTGATATGTTGTTCGAGGTTTCTGTTTAAAATACTGAGTACTTTTACCCCATAGGTTAGATACTCGCCCATTATGTTTTGTGTTACTAATATCGGGAGTCTGTAGAAATCCTCGGGCAAATTAACAGAACGTAATTAACGAAATTGTGGTCAAACACGTAGCATCTGTAATACTTGCATGCCCGTGAAAAGCGTATGGCTATTACGTCTAGATTATTCGATTTGTTGAATGAGTTGAATATAAAAACTACGTACATATGTATGTACATACCGTATCTATAGAAACAGAGCTGGATAAATTCCACTGCTTTCGAGTGACTTTAATTTTGTAAACTAGCTCACATCCGTTTTAGTTTAATCTCGTACAGACAGACTTTTAGTTCTATCGTCATTGTTTTTTAAATACAGTATATTTTTTGTATTATATTTCTTAATATTACCGTAATTAAAATTTAAAATATGTGACCAGCAGCATGAAAATGTATCATTTTTAGTGAGATTTTAATGATAGCTTATAATTATAGCTTTATGCTATTAGAAAAATCTGCCTATTATATCTCATTTTGATAAACCTTATTCATGTGTGCAGAATGATGATGGGAAATGCACACAGCATTATAATGTAAAATATGTAAAAATAATGTAAAATAATTTTTTCAACATACGAGTATTTTCCACAAGAATTGTGCTAATCTTAGAAGCTAACACATGAGTTACAACCTTTCAAAAGTTCATGCAACTACGATGATGACATAGATACAATTCTGAAAACATTCAGAATGGTGTGTAATGCGTTTGTTAGCTTTGAAGCGATAAGTCCAATGGTTAAGCAGTAAAAAGCGAAGTGTCTACATGGTTTATTTAAAAAAGTTAAACCGACGTCTTGAACATAATGGATTAATATGCGAACATAAAAGAATTAGAGAAGCTTTTTGCTCGTGAATACATTTTTCAGAAAAATTTTCCTTGCCTTGTTTCCTTGCCCTTTCAATTTTCTCAAAAACTATTCAACTTTCTCCAAAACTTTTTCTTGTTTTTTGAATCCTTCAACTAGTGTTCCGAATTACTGGAATGTGACCAGCCACATACTGACCGACGGAGACACTGAAAGTCATGATCCTTCCATCGAGACGTAAATCACCTGATTAAAAGGCTGTCTGGTGAGCAACATGGACTAGTAAAAACCTTACCGAATATCTCTGATATGCAGAATCAAAACAAAAGTTGCGAACCGGCACAAAAAAAAAAAATAAAAAAAAAAACCAACTTCTTTAATCTAGAGCCAACCTATTGCTTCAATTTCTCAGTGCCAGATTATAGCTGATCAATTAACATCATGGCAAATAATGCAAATAATGACCACAGAGCTTTGTATATTTAACAGACGTCCCAATGATTGTCCTTTAATTATGTTAACTTTTAAGAACTCATACACTTGGTACCTTTACATATTTTCAGTAACGACAAGGCTGGAAAATGTGGGATTGTTATGCCAAAAGGATCTCACTGTATGCCCAGAAATCTACATGTATGGTGGATTCGAGATACAAAACTGGATTTCAAGATCACGAAAATTTACACGAAGTTTCGGTAGCTTGATATACATAAGACCGAAAAAAAGACTATAAATGCAGAAGATAGTATAGTTTTAAGACATTGGGCATATGGTGATGTACTTGTACACAATCTTATTCATTTATACGTTGGATTTCCTCAACTTGAACGAATCAAGATTTGGTAGCTGGTGACCGAAATCTTATAAGCCAAAAATTTGTATCGATTCTTATATCATTTATAGGCCTTGTTGGGAAATTTGTTAATTTACATTAAGATCCCTTTAGAGCATGTACATACTCGTATGTATGCATATAGAACCGCATTTGAATCGAATTATCTAATATAAGAAAACATGTGTGCTTCCAGAAGTTGAGATTCTACTTCTCTACAGTTGCCTATCTTCGAATTATCAATAGTGGAAATATACGTATAATGCAGTCTGGTAGCTGCTAAAACTGGAACAGCTGTATTCAGAAACATATTCCATTTACATTTCCCCTCTATTCCTTGGGTATGATTCTTAGACTTATCGCCGTTACTGCCAGACTTAGTTTAAGCGATATGAGGACGAAGTTAAAATTCTTCAATCCAATAAAGTCAAGCCGTTGAAAAACCGTGATCTCTATGCATAGAATCCTTACTTAGATTAAAATAAATTTTTTGGGGTTCCACTGATTGAAACGCCTAAGCGAACTCTAAAATAAAAAAAGGAAAAAGGAACTATTTAACCAGTCTTCTCATTCGGTGGTATTACAAGCATTATAATAACAACCATACAAGCATTATAATAATATATAAAAAAGTCAGGGGTAAATGAGATAAGACAGCAATTTTCCATATCGTATTTAAGGACACAAGCAGAAGTTACTGACAATGATGCAAAAATCATCAAACTTTTCAGAAATGGCCGAACTCTCGGTGCCAAATTTTTTTTTTCACACGAAAATTTTCTTTAATTGAGCTGATTACTTTGGGCTCATGCAGGTAAATACTGCAAGAATGTTAGAGAGCGGTTGCTGTGTCCCCACCCTCGTCTTATCGATCAGAGAGATCCACATTTATGCAGCTTGTTATCAATATAATCCTATGTTTTAAGCCTTTGTAAATTCATTAATAGAAGGGGAACTCCGGTTGAGATACACAACGAATAGCGTAAATTTGCTTGTAACTAACCCAAAACTTGAAAAGGGTTTTGAAAAAGATCAAACATGAAATTATCGCAGAAAAGTTTACTATTGTATATCATCAACCAAGTGGTATTTCATTCCACCTGCCACCTATATGAACTAAAATGTACTTTTTATAGTATATTACCGGTCGGAAATCCATCCAACCGATGAACAGCTATGCGGTTTCCTACAGTGAGTGGAGGCGACGATCAATTTATATTAATTAATCTACATATCTATAAGTAATGAGGGGGATGAAGCTCTAACGCCAAATCTCTTCTTAACAAAATCAGTGGATGGGTTTTTTTTTTCCAATTAAGATGGCGAGGTTAGAATATCAGTGATGCTAGTACAAAAGTAATTGTTTCCGGCAAACTAGCCAATAGAACTGAGAGCAAATTGAACGTAAAGACCGCCGTACAGCGCTAGTTACTATGCCGTGACAGCAAATGACAGTTCAGGGGCTTTAAACTACAAAATTAAAACAAAAAAAATCGGAAAAACTAATATTTAACAGAAGAAAATAATACTAACGATTTGTTAATAATCAATTGAATTTCAAAATTATCCTCTTGAAATATTCCAAGCCTTCCATTTGGGTCTAGATTATATAAAGCAAAACCTGTCAACAGTTTGGATTCTTTTACCTTAAATCACTCATTTTATTAGTTGGGCCTTATTTTCTTTTTGAATTGATGTTTAGAAATATGCAAGTTAAGTATAACGATGTTGATATTTATTTATTCGAATGTTTTTGTCAATGTCATTTAGGTTTACTCACAAGAAATCTGCATACAACTTAATGATATTGCTGTAAGAGGAAGCGCAATTAAATGTGTTTCTATCGTCTCAATTTATCCATTAAATATATGTGTCCGCGTATGCTCACAACGGCAATCGTCTTATATGAAGATAGTTGTTACGTCAGACTTGGATATAACTAGCAAATAAAACTATATTTTGTGGTTCTCAATAAAAGTGAAAGTTCCACCATTCGATATTTTCGTACTATGTACTTGCAACCATCCATGTTAAACGACACATACGAGTATTCCATGTCTCATGTGCCTCCTCTTAGCGACAGCACGCTCCTCTTTGTAGCAAGAGCTGGCAAAAGTAAAAATCAAGAAAATGTTTTGTTTTTCTTGTCAGATTATCCACATCTGAGTTTTCTTAGGAAAATTCATTTGCAGACGACCATCAGTACGACAGTATGAGTATGTCTTCAGATAATTTATTTGCTGAAAACTCCAAAAGTATTTTGCAAAGATTGCATTTAACATTCAACAGATACCTTATTTCTTTCGCGCCATGTAAAGTAAGTCTTTTTGTTGATGCGGGCAGGTAAGCGGAGCGCAATTGTCATTAACACGTCCACTATAGTAGTCGTACCAATGCCACCTGGGACTACGAGGAACTAAACTAAAACAAGAAAAGATCCCCTTCCCCATTTCTTGGCACTTTTGCGGTTTTTCTTATGAAGTTTTCCACCTGAGTGCGATACGAACAACGCGCACAGTTTGTTGATTTATTGCAGTCATCATAGTGAGAAAATCGCTGATATTATTACATTAGTTTTGTGTTTATTTTGTTTATCAAGTTAGTTATTAAAATGAAATACATATCTGCAAAGAGAATAGGAGAGATATTCGATTACGGTTTGTGGGGAAATGTTAGAAACACTTGGAAATATGATGAAATACTAGTATCCAGCTTTATATGAGTACACGATAACCTTCAGTTTTGTTTCACCCCATTGTCTTTCAAAGTATTACGTCTTGTTTTTTGAAATATGTTTATTCTCTAATTCTCTATTGCAATATTTAATTTATCAAAAAATAAAATGTTATATTAATTCTTGTACTTTAATTAAAAAAAATGGTGGAAATTAAATACAGGCCAACATTTTGACTAATAAATCCTTATAACTTTATTTACATATTTTGCAGCTCATGTATTTAAATAGTTCTAAGCGGAATTGGAAGGTATCAGCTGTTAAATTGAACCAGGATTTCATTATATTATATTTCTGATATTTTTCTTTCTTTGTTTGATAATAATCCCTTATGGTCTTTGTTCTTAATACCCGTTTCAGGTTATGATAAATTTAAATTGGTATTTTCGTATAGTCCCTATTCTTTCTGATGTGGCAACTTTATGTACGTATACATTCAAAGTAAGAAATGTTATCCTTTCAATGTCATTGCTTTTATATAAATACTAATTATAAAATAGGTTATTCAAAATGAGACTTGGAATATTCTTAGAGACATCGCGTCGCAAATAGTATTATTAAAAACATATTTTCAAGTGATTTAACTTGATGGAGGGATATACTTTTATACTTATATTACTTTTAAGCTTGTGTAAGTCACACATTTTTAAGATGCGAACAGTAGATTTAAAGGAGACTTGCAGTCGGATTTGGCTGTATGGATAATGCCTTAATCAATCGCCTAATCTGTAAATTTTAATCAAACTCAATGACAGTCAGTGTGGCTTTGTGGGAGGACATACAATACAAAGCGATTAAAAGTTTGCGGATAAAGATTTTTTTTAAGGATGAAGAAACTGCAAAATATTTGCGTGTTTGTTCATTAAGTTGGAGAAACCATTCTACATAGTTTCCAGAGAGTTTCGCGGATTAAAAATACCGCGCTAAGAATTCAAAAAGTATCCGACAAATTTATCAAGGTTTATAAAAATATCATGCGATATCTAATATGTATATACGACCTTAAGTCATGGTCTTGCTAATTGTCTAAAGTTAATAGAAAATGTTAATGCAGCTATATTTTTTTATAGAGAGAAAGCATAAGCTTATGTTGTGATCCAATTATTTGTCTTAGGCTTTTTCTTTTGATCTCGGCTGAATTTAGGCAATATGTAATTGCTATTCCAAAGCGATTTGACGAGCTTCTTTTAAAAATGGCAATTCCAGCTAATCCCTTCATCCAGATTTGTGAATCTACGGAATTATATCTCATTTATGTTATTTTTTTTGTCTCGCGTGATTATTCCTATCTAGTTACTCTCGTAAATCGCTGTTTTCTAAAGTATTTTTTGTTTTATATGTAGGTACATCACCGCCCGTTTTTGGGATTTCCATTGTATGTATGTATATGCCTATATATAATTTCTCGGAATTCAGTCGAATACTTTCTTTAGGCCGATGTGTAGTTTTCTGTGGTATCAGGTGAATGTCGCTGTGCATGTTTTTATGGAGATCGTAGATCGACTTGACTCCCGCAAATCCTTAGGACTTACTTGTAGATGTTCACATTAACACCATACAAAAAATTGGAAAGCAAACATTTTGAATACAAAGTGGCTATTACAAAAGAAATGTTTTCACTCGAAATGACTGCCTTTTGCTTGAACACAGTTTTTCAAACTCTGTTGCCATTAGGCTATAGCCGCACGCGCTGCTTCCATAAACATCATTGACACAGTTAACGCTTTTTTGAGGCTTTCCGCATTTGTGGGATGAGTCTTACCGATAATGTTCTCTAGTACTGAAAGAAACAAACAGAAATTTAGTCAGATTTGTACTTTCCGACGGGCAATTTTGTGCTACTGTAAATCCAGGAATTCAGACTCTTAATCAATCTTGCATGACATAAGCTTTCGTTGTTAGTTTGTTTCATTTCTCTTCATTGAAAAGGTTATTTGTGAAGCTCTTCACAAAGAAGTCCAGCACATGTTGTTGGTATGGAGCCTCAATGGAGATGTCTCAGTGGAGATTATGCCTAATTAACATCGACATGGATTAAATTGATGCATACATCCAATTCCTTGGAAAGAATTTCCTGCTTTCCTGTACCCTACTTTAGTCAAACGCCAATTTTCGATATTCTGAGTAGTTGTAACAACTCTACAATATCTACTTATGTGCAAAAATCCAACGCTATTACCAAAGTTCAATTTCAATAAAAGACAACTGGGTAATATTAGTCACTGTTGAGAAACTAATTAACGGTCTATTTCTATAGTTTAGAGATTGACGGCTTGAAATAATATATCACAACTTATATTAGGACGATGTATGGGACATAAGCTTAACATTTTTGGTATTGTTTCAATGTATCATATTGCTTTTAAACAGAGGTATAAGAAGGCTTTTCCTTCAATAATAAGGCATTTGAAAAAATTCAAATTCAAATTTTTTATGCATGCTTCGATATTTATGTGACGGCTGTTATTAGTTTTCGTCTGAAAGGCTTGCCTTTTTTACATTACTATCCTTTTCGTCTCATCGTTTCATTAGTAAGTTTCTTTATTATTGAAACATCAAGCAGACTTTTAGCACAATTCATGTACATATATTCCTCTATATTATCTATCAATACATTTAGCATACATTATAATCTAATAAATTTTGTGGCCACTATGTAGAATTTTGAATGTATCTGCCTTATAACGTTTTGTTTTAAATTATTCATTGATCATCGTATGAGATGTTAGGGCTTTATTAAAGAATTTAACTAATAAGATGATAGAAATTCCATTCTTTTTGTACTCGTACTTTAGCAGAATATTTTGTGTTCCTGATGTGGTAACTCGACAAATACAAGCTTCGGCAAGTCACCTTTGGTGTTACAGTTCTTGATTTGGAATTTTTATCGATTAAGTCACCTTTTACGACAAGCAGAGAAATACTGCGTAATAGTCTTTTCTTCCCAAAGACTTTCAATGGATTGGCTTGGTCTCAGTTTTTGATTTCAGCTGTTACTTGTCCTAACTTTTTATGTGTAGGTAGAAAATTCGTCTTCCTTGCTGCAAAGGGTTGTTTAACCCAAACATTTTAAAGGTTTCATATATAGCTCATTTTCATATAATACAATAATAAGCATAAACAAAAATCTCAGTTAGTAAGATATTATGCTATCTATGTATTGTACATATATAAAGCATGCTATTTGCCAAACGTATCACTCAATTTATGAAAAATAATACGCAACTCTCATTACTATTTGAAGATCACAACATATTACATTCCATTACGTTAAATTTTGGGAACAAAAAATCACAAAGCTCCAAATCTAAAAATACAGCATAACAATTATAAAAAAAAAAAAAACAAAACCCATGCGAAATCCTTTCATCATGTTCCGCTGTCATGTACACCTCACTTTGTTGCTTTTCGCGCACCACAGCAAAGAGTTGCCTCGTCTCTCAAATGTGCGTCTACCGAAAAGGCGCCCAGAGGCATTCAAAAGTCATGTACACCTTTCAGATTACTGCACCAAGTTGAAGTTCTAAAAACCCCAAACAACAAGCGTCTGTCAACCAATGAAATTCCTCCATACACTGTTGAAGGCAAAAAACAACCATCGGCTGCAGGAGAGAAGAATCACTAAAAACAACGCGTCATCGTCTACGTGGAAGCGCTTTAGAACGCTACGAAGCTAGTAGTTGAGACGTAGAAGGAAAGTACATGGAAGAGAATTTTTAACATCTAAGGGAAATTTTTAAATTCTTCACGAATACATATTCGTGCAGACTTAATCTGAAAAATGGGTGGCAAAATGAAACGAGTAGGTACTTCCATCGAGTGATGTCTTAAGGTGAATCCTTTTCGTTCACTGATACTACCGCTGCAATTACTTTACGGGCGGCTGACACATAACAAAGGCAAGAGTACAGTGCGGATCTGCCA
Source organism: Volucella bombylans (assembly GCA_949129095.1). Lineage (NCBI taxonomy): Eukaryota > Metazoa > Arthropoda > Insecta > Diptera > Syrphidae > Volucella > Volucella bombylans. Next base: position 39,716,177 of record OX422143.1, read on the forward strand.
ATTGTAATGACCTTGTAAACTGACCCTTAGCTAGCAGCAAATACGACGTTTATTCACCTGCCACTTGAGCCCGAAATGAAAACTAGGCTACTAGAGGATTTTATCGTACTACACTGCAATGTCGTGGTTGCATTTATTAGGCGGCTGTAGCACAAATGAATCTCATTATATTGTACTTCGGTATACACCTCCTATGTTTCCTTTCCTGGTGTGGTTGCTCTATACCTCTGAGTATCAACAATCCAAAGATTGTCTGTAATTTTATTTATATTTTTTTGATTCCTCTGAGAATTGGCATTCGCTAGTACTCGTACTAGCCCAGCCGAATTGATAGATACTGATAATGGGATTTCTTTGATGAAGAGGCCTCATCTAGATCAAAATTGTATATACTCGTATATACATATGTATGTATGAACATGCGAATATAGTGTACGTCTTAAACCGATACCCTTGAGAGTAAACTTAATTATTTGGAATGATCATTGCGAATAGTTAGGTACTCGTAGATAGGGTGCTCATATATATAGAACATACGTACGGACGATATGTACGAATTCTATCCTTTAGACTTAGAGGGTCCTAATCGAATAACAAGGAATTATTTCTATAGAAGGTATTTCAGAAGACCTGGTTGGATAATGTTTGTTACTCGTATATGAGAAAATTGCTTACATATATAATAGCGCGAATACTGACATAGGCCAATGATTATGCAGGTGTAGACAAAAAGTTACTCGTGGATACTGTTTGAAGCAATTTAAAAATGTATGTCTATAGTTACATAGTGAGTTTCTGTTTAGTAAAAGAAGTTGCAAAAAATAAATGCACACATTTGAGATTACACATTTGGGAGGGCCTTTTTCGACTTTGTCATCGTTAAGTCGCACCTTCTGTTTATGTTAGGTATCCAAGGATTCTAAACACAATGTAAACTTAGGAAATTTAGGCTTATAGCCATCATAGGCGAAGAGTCGAAATGTGACCGGCATAGGTTAGGATAGCTGGCTGTCCCTGGTCAATCAAGACACATATAGACCACTTTCCATTGTGGTACCAAAAGAGCGGAGAGTAGTTTATTTTGAAGCAGGTATTTGTTAGGGGGAAGGTATGGGGAATATGACTGATATAGTGCAGATAACTGAGTGCCCCTTCGTCCATAGCAAAGTTTGAAAGTGATTGGGCTTAATGTTGTCGCTGAAAATCTGTAAGTAAGTTTTTATCGAATTGGTTTGCAAATGTTTTGAAATAAAAATGAAAAAATGAAAATAAAATACGACAAAAATAAGATGATTAAACCAAGCTACAGTATTTGTAGTAGTTGGCTTGCAACGGTTATCTAGTAATCCTACCGTGTAAGAGCGTACGTATGGCGCAGTCGATCATTAGGACGATTAGTATTGGTGGTAATGAAGCCAGTTGGACATGGTAATGAATTTTCGGATCCGAAAATATCAGTTCGTAGCAATTCACTCAGGTCTTTACAGAATTAATCCGTTAAGATACCAATGCGCAAAGTATCATGGTCTGGACCAGTGCAAATAGCAAGGAGACAATGGTTTCGCCTTCTTCTTCGTTTCCACAGCCACGCAGCTCTTTTATTGTAAGGCCTTCCTATTCTACGGGCCTGTCTACCTATTAGACAGTGAGCCGTTGTTAGTACTTCAACAAACCTAATTTTAATCTTATTTTAAGAAGGGATGCTACTCATATTTTTTAAACCAAGTTTCGGTCAGATTTTGACTTTAATGTTGTATAAATATTGATACATTTGCATAAGTCGACAGCCTAAATTATTGGGGACTTTGATTTTAGTTCAGAGTTTGTAGTGAATTCCTTAATATTGAAAGTGAAATAAACTGAGCACAAATTAAATTCACTTGTGTTTTCGGCATTTAGAATATTGTACGTACATATATACAGCCATTTCAGTTATTAGTTCTTTCTTTTTGTAAATGAAATATATATTCAGAGACTTTAAGGACCACTGATGCACATAATCACCGTGTTCATTTACTTAGCCATCTTCGTAAAAAGGTATTTGTAATATTTCGATAAGGCACCAATAAACCTTTTTGATTTAAATTAATTATAACTTTGTTATTTTGACTTTGTCTAAATTATCCCGTAACATAGCCTTACGATTCGTTTTTGTTACCACAATTATTGTTGGCTTTGTAGTGTTTTCTTCGCAGAATTTTCCAACATCGTCCGACTGCGAAACCGGCTTCATATTCAACGAAATATGGACCAATTCCAACTGCAGGGTGGTGGTTTAACATACCAAACCCTGCACTCCACAGTCTATAGATGCGTGGACATTTAAAATTATATACATATCTGTCCCAAAAATTAACCTCAAGCCGGAAACGGGTGATAGGTCAAGTGGTGTCGGTTATCACAAAATTATAAAAAATATCTAAGTCATGTACTTTTAAAATTATTGGCACTAAAAAAAAAATCGAGAAATCTTACACCCTGTGACGATCTTTCAAGTGCTGTGAGAGCAAATCTTTACTTTTCTCGATTTTTTTTGTCACGTAACCCTGAGTAAATCTTCTGTAAATTACGGTCCAAAATTGAAACATAACTATGTCGGTTTTAACTAAAATATGCCTTTTTGTCCATCCATGTATCTGAAAATCATTCCTCACCCAACTTGAACTGACTGTACTGACAAAAAAATGTACTATGCCATTTTGGCAAGTAACTTTAAAAGATGGCGTATTTAGTCTGGATTCCAAAATGGTGCTAGACTAACGCTTAATTGAGGACAAAAAAAACATTTTGATAAAGAAACCAGATTCATAGTTAATTCTTTTTAGTGAGTTAAAATGAGTACCAAGTGTGAGCGAGACAGACACGCCATTTCGACTAGTGTGAGTGGAACAGATAGAGATGCCACCAACACCCACTGAGTTACAATGTGTTTAAAAAAGTTCCTTCAGAGAAGTAGGTACCAACAATTATGTAATCATAACTTCTAGTGTATTTAACCCAGAGTAACTAAGCTGAGCTGGTTTGATATCCAGTTGATTAATGGTTAATTCATATTTGAGCACTATTACCATGTGTTTTTATTTTCGAGATATTGGCCTTCAGACACATTTTTTTTAAATTTATTTTAATAAATTTTTGGGATATATATATATCTCGGAAAATATATCTCGGAAAAGTATGGTAATAATTTTTTGTTCTTTTTTATCATTTTTGTGCGCCATAATGTCTATCATTCATTCTACATTCATTATCATTCATTAACTATTCACCATAGAAAGCTTTTGCCTGGAGCTTACAGTTTTCCACGCAATAAAACTCATAAGTGATGCCAATATTGCACATTCAATTGACACGCTTGAACAGTATACCCTCAAGCCCACTTTCAAACATTTAAGACCAACGTATGTACATCGGTACCTCCCTTTTCTTCCTCCGTAAGCTTCTTTCGCACTTGAGCGCGCGCTGATTATAATGAAAGAAAAAAAAACTTGAAATTTACTAAAATATGTATGTATTATGGTACTTTGGTTTTTACAATGCAGATCATTCAAGTTGAATTGATTGCTATCTTGGCAATAAATTCATTTGTAAAATGGTTATTCAGGCTTGTGTTGGAAGTTATCTTAACAAGGTTATCTAGGATATCATATCCCTTACCAATTTCGATTTCCTCGCCAAGAATAGTGACCACCTTAATACCATAGATTTGCGTGGATTGGCTATTAGATTCCATTTCGTACAATATTCTTCGAAGTGAAGTGTTAGAACTTCACAATACATTAAAATATTGGTAATGTAAAAGATATGTACTGTAGATGATATCTAATTGTAGCTCCTGGAGTGTAAATTGTACTTATGTATCTGAATTCGTTTTTCATTCTGATTTTGTGTCTTAAACTCTATTCAGAGGGCTCATTATCAGTGTGTTATGCCTGTTTTCTGGAGCTACGTAGAGTATTTTAGTTTTAGATTTGATGGAAAAGTATTTGTTGTTTTTGAGTATTAGCTTCAAAAACAAAAATAGCGCCATCGCGCCGTTCTGATCTCACGATTCAATTGGAGTTGATGAACTCATGATCTTGGAATATATTTGAAATATAATGCAGGATTTGAAATGATGAGTGTAATGCGTCACTGGTAGTCGCAAAGTCTCAGAATGAGTTATGTCTATCGAGACATAAGCAAGTATCTTGATGTAGTTGGACCATATCTTCTTAAATTTAATACAATTTATTATTAATAGTTGAAGTTTATGCTGTGAATTATTAAGAGGAAGTACTGAAAGAAGTTACCTCTTACAATACAATATCGAAAGAGAATTTTCTCTGCAAGTACCACACCACGTATGGCCCACTCGAGTGACCTTTAATTTTCCTCTTTGCTATAGCAAGGATCGCAAACAAGAGTGGTGTTAAGCCAGCTAATATTCCGGGTTAGCTCTTCCTTTTATTGTCCTTCTAGTTTTTATGAAATAATTATTAAGTGGAGAGATTTGATAGTGCATTGATGTTAATTGTGGGTCTAAGACCGATTATATGCACTTCTGATAGTGATGCAGTTAGAGATATATCCAATCCTACACCTCACTCCATCGTGTAGTCGCCTAGTATAACGCCTAGATATATATCACTTTTCAAGTGAGTTAGGTGTCGGTTATTTAGACGAAGGAAATCAAAGGCTACGATCCTAAGTCTTTATGCTAAAAAGCATCAATCTAGTTTTACTTAGGTAAATACCAAGAAATACCTTAATAACAACTTCTTATGTAGTTTCGCTTAGAACGTTTCTGGTAATTGAATAATCACAGCTACTCCAATTTCTTCTTAGTCGAGTTTTGCTAAAATATTGTTTATACGAGTAATAATTATAAAAGTAGAGAGCTACGATGCGGCTGCGAGTACGATTGCTCCCTAAAGAAAACCTCTGTCCTAGTTATGAAAACTTTTTAGCGCGGATACATATATGCAATTTTGCTATAATACAATACAATCGCAAGCCATAAAGAGCATATCAGCGTGTTATTTAGAGTTCATTCTAAAAGAATGGGAAAGGTTTCACGATTTTACGTGTGCCGAAGCAAAAAGAAAGCATTTTAGATCATACTCACAGCCCGAACGGGTAATACAATTAGCCCTCATATGTGAAATTTGAAAGAGTTTTTGATGCTTGATTAGGCATTATTTTTTTTCTTGATGTTGTAATTTTCATTAAAAATTACATATTATTTTTTTTGCTTCTAAGTATGCAATATTTCGCTTAGTCAACGTATTATAAATCTAAGAATCCCCCTCCGTTCATAGCTTGTAGTCCATAAAACCGAAAAAGGAAACCTTTTGTGCCTGGTCCGTTCTTCATTCGTGTACATATTTTCTTAAGTTGCACATCATTCTCAATCTTTACCGTCCGCCATCCACTATCCGCAGTTAGCGATTAAAAACGATTAATGAAATGAATTTTTCGCATCGCACCAACCACCAGTTTCACTCGATACACCGCAACTCACATGTGGTGGTTGCATTCCATAGGACTACCTGACATGCCCCTGCCTCCTCTCTGTTCTTTAATCTAGTTTCGTAGCATGAAAATGAGTTGGCCTGCTCACAAGATCGGAACGTGACTGGGTGATGATGCTGATAGCGATGCAGATGATAATGATGATGACGAAGTTGTATCCGTAATTTTGCAGTAGTGTGTGCAAGAGTTGCACATGCGCATCATCCGATCGCAGCACAGAGTTCTTTGGAATTAAGAGGTAATTGCATTCACCATTCGGTGATTGCTTCGCGTAAGTTATGATCAATGAACATTAATCCCTCCCCAAAAGTTTTAAGATTTTTGTACTAGCATAGATTAACCGCTAATTATTTTGAACCTGAAGAATTTATCTTTTGATATGCTTTCAGAATGAACCCGAATGCACCCCGGAACTGCCAGCTGCCAACCGGGCATTGTTCCTGGAAAAAGTACGCCAATCGAATGCAGCATGTCAGAGTGGTGACTTCGTTACAGCTGTAGCTTTGTATACGGATGCATTGTCATTAGATCCTGGAAATTATATTCTCTATAGCAATCGGTCGGCGGCCCGCTTGAAGCAGGGTCAATTCGCGCTGGCGCTACAAGATGCAACAAAAGCACGAGAGTTATGTCCCCAATGGCCGAAGGCGTATTTTCGTCAAGGAGTGGCCTTACAGTGTCTTGGGCGTTATGGTGAGGCGTTGGCATCATTTAGTGCGGGCTTAGCACAAGATGCACAGAACAAGCAGCTTTTGGCAGGACTCTTTGAAGCATCGATTAAGAGTCCTTTGAGACATGCCCTAGAGCCGACTTTTCAGCAGTTGCGTACAATGAACTTGGATCAAAGTCCATTTGTTGTCATATCAGTGGTCGGCCAAGAGTTGCTGCAGGCTGGACAGTATCACTCGGCAGTAACGGTATTAGAAGCTGCATTGCGAATCGGCTCTTGTTCATTGAAACTGAGAGGATCAGTGTTTAGTGCCTTGAGCTCAGCTCATTGGGCCTTAAATCAATTGGATAAGGCCATTGGGTATATGCAACAGGATTTAGCAGTTGCAAAAAGCTTAGGTGACACTGCAGGCGAGTGCCGAGCGCATGGAAATCTTGGAAGTGCCTACTTCAGTCAGGGATCTTACAAGGAGGCTTTAACCGCCCATCGTTATCAACTGGTACTGGCCATGAAATGTAAAGACACACAAGCAGCTGCTGCAGCTTTAACATCGCTCGGGCATGTCTATACTGCAATAGGAGATTATCCAAACGCACTAGCGAGCCACAAGCAATGCGTTCAATTAGTCAAGCAGATGGGTGATCGGTTGCAAGAAGCCAGGGAAATTGGAAACGTTGGAGCAGTGTATCTTGCAATGGGAGAATTTGATTCAGCAGTTGACTGTCATACTCAACACCTTCGGCTGGCTCGAAAACTGGGAAATCAAGTGGAGGAAGCACGTGCCTACAGTAATTTGGGCTCCAGTCATCACTATCGACGAAACTTCTCACAGGCGATAACGTTTCATGAACAGGTGTTACGAATTTCGCAGCAATTGGGCGATCGAAATATTGAAGCAAGAGCATACGCTGGGTTAGGACATGCAGCTAGGTGCGCAGGAGATGCAATGCAGGCCAAGAAATGGCATGAAAAGCAGTTAGAAATGGCACTAGCTGCACGAGATAAGGTGGGTGAAGGAAGAGCATGCTCGAATCTCGGAATAGTCTATCAGCTCCTAGGAGAACATGACGCTGCTTTGAAATTACACCAGGCTCACTTAACAATAGCTCGCCAGTTACACGATCGAGCTGGAATGGGCAGAGCATATGGTAATATTGGAAATGCATACTCTGCAGCAGGCCTTTATGAGGCCGCTATCAAGTACCATAAACAAGAGTTAACTATAAGTAAAGAAGTTCATGATCGCAGCGCTGAGGCCTCTACACATGGCAATCTTGCAGTAGCCTATCAAGCACTGGGTGCTCATGATATGGCTCTTATGCATTATCGTGCACATTTAAACATCGCAAGGGAGCTGAAGGACACGGCTGGTGAAGCGTGCGCTTTGCTTAATCTTGGCAATTGTCTGAGCTCAAGGCAAGAATTTGCTCAGGCAGTTCCTTACTATGAACAGTATCTTATGTTATCACAAGAGCTGGGCGACGTTGCAGCCGAGGGTAAGGCTTGCCATTTTCTAGGATATGCCCACTATTGCATAGGTAACTACAGAGAGGCTGTCCGTTACTACGATCAGGACTTAGCCTTAGCAAAGGATTTACAGGACAAGATGAACATGGGAAGAGCTTATTGTAACTTGGGGCTAGCTCATTTAGCACTCGGAAATAGTCAAGCAGCTTTAGAGTGTCAAAAATATTTTCTAGCTGTTGCGCACATGACAAATCATTTGCCTGGGAAGTTCCGGGCACTGGGAAACATAGGTGACATTCTTATACGGACGGGTGAAATTGAAGAAGCAGCAAAAATGTATCAACGGCAATTGGCTCTCGCACGACAGGCCAGAGAAAGACCCATGGAAGCAGCCGCATGTGGTGCACTTGGGTTGGCCCATCGACTGGTTAAAAAATTTGACAAAGCACTCGGCTATCATACTCAAGAGTTAACGCTTCGACAAGAAATGGCTGATTTACCAGGGGAATGTAAGGCACATGGGCATTTGGGTGCTGTTCACATGGCATTAGGAAACTACACGCATGCAGTAAAATGTTATCAAGAACAATTAGAACGAGCGCAGGAGCTTCAGGATTCTGCGATCGAAGCACAAGCCTATGGAAACCTTGGAATAGCCAAACTAAATATGGGACACTATGAAGATGCAATAGGCTACCTGGAGCAACAGTTAGGTACTCTGGAACAAGTAAACACAGCCACAACACAACATGATCGTGCACGTGCGTTAGGGCATTTAGGAGATTGCTACGATGCTCTCGGAGACTATGAGGAAGGAATTAAATGTCATGAAAGACATTTGCAATTAGCTACAGCACTACAAAGCTACCGAGATCAGGAAAGAGCTTATCGTGGCTTGGGGCACAGTCATCGTGCATTAGGAAATTTACAGGAAGCATTGGTGTGTTTAGAAAAGAGATTAGTAGTAGCTCATGAACTTGGAAGTCCAGAAGCTAAAGCAGCTGCATATGGGGATTTGGGTAATATACACTGTGCTTTAGGTAATCATGAACAAGCGGTCAATTGCCTGGAGCATCAAAAAGAGATTGCCAAGGAGCTTGGTGATAGAGCATTAGTCTCAGATGCTACAAGTGCACTTGGAAATGTTTACCAACAAATGGGAAATCACGATAGTGCCTTAAAGTTACACAAAATTGATCTTGAAATGTGCGAGGGGCTTGGAGTTATGAGTCTTCAGGCCAGGGCATGTGGGAATCTGGGCTCAGTTTATGAGTGCATCCGAAGTTATGTGGATGCGGTTAAATTTTTTGAAAAGCAATTGTCTCTTACAACGGACCGTCTTAGCAAGGCATACGCATGTGGTTCTTTAGGTAAGTTAATCATAGTCAAGAAACTTACATCGAAATAACACCTTCCGTTCCAGGTCGTGTGTTCCATCAAATGGGACAAACTGCTCAGGCAATTAATTTTTTACGTCAAGGTTTGGCTATTGTACAGTCATTGAATAAATCGGAAGACGAAGCCAAAATAAGGCATCAGTTAGGTAATTCATTGAAACTTTTTTAAAATTCATTGTAACATTTATTATTTTGTTTGTAGGCCTTGCTCTACGTGCTTCCGGTGATAATGAAAATGCCCGTACTCAAATGGAAACAGCTGCACAGATCTTGGAGTCTGTTCGTTACGATCAACGATCCCCGGAAGGGCGTACAATTTTATTCGATTTGCAGACTTCGTGCTATCATATTCTACAACAGATTCTGGTTTCAATGTCTCGCAATGAAGAAGCTCTTGTCGCAGCTGAACGATGTAAGGCTCGGACTAGTCCAGACACAAATAGCATTTCTCGTAAAACAATGATCACATGCAGTGAGAGTATCTTTGACACGGTAAACAAAACAAAAACGAATGTTCTGTACTTTAGTCTCGCTGGGAATGAGTTATTTGCTTGGTTCCTTCAACCACAAAAAGGAATAGTACGCTTTCACTCGATAGAGATTAATGAAAATACTCTAAAAATACCCCCGGAAAAACTGAATGACGATGGCGAAAAGGATGGGCCAGAGAGTTTATTGGAAATATATATTAACATGGTTAGAGATAGTTTGGGTGTCAATTCTGACAGCGTATTGCATGAAGGTGACGGCAGTGGCTGGCGTTCGAGCTCAGAAAATTTACTTGATGACTTTTCGACAGAAAGAGCTGGATTTCTACGAATGGTCAATCGAAATCATTTGCTTAATTCGAGTAACTATTCGTTAAGTTCGCTATTTAGCTTAGGAAGTGTAGGCGGATCTGTGGCAAGCTTGCAAGGATCCACGCGATCAATTGGCAGTTTACAAGGTTCAACAAGATCAAGACGTGCTCAAATATTGCCGGCATGGCAGGGACCAAGCTGTTTACACACTCTCTATAACATACTTTTGGAGCCTTTTGATGATCTTTTACCTTCTGGTGGAGCTGTATCACGTCAAGGTCGTAAAGAGCTCATTCTTGTATTAGAGAACGAACTTTATCTAGTTCCCTTTGCAATTCTACGTAGCTCCAAGGAGGATGGTGAATATTTGTCTGAACGTTGTTCCATTATAACTATACCTTCTCTGCAATCTCTGAGACTTAAAAGCAAAACTATTCGCACTCGTGAGTTGGCTGAGAATCTCAACACCGCCTTGGTAGTAGGTGGCCCGAGAATACCATCAACTTTGTCAGAAACTTGGGGTTGGTCCGAATCTCCCGCATCGATACAGGAAGCTGCGATGGTAGCGGATATGCTTCAAGCTAAAGCATTGGCTAGCTGTAATGCAACCAAGGAAGCAGTGATATCTGAGCTTCCAACTGCTGAATGTGTTCATTTTGCTGCAAATTTAAGCTGGAAATTGGGAGCTGTTGTGCTCAGCCCTGGCGATGTGGTCGACTCGCAATCGCAGAAACGTTATTATCAAACAACTTCTAATTCAGAAGACAATGAAGATGAAGGCAATGAACTTACCAATGGCAGTATTGAAATCCCTCCGCTTTCAGACTTTATTTTATCAGCTGCAGATGTTTTGACAATGAAATTGAATGCAAAACTCGTTGTACTTAGCTCATATCATTCCATTGAGCCAATAACAGGAGCCGGAGTAGCCAATTTAGCTGGAAGCTGGCTCTGCGCAGGAGCTGGAGCAGTTTTAATATCCCTTTGGCCTGTTCCTGAAACAGCAGCTAAAATTTTGTTAAGAGCATTTTATTCGGCACTTTTACAAGGATCCAGGGCAGCCAGGTAAGTTAATACAAAAACCTGCATATTAACACTAAAATTGTAACTTTTTAATAACACAGAGCTCTAGCGGAAGCAATGCAAACTGTGCAGCACACCAAGCACTTCGCCCATCCAGCTAATTGGGCTGGGTTCCTATTAATCGGCGGAAATGTGCGCCTCTCAAATAAAGTAGCTCTAATGGGCCATGCCTTGTGTGAGCTGATGCGTACCCCGGATAAATGCCGAGACGCCTTGCGTGTCTGCCTGCATCTAGTTGAAAAAAGTCTACAAAGAATACATCGCGGTCAAAAGAATGCAATGTATACCACACAGAAGAGTATTGAGAACAAAGCTGGTCCTGTAAGTGGATGGAAGGATCTACTTATGGCAGTTGGTTTTCGCTTTGAACCAGCTGCAAATGGAATTCCGTCTAGCGTTTTCTTTCCACAAGCCGATCCTGAAGACCGGCTCTCTCAATGCTCTGCTAGCTTACAGGCACTTTTGGCCCTCACCCCAATCACTTTGCAAGCATTAGCAAAACTGGTAAATAGTGTCGATGTAGCTGATGACATAATAGCTGTCGTTAGAAATGTGCTTAGTCAATTCCCACCTAAAGGAAGTCCAGAAATCGAGTCTTGCATTGAAATTCCTTTATCGGTGCGCCTTTGGAGAGTGTCAGGATGTCATGAACTATTGGCGTCAGTTGGATTTGATTTGACTGAAGTTGGACAGGACCAAGTAACACTACGAACAGGAAAGCAAGCCAATCGAAGAAGCTGTCAGTTTGTGCTTCAAGCACTTCTTGCGCTTTTTGGTAAATTTCATATCAATTTAACTCTCTGATGGATATAATCTAAGTCTAATATTCTCCTTTCAGATACACAAGAAGCCCCAAAAACTCTTGGCCTAGATTCCAGCAGCAGCTGCGAATCACTCAATGAAGATATTCGACAAGAAAACCCAATGAGTGCTTCTACAGGCTCCTTATCTGGTCCAACATCGCAACAAGCTAGTATATCACCCACTGGCACAGTTAAGTCAATGAATATTGGAATTGCATTACCACCACTTCCAATAAATAGGCCACGAATTTTAAGCGCCGGTGGAGGAGCTTTTATTTCATATGTTCGGCGAAGGGGCGAGCCGGATGGGGGTCGCACTGATACAGAATCTACAGCACCAAGTGCAACTAGTGCCGGTCCAATCGGAGGACAATCTTCACTATATCCAACATTAGACTCCAGCCTTGCTAATACAACAGATAGTGAACTTTCAGATGGATATATATCTCAAAGTCATCTTAATAAACCCACTGGTCCTCGTTTAGGTTATTCCAGTCTAAGAGCACCCGTGCGTGTTTCTCGACCAGGCGGAGGCGGTGAAAGTGATGCTGCGTTTACTCCAAGTCCCCCAGTAACAACTCAAACAGCGGTAGATTCAAATGTGTCACTGGCATTAGCTCATCAAACGAGAATTCGCAATTTATATTCAAGTACCGGCATGAATTTCCTTGGAGATAGTGTGATACCAGAAATGAGTGTTCCGCCAAGTATGTCAAGACGACCGGATAGTTCCAGTTCGGCTAGCTCCACCACAGACTGGGAAGGATCTGGACATGCAACAGTTCTGCGACGATCAAACCAACAACAAAGTCTTCCGCCACTACCACCACCACGACAGAATCTACCATTGGTAGACAGTCTTCGGCCATTAGCACCTCTTGCCCCAGTGTACAATAACTTAGGAAATCTTCCAAATGCAGGACCATCGACTTCATGTATGAGCAATGTTTTGGAATCAACAAGTTCTGATTCAGAGTTCGAAAGGGGTTTGGAAATACCTTCGCAGTCACTTGCCCATTTTCGAATGAAGCCCAAAATCAAGCTGGGTAGCGCACAAACTTTGCTTTCTAACCGTCTCAAAGAGACTACTTTGTTCATGGATAGATTGAGTGTACGAACTGAAGTATCTGGAGGAAGTGCAAGCACTGTAACAAACGCAAGCGGAAGTAGAAAACCCCTTAATCTTCCTGAGGATGATAACGCTTTGGTCTTCAATTCATCGAATCTTTATTTCGCTCCAGCAGAGACCGAAATTGAAAATGTAAAAAAAGATCACAATTCAAAGACATTGCCTTCGACTAGTTCATCTTCGGCTGTCACTTCCAAAGATAACTCTAAACCATCAACCAAGAGCATACAAGATAGCATTATACGCCATATGAATCGAGAAATGACACCAACTATTTCAGAAGTTTACCATGAGCGAAACTTAGGATTAGGCCTTGCTCCACCATTATCTAAGCTTCTTCTCAGCAAAAACTATGATGAATCTGAGAATAAATTATCGCCTGCTGGGTGTGCTATCAAGAGCATTGTTGATGCTGTAAGCGAAATGGAACTAGGCAGTTCATCAGCCTCGAGCTCCAATATTAAAAATAACAACATTGAGGTCTGTTCTGTATGTGGAGAACCAGCTGATATAATATGCCGTTGTAAAGCAGCCACTGTTCAAAAGAAATCGACCCTCAAGCCTTGGCTAAGCAACATCCCTTCAAGTATAGTTAAAGCAAGCGATTTAACAACTGCTGATATTTTGGAACGACAGAACAAGATAAAAACCACTAATGTTGTCAATGTTAGCAGTGATGTAGTGAACAGTGTTGTTGGAAAACGTTCTAGCAGTCCTTTTAATGAACTTTGTCGCCGGGACGAAGGTGATGGACGTTCTGTTGCAGATTCCCAATGCAGCAGTAGCTATAAAACAGACGTGACAAATGGAACAATTACGGTAAACCCTTCCAGCCAATTGGCAGTAAGTAATCGCTGTAAATTCGGAACAAGCTCGTAATATATTGTACAGACACTTATAAAACTTATCAAAAGAAACAAAATCCAAGCGAAAGAACTGAATCATTGTCATTTGTAGGTTAGGTTTAAAACACTCAATTTTTTATATGGTAATATTTTAGTTTTTTTTAATTAATAGTGTATCTTAAATAGTTAATAGTGTATCTATTTTGTATTTTAGAATTTGAGTATTATTAAATTTATCGTAAGAGTTTTTCTTAATTTTATCTACTCGTATAACCATGTATATAGAAGTACTTGTAGGATGTTTGAATGCCGAATATTAAATTCTACGTATACATTTCAGTTGTTATAATTAAGAAATAAATACTTTTAAATATTCAAATGGTGTTAAATTCTCTGGATTTCCAATATAGTGATATCGTGAAACTGTTGGATAAGAACTCTAAATCTGAGACAGAAATGGAATCATCAGGTTGGGGAAAACGTATTACAGTGAGAATTAAGATAATTTTTTTTATTTTCAAAATTAATTTCATAAATCCAAATATTGCCATTTTTCGTCTAGATCCATTATTCTATCAGTGTAGAATTTTTGAAATATCTTGTTGAAACTCTGAGTCGCATGTTAACAATATCGCATGGTACAATATCTGAACTACACGGTGATGAATCTAAATTTTGCAGCCAAAGATTTTAAATTTTTGCCGAGTCATCAAACATGTGTGTGGTCTGTCGTTGTCATGATGAAGCAGGACCCCTTTCGTGTTGATCAATTCTCCCCTCTTTTTTTTCCAATTGCTTGGTCTAATCGCAATAATTGTTTCAAAATTTCAAGTTTATTTCAAATTATTGTATTGTAGAATTAAGAACTAGGCTCTTTTACAAGTACACATCCCATTATTAATTGAGGGTATGTGTAAAATTAAATAATTTTTGCAACATCACTTTCCTTGTCGTCAAACTTGGGCCTTGCTATCGTTTGTGAAGTTTTATGATTAAAATACAAATGAAGTAGCACATAAAGGCATCCGGAACGATTCTTCTTTTTATTTATAATATATCTAATTATTATAAGCAACGATGTCGCAGCCGTTTAAAAGCTCTTAACAACATGGCCCAAAAAAAAATTTTTTGCCGTAGTTTACAACTATGCAGTTGTTTTGGCATAAAGTTAGTTAAAATACGTGTGTTAAAAAAAATGTAAACACCCATTTTCTTAGGAATGATTATGTTTATACAAAAAAAAACAAAACGAACCGAGTTTTGAAGGCAATTAAATTTTAAAAAAGTACTCTGAGGAGATAATTTCGTTAATGTCCAACAAAAATCTGCGAATATTCTCTCGATAACTATTTTTCTACTAAAGACATGATGTCTTGATGCAATCTGCTCCTGTGCTCGTCCTTTACAACACCTAAGTTTCTGGGGAAAAAGTCTTGATGAGGAAAGGAATGAATCTTCAAAGATATATTATATCCCAGGACTTTAAAAGGTAGGAAAGCCATGCATTTTTTTCCGTTTGTTTTTTAAATAAATTGGAATCCTTCATGACCTTCCTTATATCCGGCCCTACAAAAATTCCTTCTTTTAATTTAGCTTCGTTCAATCTAGGGAACAAAACCTTTTCCAGTTCTATCCATGGCTTTAATTAAGTTTTTTATGAGGCCTAATTTGATGTGTAAAGACGGTGAAATGATATTGTCTGTCTCTACTAAGAACTTTTCTGAAATATTTTTTGCCCAGGAATGAAATTACTCTTCATTGGCCATCCTTTTTTCAATGTAGTGTTGACTTTTAGCTCTGTTATCCAGCTCTTGTAGGTTCCTTAATACACAAACAATATTCCTTTAAGATGTGCACATATTTTCCAAGAATAACTGTTCTACTAAATTTTCTCGAGCAGGTTTTTTATATCGATGCAATGTGCTAGAAGTACAGATGAAACATCATTGCCATTATGCAGTAAGACTCCTTTTACCCTTAATTTTGAAGAATCAATGACTAATCTCCATTGAGCTGATGAAAAGTCATAACTTAATTTATTCATAAGCCCATGTAAATCACCGTAATATGTAAGACCACTTTCTTCTTTAAAAAAATCTACAAATTCAGCATTGCGTTGTCGATACACTGAACCTTGTGCACTTGGATAAAATAAATTGTTGAAGTCTGGAACCTAAGGGTATAGCTTGAGCTTTAGACAAATTAAGGTCTTTAACTAAATCATTTAGTTCACCTTGACGTATTAAATGTGGTCTATTTTCATTTACAACAAAATCTTGCGACTTAGAGGTGGTTTGTGTTGAAGATTCTGATTCGATATCGCTTACGTTGTCCTCTGCATGTTTTTCCTTCATTGCAGCATCCGGTGGTGGGCTGTCAGTGGAATGCGATTTAGTTACAGATTCCACATCAGGATAAGCAATTTTACCTTTTGTTTTATAAGAATATGCCTTCAGCTTCGTTAACAGAAATAATAGTCAGTCACATGATCTTTAGCTTCCTCCAAATTACAGGTTTAGAAAAAATCATCCTCTTAAATAACAAACACATCTTAAACAAAAAAACTTGGTGCCCAAAGTTTATTATTCTCAAAAATGGTGAAACTGAAATACAATGTTATTTAGTACCGGCATACGCCGTTCTCGATTGGTACTTGAAATAAACTCTCCACAAACAAAACAAAAGAGGTGTTTTAAACTCAAACGCACATTATATTTGCCTACAAATTAAAGTCCATTTTATGTTATTATAAATCATTTTACACATTAGAAATTATTATTGTAAACATTAAACCAATCTTGTGACACACTGCATTAGCACCAGCCAATATCTAATTAGGATATTAATTTTGCACTATCATGTACATTTGGGTGCATGAATACAAAGGTACAAACATATTGATTTGTCTTCCCACGATCGGCTGATGCTTTTGCCGTGCTTTACAAAAACAATTCACTCAGCAGCAGACATCGAACCATATCGTGTAAACTAATGCCATTTCTAGTTTGTGTATTTATTCTTCACCTTTTGTACAAACATACATACAATCAAAGATAAGGCACACGAGCATGGGTGGGTGGCTGCTGCTGGGTGAAATGCACTTTCACTTTGCTGTACACTCTTGGACACACCGGACAGATAAGTAGAAAAATTATAAAGTATTTTAAATATTTGCATTTCATTTCATTTGGGGAATACAATATCCTTATTCTTCTCGTGGAATTTTCAATCCTAAACAGTGGTCCTTCGAGCCGGATTTAAATTATCCTGGTTAACAATATTAATTTGGACATTTGGCAGACATTTTTTTTCTATCAAGTGTTTCGCAATTCGTTTGTATTTGAAGACTTTTTTTTCATTATGAGTGTAAAGGTAAAAAGAGCAAGTGCCAAGGGACATATAACGCGAGCGATGATTTTCGTTGAGGCAATCGATAGTGCGGTATCGCTAGAACAGCTTCAAAACCGGCTAGATAAAATCGAAGAAGCGTGGAAATCGTTCTGTATGCTGCAGGACGAATACCTTGAAACGTTAGACGAATCGCTTCACGGGGAGTTAAACGCGGAATTTGCTGATTACGAGAGTAAATATTTTAAAGCCCATGAGGGATTGTCGCGTGCGATAAAAGATCGTCGTCAGTGTGCATAATTAGTCGATCCTAATGAGACGGTATTTGAGAGGTTAGTGAACCAACAATCAACGTTTCTGGAAAGGCTTGGCGACTTGTGGGGTAATACCTCAAATGTGCATTTGCCGAAAATTGTAATTCCGCCATTCGCAGGAGATTATAAAGATTGGCCTTCGTTTCGCGACTTGTTTGTTGGTTCCGTGGACAGTCGGTCAAATCTCACACCTACTCAAAAATTCCAATATTTGAAGTCATTCCTCCGTGACGAAGTCGCGAATTTGGTGAAGCATATACCCATCTCCGAAACAAATTACATCGAAGCATGGGAACGTCTTGAAACGCGGTAGGACAAAGTGAATCTAATTGTGAGATCGTTCATTCAATCGTTTCTTTCTCTTCCGTCGATGAGTGTCGCGAATGTTCAAACTCTCCGTAAGATAACTGATGGTGCCGATGAGGTGGTGCGAGGACTTAATGCCTTGGATAAAACCGGTCGCGATCCTTGGCTAATTTATCTGTTGGTTAGCAAGATAGATTCGGATTCCTGCAAGGCTTGGGCAGAGTTTATTGGGTCAAGAGACGATTGTACCATTGATTCACTTTTGGATTTTCTTCAAACAAGATGCAACGCTCTTGAGTCATGTCAGCCACTTAATCGTTCTCACACGAAACCTACGCCACCGTTACGCTCCCATGTGTCCGAAACTAATTCCGCAAAGCCCAAGTGTCCAAAGTGCTATGACGCCCATTCCTTATCTCAATGTCCAAAGTTTGTTTCTCTAGACATTCTATCGCGGCGCGAGTTCGTAAAAAGCCATTTGCTTTGTTTCAATTGCCTTCGCGTCGGTCACTCAGCCAATAAATGTCGATCTACCTTTAGATGCCGGGGTATGCAAGTCGTCACACCATACACTCGTTCATTTGGAAAATGCACCAACGAAGCAATCATCGTCGAACCCTTGCTCTTCTACACCTGTATCGGACTCTTTGTCTTCAGCCAATCACTCGAACGCGGTTAACTCGTCAGCACATCCTTCTCCACTCGTCAATAACGTATCGCTTGAACCTAGTCGTTGCAAACAGACAATTCTTCCAACTATTTCGGAAACTGCTAGGGACATCCAAGGCAATCCCATTGTGTGCCGAGTGTTATTGGATTCCGGGTCGCAGTCATCATTCGTCGTTGAGTCGTTCGCAAAACGATTAGGCCTTCCTCGTTCACATGCGCGTATTCCCGTTCATGGACTTTCATCGTTAGATGCCGGTTACACCAAGGGTCGTATCTCAATTCAACTTTCTTCTTTAGTAACCTCAGCTACCATAGGGGTAGATGCGTTTGTTTTGGCAAAGCTGACTTCAAATCTTCCGTGTCAAAGTTTTGATACTTCTATTTGGCCACATCTTACTGGCCTGCAGCTCGCTGACCCTACCTTTAACGTTTCGTCCCCAATCGATATACTCCTCGGTGCCGATAAGCTGTGGTGCATCATACGGGCAGGACAAATTTTAGGAGATGAAGGCTCGCCTGTAGCGCAAAATACGTCATTTGGATGGGTAGTCTCGGGGAGTTTTCTAACTGTGCTCAATTGGATATTCGTTCGTTTGAATCATTTCACATAACAATGGATGTTGACTTCTTGCTTAGACGTTTTTGGGAAGTCGAAGATATCTCTCCACCAGGGCCCAATACAGCCGTTGAAGATCCAGCCGAGCAACATTTTAAGGAGACTTTTAGCCGTTCGTCTGATGGAAAATATGTCGTCTCTTTACCCTTTAAAGCCCCTGATCCAGTTTTTGGTGATACTTTAGGTTCTGCTATCACTAGACTTCACTCTATGGAGCGCCGTTTTCGGTCAAATCCAGATCTTCGCCAGATGTACATAGATTTTATGGCTGAATATATTCAACTTGGTCATATGACGCGCATCCCTGTAGCCGAGTATAGAACAGTTCCTGGCAAGCAGTTTTATCTCCCACATCACGCGGTCGTAAAATAAGATAACCCTTGCTCTTCTACACCTGTATCGGACTCTTTGTCTTCAGCCAATCACTCGAACGCGGTTAACTCGTCAGCACATCCTTCTCCACTCGTCAATAACGTATCGCTTGAACCTAGTCGTTGCAAACAGACAATTCTTCCAACTATTTCGGAAACTGCTAGGGACATCCAAGGCAATCCCATTGTGTGCCGAGTGTTATTGGATTCCGGGTCGCAGTCATCATTCGTCGTTGAGTCGTTCGCAAAACGATTAGGCCTTCCTCGTTCACATGCGCGTATTCCCGTTCATGGACTTTCATCGTTAGATGCCGGTTACACCAAGGGTCGTATCTCAATTCAACTTTCTTCTTTAGTAACCTCAGCTACCATAGGGGTAGATGCGTTTGTTTTGGCAAAGCTGACTTCAAATCTTCCGTGTCAAAGTTTTGATACTTCTATTTGGCCACATCTTACTGGCCTGCAGCTCGCTGACCCTACCTTTAACGTTTCGTCCCCAATCGATATACTCCTCGGTGCCGATAAGCTGTGGTGCATCATACGGGCAGGACAAATTTTAGGAGATGAAGGCTCGCCTGTAGCGCAAAATACGTCATTTGGATGGGTAGTCTCGGGGAGTTTTCTAACTGTGCTCAATTGGATATTCGTTCGTTTGAATCATTTCACATAACAATGGATGTTGACTTCTTGCTTAGACGTTTTTGGGAAGTCGAAGATATCTCTCCACCAGGGCCCAATACAGCCGTTGAAGATCCAGCCGAGCAACATTTTAAGGAGACTTTTAGCCGTTCGTCTGATGGAAAATATGTCGTCTCTTTACCCTTTAAAGCCCCTGATCCAGTTTTTGGTGATACTTTAGGTTCTGCTATCACTAGACTTCACTCTATGGAGCGCCGTTTTCGGTCAAATCCAGATCTTCGCCAGATGTACATAGATTTTATGGCTGAATATATTCAACTTGGTCATATGACGCGCATCCCTGTAGCCGAGTATAGAACAGTTCCTGGCAAGCAGTTTTATCTCCCACATCACGCGGTCGTAAAATAAGACTCTTCGACAAAAAAAATACGTGTCGTGTTCGACGGGTCAACAAAGGATTCGCATGGAGTGTCTTTAAATAGTTCCTTATTAGTCGGTCCACCAATCCAGCGAGATTTGATAGGGGTGTGTTTGCGTTTTCGGCAGCACTTCGCAGTGTTTACGGCCGATGTTGTCAAGATGTTTCGCCAGGTCTGGGTAGACGATCAGCATTCTGATTTTCAACGTGTCGTGTGGCGAGAAAACCCTGATGATGAAATTTCACATTTTCGGTTGCGTACGGTGACTGTTGGCACAGCGGCTGCCCCCTTCCTATTGGTTCGCGTTTTACAACAGTTAGCTGAGGACTACCAGTTGAAATACCCTAATGCGTCAAAGGTTATTCGCGAGGATGTCTATGTGGACGATGTGATGACAGGGTCGAGCTCGTCGAACGGATTAATTGCGCTCAAAACGGAATTAGTGTCGCTATTGTCTGAGGCCAAGCTCCAACTCCGAAAATGGAGTTCAAACTGTATGCCGCTGCTCAAAACCTTACCAGAAGAAGACCGTAATATCTCGATGTTTGACCCTGAACGTTCTACCGGTTTTATTAAGGTTCTCGGGATGTTTTGGGATCCAGTCCGAGATCAATTTTCCTACAAAATTTCGAGTCTTGGCTTCGTTAATCCCCCTACAAAACGGTCTTTGCTCTCGGAAGTATCGCGGATATTCGATCCTCTTGGTTTCCTCGCTCCGTCGGTTTTACTGTTCAAGGTCTTGTTTCAAGAGTTGTGGTCTTCCGACTTAAATCTTCATTGGGACGATCCATTGCCCAGTCCCTTGTCGTTACGGTGGACAAATTATCATAAGGAACTCTATCTGTTCGAGCAACTTCGAATTCCGCGTTACGCGATTTCATCGCCGGAAGATTTTCAACTGCATAGTTTCTGCGATGCCTCTTCAGTAGCATACGCTGCCGTAATACACAGTCGTTGCGAACTTCAGAATGGAAGGCATCAGGTAAATATTATCGCGGCCAAAACGAAGGTAGCTCCGCTAAAGCCGGTCTCCATCCCCCGATTAGAGCTTTGTGGTGCATTGCTTCTTGCCCGATTATTCCAGCTTGTAACCTCCGCTTTGTCATCAAAACCTACTAAGATCTTCGCATGGTGCGATTCTGAATTTGTCCTCCATTGGTTGTCGTCACCACCACGTCGCTGGGCCACCTTTGTGGCAAATCGTACTGCTGCTATTCTGGATTCTGTACCCCGCAATGTCTGGCAACACGTCGCTTCTGAGCATATTCCGGCAGATTGTGCCTCTCGGGGTCTTACGCCTGCGCTTCTTATCTCATTTGACATGTGGTGGAACGGTCCATCCTGGCTTTCCAAAGACTCGTCAGAATGGCCCAAGCCAAAGGTAAAATCAAGAGGCTTCGAAAACCTTGAAGAAAAGGTGCCCAAATCTAAGGTCTTGATTGCATCGAAGACGAACACCTTTCTGGATCTTCTTGTGAATAAATTTTCCTCTTAGCCTCGAATGAAGCGAGTGGTAGCCTACTGTTATCGCTTTGGGTTTAATTGCCGCGTTGGAACTAGCAATCGTCGAAAGCTGGCGCTGTCTTTATCGGAAATACTTCATGCACAAAGTATCATCATGAAACTCGTTCAACAACAAACATTCGGCGACGACATTCGTTCGTTAAATCTAGGTCTTCAGCTTTCCAGGAACTCACGATTGATAAAATTTTCTCCTTTTGTCGACAACGCGGGAGTTCGGGGGCCGAATCAAGGAAGCAGCAATTTCATTTAATCTGAAACATCCAATTCTTTTGATATCCAGTCATCCTATTTCCAGACTTATCGTAAGAGATGTACATCAACGCTACCTGCATCCTGGAATCTCGGAAACGTTTGTCCTCGTTCGCCAACTGTATTGGATCCTTGGGTCTCGAAACCTTATTCGCAACATCATCTTCCACTGCAAGCCCTGTTTCATACAACGAAGACAAACGTCGCAGCAACTAATGGGAGATTTGCCGTCTTGTCGAGTTCAACCCAGTCGTCCGTTCACAAATTCAGGTTGTGACTATGCTGGACCAATCACCATCAAGCTATCGCGGACGCGGAAACCAAAACTTTCTAAGGCTTACATCGCACTATTTATATGTATGGCCACAAAAGCCATTCATCTCGAGTTGGTCAGCGACCTCACTACAGACGCCTTCCTTGCCGCTTTTCGACGCTTCATATCTCGTCGCGGAAAATGTAGCAATATCTATTCCGATAATGGTACCAACTTCCATGGAGCCCGCCGTTGTCTGACAGATATGCAGAAGTACATGTTATCTGAACAACACAACAACATTATATCCGCCGCTCTCGCCGAAGAGGGAATCACTTGGCATTTTTCACCACCATCTGCTCCGCATTTTGGCGGCTTGTGGGAGGCAGGTGTGAAGACTGTAAAAACACACCTGCGTCGAGTTGTGGGTTCCACTGTGTTGACCTTTGAGAACCTTTACACTGTGCTTTGTAAAATAGAAGCTATTGTCAATTCTCGTCCTTTGTGTTGCTTGTCTGATTCAAATTTAAACCCACTCACTCCTTCTCATTTTCTTGTAGGCGAACCATTGACCGCAGTACCAGAGCCGAATTACTTGAGTGTCCCAACCAACCGCTTGGATCAATACCGCCATATCCAATCTATGGTTCAAGGCTTTTGGAAGAGATGGCACAACGAGTACCTGACGTCACTACAGGAGAGGCCGAAATGGCAAAGACATCAGGCTAATATTAAGGCTGGCGATGTTGTTATTCTGAAGGAGCCTAATCTTCCACCTACGAAATGGGTTATTGGACGAGTTCTTGAAGTACACCCAGGACGAGATGGCTGTGTACGGGTTGCAACAGTAAGGACGTCAGCTGGCAACTTTATCAGACCAGTAATTAAGTTGGCAGACGGGGTAAACTCGCAGCGGGTGTGTTGCTTCTTCATGACAACGCTCCTGTTCACACGGCGCGAGTTTCCAAGGCTGCTGCGCGAGATTGTGGTTTCGAAAAAATCCAACACCCACCCTATAGTCCAGACCTTGCCCCTAGTGATTATTTCCTGTTTCCGGATTTGAAAAAATGTCTTCGTGGAAAAAGATTTTCGGATGATGAAGAACTCAAGTCGGTAATAAATGGGTATTTTGCAGAGAAAGAGGAAATTTATTTTTTTGAGGGTTTAAAAAAGCTTATCTCAAGATGTAACAAATGCATTGATGTTAGGGGAGATTATATTGAAAAATAAAAACAATTTAAATTAAATTCGCATTTTCCTTCATATCGATACCGAGAATATATTGAACGCCCCTCGTATATTCTCGTTGTCCGTCGTTCGGGCGATTTTAAGACACGAAAGGTCGTTTTGATCTTTTCTCCGAAATATTTTATTTATTTGCGGGAACATATTCGGGTTGCTGGTGTTTACAGCTCGAATTTTGTTGTTCCAATACAAACTTACAGATGCTCTGTAATTTTATTTTATTAATACTTGGAGGTTTTTGATCGAAGTCTTTAGCGTCATAATCTCCGGGTCATGTCTGTCAGTAAACTGTCTATACATGGTTTATAGTCTTGACAGCAGTCTACTTTTATGTCGGTGCAGTGCGTCAATAGTTGCGTTGCGGAATAAGTCTTCTTCGTCAATGTGTTGGTACCGAGGTATCGTTTTGTCCATTGTTCGTTTGATTGTCCCGTCCATTAGTTTTAGATACCTGTCAATCTCCTCGTTTGACAGATTTCTGTTGGACGATGGGTAGAGCGAATTCGAGGAGAGTGCTCTAGTTAGTGTTCTGGTGAATTGTGTCCAACGCACCCTACTATAATTGTACGAATGCCTTTGAACAAACTCATCCAATTCCGCAATTTCGTTGGGAACAGTTATATCGGTGCAGAGACCGCAATGGTCACTGTCAAACACGAAAGTGCGTAGACAGTTTGTAGTTTGTTGGTTAGTGCATGTCAGTTGTATTCGTGAGTCGAACAACAGAAGATCCAAGTAGGACCCGTGTCTGGGAAACGACGGACTATCCGTCGCCTTAAGCCCGAGTCGATACATCACACTGTGCTGACCCCACCAATTGAATAGTAGGTTCCCTCTAGTATTTGGTGTATTATTTCCCCAATCACTATGTTTGGCGTTGAAATCTCCGCCGATAATAAAATAGTTGTCTTCCAATTCCAGCCTCAGAAATCGAAAAAGCGTCTCGAGCTCTGAAATGAATAAAGTGGATTGAGTAGCCTTAGGCGCATAGACAGACACCACGTACAACCGCTTTCCACTACGGAGGGGGATATACACGATGCATGCCTCTAGCACCCAGAACCTACGTACTACACTACTGTATACTCTTTTAAAACGTATACCTTTTCGTACGAAAATCGCAACGCCTCCTCCCTGAATGGAGTTGGGTCGGTTTCTCCGTGCTATTTTGTATCTTCTGTGCCTCATTTTGTGTCTTTTGGTAAGCTTAGTTTCGCTAACCAAAAGCACATCAGGAGCTTGGTCTTTAAGCAACTTAAATAGAGCGGCTCGTCGTAATCAGTGAATTCACATTCACAGCAAGGACCTTGAGGGTTTGCTCCGCCACGTACGTACCCATTACGGCAAAAGGTGCGTTAGGCCAGGTAGCAGTGCGTATACTTGATCCACCCGCGCGGTCTGTTCAGTTAAATGACGTTGTAGCTGAGCCATCTGCCCCGGATAGAGAGCAAGATAGCTAGCATGTCAGGTGCTCTGGGCACTGGGGCCTGAGAAGCAACCTTCGCTTGATGTACTGTATTTCTGCTACCTGCCGCCATTTGGGCGTAGGTAACATGGGGAGTAGCAGCTGAAATTTGCAAATGCACGGGTGGACGTTTAACTTCTACTTTCTGCTGCCGGGCCAGATTTATTCTTTTGATGTACTGGAATTTGGGATAACCCCGATAATTTGCGGTGTGTCCCGTGTTCCTACATAAAGCACAAGAGAGTTGGCTTTTTTCAGACGCTCCGTCCTTACCAAGAGCGCATTCCTCAGACTTGTGGTTCTTTCCGCACTTCACGCATCGAGGCTGCATTTCGCAGTTCGACGCGGCGTGCCCGAACCTTTGGCAGCGAACACATTGTAAAACGTTTTCGTTCCTTTTTAATTTTTCCCAATAGACAACCTGGTAGTCTAGGACTTTAATACTCCTTAGACCATCCAGATTGCTGGTGGGACTTAGTTGGACCAGGAAAATGGGCAGTTGCCGCTTCTCCCTTTTGGCTCTGGCTGTGGTGAATGGCTTGACCCCCACGAAATGGAGCCCTTCGCACTTCTTCTCTTTCAGCAGTGCAAGGAGCTCCTCCGGATCAGTCGACGGTTCTAATCCCCTCAGCAGCATTGTTTGCAGCTTGTCCCCCTTCGGGGTGCAGGAGGAGAATTCCGTCGTCGATTCCTTCAGTAAATTTTTTATTTTGTAATAGCGCTCCACTGTGTTACAGTGGATCGCATGCCTATCTATGCTAAATCTTTTAATATAAAAATTATTTCCTATGGCCAACTTACATAGTTCTATAGTTTCCTTCAGCTCCATCTTGAATGTATTTATGGGTGGTACCCTTTGTTGTTTCTGTTTCTGTTGCTGTTGTGTCTGTTGATGTTGTTGTTGTTGCTGCTGCTGCTGTTGTTTTTGCTGCTGTTGTTGTTGTTTCTGATGCTGTTGTGGCTGCTGCCGTTTTAGTGGCTGCTGCTGTTGTTGTGGTTGCTGCTGATTTTGTAGCTGCCGCTCTTGCTGTGATTGCTGATGTTTTTTCTGTTGCCGTTGTTGTGGCTGCTCTTGTTGTTGCTGCTGGTGTTTATTTAGTTTTTGTTGGTGTTGTTGTAACACTTGTGTTATTGTTTTTGTTTGGGGTTGATGCTGCTTTTGAGCTAGCTGAGTCTGCTGTTGCTGTTGGGATTGCACTAGCTCTTCCCTCTTTCTTCTGAGCATTTGCATTTCCTTTATGGCAAGAACTCTTTGCTGTAGCATTTTTATGCTGCTACTTAGAGAAACTATTTCTTCCTCTTCATCTTCCGATTCGGTTGGAGCCAAGGAAGCGAAGATGTTCTTTCTCAGAGAGAACTCACCACCAGCGGAGATATACTGGTTGTTATCAGTAACTTGCAATGGATGATTATTTCCTGTCATTGAAGACGTCGAGTGCGCCCCGTCCCGAACTCCTCTAGGCAGCATTTCAGTGGAAGCTTGTCAGGAGGGACGTTCTACCAAGTTAGAAATTGGCTTTATTTTCCTCCTTCTTTTAGTTGTTGGTGTCTAACTCGAACTACTAGACGCCTCACCTGATTTATCAGCAGATCCCGCTATTGGTATAGCGGACCGCTCTCCACACTCCATCACGTGATTTTTTTTATATTTTTTTTTACAGTTCACATATTACTATTTCAACAAACAAAAAAAATAATAATAATAAAAACAAAAAAAAATAAACAATTTGTCTATCGATGGGAATCGAACCCAGGCCTCGGGATCGTCACACCAGGTATGAATTTTGTCCGAGTGTTTGCCACTGTGGCTTATATCATCATATCACACTTATAAAGCCGAACACGAAAATTGCGTCTGATCGCCACTGAGGTCTATGAACGACTATGATGGTTGCCTATAATACAACAATAATTACAATAATAACTTAGTCTCCCCAGTAACCTAAAGTAAATATATTTCTTTCAGGGAAGAGAAAAGTGGAATTACGATGATGTGAAGTTGCTAATTGCGTTATATGAAATGCAAACAACAAATCCGCTTATTTTTTTTGAGAGGGAGGAAATAAAAAAAAATTAATATTGTAACCAGATATAGAAAAATATAGGAAAGAAATCAGCAATCAGAAAGAGATGCTATAATTTGGGAACTTTTTGAGATGCTTAACAAAGTTTATGGGAAAGGACACAAAATATCGCTGTCACAGGAATTAGTCGGAACTTCTTTAGATTATGATGATGGTAATAACCTGAGTCAAAGGTTCAAAACGGAACAGCAAAGTCTAGTAGATTTTTTTTTTGGAAAAAGAGGCTCTGGTGTATAAGGTGACCAGATAGCAATGATAATTTTTCCAATTGTTATGTTTCAGCAGCTGTCAAAGTTACCAATGACATCCAGCCGTCAAAATATTCAGTAAGGTTTGCCATTTTATCATGCATCGTTCTACGCTTGCCGAACGTGCGGAAATTATTAAAAAATATTATCGAAATTCCGAATCAGTTGTAAATACGCAATATGAATTTCGTCGTGAGGTCGGTCGTCATCATGGCTTCAGTGTGCACTGTGCAGGCAATTCGTCGCACCGTGGAAGAGTTTGAGCGTGAGTACACTCTTTTGGATCTTAAGCCACCAACCAGACAGAGATTGGTGCGAAAAGAAGGAAACATAGACGCCGGATTAGCCAGTATCGAAGATGACCCAGAAATGTCAAATTCGGCGCCGATCAGCTGAATTGGGCATCGCCAGAGTGTCATCCTGGCTTATTTTGCGGTCGGATTTGGACCTACATCCATATAAGATTGTGCTGACGCAAGAATTGCCCATTTTTGACTCAGCGGCTATGTCAACAAGCAAAATTGCCGTTATTGGAGCGAACAAAATCCACAAATGTTCGGCCAAGCATCAATGCATCCACAAATATTGACCGTTTGAAGGGCCCCCCGCCCAATTATCAAGGCTTCGCCCTTTAATGACGTTGTCTAATAATGAACGGGGACAGAGCAAAGTACTGGTCTTATCGTAAACATCTTCAGATGACGCTACCGAAGGTTGCTACGATTTGATCAGTCACAAGCTGCCGGTCATAGGTCTTGTTGGCGGCTGGACCACCGGTAGTCCCTACCAGGACTTAAGTCACGGTACCATGGGAGTCAGGAGCTCCCGGATCTCGGTCCGGGCCTGACTTGTTAGAGGTAGGCCCCCTTGTGGGAGCGTCATGGTGGCTGTGGTTTAAACCCAAAATCGCGGGTAAGAGTCTTCCTATGGTTTTCCTTGGTTTTCCTTTTGGTTTTCCTTGGTTTTCCTTTGGTTGACTCAATGTGGAGTTGCAATAAGTGCTGGGTGCTGTGACCCTAAGAACAGTAAGAGGTTTTAGGTCGGCCTCGACTCATACCAAGGGTGGAACTTGTGCCGGCAACACAGTTCCGATTTGGTATCAATGGATTGACTGTGAGCGATGGCAAGGCGTATCCTTGCTCCCATGGATGTATGGGCATCCCGTAAGTTTAAGCCCACACGGCAGGCACTTGCGTTAAAAAACATGAGACATCTGACCGTTTGAAGTGGTCTATGGCATGGCGGCATCATCTGACATTACTATATTTTTTTCGAAATGAGAAAGGAGACACCGTTACTGCCAACGGTGTCAGGTATAGAGCGATGTTAACCGACTTTCTGTGCTCAGAGCTCGACAACATCGATATATCCGAGCTGTGGCTCCAACATGCGCTACATGCCATACAAGCGACGCAATGCTTGAAGTTGTGAAGGAAAAATTTAGCGACTGTTTCATCTCACGGCAAGTATTCATCAATTAACCGTCGCGATGGTGCGATTTGTCACCACTCGATTATTTTCTCTGGGGCTACGTCAAGTTATTAGTCTACGCTAAAAAGCCTGCCACTTTGGATGAGCTCAATGCAATTATTCGACACGCTTTTGCCGGAATAACGCCGCACTGCGCTTACGTGTCTTTTCTTTTCTTGCAGCCGATAGTCTTGCAAGCACTTAAAAAAAAAATCTCACTAAAAAGTATAAAAACACTCCAACAACATTGTATTTACCTCAACACAATTCAGACGTTGAAAGTACTTTTAATTAGGAAACCTAATTATTATCGGATATGCATAATTACATAAATCCACCTGTCCCCATCCACCTATAAATTTTTTTTCTGAAAATATTTTAGAAAATAATCCCCTTAAAGGTTTAACGGTTTCCGGACTTTATCCGTTTCTACGTACATACTCGTATATGTACATATAATTGCACATCATATGTATACATACATATAAACGTTAACAAATAATGGTTCAAAAATCGTAACTGGAAAGAATGGAATAACTGCCTGAAACTAGTCGGTAAAATAAAAGAAAATTGGTTATGTAGAGGACGATGAGAAATTGAGTTGATTTTTTATTTTGTCAGGAGAAAAATTAGGGTGAACATAACCAAAAAGATGTTAAAGAATTTAAATCAAATCATCCTCTACTACTCGTCGAATATCTTCTAAAAATAGCGTTGGCATCCAACCATATGACAACTGAGTTCATACCAAATAATGCTCATTCCAGTTAGGGGAATATAGAATCGTCACGGCAGTCGTTGCAAAGAAGTGAATTCTATGGATCGGGAAGCAGTCTGATATTCTAGAAACCAATTTTTGGACTAGCACAATAACCAAAAGGTCACCGTTATTAGGTTATAGCAGACGGAGGTCTATGCTGGTACGTAAAGCACGGATTTTATAACAATCGCAGTATCAAGGTCCCGACACATGGATTCTATGTGTGTGACGTATTGTCTAAAAGATGAGTCGCATTAAATCCGTCGCATACCTACGTTGACAGAAGCCATCCGATGACATTTTGTTCTTGCTTAGAGTGTTTTCTTTTCCAGCTATGACAGTTTCTCTACCTTCTCCCAATGCTTCCACTAATGAAAATGCTTACTCTCAACTTCTGAATGCGTGAACTTTAATATGTGAATGTGTGAACTTCAATGCGTGAATGTGTGAAGTGCCAACGGAACAATGGATTAAAAAAGTAGGAATTTGTCCTACTTTATCCATCGAAGTTCATACATCCGCTGATTATGTATCACCTTCCATAAGAAAGCATGTATTCTACCTAGCTGTCAACTAAAAATGATTGATCGACGGATTCTATGGGTCGGGATCTTCAGACTTCTTGTCAATAGGGATTAAATGTCAAATCAGCTGCCACACTGAGCTGCCAAGCTTCATTTATTTTCAGTACAGTTTGGCATTTCATCATGAAAAGATTGACGCCACAACGATTTCAAGTTGTTGAAATTTATTTCCGAAATCGAAGCTTATGCTTGCGAAACTTATAGAGCACTTCGTGGAATTTAAGATAGACATTGAATACGTCATCGCAATTACAAATTACGACCCATTTGCTAGTGGCCGTCGATCAGGTGCAGCCACTTACGCCCAACCATTTTTTAATAGCTAACTCAGCTCAGACATCTAGGACTCTGGAACCCGCCGAAAAGATGTTCCGTCCATTCGAGGGACAGGTTTCGGAAGCGGTGGGTACTTACCTTGAGTATTTTCCAACTTTGACGCACCGAATAAAGTGGTGCCGAAAGATGAATTCAGACGAAGTCGGAGATCTGGTTTTACCTGCGACCCAATTGCTCGAAAGAGTGGTTGAATATTCGACTTTTAGGATACTAAATGGCAAGAAAGTAATTAACTTGATGACGACTTATTCAATTCATTCGAAAGACTGGTTCAATATTGGAATTTTAGAATGCTAAATGTTTCCTGCCATTTAGCATTCTAAAAGTCCAATCCCAGGAAACATTTAGCCTTCTAAAATCCAATATTCAACCAGTCTTTCGAACAAATTGAATATGTAGTCATCAAATTAATTACTTTGGGTTTTATTTAAACAAAAAAGTCTGCACCTTTAAAAAAGCACCCTTTTCATCTTTAGATGGACTTACCAAAGAGCCAAACGAATGCTACTTAAAATTAGCGAGCAAAAGGAGAGAGCTTTCAATACTTTAATAATCTAAAAAAAATCTGGCAGGAGTCTCAATTGATGACTGAATTCTTGACATAACTGCTATCATTGTGTTGCCATGCTTACTGAAAAATTAATCCCTCTTCTGTTTACCAATGTGAGGCTCTATTTAAAAAAAAAAGAAGAATTAATTGAGCACAATTTTGTTCGTAGTCGAGTTGATTTATCTCAGGACTCGATCAGTATTTAATCAGTGCTGAACACGTTATCAGACTCAGTTAAACTTGAATTATATCAGTTTTCACAACTAATATAATCGGGAAACTATTATATTTTAATTTACAAAAGATTAAAGAAATTTGAAGTCGGTAGCGAATAAATTTATTTCCACTAAATAATGTTTATTTTACAATTTATACAAACTATTACATTTAATATTAAAAATATTCTTATTAACTAATTTTACCACTCCAGCTCACCAGGACAGTACTTGTCAATCAGAGATTGATAATAGGGCCATAGCTTTTCAATATCAGGTACTTTGGCACTCTTCGTATACAAATCATATCGGCTAAAATTTAATTTTCTATTAACTATTGCCCATTTGAAAGAGACTTAAACTTACTTAAAAATCAGAACCCATTTCTTTGTAATGGCGTCCTTTGGTTCGCACAAGTGTTCATAGTCACCGCCATTATGCCATGGATAAAAGGAATGGAAACGAATAATATTAAGTGCTTCTTCAGGTAACGTTGATTTGTTATGCTTCAGTACTTGATACATGTATTCATCGTGGCCCCATGATATTAGGACATTTTCGAGGCCACAATTTGGCTTATACATTCCACATTTTGTGTTATATTTTGGATTTTCGCCATCAGGATTTCCAATAAAACTTTGATCTCGATAGACAATACTATTGCCCCATTCACAGCCCACAACAAAAGTATCTCCAACTACTGCCCATTGTGGTTCATCGTAAAATGCCATTACCTTTCCTAGGTCATGAATGAGAGCAGTCAAGTGTAACCAATCATGTTGGGGGAATTCTGCGCGAGCACGTTCGGCTGTCTGGAAAGCATGAACAATGTTAGGTAGATTTGTATCAGGATCTGAGTGATCAACGAGATCGTTTAGTTTTTCTAGTGCATCTCGAATGTTTGCCTTGAAGGTATTAAATTGAAGCCATTTCTCACGGCGGCCTGGAAAAAAATAATTTAGTGTAATTTATATAAATAAGTCTTCAATCAACTTTCGTAAAGAATAATTTTTTTAAATGAAAATCCTTCCTAAATCAAAAATCCTACAAAAGATATCGAAAAAGTAAGGAATGCTCGTACGAATTATCCACTGAGTATCAGCATTGTTCTCAAGACATTGCACTAGTATTCTTAACAACCAGCAATAAGTCATTCGTGATTGTATGAATAATGAGCCAACAAAGCTGGGATGCCCGAAAAAAATAAAGTGGAATATCGCCTGCCTTCGTAGGTACGAGTATATTCAGTAGGTTTACTAAGCACATTTCTTGTTATATTTTTGTGAAATTTATACTGTTTTTCATTGTATGTGTAAGAATTTCGATGTTACTACCAAACACAAGTTAGTAAGCAAAAAAGGACAAGAAAAATTGCATGTTCTGTTATATGCAATATGAAACAATAATCAGTAAAAAATCCAGAGATTGAACGCAAAAATAAACTAAACTTGACGGCAAACTCTATTAATACTTTCAGATTTGAGTGTCCCTTTGCACATGCAAAGTAAAAAAATGCCTACATACGAGTAATTTTGCAAATGCATGACCATCGCCAATACGACTTTAGATTTTAATACATATGTACTGACGTTGTTAATAATTCACACGTATTTATAGATCATAATTCCACGATTTAAGGCGATCACTGAGAAGGCCCGAAGTCTGGAGTCTTTTCCATCTGATTTAATTCTTTAATGAACAAGCGCATGAAAGAATAGTAATAAAAATACTATAACCATAAAAATATATCTTATATCCACATTATGAGGATTAGTGTTCCTTTATGTGAACAAATCCACCCTGCTTCAAAATAAACCAACAACAACGTCTCATTTGAGTGAATGAGATGTATAATTCTGTAAATCTGAATGAGTGCAAACGCAGGCATCAATCTGCCTGTTATATTTTCAAAAAACCTTTTCACTCGCCCAGCATACTTTCATCACTATCTTTATGGGGTGTAATTCTGCATTGGCAAGTCCCCTGGAAGCTTTTACTCATGTATATCCAATTCATCGAGCTCTTGCTGACATCGTACATGATCCATTTTTCATCGCAGTTGAAGACTCCTCACGATGTCAGTTGTTTAAAGTAATTACAAACTTTCAAACTCTGTAACATATTCGCTTGTGTTAAGAGTGGGGTACCCATTTTTGCAGTTGTTTCACCATATCATTGTAGATAATACTTTTAACCTTTGAACAATACAAGTAGCATAACAGTCGTAGCTGAATTTTCTTCAACAACTGCCACAAGTTCTTCATTATTCATGATCTCCTTTGGTCTTCCCTTTGAGCTATTTTCAAGCGAATCCCCTTTGTCGAACTTGCTTAACCAGTTTGGAACTGTTCTCTTGCTACACGCACTAAAACCAAAAGCAGAATTAATTTCCCCCGTGACATGCTCTAGCCGCGTTCATTTTTTCTCTTGTTTTTTTAATTTCAGAAGGAAAATTGCTTTTAAATGCGGTGGTGAGAAGATTATGCACTCTTTTTGGCCTTCATAATCGACCAAGTATGTGTCTTGTAAGTATACAACCTCAACTGTCGAATGATATTGACCATGCAGTGGAATTGTTGACAATTCACAGATAGATTATTGTCTAAATACATATATTAATTCAAACCAGAAAAAATAGTATCAGCAGAAGAGACGGTCAGAAAAATTAGACCCGAAGAAGAGCAAGCGCATTTGAGGACTACTGTTGGAATGAGAAGATCAAGTATATACATACTCGTATATACTCATAGCAACCACATTATACCTAGCATATAAAAAGCCTTAAACAATACTCTTTAAGCTTTAGAACAAGTTCAATTTAGCGTTCCCACGAAAGACAGGCAAAGCCCTAATTGAATATAAATTTGGTGGTTGAATTTCTATAAAAATGAACACAATTCGTAGCAGATAATACAATTTTCTATAAATTTGTATGGGAAGAAAGCAGCAGCACAGGAAGTACATATCTAATCAATCTATCATACTACTGCTTGTAACTATGATACAATACAAAATGAATATGAAGGCAAAAGCAAGGCGAAACTTTGGCCTTCAATGAGTTTATCATTCCAAGAATATCAACAATTTAGATTCATGCTCAAAAGACTTACTTACTTACTTTAAAGTAGGGAATTCCGTATTCGCTGTATTTCGCAGCTATTAGCTCTTTTCAAAAAAAAGAAAAGGGATTTAGCGATTCTGCAGCAGCTTAATTTTTAACTTTGTAAGTTTTTGGCTTCTTGTCGTGCTTAGTATACATTTTTGCCAGGGAGTTATTGTTGTTTAGAAATAGTGAAAGGAGTGTGTGAGGGCAAATCCATAAAAATATAAAATATATTTTGAAACCGTATATGTATAATAAGTAACTGTAAAAACAAGTGTACTGCGTGAGTACAATGGGAATACCTATACCAATAAAATCTAATTGATTTATTTCGTATAAACATTGATTTTCAGATATCTTCAATCGCAATCTTTTACGGAAACAGCTACAGTAATCTTACTAGTGCCTTGGATGCTATTGAAAGAGATGAAGAAGGATTCTCGGTAGATACTTGTATTCCCATTATACCACCTGAAGCCGACAATAACACAGATTAGCATGAAGTTAATGTCGAAAACATGGAAAACCAAACAGCGCCAGTTGATGTTCCCGGAAATATTGAATTGTCTTACAGTGATAACGACGACAGCGAAGATGATATTCGTATATCCTTATAAATTCGTTCTCAAAAATGAAGATTCGATGCACATACGCTGGTCAAAATTGTGCCAGTGATATGGAAATGAAAATACTCAATTGGAACATAAGGGTCCTGTAGAAGTATTCGAGACCCTTTTTGATAAAGGTGTCGTAAAACTTACTTAAGTAAAACATAAAAATCAATTTGAGGACATGACCCATACATATTTTTGAGAATTTTGTTTTTATATACTGGATTTCATCAATGAAAACAGAGTCACTGTATTGGAAAGTGAAGACACAATAGTTGCCAATAATATGTCTAGGAACAGGTATTACAGAATAAAAAAATATATTCATATATATGGCACATAATAGCCAATTGCATTCTTATGATACAAAGACGAAACTTTGGCCTTCAATCAGTTTATCATTCCAAGAATATCAACAATTTAGATTCATGCATAAAAGACTTTCTGTGGATGAAGCGATGGTTAAGTATTTCGGACATCATTCCTCAAAAAGCAGGATTTTGTTATAAAAACTGGATGGTTAGCAGTAGTTGTGGGTATTTGTACAACTGTGACACGTACTGTGGTTCCAACAATTTTACCAGTTTACCTGGAATTGGGTTTGCGAATTATATTCGACTTTTTATAATGTATAGAATTTCCAACGCATTGTATAGAATTTGTAGATTGTATAATACAGGTTGTTCCCGCGAGATTTTTGTAACAATTTGTAAAAGAGAATTTTTTACTTAAGTTTGAGGAGTGGGAATAAATTCCTTCATAACCCAAAATCTCGCGGGAATTTGTGTTTGAAACGTCAAAAGTAAGAAGTAAAAACAAAACAAAAAAGAAATTGTAAAATAAGAGGAAGATTTTTGGATTAGTTATTACATATTAGTATTTTATTGATGTAATATGCGTTTAATGAGTTTTATTGTATTAGGCACAATTTGCTTCGATTGAAGCTCTTTTTTCTCCTCTTTGTCCGTGCCCAAATCGTCTATTGAGGTTGCCGTGACATAAAGCGGAATGAGGCCAAATTCCAGCATTTGAAATTCTGTTACCGAGCGAAGCGAGTCACCCACCCCAAACTTGAAATACGCCAGACTCGTGGGGAAATGAATTACTCTCTCAAATGCGTTCCCTTTAGCAAATTTTTTCTCGCGGAAATAGGTTTTTGTACAAATTTGCAGTCCTGGAACAGACCTTATTTTAACCATTTTTTTACATCGTATGGGTTATTAGGACTGTTGAAAGGTAAAGGCTATAGATCTACAGATACAATCAAAAAAGTGTCCACTGAAATGATATAACGAGAACAGAACAAAAAAGTGTCCACTAAAATGATATAAGGATTTCAAGAAAGAAAAAGGGGATATTTCGAGAATAAACACGATGTCTATAATGGAATATTTTTTTCGGTTACAATGGTAAAAGCTTCGATTACATTGAGTTTTTGTAATCCGTAAAAATGAATAGGAAAATATTTTACGTTGGTACGCGCTTGGGTATAGCTATGTAAACTAACTTATGGATTTTATGGATAAATAAAATTAGAAATAAAAATATGAACATTTTGTATTTTAAACGACCTTGGAAATAAATGGGTTGATGAAAAGGACGAAAAAATAACTGGATCAGTCAAGTAGAAAAGAATTAGGTAACTGTCGGTCTCATGGGAAAAGTAGTCCAAGCGACCAGTAGAATAGCCTACAAGCGTCTCAGAAGCAGGAAGAGGAACGGGATGTATCTAAGTAACATTTTTTGAATTATGTATTTTAAAAATATTAATCAACAACTCTTAGTAAATAGCAGTGGGGCAAAAAATAAAATATTAAAATTAAAGTTTCTGAATTCGCTTAGGCTAAAAAAAGTTACCTTTAACAAAATCAACAGTTTGGTTGAGATGCATGTCACGATATGTCTGCCGTACCCGCTCCTTAAGGGGATCATCTTCATTAATACTATAATCACGAAATTGTGAAAGTTTTTTATCAGCAAATGAAGCTTCCGGGCGTAGCAGTTCCGATGGATCAATTATATCAATATATCCCTACAAATGGAAAAGAATAATTTAACACATTGAAAAATTTTTTTTATTTATTAGATCAATTAAACCGCGATTTAGTTAGAAGAGAAAGCTTAAAAAATCTGGCAGAATTAGCAAAGCTACCTGTTTGCCATAAGAGTGCAGGACAATAAGTATTTCTCAATTTGGCAAGCTTTGTTTAATTTTAACGAACTAACCTCATATTATAATCTTACTCACACATTTTAAGGCCACAACTTTGCAAAGAGTGGTAATCGGGAAAAAAAATAACTGGGCGTCTTTAGAAGTGGAGTTTGGCAAATCAGTCAAAACTCCTTCAAACTCAGAACAAGTTAGAAGGTAAAGGAAGCTCTAAAGCCCAGAAAGTTTTAGTTGTAATCGAGAATGTAATGTCCGATACTTAGATGACGGTGAAGTTGAGGTCTTTCCCTACTGAGTTGTCCCTAATGGTTAGGTTCGAAGAATAGCCATCTTAGACGACAGATTCGCAAGAGACAAGAGCTATGTCTCTGTACTGCTAGTGTCGTTCGTTGTTGAATCTTCTTCTCCAAAGCTAGTCAACTCAAACGGGACCGAATATTGACGAAGGATTTTTCTCTCGAACCGATCCAGGATATCTTCATCCGTTTTCGATAGAGTCTATTCAGGGTCATAAAGTAGGACTATGATGATAAAGATATTATATAGAGTCTCCTTAGTTGTTCGGGCACTTTTCTTCTCAATTGCCTTCTTAGCCCAAAGAAACAGCGATTGTGCAAGAGTAAATCTTCGTTTTATTTCTGCTGATGTGTTGTTAGCAGAATTTATAGCAGAGCCAAGATAAACAAGGTCTCTTACTACATCGAAATTATAGTTTCTGACTGTCACGTTCTGTCCCATTCGTCAATGTTGTGTGTATCTTCTTGTTGACAGCATATATGTTACATGGTTTTGCTTCATTTTGTTAGTTTCCGTTTCAATACTAGCGAACGCAATGGTGAGAGCCTGCTAAGTTTTGCCAATTATGTCAATATCATCGACGTACGCTAGTAGTTGCACAGACTTTTGAAAGATTGTGCCTCTAATGTTCGCTAGTGAATTTCGCACAATTCTTCAAGTACTATATAATGTTAAAGAAGTCACATAACAGCCCGTCACATTGTTTAAAACCTTTTTTGGGATCAAAGATCTCGATTAAGTCGTTACCTACCTTCCCAGACGAACGAGTTTGGGAGTGATGCAGAAACTAGAGATGGCTCTATATAGCTCGTCTCCATAAATGGTGTCATATGCAGGCTTGAAATCGATAAAAAATGTTGGGTATCGATTTGGACTTCTTGATTTTATTCCAGGATCTGCCAAAGTGTGACAATTTGGTCGATGGTGGACCTTCCTGGTCTGAAACCACATTGATAGGGGCGAATGAAGTTGT
Source organism: Volucella bombylans (assembly GCA_949129095.1). NCBI lineage: Eukaryota > Metazoa > Arthropoda > Insecta > Diptera > Syrphidae > Volucella > Volucella bombylans. The sequence goes on from OX422143.1 coordinate 39,754,704, forward strand.
TGAAGAAGGGTTTTAGACGTTCACATCTTATATGTTGTATGCAATGGAGATTTATACCTATATAATTATATAGTTGGCGCAGTTGGGGAGCTCTTCTTTTTTGAGGATTGGGCAAAGGATTCTGGGACTACATTCATCAGGCATACACTCTTGTGACCAGATCTGAGAAATGATCCAGCAGCTTTGTTCGATTTCAGTTAAGTTATTGCCATCCTTACTTCGTTTTGGTAAGGTGGACTGAAGTTTTGGCTATCATCATCTAAGTTGAATGTTCTATTCTGCTTGACGGTCTTTTCTGCAAAAAAAAGTCTTTCCATTTTCTCGACACCAACTGTGACTCTACTATAGGGTTTCCTTCTTCATCTCTACAGGGTTCTGTACGGGTCTTATTGGCTTGACTCGTTATTTTTACCAGTTGGTAAGACCTCCGTACGTTATTCCTATAGTACAAACACTCAATATCTTCGATTGCACGCTCCTCGAGCTTTTTTTGTCTTCGTCTAGAGAACTCTCAAGCGGCTTTCGTCCTTCGCTGCAGCGCCGGTTTGTATGCCAGGGATTTCTTGTTGGTGCCCGGAAGGTTTGGACGTCCAGAATACAGGAGTTATGTCTTACCTCCATCGCAATGTGATCAATTTGATTAAGCGTTTCATTATTCGGAAACCGCCATGTCCCTTTGTATACATATATTGAGAAGAGGAAAACGTGTGCTTGCTATACCGATATTTCAGTTCATCCTCCTTATAGTGAGGTTTTTCTTTACTGGACAAAGGAAAACAAGGTATTGATCTGTACTATATCTTTAAATGCTGTCAAACATAGCCTTAAAATCTATAAAAATGTCGTATATATCAATCTGAACATTTATGAACAATCATGAATTTTCTCAAAGATCTGCCGTGATACACTCTACTAAAGTCACATTGATTTGACACAATTAAGTGAGCGACAAAAAAATTGGGACGCTTACATCTAACAACAGATATGCAGTTTGAGTGGACTTATCGTACTTTTTTTAGGAATCCCGCAAACAATGTTGAAATTAAATTTTATCGAGCATACTTTCATTTGATATGTTGCAGATAAGTTGCTGTATGCTTCTGGCCAAGTCAATTTCCATAGCAATTTTAAATAGCTCAGCGAGTAAGGAGCCGAGCTTTGTTGGAGTTAAATTTAAGTATGGCTGTCTTTATGTACTTCGTCTAGGATGAGACACATCGGGTGTCCTTTAACTTTGTTCTTATGTGCATGTTGCTTTATGCAGTTGGGCGGATTACTTCACATGTTGTGGAGTCAGTAGATTTCTATATAATTTAGATATTTTGTGAATTTGGGTTGAGGCCTGGGACCCCGGATAGTTTATTGAAGATTTGCGTTTGCATGGATCAGGATACACCAAAGTAAGCCTCTTCTAAATCCTCGATAAATAATATCAACATTGGAGATACACCCTTACTGTATAACGATTTTTTTCTTAGAATATACTCAAGAATCATTTCCAAAATTATCCTTGACGAATTAGGGGACAACCTGTATATTAGTCCCGGGGCTTTTCGAATCACCTGTTAGAAGTTGTTGGATATATCCTAGGTCGCAGTTCAATTCAAGAACACTTTAGTTATAAGCGCAGTTGTAAGAAAACACATTTAAATAACAAATTATTTCAGCCTTCGCACTAAAATGATCAGCAACATAGGAAAGTGAAGCGAATATCTAGAAACAAATCATCTAAAAAAAATCTTATCAAATTAAATTCTAGATTTAACGGTTTTGTTTGCATTTTCCATGATTTGAATAAATACGAAGCAAATACGATTTGCTACGAGCACAGCTTATTAGTAATTAAATTAAAATATCGCATTAAGCTGAGTTTTTAAGTTATTTTCGCAGATAGGTTTCACTTTAATTATATCTAATCAAAATCTTGTTAATTTCCTTTATAAATCACTTCACTTTAGATTTGGATACATATTTCTAGAAAATACATCTAGATCAACACAGTACTTCAAATGTTAGCAATACTGACATTATAATTTAATAAAAGGCATTTGTTGATATTAACAAGAATCCATTTTTATCTCGAAATTATTAAACGATTCTACTTTAAAGCAGACAATGCCTTATGGACTCGGTTAAAAATGTTACAATAAATATCTTACAATAAAATTTAAAAATATGTCCATTAAATTTTTAGCGGAATTTTGTAAAATTGTATCAAAAAAAAAGAATCAAAACAGTCATGTTTCCAAAATTTTCAACGTAACTACACGCGTTTATAATTTTAATGTTATTTAATCACAACATGTTTTGTATTCTCTTTTTACTAATATCCGAGCAACAGAACCACAAAATAAGCACAAAAACACGTTTCTCAAATTGGGAAAATTTTCTAAAACCGGCCTCTAATTGCGATAGCCATATATTCGCATAAATGTACAAGTGATTAAATTTGGGAAAATAGATACGGGTACCTATCCTATAAATTTTACCTCTGGTAACAGTTTCATGGTTGCAACTTTGTTCTTTTTTAACAAAACAAAAACAAAGATTAAATAAATGAATACGACACAAAAATATTAATTGTAGTTTAACCGCCAGTCGATTTGTTTGACTCCGGCGCCGATACGCTTTTAAGAGGCATTCGTTAAAATTTTTAGCTTTTATAGAAAACGATGGAAGTGCTCGCAATAGCTACTGCTTGTCACATCAATAAAAATAAAAAATCTATAATTGATTATCTTGAAAAAGCGATTATAAGGCGAATATCGGTCTCTCATGCACGAGTACTTGTGATTTGCTAGAGAATTGTATTTTGCGATTTAGACAAAAAATTGCGATTAGTAAGCATAACATTGTAGCTTATATGTACATGAGTATACAATCAAAACATGCTTATAATAATGTGTACGTATGTATGTATGTGTGCATGTATTTATAAATTAACAGCATAGCTAATCTACAAATTTGGACCATAAATTTAAATTTAAATTGAATTTATTTATTAAATTCATTTGAAAATCTATTTCACGCCATTTAATATTTGAAAATAGCTCCGGGCAGTCAAAGGGGATTCTAGAGGTCCAGTTTTCGATTACTCTGTCGAGCAATTTCCGTATTTCTCGAACAATTTGTTGGTCCAAAGCGTCAACCGTTGCTGGTTAGTAGGCATAAACCAGTGACTTGACGTAGCCCGCAGAAGATAATCCAATGGCGTCAAACCGCACGACTACGGTGCCCAATTGATGGGTCCATTTCTTGAAAAGATTTGAAAATATAGCAAATCGTGTTTTCAATAAAACGATATTGCCACCGGCGTCATTTGTCATCTGGTGAACTTCCTGAGGATTGTCCTCGCTCCAAATACAGCAATTCTGCTGGTTTACCTAGCCTAAGATTTTTACACATCATTTTCCAGAAGGTTGATGGACAAAGGACAAGTTGTTGCTAACGATGACGAATCGATATATTGGGGTCATATTCAACACTAGCTTCCACAGCCGCGATATTTTCTTACGAACACACTGTTCTCTTTCTTATTGGTGTGTGAGTATCCAACTTTGTGAATTGGGTGCAAACATTTTCAATAATGCGATAAATAGCACGGTCGGATAGCCGATTATGTCTATCGCAAATTTCACGAAGTGCTCAATAAATTTCACGAAAAGAGCTTCAATTTCGGAAATAAATTTCAACGATTTCAACGATTTCAAATAGTTGTACATACCCATGTACATACATACCATATACTCGTATTCAAGCAACGTTGTCCGAGTAAGGTACAAAGTAGTACTTATAACATATAATTTAACAGCAACTTGACCTCCATTTTATTCAAAAACAGATGACTATTTTCATATCCAGGCCCATTAGTAAATGAAACCAAGTTGAAGCGCTCTATACTAATGACATACAGCAAGGGCTGCAACCAGCACAAATTTTAGTTCTGGTGGAAGGAACCTAGAAGCGCGTCATCTTCTAGGTTCAGGGGCAATTGAGGGAGATGTTCTGATGCGGTAACATACCAGGAACCTTGAACTCCATACGGAAAAGTGGAAAATCTACTCTCACAGGGAGAGAATGGATCGGGAAAGCTAGGACGGCACTTCTCTTGTTATGGGCTTAGACTAAGCTTCTGTCATGACCATTAAGTCTAAATATGACCCACGTCTCTATCATCTTCTAGGTTCAGGGGCAATTCAGGGAGATGTTCTGATGCGGTAACATACCAGGAACCTTGAACTCTATACGGAAAAGTGTAAAATCTACTCTCACAGGGAGAGAATGGATCGGGAAAGCTAGGATGGCACTTCTCTTGTTATGGGCTTAGACTAAGCTTCTGTCATGACCATTAAGTCTAAATATTACCCACGTCTCTATCTGCACCTTGGAAGGGTTAATTTTGAAATGATGTAATTAATTAGGTTAGTTTTCAAATAAGTGCAGATAAGGGGCGAACACCCCAGTACTCCTGTATTTATGTACTCAGATCAACCTTCAACATTCCAAGTCTGCTACTGCATCCCTAATGTAGGAGGCTTTCCGGGTTGAATACAAAACCTCACATAATATTTATATAGTAACCATGGATGTAGAATAAAAGCATCTGTGGTTTCGGATGTTTAAGGGGTTTCGCAGCACTACGAGTATATGACGTGCGATCGGAAAGACCGAGAACTTGTCTTTATGTGCTGAACTCACCTCACCATCCAAACTTGCGCAATTTTGCTAAGAAACGAACGGAGAATGGCACAAATTCGTCATTGCGTCTGCTTGTTTTTCCTATGCCTCGTTATTACCACCACCACCGATGGCGGTAGCCGAACTCATTGAAAACTGTGATTCGAGAAAGATGGGAGTTACGATTACGAGTATTATATGCTGCGATGCAAATGTTCAGAATAATTTATGAGGCAATAGCAATTGCAACCGGAGAGGCAATCATCTCCTGGACTTCATACTATTGTCTGACCTGGATGTCAAAAATGGTTGGCTCTCATCTAACTTTTAATTTTTAATTTAAATTTTGGTGAGGACTGACGGCCCCATTTATTTGGCTTAATAAAAGCTTAATCTAACTTAAAAATTAGGACTTAAAAACTGTCAAAAATTAAGGGTTAGGAACTAAACGAATGGTGCAGGAGATCAAGTTTAAGACGAGAAGTGCTCAAGTTGAAAATCGGGGAGGTTTGAGTTAATCTTAAGGAGCATGCCGGAGATTGGTTCGTTGGAACCATAAGAGGTGCGATGAGTTGAAATTTAGAAGAGACGAGGACATCGAAAATTACAAGGGTTAGTACTGAAGAAAATAGAATTGTAAACGGTTATATCAGTAGGAAGGTCTTCCTGTTGGATGGAGACCATGACACTCGTTTTGGTTTTACCATCGAAGCAAACAGAGTCGGATTTGTTGTGAAGATATGGGAGAAAGAGACGTATATTTTCGTATAACTTACCTATAACCCTTAGCCTAGAGAGCATTCCGTGGTATCTATGTATATTGTCGTTGGTCAATTTGATGTTAGGCGGCGAAAGGGAATCGAAAATAGGGGCACAGGCCCATGCAACCGAGGAAGAAGGGAGTTAGAAGCTAGATTTAAGATATGCCAACTATTGTATTAAAGTTTGGATATTTGGCTCCAGTTCTAAGATCGAAATTGGATGGGGGTGTGGGCGGTTGAGCATGATAGATGTGAGGAATATTTTGCATTGGCTGATGGTGATACCATACCTCTTTGTGGAATGTTTCTGTGGGGCGACGACATGAGGAATTGACGTTGAAGCAGTTATAGAAGGGTCGGTGCGAGGATTTGGAGGTTGGGTTGTTGGCACTAGATGTGGCAATGATGCGGCTTCGGTTTGTAAAAATTGAGACAAAATTGAAATATTGAAGTATTGTATTTATTGTGCGGTGGGGGATGGGTTGGATGAGCATTGACTTTGTGACATAAGGTTTTCCAAATCATTCAACACTGTTCTATTAGTAGTGAGTTCGTTACTAAACTTATTGATTTTATCCATAAAATAACGTCAAGCATGGACACGTACTGCTTTGAGAGTTGCAGATTTTGTGTTGCAGATTGGAGATGAAGATTGGATGTGGATGACTAGAGATGAATATCCATGTCTTCCCGGAGAGAGTTGATAGAACTACATTTCTTATTGGAATCGATCATTGCGGAACCGATAGATATAATTTCACTTAACTCTTTGTCGATGTGGCGCTTGGATGTTTCTTCATTTCTGAATCTTACAATTTCTAATTCAATTAAACGAGCAAATTTTTTTTTCGATACTCTGAGCAACTTGCACTGTGTTCGAAAATTGATAGTTTGTACGTTATCTTACGACGGTAAGACAACAAGTAATCGGCTTAACGTTATCCAACGGGTATACTAAGGAAGTTACTAGCTGGAAAGTACTATCGGAGATCTCCATGTCAGAACGAATTCAAAATCGGATGCGAGGTCTCGACTTTGTTGAAGAGGAGGAATCCGCAGAAAACCAACTGAACACGATTTAAGGAGGAACTCGACAAGTACAACAGTGCTCCCACTAAGCTCAGAACAAAACAAAATATAGAGGAAACTGTTTATATCCTGAACGGTACCCCCACCAAGTATTTTGAAATGATCTGCAGCATCTTCGTAAAGAAACCAGAAAACTTCTAAACAGGCCTCTTAAGACTAATTTGGAGGAAGATTGTAATCTTTACTGGTCGAAGCAAAGAGAATATAATAGACTTATTCGGACTTCGAAGAGTGTCTCTTACAATGAGTTTTGCGAAAAGATTGAAACTGTCGGTGAAACCAGCTGGTCAAAGTCTTCAAAAGGGAAAGATCAGCCAGGCTGGAAACACTCAGAAAATCTGATGGTACACCTATACTAAGTCGAAAGCATGCATGAAGCTCACTCCCCAGGTAACAAGAAATCCTAGCTCACAATCAGGTCATACTGGCATACAGTATGCCTTTATACCGAAAATCGGAAAGGAGGACTTTGAAAAGCATCGAGAGAATGGTCGAGATCCATGTGCGCAAAACTGCCTTGCGAATGCACCCTCTATCTGCGATGCAACAAGCCTAACAACACGGAAGATCCTGCGAGAGTGAGCTTCAGAATCTGGTTGGCAAAATTGAAGGCGCACTCGACAAGAAGGAATACGCTTTTTGCATTTTCATCAAGGATGATGATGCTTTCGACAACACCAACTTTTGACAGCATGTGTAACTAGGCCAGACGAGTAGTCGAATCAATAATTTTTGCGAATAGAGGGAATGCTGGTGAATAGGACGTTGATTACGGATACTGGCTTTGGCTAATATGTTATGACGGGGATGTCGACTCAAAGTCAAAAAGCATACAAAGAAGTGGTGTGTACAACACACACTGGAACTTTGATGACCTTTCGCGCCGACTATCTTACGACTCTGGTCTTTTGGGCATGCCGTCTGATGAAATAACACCAGAACTCCTGCTACGAAATACGGAATCGACTTCCCCAGTGGCCAGGACTGTTTTCGGCCAGAATCTGGGGCAGGAAAGGAAATGCAGTAGGATATGGCGCTGGTGTCTTTCTGGAGGACGACAACGTTAAATTTCACTTTACATTAGGAAAACTTATGTCTCTCTTCCACACGGAAATCCTTATAGCAATGAACTATACTGTGAAGAACCGGTGGAGGAGGCGAGGCGCTTAGAGCTGCGCTGAACCCACTTTTAACTTCCAAGCTAGTTCACGAATGCAAGACATCACTAAAAGCAGTCGGAAGGCAAAACCATATACGAACTAGCCTAGATGGTAAACTTTCCAGATATTGGAAACCCAAAACCGGTTTTCTACTGATTGTCTCTATCCGTGTGACTCTGTCTGTGAATGCATATGAATTGTCATCAAAGACAATTTCCCTCCCATTTTACACAAAACCCGCCCATTTTAGTCAAAAAACGTCATCCATTATAGCAACTTTACATAGAAATTGCTCTCATTCTAACAACTTTACATAGAAATTGCTCTCATTCTAGCAAATTCTGACAGGTTATAGAGATGTAAAAGTGTGTGTAATTCACTTATAGTGTGTCTGTAAAAGTATTAGTAGACTTTGCCATCTAGGTTAGTTCATTTATGGGCAAAACTCACTGAGTCTTATCTGGGTCCCAAGTCACAATCGGATCATGGGAAATGAAATCTCCGATGAACTTGCCAAGCAAGGCTCAGAGGAGAGTTTTTCAGGACCCGAACCCACGTTGGGTCAGCCTGCGTCCTCGGTTAAGGCTTTCATTGACAGTTGGGTTTCATATGAGTACAACTGCAGATTGTATGACTCCACAGATTGCAGGTAGACCAAACGAATGCTTCTCGACGTCTGCAGATTGCTTATTGACGTCGTGACAGGGCACTACACTTTTGCTAAGCACTTAAATGTTCTGGGGATAAGTGATACGAAAAAAGAAACGGCGACTTTTTAAGGGTGACTCATGAAACGTGTATACATGTGAGTGAGCCTTAACTTTGTTTTTGGATAAATATCGGACTACTATCATATTTCGACAGATTGATCCAATACAATTTTATTCATGTCGTCGTGCATATCAACTGAACGTTTTATTATCGTAAAAATCTTTTACAATAACAAACATTTCGCAATTTTTGTCAAATTTTCGGTGTGGATGGGAGACCAAATAAGCGAACAATTACATGAATTGTGCAGAGATTTAAGGAGAACCATACTCTCTTAGATACCGAGAGTCCGCATCTGCGTAAAGTGCGTACTATTAAAAAATTGCAAATTAAGGCAGTTAGAGCTGTATTGTGTAAGTAATTTTGTATTGGGTCCTTCATCAACTGCGTGATTTTTTTTTTTTTTTTTTTTCGATGAAGCGATGAAGCTCATTTTCAACTTGATGGCTTCGTTAATATACAAAACTGCGGACATTGGAGTGGCGGTTGAGAGAAAGTCAGAGTTTGGGGAGGTTTTTGTTGGGGTGGAGTGATTGGGCCTTACGTTCGAAGATGATGAAAAAAAAGCCGTTACTAATCTCTGCCGTAGTTTGTTGGAAAACTTAGAATGTACTTGAGCAATAGATGGCTCCAACAACACGATGCTACATACCATACATCGCACCAGCGGAAATTGCACAATTCCGCTGAATGGACATGGCTTGCTATGTAGATCGTGTGATCTTGTGAATTCTTTCTTTGGGGATCGAGGGGACTCAGTTACTTCTAAAATTCCTAACTGAAATATTTCGCATTATAGGGTCCGCTGTCTGAAGAATACTGGCGAGTCAATGATTCGTTACCTACATCTATTTCGAATTTGTTGTCTTACCGATGTGCGAAAAATGTAAAAACTTGATACGAGTATGTACTCGTATTAATACGCATTACATGTTTAACCGGCTGGTAAAAGAAGTAAGCGCTTCGTCTATGAGAACCATAGAATCCCAAAGTACATAATATCACATAAAAATTGATTTACACAATTCTTTTATAGAATATACTCAATGCAAATATTGTAGTACTCATCCTCGCACAGAATTGAATACCAATTTTGCCAAAGATTGTAACTGCGCATTCCTTGTCAAATATTCAAAAAGTCAGATTAAAAGGCCACCAAAAAATAAAACTTTAAAATGAATATATTTTCGTTTATGGAATCTAGGTAGTCAGAAACAATATCTAATTATTTCAGTATGATATTTAGTGTATGTCATGCACTGAGTAAAAACCTACAAATGTGCGGTTAATCTTGAACTAAAATCTATCCATTAGTTCCTCAGATTATTGAGGTTAAAATCTGATAACTCTTTAAATATCAATAAATTCATCAAAAGGTTTAATCCTCCTGCAGCTATCAAAAATATTTATTATTTGCGAATAAAAGAATCTTTTTTATTTTGTAATGCGTTAGTGCTCTGAAAAATATTTCTTTTTAACAAATAAAAGTTCAAATAAAAGAAAAAGATTTGATTTCCGATACTCATTTGTCAGATAGAGTCTATCATTTTGTCATTTCATAATGGAATATTTTACGCCGCAACAATACGAATATGTAATTAATAATTTTATTTAAGTAATTGTTCACTTGTGAAAGCGGGAAGAACATTTGCGTAATTTTAATAATTTAAGAATCCGCATGTTATAATTCATAACAATAGTCATAACGCTAAGTTCGAGCCACAATTTAGTTACATTAGGAAATATTGAACGACAGTTAGGCTGAGTTTTTGTGAACTATTGGTACCTCTCATCGATGTACAGGAACTGTGAATGTCATGTCTGCTAAAAATCGTTAGAAAAGTTTTGTATTTTTATCCGTATAAAATTATTTGAGACAACGCCTACAGGAAAATTACAACAAAAATCAGCGAGATGAAGTGCTTGACTCAAATGTCTTTGTTAATAAACAGAATAACCGCTTTTGAAGCATTGAAATTGCAATTTTGATACACCAACGAGCATTAAAGGCTTATACTTGTAGAGTAGCTGTATGGTGTGCCGGTGGCGTCATTGGGTAATATTTCTTTGAGGATTCTAGAGCCAATCCTATAATAATAACTAGGGATCCCTAGCACGACATATTGAACATTTTTCCTGTGCCCGAAATGGGTAAGGGGTTCCAATAGAACGGTGCCACATCACCACAAATCCTACTTCGTTGCAAATTTTGTAACAAGACTTTCCCAGCAGAATAATATCAATAAGTCATAACATCGACTAGCCCTGTCGATGCTTATTGGTGCAACTATTATCATTAAGTTTAAGGACAATATTCGAAAAGGAATTGCCGAAATAATACTAGAAATCTCTGAGAAGGTTTAGAAAAATATATTTGAAAGACGATTTGCGCCGTCGATTATATGTTGGACCATATAATCAACTACACCAGGTTAGGTAGAATTGTCTGTTGGAAAGACTAACCTATTTACTAGCTATTTAATCATTAACTCTTACATACTAACAAAAAATGCTTAAATGCTAGCTTAAAATTACTTAACAATCTTATACTAACTTACTGACCCCACACTGGCGCTCTAAGCTACTCTAAATTCTTATAACTATGTCTTTCGACTTCATTTACATTTTATTTAGGAATACTTATTTTCTATACTTAAGGCGGTGTCAACATCTATAATGCGCTATGCATCGGAAGTGTGGGGTATTTTCCATATGAAGAGGAGAAAAAACTTTTAAGATATTTTTTAAACAAAATATTTAAGGCTACCCGACAATACACCAAATTATAAGCTGCACCTGTAAACGGAAGTACATTCTATAGACTATGTGAAGTGCACAATATTCATTTCCCGGAGGAAGATACGTCATCTTGGATGAAAAATAAGCTAAAGGAAAATACGTTCAATACGTTTGCAGCACAGGCAAGACAAAGTCAAACAAGAAGCAGCATACATCGCACCCTTATCGCACACAACTTAAAAGAAAAATACTACTTTCACGATGGCCAATTCATATGTACCATTTTTAAGGTGAGAGGTGATCTTCTTCACTTGAATTATATGCCACAACCCGTAACAACCCGTTTTGCAACCAAAGAACGAGGGAGGATACTTCGCACTCCCTAGGATTATGTCCAATTCTTAAAGCTTTTAGACGTGCTCAGGTATACTGAATTTTCAGAATTGGTCCGTACTAGTCAGATATATTAAAACTTCTAATTTTTAATGAAGATTTTTATTTTTTTTTTTTAAAATAAAGTCCACCTTGAATCTTAAGGTTACTTACGGCGATACTGATACTGTCTTTCTTTTTGATAATACATTTTTTTATTTATTGGATCATTCTCGTCCTTTTTATAAATTTCAGCCGTGCTCATGTTTATTTTATAAATATTTTGAATCAACTTGAATTTATTAAGTGCTTGAATCGTAATCTCAAACGCTTTCCCATTATTTATTTTAAAATTGTAGGCTACAAATAGAAAATATTTTATAGGCACGTAATGAGCAAATTAATGCTTGCTTTTGATCAGTTTCAAATGATAAGAAACTATTATAGAATTAACCACCTTTGGCAGGCTGAATTTTAAATTAACCACATACCTTCATGTCGATATACTCATCTCCAAGCCAAAACAAGAAAAACATATTACAAATTAACCTAAATTAAATTTATAATTTACATGCTCACTAAGAGGAAGCAAAAGGAACAACATACACATGCTCCACGCGAAATAGAATAAAAATAATAGAATATTTACGATTTTGTTATACGAGTAGTAAAACTGTAAAAGTCAATACATTCTTCCAACGTGATACAAGGTCAAATATTGCTTTTTCGTATAACTGCAGACTTTTTGAGGCAATAAAATCTTCAAAGGCTTTTATGACATCTGCTCGGTTCCGGAAGACCTTCTGCCGGCATTTGCATTGTCATGCAAAAGGATCGGACCAACGCAGGTGGCTTTTCATCCAATTTGGCATGCAATATGTCGATTTCCTCACAATATTTGATAGCATTTATCGTTTTTCCTGGTTTAAGAAATGAAAAGTGGATTGGACCTTTCGATGTCCACCAAATTGTCACCATAACCTTTTCTGGGTGAAGATCGGGCTTGGGGTGTGTTTTGGTTTTTCATCTGCATGTAACTACTGCCCAAATCTTTTACGATTATCATACAGTATCCACTTTTCATCACAGGTGACTATCCGATGCAAAAAGGGTTCAGTTTAGTTTCTTAATGTAAGCGATGCGCAGATTTCCAGGCGCCGTAGTTTTTGGGATTCGTTCAGTTCATGGGGTACCCACTTATCGAGTTTCTTTACCTGTCGACTGTTGGTGTCGACTTATTGCCATTGGGGATACTCTCATGCTTTGTGCAATCTCCCGCACCGATTTCGTTGGGTCCGCATCCACGGTTGCTTTTAAAACATCATCGTCAACTAACGATTTCTGCTTCCCACGTGGTTCATTTTCGAGGTTGAAATCTCTCGAACGGAACTTTCCAAACCAACGTCGTATAGTGCGTTCGTTTACCGCTACATCGTCAAATGCGTCATTAATGTTTTTCATTGCCATTTCAAATTCGTAAACGAAGAGTGTTCGAATTTGAATTACCGACAGCATGGTAAATAATTTATAGAAAAAAATAACAGTACTTGTAACGAACCCTAAAATTCTCACACGTTAATCACACGTACACTTTATTTTATAAAAAAAGAACATTTTACGTTCTGGCACAAATGTTTACTCGAGAACTTCTTATTTCCGAAAACCATTTCATGTACCTAAAGCCCAATAAAACAAAAATAAAACTGATAGTCGTACTGGTGGTTCTACTATAGTCGTACGCCTAGAGCAAACAACTTCTTGTAGGACGTTTATTCCCGTGTAAGAAAAGTGATAATATATACAATAGCAGGACGACAAGCATGAAACAAATCTTTAAAATATATACTACAATACATTAATATAAGTTAAACTCTCGTTTTTCTTAGTAAAAAATTTTCCGTTCAGTTTTATTCATTCAGGCTTTAAGCAGCATAACGCAGATGGGCCCTACAAAGCTCAAGAATAGAAGGATTTTAACTAAGAATCCATCTTGGAAGGTGGACACTATTGAGGAAGACGCCAAACTTGGGGTTCATCGCCAACATCCTCGCAACCAATCGATAGAGCTAGAGAGGCTTTCTGATCAATGTTTTGCACTCCATTCAGAGTTATACAAACTTCTAAGTGAGAATAAAATAAAAGTTATCAAAATATTAATAATAAAACTTTAGCGTTCCATGTTGTTTTTAAAAGAAATTGCGAAATTTTAAATACATATTTATATTAAAAAATATACAGTTAAATACTGTTTGATTACATGCATTAAAGAGCAATTAATTTAATTGCTATTATTTGCTCAACAGGGCCTTTAAGAGGTGATTAGTCGCAATGATGAGATAACAAGCCGCCGATCGTAAAGGGGATGATAACTTCAAACCGCAGATGATTGTATTCTTGTCACATTTTTTGCCTTTCAGTCTGTTTTTACGAAATGAATGATGTGCCTGTTTTCTTTTTATAAAAATGATTGACTTTAAACTTAAATGACCTTTAGCTGATATTGCTTGTCTTAGCCACAAAATGTGATTTATGCTTATTTCAAACAAAACTAAAACTTGACCAATGTTTTTAAGCATACATGTGACCTTTAAATTACCAGTTGTCCTAATTAGAAACACATTTGAAGGGTTTTCCAACTTGTATCGTGGAAGTATTTCGAATCAAACAAATTTTGAATGAACCACACCCTTGTTTTGAAAAAAAGCGGACAGAAATAGATGGTTGGAAAATATAAAAATAGGACCCAAAGTTTATTGCCTATTTAATAATTAAAACAAGCGACTTCAACGTATAAAAGCAATCCTTTAATACATGAGTAAGAAAATCTACAATGTCAGTAATTTTAAACATTAAAACCTTTCTTCTTCTTCTTTTATTAATCGATGAAATATGTAACGCATATAATTAAATACATATATTATATGTAATGATAAACACCTCTCTACCGTATCTACATTACTTCTGCTTCTTCTGTGGGGTTGGCTAAATTTGCACTCCTTAGAACCATTCTACAGGCCGTTCTATTATGCATCATTTTTCTTACGTACTTTTCAGAACCTCGGCTGGAACTTAAGCCTCTATTGCTTGTTGGACCAACGACCATGGCTGAGTCAGCTGATTTGCCCAGCCTTAAATTTTTCTACTGTCTGTTTGTTAATTTATAGACTTTAGTGAATTCGCATACTTCTTATTAGATCACGTTTTGTTACACCCGCTGACTTTCGAAACATTTTCATTTCCCATACATCGTTCAACATTACAACTGGATTGATATTACAATAAAACTGGACAAACCATACGACATCCAACAAAGGTGAAAATTGAATTACTTCGCCGTCTCTCTAAATGATCAACGACAGACAAGGGCTACTTTAGAAACTGGTTTCAAATATTATAATACATTGCAGCTTAGTTGTTAAAAAAAAAAAAAACAGATACTGCCAACTCTTCAAGATTATGTCTAGCACTGGCAAAATGTTATGTTCAAAGTAGTTGTATCGTAGTTCGTCTCGGACTGAATAGTTAATTGATTGCTCATTCGACCTGTTATATTCATATTGTTAATCAGTTATGTGCTATCTGAGAAATTAGTGCCTTCATAGAAGCGGAGTAAATGATTAACTAGGAATTGTATCGGAAAGGATTTTCCCTGGCCTTTATGTCCGGAGGATTCACTTTTTACCACTTAGAATAAATAAATAGAATAAATGCTTTGAAAGACACTTTTTGTATTTCACTTTGTTTGTACCTTCAGCCAGACTAAAAATTTACCTGCGGTTATTTCTGAGCGGTTCTAAATATAAAGTCCACCGACGTAAATTCTCCATACCTCTTAGTCGAAAAGAGGCCTTATTGGAGGCAAAGGTTAGTTCCTTGACCATACGGTGAGCTTATTTGTGTAACAGGTGGCTTAAGAGTTCAGGGATGAATAGCTGCTTTGAGGGTTATCAGCCTTTTTGTCTGTCTGTTTTTCCGATGATTCTTAAAAGCTGCATAATTGGAGAAAAGGTTAATCATTTAAACTGAATTGAAGGTATTGGTACTCTGAAAATTTGTGTTTAGTTGATGAGTTTAAATTTGTAAACATTTTACTAATGTGCCAGGGTCAAAAGTAATATCTAAAACTTTTCGAGTTTTAGTTCTGAATGTGGGTGCATTTCACATAATAATATTTATACCTAATCTATAACCAAAAAGTGGCTCCTCTCTCTCGCTGATGTCAGTACTGCCCCATACAGTGGGAACACTATTATCATCACATGCAATATTGAGACCACTTTTGGGTTTTTGCTTCTGCTATAACCTTCTCTAGGTTAGCTTTATGGATAGTACCAAGCTGACACTGGGCATGATAACTTAATGTCACTATGTATCTTTGGCAGTTTCCAGTTTTGAGGCGGTAAAAGTTGGAATCAAATATGGTTTAAGGTTACTTCGCACCACTGTGTAAGATCTAGGATTATCTTTATCTGACACACATGTACAACTGATACTGTTAAGGGGTTATACGCAGTTGCAAGGACGAAAAAAAACGTTTTTTATGAATTTTTTCTGAAAAGGTATCTTATTTTACAAAAACAAAAAGTATAGGTAAATTTAGTGACAATATCTAAGTTTTTAATGTCACTAATGATTTGGAAAAATATCAATCTTGTGTGCTCCTGCATTCAATCTCCTGAAGGTCCTGCAAAAAAAAGTTGTTCGTTGGTGATCACGATATGTCCGGTTTAGTTCATTTTAAATCAAAAAAACCCGAAAGATTCTTTTAGTAGATAGATAAATAGGTATTGATCCGAGGAATAATCGAAATTTTGATTTTTGACAAATTAATAAAAAAAACAATAAATAACAATGACAAAAACAAATAAATAAAAAAAATTCGAATTTTCGACCAAAATTTCAGGTGAAATTGCTTAAAAAAATAGAAATAATTCTTCGAAATCTTATTTCTTCCATCAGCAAATGAGGAATATATCTAAGAAGGTTGTGTTAAAATTTTAGACCGATCGTTTGAGCCGTTTTTGAGAAATCTTGATCACCGACTTCGAAAGTATAATTTTGACGAAAACGAGTTTAAAATTTCGGAAGCTTACGCATAGATAATTTTTGTTTTTTTACTTACATGGGGTCATCTATTCCAGAGCCATAAGATGGACCCCCCGTAGCATCAGCAGCTTCTAGTACCTCGAGTTGATGTTGTCTACAAGCCATTCTTCCCTCTCGCTTACTCTCATGCGCTCTCAAGTCAGAGATCATGACGCGCTCTGCATCCTCTTCCTCGATGACAAAAGGACTGGAGTTTATGGCACGAGCCTCACACTCATCACATAGGAAAGCGATTTTAAAACCAAGACCTCGTTGTGAAGCTGTTTTAAATTTTATTTCTCCGTCACAAGTTGTATACTTTACAAAGTCACTTATTGTTGTAAACACCGTTAGAAAGTTCAAATTCTGTATTCAATAGAAGAATCACGGGGAATTAAAATCTCCTTCTGTATTTTGAATTTTTTCGCGAACTCACCAAAACTACTTTCATCTGTCTCAGCTGTTTTTGGATTAAATATATTATTTATTCTTTTAAATCGTGATAAGTACACTTTTTCAGTTGCTCTTTCTTTTCTACTACACTTGCGTGGCATTTTAATTCAGATTTAAAGTCAATTTAATTAAATTAAAAACACAAGACTGAGAACAGAAAGTTAAAAAAAATTTAATTGCTTGCTTTCACAATACACGATACGTTCATTTGTTCGATTTGCAGCTACATGGTAGGTATTTACTCCGAATATATAACCTCCAATATATTGCCTTTTGCGATTATTTTATTATGGTTTTCTTGCACAATATAGTAATTTGAACTATGTATTTGTTGTTGTTTTTTTATTTTTGATTTATTAAATCAACGCCGAAGCGACATTCCGGATTGCAATTTTCAAGTTCGTGCTTTTGACGCAAGTTATCGTAAGTTCGATATAAAGCATGTATAAAGCATGCTAAAGCACGCACGCGCGAATACGACATTGCGGTTTGGCCATTACGATAAAGGAGTTTGTTCAAATTAATTTTCACCAGAGATCGAAAATAATAGTGTTTTTTTTTGGAAGAAATTCCCTTTATCTGTTGCAGGGAATTTTTAAACATTATCCTAAGATATATAGTATTTTGGTCATCGTAACCAATATAAATGAGAAAAATTTTGGGGAGAGTACGATAACTTTGGCGCCAAGAATTGATAACGGTATTTTGTAGAGGGGTTAAAAACTAGCATTTTTTACTATGGCAGGGGGGGGGGTCTATCTCGCCCCGTTTAGGAGTTAGGGGCAATTTTAGAAAAAAATGACTTAAAATGGGAAAGAAATTATTCAACGGCAACTCTTACAATAAAGTACTATACAGGATTTGAAAGCCAGGATTTGCTCTTTAATATAAAATTTACATAAAATTATTCGTGTGAATAGTTTTTGAATAATTCGCACTCAAACTTAAATTTTTGGTAAAAAATGAAAAAAAAAAGTTTTTGAAATCAATATTATTCAAAATTGTGAGATGATGTGCCCAATTGGTTTTTTGTATTAATGCGCATATCAATTCTGAATCCAACACAAAAAACCGTATGGCTTTATATCTTCCAGTTTTTGAGAAAATTGAAAATCACTAAAACTAGTTTTTATGAGACGTTTTTTTTTGGTATTTATGATGATCTCACTTTGAGGATTAATATTGATGATAGGGTCATCTTTGTAAGTAAAGTACAGCAAATCATTTAGCGTGACCCAGAATGCACCACGAGGAGGTAGATTTGCATTGCATTCCGTGTCCCAGTCAGTCAGCTTGTGATTAAGTTAGGTGTTAGTTAAGAGTAGTCAATTAAATGTTCAATGTACGAGTACATATTAAAAAGGTATGTAAGTTTCGTCAATGAAGTCATCGTATTGGTGTCAATGTCGAGTTCGTTGAGTTCTTCGAAGAGAGAAGAGCCGAGGTTGTTTTGGTGGTAAAATGCCTTCTAAGTGCTGATTGTGAACAGTCGGAGAGTCGAAGTCTTTCAGTAGCAAACCCACACTTTCTTTACCTTTGACAAAACCTGGGTACACTTTTTTTACGTCAATTAAAAATTCTGATTTTGCGGCAGCCATTTGAATGAAATTATTTTCCATTATTAACCGGAAGGATAAAACTAATTATCTGTCAAATCAGACATAAGCTAAGTGTTACCATTCACGAAATAAGCACTAGTTGAAAAAAAACGTTAGATGGCGGACCCTTTACTATTTTTAAAAAAATCCTTAGGTTGTAGCTTAAGGTTTAATTAATTTACCTAAAAAACCGTGTCCACGGGCATTTTGATAACAAAAGCGATAATTATTGCAAGCACCTCGCGAATCTCTAGCCGACATTGAGGTCCATGGAAAAATGTACCGATATAACGGTTGATTGTATTTCTACAATTTTTGTCATCATTTTTTTAGAGCTTTTCTTTGAGCATCGCCACATACAACCGAACTTTACATTTCTACACTTTTCTACCTTCATAGGTAAGTTGCAATACAGTGGGGGAATGGATGTTTTAGTGGGAATTAAACCAGATTCTTCTACAAATTCAATGCTTCTTTCGTTGGTCGACACCAAATCTCCGAACGAACAAAACACTGAGAAGTTATTTAGCTTAGGAGGGAATAGAGGATGCTTAGCCGTCATTGCTTATTCACAAAAAATATCACTTGATTCGCACTACGGTTGAACACAGAGTGATCGGTACAAAAGCCAAACGTTTGTTCGGTTATATTTTTGCATCATTACAAACATAGATATTTCGCAAAGTAAATAATTTACTGCAACATTTTAACATGTGAATTTTCTATAATGCGAATTAGTGAAACTTTGTTATTAATGGGAACTTTGTAATTTTGTGATGAGTACTGTGGATGAAGAGTATTGATGACATAGGCGCCTGCCTGACGAAAAGCACACACCCCGAGCGGAGCAACGAAGTTTCGTAAGCGGGACCTGCCGCCTGCGGAAAGAGAGTTGAAACCCCTTAATCCCTCGAAGTGGGTCACCCGTGTACTCTTAATTAAGAAAACTATTGATATAGGTGTCTGCGAGATGTTTAAATAATATTCATTAACTTATTCAAAGGAAGACTACGTACATAAATACCAAAAAACAAAACTAAAGTAGTAATTTCAATTTGCTCAAAAGCTAGAGGACATAAAGCCATGCGCATTGAATACAAAAAACCAATTTGGCATATTATTTCACAATTTTGAGTAATATTGTTAAAAATTTAATTTTTTTTACCAAGAATTTGAGTTTGAATGTGAATTATTCAAAAACTATTGACACGAATAATTTGATGTAAATTTTATATTAAAGAACAAGTTTCGGGATTTCATATTCTGTATAGTACTTTATTGTAAGTGTTACCGTTGTTTTTTAATAATTTTTTTCCCATCTTAAGTCATTTGTTTTTAAATTGCCCATAATTCCTAAACGGGACGAGATGGCCCCCCCCCCCCCCCCCCCCTCCCATAGTAAGAAATGCTAGCTTTTAACTCCTCTACAAAATACCGTTATCAATTCTTGGAGCCGAAGTTATCGTATACTCGTGCCAAAATTTTTTTTTGGTTATGAATAACTTTTATCGCAGCCAAAAAAATTGTTGGTTACCAATAACATTTATTGAAAGTATTTTTTTTTTGGTTATCGGTGACCAATTTGACAGCAAAAATTTTTTTTCATTAGTGCTAAACTTTTTCTATAATACATTATTATGTCATTTTTAGAAAAGCATTCATAGTTTACACTTCAATGAACTTATTATTGTCAAAACAAAAACGTAAAAACAATTGTACACAATTTACCGTTACTTATTTGTGAGCATGTACACATGTGTTAATATGTAAACATATTTTGTTTAATTCAGTTCTTATCGTGCGGTTGTTCATGTACATTTATAAAGTGATTGTGAACGATTATAGCGCATTTGAGATACGCGGAAAATTAGGCTGATCTATTATTGCTCAAAAGAAAAATAATATGGGTAGAAAACGGAACGTCATTGTTCGCGATTTTTTCCATTACAATGAAAGGACAAACGAATCGACTTGCAAGACCTGCGCAATGAAATTTGTAGGAAATCATGTAACGAATTTAAGGAGCCACATGATGGGAAAACATTATGAAATTTATCAACGGCCCATTGATGAATACGAATATACTTAGGATACGAGTGATTGTGATACAGTAGTCAAATTTTCTGTGAAATACTTAAAAAATATATTAAATAATGGTTGCCTCGAATTGGTCACGCAGGAGTCCCAACCGCTATCGTTCTTCGATTCAAATGGTTTTAAGAGTCTGACTGAGCAAATATTTAAAGGTCTTAATATGACACCCATTACGTCGCACAATATCATGGCAGTAGTAAATGAAGAAAAAACACGATTGAAAATTGAAAATTGATTATTACCAAAAACTTAACGAGAAAAATAATATCCCTTAAAATGACAGTGCAACCCGAGACGGCCGTTCAGTTTTTGGTATTAATGCACAAATAATAGAAAAGGGGAAAGTGGAAGTTTTAACATTATCCATGAAAGAGATTTGTGTGCCACAGACTGCTGTAAATCTGAAAGCAGAGGTTGAACAAGTTTTGCGTGACTTCAATATAGACAAAAAACAAATACTCGTATATACGAGTACTATAACTACAGACAACGGCCGAAATATGTTAAAAGCAGTTAATTTGCTTGCAGCAACTACTCGTACATATGAAGAAAATAGTGCTGGAAATGACTCTGAAGAATCATTATTTAACCTGGAAGGGTTTGAAAATACTTTCAGCGCAGAAAGTCTAAATATGTTTTCTGTTAAATGTGCAGCTCACACCTTGCAATTAGTTGTGAAAGACTTTCTGGGCAAAGCCAACATTGCTTCAATTGTTGAAAAAGCGAGACAAGTAGTGAAAACTTTAAGAACGCCGAAGTGCAGGTAAGTTTCCAAAAATGAACCAATTTTTAAAACATCTTTAATTTTAAACCTCAAACTCAATTTCCGAATTATAAACAAGACTTTTAACTTTTTTGTTTGACTTATTGAATTGGTTCGGTTTTCAATTTAAATATGTACTACCACTATTTATATAGTTTTCTTTTAATTTTTATCTCCTTAGACAAATTCTGCAAATGTTTAAACTAGGCACACCTTCCTTAGATGTTCTAACGAGGTGGAGCTCTGCATTTACAATGGTAGAGAAACTCTTCAACCACAAGGAAATTTGCAATGAATATCTGAATCGACCATTGTTAGATGAAGAATGGGGTCAATTAAATGACTTACTAGTTATTTTGAGCCCTCTTCATGAAACGACACTCAAATTGCAGCGTGAGCAGCTGGTTATGGGGGACTCTTACAAAGCTTGGTTTGAGCTGAAGGTAAAGTTAGAATGTTTAAACACGGAGTCATCATCTATTGTTTTGAATTGTATAAGGATGAGAGAGCCACAATTGCTTAACGCCGACGTCCTTAACGTAAAATAAAAACGAAGAAGCGAGAGTTCACCTAAAGAAATTGGCAACAGAAATAAATGAATTGAAACAGGTTTGTGGGAGCCGACAATAAACTTTGCTGTATACCTATAATCTTAATGATACTTTCGTTTGTTCTACTCGTATTTCAGATCAATACATATCTTCTGTATACAAAATCACTATTAGAAACCTTTGCCGAAATCGACACCTATCGGGACGGGAGAGTTGATGTCGATGCCAACCTTCTACAATACTGGGAGGAGAAAAAATATACATTTCCATTTCTCAAACAACTGGCACACATTGTTCATGCCGCTCCAGCAACTCAAGTTAGCGTCGAGCGAGCGTTCTCTGCATTGAGACTGGTACTAAGTGATCTTAGATGTAACCTCTCAGACGAATCATTGCGGTCGCTTATGTTATGTAAAATGAAACAATAAATCCTAGTACCTAGTTTAACTTTGTTTTCTTTTTCATTTAAATTCCTTACCCTACAAATCCCTTAGAAATTTATCCATTACATTACATCTAAAATACGATATGTATTGTGATAAAGATAATCGAAAAATAAAATTTCTTTCGATTATGGTTATTGGTAACCAAAAACTTTTTTTGGTTGCGATAAAAGTTATTCATAACCAAAAAAATATTTCTCATTTATATTGGTTACGATGACCAAAATTAAATAATATCTTACGATAATGGTTAATTGTAATCATTATTTGAATTCATCAATGTTAATAGTTAGATAAGACCTTTTCGTCATTTCTCTTATAACTGTTACGTCTCTGATTTTTACGATTATAGAAGTGTGCATTGGATACATTTTTCTAGAACATTAACAGGCGCCCTTCCCTCAAACTTGCTCTAGCTATTGTCGAAAATAAATCTGTCAAACTGTAGGATTGACAGGTACATAAAACTAAATGGCCAACCATAATTGCTTCTGGTTGCTTAAGTCAGCTTACCAAATACATCGATATTGTATAGATAATAGCCGCTTTGCTCCATTTCATCAAGTTTCGCTCACTTTCGGGTACTTAAGCGAGACAAATACATTCGCTCCTTACGGGTTTATGGTCCATTCGCAGCTCAGAGAACTGCGAATAAGAACAAGAAAATGTCGATATTTCATTTAGTCGCAACGAAGTGCGAACAAAACAAAACAAAACAGGAGAATTTCGAGGTTAAATTCGCGCGAATGTATTGTAGATTGCATTCCACATTCGTGGAATGCGAGTAAAATTTGCAAAGTTTGCAAAGTCTACAAAGAGCATTTGCCAATCGCTGATTTCTTCGCAAAAACTATTTTAATTTTAGTTTTGATTTTATTAATCCACAGATAAATGAAGCTCTGTGCTTTCGGAATAATAAAATTGTTAATTCCCTGTCTGTAAATGTACTAAAAATGATTTCTTCGCAATCAGCTCATTCGCAATTTGCTGAACTGTGAATCGACTTTTAGAGGCCCGCGCGACTTCGTAGCTCCTCTAAGGATATGTCAACAACTGTCAGGCAGGCGCCTATATCTGAAATATTTTCATAAACTAAACCATCAAACAGTGATGAGCGGAATTAATTATAACGGAAAAACTTTTGTTTGCAAAAATGTCTTTCTGCACTTCCTCCCACTGTTGGTAAATGGCACTTCTTGGGAAATAAATCGTTTGTATTGAGCAATATGTTGCAGAAAATATAGCATCTTTGGTACCGTTGGAACTCCCACTTCTTCTGGCCACAACTCCCAATTTTTAAAAAATCATTGATCGGAGATTGAGCTAATTGTTTTAATTTTTAAAGTGAAACAATGATTTACAAATTTATATGTATTGTATCCTTTAAAAATAAAATAAAATAAAATATTCTTGTTCAGGATGACGAATACTACAAATTTCATGAAAATCGGAGGTGTTGGGTTTCAATGACATAACTACCCAATTTGAATTCACTGCAACAAAATTCTCTACTTACGTAAAATTTACAGTTGCCTGCGATTTGGCGACGCTTTTTAATATTGTACATAATAGATGAGACTTTAAAACGAACTATAATCAATGCGATTCTATATCTCGGTATTAACACACTGACAATGGAGACATATTATACAACGCACAACTGACTCACACAACATAAAACTAAAATGTAGTCGATCTTACAAACCTTAACCGACAATCAGACGACTTGAAATTGGTAGATCAAAAATTCTTCCAAAAATTTGTATTGAAACAAAAAAATTCGCGCTGTAACCCGAAAAGTGCTCGAAAACTAATAAATTATTTCCGAACAAGTATTAAAACAATATATCGTCTACCGGTGGCATACCAGCATTTATTTTTTTAATGTCAGACTTGAAACCATCCAAGAAAACTTGAATTGAATGTTCCGAAAGGTAATTTCTAATCCTTTGACGAAGGAGTCGTCGATGCCAAATCCACGCATTTCGAGAAAAGAGCCTGATGCCAAACTCTGCCTTAGAATTATCAACTGCAACTATCTTGTTTTCGCAAGTTTGATGAATGCTTTGGACCCACTTTTGGTGAAACATGCCATCAAATCACCAGTGGACTTGTTGATACGAAAACCGTACTGCCAAATCGATACCCACCATCTATTCATCGGTATTAAGGACGCGTATGATAGTATCAATGGAGGCGAACTATAGTTTTGGCATCTGCGCCAAACTCCTTGTGCAGGAGAATAATTGAAAATGCACGGTGCTGCATCAAAGTCGGTAATAACTCACCGAAACCTTTGATGTCAAAAAAACATTTAGACAAGGCGATGCGCTCTCATGCGATTTCTTTCATTCTTCAATGAATAGTGCAAAACTCACGCACCAACACAAACGAGCTAGCTAAAGATCAAGCTACCTCGAAACACTTTTTGGTTGAGGCCCAGGTTCATCCCAGGCTGTAGCGCTACCTTAAGCAAAAATGGATAACGATATCCTTGGCCGTTTCGAACGTAAAATTTTCGAATAATTTTTGGGTCCCGTTTGTGTTACAGGGTTTGAAGGAACAGATTTAACGACGAACTATACGAGCTGTACGGTGGCACTAACCAGCTCAGAAAAGTGAACATACGTTAAGTCGCCTATGATGTCCAGGACATGTTGAGCGAATAAACATCAACGCTCCAGCTCAAAGAATCTTCGATTCCAACCTAGAGGGACACAGCAGTAGATTAAGACCTCGCATTAGGTAGGGCGCGCAAGTGGAAGGGGATCTCAATCAACTTGGAATATGCAACTGGAGGTAGGTAGCCAGAGACCGCTGAAAAGGCCAATGGATTAACGTCCAGGTCAACCTCGCACTGTAGTGCTTCTAACTAAGTAAGTAAATAAATAAATATCGAGATCGCTGCTCAACACGATACTCACGAGGTGGACGTTAGGAAAAAGTTGGTGATAGTTGGATATCATCACGCATTGAGTTGAGCAACTATTTCGAAACAAAATGCAAGACGTTGGTCAACCGTTTCCCTTTTTTCTGGATCATTCTGCAGCTACCAACTATTGAGTGCGTTCAACGCGTTGTTCAAAGTTCATTACTTTGTCTAGTATGCGAGCGTTTCAAAACGTACCTAGATCAAAATGACCCTCAACTCTAGGCATATCTTAATAGATTGCTGTACTCCTTTTATACAAAAGTTTCCTCCGTCTTTAAATAAAATTTCTCAATATTTCGAAGAAAGTGCGCCCACCACATCAACGCCTAGTGTCTGCAGCCTTATGTAGGCGTAAGCTGAACATTCGCAATGCAAGTGCTCCAAATTGTCAGAGCCCTCACATCAAGCATCATGAGTTGGTACCACTAATGCCTAACACACTTAGGTGCTATGCCCGGTTAAGGTGCTAGTTAGAAGTCTAAAGTGTTTTCTGCCAAGGGCAGGAGATCGGCCGCTGACATATCCAGACTCATTCGTTTAGTCTGGCTCATATGAGACTGTCAATGGAAACCCTAACCAAGGACGAAAGCAATTCCACAGTTCGAAAGAGCGTTCTACAGTTTCGAAAGTTGACAATATATTAATACAAATTAGGGAGTAGAACGACTACACTGACAGATAAGACAAGTCTTTGATCGTTTGCAAATTAAGGCAAAATCGACTAAAAGTCTTATGTACTCGTATGTATGTATTATTATTATTGTTTTGAAAGTAGCACCAATAACAATGACAGGCTTAAAAAGGCTCGTGATTTTGTACAATAGATAAAGAATACTTATGTACATACTACATATATAGCAATGCTGGAAGAGCTTTCCCGTTTTACCGTGTAAGTAAAAGGCGACACTGGAAACTAATTGTTATGTTAGATCGTTAGAGCTAATGTCGGATAAAACGAACATTTAAAACTTGATTCTAGACTCAAAACACAATATGTAGCACACAAAAGAGGTTATAAAAAGGTTGTAGCTTACTAATAATGATATAGAAACATAAGAATCAGAAAAACTAATGCAAGAGCGGTCTGTTTAAGAGTACAAGTACATATAGTAAATTTGATTGCAAGCCCTGCTGCAGATAGGTTTTAAAATACTGCTCTGAAATCAATGGAATTAATTTGCTTACTGCATGTAAATATTATGAAATACTTTCGATTGAAATGGTCATTTTATTTGTGCCTCCATTATATTGATATTTATACTATAATGCAAACATATTTAGTATACATACATACATACATACATACAAATGTACGTAAGTTCATCTAAACTGAATATGATTGAAAAGCGCATCCATAAACTTAGGTCAATTGCCTCGTGTCATCAATTTTAATAAACTGCTAAATATACATATAACATATATATGTATGTTGTAAGTACAATTTGTATTTATCTATGTACAATTAATTTTCCTGGTTCACAGTTGCATATCTATTAGTAGATACTTAAAAGCCAATCGTGAACTTGACTTTTCTTTCAATTATTTGTTATAGAAAATTGTGATATTCTGATAGTAGCACGGAGACTTAATAAAAACATTTCATGATGAATTGAACGGAAACGAAAACAGAATTGCGTTCAGATAGTTTTTGTATATGCATAAACCTACTAGTGTAATAACACTAATGTTTGTACGTACAATTATTTATTCATACGTAATATTCTCTGATCTGAAGTATTTTTTTGCATTAGCTTTTATCAGTTGGCGAACACTTTGATTTGACGTAATTCACCCCAGGTTCTAGACACCTTCATACTTCCATAACGACACTATCTTTGATTTCAGTAATATTCCGTAGCAGATACGTAGTAATCTCATTTTTATTTTTGTTAATTTTAAATTAAATTTTGATGAACGCATATTTGTTTATGTAAAGTTATAATTTAGCTACACAAACAACTCATTCTCAATTCAACGGAATTCATTTTTCAATTACTGCACTGCAAAAAATATTAAATTTAGTATTGGTACATATCTAAAAAAAAAAAAACAATTAGGAATGTCATAAGCTAAGGTTAGTACTCGTATATATCTGCGGGAAATAAAAGAACTGATGCGAGAAAAGCCTTGTGAACTCAAGAAACCGGTTGGAATGATTTCTACATACATTTGAAGGCTTGACTGCTGAAAAATGTGAAATGTATTAAAAAATCCGAAATGCAATTGAAATGGCGCTTAAATTTAACGGACAGGCGATAATAGAGGGTTGTTAGAAGTGGGACACCTGACAACTCTAAAATTAAGACTATGTCACTAATGGAACTTTACAATATCAATGAAATAAAATAGAAATATATATTATCTATCGAGCACTGCTATTTTGAGAACAGACTTTTGTTGTAAAACACGAAACCGAATACTCAGATTTTAAGGATACCGCAGTATGTTCGCGGACGCTTCGGATATGAAAGCAACATGTACGTCAGTCGAGTCAACAATTGTAAAGGTCCAACGAGGTTTGGACAAAATTTACGACCAAATCGCCCCACGTAAACAAAAGAATTAGCACACTACGTATTTGGTACAAAAAAAGTACGCAAACGAGGCAAGGTATTTTTGAATGACACTAGAAGCGGAACTCGAATATGTAGATGTTGGACGACAAAAACCACCGCTGATGACAAAATAACGAACTCCGTATTCTTCTTTATGGTTATTAAAAAACGCCATACATCAAATTCCAAACGAGCCAAATCTTGAACGTCGCGTACAAAAAACGAAACCTTCGACTTAGCGCTATAAGGACCAAGCTTATATAATAACGTTATCAACTGGTGCGAATATGATTGAAACTTAATCGTACTCACACGTAATCTCACACTAAAATGAGTACCGCGCTCATAGTGTCTATAAAAATCGTATAGCCTACCCACAGAAAAAAATATTTATATATTGTATACAAGGTGTTCCCGGATAAGGTTTCGAAAAAAACGCTTTACCATATTTTGAGAAAAAAGTCCTATGTGTGGTGTTTTGAAAATAATCTCTCATGTTTTGAGTGTAGGGTAATAAATATGGCATCGTTATTATGAGTACTTTAATTATTTCATAGTAAATGTTGCCCTAAAATTAATGTGTCAAAAGTTGTTGAAGATCAAAAGTCTTTTTTTTAATTAAAAGTTAAAATTTTGACTTCGTCATCACTTTTTTCGAAAAAATATTTTATTAAGTCCCACTTTTTGTAATTTTGAAGACTAGTATGTATTTTTATAACGAAATTATTTAAATAAATTTAATAGATGTGACAAAAAATTAAAGATTCCACCAAAGCCAAATGAAAAAAGAAGAAATTAGATTACACAATATTCAAATATAGACAATTCGGCGTAAAAAAAATTATTACAATCTTAGAAAAAAGAATTATAGCAATTACTTGCTAAGCATAAATAGATACATTATAAAAATCAACAAATCAAGGCGGGCATGAAGGGTCGAACGTGAAAAGAGACATTTAAACTTCAGGCAATGAATCAGTCTTCTTGAGCCAGTACCTTTGACTTTATATCTGCTCCTCCCTCCCTTAACGAAAAACTCCCCTGAGTTTTAGCAATATTATTATTTTTTCTTGTTACAATTTTACTTATTATTATAAAAATTATCAGAAAGAACATTAAAGAACTTATGATTAATTAATTTCCTCTGTTTTCTGCATTTTAAAATGAGATAGGTTACAACTATTGCATCTGTTGTTATATTGTAATTCGGGTAGTAAAACCTGTGATTATACAGGATGGTACGGTTTGGGGTACAGATATTCTGGAATCTGATTCATTGGTACATGCTGTGAAAAAAATTCTATCGGAGGGGTGGCCTATCTTCAACGCCCACTGAGTTACAGGGTGTTTAAAAAAGTTCCGTCAGAAAAGTAGTTACTAACAATTATTTAGTTATAACTTCCAGTGTATTAAACCTAGAGCAATTAAGCTGGTATCGTTTGATAGCCAATTGCTTAATGGTTAATTTGTATTCAAACACTATTACCATCAATAGTTTCATTTTCGAGATATTGCTTTTCAAACGCAATTTTTTTAAGTTTTTTTAATAAATTTTTGAGAAAATCGCATTTTTCTCGGAAAAGTGTGCTCATGATTTTTTTTGTCTTTTTTATTATTTTGGTGCGCCATAATGTTACCTACAAATTCACCATACAAAATTTTTACCTGGGACTTACAGTTTTAAAGGTATAAGGTTAAACAAATTAGTCCCCAAATATAATGACTAAAAAAATACTCTAAAATAAATGCACTTTCGTTTACGGTTATCAGTTGTTTATTTAATTCGATAGCACCACATTGAAGTTGAAGAGTCATAAGTATTTTTTTTAAATGTGGCGGCACCAGCATTGTTAGGTAAGAGTGGCTGTTAGATATTCTAACCCACATAGGCCTATTGGAGGATTGTGATGCCACCTGAGTAGGTGGAGGATTGTCTCCTCCTCTTCCTCGTCCATGCAGCTTTTGTAGAAATCATTTCTAAAGTCGCCAAGCCTTCTTGCATACTTGCCTATAAGGCAGGGTCCAGTGATGACACCTATAATAGCACTGAGATGTTTCCTATTCTAAAAGATCAAACTCTTAGAGTAATTCAGATCCAGCTTTGACCAAATCTCTTTGGCCACTACACGAGTTGATCCAACAGTCCACCATAGGTTTGTTATTTAGTTAACATGCTAGCTTTAATATTAGTTTGCACGTAGAGATTGGTGTATCGATGCTACTCTTTTCCGGTAGAATAGGTAGAGTGGTTCGTCAGCCCTATAATTTCTTGGAATGTCTCTGTGGCCCGGCACCCAACAAAGGTGAAGGTTGAACCGAAAAGATGCGTATATCACGTTTTTCTTCAGCAAGGACAGGACATCTTTAATCGCCAAAATGTTTTCTGTTTTTGTTTTTTGTTTTTTTTTTTAAAGAACTTACTCGTAACACTCAAGAGGGTATTGCTACTCTTAAAATGCCGGAGCACGTGTTAAGTTATTTGGAAAATTGGACAGAAAGATGTTAATGGTTATTTCGTTCCATGGGTGATATCCAACATTTAATGGGGAGACTAAATTATTAGTGTAAATTGACTTGTTGTTGTATTTTGGCAACCACCTCACGAGGTTTTAGTTTCTTGAAAAAGGAACATTGTTCAGGCACTGCTAGTATTGGACTCCGAACCGTCCGCTTGGGAAGCCAATACACTACCACTTGCGCCAAGGCCACCCACCCTGAAACACGCTACAGTGATTTGGAAGACGGAAGGAAACAGACCCGCTATTAGTTTTAGATCCATCCGTATAGAAGTGGATTAATATGTCATTCATGAAATCCTGAAGAATCTAGAGGGGATGCCTACATGAAAGTCTTTGTCAAACCAATATTGGGGCAGATTTTAATAGAAGTTCTCTGGAAGTTCTTAGTGTAATTTATTATAATTTATTTGTCTACTGTGTAGTCACTTTAAGGCGAATAACTGCGTTAGTAGTTACTTGCCTGCTGAGAATGTCGAGGGGCGTTAAGTGAAACAGAATGTCCAGTGCCGCGGAGGGAGTAATATGTAGGGCTCCGCTTATGCAACTGATATTTTTAGTCCCGATTTCGCTGTAAAAAAAAATAATTTTATTCGCTGTTACTCTTAGTACTACTTAATACACTGTTTGTTGTTACAAGACCGGGCTTGGTGTGTTAGCCAGTCCCTTTTATTAGTTCTATATTGTTAGCTCATCGTTTTTTGGTGTGAGAAAATTTCATTTTGTTCGACGAGCGTGTATCGGACGAAGCAAGTTAAAAGTGCAGGGAATGCAAAAGATAGGATTGTGGGAAAAGAGAAAAAAATATGAATCAACTGGAAATTGTTTGAGTTTCGGTTATCGTCTAGTATGCGTTACCGGATACGTAACTTCTTTGGACTTTGCTTAGTTTACTGCAGTTCACCAGACAATCATCCCGTAGGTGAGTATCGGTCTTATAATGGAAACTTATAGCCAGTGGGTAATGCGAGGTTGAAGGCTCTATTTGTTTCCATTATAAATAGATGTGTTCATTTTGGTGAATTAAGAATGAGTTATGAATTTCGTTTACATCTTTTCTCATTGTATCTAAGAGATTTTGGTATCTGTTTATGTTGAAAACATGAAATATTTTAGTGTAGTTGTTTATCATTTTAATTTCGCCTCTCTCTCATCGCAATGAGTAATAGAATGATTGTCATCATCATGAAGTTGTACCTTGAGAGATTCGGTCCTGAAAAAATACTTTGCTTCGATAAATTGATCTTTGTGGAAGGTTTTGTTTTTTAGTCTTTGATTTTTTTATTCCCTAAGGTTTCTGGTTTTTGACTGAATTGTTTATTTATTTCTAATTTATGTTTTGTTAGTTTCTTCTCTATATGTATGTGGGTTTTATGGGTTTTTATTCCCATATTTTAATACTTTGTTCTTCCTCATCTCAATTCTGTTGTATATTTCTAGGAGGTCTATACTTGGGTTGAAAAAATGTAAGTCTATTGGCTTTTCGTTGGTTGTCAAATGTATAGTTTCCTTATATATTTTTAGCGCTTGCGGTGCTAGGTTATAATTGAAAATTATGTCATTTTCTTGTTCTCTTATTTTCAGGACCCCAATATTTTCGTTTAAGTTTGAATGAAATCTTTCTATGGCTGGTTTACCTGTGTGTCTATGTGCAGTTGTAAAGTGATATTGGATATTTTCTTTATCTAAGAAGTCTGCAAAAATTTCTGGTTTAAATCCCATTCCGTTGTCTAGGGTTATGCATTGCGGTTTTTCCATATTCGTCATTATTTTTGTGAATGTTCTGATTATTTTGATTGGGGTTGCTTGGGGAATTGCTTCTACAATATCTGTGCATACTTGGTAAATTTAACTATGGCTGTCAAGTATTTGTTTTGTTGAGTCATAAACCATATTTCTATTTTGAAATTGCAAATGTGACAATTGTTTATATTATTTGTTTTTTCATATTTGGGTAGTAGTATTTTCTTTTTAGTTCCCGATATGTTTTTCTGTTCCTGGACGATTGTTTTCTATGTTATGATGCCTGTTCAAGTCAAAGACAATGAACGTGCCTTAACATTACTGTAGATATTTTACTTTGAATTGTTAGATGTCGTTGTACAAAATTAATTTGAGATCGGAAACCGTTTAGCCACCTTTTTGTAATTGCCTATATCCTTCTCTTCTTGATTTTGACCTCATCGAGGTAAGACTTGTTCATATCAAACGAATTAAAGACTTATCCAACCAAAAAGCTTATTTTATTAATTTCGGTCGAACCAAAAATCATCGAGCAAATCGGCAGGGGATAATACGAACCCTAACATTTGGTCCTTTCAAGCCAGAAAATACTCATCAAAATTTTTATTCGCAAAGTATCAAATTTGCAAGAAAAACGTTAGAATACACATTGGCCGCATCGTACCAGAATTTTTAACATACATACGAGTATATACAAACAAGTATATCGATCGTCGAAGGTGTACATCATACTCTCTTCGAACAATTACCTCTCAAGCCTTTGTCGCACTCGTCGAAGGTCCACCGTCTGTAAGTTGAATACATGATCTCTGCAGCTAGTCAACGCCATTGCAGCAACTAATCCATTATCAACATAGAAGGTCTTCAGCATCTTACTCCAACTGATTGTGCAAAGGATAACAAAAGATCAGCATACAAGGGGCTTGCAGCATAATCCATCGATCGAAAGCTTAAATCACGCATCCAGCAATTCATACAAAAGGCGTTCTCTTCGCCATAACCTAATCGCCTAATCGCAAAATTTGTTCTTCATCTATCGTACGTATACGACACAAGAAGATTCAATCTGTTCTCCATTATACATTGCGACATAAGCAATCAATTCCACGAGGCGTTAACTTCGTCGCTGTGCTAACATTCTTATCGCTCATCAGCTCCCAGAGCCCATTGAGGCCACTAAGCGCAACGTGAAGAAAACAACAAATCAAATAAATCAAAAACCAAAGGCAAAAACGAGCCCATCAACGAGACGAACAAAATATCAACAAAAGGATTCAATTGTAAACAGATGCGTGCATATTTCATAATAATCAGTGCAATATTGAATGTCAAAAAAGGAATACAAATTCGTATTGTACATGAATGTGAAGAAACATAATCTTTTATTACACCTTAAGTGAAGAGTGATGCAACAACTGCCTGTAACAAAGTATTTACAGTGTTTTCTAAAATTTTAAGACTATGTCTCAGCTAGAGTATTTTATCGCTGCAGCCGATCAGCTTGTAGAATTTCAGTCTGCTTTTCAAAAAATTCCGGTGGTTGACTTTTCACTTAGTTCCTTAGAAGCAGTAAAATCGAGCTAAAAGAATTATAGTGCGATATTAAAAAATGCTATAACAATTACTTGCGCTCCGAAACAGATGAAGATGTTGACGCAATAAAGGCTAAATATCGGATATCTACTAGTACCTACATTGATTGCTTGAGTGAAATTATTGAAACTTCGAAGAAACTAAACACTATCAAAGAAGACGGTCTTTCAAGTGTATCTAATCCAAATTCTAATCCAGAGCAGTGCATAAAAGTTCCACCTTTTGACACTGAGATATTTTATTGCGATTATCTTACTTGGTCGTCGTTTAGAGATATGTTTACCGCGGTATACGTAAACTACCAGAAATGGTGTGCAGTTCAAAAATTATTTCACCTTCGTGCGAAAACCAAGAATGAAGAAAATGACCTTGTTACAAGGTTTCCTCTAATAGCAGATAGTTTTCAATTAGCGTGGAAAGCACTGTCGGGTCAATACGAGAATAGGAAAATTTTAGTGAAAAGTCAGTTGAAAAAGCTTTTTAATTTAAACGCGATTACAATAGAATGTCCTAAAAATATTAATTATCTTTAGCGGGAGATCAATGATTGCTATCGATTCTCAAAGCCCATAATATAACTACGACTACTTGGGATACTATGCTTGTTTATTTATGTTCAAATCGATTACCCAAAAATACTCTTGCGTTATGGGAACAATCCAATCAGAAACCAGGAGACATTCCGAAATGGAAATGGAATGAATTCGTTTTTATCCAGCCGTTATCGTGTGCTCGAAACAGTATCCGACATCAAATCGACATCAAACTTAAAAGTCCGAGCTAAAGTCCAAAATCTTAATTCCCATAAAGAAAAACATAAAGCTTTCCATTCAATCCATGTTTGCAAACTCTGCGATGCTTCTCATTCTATCCGGCAATACCAAACTTTTTTGCAATTGAGTATTAGAGATCGGATTTCTAAGGTTAATTCGTTAGGGTATTGCACAAATTGCCTCTCTTCTACGCATTTAACAAAAGATTGCAAAAGTGTGCACACATGCATTCATTGTAAACAAACACACCATACACTTTTGTATGTGATGCCTATCAATACATCTCAAAATATTCCTTCACCTTCAGGAACAATAATTCCAATCCCGTTCACCAATCCCAAACTATACAGTCCACTGAGAACTTAAATTGCTATCAAGTTAAATCTTATTTCTCTCGTAATAACAAAATAATACTTTTAGCAACGGTGTTGATTGAAGTCCATCATTTAGGAAGTAAATTTATGCTACGTGCGCTCATAGATACCGGTTCAGAGGTTACCTTCATATCCGAAAAGGCGCAGAAAGGATTGAATCTCTCCGCCAAGCCAATACAAGCCCAGATATCTGGATTGAATGCAGTGGTTACTGCAACTGCATCAGAGCTGTGTTCTATATGTATAGGTTCCAAATATGTTCCAACTTTCACAATTGTTGCCAATGAATAGTTCTGAAACGCTTCACTGGTAACTTTCCGTCATCTGTGATACACAAACAAGAAGTTGCGTCACTTCTAGAATTCGAAATTGCAGATCCCCACTTTTATGAAAGTTCGAAGATAGATATGGTGATTGGTTCAGACTTATATCCCCCCATTGTACTAGAAGGACTAATGTACAATATCTTTTGGATCTCTTGTAGCCCAGAATATCATTTTTGGTAGGTACTCCAGGGCCTCTTTTGCAAGAGCGTGTAAATTATTTTTCAACATTTCTATCTCATTTTTGTGAGACTTCGGTAGATCAACAAATCCCAAATTTTGGGAAGTTGAGGAAATATTTGAGAAAAGTCCGCAATCAAGCGAGAATATTTATTCTCATACTCATAACGACAATGGTCGTTACGTAGTTCGTCTTCCATTTAAAACCCCAAGTCCTTCACTGGGGCACTCAAGAAATCAAGCTTTAAAACCACTCCATCGCTTGGAGAAGTCGTTGGAAAAAAATCATGACCTTCGGTCAAATTACCATAATGTTCTATAAGAATATGTCACACTTGGACATATGGAAGCTGTTTCATCTAAAGGCATGATTAAAAACCTCCAGCTATTTACTTACTATCTGCCGCATCATGCGGTTATAAAAGCAGATAGTACTACATGAAAGGTCCGAGTTATTTATAATGCTTCTTGTCCATCAAGCAATGGTACTGGTCTTAATGATATGTTGTATACTGGTCCAGTTCTACAGAGAGATTTAACAACACTCATTTTAAAATAACGTTTCTATCGCTACGTGTTGATAATAAAATCAACACAGCTGATAAGACGAAACGCACCCACGCATCAACAAATTTCCCCTTGGAGTTTTCGGCGGCTAAACGCTAACCAAATTACAAAAAAAACACAAATGTCATTTGTACATAAAAAAGGCAATTTTATTCGAATTAAAAGTATTGATTTTTGTAACGTTAAAAGAAGTGGTTTAATTTTCCCAGTTAATACGGATTTTCTTTAACAGTGCAGTTTTTGATAGCAACCGTTTTTCTTTTGGTTCAACACCGAACATTTGGTCCAGTTCGAGCCGGATTTCATTGTCCCATCCTAAATTTAAATTAAACTACGTTACACTACAAACATTAACTACAGTAGTTTTTTGCGAATTAATTTTGCTGAAGTCGTTGGAAGAAATAAATTGCATAACTCAATCTGGACTGCAGCTGAAGGCGAGCTAATTTCTGGAACTAGGACGTAAAGCTGAAAGTTGTGTGCTGTGTATGTGGCCTCATCGTAAATATTCTCACGTAAGTACATAATTTGTACTATTCGTTTTATCTAAAACAAAAAGAGGCATATAATATACATATAAAACATGAAGCCAAATAAGCTAAGTAGGGTACTCACGCAAATGGAGAAAGATGTATCCAATTTCGGCAAAAGAGGATCCAGTACTAGAACGACAAATTATTTATCAGGTCGTTTGTCAATGCTGGAAAAAACGATGGAATCCGCAGAAAGTGTGTATGAAGTGAGCATAGGAGGTTTTTCAGATGGTGAGGAGGACAAATGTTTAGAAATAGAGGAGGTCTTTGAGCAAATTAGGGAATTATATTTTGAGTACCGAGCTAATCTTCTCGATGCCATGGACAAAGTAAAAACAAAGGAGACCAAGGACGACGTCGCCGAAACCAATTTAAATACAACAATAGCATCTCACAATGCAGATATTCGTTTGAAAAACATTCCTGTGCCCGTTTTCTCCGGTAGTTATGAATCTTGGCGGGGTTTTCGAGATCTATTCACTTCTCTGGTCCATCATAACGTGTCTTTGTCTGAAATTCAAAGGTTACATTACTTAAAAACTAGTGTGTCAGGTGAAGCCGAAAAGATTTTGTCCCATTTACCCATTGCTAATGGTAATTATCTAAAGGCGTGGGCTATTTTACAGGACAGATATGATCACCAACGGTTTCTTGTCAACACCCAACTGAAGTGTTTCTTCAATCAACCATCCATATCCCAAGAACGGTCTGAAGCAATCAAGGAGCTATTGGACACGTCAACCGAAATAGTCCACAGCTTGGATAGTTTGAAAGTACCAGTCCAACACTGGGACGCGGTGTTAGTATACGTGCTACTTCAAAAACTACCTTTAAAAACACAGCAGCTTTGGGAGGAGAAACTGGGTTCTAAGGACAATACTAAGGAATTGCCAACATTTAAAGAATTCAAGCAGTTTCTTGAAACAAGATTCCGTACTTTAGAAGCAGTGAGCTGCCAGAATGGTAAAATATTAGCAGAACAATCGAAAAAGGTATCCCAGCGCAGTTCTTTTCACTCACAGGCCAGTTCGTCCAAATACACATGTAGGCTATGCAACAAAGGTGCACATTCTATTCGAAAATGCAATAAGTTTCTAAAAATGAGCATATTCGATCGCTGTCAAAGCATAGGTAGACTCGGTTTGTGTAGAAACTGTCTGGCATACAGCCATTTTTCTGATAACTGTCCAAGCACTCATAGATGCCATTACTGCCAACAACCACACCACTCGCTTTTACATAATTCGACACATAACACCACATTACCAGTAAATCATCAATCGCAACTAGTATCGAATAACAACAACTTTCTTAACTCAGTAATAAATCCCAATGCTCCTAGTTTCAAGCCTCCGATTCTGGAACAGCCTTCAGCAATTCAACGTGATACTCTGAACGAGCAACGATCGAAACAAGAAACACCCTGTTGCAGCAAGTCCATCAACACATATCATTCTGTGCCACAGGCGTCTACCCAAGTTATGCTGGCCACAGCTATGGTGAAGGTGAGCGGATCGTCAGGAAAGGTTGTTTCACTACGCGCATTGCTGGATTCAGGATCAGAGGCTTCGTTTATAACAGAATCAGCATTTCAACTTTTAAATTCTAGACACAAATCAACTTATGTCGAGGTTTCCGGGTTAGGTTTGGTCAGCAGTGGCACATGTAAGAAGGTTGTTAACATCACGATCGGTTCTCACCAATCAGCCTTCGAAATCTCCACACAAGCATTTGTATATAAGGCACTGTCTGGGCATATCCCGACCCGGAGCCTTCCGGTTGTCGATTGGAGGCACCTCGATGGCTTGTGCTTAGCCGACCCGTCCTTCTTTAAGCCAGCTAAGATTGATCTGTTGTTGGGCAGCGAAGTGTTAGCTGACATACTTTTGCCAGAATTGGTCAGGCCCAATAACGCTAATTTGCCCGTGGCACAAAAAACCAAACTCGGATGGATTCTCTTTGGACGTGCACCCTTTTCGTCTCAACCCGTAAAGAGTTTTCACCAAGCTTACACCCTCGATGAAAGTCTGCAAAAATTCTGGGAGTTAGATGAAGCTCCTTTTCTGAGTGCAGAAACTCCAGAAAATATGGCGTGTGAGGAGCACTTCTTAAAAAACATAAAGCGATTGCCAGATGGACGATGTGAAACTGCCCTTCCCTTCAAAGGAAATGTGCGTCCCGTGCTTGGACGCTCACGAGAAGGTGCCCTAAGGAGATATAAGCAGTTAGAAGGACGTCTACTCAAAAACATGCAACTTCACACCGATTACACTAAGTGCATAGAAGATTACATACACTCGGGTCACATGACCGAAGTTGGGAACGAACAGGTTTTGGACAGCACACCGCACTACTTCTTGCCACATCACGCGGTCATAAAAGAAAGCAGTTCTTCAACTAAATTGAGAGTAGTTTTTGATGCTTCGTTTAAGACGTCGGATGGAAAGTCACTCAACGACACCCTGATGGTGGGACCGACGCTACAAAATAACATTGTCGATGTCATCCTAAGGTGGAGGTTGTACAGGTACACTTTTACAGCCGACATCGAAAAAATGTACCGCCAAATCTGGGTGAATGAAAGAGATTCCATTTACCAACTTGTACTTTGGCGCAAGGATCCATCCGAAGTTCTCAAAACATATCGGCTGAAAACAATTACCTTTGGGACAGCGTCTGCTCCTTATTTAGCTATCCGCACTCTCCATTGGTTAGCAGAAAAAGCCCGTTTCCAATACCCACGAGCGGCAAGGATGATTTTAGAGGAGATGTACGTTGATGACATAATTTCCGGGGCTGACACAAAACGAGAAGCTGAGGAGAAAATTAAGGAAATAAAAATAACACTCGAAACAGCGGGATTTAATCTACGTAAGTGGGCGTCCAACACGTCAGAATTAATGCAAGATATACCTCCTCAAGACCGTGAGATTAAATTTTCTCTCCCTTCGGAAGGTTTAAGTCAACTGAAGATGCTAGGAATTCATTGGCTTCCCAAAGTAGATAGTTTTTTGTACAGCTTCACCCCACTAAAAAATCCGCAGCCAACGAAAAGATCTATTTTGTCAACCATAGCCAGGCTTTTTGACCCGATGGGATGGATTTCGCCCTGCATCATAAAAGCGAAGTGCTTTTTGCAACTGCTGTGGGTTAAGAAAATGAGGTGGGATGAACCAATCGAAGAAGACATCCTAAAAGACTGGAACACATTTTTTCAAGATCTCGGAGCCGTGAACAATATTCGATTACCTCGATGGGTACATGCTGAAGGACGATTCAAAAACGTGGAATTGCATGGATTCTGCGACGCGTCAGAAAAGGCGTTTGGAGCGGCGATTTACATTCGCGTTTTGGATGAAGAAGGTAAGGTTCATATGAGTCTGCTACTTTCAAAGACTAGAGTGGCTCCAGTTAAGCCAGTGAGCATCCCACGATTGGAGTTATGCGGCGCAGTCATTTTAGCGAAGATTCTAAATCACGTCGCTGGGATCCTTAACCTGACTGAAAAGAAGCTGTACGCTTGGACAGATTCCACAATTGCGCTTTATTGGATCAAGTCGCCACCAGCACGATGGGAAACATTTGTTGGAAACCGGGTCGGAGAGATACAGCGACTGACGAACCCATCTATCTGGAGACACATCCCAACCGGGCAGAATCCAGCAGATTTAGCGTCCCGAGGAATACTACCCTCCGCGCTAATATCTGAGGGCTTATGGTGGAATGGACCGCATTTCCTACATGGTTGTTGGAATTTCGAAGTTCCAAATCAACCAACGGACTTTTGGACAGAAGAAGGCCAAAAACGGACACAAGTTCACAGAAGCGAAATATCGAAAAACCCAATAAGTTTGCTGATTGAGAGAGCGTCTAAATTCCAAAAACTGGTCAAGATAGTTGCGTATTGTCGTAGGTTCCTCGAAAACTTCCAACAACATTTCCCCAAGTTCTGCCGCTATATCCGAAGCCAACAAATCGACCCCAAGAAACGGAGCACCATTCCCTTTACGCCGACGGAACTCAAGGAAGCGACTACAGTTCTGATTCGAATCGCACAAAGGGAAATGTTTCCAGAAAGCATAACAAAGGCAAGAGGTATGGGATCATTACATCCATTTGAGGACGGCAACAGCATCATTCGTGTGGGCGGAAGACTCAGGAATGCCAACATACCCTATGACCAACAACACCCTATCATATTGGACTCAAGGCACAAGCTATCAACATTAATAATACGCGAGTCACACATCATAACCCTACACGGAGGTATTCAACTAATGATGTCACACTTACGACAGAAATACTGGATCTTCCAACTGAAGAGGACGGTCAAAAAACACGTAAACAGCTGTACCATCTGCTATAGGTTCCGAGCCAAAGCCACTCAACAGCTAATGGGAGAGCTGCCAACCCCTCGAGTCACAGCGTCAAGGCCTTTCACAAACACGGGTATAGATTATGCAGGGCCTATCAACATCCGGGCTTGGAAAGGTCGAGGAGCCAAGTGCCACAAGGGATACCTGGCGATATTTGTCTGCTTGGCTACTAAAGCCATACACCTTGAAGCAGTTAGCGACTTAACCACTCAGGCGTTTCTGGCAGCGTTTCGACGATTTGCAGCTCGGCGTGGAGTATGTGCCCAAATTTATAGCGATTGTGGCACCAACTTCGTAGGAGCAGACGCAGAACTACGACGTCAAATGAAAAGCGGAAAACAGGACTGGGAAGACATTGCGAACGTCCTCGCAACTCAGGGAACAAAGTGGAATTTCATTC
This sequence comes from Volucella bombylans, assembly GCA_949129095.1. NCBI lineage: Eukaryota > Metazoa > Arthropoda > Insecta > Diptera > Syrphidae > Volucella > Volucella bombylans. The sequence continues at coordinate 39,796,125 of OX422143.1, forward strand.
CCCCAGCTTCTCCCCACTTTGGCGGTTTGTGGGAAGCAGGAGTGAAGAGTGTTAAGTTCCACTTAAAGCGAATTGTTGGTAATGGGACACTTACTTATGAAGAGCTCGCCACGCTTTTAGCTCAAGTCGAAGCGTGTCTTAATTCGAGACCTCTTTGCCCGCTCACAGAAGACCCAGAGGACTTTAACGCATTGACACCCGCACATTTCCTGATAGGTGAGACCCTATTTACAGTTCCTGAACCAGATTTGACCATAGGCAAACAAAGCTACACCGACCGATGGAAAACGATTCAGGCGCATTTGCAGATATTCTGGAAGCAGTGGCAAACGGAGTACTTGAGCCGTTTACAACAGCGTCCGAAATGGTTGAAACCTCAGCCCCAACTTAAGGTAGGAGATTTGGTGCTTATCAAGGATGAACGACTTCCCCCGGCAAAATGGAGCTTAGGCCGCATCCTAGAAACATACGCAGGAGTCGACAATCTCTTACGGGTAGTAAAGGTAAAAACCCAACTTGGAGAATTCCGACGACCAATTACAAAACTATGTCCGCTACCAATCAACGACAACCCACAATAATATCATACAATATTCACATGTATATATTCAATAAAATTTATTCAAATATGCATTCATAAATAATTTAAGCACAATACAAAAAAAATATATTATATAAATATAATAAACCTAATACACACCACTATCGTCATACAAAACACAACTCAAATCAAAAGACAGATTCACTCAAAACTCTAAAATAACCCATGTGGAACCAAAGCTCATTCAAATCCATTCATATCCAAATACAGTCCACTTACCGATATACGTAATGTATTCAATCACCAAATCCACAAACTACGCACATGCACACACACGCAAATTCACACCCATACGCACCCATACACACATGCATGCAAACGCACAATTAATTCTCGATCGATCCAATTCATAATCACACACTCATACACATAAACACATCTTCGTTTCAAAAAAAATAATAATAATGATAATACGATAGTAAACCTAAGATGAAAATATCCAACATCAAAAGCAATAAAAGGAATTTTACTCAACTGAATCTCACTGGATCATAAACAGAATATTTTAATTTACTTCCGATTTAATTCACACTCAATTACAATATTAACCGATCAAGTACAATGTCAAAGTACAACTAAGATGCTGCAAAACCTCATCGTCATCAAAGCGACGGAAGCAATACATTCCACAACCGGCGCCAACCACCTCTCACTCAGGGTCGTCGAAATGAATGGAGCAAACCAAGTACAACAGCGCAAACGGGAACTTACGTAAAGCCAGCCTTAGGAGTAGTCAATAACACTTTGGTCTCTCTGTGTTCTTCCGTTACTTTGTTTTGTGCAATAGATGTTTATAAACAAATAAAATAATCCTCCTTCTATTTTCATGTGCTTCATCCTTACATAACATACATTATTTTACCAAGGCATACATGTATTTAGCAGCGGTTGGAAAGCCAGGAGAAGCATGATCATGAAGTACTTCGCTCAGCGATGGGGGGAGAATGTTGATAATAAAATCAACACAGCTGATAAGACGAAACGCACCCACGCATCAACAAATTTCCCCTTGGAGTTTTCGGCGGCTAAACGCTAACCAAATTACAAAAAAAAACACAAATGTCATTTGTACATAAAAAAGGCAATTTTATTCGAATTAAAAGTATTGATTTTTGTAACGTTAAAAGAAGTGGTTTAATTTTCCCAGTTAATACGGATTTTCTTTAACAGTGCAGTTTTTGATAGCAACCGTTTTTCTTTTGGTTCAACACCGAACACTACGTTTTTAACGCCGACATTGAGAAAATGTATCGGTAAATCATTGTTCATTCTGAACACTCGTCTTATCAGCGAATCTTATTTTGGAAATCCGATAATGGTAATAGTTCTTTTCACGACTATGAGCTCAAGACGGTCACCTTTGACATGAACTGCGCTCCATATTTAGCAATACGTGCATTGCTATGTCTTGCAGATGACATACAATCAACTTTTCCTATTGCCTCGTCAATACTCAAAAATGCTTTTATGTCGACGATGTACATTCAGGAGCCCATGATGTTGAGAAATCAGTCCAAGCGCAAACTGATATATGCTTTAAACTCAGCAGGATTTTCCTTGAGGAAAGAGGAAATCAAAGATGAAAGCCTTCCCCCAAATGAATGGCGTCTCGGACGGATTATAAAGGTTTACCCGGGTTCCGATAGTCGAGTTCGAGTGGTCGATATACGGACTCAGAATGGATTCATCACGCGTCCAATTAAAAATTGTGCATATTGACTCACTCTTAACCCCTCTTAACTTAACTTCTTATATTGAATCCATTTATCTAAAATACATAATAAAAACTTTGTTAATCTCATACATACTACTCGTATATTATATATGATTAAAGAAAATAATGCTCGCTACTTGATGTAATTAAAATCCAAAAATCTTGTTTTTTTTTCTGTTTTAGTTTAAACTTAATTATATGTATCTAGCAACAGTGATTTCTGAAATTCAAATAGTAAACCAGGAATTTGTCACTTTGCAGCCCTTGCTGCCAGGCGGCCGGCAATGTTCAAGTCAAAGGCAATGAATGTGCCTTATCATTACTGTGGATATTTTACTTTTAATTGTTAGATGTCGCTGTACAAATTTATTTGAGATCGGAAACCGCTTAGCCACGTTTTTGTAATTGCCTATATCTTTCTCTTCTTGATTTTGACCTCATCGAGGTAAGACCTGTACATATCAAAAGAATTAAAGACTTATCCAACGAAAAAGCTTATTTTATTAATTTCAGTCGAATCAAAAATCATCGAGCAAACCAGCGGGTGATACTACTCACCCCAACAATGCCTAAATATTTTTTCTTTTAATTCTTCGTATGAGATGTTTTTATAATTTTTTCTTGTTATAGTAAAGTTAAAGTTGAATATGTTATTTGGATTATTTTTTTTATTTATTTCTTTATAACTTAATAATTTGGAATTGTACCATTGTTGTTGTCAAATTTTCACATCTTTGATTACAATTTCTTTTATTTTTTCTTCTGTTAAATCCTTGTTTTCGATTATCGTTCTATTTTTTGCTTATATTTCTTCTTCTTTTGTGTCTATTACTATTATTTGGTATGTAAAATTATTAATTGGTTTTTTAGTAATTTGGAAATAATACGAGTATATCCCGTCTGCTGCTGAGTGAACCGTATTCAGGTCGTCTTCGCTAACTTTATTTTTAGGTTCGGCATTTGGTATACTCGTATATTCAGTATACCGAATGTGAAATGGGATTTCAAAGGAATTATTTACATGCTGTTTCATATGTTTTATGTATAATATATTTCTTAATAATGAAATATGACAAATTTTACATTCTAATTCTGGTCGTTTTTCGTGTCTTTTCATATGTTTTTCATAGACGTTTTTTGCTTAATGTTAGGTTGCATTTTGTGCAAGTTGGGTTTGTTAATGTACTAATTTTTCTAGACCTTGACATTGCGTCTGAAACTTTGTTTTCTTCGCCTGTTGTGCATGAAATGTCGTACTAATATTCGTTCAGTTTGATTTTCCATCTGATTAATTTTGAATCAGATTTCTTGATGTTTGATAACCAAATTAGTGGTCTATGATCTGTTAGTAGTTCGAATTTTCTTCCGTATAAGTATATGTAAGTGTCTGAATTGTTTTACTGCCAGTAGTTCTTTTCTGTTGTCGAATAGTTTTATTCGTGACTGTTCAATGTTCGAGACGCATATTGGTCCTTGATCTTGGTCCTTCGCTCCTATTGCGAAGTTGTTAGCGTCTGTTGCTAGTTTAAATGTTTTGTTGACAACTAGGTATTTTAAAATCATATCTGACATTAATATTTCTTTCAACTTGAGGAAAGTTTGTTTGAAATCAAAATTTTCGGGGTTTACAATAGTTCTTTTTTTTAATTTCAATGCTAGAGGTTTTACAATTTTATTATAGTCTGTAATGAATTTTCTATAATATCCTGAAAGTCCTAAGTAGCTTTGTATAATATGTCTTTGATATTTTTTGGGATTTAATTTTTTTTAATGCATTCTACTTTCTTTTGCTTAGGGTTAATACCTTCACCGATTATTATGTGCTCTCAAAAATCTGTTTCTTTTTTGAGAAAGTCTGATTTATTGAAAGATACATTTAGACTTTTTTTTGTTAGTGTGTCAAAAATTTTCTGTAAATTATCCTATGTTCTTGTAGGTATGTTGAAAATACGAGTACTAATATGTCGTATATGTAAGCTACGAAGTTTCTGTTATTGTGTTCTTTCATTGTTTGTTCATCGTTCTTTGGAATTTCGCTGGTTCGTTGTTTAGACCGAAAAGCATTCTTATAAATTCATAATGTTTGTTGTGGAGAAAGCTGCCTTTTCTCTGACAACTTCTATTTGATAAAATCCTTTAGTTAAACCTAATGTTAAGAAGTAATTTGATCGCCCCAATTTGTCTTGTATGACGTCTATTATTGGGATTCAGTAATTGTGTTATTTTGTTACTGCGTTTAGCTTTTAGCTTATCACTATTCTCCATTCTTTGGTTCCTAGTTTGTCTTCTTTTTTGGGTACTATCCATATTGGTGAATTGTATTGTGATGAACTATGTTTTATTATTCCTTGTTCTAAGAATTCCTTCGTCTGTCTTTTTACATTTTCTGTGAGACTGGGCTATGATTAGTGGTTTCTATCTTATGTATTACTTCGTTTGTGAAAGTTAAATGTGTTTCCTTTTTATAGAATATGTCTTTGTTTATTGAAATTAATTTTTTTATTTAATGTTTGTCTTCAATATTTAAATGTTCTAGCCTCAAATTTTCTTCCGTACTTAAAATTTCTAATTTGTGTAATTCTGGTAATGAAAGTCTTTCTACAATATTTCGTCGACATGGTCGCCTTGGTATAAAATTGGATAAATTTTGTCGGAACTAGTCGTGAGTTTGTTTTTGTAATTTATTCTAATATTTATTGTTTCTGAGGAAATTTGTTCTTAAAAGTCCGTCAAAGAAATCGTGGCATTTATATATAAATATATATATATTATACTGGATTTTCTGTTTCAATTACAAATTTCTTGGATGGGATTACAATTTCTTTGTTAATAGTTAATTTGCCTGCTGCTGTTTTAATGAGGATAGGATATTTTAGAGTTTTTACCAGGTTTGAGGAACCTGTGTCTAATAATAATCTTAACTTCCTATTTCGTCCAAATATAAAATAGGGCAGTTTCTGAAAATTTTCGTGATTATCTGTAGGTGCGGATGGTGTTTTTTAATCTCCTTGATAATTAGTTTGCCGTCTTGATTGTTGACTTGTGTCGACTTCGATAGGTTCTGGTCTTGATTAAAAGGGTTATCTTGGTTGAGAATTTTGGTATTGTCTTGACTGGAACATATGTATGTATGTTGATGAATTGTGGGTAATGCATCTTTGGTTTCCAACTGTTGTGTTTTCTTTTTTGGTAATTATTGTTGTCTTTTTGTTGTGAATTTCTTTTGTTATGATGATTTGGTCTTTGATGTTGGTCAGTTTCTTTCCAAAATCAGTTTCCAAAATTTCTTTCGAGCATAGTTTTGATTCCGTTCTATTTGTTGAGATGTGGATGGATTTCCATGCATCTTTGTACTTTTCCTGTCAGTTTGAATTTGACAACGCTTATGCACACCTTCGGAGCTTGTTCGTTGTATTGAAGCAATGTGGGTAAGATATCGTCTACATTTGTGCAGAATATTGATAAATCTTCTTTTCTTCCATGTATGTAATAAATTTATTTTCTACTGCGACTGCTCATGCCGAATTTGCTGGATTCATTTTGGTTGTTTAATTTGTTCACTGATTTGTGTGTTGTATTCTTAACTTATAGGTATTTTACTTTACAGGTTTCTTCCTATTTTTCAAAGAAGGGTCTTCTACTATAATCTTTCTTCGTAAGATTCTGTGAGTAGTTTTTGTTCCTTTTTCGCAGGATCACTGATTATTTCACTCGCGTATGTTGAAAAAATAGAGATAAGAATCCAATGTGAATGTGTTCATGATATATGTGTAAGAGAGCACAAGGCGCATGAGTGTTTGTGTTTGCATGCTACTCATCTTTTATTTTTACTTTTGTTCTTGTACTTCACTTCTTTACGTGTATCCATCGAGTTAGCACACGAAGCGCACTTTTAATTCGTTTTTTTTTTAAATAAGAATAATAAAACTCATTTTTATCTTGTATTCTGTTTTGTTTACTTAAAAACATTCTGCTTAACAGGTTATGGGCCCAGGACGAGGGTCACAAGTGTTTTAAGTAATTTGTCGGTAAATTAGAATACGGGATTTACGTGGTAATTGTGCGCAGTCAACATGAGTTCTATATACCAGATCGAGAAGCTAGATGAAGGTAACTATGACACCTGGAGCATTCAAATGCGCAGCGTGTTGGTGTACACAGAGGTGTGGAAGGTGATAGATGGAGTGCGGCCGTTGGAAGACGCAGAGAAGTGGGATTTACTCGACGAAAAGGCGTTGGCATCTATAACTTTGAGCGTGAAGCCATCACAGTTATGTTATCTCAAGCAAAGCAAGACTGCAGCGAGTGCTTGGAAAAAGCTCAAGGATGTACATCAACCGAGCGGGCCAGTAAGAAAAGTATCGCTATACAAGAAGTTGCTTAGCTTACAGATGGCAGATGGGGAAATTATGTCCAATTATATCAATACCTTTTGCTCGACAATTGACAAACTTGCTGAAGTAGATATTAAGCTAAGTGAGGAGCTGGTGGTAATAATATTGCTATCAAGTCTGCCAAAGCAGTACGAGAATTTCGTCATGGCCATGGAAACGCGTGACAGCTTGCCGTCACTAGAAATTTTAAAGATAAAATTGCTAGAGATAGGTGAGCGAAAAGGGAATGAAGAAAAACCAACACATAGCAGCGAGCAAAAAGCATTCCATGTGAATACAAAGACGACAGGTAAAAAACAAAAAAAAGATATTGTGTGTTTTAAATGTGGTCAGCGTGGCCATTACAAGAATCAATGCAAAAACAAGGGTAAAGAAGAAACACCGAAAACTCATCAACAACGATCGTTTACTGTTCTTGCAGCTGCAGATAAACACAATATGGAAAAATCCAGCTGGTGTCTGGATAGCGGGGCAACTATGCATATGTGTTGTGTACGTAGCCTTTTTACTAATTACGTTTCACAGGCAGAGGATGTTGTGTTAGCTGATAACAAAGTGATACGCGCAGAAGGCAGAGGAGATGTCATACTTCAAACCGATATGTGTGAATTAAAGTTGGAAAGTGTTTTGTATGTTCCTGGTATGAGGGGAAACTTTGTGTCTGTCAGTCGAGCTGTTGAAAGGGGTTGCACTGTGTTTTTCGATAGAAAGTATGCGTTTGTACGTCAACAAGGAGCGCAGATATTAAAAGCGCAGAAAAAAAATAAACTCTTTGTGTTCGAGAGCAAACGCAATTTTTGTTTTGGTGCTACTCAGCCTAGTGCAGCATTGTGGCATAACAGATATGGACATTTAAATTATGCCAGTTTGAAGAATCTTGCCAAAAATAAGATGGTGCTTGGTATAGAAAATGTGGATTTATCAGAGAGTTTACAGTGCAGGACATGCATGAAGAGTAAAATACATACACAACCATTTCCAGCTGCGTCGACAAATCGATCAAAGCGTCAATTGGAACTCGTACATACAGATGTATGCGGGCCGTTTGAGAAGCGATCTCTTGGTGGGTCATCGTATTTTATTACTTTCATCGATGACATGTCTCGGCGGATATTCACCTACTTCCTGAAGTCAAAGGACGAAGTATTTGAAAAATTTTTGCTGTTTAAGAACATGGCAGAGCGCCAGACCGGGTGCAAGATAAAGACCATACGCAGCGACAACGGACGTGAGTATATTAACAAGCGTTTTGATGATTTTTTACAGGAGCATGGCATAATACGTCAACTTACGGTGGCGTACAGCCCACAACAAAATGGCGTGGCTGAAAGGGCAAATCGCACTCTTGTCGAGATGGCGAGGAGTTTGCTAGTGCATTCCAACATGGGAGAATTTTTGTGGGCAGAGGCAGTGCAAACAGCGTGCTATATACGTAACAGATCGCCAACATCAGCCTTGGTTGGTATGACTCCGTTTGAGGCGTGGAGCGGTAAGAAACCCAATGTTCAAAATATGCGTACATTTGGGTCAGTAGCTATTGGCTTAAATAAAACGCGTCAAAGCAAATTCCAAGCGAAGGGCAAGGAGTACCGTTTTGTAGGATACTCATTAGTATCGAAAGCCTATAGATTGTACGACAAAGAAAATCGTCAGGTTGTTGAAAAACGCGACGTTTTGTTTGATGAACCTTGCGATGTAGTACAGACGTCTGACCAGATAATCTTTGACATACCAGTAAAAAACGCACAAAATGATACGGAGCAGCTTAGTCTAAAATATGATGACTATATAAAGCAAGAACCAAGATCCAGCAACAGTGAAATCACAAGCGAAGACTACGATAGAGCAGAAGAGCCGAAGCAGGTGAAGGAACAGGTTGTGAAGGTTGGCCCAGGTAGGCCTAAGGTAATTCGGACAGGCCAAATAGGACGTCCAAAAAAGGTCTACAATGTATTGAACGCAATCCAAGCAGAGGAGATTCCATTGCCTCAGACTTTCAAGCAAGCAAATAGTTGTAAACACGCTTCATATTGGCAGGCGGCCATGGACAAAGAATATGAGGCATTGGTTGCTAATAGTACTTGGACATTAGCAGATCTACCGAAGGACCAACAGGCGATTGGTTGCAAGTGGGTTTACACCATAAAGAGGGACAGCAGTGGAAGTGTTGAGCGCTATAAGTCTCGTTTGGTAGCAAAGGGTTGTTCACAAAAATTCGGCGTAAACTATACCGAAACATTCTCGCCCGTGTGTCGGTATGAATCAATTCGTCTGATTTTGGCTCTATCTGTTGAGATGAGGCTCTATTTACACCAAATGGACGTGTGCACGGCATACCTTAACAGCGAGTTAAACGACGTAGTTTATATGAAGCAGCCTGAGGGATACATAGATAGTACGTGTGCACATAAAGTGTTAAAACTCAACAAGGCGATATACGGCTTGAAACAAGCAGGAAGGGAGTGGAACTCCAAGTTGAACGCAGCTTTATGCGAAATTGGGTTTACTCCGTGCCAGAATGAGCCATGTCTGTACCAGCAGGACATAGAAGGTAATCTTTGTTTGATACTAATTTATGTAGATGACTTAATTATAGCGTGCCAGAATGAGACAAACCTTATTCAAATCAAGTCAAAGATTGCAATGAAGTTCGAATGTGTCGACAAGGGTCCATTGCAGATGTTCTTGGGCATGCAGATTAAGCGTGATGGCGACGTTGGTGATATTTCTATGAACCAGATGCTGTACATAAAAGATATGTTAGAGCGTTACAGCATGCAACAGTGCAGATATGCAGCAACGCCTTTAGATGCAGGTTTCCAAGTGGCGTGCGAAAGCAAAAGTTGCGTGGCTGAAGATCCAGCAGCGTACCAATCACTTATTGGCGAGTTGATGTGGTTAGCGTTAATATCAAGACCAGACATATACCATTCAGTTGTAAAGCTGGCGCAACGAAACAACAATCCGCATAGTGAACATGTCACAGGTGTGAAACATGTATTGCGCTACCTAGCAGCTACGATGGACATGAAACTAAACTATTGCGCTTGTGGTCATGCGCTTGAAGGTTATGTGGACGCGGACTGGGCTGCCGATGTGAGCAATCGCAGATCATACACAGGGTACGTATTTTTCCTAGGAGGTGGCCCCATTTCGTGGAAATCGGAAAAACAGGATTGTGTAGCTTTGAGCAGCACAGAGGCGGAGTACATGGCTCTGTCTTCAGCTACTAAGGAGGCGCTGCATCTAAGGCGTTTGATCATTGAGATAGGCTGTGGTGATCCTGGTATACCGACAATCTTATATGGTGATAATCTAAGCGCTCAAAATTTAGCTAAGAACCCCGTCTACCATGCAAGGTCAAAGCATATTGACATCAGGCATCATTTCGTTCGAGATGTTATTCGAAGTGGCGACGTCGAGCTGAAATACGTTTCAACAAATGATATGATAGCAGATATACTCACAAAAAATTTATCGAAACAGAAGCATTGTCATTTTGTAAATTTAATGAAGTTAAATTAATTAATATAAAATGTAATTAACATTGTAAAGCACGTTCACATTGAGGAAGGGTGTTGAAAAAATAGAGATAAGAATCCAATGTGAATGTGTTCATGATATATGTGTAAGAGAGCACAAGGCGCATGAGTGTTTGTGTTTGCATGCTACTCATCTTTTATTTTTACTTTTGTTCTTGTACTTCACTTCTTTACGTGTATCCATCGAGTTAGCACACGAAGCGCACTTTTAATTCGTTTTTTTTTTAAATAAGAATAATAAAACTCATTTTTATCTTGTATTCTGTTTTGTTTACTTAAAAACATTCTGCTTAACAGCGTACACGGAGTTTTTTTAATTTACAGATAACTAGCTATCCTACCGACTGGCAGACTTTCCTTTGAGAGTTAAAATAAAAACACTAGGTGCGAAAGTAATACTTACTGCTGTTTAATGTTTCCTTCCTATTTATACTCGTACATGTTCTTATTCTATGAATGATCTTATTGTTTGATAATTCTATAAACATTCTTTGTTTGATAAGGAATCTAAAGGTTATTCTTATCTCTTGTTTACTTAGGATGGTTAAAGCCTACTTATATAATAAACAAATTGATGAAAATCTCGAATATGTTGTACGCATTGATAACAAAACATCTACTCTTCAAAATGGTTTAAATTTATCAGAGCTAAAACTAAGCACAAATTGTGTAATAAAATTAAATTGTAGATTAATCAACAGCCCCGAAGAAGTCAATAAATTCAGAAATGATTTTTTAATTCAAAATAACTTTAAAAATATACGGTTCATAAGTACATGAGACGGGAGAAACCTTGTCCTTTCCGGTAATTATATTATAAACTTTGCAAACTGTATAGTAAGAATGGGAAATAAGCAATTCAGCAATACAATATGTGAACTAGTAGAACGAGTTAATATACCTAATCACCCCAATATTGCTGTTAATGAATATATGTTAGCATTTGAAAAAATCAAATTGAATTATGAAAAGAAGAAATTACAGAACTGAAATTTCTTAAACTTGTTAATTATAACATAGGACTAATTTTAACTTGCTTTATGAAAAATGTACAAAGGAGGGGCTACGTTATCTATAAATTCCCATGGTCTTCCACAGCAAAATGCTGACATGTTTGTCTGCAGCGGAAATGCTTCAGACCTCAGCTCGAATGCTTTGGCAAAATTCAGTTGCAAAAACTTCGAGCTAATTAAGCAAAAGTATGTCGGTTCGGTTTCACCAATTACAATTTTCTTTATTGAGGCAAAAAAAAAATCATTACAATTATTGTTTGTACAAAGTTCATATTACTAGTAATTTGGTCGACTTAATAAAAGTAAACATTTTTTATACATTTAAATCAGATTTCAAACTACAGTATTAATGTTTTTTTAGGTGTATCCTTGCTCCCGGCGTACATATTTACAATTGCTTTAGGCACTTAAAAACCAAAAAATTGGCTAGATTAAAAACGGGGGAAAAGCCAAGAAGACTATATTACTCGTACATTAAGTATTTACATATAAAATAACAAATACTTGTATATGTATGTGTAACCGTTTTATATTGAAGTGATTTAGCATCTCCTTATGCTTGCTTGAATTTTGGGACACCATTTATTTGGTTTTGTTGTAGATCGCAAAACCTTCAATTCAGCTAACTGCCGAGTGCCTACGCTGTTGATTATCTAACATAATTTACAAGCGACTGCTCTCTATTCTTCTGTTCACCTACCTCTTCTTTCTCATCATATTCGTTATCGGAATTACTAAACAATAAATGGACAAGAAACCAACAACTTCTAAATATTTCTTCAAATAAATTTATCCAAAATGATTTTTCAAGAAAATTGACGAACATTTCATCAACAATTTTATTCCAATGTTGAGTATCTCATCGAAGAGCTTTTATGAACGATGGCTTAAAACAACGAAAGTAAATACTTGCCTTTACTCAGCCACAAAATTAACAAAATAACATTCACTGTTGTACAACACTTTCTAGTTCAGGAAATACATACATATGCATATCTAAATGTAACAATAAGAAATTGAGCTGTTATCAACGGTGATCGAATAAAGCAGTGTAGTGTGGAGAATTCAACAATTAATTAAAAGCTTTTTCTACACACTGTTAACGACGGTGCACAGTGATCGATTTAGGGTCATTAGCTGGACTTAATTCGGATTTAATTTTTTTATTACGTTTGATTGGAAAGGTGTTTTATAAATGAATTTAAAATCATTTCCAAGACTTCAAAGAGTGATATCTTGCGTTGTTCTTGTTTGGATCAGGAGATATCAACATGGTATAGAGCACATCAGTATTTGTTGCAATTCGGGTCATCATTCTTGAAAACGCGGTTCGAAAAATTTTGCAACGTTTTTGACGGGCTTCTAATGCCTGAAACACATATGCAGAAAATACTGTGCGTCAAACTTAGAGAACACTGTTTCTTATACGAGCGAACACATGTGCCAGCTGCACACCTTGCGTCGATGCAAAATGTCTCTAATTCTAAATTAGATGCATCCAGTACGTGTAGTAGATTTATACTCTAGTACATTTGGTACATTTTTGGTAATTTGACAGTTGGAGTGTCAATTTTGAAAATATATATAATTTAAATTATATAATTTAAATTGGTGAAACAATGGAAATGAAAAAAATGGACACAGTTTCCAGTTTGATAAGAAACACAAAAATTACAAAAATATATTTTTAAGGGACAAAGCATTTGTATATTTCCATTGCAAAGGAAAAATAACCGCAATGAGGAATTCTAACAAAATGACTGTCACTGTCAAAAAAATCTTCAATGAACTGTCATAAACCAACTGCACATGTGTTTTAAGTGCGATGATGCACGACGAACTGCTTGCAGTTCGACGCACAGTATTTTCTGCACATGTGTTTCAGGCATAAGACATCTTCCGAAAGCTGTCTGATAGGTATTTCAAACCTTTCAATGAGAAGCGATTGCTAGTACCACTACACCACGGCCACCTCATAGTGGTGGACATTTAAATTATGTTATTTTTCACACATATGTAATTGTTAGGAGCCATGTTTTTATAAAAACTGAAACAGCAGAAAAAGTCTAAGTGTTTACATGCTTCATTTAAACAAAAAATATCTAGGCGCGACTTTTGAAAGACCCTTTATTAGTTTGGCTATACTGTCATTTCTAAACATTTTTATTTTATGTTGACACTGACAGCTTTTTTCTGCTCGAAATCTCTTTGATTGCTGTACAAAAATCCCAAAAATACCAACTGGGTAAACTTTACAGTAGAGATAGATTAAAAACTTTATATCTTCAACGGACTCAAAATGGAAACCCCTGCCGAAATAGACTATGTACTCAGCCTTTTAATCAAGCTAGGGCATGCTTGAAATCCAAGAAATCCAAGAACTATCCACATTGGTGGACTAAAAACTACAATGATTAGGAAAGAGGCAAGTAAACTTTTCAATACAGCCAAATGCTCAAGAGCAAAGAATATAAACTGGCCTTACTAAGGAAATACAAGATCGCAATCTGTTGCGGTAAGAGAAAACCATGGAGAAAATTGTTCTCCAACATTGGAAACACAACATAGTGTGCGAGGCTAATAAATTCATATCTAAGGAACCTACAGTAGTGATCTAAAGCTGGTAATCTGAAACTACAATATGGTAGCTACACGAAATCCACCACTGAAACTTTGGGACTCCTGTTAGAAACCCACTTCCATGGGTGCATTTATACTCACACACCAGTAGCAAATACAGACAAATTCTTCCTTAGACAATATGAAATCCCGGAGGGGATACTAGAAGAAAAGAAAATAAGCTGGGTTATATACTCATACTCCGCTAGCCGGAATCAAACCATCATGCTGCAAAGAACAAAGCAGGCTATGATACCGTTCCTAAAAAGACTATTCAGCAATAAGTAGAAATTTAGGAAATGTTGGAATTAATTCTGGACTAACGAATCTGATAAACTATATGCTCCGCAACAGGATCATCAATGCTACACGGTATCGAGGCGCACCACCTTAATGGGTATCCCTCAAGGAAGAGTGATACAACCTCTTCTATAGACCTCAGTGGTTAACGAATTACTTCTGAATCTAAGAAGGGAAGGAATAAAAGCCACTGCATAGCGCGGATGATGTGGTTCTTATGTCCACCAGTAAGTTCCTCCCCACGATCAATGAAATCCTAAACTGTGCCCTTAGAATCCTTGGAGACTGCTCTGTGCCAAGCTCTGTGGGCTGGAAATCAACTCGTAAAAAACAGAGCTTGCTTTATACACACATAAAAACACAATGTCACAATTTGACCTTCTTTCCATAGATCGGACAACCCTCCAACTATCGAATAGTGCTAAATACCTAGGAATAGCAATAGATGGAATAGCAACCTCAGTTGGAAGCTCAATACGCGTGCAGCGGTATATTTGGGAGAAAATGGGGACCTAACCCCAAAGACCATTCAATGAATGTGCATGGCTATCGTAAGACCCATCTTAACCCACCGCAGCTTAGTAGGGGTGGCAAGACACAGTACACAACCTTAGATTAATGACAAAAGCACAGAGGATTGGATGTATAGGCACGACTCACGACATGGGTGGAAACCAAACCCGAAATGCCACGTCTCGATCTTTACAAGTGTTCTGGGGTTATGCCCCAATACGGACTACATAATACCTCACCACTCGACTGCGTAACAGGAACCAAATGGTACAATACTACAACACTCGATATCCATTTTCACTGATGTATCAAAGTTGGAGTCAGGAACCGGTCTTTTCCGAACAATTGAACTTACGATGCTCACAGCAGTGTCTTCCAGGCTGAGGTAGTTGCTGTATCAGAAGCAACCAAATTTGCGGGAATAAAGACAATATTATTATTGTATTTATTGACAGCCATAAGATTACGCTATGCTGGATCCCTAACCACAAAGAAGTAACAAGCAATGTATATGCAGACGAACTAGCTCCAAAAGGATCCTTCCTACAATAGAAAGGGAATGGCAGATCAAAGTATCAAACCTCCACTCTGAGGATGCAGGTGGGGCGAACGATACAAATAAAAGCCAATAAAAACTGAAAAAAAAACCCAGCCTACGAGTCTTCAAGACAACTATGGCATGAACTCAGCAAATCCAGAACAAGTAAGATTCTCTGGAAAAGTAGAGCTGAACTATTTACAACGATATTAATGTTTATGTTACCACAACTAAGTTTCAGCTTATCAAACGGTCTTTTTATAAATAAATAAACTCGCTTGGCAGGTGAAAGTCCCTGTATGATCGGTTTCTTAACGCCGTTTCATTTTATCGCATTAGGTTCAAAGGCTTTTTCCTTTGGAGATGACGCAATAGGTTTCTCTCGTACAAAATTTGTAGGACTGTATTATTAATATGACCGTAGATCTCAGTGCAAGTCGTTATTTCTTATTTACTACGGTGCATGGACAATTTCCCTTAGAACTTTATTTTCAAGAGTTTGTAAAATATTGGCATTTGTTTTTTTGTACAACCCCAGAGTTGTATGCCATAGTTGTATACGCAGCTTGTTTCGGTGGTATACCAAGTAACCAATACATTTCTCTGTCTTTTTTTTTTTTTGATTTTTTTGACGGGCGGCAGACCAAGTATACAGACCAAGTTTGTAAGGATACGCAACTACTCGTTTTTCTGTATGTAACAGTCTTGGTGTCATTGCAGTTTAACCGTTGTTTCCTCAATGGTTTTACCTACTGATAGTATAGCAGTGTCATCGAAAAACGTAGCTAGAGCGGTCCGCTCTTCTTGTAATATGTCTCGGTTATATAGAAGATACAGAAGGGGGACGAAAATATTTCCCTGCGGCACGCCGGCTAAAATTTCTTTACATTACGATAATTCGTTTCCGAGTGTAATGTGGAAAATTCTATTTTCCAGATACGTTATCAGTATATTATAAAAACTCAGTGGCAAGACCTTCCGCAGGTTGAACTTTAACCCTTTACTCCACACCATATCAAAGTCTTGCGAGATATCAAGGAGTACGCTTGAGCAGATTTTTTTTTCTTCCAAAGATTTCTCAATTACGTCAGTGATTCTGTGTACCTGATAGTTGAATTCTTACCTCGGAACCCAAACTGGTGATTGATTTCCGTTGAAGGGCATAAAGGTCTTTTCCAGATAGGAAGCGAAGATTTCCGTATTCACTTTATCTCCCTTCGCCAATTTGTTGTTATTTTTTCTAATTGGTAGCGCGGAGGCTTTAGGTCTTTTAGTACCATTCAATGCTTTCCAGAGCGAATAATAAGATAATTGTTTTGCTGTCTAGCTTTCAAGATACGTGTGTACTGCACGGTTTTTGAAGTTTTTAATGGTCTCTCTCAGCAGCTTACACAGGTTATTAAAACGTGTTTTATGTTATGGAGCACGACTTCTTGCGGGATTTTCTTTTCTTTTCCCTTACCATTTCTTTTATCTCCGGCGGATAATTGAGACCGTAGTTTGTTGGTTGCTTCTTTTGATAGGATCTGATATTCCACGCGTCATATTGAACGATTTCAACTATGTGATCAACCTCGACTTCTAGTTCATAGGATGTACGTTCATTTCTACTTTTTCTTCAATTTCTTTCTTGAAACCTTCCCAATTAGTATTTTTGGCTGGTTAGTTAATGTAGCTGGTTTTTGCTTTTTAATTAGAGTTTCACTCATTGTCAAAATGACTTTAGAATGATCAGAGGAAAGGTCAAAGCATTCATCAACTTTTATGAAATTGTTAAATGCTCCTTTTAAAATGAAGAAATCAATAAGATCGGATATGCTTGTGGTATCAGTCGGACAGTATGCCGGTTTGCACATCGAATGGAAGTCACAATTGTGTGCGATATCAGTTTCATAAAGCATTCTATCTTTCTGTGCATCTTGAGCCCCAGAAAGTGTGTTTTACGTTAAAATCACCGCCAATAAAAAAACTAGATGTACCTAAGTGATTTAAATCACCCCAATTCCGTCCTGCATTTCGTACTCGTATTCGACTGTAGTCGAATTCTGTTATTCCAGAAATCGAATTTAGATCACTAATTGTCAACTCGTGTACGTTATACAATACATCGCATTCGACTCTCGCATTTAATGGGTTATTTCGTATTTCAGATAAAGTCGTATCTTACTCGAAAGTTACTCGTATTTTTGTCGTGAAGGAGTAGGCATACGACGTAAGTAGTATATAGTATACAATATGCATATATTTATAAAAATAAGTTTATTAATTAAACTATTTTTTTTTCTTTTGAAAAGATTACAAATCCGAATCAAATGGAGTTTTTAGAGTTGGCAATAGAACAAAACATTGAAATTGCACGGGGCTACTGCAAAAATAGATTCAAAACTTTTCTGGAAAAACTTGGTAAAAAAACTGAATAGTTTGGCACCACCTATCAGAGATGGTGCTGGCTGGCTTAAGGTAAGTTATTTCTTATTTCCGTTACGCCGAAATTTGTATAAGTTCTGTATTTCTTAAGTTTGGAATGACCAAAAGTATATAGTTTAGCAGAGGCTCAAAAGAAATATCTACGAATTGAAAGCAACAGGATGGAGACCGCATATATTCGCTTATTTGATCAGTATGGAGGAAAGTATCGACAAACTTCTGCATCTTGAAGATGTTGTAAATCCTCTTGGGTCAGAATTTGGAATTAATACTGCCATCTCTGAAATGGTCCCCAGCTTAGACGAAAGTAGTGGCAATAAAAAAAATTAAAATGAAAAAAATTAAACTCCACCTACAATAAAGAAAATGAATACGATTATTCTTTTCAAACTCCATCAACGGCCAAGAAACCAAACCGGAAACACAACAAAGTGGATATACAACTGGATAAGAATTGAGAAGATGTCGCTTTTAACTGAGCAAAAAAAATTCTAAGTGCCATTTTGGAAGAGCAAAAATATACAAATATGTAGTATGCTCACAAAAATTTGAAATGTTCTTTGAAAAAGAACATATGGATAACCAGAGGTATAGAAATAGAATATGGGAAATAAAAGCTTAAAAATTAGAAAATCTTGTTAACCCTGGACGGTCATGGTTATTTTTATGACGCAAAAGTCATCCTTCCTCGATTCGACGACGGTATAATTAAAAGTAGTCCTACGAGTAACCTATGTATCAAAACTCTTAAAAGTGGGGTTACCTTTATTATTTTGCGCATATTTTTTCAAAATCAAATAATACCAAGTGGTTTTTGTTATGTCTTTTAATAATAAATTCAAATTTCATATAGGTACTTATTCTTGTTTTTTTTTTTATAAAACATTGACTAGCAAACATAAAAAATAAGTAACATAAGGTACACAGAATCCATTGAATACGTTTTTTTTAATGTAGACTAAATAGGAACAAGTTTTTGTTTTTATTTTGTACAAGAGGCACAGAGTTCTGTGCTCCCCATAGAGACTAATTTGGCATTTTGAGCATGATGACTTTGTCATTCGGCTTTTAGCAGGAGGACAAATAGCGCCAATCATTCGTTTTCTTTAATTTTTTTTACGATTCACTTCTTCATTATCATGAGTAATTAAATTTTCGATATTGGCTCGCAGCAGCATAGGCAATGTTGATGTTTGAAGCCAATCACGTAAATGTGTTTTGACAGGGACGGATGACTGACTGGTGTTTGCTTTATTTCAAACATGTTGTGAGTATAAATTATATAGCTGTTTATGAAACCATATTCAATATGCCGACAAATTTTCACATTGGCCAATTGAAAACATTGGTTTACTATGAACAGCTCATAGTGCTACACATTTGATTAAATGTGTCAACTCCACCCTTTGTTTTATTGTAAAAGTCTATGATGAAGCGTTTGTTAGTTTTTTCATTAAATGCTCCTTCTTCATTACATGATGGCAAGAAATATATAATTTAGCTCGGCTTAGGTTTAAAAGAGAGTAGTGCGAGCTCATTATCGTAATTACCAACATTACCAACTAATTGAATGCGTACAGATTTATCGTCAAACCGAAGACAAGCCATAAGAAACTTGAATCTTGACTTTGTCATTGTAGAAATACATTATGTTCCACTATAGGATCTGCCACACAGTTCATTTACAGACATGCTGGTCCTTCTTGACTGCTGTCAATACCAAGATTCCGATGAGGGCTGCAATTTCTGTCGACGAAGTTTGTTTTCTTTGGGCTTCATCTGTGGTTTGATGTAAGGCGGACTGTCGACTCGCAATTTCAACGATTGTGCATTGAACAATTTCCTCAATAATTTCTGGTGTGATAAACATTTTAAAGCTCTCGTTGACCACTTATAATTAAATTAAGCTTATGAAAATGACTTAAAAAAATAAAAGTTATACAAAGTTCATCCTTCGTCGCTTCGACGACGAACATTTAAAAAACACGTAGCAAGCTGCACAACTGCATACACCAACAGCGCAACGTACGCAACGTTGCGTACAACACGTTGTACGAAAAAGTAACACAAAACAAATAAAGAAACCCATCGAAAGCAGCAAAATGTAGTGCTTAATATTATTATTATTATTATTATTATTTAATATTATTTCGCAATCAAACTGCATTTTCGGATCAATTTCGTTAGATATATCTACAATATCTTCGTGGATTTCAAGTTCCTCCATATTAAAATAAGCGCACATGTTTTGTGGAGACTGCAACATGCATTAATTATTTTGGTGAATTTCTCTGTTTTGTAGCACAATTCTCTTGCCCTAAAATGCATCGAAACCTGTTTTTTAGGACTCCAATAGTTCGTTCAATGATATTCCGTGCCTTTGAATGCATCTGATTAAAAGCGTCTTTGTTGCTACCATCAGCGGCAAATCGAAAATATGTTATCAAGAAAGGTTCTAATGGATATCTTGAATCACCTTAAATTATATTACAATTTACTTTTATTTGATGCTCGAAATATACACAATATATATTACATAATATCTAGACGTAACCTCTTGCTGCAGGAAACTTTGCAAATCAGAATTCGACCAAATGAATTAGTCGTGGCAATATCCAGTATGCCTGACATCAATGTATCGAATTTGCACAAAAACACAAAAACTACATTCGGAATTGAGGTGAATATATTTTTGAAGACCTTACAATCTATCCAACATTTATGCCTCCATTACGTGGAATAAGGAATAAAAGAATTCACTGAAAATTCACTCCAACTTGGAAATACCATATATCGGTAAAACGAAACACCGGATAAACTATTTCAAGCTATACAGCTGGAAATATGATAGGTTCTTCGATCGCAGACTGACTTTTAAACACCGACGGCTCATGCAAGAACAATAATTCTACGTACGCTCTTATTGAGCTTAATAAAGACGGAAAAAACAAAATCATCTAACGAGAACTTATTCCAGAACTAGCCGGAAGTTGCACAGCTGAGCTAAAGGCTATTGCAAAAGGGATTTCCATCGCCTAGTCTTGGTCATAGAAAACTATTATTTTTACTGACAATTTAAGCATTCTAAATGGACTACGAAGTGGATTGAATACAATGCCGGATTCACTTGATTTAAAAATTTCATTAGATTTCAGAGTTAACCTACAGTAGACTGCAACACCTCCACCTGTGGTATCAGTGATTCTGTCATTCCTATGCAGTCTATAATTTGGGACATCGTAGATCTCATCACGCACATTCGGATTAAACCAGGATTCACTTACACAGATAACATCAAGACAAGAAGTAGAAAACAAGTACTTTAAATAGTCTAATTTAGTGTCATTTAAACTTCGCGCATTTAAATAACATATTCGTAGTCCATTATATTGCTGCGAAATAATTTTTGCAATAGTGTATGTTGATTTTTCATTCACACTGTTTGTCACACTTAAATTACTTAAGAGCATAGATTAAAACAAAAACAAAGGCAACCAGAAAAAAGTGCATTCCTTGTACAGGAGAGGAGGAAGGGGGGAAATTAGGTGTGAGTGACAATGGGGAGAAACACATATTGAAACAACAAATTACAATAATTAAGAGTATTCGTATCAAAAAAAGAAAATATGAAAGAGAAAGAATTATGAAAGATTATTCGCATCAGCAGCAGCCAGCAGATCTTCCGAGCTTTCAATTAGAAAGCTTCTTTCACTCGCCGTCTTCTTAACATAAACATTTCCATACCTTGTGTGCACGGCAAACAGTTGTTTTTTCCGTCGCAGACTCAAAGCGCTGCTTAAGAGAAAACGTGTCTTCGTTGTAAGGCTCTCGTTGAGGTAGCAGCTGCTGTTTGATTCAATACCTGCGTCATGCAGGCGAAGTTCAGTGGCATTATGCTTTCGGTAATCTGCTGCTGACATCAACACTGTATTTCTCTCTAGCGAGTTGCTGAATTTAATAATGATGGGAGGTGGAATTGTCGCATTGTTTGTTTTTTTGGTACGAAATATGTTTATGAGAAGTGGTGGCTTACAATCAATAGAGTGACAAAGACGATTGAATAAGCTTTTTAAGTTCTCATCAGGCTGGGTGGGTACACCAAATAGCACGGCATCGCAAGAGATCTCCTTCTTTTCGAACGTTTCGCATTGCCTTTGGAGGGTTCTAATTTCCTCATGATGTTGTCGAGATGTTGCAATGGAACTCGCTTCAAGCCGCTCGATACGATCAACCATGTTGGCGATGGTTTTGTTAACCTCATCAAATTTACGATTCGAGCACTCAGAGATTTGTTCGAACTTTAAAAGGAAATCACTGTGAAACCTCGATATTTCATCCGAAAAACTCTGCCGCAATGCATTGAATTGCTTGGATAATTGCTCTTCAAGAATCTTTACAGTATACAGTCGCTGGACGGTTGTTTTTGCGCCGGGGAAACTTGAGTTGGCGTAGAAGGCAGTGTTTTTGTTGTCGCAGCTCTTGTTCGGAGATTTGATGCAGACATGATTGCTGGTTTGATAAGACGAGGGAAACTCAAATCAAGTGGTATACAGGCAACGGCAAAATAAATTTATTCAGCAGAGAGAAATGTATAAGACTGTTGTGAATCAGGGTAGGAAAAACCCTTTTCAAAACTATGCATCTTTACAATCGATAAACACCTGATGAATGTCATAATTTGGAATATCATGGTCACCTGCTTAATTTCCAAACGTATTCATGACCTAGAACATATCGGACAGCAACTAACCGAAATTCTGAACCCAACAAATGCTCAAACTCTCCAACATATCAAAGAAGCCACAGCTCGTCATCTTAAATTTAACGACATATAAAAAAAATAAATTAGTGTAACATATTGATATTTTAGAATGAAATATTAAAAACACTTTAATTATCACTTATTGTAATTGTGAATACTACACTTTAGTTCATTGTGAACACGGCCTTTTTAAACGTCATAAAATAAACTTGACCTTCTGAATTCTACACTTGACTTGAGCTGTTTGGTCATACTTCTTTTCTGGCTCCTTTTTTTCAGCGCTGTTTTTATCAGGTTATGGGCCCAGAAAACACGGAATAAGGTTATTTTTATAAAGGGTGCGCCATCTAACGTTTTTTTTCAACTAGGGCTTATTTCGTGAATGGTAACACTTAGCTCATGTCTGATTTGACAGGTAATTAGTTTTATCCTTCCGCTGAATGAATATGGTTGTGTATACGCTTGAACAATGCTGGGAAATATTGCCTGCGATCGACGAAGATGCCGATTTTGCCAAAAAAATCATCTTTTCAGATGAAGCTCATTTTGATCTTGGCGGGTATGTAAACAAGCAAAATTGTCTTATTTGGGGCACAGAAAACCCGCACGCATACATTGAAAAGCCGATACACCCAAAACGAGTCACTGTTTGGTGCGGATTTTGGTCCAGAGGCATAATTGGGCCATTTTTCTTCGAAAATGAGCAAGGAGTGGCCGTTACAGTCAATGGCGATCGTTATCGGGCCATGTTGAACGATTTTTGTTCACAAAAATTGAAGAGGAGGATATTGGCAACATTTGGTTTCAACAGGACGGCGCTACGTGCCACACAGCCGAAGCTACACTCGATGTTTTGCGCCCTGTTTTTGAAGATCACATTATCAGCCGCAGAGCTGATGTCGTTTGGCCACCTCGGAGCTGCGATTTGACACCGTTGGACTATTATTTGTGAGGTGCCGTAAAAGATAAGTGTTACGCTGACAAGCCAGAGACAATTGACGCTTTAAAGGACAATATTCGTGAAGCCATTGGTGAAATACAGCTGCACACAATCGATAATGTGCTTAAAAATTGGACCGATCGTGTAGGCTACTGTATGGCCAGCCGAGGCAGCCATTTGAATGAAATTATTTTCCATTATTAACCGGAAGGATAGAACTAATTATCTGTCAAATCAGACATGAGCTAAGTGTTACCGTTCATGAAATAAGCACTAGTTGAAAAAAAAAACGTTAGATGGCGGACCCTTTATAACAAATAAATAAATTTAAATTTTTTTTTGTCGGATGATTTTAATTGTCTTTTGTGCGGATTAAGAAAACATGGCTTGAAATGCCATATGCGTTGAAAAGCTGAAAAGTAGAGAAAACTATGACGTTTGGAAAATGGCAGCAAAGTCATATATGGTAATTAAAGGCCTGTGGAGCTGTCTCGAGTCTGAACCAGGAGCAGGCGCAGCGGAAGTTGATTTGGCCAGGGATCTTAAGGCTAAATCTGAATTAATTTTGTTGCTGAAAACACAAAACTATTCGTTCATAGCTGATGCAACCACGGCAAAAAGTGCTTGGGACAGCTTGACAAGTGCGTTCGAGGATAATAATTTGTGCAGAAAAGTAGATTTACTGAAGCATCTTGTTCAATTGAAGTTGAATGAGTGTGAATCTGTGGAGGACTACGTTAACAAAATGGTAATGACGTCGATTAAGCTTCGAAAAGCTGGACTTAATATTGACGATGAGATTGTTGCGTCGTTGATGCTGGCTGGGCTGCCGGACGACTATAAAGCTTTGGTGATTGCTATAGAAAATTCGACAGCTCAATTGACGAGTGATTCTGTGAAAACTTTGTTGCAACAGGTGAAATATGATGCTAAAAATTCAGAAAATGCAATGCTTTCGACCACGAAATTTAAATTCAACAACAAATTGCGGTGTCATAACTGGAGATATCGGTCATTTCGCGAGGCATTGTCCATCAAAAAGACGGCAACAGGAGAAATCGAGTGGTAAAGCCTTGTTTACTTCGTTTTTTGTTAACAATGCGGTATCAGAGAGTTATTGTTATGTCGACTCGAGTGCGTCGTCACGAATTATACATTCCCGAAAGTTACATTTTACTAATTTTTTTTTTTCAAATTAGGACCGACGCCACCGGAGTAAATATAATATTACACCACCACATTGAACATTTTGTGGGTGTAATTGATTCCATGAGTCTTTTGGATTTGCCTCACTTCATAAATGTAAGGATCGGCGTCAAGCTTCTCAAGAGCCCAATCCGCAAGTATTGATCCCTTGGCTTTAGTTTCTATACTAGCTTGTTCGCCGAGATCTTTTCGCAAAATTGTCAACATAGCGATGGATAAAGGTCAAATTGTTGCGATCGCCGCCGGATTAAAAATTGCGTATCTTCTCCACTACACTTTCACGCATAGCGGCTACAATTTCTAATGCACGAACATTACATTAAGTTGTCTTTGCATCATGCAGAGTATATGTGGTGCAAAATTTGTCCATAGTGAACTTGGATAATTGATCGATTATGAGGATCAACAAAATCCCGTAATCTCCTACAAGTTTCGCGAATTAAACACAAATTTTCAAAATAAATTGTAATGATTATCGAAATGATACGTGCGTTCTTCTAATGTAAACCTATTCACGATGATTTATTAAACAATACTGAATATAATGGCGTATTCGATTGGCCGAACAGAAGTCTTCTTTTTTGCACTTCAGGACGAAAGTCATGTAAACTGCTTCTTTTCACTTTTTCGGAATCAAAATTTTCCTTCTGGTTTTCATTTCAGAAGCAAAATTTCTCTCCTGGATTCTATGTCAAAATGTACTAACCCATATAAATATGTACAATATAAACGTCATATAGTATTATGTCCAACTAGATTTCTGTTTTCGAGCAATATGCTGTGTTTGGCCAATTTATTCTGAATATATATGAAATATATGTATATAAATACATATATGTATATAAAACATAAAAGAAGATTGAAGCAGAAATAACAAGTATTTTATTATACCCATCGTCTTCATCTGCGTCAATATCAGATGATGAATTTGTTATGGATTAGGCAGCAATGTTTCGAAAAATCGGATTACAAATTTCATAAATGTAATTGAAAAAATTGACATTTAACCAAAAATGTAATAATTTTTGACATTTTAATGTCCGAAGAAGTTCCATTCCATTTCATTTACATTTCCAATGTTCCATTGGAGTCCAAATTGCCTAACTTCCGGAGAGAAACTAATCGAAAACGCCGTAAGTGTCGAAGAACGAAAAGTAGCTAAAGACTTTTGTAACAAATTGCAAAAAAAGAGAATTTGTTACTTAAGCGTGAGGAATACCGATGAATTCTTTCTTAAGTGCAAAATCTAGCGGGAACATTTTTTTATAAAAATGGAGAACCGGTTTCTGTACAAATTTTGTACAATTTTGGAGTCCTGGAATAGACCTAATGAAAGCGCAGTTTGAAAGCGATCCCTGGAAAATCTATCAGGCCCTTATTGCAGTTGTCGATTTTCGATTTCGGTATTGCGAGTGTCGATTGTGATGGACTATTGTCGATTTGACAGCTGTTTTTAGTCGATCGAAATTTTCTGATCGTTGGTGGTGGTGTGGCTTGCGGAAAAATAAATTGAAATGTGAGTATTTTGATAAAAAAAAAAGTTTATCTAAAAAAAACAAATAATTTGAATTTAGGGCGAAGCAAGTGACCAATAAAACACACCTGGATCATTTAGTAAAATCAATGGAAGAAAATCCAGACATTGCCAAAGGAATTTGTGTTAAAACTCAATCTAAAATAAGATGGGAAAAAATAGCAATAGAACTGAATAGTTTAGAACCTCCTGTTCGTATATGGGAGAAATGGATCAAGGTAGCAATGATAAAAGCAATGATAAAAGCAATGAATTAAAAGACTTTTTATTTAACTTTTCAACTTTTTTATTTAAAAATTACATCTGCATTGACCTTAGAATGTTGTTCCTGATTTTAACTGCTTCATTATTTCCAATTCCTTCTTAGGAGACGCAATTTTTATGTGTGTACCATCAATGCAAGCTATTAGCCCTGGTATTCCCCTTCGTTCAAAAAAATGCATTTTTGCTCGGGATTTTTCAGTTTCGGAATAATTAAACTTAATCCATTTGAAACAAGTATTATTGGTTTCAGCTTGGAATCTATTTCTGTTAACAGTTCTCTAAATGCTGGTTTCGAAAGACGAAAATACTTAATAAACCTGCAAAAGATAAGAATAATTAATAAGCTATTAACAATATTTCCACATGAAAAAACACTCACAGTCTTTCGTCCAATTCCAAAGGGTTTGAAGCATCCCTTATTCGCCTCCTTCGTCGGGCCATTTCCAAGCATTCGTTCGTGTTCTTCGTCGGATTCACTCTTGAACTCATTTTAATAATTTATTTCAAAATAAAATTCACGAAAAGCAGCAGGAACAATAATGTTTACACAATCAACTGTCAAAATGTACAATATTCACAATATGCACGTTCGTAGTTCACAATAATACGAGTACAAATTTCTATCGATTGAGTTACACAATACGAAAGATGAAATAAATCGACTTTTGTCGAGTCGATTAACAATCGACAACCGCAATCGGGGCCTCACTCAGAAATAAAAAAACAAGCACCCTTTATAAATAAAAAAAAACTAATTTATTGCTAAAATTAATTTTCTTTTATTTTTTTATTTGTTACTGTTTATTTAGAAAAATATGAAGTTTGTGTGGCGGTGACATGTTTTGTTACTTGTGGCCACCCATCACCCATCACCTGTCATGTCTCTTGCTCTTTTTCTTTTTGTATGATGAAGAAAGTTTCCTTCGTTTTCTACTAGATGAATCTGATGAAGAGTAATCCTCTTCCTCTTCCTCCTCGTCTGAACGATAACTTCGGCCACGATAATTAGTGTGGCTGTGGGAACGTTTCTTTGATTTCTTTTTACTGTGATGCCGGCTGTGTTTGGATGATTTTTTTTTTGACTTATGTGTCTTGGATTTCGATCGTTTAACACGAGCTATTGAATTTCTTGATTGAGAGCGTGATCTTTTTGGTGATATTATCATTACATCGGGTGTTTCTGTGTGTTGGCGGGTATGAGATCTTAAACCTGAATTTTTCGTCTCGATAGCGACGAGTTGCACATCATCATCTTCTTCATCTTCATCAATTTTTTCAGCACGCACCTCTTCGTGGTGGACATTGTTATTGGATTGATTATGAGTTATATCAGTATCCGATTTGTCATCCCCATACGATGATATAGGTATGGAATGTACAGAAGATGTATCGGAATCATCTGCGTCTTTTGATTCTGTAGGAAACTTTGTGCGGAAGTTCGATGAATCGGTCAAGTTTGTTTGGGAAGAACCTATTAATAAACAAAAACAAAACAAATACTATAAATTCAACTTATCATTGTTATTTTAAGATAAGATGACCATAATCAGATGCAATAAATGATAAAGGTTTCATTTTTATAGGCGGTACTATACTCTTAAAATATTTGTTTGGTTTTTAATAAGATCCACAAATTTGTTTATATTTAATCTTTTATCAATCTATATTATTTAGGTGTTTGTAAGATTGATTGTAAAGGGTGACCAGATTAGAACGATAAGAAAAAAATGTAAATAAAACAACAACGGTGTGAGATATAACATTGATTCTGGCTTTATTTTGAAGCTATGTTCATGCCATTATGTGTGGAATGGCACATTATTCAAACGGAAGCCTCGGCTTCCAATTTTGAGGACTCGGTCCAATATGTGCGGACCGCTCGTCCAAAGTGGTTGGCTTGTTAGTGTAGACTAAGGACCTTACGTAGCCCCAGAGAAAATAATCGAGTGGTGTCAAATCGCATGATCGCGGCAGCCAATTGATGAACGCTCGACGTGAACGCCGTATTGTTGGAACCACAGCTCTGATATATTGATGTTGTCGAGCAATTTAGCTTGTTGTCATAGATTTTTTGGCCAAAATCCGGATATCCGGCCAAATTAGCGAACTCACGGCGTTGTTTATGGTCGTCCGGCTTCAATTCTTGCGTCAGTACAATCTTATACAGCTGCAGGCCCATATCCAACCGCAAAATAAGCGGAGCGACTGGTGATGCCCAATTCATCTGATCGGCGCCGGATCGACATTTCTGGGTCTTCTACGATACTGGCCGCTACGGCGGCTATGTCTTCTTCATTTCGCACCAATCTCTGTCTGTTTGGTGACTTAAGATCCTAAAGAGTGTACTGACGCTCAAAGCCGGAGTTTCGATAATATTTTTTAATAATTTCTACACGTTCGGCAAGTGTAAAACGATGCATGATGACCTGGGAAATCCTAATGAATATATTGACAGCTAGATAGAGTTAATGAGATCGCTAGTGAAAATAAGGTCTAGTTGCCTTCCGCTGGAGTTTGGGACGCTGTAGTGATCATTTTACCAAATTATTTTAGCTCCCTACGCCACTGACCACACCCATAGTAACAGACGAATGAGAGAGAAGAATTGGTTATTACACATTTCTAATAACATAAAGATTAACAATAACAGCTTTCGTGTGCGGCAGTCGATTGACTATATATATATATATATATATATTGCGTTTAATAATAGATGAAACTAATATTAAAATAAAGTTAAATAGTTTGGATTTATTTGAATAAATTATTTTGTTTGAATTATAAATACAACGCCACTTACTTGCCATAGGCTTGAGTCTATTATACGATCAATGAATAGACACTCCTTGGATGAACTAGCGTTTGACGCGGTAAAAAGGAAGTGATCATCCGATGGATTGCACTTCATCAGAGGCGGATTGAAGTCATCAAAGATAAGGATATCGTCGATGGAATGACCTAGGTCAATTAGCTGATCAATTGCTTCAATATCAAGGATTTAGGATTTGATAGTTTGAGCTGGGAGAATGCAGCAACACATAACGTACAGGAACTTATTGGGAAGTGTTATTTTAACTGAAACAAAGTCAAATTTGACAGAAGCAGAGATAGCAATGAGAGAAGAGTTGAGGTTATTGTGAATGGCAAGTCGGACACCTCTGCATGGAGAATCAACTTTAGGGAGTATAGCTCCTGGCTCTTTATGTCGGAAATGAGATTGGTTTCTGGGCTCGAGCTTTTGAGCGCAAGCCGCTTACGTTTTAGTAGTAAAATGTCAGAGGCAGTTTGTTGCGTAGAGGAGCAGGGGAGTGTAGATGAGATGCAGGCAAAGGCCACCTTTGGGAACGAAAAAATTTATCATGGCCAGCTCGGCTACGCTAAAGGTGAGAAACTCTTTTAGAGTGTACATAGCTGCCGAAATCAGCGAGATCATCCACAACCTTTAAGGGAGTTGAGTTGAAGATTTCGTGGTACCTTTTGGTTGAATGGAGACCATGACACTTGTTTTGGTTTTTCCCTCAAAGCAAACAGAGACGGATTTATCGTTATGTAATGCAAGAAAGAGACGTATATTTTCGTATATCTTTTTATCCCTTGGCCTAGAGAACGCATAACGGTGGTGTCTATATTCGTTTGGGTCAATTTAGCGATAGGTGGCGAAAGGGGATCAAAAAAAAAGGCAGGGGCCCGTGAAACCGAGGAAGGCGAGTTAAAAGCGGGATTTAAGACATGCGAGCTGATAAATTTTGGATATATTGCTCCTGTTGTAAGATCGAAATTGGGAAAGCAGTTGTTTGTATTCGTAGGAGAATTGTGGGCGGTTGAGCAGTAACAGTATCAGGGGTTAAATTAAAAGAAACGCATTGGAGCTGGGATGGAAGAGAGGTACTTAGTGCTTTTGTGGGGAGACGTGAAGCAGGTTGCTTAGGGATATAGACAGGAGGGGGAAATTTGGGAAATACTTTGGTTTTAAAGCTCCAATTGGGATCAGGTTTAGGATGTGGATGGAGAATGGATCTGGGCGATTTATGATTAGCTTTATATGAGACGTTGCTTCGTTTTGTTTCTATGTTTTTATTGATTGGTTGATCCGTCCATTTGGAGACCCGCATCTTTCCAAGGTTGAGGTTGGTGTTGTAACCCATCCAAAAAGGTAAGATAATCATGAAATTCCGTTTATTTTTGTGGTGGATGTTGGTAATATTGTGCATTGGCTGATGGTGATGCCATACCTCTTTTTGAAAAATTCAGAAATCCAAGTAACATCTGCATAATTTGGGGCACCTTTGACGAGTAGCGTGACGAACATCTGATTCGTTGTGACATACTGTTTCATTAAGGTTTTCCAAATCATTCAACACTGTTCTATACGTAGTGAGTTCATCATTAAGCTCATTGATTTTATCGAATATAACGTCAAGCATGGACTCGTAATGCTTTAAGTGTTGATGATTGTGTATTGCAGATTGGAGATGGAGATTGGATGTGGATGACTGTAGATGATTATCTTTACCGTCCCGGGGAGAGTTGATGGAACTACACGTTTTCTTGTTCGAATCCATATTTGCGAAACCGATTGATATAAATTCGCGTAACACTTTATCGAGGTGTTGTTTGGATGTTTTTTTCAGTTCTGGATCCTGCACTTTCTAATTCAATTAAACGCGCAATTTGTTTTTCAATGCTATGAGCAAAGTCTTCCGCACATCTTATAGTACACCTTATTCAAAGATTGATAGTTTGCCCGTTATCAGTCTGACGAGTGAGTTATGATTGGATTCATTGGAGTCACTGAGGCACTTGATTGCAAGGGGCACATGTGAGAGAGAGATACTGATACACTCGTCACAGAAGAGCAGCAGATTTTCCGAGAACTCTTTAACGAAGACCGTGTTTCTTTTATTTTGGCCGACACAAATAGCATGGAATATTTTGCCGCAGATCTCCTTACATGCAACAAAGTTAACAATATTGTCATTAATGGAGCAGTTGGTTAATCCACAAGAAGACATGAGAAGAACAGAAAAACGAAAAGCAACACAAAAAATAATTGCGGAGAAAAGAAATAAAAAATGCACCGTTGCGAAATGAATAGACTAGTAGGTCAACAATACAAAAAGAGGCGCGTCAGCGATAACAATTTTTGGGTGAGAAATTATGTTATTGGATCGATTGAAATGAAACAAGCAAAATCGGAATTCGCAATTATGGAGTAAAGTAAGAAGTAAGAGGGCGGCTGAATACAGTGGCGGTTTGAACTGAACTGGACGGTCCGGTCGTGGTCTGAAGGACAAACAGTTTTGCAGACAACTTAAATCGTGTGAAGTGTTTAGTTTTAGTTTAAAGATTTCTCATATTCTCTTGAAAGTTAAGTTCTTAAAAAAAATAATAATAAAATAACAAAAATTGTAAAAAACAATAAAAAATAATAGTCATGTTGTACAAAGGTAACTCCAATGTAAATGGTTAGCTAATTTTTTATTGAATTTACATTATTATTTTAAATTTGCTGGTTCTAGTGTCGCGTCACTAACAGGCAGGTTACAGACGCGTTGGGAGTGAATTCGTTCCTCTGGTTGCCGCTGGGAATCAAAACAAACCGAACGGCATGGAGTTAACTTTGGATCAAGGTCTCATTACTTGTTTGCTTCTCGGGAGCGTAAATGACGAGATTCGATGAGCCTCTGACCTTCGAACGGGCGATGTAGAGTTGGCCGTGTGCGAAGTAAGGCGTTCGGAAGTCTACAACTACCGTCTTTAGCCTATTGCCCTACGAATCGTTGACGGTTATGACGAAGCAGAGGGCGACAGGTAATTCGGGTCGTTTGAACTTCAAACAAATCCATAAATTATCCTGCTCCTACACAGCGGTCAAACTACTAAATAGGTTTAACATTTTTAATAGGTTTAATTAAATTTTAATTCGTTGTAAAGTGCTAGACATAAAAAAAGTTTAACGTATCATTCATCTCTTTACGTTACCCCAAACAAATAATATTAGTAGATTTATTTACCTTACAAAATCTAATTAAAACTGAGCGAAGTTCATTGACAACGATAATACTCGTATACCAGTGAGCATCGAAAACAAAAACTTGTCTTGTTTTTTTTTCTTTGTTTCTCTTTTGAGTGGCCATGCACATGTATATATATATACATATGAATGTATATGATTTTTGATGTTGCCGTTACTGCAAGCTCGGCGACTGGTTCTGAACTATTGGGTTGTACCACATGAAATGAAATGTCCGATTTTCACTCAGTCGGAAATAAGAAGTTCTCGAGTGAAAATCTGTGCCAGAGCGTTAAATTTTCTTTTTTTTATATAAAATAAAGTGGTACGTTGGCTTGACGTGTAAGAATTTTAGGGTTCGTCACAAGTACCGTTATTTTTTTTCTAGGAATTATTTACCATGCTGTCGCATCGCTTACATTAAGAAACTAAACTGAAACGATTTTGCACCGGATAGTCACCTGTGATGAAAAGTGTATACTGTATGATAATCGTAAAAAAACTGGGCAGTGGTTGGATGCAGATGAAAAACCAAAATACACCCTCAAGCCTGATCTTCACCCAAAAAAGGTTATGGTGGACATCGAAAGGGTCAATCCACTTTTCATTTCTTCAACCAGGAGAAACGATAAACGCTATCAAATATTGTGAGGAAATATTTCTTGCGAAATTGGCTGAAAAGCAATCAGCGTTGGTCAATAGGCACGGTCCGATCCTTTTGCATGACAATGCTAGACCCCATACCTCACAAGTAACGGTGCAAAAACTGCTGCAGTAGGGATTTGAAATTCTTCCGCATCCACCGTACTCTCCTGATATTTCCCCAACGGATTACCATCTTTTCCGCAATCTGGATTCATTCTGCCGGCAGAAGGTCTTCCGTAACCGATCAGATGTCATAAAAGCCTTTGAAGATTTCATTGCCTCAAAAAGTCAGCACTTCTACGAAAAAGGAATATTTGACCTTGTATCACGTTGGAAGAATGTCATAGAAGCCAACGGATCCTATTTTGATTCAATAAAAATTTACGGAGAAATAATATAGGGTTTTAAATTTTTACTATAACATTGTACCACATGTACCCAATATATGTGTGGTACATACGTATGCATAAAAATCCATCTGTACATTAATATGTATGTGTACACCAGACGAAGACGTAGTAATAGCTCAAATTTTTTAAATACCCTTATTTTAAAATGTTCTTTTTTAATTGTAACTCCAGCTCTATTCCACATATCGCAATGAAGCATATAACAGGTGTACATTTCAGTAGTTTTTTTTTGTGATGATCGGACAAACAGACAAAAATTATAAAAGCAAATTATTTAGGTACAGACACATCCATACGACATAACCCGTGTTTTTCTTGAAAATATCTTCAATGTACAGACACAACTTTATAATAGTAGAGATATGTACATACATATGTGTATACCAGAATGGTGGTAGTTCAAATTTTTTAAATATTCTTATTTTGAAATGTTTTTTTTTTAATTGTATCTCCCTTAGATTCATTTCAGTAGTTTTTTTTGTAATTCTCGAACAAAAATTAAAAAAAATTTATTTGGGTACAAACAACCATACGACATAACCCAAGTGTGTAGAGTGTGTTGCTCTCAAATAAAAAAAGTGGGTTTCTTTTGGTCAGATATTTATTTGACTTTAATTGAAATCACAAGAAAAAAAAACGTAACACACTCTGGACTTTTCTGTCTTAAGACAAGTCCGAGGTAAGGCCACGACAGTGTCTTTAAAACAAAAACTTCCAAAACGTATATAGGGTGATGTCGTGTAAGGTCGGCCTTCTCTAGTAGTCGGCCACTACGTTGTAAAACACAGTGTAATAGTAAAAACCTTCGTTTAAATTCAATGCAAAACATGTGTTCCAACAGGATAACGGTTTTTCTGTCTGGATGTAAAATTTCATTACATTGCACCTGCTAGTTTTTTTGTAAAAAATACCAGTTTGCTCCAAGTTTTCTTTGTTGTCGAGTTTACGTTTTTTCTGACAAAAAAAAATAGTGGAAGTGAATTTAAAAACAAGGATTAAGCGGCAAACTACTGAAGCTGTCTCACTGTGTGGTTATTTTGAAGTTGTTTATAGCTTTAATTTGATGTTTTTCACTAAAAAACTTAAATTTTTTTATTTGCTATTTGTATATAAGGGGGGCCGAATTTAGAAGACAATTCAATTCAATTCATCTCCCTTCTTCTCCCCTGGCCGACTATAGACGACCACCTAATTTTTTTTTTGTCAACCGAGTACGCTAAATCAGTGGAAATTGTATTCTCTTTTTATTGACGCCAAAAACAATCATAAAATATTGCGTAGCTTCAGTACTCGGCCGCCTGTAAACGTAAAAATAGAATGGGAGGCCGATTATAGAAGACAAAAGTTCTTATGTCGGCCACTTATGTTTTGCACAAAAATAATTTTCATACTTACATATGTAGGTAACAAAAATTCCGATTTATTTAAGAAAAATGGGTCCTGCCACTGTTCTCACTGCGGCCGAAGAACAAATGCTTGTAAACTGGCTCATAGACCTTGCCAAATGCGGATTCCCACGAAAGCCAACAGACTTGCTGAATACAGTCCAAAAAATAATTTTGGAAGACAATAGGAAGAGCCGATTTAAAGATGGGCTACCAGGGAAAACCTGGTACTATGGATTTCTGAAACGTCACCCAGAATTGTCTCTCAGAAGAGCAGAGTGACTGCCGAAAGAACGGGCGTTGGTCTCTGAGAAGTACATAATACGAGTAAAGTGGTTCTGGGATCTAAAAGATTACCTAGAAGAAATTGGTTCCTTAGACATTTTGGAAGATGCTTCTAGAATTTTTAATGGTGATGAAACATCCTTCTGTCTTTCTCCGAAATCAGGGATTATTGGCTCCTAAAAGCTTGAAAAATGTATGCAAAGTTTCTTCCGGAAACGATAGACACTTACAGTTTTGTTTGTGTTGATGGAAAAACATTACCACCATTAGTCGTCTTTCCTTATGTGCTCCTCAGGCTGTAGTTAGAAGTATGCCCGACAAGTGGGTTTTAGGTACGTCCGAGAGTAGCTGGATGCGATCGGAAACGTTTTATGAATACGTGGCCAACAGTTTCAATGACTGGGTAGCCGAAAATGACATTAAACGGCTAATTTCATTTCTGGTCGATGGGCATAAATCACATATCTAACAATGGGCCTTAGTGGCTTTTGCCGCAATAATGGCATTATTTTATATGCACTCTTGCCAAACACCACCCATATAACACAGCCAGCTGATGTGGGTGAATTTAAGGGCTTAAAAACAAACTACAAAAATACCATACATAAATGGCTAAGCATTCCGGAAAACAGAGGCAAAACAGTAAACAAAACCTTTTGTTTGTGACTTAAATTGGTTTTAGATAGGACAGAAAGTATAAGAAACGCCTTCCGAAAGTTTGGTTTGTTTCCATTCAATCCTAACGCAATAAACTATACAAAATGTGTGCAGAATGAGATTTATGCTATGAAATAGTTTCCGTTTTTATACCTTGGTATCTATGTTAATTAGTTAGTATTCATAGTTAATTTATTTATTTATTTGCATAAGACCACATAACTTTTGAAGTATGTAGCTTTTTTATTTTATTTTATTATTTTTTCATTAATATTCGTTGGCAAATAGATAATCATAGTTTATTTACTTAATTATGTGTGTATATATATTTATTTATTTACTTATTAGGCTCAAAAACATATCTTATGAAGCAATGGAACTGAAGGGGCCGACTACATAAGAATCACACTTTTGTCTTAATAATAAATATATTATTTAAGGTAGCAAATTTAGTTAATACTTTTAGAATTACCCAATATAAACTTTTCAACTAATCATAAAAACTGATTCTTATATCAAAGAATTAAATAACTGATTTTTAAGAGTTAATCAAACACAAAAAAAGAGTTAACTGGCCGACTACTGGTGCCATCACCCTATATGAACAATCCTTCTAGGTAAGGCCTTGACGTGATTGTTTGTACACGTGAGTCTCATGCTCTACAGTCATTACTTCCCTTTTTATACTAAATTTGAGGAGCTTTTCTTTACATCGGATGTTTTTAAATATTTTCGATTAACTGCTTAAAAGCTTTTATAGGGTAAATTAGCACATTTTTGTCAGATTTTAATTAACTAATTAATTCATGAATTACATATGATACAAAGTTAATGAAATAAAAATAATATACTAGTAAAATAATTAATTACAAATACAAAATTCAATGAAGATAATTCAAACAAAAAAAAAATTCATTCATATGTACAGTGTCTCCCACTTTGACTCTACAATCGCCTCGATGTTGAGTCAATAATTAGGTCAGCTTCTTCGGTCGGTTCTTTGGCGCAATGTCATCATCGGGGTTCGGTCGCGCTTACCATGATATGGGTTGATGTCTGATGAATGATAGATACCGAGGGCTACATCGGGTGAGTCTTCACGGACAATTTCATAACTGCAGGAACCGATTTCCTTCGTTATTATTTATGGACCATCTCTCTTGGTTGTCGAATAATTTCTTTCTGCGTCGGTTAAAAGTCTGCTAGCATATTCTACGGGATGCTCCTCCGGACCCTCCCCTGGAGCAAAACTGCTCCGAGTGCATATTTACCGGCATCTGTTTTAGAAGAAAAGACTTATTTGGTTCTATTTGTTTAAGGGCAGGGGCTGTAGTCAGGAGTTCTTTAAATTTTAAAAACGTATTCCGATGTTCTGAAGTCCATGACCAAGGTACTTTCTTCTTTGTCAAATGACTTAGGGGTTTCGATATGCTGGCAAAATTTGGAATAAAGCGTCGATACCAGGAACAGGTTTGAAGAAAAGATAGAACCTGTTTCACATTCCGTGGCTCTGGACGATTTTTGATAGCTTTTTTGTTTTTTGAATCCATACTGATACCTTGGGAATTGAGAATGTGACCCAGGTATTTGACTTCTTCACAGCAGAATGGCCATTTATCTCAGTTCACGTGAAATTTGAATCTTCCCAGTCTTTCCAAAACTTTACCGAGGTCTTCTAGGTGTTGTTTAAATGTTGGAGTGCATACGATTACTTGTCTATTAACCTTTGGAAAGTTGCAGGGGCATTCCTTAATCCAAACGGCATGCGCTTGAATCTGTACATAACGAATGGGGTTACAAATGCTGTTTTCGCTTGGTCTTCTTCATGCGCTCCTACATGCCAATACCCTGCTTGCAAATCCAGTGTTGACTTAAATTTTGTGCTTTTCGCCCCACGAAGTAGATCATCGATTCTGAGCATCGGGTATTTATCTGGGACCGTCACAAAGTTGAACTGCCGATAATCTATATGTACATACTCGTACCCCTCTCTCCTTCTTAGGAACCATACGACGGGGGCAGACTAAGATGATTCTGTCTCCTCAATAATTGAACATTGGAGCATTTCCTGAATCTCCTTCTTTAGCTGCTCTCTTCTAGATTGGGAGAGTCTATATGGTGGTAAGGAAATGGGATCGTTGTTGCCAGTATTAATACGATGAATTGCAAAGGGAGTTACTTCATTTGATGGTTTAAATACTTCTTAAACACTCTTTTCAGCAGGTCTTCCAGTGCTGTTCTTTCATTACCTACGAGGTTAAATCCATCAGTGGGTTTTAAAAACTGTATTTCGACTAGATATAGTGGCAGGAAATATGTTTTCATGTACTCATTCTCGCTTACATCTGTTTCTTTAGTGGGGCCAAAAGATGTTGGTTTATTCCCTCGTTCGGTGATTTCTTCATTCGGTGGTATGGCGTCCCTAAATATGGCCTGGATCGAGTGCGGTGAGTAGTCATTAGTGCTGCGGTTTCCATACGTGTCAAGGTTTGGTCCATAAAATTCAGCATCATTGTGTTTTGATGGCGATACAATAGGGCTGATGTTTGCACGCTGTTGTAACCAATACGAATACGGATCGTCTTCAAAGTACCAATACTTTTGCCCCATGTTCATAGCTATTCCTGCCTGTTGTAGGAAATCTGCACCAATCAATGTGCGATTCTTCGTGCCATATGGAAGCAAAATAAATCGATTTTTTTCTCTTTCCATTTCCAATCTTAATGTCACAAATTGTGGACAAAACCATTTGATTTGTTTTTGTTCCATCAGCAAGGGTTACGTCTGCTTTAACCTTCTGCATTATGCACTTCTTTTCGGTAAGCAATCTCTTTAAGCTAGCAGTTGCTACGCTAGTCCGTGCTGCCGTATCTAAGTAGGCTTCACCCGTGAGATCAAATAGTTGTACGTAAGCTATCGG
This sequence comes from Volucella bombylans, assembly GCA_949129095.1. Classification (NCBI taxonomy): domain Eukaryota; kingdom Metazoa; phylum Arthropoda; class Insecta; order Diptera; family Syrphidae; genus Volucella; species Volucella bombylans. The sequence goes on from OX422143.1 coordinate 39,834,807, forward strand.
AGCGTCTCTACCGATAATAGTAGTCGCAATCGAATTAAAATTAAGGTATTGGGGACTTTCCTTACTTATGTTAGAGCAAGCTGAACAATTCGCTCTTATAACGCCTGGAGCTCCACATGCAAAAGCTGGTCGAGTATTTTGCGACGTTGTATTCTTCTGGAGACTTATCTTTTTAAAACATTGTTCTGTGGTATGTCCTCTTCTTCGGCAGAAAGTGCAACACTTATCTGTCTTTTCATATGTCGTGTTCACCTTTTCGAGCACGGTCCCTGGTTTATTGCTTTCAGAAATCACGAGCTCTGCTTCCCTTCCTTTTTCAAGCAATTTGGCGTAAGAGTCGATATCCTCTCTAGACACACGTTCTCTAATTTTTTAGCATAGCAGACTGTATACTATACTCAACTACATGTCTTCTTTAATTTCATCCTTAAGTTGGGAAAACAATACCCATTTCTTGCAGATAAAACTGTCGATAATGTTCGTTGCACTGCTGTTTGACGTCCATGATTTCTAAGAACACGCGTCAAACAGGTTTTGGGAATGAGAAAACCGATCGCAGAACTTTAATCAGCTCCTCAAACGTTCTAATGTTGGACTTCGCACCCGTCCACCACGAAGCGGCGTAGTCCTCCAGCAACATTGGCATAGCTTTAATGGTGTCGGTATCGGTGATCTTCTCCAGCTTCTTGAAGGTTGTGATCGCAGATATAAATTCCTCAAGTTTCGTGACATCTCTCTCTCCACGGAATCGTGCTGTTCACGTGGTGAATGATCCACTTCGGGTGTTATTCGCGGCTATAACTCTGAGGAATTTTGTAAATTGTTCTTCAGAGAAATTCGCCATCCCTTCTTCTATTTTTGCTAATCTCTTGCTTCTCCGACTTCAGTCAAAATTCGTCTCTGTCATATATGTACGAGGGCGGGTCAATAAGTCCGTGACTTTTGGAATAAAACACAGATTTTTTGATAAAGAAATAATTTTATTTTTCAACGTAGTCTCCCTTGAGCTCTATACACTTTGTCCAACGCTTCTCCAATTTTTTTATCCCTTCCAAAAAAAATGATTTGTCGAGGTCCTCAAAATAGCGAGATGACTTCATCATTGGAGTCAAATCTTTTTCCACCAAGCCATTTCTTCAGGTTTGGGAACAAGAAGTAGCCGCTCGGAGCCAAATCTGGAGAATAGGGTGGATGAGGGAGCAATTCATAGCCCAATTCATGGATTTTTGCCGAGGCAACTGCACATGTGTGCACCCTTGCATTGTCTTGGTGGAAAAGAACTTTTTTCTTGGCCAAATGAGGTCGGTTTTTTTTCAAATCGTCATTGAATCGGTCCAATAAGTTGGCATAATATTCCCCATTGATTGTTCTTCCCTTTTGAAGATAGTCAATGTGGATTATCCCGCGTGCATCCCAAAAAACAGTCGCCATAACTTTATTGGCTGACAAACCCACCTTGGCCTTCTTTGGCGCCGATTCACCCTTAGAAACCCACTGTTTGTTCTCTGGTGTGTTGTGATGGATCCATGTTTCGTCCACGGTTACAAAACGGCGCAAAAACTCCTCCATATTGCGATTAAACAACGCCAAACCTTCCTGTGAAGTTGTTACACGATTGCGTTTGTGGTCGTCTGTGAGCAAACGCGGCACCCATCTTGCGGAAAGCTTTCTCATGCCCAAGTGATCATTCAAAATTGAAACCACTGAGCCATGCGAGATCCCTACGGCTTCCACAATCTCTCGCACTTTCAATCTTCGGTCGGCCAACACCATATCGTGAATTTTTTCGATTGTTTCGGGTGTAGAGACCTCAACTGGTCATCCAGGACGTTCGGCATCTTCAGTGCTTGTACGGCCACAACGAAATTCAGTAAACCACTTTTTTACCATTGAAATCGATGGTGCAGAGTCCCCATAGCATTTATCAAGCTTAGCCTTGGTCTCGGTAATGGTTTTTTTTCGCAAGAAATAATGCTTAATAAGCACACGAAATTCACTTTTTTTCCATTTTCTCCTCAAATTAGTGAGTAGTCTGATAAAAATAGCTGTCAAACACAAACTAACTGACGCAGCAAGTTTAAATTTTGACAGGAGTCAACTGACAGATGCCTGTTGACAGGAGCAGTGTTGCTGTTTCAGTAAAGAGGTCAGAAATTCAAAAAATCACTGACTTATTGACCCGCCCTCGTATATGAGTCCACAAGTTGGGTGCCAATTGTAGAGTGTGATGATCTCAAATAAAAAAAGTGGGTTTCTTTTTGTCGGATATTTATTTGACTTTAATTGAAATCACAATAGAAAAAAAAACGTAACACACTCTGGACTTTTCTGTCGTAAAACAAGTGGGAGGTAAGGCCACGACAGTGTCTTTAAAACAAAAACTTCCAAAACGCACATATATGAACAATCCTCCTAGTTAAGGCCTTGAAGTGATTGTTTGCACACGTTCGTCTGGGTGAGTCTCATTCTCTACAATCATTGCTCTCCTTTTTATACTAAACTCGAGGAGCATTTCTTTACATTTATAGGGTAAATTAGCACATGTTTGTCAAATTTTAACTAAGTAATTAATTCATGAATTATGATACAAAGTTAATGAAATAAAAAGAATATAATAGTGAAATAATTAATTATAAATACAAAATTCAATGATGATAATTCAAACAAAACAAAATTCATTCATAAGTATTTCAACTGCTAAAAGTGTTTTTTTTTTGATAATATCTAAATTTGCAGGGCGAATGTATTGAACAATGACGTTAAATGAAATAGTTAACTTTCTCTTACTATTGGAACCGCAATTCAAAAATATTTCAGAAAACAAATTTTCAACGATTTAACAGTAAGTTACGAATAACTGACTAATTTAAGTTAGGCTTAAGAGGAATCTAAGAGAATTAAAAACGTAACATGAAGGCTACCGAGAATTTCCTTTATATCCCGTATTACTTTAATTAAACGAGATGTCGCTAAATGTCTTCTCTACTACACTTAAGAAATGAGGGTTAATATACTCGTAGATATAAGCATCGATTTTATTTTTCTATTTTCCTTTGGTACCTAAATATACATACATCTATGTAAGGATAGTATTTTTACTATAAGTACCTGGGAGTGTATTTTACAAAGTAAAGCTATATCAAGATCAAACCATTATAAACACAACATGGAGTAAATGTCTTTTCAATAAGTTCTAAACATATAGTAGCAAACACAACACATTTGACACGATCCCCGGTACATTCTATTTTATGCCGCCAAACTTATGTAGTTTAGTACGAGTAGTATGCTTAGGTAAAGCATAGTGTGCTTAGATATATCAGGCTTTTATGCGGAATGGTTAAATTTAGGACAAATCTGCGGGATGGAGTCCAACCTAGATAACGAACATTCTATGAAGTGGAAGGCAATGGACATACCCTATTACCTGTTCATGAGAGTTGATGAAGTTATAGTGGCAAACTATGTTAAAAAAGATCTGCACCGATCTGTTTAAGTCAACTAAATCACTACCGACAGGAATGTAATTATTTATCTGATAGTGACAAAATACTCGTAGATCATATGTCGTTGATGTTAGGGCTGAGAGCAGAGATTCAATGACTAAACCATTTTCGTCATAGGAATAGTTGCAGTACGAGTATATGCAATCTCGCAGTGAGTGAAGATGGCTTGCATTTGGTAGGAAAATTTCAAATTCTCCCTTAATCTTGGAGAGACATTCTTGGAAATAATTTTGTGGTCGATGTATTTATTTATTTTCAAAAATAATTTACAAATAAATTTATAAATTACTAGTTGGCGCGGCAGACTTTGTTCTACCCTGGTGCAATGAGTATGATTTGGTTAAAGTCCTTGTGTAAGAAAGTCTGGAAAGAAGGCAAGGGAGCCGAAAAATTGCCGCGCCAATAATCAAGCGCGTAGTAGCGCGAAAATTGCAGTTTATTTGCATGAAGAAAGACAAACGGCTCTGTTTAAAACTGAATATTGGTATTGGCAATTTAAACTTAAAGTTCGTACATTGAATCTGAAAATAAAATCTCAGATTTAAATATGAGACGTCAATGTTGATATTTTTAAAAGTAACTTCAAAAACTGTAGATTGAAAATAGGAAATCTTTATGAATGAAAATCTCACATTCATATTTTGATAATAAAATATTGAAAACGAAAGTTCAAAATGATTCCACTCTTACTATAATGATTTCATGTACAACATTTTAACAATAAATACATGTATTTTATAGTATAAACATTTTTTTATAAGTATGAAACTTTAAACATATTATAATGTAATAAATGTGTTTAGTGAAATATTATTAATTTTGATTAATCTTGAACAATATTTTTTGTTACTCCGTCAGGAAAAAGATTTGATGATTTTCCAACATGTGAACACGCAATATATAGTTGTCCGTGAAAAAAAACACGGATTGTCTAGATACAATCCGCATATCTTTATTTGTTCTTGGGACTTGTTTATGGTCATCGTAAAGGCTAAACGTATGGGAAATCGTAAATGTTTGAACTGAGTTAATGCGTCGGTGGGTATCATTGGAACTCGTGGTAGTAAAATATTCTCTCTTTTGAAGTTTCCGTTCATCGTGGTATAATATTTCCCATAATTTTTCCAATAACTAATTTCAAGTCATTTCAAGTCTGGGTGCATTTAATTTTCGAGAGCGTTGTTCTGCCGTTCTGCTTTCGCGTACGAACCATACATTTCAATTGTGCCGTGTGCGTCGACCAATATTTAATAGTGCTCTTTCTTTAACATATTTAAATTATTAATACAATTAATATAAGAAAGCACTATTTACTTTTTATGTCTTCAATTAATATATTGACCAAATTTACACGTATTCAAATATTCGGCAAACTTTTGTTTCATTTCCATTCGCTATTTTTAAACATAGAAATTATAAATTTTATTTTACCTTTCACAAATTGTAATCATACCTGTAAGCCAAGATCATTGCAATGAACAACTTAGCAGTGAATGCTGCATATGACCAAAAGAATGTAAAAAACATTTTAGGTTTTGTTGTTTTAACAGGTCGTTCAAAAATTCCTGAGATTAACATACAAAAACAATATTTTTTGGTAAAAATCATTCCAGTGCCGCTCTAACATTTGTCGATTTGTCCAACCATTCAAAATACGCTTCAGTTTCGGCCGTCACCTCTTCATTGGAGCCGTATCTCTTTCCGGCGAGCATATTTTTGAGGTTTGTGAACAGGTAATAGTCGCCATAGTTCATCCATTATCACATACCGCATGAAAAAATAATTTTTATTTCACTTAAACAGTTCCGAATAGCGCTCTGAATCATCAACACGTTGTTGTTTTAGGTCAAATGTGAGCAAACGCGATACGCACTTCGAACAGAACTTTCGCATACCCAAATACTGGCGCAAAATATGATGTGCACGGTCTGGTCTACAATGTCTTTACGATGTCAGCTACCTCACGCACTTTCGCTTTACATTTGTTCAAAACGATTGTATGTATTTTTTTATGTTTAAAGGACGGATTTGCACTTGGAATGTTCAGACCCTTGAAAGGCCACAGACCCTTGCAGCCGAACCATTAGCAGAGGTTATTGACTGGCTCAAGTGGTAGTGTGTTGGCTTCCAAATCGGAAGGTTCAGTGTTCGAATCCCAGCCTCGTCCGAAAGACATTCTTTTTTTCAGGCAACTTAATTCACGTAAGACGAATGGTTGCCTCTAATACAACAAGTCCAATTACACTAATAATTTAGTCTCCCCATTAAATGATGGATGCCACCCATGGAGCGAAATAACCACTGAGCCCAAAAATCTTTCTTTCTCTCTCTGTCCCATTTTCCTAAAAACTTAACACGTGCTCAGGCATTTTAAGTGTATTAATTACCCACTTGAGTGTTAAGTTCTTTAAAAAAAAAAAAAAAAATTACGCAGACATCACCGCCATCCAAGAAGTGCGATGGAATGGGCCGGACATAAGGAGGATGAAAAACTGTGATATATACTATGGCGATTAATATAGAGAAAAGAAACGCCATTTATTCGGATGCGGATTTGCCATATGCGGCAAACTTAGACAAGAAATGTTGAGCATCCGACACGTGAGCGAGCGTCAAGGATAAATTCGCTAACATAAGTCTAATATGCGTCCATGCTCCTCGACAAGACATATGAGCCATGTCCGAAGTCCGAAGATTTTTTTAAGGTTCTAAAGTAAAAAATTATGAGTGTTTAAGAAAACAACTGGTTGAAGTATTTTTCGCCAGTGAGAAGAAGACTTTTGATGCCAAATTTTTTGAAGCTGAGACGTAAGACGTTATGCAGCGAAACTCATTTACGGGAGCTTCGACAAGACTTGAAAAATTTCAAACATCAACTAAAAACTAAATGGGAACGATCAGATCGAACAAAAAAATTGTTTCTTGCCTCAGAGTCAAAATAACTCAACGGATTCATTTCTTTAAATTTTTTTTTTATCGGCTGGACGTCCATCGCTTTTTTTTTAAAACATTCAGTGAATGAACAAAACGCAAACGAACTGCGGAATTAATAAATACGGTTCCCGCAAATTAGCTGGATTATGCTGCTCAAATGAGTTTACGGGCTTCGGGTCAAAAGCAAACAGCAGATTTAGTAAAGAATCAACAACGTCTCAAAAATTCTTACAAAGGTAAAAAAAATTTGAAGAACCAAGAAAGGTGTCATCATTAGAAGCTTTGTCTATGATGATTGAAGCAAAATTTTCAAGGCACCAAGACAACATTATAAGAACCCATTTTTAAACAACCCTCCAAATTTGGCTTTTCTTAATAGAAATTAAATTTCTAAATTAAATATTTAATCTTGTACAAAACACAAAAAGTCACTTTAGACTTTTCAAAATAATTGATCGCACAAAACCACTACTTTTGCCCCACTGTTCGCCGTTTCCCGTAATAATGATAATGAAAACGTGTTTTAGGACTGTCTTGGTGTCCATAGATATTGCACAGATACCAGATCAAAGCAGTTCCTGGATGTTTGAACAAGCTATTCTGACACCTAAAAACGACCAAATCGCTGAAATATATTAAATGATATTATTTTATCGGAATTGAACGAAATGAAGTGGTATACACGTCGAAAAACACCATAGTCGATCAAAATGATCCCACTAATTATCCGGTGGAATATATTAATTCTCTCAACTCTAATGGGCTTCCTGCACATCGGAAATTATGCAACGGAACCCGACTTAAAGTGATCAAATTGCAAAGAAATTTGATTAAGGTGTACGTACCATGGTATTTGTACCATGTATTCCACTCATTTCCTGTGAGTTTTTGCTTTGACATGGCGTTAAACAATTCACAGTGACAGACGCTCAAATCAGCAGGTGTTGACATGAGTACCGGCTATTTCTCACACGGCCAACTGTATGTTGCTTGCACTCGAGTCAGCAACCCCCATAGTCTATATACTTATATATATAATTCAGACTATAAACAACATATACATTTCAAAATCATTTAAGCTCATTCGTTTTCTCATCTGCCGTCTCTAAACGTAGACGAGGTCGTGGGTAACTGGTAATAAAGATTAAAAAAAAAGTCGTACCTCTAATTTGATTTACAAAAGCCAACGCCTTCTTTTTTCGTTCTATTTGCAACTGTTTTTCTTTTGAAAGTAGGCCTCCTAATTTTTCTCGCGCAATTTGTGCTAATTTATCTTTGACTTTTTCTTCCGCTGAAATATAAATCAATATTTATTTGAAAAATCAATGGTCTGAAGCCAATATAGAAAAAAATACCTCTTTTCAGTTCTTTCTGATGCGAATTAACTACTTTCACTGGTGGCTCCTCAACTCCAATGAGTACTGCCGGTGTGGTAGGTAATTTAGGTGCAATAGTCCCAGTATGATCAATATCAAATCTTGACCTATTTGTCACTGTCGGTATGCCCAACTGCGCGTTTCTTGCCATTAACTGGCTTTCAACCAGCTGTATTGCTTTCTGAACATGTTCAGGTACACTTCGTGTAGGCTGTTGTTGGGCTAATTGTACTTGATCATTAACATGTGTGCCATTTGTTTTTACTTTGTTTTCAGACTCATCATCACTTGTTTCTTGAGGTAGTGCTGGACGTATAACTGAAACTGGTTGATCTTCTTTAGTTTTAATAGAAAAAGACACCGGACCTAATAAAGTATATTAAAAAATTATTTATTTTTGTTCTTTACTTTTTTTTTTAATACTTTGACATACCACTGACAATTTTATGTTTTTCGTCATCTTCTGCATTATCATTAGGCACATATGATTTTACCTCTCCTGTTACTTTGTACATATAATATGAGTAAAACTCGTTGTCTGGAAACAAGAATGTAAAGCGCTCATCATTCTTAATGCGAAGCGTTTCTTCAAACTGACGTCCATTCTTTATCACATAGCCAGCTGTTTTATCAATAATATTTTGTAAATAATCTGGTGGAATCGGAAAACACAATTCCGGCTCTTTCGTTTCTTCACTTTTCGCATATAGTTCTTCTTCAGATTGGTCACCTTCATTTTCTGTGTCTGAGGAGTAATAATGCGCTAACATTAACGCATTGGAAACATTTTTTATCTGCTGTTTATTACTAGATTCTCCGTTTTCCACAGTCTGTGTGGTAGTCTGTTGCAACAGCACAGGCGTATAAATGGTCTGTTGTTGTTTTTCTGGTTCGGGTGGAGGTAATGGAACTCCTTTTATTTTACTTATCAACTGAGTATAAGCGCAGTTCGCTGAAGGCGTATACTTAATTGTAGGTACTGGAACATACGGTTTTGAAAACGGATCTTCAAAATTATTCATAGTGCTTGCTGAAGTCGCATTCTCGTCCGATGAAGGATCGGCTGTCTCATTTTCTGCTTCGGGAAACGTTCCATTTTTCAATGCACTTAGAACGAATTTATAATATGGATTCAGCGCGTTATTCTGAGTGAGAAAATCGAACTGCTGATTGTTAGACTGTTTAGCTTTTATTAGAATTTCCATTTGCGGACCTTGTGCTGATATGAAACGAGCAGTTTTTTCTATGATTGCGTGTTGTTTCATCGTTTCAGGCTGGAAATAAAGGAAGTAAATTTCGTAATAAAGATTTCAATCACATACGTAACAAAACAGAAACACAAATGCCGATAATCCAGTGGCCTTGAATTGGATCCGAGCGATTTGCCACTGCCGAGAATATATAAATTTAAATCTCAGTCAAAACTGATTATTCTCAAAAAGTGTGTTCAACAGTGAATGTGAAGGCTATCCAATTGATACAAAGATCGAATAAAGTTAAACGATTAACAATTTATTTCTTTTTTCGTAATGTAAGTGTTACATGAAATAAAATACTTCTTATTATATTTTTTCGACGTTAATGTAAAAAATAAAACGAATATCTATTGCAAATATTAACCTTCTGTGTGCTCTGAAATTATCTTAAGCCGTCGCGTGTCATTGTTTGTGGGTTATTTGCGAGCCAGACGTCTGAGATAAAAATAAAAACTACGATGTTGTAGTCAAAGTGTTGATTAGTTTATTAAACTATAATTCTAATTATCAGCAAACAATTTGCTCTGACCGACAGTGCCTTTAAGATCAGCATGGCTTATATGAAAAGTCACTAAGCTCTGGCGTATGAATAAGTGTTAAATATAAAGCCTTGCGTGTTAGTGTAGTTAAGTTGTATTCGTAGTGTTCCATTAATATATAAATGTGAAATGATGCAAGTCTATCACTTTTTTGCGTTAAACAACAAAAGAATAATGCATGACTACAAAAGAAAATAGATTTTTAAAATGATTTGTAACTAATTTATATAGACATTCTTAACGGTGATATTTTCTCCGAAAAGTTAAACTAAAGTTATTTATCATAAAGAGATGTACTGTACCGATAGAAAGTGTTTCTAAATTTGGTTAAAAAAAAGGAGGGATTAAAAAGGCTTCGGGGTACACGAAAGTATATATTGTATATATAGGATAAGATTTTATCTGATAACCTTAGCTAAACAATTTTCTAATAACAACAATTTTTTAAAATTTCTTCCGTATTTCGCAGATACAAGCAGTTTAAAAAAAACAAGAATAAAATGCCACAATCATCAGTACCGATACCCACAAATGGACACAGTAGTACATATCTAGAGGATGGACGACCATTTCTTTTTACCTCCGAATCCGTTGGCGAAGGGCATCCTGATAAAATGTGCGATCAAATAAGTGATGCTATTCTAGATGCACATTTGAAACAAGATCCTAATGCAAAAGTTGCTTGCGAAACAATAGCTAAAACCGGAATGGTTTTGCTTTGTGGTGAAATCACCTCAAAAGCTGTTGTCGATTATCAAAAAGTCGTACGTGATACCATCAAACACATTGGCTACAATGATTCTTCCAAAGGATTTGATTATAAAACTTGTAACATTTTATTAGCTATTGAAGAACAATCGCCAGATATTGCAGCTGGCGTACATATTAATCGTGCAGAAGATGATGTAGGTGCTGGAGATCAAGGATTAATGTTTGGTTATGCAACCGATGAGACCGATGAGTGTATGCCTTTGACGGTCGCCTTAGCGCATCGACTAAATGAAAAAATCGCCGAACTAAGAAGATCAGGAGTATTTTGGTGGGCAAGACCAGATTCAAAGACACAAGTTACTTGTGAATACCTTCTAAAAAATGGTTCAACAATTCCTAAACGCGTTCATACAATTGTAGTATCTGTGCAACATTCTGAAGAAATTACCCTTGAAGAACTACGAAATGAGGTTCTGCTTAAAGTTGTCAAAGAAGTAGTACCAAAAGATTATCTAGATGAAGAGACCGTTGTGCACATAAATCCATGTGGTTTATTCGTAATTGGTGGACCAATGGGCGATGCTGGATTAACGGGAAGAAAAATTATTGTCGATACGTATGGTGGATGGGGTGCTCATGGTGGTGGTGCTTTCTCTGGTAAAGATTTCACAAAAGTCGATCGATCAGCTGCGTATGCTGCACGTTGGGTTGCTAAGTCGTTGGTGAAAGCCAGTCTTTGCAGACGTTGCTTGGTACAGGTTTCATATGCCATTGGAGTAGCCGAGCCACTTTCCATAAGTGTCTTTGACTATGGCACTTCAAACAGATCACAGAAGGAGCTTTTGGAGATAGTTAAAAAAAACTTTGACTTAAGACCCGGTCGCATTGTTAAAGATCTTGATTTGCGACGCCCAATCTATCAAAACACTAGTACTTATGGTCATTTTGGACGAAAAGCTTTCTCATGGGAACAAGCTAAGAAATTAGAATTTTAGTGATATAAGCAGTTGTTGCTTTAATTTAATAATAAAAAATAAGTACTCTTAAAATAAAAATGGCTTTACACGGAAACCAAACAGATATACATATATATAATCATATAAATTATAAATACAATTACAAATACAAAAACAGACAATTCTTTGAATTACTACATTTTTTTTTCAGAAAAAAGGGAGTGAATTGCTGTGTTTTGTTTTTCTGTCACATTCGATTGAGAATTAACAAATAAAACAGATTAACACCACGACAAACGGGCCCTCCCTTTAAGAGGTTTGTTTTCATAATTGAATAATAGTGTCTACGATAAATCTGGCTTAACATAAGCAACCCTGATTTCTGTCAGACTATATGCTATAACAAGGAAGTAGTAGTATGAAATTTCTCACTTTACGTTGCTTCACATACCATATTATCAATACCAATACCAATACAAATACCATTTAAAAGCATGAAATTACCTTCAAGATCAATAGACAAATTAATAGAATAATGATCTCGATTATAATCAAACGCTGATAACCCCTACAACACAATAGAAGATAAGCACGACAAAAAAGAATCTATCACAAATCAATTCAATTATTTAAATTTAAATAATACAATTACTGAATAAGGTACATTATGGACTAGAAATTGAACGTTGTGAATTAATTTCATCTATTTTCGGGCTGCGACTAAAACAAGTATTAAACCAGAAAAAAGTAATAGTTCATAGAACTAATAAATATTGAATAATTATGTGTATTCACATAGTCTCGGTTTTAACTCTATATAAAATAAATACAATGCAATATGTTAATGATAACGTTAATAAAGTTATTGAATGAACAAATGAACAAGGAACTGAACAAGTAACTCAAATATAAAAAAAAAAGATTTCAAACAAGACATTTTGAAATCTACAAAGCAGCTGTAAACTTGTCTTTGACTTTAACCTTAACTAAAGGCCCCACTGTGTCTGGCTTTGCCTTTTTAAAAGATGAAGTAAACTTAGGACGACGCCACCAACGAATGTTTTTTACGAGCTCCTCGACTAGACATATGAGCAATGTTCGAAGTATTACGTTAAAATCGTACTAGCCGAGACCTTTGATGTCAAAAAAGGTTTTAGACGCGCTGCCATGTGACTGCTTTAACATTATATTGTACTTGAAAGAATTCACACGCGGAAACTGGGGGCACAATCTTTCAAAAGTCTGTGAACTTTCTTTACTAGCGTACGCCAATGATATCGAAGCGTTGACGAATTGGACAGAACCTCACATTCGACAGCTATAATTTCGAGGTAGTAAGTGACTTTGTCTACCTTAACTCTGCTATAAATTCTGCCAACAACACGTCAGCAGAAATAAAATGAAGAATCACTCTTGCCAATCGCTGTCTTTGGGCTAAAAAGGCAATTGAGTAGTATGGCCTTATCCCGAAAAACTAAGGAGGCTCTATATAAGATTTTGATCATCCCAGTCCTACTTTATGCTGCTGAAACATGGACGGATGAAGATATCCTCAGTCGTTTCGAGAGAAAAATCCTTCGAAAAATGTTCGGTCCCGTGACGGACTTTGGAGGAGGAGATTCAACGACGAACTATACGAGCTGTACAGGGACATCGACCTAGTCAAAAAACTGCGAATCAGTTGCCTGAAATAGATAGGACATGTAAACTTGAAATGCGCAACTGGAGGCAGTTAGCTAAAGACTGGGCTAACTACACAGGCTTGTTCGCTGATGCCTAGGTTCACACCGAACTGTAGAGCCACTTGAGTAAGTAAGTAAGTTTACTTACTTAATAAAATGTAAGGAAAGTAGACTGCGACTTTTCAAGATTGACCTCCAAACTGCAAAAACTCGATTTCACAACTTTTAAGGGAAAACAACATTATATTGCCTATAATGGCTTATCGTTGAATTTGAGAAAAAAAAAGGTTCCATCGCCTAACGGGTAACTACACGAACATGAAATTTTGATTTTATATTTCAATAAAAAAAAAACAAGTAAATTCTAAGAAATTTATAGAAAAATTTAATTTGTTCCTCAATCTAGCAATGGCAATAACTTGTAAACGCAGAAAAACAAAAGCAAAAGATTATTGCCTACAAATATGTACACATATATATGCATCTAAATATATATAAATGTGTTCGTAGAAACAGTTATAGAATAAAAAAAAGAAAAAATGCAAAACCCACTAATACCAATATATAAAATCTTTTGAATAACTTTTAAAAATCGCTTGTGGCTTGAATTGATAACAAAGACCAAGAAAAACCTCTCCCAACAACTGGTAAGCCTCCACAAGCCATCCTGCGATAACATACATTTCATTCTGTTTCAGTAATTTGACACCATGAAAGCCAATAGATAGCTCAGACATTAGTTGAATGTCATTTTTGATAACCCTTAACCGCTTAAACAGATAAAATAGCGGAGTAGGATTTTAATTTTTGCAAAAAAAAAAAATCAGAATAAGAGGAAAAATGTATTATTAATGACGTCGGTCCATTTCAAACTTACCAATTGAATTGATGGTGGCACTTCGAAGTTTTTTGGCAAACAAAATATCTTATCGACATCGTTATCAGTTCCTAGTTCTGTAGAATTTTCATCTCGAGTTGGACCCAATGGTGTGTCATAATTAAATTGCACCTGATTATAGCTTGAACTGCAGCAGCTCTCTTGTTGCAAACGTTTGAGTTCCTCCTCTATAAAATGTTTGTGGTTTGTTTTAAATAAAAACTAAAATCGTAGCTGACCAATGCAAGAGAGATAGATCGGTAGAGAAAAAGAGCATTATGGGATAATAGGGAAAGGTATTTTCTTTATAAAATATGTATGTATAATACTAATTTTTTTCTTGAAAGGATTTTAAGATTTACTGTTTGATTTTTCGATTTTTTTTCGTTCTCTTTGCTTAGTAACAATTTATATTTGTATAGATTTTAATTTATTAAAAAAAGTAAATAAATTTGAAATTAAAACAAAAGATGCTGTGGGCTGTATCGATGATGTTAAAGATTTCTTGTTTATTTAATATACAGCATAACTCCAACAATTGCTTAAATCTGAAAATATACGTTAATGAATACATTTAAGTGCTATATTTACCTGAGCAAAGGTGAGCTCTTTTTTCGCAGCAGCAAAAATGGACATCGAATGCAGTGAGTTATTAAGGAGCCTGTAAATACTTACGCGCCTGTGCTAATAATGATTTTAAAAACCTACAATTATATTATACCATTCACAACACATTTTTGAGGTTTTCTCACAACTAATTCTCTCGTTTTCTTCGATAAATTTATGTGATTTAAGGGAAATAATGATTTCATCCGTTTTATTCTTAGAACAATTCTTCTTGTTTGCGTTTTTTTTTTTTTTTTTTGCAAATCATTCATTTGAACTTGAAAAACTTACCTTGATACATGTTCTCTTCCTGTTCATTGCGATAGAGGTAGAGGTATCTTTCCTCTTCGCAAAGCTGTTCGGCTCGTTGCTCATCGGAGCTGAGGTAATCCAAACGGTTGCCATAACCACCTGATGGAGGCTCATATGGACTTAGATCATATAACGCCCCTCTTACATCATATCTATTTAGTTTATTTGCATTTGCATATGCATGTGTATGTCATGTGTCCCCACATAATACAAATCATAAAAAAGAAGGTAAACAAAATTAAACCAAATTAATTTTTACATTGTCAACCATTGGCCGCAGAAGTAAATTAATTTCTATGCTGTTGATGTTTTAATGCGTTTTTTACTATCTCTTATCATTTTTACTTTATTTTTTTTCTCTTTTTTTATTTTTGTTTTTGCATTTATTTTGTTTATATTTAATTTTCAAAAACGCATATAAAATTTGTTAATAAAAATATTTTTATAAAATTTATTTAAGAAGAATACATACCAAGTCGAGAGAAAGTCAAACAACCTGTGTGTAAAAACATTATTAACCTGTTGGGAAACTGAAAATCAAATCAATCAAGTCTGCCCCCATTCGTGATCCATTCTGTAACGTTTAATTCAAAAAATGTTGTGCGTACATAAAAAGTTAAAAACGCTGTTGACGTAATCTTGAGTCCAATAATCGCGGTATTTTTGTAGCTTCAATAGCCATGAAATCGCTGCGGTTTTTCGATAAATATATATGTATATGTTTTCGTATCAGTTTTCGTAGCTACATATATAACAAATATCAGCTCTTAATTTATAGGTGAACAATTCTTTCTACAGGGAAATATTAATAAATTCTACGAATCTTTTTTTCATAAGAAAAGGTATCGAGAAACAGAGAGAGCCGGTTATTCAAAATATACAAATTTTAGTCTATCTTTGGACCACCTAAAGAGTATAGTAGTTGGCATATGCTGTATTCAGTACGTGTTTTAGACTAACATATCTTCAACAGTACAAAAATGCATCATCGTCTCCTTGGCGTTCCTCCCAGACAAATGAGAGTAAAATAAAATCTGGTTACGCACCTTTTTATATTAAAGCTGTGGTTTCATGCAACCCTGTTTGTAATAATATCAAACAATGGTCTCGACAAGCTTGAAATATCGAATAAGAAATAAAAGAAAAGAGTGTTACCCAACAAATGAAATTGCAATACTTGCAATTTTGCTTGTGGGAAATTGCGGCACTAACCTAGTAGGATTAACATGTGTTAGTGTCCACGAGAAAGCGAACTGGTAACCAACTAGTAGCTTTAATAATAGATGAATTTGGCCTGCGAGTAGGCTGCTAATTGGCCTGCTAGTAAAAAAAATAACCCTACTAGTTTAACTCGCGTGTTTAAGTTCTAGGTAAAGTACAGATGATCTCGACAAGATAAATGAAATAACATAATTGACAATAAGTCAATGTGTGAGATAAAGGTAATAGTAGAGAAACGCTGGCAGTGCTGTTGAGAACAGAGCATAAAACACAAACGCCTTTTTATTGTTTTGCTCTATGACGATTTTATGGTTTTGCACAAATGGCAATGGTACAAATTATATAGTAATACATAATTTTTGGTGATTTGGAATTCCACCAATATTTTTATTGTCAGAGTCCAAATCACTGGTAGAATAATAATCGTATTTTTTCTGTGTTTACGATTATTTTAAACGAAAAAAACTGTTGAGTTGAAAATAGACGAATAGAAAAAAATAATAATAATAAGTAGAAGAAAGTGATGCGCATTGCCAAACTATTTACTTAAATCTCTATTGGTTCGCCAGCATAATTTTTCCTATCCAAAATTTATATTTTATTTTTATTAAAAATCGCAATTCGGTGAAAATACTTTCACATTCTGATAATATTATATATTATTTTAAAAAACTATTATATTAGAAGATATCATAGTTAAAAATCAATTTGTTTATTTTTTACAGTCTTTTATTAAAAATTAACAACAAATTGGTATTGAATTACTAACTTTGATTAAGCCTAGCACTTAACAATGAAAAAAACATTTCAGCGCAAAGACTCAGGTATTACTTTGCAAATAGTCGGGTCTTTAAAATACAAATCTTGTGATAGTCAGCCCATTATTTTACATAAGCTGTGACCAATTTATTCAAGAAATTCTCTTTAGTTAATCGAAAATCACGAGATATGATAATTACTTGGAGAGTAACCTTTCCTTTTGTCGTGACGGATTTAATCTATTGCTGAAGGTTTAGATTTAATATAATCGTGAGCTGATATTATACAACTGGCAACGTTCGACGAGATCTAATAACAGCAAAAATACGCTTATTAATTTTATAAAAAATCTACGTACTTATGTTAGCAAACACGGAAAAAAAATCCTCTAAAATACGAGCTAGTAGAATTCAATACATAGAAAAAGGTATGCGCATCGCGTGGTATAGTACTCGTATATATGCTTGCCCCCTGCTAAGCCCGTTTCCGTTATCTTGTTTCTAAATGAAAATAGACACACGAAATTAGGAAATAAAAACAATTGGTCTGTAGAGAAGATGAAAACAGAAGTAGTTCATAAAACGAATACTAAACTATGGGCATTCAAAAATAAGAGATTATTTTTAAACTTGGTGTCCATTGACACCAAGTCCAGAATTGAACTTATCTATGTATGTACACATTATAGTGAAAGAAATTCACTTAAAATTAGGTTTAATGAATGAATGAAGTTATTCATTTAATCAAATTTATATACAAGTAACACTACCGACATTCAAAATCAGTTTGCAATAACTTAACTGCTATAAGTGAAAGTTGCGAGCTCTTTAAAATCTTGACTTCATTTGCTGTACTGAAATAGAAGCTTGTTCGGCAAAGTTAAATACATACATATCCTCAGAATATTATTTGTTTATTCCCATTACATTACCAATACTGCAACTAGGTTTCCTTTTCTAACTGCGTGGATAGTTTAGCAAAGATGCAACGAAAATTGATAATTAATAACTGCGACTATTTAAATGAGTATGAGTATTTAGAATCAACCATATTGGGATAATGAATTGAATTACTCTCCTTAAGCCCACTAAAGTTAACGAAGGTCGATGAGACCGAGCGAAATCCAATTATTGGCATGCAATACTATTAACTGTAATAAGAGATTTCATTAAGCTGGCTTAAGCTCACCAAAGTCTATTATGGTTGGCCCCTAAGAGAGCGAACTCAGTCGTTCATTGCATATGTACATTTGACAGATACAGACATCACTGTATGATGAACAGTGCAAATTTTCATTAAAAATTCAAAATAACGATTTTTAACTGAGAACTAATGATTAGGATATTTAGATTATTTTCAAAAAAAAGCAAAGTATATAAAGCAATATGCTTTATCATAAATTTGTGTCAATAGAAAACACATTTTAGTATAAAAAAAAACAGAAAAAAGCATTTGCCAAAAAAAGAGAACAAAAGCCTACGCACACAGATCAGAAATAACTGTAAATTATTTCGTTTTCGATGTATTGTGTAACTATGTCCATCCAATAAATGTTCGGAGATTGAAATAACTGTAAATTATTTCGTTTTCGATGTATTGTGTAACTATGTCCATCCAATAAATGTTCGGAGATTGCTCCACCGATCCGGATATTTTAGCAGGTTACCGCTAAAAAAACCATTTATCAGTGTGACAAATGAGAATAAACGTTTAGAGTTTGCCAGACTTCATGAAAACGATGATACCACATTTTGGAACGGTGTTCTTTTCAGGGATCAAAGCAAATTTATTTTCTTTGGACACGATGGGAAGCAAAGGATATGTGGGAATCCCAATGTAATCCTTAAAAAAAGAAAATTTAATTTCGACCATTAAATAGGCGGGAGGTATTGTTTTAGTATAGAGCTGCATTTCAAATTTGATAGTTATAGATAAAATTATGGACCACATGTTGTGTTTTGAGTATAATCAATAACAATTTAAGGCAATCAGCAAGATAACTGTACTTGGGATCGTCTTGTATGTTTCTGCAAGACAACGATCCCAAGCATACGTTGAATTAATTATCTGGAACAGAAAATTAGAAAAATAAAATTAGTAACAAAAAAGATCTCAACAGAAATAACCCAACTAAGTACTAAAGTGGCAAGGAAGTTATTATATTAGAAGGTACATTTTATGTGTACGTAGACTTTTGATCCTTTTTCTTTTTTTCTATAGTTTATGAATTTTGAAATATGTAATATATAATATACATATTTAAAATGGTATAGAAATGGATTGTTAAAAGTGATTTGAATTTCTAATTTATTAATTTGGGGTTTTGAAGTGTTTCTTCATGGTTTTGTTGAAATTTTAGGGTGTAAGCAGACTTACGAGTATGTTCATCACTGTATCTTTATTAATTATTTATTTTGCGTACAAAGCACGATCGTTTTTTCTTTTTATTTATAATATCTTAATTATTTTCTTAACATATATAATCCTTCCATAACGATATACAAAAGTTTTAAATCTCTACAATTGATTAGTTTTCAGCTGTGATCCATTTTTTTACTCACATAAAAAAAACAATGAAATATTCATAATTCTTTGATTTATTTGGCATACAACTATGCAGGCAAAAGCATTATGGTTATCGGTTGGAATTTCCAAAACATAGGGAAGAATTTCGTTCAGTTATGGCATTAGCTTATGTTTCCCAGTGTTGATTATGGTTGAGCCTTAACTGTTTGTGCAAACTGCGAATGTAAGCTTTGTTAAACTTTGTTCTTCAGAGTGATAAGGTGCATTTCTAAGTGAAGCTGAATACCTATGGGACGGGGATGACAAATCCCAGATGTCCTCTAGCAAGAAAAATTAGTGTTAATAATGACTGTTATTCAGATATCACCACCATTTAGTTGAGGCCAAAGTACGACTGTTAAATGGACTTCAGACGGCCAAAATAGCAGCAGCAGCCTTATATCAAAATAAAGAAGATCAGCCCAAAATATAGACGAGAAGTAGCACCACTTCAAGCAAGGCATAAAAAATGCTGCCTCCAGGTTTCAACAACGAATGTCTGCGAATTAGGATGAACTAGGAGGGAGTACATTTGAAATCGAGAGCTGTACACGAGCTTTACAAGGAGAAAGGTGCTCAACATCTTGTAACCTAGATGTGATAATGTCATCGCGCAAAGTTTTTAATAACAAAATAAACAGGGAAGCTTATATGCGATGTACACACTACAAGCTAGTCGTTAAAATTAAAAGCAAATTAATTTCTGACTAAAAGTAAATGAAACGGCAAACTCGGCTAGCTGCGTTAGAGCAATATTTGATAGCTATGAATGGATTTAAAGAGAAAAATTGACAATCCTATGAAAATAGGAAAATGGACGCCTTCAAAGAACGCCTAGATAACGCTGATTGGGTGATTCACGCCAACTGCATTGAGTGTACCTGCTGCCGCCAATGAACTGGTTGGGGCTGCAAATATCCAAAGATGACATGGACCTTTGCTAAAAGACGAAAACGAGCGGAAATGAAAAGCACTGGATTTTAGTAGCAAAAATGGTTCATTGTTGTACAAAATATAACACTTGCGAAGGTACACTGGCGATCACTATGATAAGGCCATACATTTTGCAATCGATTTTCACTCTTTATAAATGTTGGAAATTTTGTACACAGAAACTTTTACCACCTGTGAACAGGTACATATTTACTCAACAGGAAGTCATAAAATTAAAGGGTAAATAAGAAATGACCGTTGCAATTTCCCAAGATCAAACAATGAACGACTTGAAAAGCGTGTAAAAAGATGCGCCACTAGGATGAGGCCATTGGGAATACTTCGTTGCAAGAGTTCACATCAACGAGTAATGACAGAAATCACTTTCGATTATCTTAAACGTTTTTCACTAGCTTAATACAAACATCTGATTGTAATGATTTACTTCATTTGAAAGTTGTAAATGAAGGCAGTGATAGCTATTGCATGTTACTTATGCGTTAAATGTTCAAAACATCAAAAGCCTTGGAAGGAATTTTGATATTAAATAATTGATTTCACCGAAATTTAATTGTATAATCACGAAATTAATAAACTTTCTATCTGGCTGCTGGAAAACTCTTGATCTATTGAAATATGAAATTGAGGTAGTGAAGCCTCTATAGAAAGGGCTGACTGTGTTGTGTTAGATTTAAATATCTGTAGAATCTGTCAATAGGTTCTTATATGTGCATATCTACGGCAATTTGATCTTATAGAAATATTCCTAAATAATATTGAGAATTCATTGCTTTTTATAAATGTGAAAAATATTTGCCTGAATGTATTTCGGTAAGCTTTTGTCAATTATTACAGGGTCTTCTGTCCTAAGATAACCTAACACCACATATAATAAACTTACCCAGATGTTGCATCCCCATACAAAAAAATGTTGCCTCTTTTTGCGATCAGTAAACAACGATGGGCAAACAAAAATCTTTTCTGTTTCGCAGAGAAAAAAAAACGGAACATAAATTTTCTGTGCAAAAGCCCTTTCTTTTGCTTTGCGAAAAGCTTTGATCACCAGCGTAGAGTTTATGACATACCCACAGCGAAATATATTTTTTGTTTTGTTTTGTATTCTCTTATTTTTTGCCCTGGCCTGCAACTTTGGCACCTTGAGGAACAGACAGAGCAGAAATAGACCTACGTATGTACATTAAATATAAGAATTTATATGTACGGTACAAAAAATGATTAGATGTAAATGGACATTTCTGAAAGCAAGTGGTAATTACTTGTATATGAAGTTGACATATTTTGAAGTACTTGTTTGATAGCCAGACAAGTATTGGATTTTCATTCGAGTGTTCATATTCCTTCAATTTGATCAATATTTCCGTGAGATCGAAATTGTTTTTGTCCTTTCCATTTCTTTGACACAGGGCTCACAAACTGCATTCATTTTTTAAGTGTTTAAAAAAACAGTAACCTGCAAAATACATTGTGGCTATGTCATTCATTTCTGTCATTTTTATTGAAATTGTGTCTTCATCTGGTAATTCTACCACTAGTTCGGATTCACAATATTTGGCTAGATCGAATATGTTTTCATTTTTCTCTTGGCCCTATGTTATGTTATTGTTTTATTTTCAGTATTCAACACAGCATTCCAATCTAATTGTAAATATTCTGAATCTTCTTCTTCACAATTAGAAAATTTTGACTTAAACAAAAATTTTTGAACCATAATTTTGGCCAGCAATGAGCCAAATTTAGACGCGTTTGGATTATTTTTATTAAAATTTCTTGCTCTTATTTTTCCAAAAAGGTTTTCAAGTGGGTCCTGATTGAACTTGCTAACTTATATATACTGCAACTCACAGTGATCATTGAATAATTCTTTTTTTATCATTAAAATACTTTCAATTGTCATAATCAGGCCCTTAAAGCAGAAGGTTTTACATTTAGCATTGATTGGCTGAATTTGATTTAAATATGATTGCGTTTCTTTTTCCAATATTTGAGTCATTTCGAATAAGAGCAGGTCTTCCACTCAATATTTTATTGATTTTATTTATAAATTCTGCTGTTGGTTGCAGAAACTGTGCAACTTTCTCTGGAAAGTCACGGATCTGCTAATACTTGTGCCGCTAGTTTCACATTCATTTTTTGAAATTCTGTGGAATCTATATGAGCATATTTTAGTTTTGGACACATTTTTGTGGTATTATTTCTTTCTGTATTAAAGATATATTCAATTATTTTCCAGCTTACAACTCCATCCAGAGTTTGTAAGTCTGATCTTAAAAGATTGTTTCTTTCACTTTTGATTAAATGTGTCACAACATACATTCCATACACTTTATTTTCTTTATAAAGAAAGGAACTGTTGTCCTCATCCAGTTTTAATTTACTGAAAAGGCTTCGATTCGTAGTGCCTTGGTCACAGCAAATGCCTCTTACGTTTAGTCCCAGATTTCTACATATGTCAATATAGTTGTATACTTCAATTTCGAGCTGCTTTGTTGTTATATTGCTTGGACTGATCACATGATAAAGCACTATTTATATTTACCACATATACCACGAATCATGAACACGCAAACTGATTTCGTACACAAATCTAATCTTTGATTTTCTCCATAATCAACGAAGCCCTCGATTATGTCTCATCTCATCGAATATTAAAATGACTTCTTTGTCTTTTGGTTGCAATGTTAAAACATTTTTTTGTATTTCTCCAAAACATTTTCGTTTAGACCAGGAGATAAACTTTTAAGTTATATCCATTTATGTAATGAAACTGGGTGTGGCAAGTGCAATGCAGCTGATCGCGAAGAAAATTATATCCAGACGACGAGCGGAAAAATATACATTGGCAAATCCACCTTTCTTCTTAGGTAAATTATCGTTTGCCTTGTGATAAAAAGAGTTTGCAAAATGTTTTCGAATTTTTATTTATATCATGTAAGAAAACTATTTTTTATTCTATTGTTTGCTTTTGATATTCTCTAAGCTGTGCTTTGTCTGTTTTTTCCGAATTTTACACTTTTTTATCTCTCTCTTTGAGGATTTTGTTAATTTTTTTCATTCTACTTATTTGTTGAATATAAAAAAATGGATTTTTTGTTTTCGCTTCGCATTTCTTGCATACAGTTTCTATGGAATCTATAGATCTGTTACAGTCAATAAGTGCGGACAATTCATTTAGTTCCTCAATGGATATATCGGTACTCGTTTGCACTTTTAATCTTTTGCGATTAGAATAGTTTATTTTGGCTTTCTTAGGGTGAAAAGCAAGTTCATTGTCATTAGATTCCAAAAACATTTCCCTCCTTTTCATAAAAAGTGTAGGAACAGCGTCGTGTTTTTTGTCCAAAAAATTTCAAATCGAAAAGTTTACTACAAATGTATGGCCGTTTATGATTTTCAACATTACATTTCTTAAATGGCCCGTAATAATGATTTTATTATGAGCATCAAACTCGTTAAAGGTCGAATTGCTGTCCAGTTTGGGGCTTCTGTAAATAAAGCAGTAGTGGATAATTTGCTTATGGAGTTGGAATTTTAAGCACATGAAATTGAATTTCACATTGGAACAGGGATTACATTGTGGTGGAATTTGGTAAGCTACCTCACTACACATGGCGAGACCACGGTGAAAAAAGAATAATGGCACTAGTTCGTAGCCAGGTAGCTTCAGATCAGAAAGGTTTTGGCAGGGATCTACCTGTGTTTCGTGCCAAAACAGCTGGTCTGTATTTAAAGACGTGGACGTTCGCAGAAAAGTGATTACTTTTCAGCCTGCGAATATTAGTTAGGTCAACTCTAAATTCCCGAGTCATTATAAAAAAAATCAACTCAAACACCGACTATACCAAACAAGAGTGCGAAGTGAAAATTCAGAAATTGGTTTACCGAATCAAATTGTTGTAGTTGTTATGCCCTTACAACAATAGGAAATAGCAAACAGTTAATTCAAAATTATTTGGCCACCTTTTTTTTCTTTACACGATGAGCGAATTTCACGAGTGAACTTGTGTATGTACACTCGTCAACGGTCAGCTCAGCACTTGGTACTTCTATAGTAAAAATTATGTTCAGAAGTTTTACACACGAGAGATTTAAAAATATAGTCGATACTGATAATTTCAAAGAAACACTTCTGCAGACAGTTTATTCTTGAAGGTGATCAGCTCTTCGCATTCAGGGAGAATTGTCCACTTTGCAACAGAGATTTGTGAAGAGAAAAATTCCAGATCATTATCAACTTTTAATCGATTTAGGGTGGCTTATGACAGTGTCTGCGCTTGACAGTACATTGCCATGAAATTTTGACAGTACATTAGTTATTGATCTATCTTTCCGGTACGTAATTGCCAATAGACGGCCTCACAAGAAATACCTATTTTTAAAAAGTTCTGTTTATTGTATATACATATATACTTTGGAATAGACTTTCTATTGCCACTTTCGAAGTGAAATTTCTGAAATATCGGCCGAATTATAAGAGTCATGAAAAATTGAGTCCATTGACCATTTCGTAGAGGACATTTGGTTGATGTATTTCACAGCTAATAGTATCAATTACATAATATATTTCAAGTCAAAACTAAAAAGTAAGTTTTTAGGAATTTTAATCGAATTGCACTCTTGCAGTCTTTGTATCATTTCAAGCGGTTAAGCGGTATTTTATTTTCTGTTTTATGACAATGTAGGAATCGAAAGCAAAGTTAAACTTTGAAAGTCGAGCTGTTTTATTTGATCAGATTCAATATGTCTGGCAAAAGAATATTACTTGACCTGAAGCACTCGGTTTGCTACTATGCTTGGGTGAATTTTGTGAATGAAAACTTTACAAGAATGTGGTGTACAAGTTTCCCACGAAACTTGCAAGTGCTGTTGAAACGTAAGTACTCATGATGAGTTGAGCAGAAAAATCCTTTGCTATAACATATACTGTACCCAAAATATACAAAAACTCTTATAATTCGCCACAGAATACAGTCACTTCCCTCTAAGTCGAATTTCCCTCTTACACGAATTTTTTCACCATATTTTGGCACTCACCTCAAATTTCCATACAAAAAACCATCCTCTAAGTCGAACTCCCTATAAGTCGAAATTACCTCTAACTCGAATGCATTCTTTCGATTCTTGGTGTATTTTCAATCTCTCTAAGTCGATTTTTTTCTTTTGCGAAAAAAAAAAAACAAAAAAAATCACCCTCTCGCAACTTGTATTAATAAACATCAAGCACACACATTCGCATACTCTAACTCTCTCAGTCGCACCGCGTACACCACCGTGCGCCTCTGTATGTACACGTGCGCTGCTTATTCCTTGTGTTTTTAGTGGGGTTCCAAACAATGTCTTCGGCTAACGATGGCGGGAGTGGAGGTGAAGAAGATGAAACCGAAAAAATTAATATTGAAATCCCGGAAAAGGATGACATTGAAAACGCAATTGGAACATTGCAATCTACAATTGAAGAGATGATGTACCGGATGCGTTTTTAAAATAGATCCGTTTTAAACTCCAACTACTGTAATTACTTAAACAAAAATTACCAATTTTTTAGGTAATTTTATTTGAACAATATTTTGATAAGATATTTATGAAATGATGAGCTATAACAAGAAGCTTCTCTTTATTTATTTAATCTTTGTAACCTTTGTAACACAATAAAGACTTAAAAAAAAATTAATCCCTCTAATTTTTCCAAAACTTCCTCTAACTCTAACTAATTTAGATATCCCGTGAAAATTCGACTTAGAGGGAAGCGACTGTATACTTTAGAAGAAAATCGGACTTAATTTCATTTACACCTGTTAGAAGAGTGTCAATTTTAACATAAAAAAACGAACACTTTCGACATATCTTGCTTTATTACAATATTTTCGTAAAGGAAAGAAAGCTGCTTAGGCTCACAAAGAAATATGTGATATTTATGATATTGACGGCTTAACAGATCGAACGTATCAGAATTGGTTTAAGAAATTCCGTTCGGGAGACTTTTCTTTCGAAGATAACCAACGTTCTGGTAGACAAACGGAAGTTGATGATGATCATATCAAAGTCATAATTGAATCAGATCGTCATACCTATGACTGTGCGAGAAATTTCACAGAGGTTAACTGTATCACACACAATAGAAAATCATTTAAAACCTATTGGACTCGTAAGAAAAAACGTTTTTTTGCGATATACATATCAAATAACACTATCCAAAAATGATCACCACCAGCACATCAAAAGCTGAACTGCATCTTGTCAATTTTGTGGGGTTATAAAGGTGTCGTATACTTTGAGTAGCTTCTACGGAAATAAACGATCCACTGAAATGATATTTGTCCCAGTTTGGCGCTAATAAGGACATAGATTAGTTCATGGGCACAGAATTATGAAGTTGCCAGAAAGGTCATCTAGTAGAAGGTCAAAATATATCTATAATTGATTAAAGCTTATTCCTTGTAAAAAAGAGTTCTATTCAACACTAAAAAA
Source organism: Volucella bombylans (assembly GCA_949129095.1). Lineage (NCBI taxonomy): Eukaryota > Metazoa > Arthropoda > Insecta > Diptera > Syrphidae > Volucella > Volucella bombylans. The sequence goes on from OX422143.1 coordinate 39,861,526, forward strand.
AACCGAATTTACTTTCTTGCCACAAATAACCTCATCAATTATGTGCTTAAAACACTAATTGGATCCACAAAGAAAATGCAATTTTTGTATCATTCATTTTATCATCAGCCAGGAATGGGCTCTTAGACATGGGCGTTATAAAGCACTAATAACAAACAAGCGAAAAAGACAAATTTGGAGCAAGAAGTAAATAAGACCGAAATGTAGTTACATACTTATAAGTGTGTATGATAGGGAAAACATTTCGGATGTGGCGCAAAACATATGTCGACGTATGTTTTTAATGATAAGGCGGTTTCCCTCGAAACTCTTCACAAAGACCTAATACTGCGCTAAACCGTCCCCCCCTACGACGAATTTATATTTTCCATTTACTTCTTTAATTATTAATACTAAATACAATAAAATTTAAAGTGTACAGAGTGAACGAACTAAGTAACGCTTATAAAAAAAAAAATTAAATGACACATACAAACACCTTTTTATACATAGATACATTTCAGTTTCCATTCACAATTAAGCAGTTTTGTTCTGTGTGTACATACATATGTACCTATTTAGCTGGGTTATCTTAAAAGGTCTTCGAAACCCGGCTGGAATGTTTCTGTTCTACACCACTAACTGTGAGCAACTTAAGGCTCTCGTAGTTAAAATCCATCTCTTCCATCTCTATATACAAATATGTTTACAAGCGAGCAATTTGTTTTGATTTCAAATTCAAATAAATACATTTATGTGTATGTATTTTAAATAAAATAAATTAAAATCTACACAAGTTGTTCAATAAATCTTTTTTTTTTGATTAAAATTGGCTCTTTAAGATTTGAAATAAAATATTAACCTGTCAATTTTAAGATTTGCATCGCCCATCCATGGTATTAGGTGTTTTCCTTGATCAATGTCACGCGCTTTAGCATCATCTCTAAAGATTTTGCATGCGTATCCGAATACAAGCAGATCCACGGTCCTGGCTTCGGGATTTGCAGAGACTGCATTGCCTTTCCGAAGGATGCCACCGATCTCATTACGATTTTGCCATTTAATTGACATTTTTAGTTATCATGTCATGGAATAACTGATTTGTTTTGTTTTTACTGATTGTATTGTAATTAAAGTATTTATTTGCGATTTAAATAGTAAAATTTAATATTTTAGGCAGACAAAAAAAAATTGATTGCAAAATACGACGAGAGAAAAAGTTTTTTTCAGAAAAATATGACAGCACCCAGAATGTCAAACAGAAGCAAGTGTCAATTACAACACTGGGTCTGTTCAGGGACTTTTAACGGTGGACTTTCAAACTTTGCTATATATTGGATTATAAAATTATATACTTTGTTTTTTATTTAAATAAACATTATTTATTTATTTTAAAAATATCTCAAACATTTAGTGTAGTATTTATTTTTCACCAAATTGGAACGTTGAAATAATTGACAAAATTTTTTTCATGAAATTTAAATACAATATAAACCATTTTGAACGCTACTGTTTGAATTTAAATCACCAGTCTGTCGACTGTCATAAGGGAGCTGGTATGCCAAAACGCCTGCTCGAGTTGTTGTTGTTTGGCAAGAATTTTCTCATTCGACTTTAAAGGTTCTACTTTCGCAGGAAGTTTAATAAATGTTTTCTTAAATTTCGCAATGAAAACCCTCCCAAAGTGTTCATTACAAATTTAGTTTAAATATTCAAAGTACAAAAATACATCGCCATCGAAACGTTCAATTATTTTGTTCGAGCTTGGTCGCTTTGTGTAGGTGTATGTAGTGAGTTTAACGAAGACGACAACGACAACGAAGACTCTTCAGCATTGGAATACCCTTTAGAAAGAATTTTGAAATCCCTTCCCAGGCAAAGAAGCGTTCTCAACAGCGAAAACACAACTAATCGACGGAGGCGCATCCATACATGTAATGCTTTGATGTTGAAGGCTATTCTCGGCAGCGAATCCGATCCCATTGAGGACGGAGGTGGTGGAGCTGGTTGTAATAGTGGCAACAGTGGCGGAGGGGGTGTAAGTAATAGTTGTAGCGGTAGTGGTTGTTCACTCACAGGTGGATGTGAAAAGTCTGGCAGCCGAAAGGGTCGCATAGGTACTTGTTCGCGCAAAATGTCTCATTCCAGTTCGAATTCGATAAAGTGTCACAAGAGTGTATCACCTGGTAGTTTTAGTTGCAATGCCCTTAATGTGGACTTTTCCTCCTACACCGCTACTCATCAATGGACAAAAATGTTGGAGTGTGCTGAATTTGTTGGCGCCAAGTAAGTAAAACTACATGTAGCTAGAGAATTATGCATGCATTGCTTAACTATCATACAATTTTTTTCAGACGAAGCAAACATACTGTAGTAGCGTACAAAGATGCGATGTTTGTTTTTGGCGGAGATAATGGCAAGACAATGCTGAACGATTTAATACGATTTGGTGTCAAAGACAAGTCATGGGGAAGAGCTTGCGCTACAGGTACACCTCCAGCTCCTAGATATCATCATTCGGCAGTGGTTTATGGGAGTTCGATGTTTATATTCGGTGGATATACAGGAGACATACATTCGAATTCAAATTTAACGAATAAAAACGATTTGTTTGAATATAAGTTTCAAACAGCCATGTGGGTGGAGTGGAAGTTCACCGGCAGGTTAGATAGATTTGATTTTCGAATAATGTGAATATATATCTAAAAAAAATTTATTCTTTAAGAATGCCTGTTCCACGATCGGCACATGGAGCTGCAGTTTACGATCATAAGATGTGGATATATGCTGGATACGATGGGAATGCGAGGCTGAACGACATGTGGACACTTAATTTATCAGTAAGTTTTTTTTTCCTAATTGTTTAAAGAAAAAAATGCTCATCTGTACATCAATGTTGTTTTGATAGGGCGATAGCCATCAATGGGAGGAAATTGAACAGCATGGGGATAGACCGCCCACTTGTTGTAACTTTCCGGTTGCAGTTGCAAGAGATTGTATGTATGTTTTCTCTGGGCAAAGTGGTCTACAAATCACCAATTCACTTTTTGAATTTCACTTCAAAACAAAAACGTAAGTAAATAGTCAATAAAGAATATTTGCTTTACCTTCAGTTAAAAATGTTCGCACCGCAACACCTAAAAAAATACCAATGGGCCAGAGCCCGTGGCGAACAAACAACCATTCGTTAAATGAAACCACGCGTACTGTACTAAAGTATTATAAAGATTGATCTTTATTCCGTTACTCCAAAATTAGAACAAAACTTAAAGTCTAACTTATCGTACTTTACACCTTCGTATCAGCGTATGGTGTTTATAGCGCGTGCAAGATTTTTGGTTGCATCAGCAGTTTCTTAGTTTAAGTCATGGGAAACGATTGTTCGTTTCCGTTACACGCTTCGTGTTACAGCGATTCACGTTGGGTGGTGAAACGAAATGTTGAACTGATCTGGAATAATGACGCTCTAGGCTTGACATTCATATTAGCGGTATATAGAGCTTTTATACCCACGGCTGTAGATAGTTTGATCTTGTTGGTAATATTACTTAGTCGATTAATGTTGCTTAGACTGATTCTATAAACGTATCCGATGTCAATTATATATCCTGCAGTGGATACGTTGCTAAGTACTGCTGGTAGGGCTTGAAGGGATGTTGCTTCGAAACTTGAAAATTTACGTTTGTTAAGCTGCACTGTCTAGTTGTTAATTTGAATTATATAAGTTCCAGATAAGTTCTTCTTAGTTCCATCGGTTGTGATTTAGCCTTTAAAATTTGTAAGGAAATTTGTGTCTTCCTTCAAAAGTATATGCAGGATGCGTGTCCTACTTTTAATAGTCGAGCAAAACATTCATATTCACTGACTTTCGTCAGAGCGTTTTATTCGCAAACGGTCAGATTACTTTAGTAAGGCATTTTGTGACAACGCCATACATATGTCTCTTTTTTGGTTCACCAATATTTGGTCAAATGGTAGATTGACCTGCCTTCCCTTGAAAATCATTGCTCTTGTTATCAGGATATTTTACTCAGTCTTGCTTAGCTTGGTGATAGACAGGACATACAACATAGTTTCGTTTGTAAAAACTGACGGGATACCATACTGGAGCGCTTCTACTTCATTTGCATAGGGCAGCGTCCCTAGTTCGTTAATCACTCTGTTAAACTCTTCCCTGTCTAGTAAATTTGTATTGACGATGCCGCTCTTTGCCATTTGGCACACTCTTACCACTTCATTGATTTCTTCTTTGGTGATCATGATCTCATTAATCGCATCTCGTTCGAATCTCACCTTGCTGGATGCCGCTACTTGGTTTTTGTAAACTTTCGATGACCCAGTTGATTTTCTTCGTTATTTCCTCAGTTATTAACAGGACCGTCTCGTTGGTACTGTATTGCTGGAGATTGCCTTCAATCAGGTCTTGCTCACTTTGTAGAACCTTATCCTAGTCACTAGTCAGTTGCGTCTGGGCGAACCATTTCGAGGCTGAGCCGATCCAGTTGATAGATCTTGTCCTCCTCATCGGACTTCCCTTTAGTACAATAGATTGATGCGTTCGCTAATCTGAGCTAGATGGTGTTCAGCTAGGTTTTTATTTCCTGCTTGGGTATTTCGCTTGTAACGAGGTCAGCCATTATTTTCAGTAGGTCTTCAAGCTTCTGTAGGTTGACCATGGGTATTAGTTTAAGATGTCCAACGACGATCCAGGCCTTACCATCCTTAATTGATACGATTGATGAATGATACTCGAAAATATGAAACCCTTGCAAGGCACCTGCTAGTAATATTCTGCGTAACACATATACAATTTTGTATATTTATGAAAAGAGGTTACAATAGCGATTGGGCATTACTGCACAAAAATGCTAATGATTAAATTGTAAACTTAATGTTTAAACATAAATTTAAATTTTTAGAGTATAATAATACTATTGTACTTTTTCATTACATTATACATATATTATAAAATTAATATAGGATCATGTCCATACATTTTTACATATACATTTTATTGAACTATGAATTTAATTTACAGTGTTGGTTATATGTATTGTTAAAGGTTTTTCCTTTCCTCAATTCTTTATTTTTCTTAATAATACTCAGAATGGTAATGTTGTTACCCGAGATTATAGTTGCCATAGCTAATTTTTCAGCCATAGTTTATGTACATAGTTTCTAATTCTTTTAATAAGTGTTGACCTGAAATTGTTATGTGTGCGTGAGCGTGCTATCGTGCGTTTCTAATTTGTGCTTTATGGATTTTGCGTCCCGTAGCTGTGACCACTATTACCACCACCTCTTTTCGATAAAGTGGCTTATGCTTGCCTTGGATTCTTTTATACGGGGTATAAATTATACTATAATACCTTGTTTTGATCTGTTTTCCTGTTTTTCGGAAGGGTTTTTGTTCGTCACTGAATGAATTGTGGTATTATACGAGTACAATAACTGTCTACTGCAATAATCAGAAGTTCCTTCAAATTCAAGTCCTTGTATTCCGCTTTTAGACATCGGTAAATTTCCAGGATTGTAGAGTGAAACCTCTCAACCTGTCCATTTACTTTACTCCGGTTTATTAGTGTTTGATACGTATGTATGTCCAGCATCTTCAACACAAAGTTCATTACGATAGGACTGTGCAAACTTCATTATTGTGATAACCACTTAAATGTGAGAAGCGACATCTAGCAGAAAATGTCGAAGACCAGAAGATTTCGATACTGGAATAACAAAGTCTCGACTGGAGAGTGGAATCGAATTTTCTAGCAAATTGGAAATTGTATGGGACGCTGGATGGCGAGGATTGTACTCGAAGTATGTCATTCGAGTATAAATACCAGCATCCCCAAGGTATGCAAGTCAGTTCTAAAGTGTAATTTGAAGTGTTAATTAGGAGAAGTGATTAAGTGGTTTAAGTAAAAGATAATAAAAGTATAAGTGGTTGAGAAATTGGATTGTATTGAGAGAAAGAATTAAATAGTGTATTTTAACTGTACTGAATAAAGGGATTTGTATTGAAAAGAATAAGTTCTATTATTTGTACCCACACAAACATTTTACATTGGTGTCAGAAGTGGGATAGGACTTATTGTGTGTACAAAAAAAAAAAAAGTGTTTTCTGACTATTTGAAAAAGCTAGAATGGGTCGAAAACTATTGCAGTTGACCCTCGTCCAACTCAAATCCGAGTTGAACAAGAGAAACCTCAGCGCCAGTGGAGGAAAAAGTGACCTGGTGCTCCGACTTCAGGAGGCTTTGAACAACGAGGGACATGATCCTGATGCATATTCCTTTGATGTTGACGAGGATGAACAGACAAGTACCGGCAATGACATGGCTGCAATGATGCAACTCCTCTTATTAAAAATGGACGAACAAAACAAAAAAATGGACGAACAAAACAAAAAAATGGACGAACAGAAGAACAGTCTCGACCAACAAAAGAAAAATCTGGAAGAACAGAAGAACAGTCTGAAACAAAAAATGGACGAACAGAAGAGCAGCATTGAACAAAAATTCGACGACCAAAAGAATAGTCTAGAACAAAAACTGGAAGAACAAAATAACGTTCTACACCAAAAGTTCGAAGAAATAGATAACAAATTTGAAAGAATAGAGAAGAATGTTGGCGAAAAATTCGAACAAATGGACAGCAAAGTTGAACAACTGGCAAAAGAGCTCGACACAGTGCGAAAACAGAAACAGTTTGAAATGGCTGCCTGTGCAAACGAATGGGACAATAAGGAGAAGTGCTTTGCCCTAGCGATGGCCTTACGTGGTCCTGCGGCAGAATTGTTACAAACAATCGATATCGAAAAGAATAGAGACTATATGGCTTTAGTGCAGGCTATCGAGAAACGGTTTGGGGATAGCCACATGCGGGAAGTTTACAAAGTTCAATTGCAAGGCCGTATGCAGCAACGAGGAGAAACACTGCAACAGCTCCAAGCAGACGTGAGTAGACTGGCACATTTGTCATATCCCACCGCAGGCCAAGAAATAATCGACGAAATGGCAAAGGACGCATTCATTGGGGGAATTGCAGATTTGAAGCTACAATCAGCAGTAAGGATGGCCGGGAAAAGAACCCTTGCTGAAGCACTTGCCTTCGCTCTGGCGATGGAAGCATCCAATCAGGCTTCCAAAGGAATGCATTTCGTAAGGGAAATAGTATCTGGTGAATGCTCCTGCTCAAGACCAACTACCATGCAACGAAATATCCCACGGGAGAGACGAAGGATGCGCTGCTGGAACTGCGATAAAGTAGGACATTTTCAAGGGCATTGTAAAGAACCGGTACGACGAGAAGGCTGCCTGCACTGGGGCTACAGGCAAATAGAAAGAAAAACCGGCAGAAACGGCTATCAAGAAACCGGTAAAATTTCCAGAAGCCATCAGTTAGGAAATGCTTACTTCGCGGGGCAGAAGTCTGTAACAGGAGTCGACGACTCCAGGGTAATTATCCCAGTCTCACAGGTAAAACAATGCAACCAAAGCCTCCCAGCAGAAGTAGTCAGTGGTAAAGAAGCGAAACAACAGGCAACTATCCAAACGATCAGGACTGAGCCAATAGAGGGTTGGAGTATAGACGAAATCCGTTCCTCCCAACAGGCAGACAATGACATCGAATCAATATTGGCCTGGAAGGAACACGAGGAAAGACCAAACTGGCAGCAGATATCAGATCGGAGCCAAATTTTGAAGGCATACTGGGCACAGTGGGACTCGCTTTTTGTGCAAGATGGATTGCTGAAGAGAAAATGGGAAAGTGCAGATGGGAAAACATCTCGTATGCAGCTAATAGTGCCACGGTCCAGAGTCAACCAAGTACTCCATGAAATACATGACGGAATCTCAGGAGGCCATTTGGGAATAAACAAGACGTTGGAAAAGGTAAGGGAACGTTTCTATTGGCTAAGCGCTAAACAAGATGTCGAGAATTGGTGCAAAAAGTGCATAAGATGTGCAGCTACCAAGGGTCCAAAAGTAAAGCCACATGGACAAATGCAACAATACAATGTCGGAGCACCTTTCGAACGAATAGCCATCGACATCCCTGGGCCGTTTCCCGAAACCTTTAATGGAAACCGATATACTCTCGTAGTCATGGATTACTTCAGTAAGTGGCCGGAAGTGTTTGCCATCCCAAATCAAGAGGCTAAGACCGTAGCCGAACAGATAGTCAACAACTGGGTGAGCAGATTTGGGGTCCCAATGGAGCTGCACTCTGATCAAGGGCGAAACTTTGAATCAAAAGTCTTCCAGGAAATATGCCAATATTTGGGAATAAGAAAGACAAGGACAACGCCACTACACCCTCAATCTGATGGAATGGTCGAGCGATTCAATCGGACCTTGAATGAGCATCTATCTAAGGTTGTCAGCAACTGCCAGCGGGATTGGGATCGACACATACCCCTCTTCTTAATGGCCTACCGAAACGCGGTCCATAGCTCAACAGGGCACACACCATCCGAGATCTTATTTGGTCAAACGATTCGGTTGCCAAGTGAAGCAAAATTCGGATCCCCACCGACGGAGCCCAAGGAGGTGAACGAGTACGTGAATGACTTACGCAGCAGGATTCGTAAATTGCATGAAGACACCAGAGAAAAGATGAAGCTAGCAAGCAGCCGCATGAAAACTAGGTACGATATCAAGGCGAAATCTTCCGGTTTCAACGAAGGAGATCTGGTTTGGCTGTATAATCCTCAGCGTAAGAAAGGCAAGTCACCAAAATTGCAACAGGACTGGGAAGGTCCATACAAGGTGATAACCCGCATTAATGACGTTGTCTACCGGATCCAGCGTGGGGATCGAGGGAAATTGAAAGTGGTCCATTTGGATAGAATGTGTCATTTCAATGGGATGCTGAATGACGAAGTTGTTCGAGACGAACAACTCTAGGGAGGGAGCAATGTGATAACCACTTAAATGTGAGAAGCGACATCTAGCAGAAAATGTCGAAGACCAGAAGATTTCGATACTGGAATAACAGAGTCTCGACTGGAGAGTGGAATCGAATTTTCTAGCAAATTGGAAATTGTATGGGACGCTGGATGGCGAGGATTGTACTCGAAGTATGTCATTCGAGTATAAATACCAGCATCCCCAAGGTATGCAAGTCAGTTCTAAAGTGTAATTTGAAGTGTTAATTAGGAGAAGTGATTAAGTGGTTTAAGTAAAAGATAATAAAAGTATATGTGGTTGAGAAATTGGATTGTATTGAGAGAAAGAATTAAATAGTGTATTTTAACTGTACTGAATAAAGGGATTTGTATTGAAAAGAATAAGTTCTATTATTTGTACCCACACAAACATTTTACATTATCATACACTATCACTCTCGGAACGGAAAAGTAATGCAATATTTTCGCGAACTTGTTTCTTAGGTATATCGAGGACTTGCTTTTTATGTGAATTTGTTTGTGAATTTGTAAAATTTGTTGATACTGCTCATAAACTTTCCGTGCTGGATCTCCATTATGTCGATATGTAAAATTTCGTATGGAGTCACATTAGTCTTCTTGAGTTGCGGAGTTACTGGATACCTGTCATACTTGTTTGCGAGGCAGATTTCACAGGTTTTAGTATACTGCGTGATCAGACTGTTCATCCTCGGGAAATAGTACTGTTTGTTTGTTTTCCCTCGCATTCCTGTCTGCACTCCTGTGTTCCTTGGTGATCAACTGCCAAATTTGCTCCTCATTCCTAACGTCTTCCACTATTCTTTGTGTCAACCTAATTTTGTAATGTTTAAAGGCTTCGAGATATACCTCCTGCAAGAGTTTCAGGTATTTTAATGTCGACGTTTGTGAAAGTTGTGATGTGCGCTAAAGTGAGAGGGGGAGCCATCGTTAAGAATCTGATAATACGATTGGTTTATGTACTTAGCTATTATGTTACCAAGATGGTTGTTCATGTGCGAGCCTCACATTATATTGAAGCGTTTAAAGTCGCCATATCAGGATCAGACTTGGTTTGTGAGTGTGATTAAATACATTTTTAAGATTTTTAATGTTGAAGTATTTTGTTGGGTGTATGTAAGCAGTTATTACGTTGAATTTTATTTTGGAGTGAATGGTAAATCCTATTGCTTCTATATTTTGGTTAATAGTAATGGGATGGTGCTGGATTGAGTCGTGGATAAGTAGAATATTCCGCCATATGAATTTTGTAGTGTGTTGTGTTTTGGGGTACATTTTGTAGTGGATGGGAGTGGGTTCCTTGTAGTACGATTATTTTAGAAGAATATTTTTTTATTAGAATAAGGAGTTCAGTGTAATTATTTGTGTAGCCTTTGATATTCCGTTGCAAAATTATCAGATAAATTGATTGTTAGTAGAACCTGGGTCACTTCGCCCCATAATGGCAGAGTTAGGATTGTGGTTATTTATTGTTGCTGTGTAACCTTAAATATAGGCTAGTTAGGTGTGTTGTTAACATTTGTTTTGTGGTGGGCTTGAGGTTGATTGGTTTTTCAAATTGATTGTGGAAGTATTGGATATTGGTTGTAAATAAACAGGAGTTGAGTGCATTTATCTGTACATGGTTTTTGAGGTTGTAAAGAGTTTTTTTGTGTCTGGTTGAGGGAGATGATCGTGTTTAAGTTATTTGTGTTTTTGGAAGAGTGCGATGGTGGTATTGATTTTTGTGGTGAGGAAAAGGGTTGTTCTATGTTATTTATGTTTGTGGAAGAGTGAGATGGTCATGTTGGTTTCCGTTGTGAGGTGAGAAGTTGTTCCATGTTATTTGTGGAGTGTTTTAGTAAAACTTATGCCTAACTGTTTTATCAATAGATATATCTTTGGTAGCTGTTAAATCGCCTGAATTTGGTATTGTGCCAATTTTTTAAGTTACCAAATTACTTAAGGCGCTTACTATTTTTCCATATGATGGTGTAATCGAATTGAGATGGATGGAGTCTTTTTCGTTGTGTATGTGTTTGGTTTCAGTTATGCTACATTTGTTATTGATTGGGATAGTTAGTACTTACTTAATTTGAACATATTTATCTGAGGAGTGATAGAGGTAGAGGAGTAGTAGAGGTAGAGGAGTGGAGTAAGGCAATTAGCGCACATAACGTTGGAGCATTTGTTTAGTTGATGGGGTGGTAAGTTGCATTTATCACATGTTGGACTGCCTGTGTGCCTGCTTTTTGTATATCCGAGTAGTTGGCGGTTGCAACATCTTATGGGGTTAGGGATCTATTCTGTAACTTTTGCTTTATACCATCCTATTTCAATTGTATCCGGTGATTGATATCGCTCGAAGATAAAAAACATGAGTCCAGTTATATGATCTTTTCCGTCGCATTTTTTTGTAAATTTATATACTGTCGTAATGCCTTGTGATTTCATCTCCGAGACTATCTCTGCCTCGTCGACGTTGATTAAGCATGGGGAATATACCTTTGGTACTATTGAGGCGTTCATTTAGTTTGATTGTTACGAGACATGTGTTTGCAGATGTGTTGATTCCTAAGAATCTATCGTCTTTTTCAAGTATTATTTTTTTAGGACACAGGTGCTCAGAGTTGAAAGAGGTTGGTCGGCTTTTGGTAGAAATCACTATGCAATGGGGATTTTTCTTTATGTAAGTTTGTGTAAGAGAGGGGAAATCACTTGTAAAAGAAAAGAGGATTTTTTTTTTGTATCTTATGTTTCTTCTCGGGTGGTGGATCTTCTGCAAGCTCCGAGAACCGGTTATCGAGGTACTTTTTTGGGCCCGGGGACATTTTTACATCGACAGTAGACTTCAGTTGTAAATGAGTTATGTGCACTTTTGGGAAGGTAAATGGTGTTCTTAAGAAAGAAAAGAGCAAAGTATTGTTTAAGAAGAGGTATATACGACTGCGACTGTACAGGCTACATCTCGATGCTTACGGTTTGAAAGTTAGACGGAGACTGTACAGCGATTTACGTTTGGTGGTGAAATGCAATGTCCACAAGTGCATCCGTGAAGTCAAGGTATCTTCTCATCTTTCCATTTGTGGAATCGTCGTTCGTTAACTCCTTCCATTTGGATTGTTATAAAAGTCCTTTTAATCACAGGAAATGTCTGTGGTGTCCTCCTTTCAAGATATTCATACTACAAGTAGGGTATTCTCTATCTAGCATATTTTATATTAATTGCTATATGTTTCGGCAAAAGGATGTAGCTACATTTTAGAAATTTTTTTTTCATTTCATATTAATAACCGTTGTAGTGAAGTCTCTGCAGAAATTAGTTTTTTTTTGTGGTTTTGGTTTTCATAGCATCTTGTAAAAAGTATGTAAAACCTTTACATTGCTGGTGCAATCTCGAAGTTGAATTCCATACGTTCAAACTGGTTTTAGTACACAATTGCTTGTATTAAAGCTGCTTATGTACCGTGCAAAGCTTGGCTACTAAACAGCCAATGGTACCTCTGGCAGTGAGTTTTTCCTGTTTTGTCTATGTATGATTTCTATTTTTCCATTTTTACTGTCAAACTTACAGGATTTATACCATTTAAAGGAAAATAAGTACATTTTGTAAGTAAGTGTGTAAAGGTTATGTCTAGCAAGGAACACTCCGCCAGAACTTTGCTTATTGAAAAATTATGTAAATAGTAAACAAACATGATAATTTTGGATTGGTAGACCTGGTCAGCTGTGGATTGCATGATTTTATAACCAAAGTGATGACCAATTATTAATCGTGTGTTAGTAATTTAGACTTTTAAAAAAGCTTTGAGATTGTTTGCAAATGCCATTTGGATCAATATGTTTTTTTTTGGCTTTGAGAATGTAAATGTTCCTCAGAAGTCAGAGTAGATAATTTGAGATTCTCTCCGCAGTAAGTATCCCAAGATATAGAAGTGATTAAGTGGTTTAAGTAAAAGATAAGAAAAGTATAAGCGGTTGAGAAATTGGATTGTATTGAGAGAAACAATTAAATAGTGAATTGTAACTGTACTGAATAAAGGGATTTGTATTGAAAAGAATAAGTTCTATCATTTGTACCCACACAAACCTTTTAAGAAATTTTACGATGTTCCAATCCTTCTTGCTCATTTTTTTTCACTTGGTATTTTCGGTTTATCTGAGGAGTGATCATAGGAAGGGTGGCAACTTTTCTCAACTTAACCAGACTTATCAGAGGATAATATGATAGGCATTAAGCCTCCTCCTATATTTTGTGGGTTTCAAAAATCATGTACATATGTATAAGTCAATAGAACTTTTTCTAAGGAATACGTCTTCCCCAGAGATTTTCTTAAGGGGGTGGTCTCATGTCTGAGGTTAGTTTTCGAAAGTTTTTAAGGATTTTTTTGCGGAAAATGAAATAAAATCTTCTTATGTTATTTATATTATTATTTAGCTATTGAATAATTCAAAACAATTTTTGTTAAACAAAAAAAAAACTTTAACGTCATTTTGGTGAAGTAAAATAGGTCTCTTAAAAAAAAAAAGTAGGTGGCTGGCCCCCCTGATTGCACCTTTTGTAATCATCTGAAATCAAAATTCGAAAAAGATTATTATTCAGTAGGGCTGTTATTCTATCCCGTAGAAGATCTAAAAGATTTGAGTGAAAAATAACAAAATGGCGGCCTTGTAAAAACAAATTTTAAAGATCGACTTTTTTTCTGTTTAAAATCGGGATAAAACAAAAGTGGATAAAAAATATTTAATTCTGGTACTGGACAGAACCATTCATGTGGAGAATATTGTGTTAAAATCAGGGCTGACGGATAAAAAGTAGTTTCAAGAAAAACGCGTTTAAAGTTTGGAGAGGAAAATAGGGGTACGCTATTATTTGATGTAACTTTAAAATGACTTAGTGTATCGGTCTAAAATGTTCACAGTATATTTTCAGCTTATTAAACTTTGATTTTTTGAAGATCGAACATGAGACTATCCCCTAAAGAAAGCCAATCACGTTCCGTATTACTGCTTCAACCAAAGGTTTTATTTTCATAAGAGGTTTTGTGTTATCCCAAGCTTAAAGTTGAGAAGAATTACGGAAAATATTTTCACTCCGCTTCCTTTTCTTTTGGTGCCTTGATGGTGAACTAAATGTCGGTTTATTGTTTTTAAAAGAGTCGAGTGATTACAACAAATGGCTCTTCAAAAATTGGTAGAGCCTGCCACTGTGCGCAGAACTGCCTTGCGAATGCACCCTCTGTCTGCGGTGCAACAGGCCTGCCTACGCCGAGGATTTTGCGAGAATGCGCTTCAGAATTTGGTAGGCAGAATTAAAGGCGCACTCGACAAAAAGGAATACGCCTTGTACATATTCATGGACTTTTAGGGTGCTTTCGACAAAGCAAATTTTAACAGCATGTGTAACGGGATCTACACGGCTATGATAAGACCAATTATATCCTATGCGCCTGTTGTCTAATGGAATAAGCTCTCACGAAAGTACGTAACTGCTCCCTTGATATTCATATCATAGGCCGCACTCTTAAAGCCATATTCCGTTGAAAAAGAAGGGGTCTTTGATACAGCACATACTGGAGCTTTGGTCTTATGGACATACCGCCTGACGAAATGACACCAAAACTCCTGTTGCGGAAAAAATACGCAATCGACTCCCTCCGCCAAGGACTGGTTTCGGCCAGAATCTGAGCAGACGGCATGACTCCCCAGGTTGCAGACAAACCAAACGAATTCTTCCCAACGTCTCTAAGAAGTCTGCAGGTTGCTTACTGGCGACGTGACGGGACACTACATTTTTGTTTAGCACTTAAATGTGTTGGACATAAGTGATATAACATCCTGCGATGCTTGCTGTGAACGTGATGATGACACCGCGGAACAGTACGTCCGTGAATGTCCGGCTTACGCCGCTCGCATCAGGTTGCAGGTGCTCGACGTCGTGGGTGCTGGTACTCTAAGTACTTTATCACTGAATTGCTTACTCATCATCCTTTGAAAGATTGAAGGATTTCGTTAAAAGAAACGCACAAAGAGTACAATGGACTAGTTCTTTGTCTGAGTTCTGTTCTGGACAAAAATAAATCTCTGAAGGGTGTCGGTTGACCAGTAGAACTATATTGCCCTTTGGGGTATTTATATCTTTTCATATTTTCTAATATTTTTTAATTACTGTTTTAATCGCCTCTTATGACAGGTATGCCTACCTCTTCTAATTCCTACCCGAAAGTTGGAGAGACTAAGAGATAACTGCATCAAATCCATTAGTCATTTTAAATTTCATTTAAGTTCAAACAATTGTTTTCAGCAAATTTTCTTTCTTTGTCCGTGAAACGTTCTGTTCCTGGTGCCAATTAAAAGCTATCAAGAACTATAGAACATGTCAATTCGGCAAATTCTCTGAGAGTAAATGAACGGATCTTTCTTTAGATTGTTTTTGTCCTATATGTTTTTTCAAGAAGTAAAAAATGTAGTCCATTGAACAAAAGTATAAAATAATTTAGGGGCCGTCTATCATTTGATCGAATCGAGTTTTGATTTATGTAACTATTAAGAAAAACCCACCCATTATCTTGTAATGATTGATTTCAGTTGTTATGATTGGTTCCTTAATCAGCCGCTTTGATTTTTGAATTTCCGATTTTGTCAACTAGTACTGCTAGCGTTTCTTTTTACTAGTATCCTAGATTTTGGCATGCTCAAATTTATATTGAACATAGTTCGGTAACGATCTTCATTTACTGCCATAAAATGAGGACAATGCCACGGGCCCATAACTTGCCTATAGTTTCTTCGGTATGCATAGAATAACGTCGTACTGCATGATTAGTTTTTAGTATCGTGTGTTAACTTATCGATGGTTCGATGAATAGCTTACTCGGACAGACGATTACACGCACCAAAAAATGGACGAAGCCCTCATAGCGTTCTGAATTATTATCCATCTGATTTGACATCCATTTGACATCTGGTTTGATAGTTATCCTTATCTACCACTAAATTAATAAATCCATGCGTTTAATTATTATTCCTAATGTTTTACAAATCCTAATTTCATCTTTCTTTTTTTTTTAAGATGGCGAAGAATATCGAATGAACATGTTCTACGAGGTGCATCAGCACCTCCGTCTCGACGCTATGGTCATACCATGGTTCACCATGATAGATTTCTTTACGTGTTTGGTGGTTCAGCCGATTCAACTTTGCCAAATGATCTCCACTGCTATGATTTAGACTCTCAGGTGTGGTCAGTCATAGCCCCCGAGCCAAATTCAGATGTCCCGTCAGGTCGAGTATTTCATGCTTCCGCTGTAATTGGAGATGCAATGTATATTTTTGGAGGTACCGTTGATAATAGTGTTCGTCGCGGGGACACTTATCGTTTTCAGTTCTCCAGTTATCCCAAATGTACTCTACGTGACGACTTTGGAAAATTCTTCAACGAAAACCAATTCTGTGACATTCAATTCATTGTTGGCCCAGAAGCGATTAAAATCCAAGCACACATTGCTTTTGTCGCTGCACGATCAAAGTTTTTACGAACAAAGATATTAGGTGCACGCGGAGCTAGCAATGCAAACTTACAGAAACTCATCGGAACAGCTGATGTGCCATTTATAGACCGACCAATGCTGGAAGTACGTCTACTCAATGCACCACCAGAGGCTTTCGAAATTATATTGAACTACATTTACACGGATCGAATTGATTTAAAAGACTCTTACAGTAAAAATATTGTGATTCTTATAACCGATATTTACCAGCTGGCTGGACAATTTTTAATGCCTAGACTAGCGCAGGGCTGTATTCAGTATTTGGATTTTAAGACATCGAAGTATAATGTCTTAGAGGCGCTATATAATGCCGACAGGCATAAGTAAGTTAATTTTATTAAATACTAAGTAAGTCCATATACTATATATATCTTTTTACCTTACAGAATTCAAATTATAAAGGACCATTGTATGCAGTTTATAGTGAAAGATGAAAACTTCTCTGACGTCGTGATGTCAAGTGAATTCAGTGATCTAGATAAGCCGCTTTTGGTGGAGATTATCAGAAAAAGGTTGAACCCTAGTAAATCTTGTGTAGACGCAAATCTTGAAAAAAATGTTGGTAAGTGCTTTCAGACATATTTTTCTATTTTATGTACATACATTTATAAATTTATTATTTCTCAATACGTGTTATGTGTATTATGTGTATTTATTTATCTGTATGTCCCTTGACACTAGTGTTTATCCACTTTTACTTGGATCAATGTTTAGCTTTGCTTGTTAAGGGCTTCTGTGACATTCGTGACATTTGTAGATACTAGAATTACCACATCATGTGCATGCTCATTTATTTTAATGCCTCCCTGTAGGACTCCAACAAATTGGATTAAGTACTACCAGCTATAGCAAAGGTATGATAACACCTCCCTGAGTTCGGCTCTTACCATGGATTTTATAAGAAGATTGTTACTCATCTGTAACTGAATAATTCTGTTTTTGTGTTTATAAGGGATTTGATTCATTTAAGCCCATCTTGTTGAGAAATTTTTACAATTATTCAGTGAGCAGGTTAATAATTACTACTGTATACCTAATTTTAATTTTAAGTAATGATGATGTAATTAAGAAATTACAGTCCCTCTGAAAACGAGAAAGCGAGAACACCTTTTAGAGGTCGGATCATAAATGAGAGAAAACAAATTTTCCCAGCAGAGGTAATAGTTTCAAAGATAGTTATTCTTTTATTTAGCTCCCTTACGGTTCTTTTTTTGAGTTCGATAGTGTTACGTAGTTTGAGGGTTAGTATTTTATTTTATTTCTTCCAATCTGTACTTTTGGGGAATCGATACCGAGTGAGCCATGTAAGCGAAATTTAATCAAATTTCGCAGTAATTAAGAAATTGAAGTAGAATGTGGGCATATGGAAAAAGGTTCTAATATACATATGTACATATTTCTAATATTTCTCCTTGCTTACTTATTTATTTGTTCTAATTGTACAGTGTTCCACCTTGAGTATAGATAACTTTAGGGGGTGATAGCTTGAGGCGAGACAAAAAAAAAGTTAGGTATAGGAGGTGGAATGGTTAAAAGAATTTTTACTGTTCTCAGTATTTTACTAATACATTTACAAGTTCGGTCCAGTTTGTGTTTGGTATAATTACTGTATACCCAATTTTAATTTTAAGTAATAATGATGTAATTAAGAAATTACAGTCCCTCTGAAAACGAGAAAGCGAGAACACCTTTTAGAGGTCGGATCATAAATGAGAGAAAACAAATTTTCCCAGCAGAGGTAATAGTTTCAAAGATAGTTATTCTTTTATTTAGCTCCCTTACGGATCGTTTTTTGAGTTCGATAGTGTTACGTAGTTTGAGGGTTAGTATTTTATTTTATTTCTTCCAATCTGTACTTTTGGGGAATCGATACCGAGTGAGCCATGTAAGCGAAATTTAATCAAATTTCACAGTAATTAAGAAATTGAAGTAGGATGTGGGCATACGGAAAAAGGTTCTAATATATATATGTACATATTTCTAATATTTCTCCTTGCTTACTTATTTATTTGTTCTAATCGTACAGTGTTCCACCTTGAGTATAGATAAGTTTAGGGGGTGATAGCTTGAGGCGAGACAAAAAAAAATAGGTATAGGAGGTGGAATGGTTAAAAGAATTTTTACTGTTCTCAGTATTTTACTAATACATTTACAAGTTCGGTCCAGTTTGTGTGAATATGAAATGTTAATTTTTTTGCTCAAAAAACTCGTTTCTTTAAACAACATAACGGATGAATTCAATAATCAAATTATTGGCCATCGTTGGCTATGACTTTTTGCAATTGATGGGTTCCGCGCCGATAACACTGCTCGTCTTTTGAGGCCAACTATTCATCACTTCTTCGTAAGAATGAAAGTGCTGTTTTCAATGTCCATGCTTCTTCGATCGAAACAAGTAGTAATCAGAAGGGGCCAAGTCTGGTGAATACGGCGGGTGGGCAGAACTTCCCAATTAATAATTTTTTACTTGGTTTGCAACATGTTGACGAGCATTATTATGATGGAAAACAACTGTCTTTGTGTCTTTGGGATATTCTGGTGGTTTTTGCTTCAATGGTCGATTCAATTTTATTAGTTATCATCGTCAATAACTCGCTCCCAATGGTTTTACTAGGTTTTAGCAGTTCATAGTTCTTTCCATGAATATTGCGTACTGGCTGCGAGGTTGATGGTTGGTCTGGGTCTATCCATGATTTTTTGCGCTTGGGATTGTCGAAATAGATCCACTTTTCATCGCCAGTAACAATTCGATACAAAAATCTTTTCTTTTGTGCCTAAGCAAATTTTTTGAAATGGTTTTTCCTCTTTCGATGTCTCTTTCTTTCAATTGGTATGGAACGCATTTTCCTTCTTTTTAGATCTTTCCTATGGCTTTTAAACGTTTGTAAAGAGTTGTATGATTAACTTTCAATGCTTCTGCGAGCAATTATTGTGTTTGAGAGGAGCCTTTATCTAATAATGCTTGCAATTCTGCATCTTCGGATTATTTCTCTGGTCTTCCACGGTCATTGTTTTTGATGTTTTCGATGCCAAAATCACTACTTTTGAAACCAAAAAACAACGTTCACAAGTTCTTTGAGTTGGATTATGTTCACCATACACTTCCATTAACAATCGATGACTTTCAGCAACGGTTTTCTTTGGAAAAAAAATGTAATAAAACTATCCGCAAATGCTCCTTATCCTGCATTTCTGGCGACAAAAAGAATGTTGTTTGTACAATCACAACCTATGATATGCAGGATTTTATTGACAAAGTACCATATTTGTTATCATGGAAACAAAACGTATGTACTAGTTATTCCAACTGTTAGTCAAATCGACATTTCATATTCACACACTTATTACTTTAAATCGAACAAAAACTATCCCGTGCATAAAACTGGGTAATGAGGAAAATAATTAGAAAAACAGTTTTCTTGAATTTTAAAACGGAATATGATTTTTATAAATGTTTAATCTATTTTCTCGCTAGAAGGTTAATTTTATTTTTCGAAAATATGCGCCAAAAATGTTTAAATTTAGTAGCGAATGGATGATCTCATTAATATAATTCTGGAACCAGGTTACCAATTGACTGATTGCTCTTAGCTCAGGAAAGGTGATCTCCCGATGGTACCTTAATATTTTTCTTATCATACCTGAAGCCACAAGCCTTTAAAATTACCTATATTTAAACTGGAACACCCCGTATATATTTCAGCACATCATGCGTTGATTCTATTATACATTGCTATCGAAATATGCATAGTTGTACAATTTAATATAAACACAATACATGTGCTTGTTTTTTTTTTAACTTTTTAACAATATTACTTTTTGGGTGAGAATGTATATTTGATGAGATTTCATCATATATTATTACAAAATATGTACATATATATTTTTTTCCAACAAATTGAAATGTTTGACTTCTTATTTGTTTTTAGGGACAACACTTGAGAGTGACATGGCGGTTTTTCTGGAATCATGTGGGAAAGATTTTTGTGATATTAATCTCGTCTTAGATGGTCAAATTATCTCGGCGCATAAATCTATTCTTTCAGCCCGTTGCTCATACTTCCAGGCAATGTTTCGATCTTTTATGCCCCCAGACAACACAGTCAATGTAATTTTATATTCATGTTCCATAGTTTAAATATAATTTTGTTTTTTTTTTAGATTCAAATTGGCGACGTATTTCCTTCCTTGGAATCGTTTCATTCTCTTTTACGTTATATCTACTACGGAGAAACGAAACTGCCTCCTCAGGATGCCCTTTATCTTTTTCAGGCCCCTTGCTTTTATGGCCTCTCTAACAACCGGCTGCATGCGTTTTGTAAATACTCTCTGGAGCACAATATCACCTGTGAAAATGTTCTTCAAACTCTCGAAGCAGCCGACTTCACCAAAATCGCCGACATCAAGGAATATGCACTGAAATTAATAGTCAAAGAGTTTGCCACCGTGGCACGTTTACCCAAAATGACAGCATTAAGTCGAGATTTGCTATTGGAAATTATACGTGCTGTTGCTGATGCTCATGGGGAGTTTTTAACGACAATTAGTATTAATACGGATCTTTGAAAATTAGTATTTCTGCAGCCGGCGCTAACTATGTTATTGGCCTGGCTACAAATCGGAGATTGTTATTGAATGGTCACATCAGTAGACACTGATGTAAATTAAAAGAATTTTCTTCATTTTTCTTCTTTCGTCGTAAATTTGGTTCGAATCCACATCCCACTTCTTGACATTGTGGCTTCTTTAATTGTGATATATGCTCGTATCTAAAGCAAAATATACAGTATCTTGTAATTCTATACATTGGCAATATTATGTTAAATTTATTTCACTCGGCAAATCTCAAATTTTCAATAGTTGTTTTCCCAAGATTAATGTGATTTTTCACAAAGTGCATCATGTACAATATTTGTTTCACCTGGTAAAATGACATTATTAATACGGTTAATTTGAAAATGACATTACGATTAAAACCCTAAGATTAAGTTGAAGTAAAAGGCTATTTTTAAAGTATGTATGTTACATGTGTATTTAAATGTTAAATTAAAATGAAAACTGTTTTATCATAGGTATGGTAAATAAAGTGAAATAATTCAAAGCTAACCTTTGCGTATTCAATATTGGTTAGGTAACAAAACGCTAGCTTATGCCTGTTACTTGAAGGAAGTTAGCTAAAGACGAGGATTGGGTTATTTATTCTCTTATCAAAAGAATTTGATATAAAATTTACAATGAAACATTATTAGGCAAGTGTAATGAATATAAAAACAAAAAATACCCAATGCAAATACACACAAAAGAATCTATGGATCGTAGATTTAAAAGCTGTAACGACATCACACAAAAAGAAACCGACTTTTTAGAAACACAATCAGATTTTTAAAGACTGAAAACAAATCAGTCTTTCACTTATAAAGCAATCTCAATGTGGCAGCTATGTAAGGCTGAACCGATCCTACGATCTGCCCTCGAGAATTCAAAATAAAAAAAGGCGCAAATATTAAACACAAGAAAGCCAAACATTTGACAAAATGAGTCAACACACCGTTATAGAAGATATAATATATCTAAAATAGTGATTAAGGGTTAACAGAGTTAGTATTTCTTTTTCCATTTGTACTGCAGTAAGTCTATGAATCTAATTATCAAGTTCCAGATGAATTCTGAAACTACTAGGAACAAATTTCTTGTTTCCTCTCTTCAACTCTATCATCTCAATTTCAGTGCTGCATTATTCTTGAAATATATATGCGGATTTTCTGTGTGCACTGTGCGTAAAAGACATGCGCAGATGGTTTTTGGCGTACACCTCATAGGTTAACGTTTGTGTTTTCAAAAACGTCATAGTTACCAAGAACTACATTACTTGCGTTCAATATCGAGGATTTTCTGCAGAACTAACTTATGCAGATTAGTTAGGCTTGAAAGACTGCAGAAAGGATTAGTGGATTTTAGTGCGGAATGGTTTTGTATTTCTTGAAGAGGAAAGTTATAAGAACTATTGAAATATGTAATAAAAATAAATAAACTTTTTCTTTTCAAAAAAGCAAATCTAAGACTTGGTTGCATATTACTTTTCTTTGCAATCACATGACGCTTTTGAGCGCAAAACAACGCAGTTAATGCGATGAGACCTTCGATTGTACTAAGTTAGAAATGCTGACGTTTATGAATTCACTCTGCCATTTGATATTAATTTATAGCTGATTTGCTTGTGAAAATTCTGTTCATTTATTTCTAAATATCAAACTAAACTATGGTTCCAAATTTAAAAATTTAAATAATTATACTCTAATTGTTTTTAGTAAGAACAAATGTATGTAAGAAAATTTTTCTCAAAATAATCATAGGCAAACAATGAGACTCCAAAGAGGTGATAGCAAATTCCCGAAGTTGTCTTGTTTTATTTCTTGTGTGGGTGACCACCACATTGCATTTTGTAGAAAAAATATATGGTATGGTGTAGGTGTAAACATGGGTACCCACGGATATGTAGTGCTTTAAAGCAAAGTTTTACGTTGCCTTGTTCCATCTCCTATTGACATGACATCTTTTCAAATGTTAACTTATGCGATAAGAGGTCTGTTCGCGTACTGTCCAAAACTACGAGAATCTACGAAAAATAGTCCAAAATTCGTTCGCATACTCATATTTTTCGTAGTTTTTCGCAGAAGAGGGCGAAATGAGAGAACAATTCATTTCCCCTCTTTTGTTCATTTTAGTCAAATTTGTAAAAACTGTCACAGTGTTTCTTTTTTTTTTTATTTGAAACTGTCATTGGGTATAAGTAGGAGTAGGAATAAATAATCTCTTAAGCCCAACATTTCGCGGGAACACGTTTTTTTAAAATGTGTTTCAAACATCAAAAGTAATAAGTAAAAACAAAACAAAAAAGAAATTGCAAAGCAGGAGGAGTAGTGTTAGATTGGTTATTATTACTAGTTTATTGATGTAATATGCGTTTAATGAGTTCTATTATATTAGGCGAACAATTCGCTTCAATATGAAGCTCTTTTTTCTCCTCTTTGTCCATGTCCAAGTCATCTTTTAAGTTAATTTGCAATTCATGCAAATCTAAACATTTACGAATTTGACAGTTCTTTTCAAATTTAATTGATTTTACGTTTTTTTACAATTCCTGCCCAAAGAAAAATCTCGTGTAGAAATTTGTAAGAAATGAATTACTCTCTGTCTGAAATGCGTTCTGTTTCGGAAGTGTTTCACACATTTTTTCTCGCGGGAACAGGATTTTGTGCAAAGGTCATCATCCGGGTTTCATACATTTTCGGACAAAAATGAAAGTGCCGACCAAAAAAAAAGTGGGTTATTCCGATAGAAGTAGTCCGCCTAATCATTTCTTATTATGGCACCAAAGTTGTATCAGCATTGTATTTCATTTTATTTGAGTTCAAAAAGTATATATTTTATACATTTTCGAAGTAATGAATTAATTAAAACAAGTGAAATAGCGCTGCCGTTATTATTACTTTACTAACTTAATTACTTTTTTCATTGTATTTGTTAATATTGTAAAATGTTTGTGTGGGTACAAATGATAGAACTTATTCTTTTCAATACAAATCCCTTTATTCAGTACAGTTACAATTCACTTTTTAATTCTTTCTCTCAGTACAATTCAATTTCTCAACCACTTTTACTTTTCTTATCTTTTACTTAAACCACTTAATCACTTCTTCTAATTAACACTTCAAATTCAAATTTGGAACTGATTTGCATACCTTTGGGATGCTGGTATTTATACTCGAATGACATACTTCGAGAACAATCCACGTCATCCAGCGTTCCATACAAGTTCCAATTTGCTAGAAAATTCGATTCTACTCTCCTCGACTGTCTTTGCTAATCCAGTATCGAAACCTTCTAGTCTCCGAGTGGCGACATTTTCTGCTAGATGTCGCTGCTCACATTTGACTGGTTATCACAATATAAACAAAATAAAGAAATATTATCTATAAGAACTAAGAATAAGTGCAGTATGAATCCTAACATAAAATCTCAAAACGACATTAGTTTATACATGAATATTTCTGACTCAGATGGCAATATATAAACTTGCAATCACTAGAAGCTCATATCTTTTAATGTTTAATTTGTTCTTTTTGAAAGAAATAAAAACAGTAACTAATCTTACTCATCTTGCCCAATTTTTTTCCCACCCCCACTTTGCTATATTAACACTAAAACTGTACCCAGCAACCATTCCAGAGAAAAGATGAAGCTAGCAAGCAGTCGCATGAAAACTAGGTACGATATCAAGGCGAAATCTTCCGGTTTCAACGAAGGAGATCTGTTTTGGCTGTATAATCCTCAGCGTAAGAAAGGCAAATCACCAAAATTGCAACAGGACTGGGAAGGTCCATACAAGGTGATAACCCGCATTAATTACGTTGTCTACCGGATCCAGCGTGGGGAGCGAGGAAAATTTAAAGTGGTCCATTTGGATAGAATGTGTCATTTCAACGGGATGCTGAATGACGAAGTTGTTCGGGACGAACAACTGTAGGGAGGGAGCAATGTGATAACCACTCAAATGTGAGCAGCGACATCTAGCAGAAAATGTCGAAACTCGAAGACTAGAAGATTTCGATACTGGATTAGCAAAGTCTCGACTGGAGAGTGGAATCGAATTTTCTAGCAAATTGGAAATTGTATGGGACGCTGGATGGCGAGGATTGTTCTCGAAGTATGTCATTCGAGTATAAATACCAGCATCCCAAAGGTATGCAAAATCAGTTCTAAAGTGAAATCTGAAGTATTAATTAGGAGAAGTGATTAAGTGGTTTAAGTAAAAGATAAGAAAAGTATAAGCGGTTGAGAAATTGGATTGTACTGAGAGAAACGATTAAATAGTGAATTGTAACTGTACTGAATAAAGGGATTTGTATTGAAAAGAATAAGTTCTATCATTTGTACCCACACAAACATTTTACAATACTGTGATAACCACTTAAATGTGAGCAGCGACATCTAGCAGAAAATGTCGAAGACCAGAAGATTTCGATACTGGAATAACAAAGTCTCGACTGGAGAGTGGAATCGAATTTTCTAGCAAATTGGAAATTGTATGGGACGCTGGATGGCGAGGATTGTTCTCGAAGTATGTCATTCGAGTATAAATACCAGCATCCCAAAGGTATGCAAAATCAGTTCTAAAGTGAAATCTGAAGTATTAATTAGGAGAAGTGATTAAGTGGTTTAAGTAAAAGATAAGAAAAGTATAAGCGGTTGAGAAATTGGATTGTACTGAGAGAAACGATTAAATAGTGAATTGTAACTGTACTGAATAAAGGGATTTGTATTGAAAAGAATAAGTTCTATCATTTGTACCCACACAAACATTCTACATTGGTGTCAGAAGTGGGATAGGACTTATTGTGTGTAAAAAAAAAACCTGTGTTTTCTGACTATTTGAAAAAGCTAGAATGGGTCGAAAACTATTGCAGTTGACCCTCGTCCAACTCAAATCCGAGTTGAACAAGAGAAGCCTCAGCGCCAGTGGAGGAAAAAGTGACCTGGTGCTCCGACTTCAGGAGGCTTTGAACAACGAGGGACATGATCCTGATGCATACTCCTTTGATGTTGACGAGGATGAACAGACAAGTACCGGCAGTGATATGGCTGCGATGATGCAACTCCTCTTGTTAAAGATGGACGAACAGAAGAACAGTCTCGACCAACAAAAGAAAAATCTGGAAGAACAAAAGAATAGCCTCGAACAAAAGCTGGATGAACAAAAGAAAAATATGGAAGAACAGAAGAACATTCTCCAGAACAGTTTGGAACAAAAAATGGACGAGCAGAAGAGCAGCATTGAACAAAAATTCAAAGAACAAACCAACAATCTGCACGGTCTTCAACAGAAAATGGATGAACAAAAGAATAATCTGGAAGAACAAAAGAATATTCTCCAGCAAAAATTCGAAGAAATCGATGACAAATTTGAAAGAATAGAGAAGAACGTTGATGACAAATTTGATAGAATAGAGAAGAACGTTGATGACAAATTTGATACAATAGAGAAGAATGTTGGCGAAAAATTCGAAGAAATGGACAGCAAAGTTCAGCAACTGGCAAAAGAGCTCGACACAGTGCGAAAACAGAAACTGCGAGAATGTTCTTTAAGCGGTCCAAGGAGAAAAGATTTGAAGCCTCCCTCATTCGATGGCCAGACCTCATGGTCTACCTATAAGAAGCAGTTTGAAATGGCTGCCTGTGCAGACGACTGGGACAATGAGGAGAAGTGCTTTGCCCTAGCGATGGCCTTACGTGGTCCTGCGGCAGAATTGTTACAAACAATCGATATCGAAAAGAATAGAGACTATATGGTTTTAGTGCAGGCTATCGAGAAACGGTTTGGGGATAGCCACATGCGGGAAGTTTACAAGTTTCAATTGCAAGGTCGTATGCAGCAACGAGGAGAAACACTGCAACAGCTCCAAGCAAACGTGAGTAGACTGGCACATTTGCCATATCCCACCGCAGGCCAAGAAATAATCGACGAAATGGCAAAGGACGCATTCATCAGGGGAATTGCAGATTTGAAGCTACAATCAGCAGTAAGGATGGCCGGGAAAAGAACCCTTGCTGAAGCACTTGCCTTCGCTCTGGCGATGGAAGCATCCAATCAGGCTTCCGAAGGAATGCATTTCGTAAGGGAAATAGTATCTGGTGAATGCTCCTGCTCAAGACCAACTACTATGCAACGAAATATCCCGCGGGAGAGACACAGAATGCGCTGCTGGAACTGCGATAAAGTAGGACATTTGCAAGGGCATTGTAAAGAACCGGTACGACGAGAAGGCTGTCTGCACTGGGGTTACAGGCAAATAGAAAGAAAAAGCGGCAGAAACGGCTACCAAGAAACCGGTCAAATTTCCAGAAGCCATCAGTTAGGAAATGCTTACTTCCCGGGACAGAAGTCTGTAGCAGAAGTTGACTCCAGGGTAATTATCCCAGTCTCACAGGTAAAACAATGCAACGAAAGCCTCCCAGCAGAAGTAGTCAGTGGTAAAGAAGCGAAAGAACAGGCAACTATCCAAACGATCAGGACTGAGCCAATAGAGGGTTGGAGTATAGACGAAATCCGTTCCTCCCAACAGGCAGACAATGACATCGAACCAATATTGGCCTGGAAGGAACACGAGGAAAGACCAAACTGGCAGCAGATATCAGATCGGAGCCAAATTCTGAAGGCATACTGGGCACAGTGGGACTCGCTTTTTGTGCAAGATGGATTGCTGAAGAGAAAATGGGAAAGTGCAGATGGGAAAACATCTCGTATGCAGCTAATAGTGCCACGTTCCAGAGTCAGCCAAGTACTCCATGAAATACATGACGGAATCTCAGGAGGCCATTTGGGAATAAACAAGACGTTGGAAAAGGTAAGGGAACGTTTCTATTGGCTAAGCGCTAAACAAGATGTCGAGAATTGGTGCAAAAAGTGCATAAGGTGTGCGGCTACCAAGGGTCCAAAAGTAAAGCCACATGGACAAATGCAACAATCCAATGTCGGAGCACCTTTCGAACGAATAGCCATCGACATCGCTGGGCCGTTTCCCGAAACCTCTAATGGAAACCGATATACTCTCGTAGTCATGGATTACTTCAGTAAGTGGCCGGAAGTATTTGCCATCCCAAATCAAGAGGCTAAGACCGTAGCCGAACAGATAGTCAACAACTGGGTGAGCAGATTTGGGGTCCCAATGGAGCTGCACTCTGATCAAGGGCGAAACTTTGAATCAAAAGTCTTCCAGGAAATATGCCAATATTTGGGAATAAGAAAGACAAGGACAACGCCACTACACCCTCAATCTGATGGAATGGTCGAACGATTCAATCGGACCTTGAATGAGCATCTATCTAAGGTTGTCAGCAACTGCCAGCGGGATTGGGATCAACACATACCCCTCTTCTTAATGGCCTACCGAAACGCGGTCCATAGCTCAACAGGGCACACACCATCCGAGATCTTATTTGGTCAAACAATTCGGTTGCCAAGTGAAGCAAAATTCGGATCCCCACCGACGGAGCCCTAAGAGGTGAACGAGTACGTGAATGACTTACGCAGCAGGATTCGTAAATTGCATGAAGACACCAGAGAAAAGATGAAGCTAGCAAGCAGCCGCATGAAAACTAGGTACGATATCAAGGCGAAATCTTCCGCTTTCAACGAAGGAGATCTGGTTTGGCTGTATAATCCTCAGCGTAAGAAAGGCAAGTCACCAAAATTGCAACAGGACTGGGAAGGTCCATACAAGGTGATAACCCGCATTAATGACGTTGTCTACCGGATCCAGCGTGGGAATCGAGGAAAATTGAAAGTGGTCCATTTGGATAGAATGTGTCATTTCAACGGGATGCTGAATGACGAAGTTGTTCGGGACGAACAACTGTAGGGAGGGAGCAATGTGATAACCACTTAAATGTGAGCAGCGACATCTAGCAGAAAATGTCGAAGACCAGAAGATTTCGATACTGGAATGACAAAGTCTCGACTGGAGAGTGGAATCGAATTTTCTAGCAAATTGGAAATTGTATGGGACGCTGGATGGCGAGGATTGTTCTCGAAGTATGTCATTCGAGTATAAATACCAGCATCCCAAAGGTATGCAAGTCAGTTCTAAAGTGTAATTTGAAGTGTTAATTAGGAGAAGCGAGTAAATGGTTTAAGTAAAAGATAAGAAAAGTATAAGTGGTTGAGAAATTGAATTGTACTGAGAGAACGAATTAAATAGTGAATTGTAACTGTACTGAATAAAGGGATTTGTATTGAAAATAATAAGTTCTATTATTTGTACCCACACAAACATTTTACAGTATGATAAACTAAGAAATGTAACGGGAATCTTTTGATACGGTTGATAGGCAACGGTAAAATCCAAAAATATTTTATTTTTCTCATGCATTCTTTTTGGGACCCTTTTAATGAATAGACTGAGCCATAACTAACTGGAAAAAGTATTGTGATAACCACTTAAATGTGAGCAGCGACATCTAGCAGAAAATGTCGAAGACCAGAAGATTTCGATACTGGAATAACAAAGTCTCGACTGGAGAGTGGAATCGAATTTTGTAGCAAATTGGAAATTGTATGGGACGCTGGATGGCGAGGATTGTTCTCGAAGTATGTCATTCGAGTATAAATACCAGCATCCCAAAGGTATGCAAATCAGTTCTAAAGTGAAATTTGAAGTGTTAATTAGGAGAAGTAATTAAGTGGTTTAAGTAAAAGATAAGAAAAGTATAAGCGGTTGAGAAATTGGATTGTACTGAGAGAAACAATTAAATAGTGAATTGTAACTGTACTGAATAAAGCAATTTCTATTGAAAAGAATAAGTTCTATCATTTGTACCCACACAAACATTTTACATTGGTGTCAGAAGTGGGATAGGACTTATTGTGTGTAAAAAACAAAAAAAAAGTGTTTTCTGACTATTTGAAAAAGCTAGGATGGGTCGAAAACTATTACAATTGACCCTCGTCCAACTCAAATCCGAGTTGAACTAGAGAAGCCTCAGCGCCAGTGGAGGAAAAAGTGACCTGGTGCTCCGACTTCAGGAGGCTTTGAACAACGAGGGACATGATCCTGATGCATATTCCTTTGATGTTGACGAGGATGAACAGACAAGTACCGGCAATGACATGGCTGTGATGATGCAACTCCTCTTGTTAAAAATGGACGAACAGAAGAACAGTCTCGACCAACGAAAGAAAAATCTGGAAGAACAGAAGAACAGTTTGGAACAAAGAATGGACGAGCAGAAGAGCAGCATTGAACAAAAATTCAACGAACAAACCAACAATCTGCACGATCTTCAACAGAAAATGGATGAACAAAAGAATAATCTGGAAGAACAAAAGAACATTCTCCAGCAAAAATTTGAAGAAATCGATGACAAATTTGAAAGAATAGAGAAGAACGTTGATGATAAATTTGATAGAATAGAGAAGAACGTTGATGACAAATTTGATACAATAGAGAAGAATGTTGGCGAAAAATTCGAACAAATGGACAGCAAAGTTGAGCAACTGGCAAAAGAGCTCGACACAGTGCGAAAACAGAAACTGCGAGAATGTTCTTAAGCGGTCCAAGGAGAAAAGATTTGAAGCCTCCCTCATTCGATGGCCAGACCTCATGGTCTACTTATAAGAAGCAGTTTGAAATGGCTGCCTGTGCAAACGACTGGGACAATGAGGAAAAATGCTTTGCCCTAACATCGAAAAGCATAAAGATTATGTGACTTTGGTACAGGCTATAGAGAAACGGTTTGGGGAAAGCCACATGCGGGAAGTTTACAAGGTTCAATTGCAAGGCCGTATGCAGCAACGAGGAGAAACACTGCAACAGCTCCAAGCAGACGTGAGTAGACTGGCACATCTGTCATACCCCACCGCAGGCCAGGAAATTATCGACGAAATGGCAAAAGATGCATTTATCAGGGGAATTGCAGATTCGCAGCTACAGTCAGCAGTAAGGATGGCCGGGAAAAGAACCCTTGCTGAAGCACTTGCCTTCGCTCTGGCGATGGAAGCAGCCAATCAGGCTTCCAGGGGAACACATTTCGTCAGGGAAGTAACATCTATCGAATGCTCCTGCACAAGAATTAGTGCCGAGGAACGAGATACTCGACGGGATAGGCGGATACTGCGCTGCTGGAATTGCAATAAAATAGGACACCTTCAAAGGCAGTGTAAAGAACCGGTGCGACGAAAAGACTGCCCTCACTGTGGTGGCAAGCCAATAGAGGAAGAAACCAGCAGAAATAGCTATCAAGAAGCCGGTCAACCTTCCCGAAGCCATCAGTCGGGAAATGCTTAAGCACCAACTTCGCGGGGCAGAAGTTGGTAGCAGGAATCGACGGCCCCAGGACCATCATCCAAGTCTCGCTGGCAAAACGATGCAACGAAAGCCTTCTAGTAGAAGTAGTCAGTGGAAAAAAAAATGGATGGCAACAGTAGACACCGGTGCCACGACCTCAATCATCAGGAGGAATCTTGTGCAGAAGTCTTGGCTGCATAACACCAGCAGCTGCAGCTTGCGAACAGCTACAGGAGCAACGATTAAGGTATATGGTGAAGTCCGCATAAAAATCCAACTGGCCGGAATAACATTCACTCACGCGTTTCTGGTAGCTGACATATGTGACGAGTGCATCATTGGTACAGACTTCATGAGAGAACATGGACTTGTAGTCGACTTGGGGGCACAAACCCTGAAATACGGAAACATGGAGATACCAATGATATACGGAAACGCCAATACCACAGTCTCAAATGTCGTCATCTGCAGCAATCAGAGTCTAGAGCCTTCGTCAGAAGCAATTTTGTGGGCAAAAGTGGAAGGTGGTCCTGGTAGCCACCGATTCTATTTGATGGAGCCGGAAAAGAAAAGAGACTTCATGGTGGGAAAGACCTTAGTGGAGCCAAAGAACAACATGGTCCCTGTAAGGATTCTAAATCCAAAGACATTCAGTGTAAAGGTGAAAAAGGGGGAGATAGTGGGAAAATGCGTACCTGTTGAGGGTATATCGACCACAACGGAAAAAACGTGTGCAAAACCGGTCACGACAGTTCAGAGCATAAAAGTCAAGAACAAAATTCTCAGCCTCTGTAATCTGGACGAAGA
Organism: Volucella bombylans; assembly: GCA_949129095.1. Lineage (NCBI taxonomy): Eukaryota > Metazoa > Arthropoda > Insecta > Diptera > Syrphidae > Volucella > Volucella bombylans. The sequence goes on from OX422143.1 coordinate 39,893,613, forward strand.
TAAGCGAATCCTGGCAGAAAAACTAATCGGTGAGTACGCTGATATATTTGCTACACAAGACGGAGAATATGGACGTACGCATATTGTTCAACACCACATTGACACCGGAGACGCTCGACCAATCCGTCAACCTGCAAGGCGTCTTCCATTGGCAAAGCAAACAGAAGTTGCCGAAATGATGTCGAAGATGAAAGCTGAGGGAGTGATTGAAGAATCGCAAAGGCCGTGGGCATCTCCAGTGGTCCTCGTGAAGAAGAAAGATGGCAGCACGAGATTTTGTGTAGACTACCGACGTCTCAATGATGTCACTAAAAAGGACAGCTACCCACTTCCGAGAATCGGTGACACTTTGGATATGCTTTCTGGAGCGAAATGGTTTTCAACACTTGACTTGAAGAGCGGTTACTGGCAGGTAGAGATAAATCGTACGGACCGTGAGAAAACTGCCTTCACTACAGGAAGCGGTCTTTGGCAGTTTGCAGTGATGCCGTTTGGACTGTGCAACGCTCCGGCCACCTTCGAGCGACTAATGGAACGAACATTGCAAGGACTCACCTGGAAAACCTGCCTAGTATATTTGGACGACGTTATCGTCATAGGTAAGACGTACGAGGAGCACCGCGAAAATCTAAAAGAAGTGTTTGAGAGGCTACGAAGTGCTCATTTAAAGCTCAACCCGGAAAAGTGCGCCTTGTTTCGTCCGGAAGTAAAATATCTGGGTCACATTATATCAGCGGAAGGAGTAAGAACGGATCCTGACAAAATCGAAGCCGTGAAAAGTTGGCCTTCTCCAAAAGATAAACACCAACTGAGAAGCTTCTTGGGACTCGCCACGTATTACAGAAGGTTCGAAAAGGATTTTGCTGGCATTGCGAAAAGCCTGCATCAACTTACAGAAAAAGGCCGACAGTTCAGGTGGTCTGGAGAATGCGAAAAAGCATTTCAAGAACTGAAGCGACAGCTGTGCAATGCCCCCACTTGGGTTACCCGACGCCCGGAAAAATGTTCATCGTGGACGCAGACGCTAGCAATGTTGGGGTCGGAGCTGTGATTTCCCAGGTTCATGATGGTCAAGAGAAAGTGGTCGCATATTACAGTAAAGTACTCTCCAGACCTGAAAGGAACTACTGTGTAACCCGGCGCGAGCTTCTGGCTTTAATTCTGGCTACGAAGCATTTCCATAAGTACCTCTACGGACAAAAGTTCATTCTCCGGACAGACCACGCAGCTCTGAAATGGCTACTCCAATTTAAGAACCCTGAAGGCCAAGTTGCAAGATGGATCGAGCAGTTGCAGGGCTACGACTTTGAAGTGCAACACCGCAAGGGAACACTCCACTCAAATGCTGATGCTCTCTCTCGTCGACCGTGCGGGGTAAAATGCGAACACTGCAACCGTAAAGAAGCGAAAGAACAGGCAACTATCCAAATGATCAGGACTGAGCCAATAGAGGGTTGGAGTATAGACGAAATCCGTTCCTCCCAACAGGCAGACAATGACATCGAACCAATATTGTCCTGGAAGGAACACGAGGAAAGACCAAGCTGGCAGCAGATATCAGATCGGAGCCAAACTCTGAAGGCATACTGGGCACAGTGGGACTCGCTTTTTGTGCAAGATGGATTGCTGAAGAGAAGATGGGAAAGTGCAGATGGGACAACATCTCGTATGCAGCTAATTGTGCCACGGTCCAGAGTCAACCAAGTGCTCCATGAAATACATGACGGAATCTCAGGAGGCCATTTGGGAATAAACAAGACGTTGGAAAAGGTAAGGGAACGTTTCTATTGGCTAAGCGCTAAACAAGATGTCGAGAATTGGTGCAAAAAGTGCATAAGGTGTGCGGCTACCAAGGGTCCAAAAGTAAAGCCACATGGACAAATGCAACAATACAATGTCGGAGCACCTTTCGAACGAATAGCCATCGACATCGCTGGGCCGTTTCCCGAAACCTCTAATGGAAACCGATATACTCTCGTAGTCATGGATTACTTCAGTAAGTGGCCGGAAGTGTTTGCCATCCCAAATCAAGAGGCTAAGACCGTAGCCGAACAGATAGTCAACAACTGGGTGAGCAGATTTGGGGTCCCAATGGAGCTGCACTCTGATCAAGGGCGAAACTTTGAATCAAAAGTCTTCCAGGAAATATGCCAATATTTTGGAATAAGAAAGACAAGGACAACGCCACTACAACCTCAATCTGATGGAATGGTCGAACGATTCAATCGGACCTTGAATGAGCATCTATCTAAGGTTGTCAGCAACTGCCAGCGGGATTGGGATCGACACATACCCCTCTTCTTAATGGCCTACCGAAACGCGGTCCATAGCTCAACAGGGCACACACCTTCCGAGATCTTATTTGGTCAAACAATTCGGTTGCCAAGTGAAGCAAAATTCGGATCCCAAAGTTCACCGACGGAGCCCAAAGAGGTGAACGAGTACGTGAATGACTTACGCAGCAGGATTCGTAAATTGCATGAAGACACCAGAGAAAAGATGAAGCTAGCAAGCAGCCGCATGAAAACTAGGTACGATATCAAGGCGAAATCTTGCGGTTTCAACGAAGGAGATCTGGTTTGGCTGTATAATCCTCAGCGTAAGAAAGGCAAATCACCAAACGTGCAAATGGACTGGGAAGGTCCATACAAGGTGATAACCCGCATTAATGATGTTGTCTACCGGATCCAGCGTGGGGATCGAGGAAAATTGAAAGTGGTCCATTTGGATAGAATGTGTCATTTCAACGGGATGTTGAATGACGAGGTTGTTCGGGACGAACAACTGTAGGGAGGGAGCAATGTGATAACCACTTTAATGTGAGCAGCGACATCTAGCAGAAAATGTCGATACTCGAAGACCAGAAGATTTCGATATTGGAATAACAAAGTCTCGACTGGAGAGTGGAATCAAATTTTCTAGCAAATTGGAAATTGTATGGGACGCTGGATGGCGAGGATTGTTCTCGAAGTATGTCATTCGAGTATAAATACCAGCATCCCAAAGGTATGGAAATCAGTTCTAAAGTGTAATTTGAAGTGTTAATTAGGAAAAGTGATTAAGTGGTTTAAGTAAAAGATAAGAAAAGTATAAGTGGTTGAGAAATTGGATTGTACTGAGAGAAAGAATTAAATAGTGAATTGTAACTGTACTGAATAAAGGGATTTGTATTGAAAAGAATAAGTTCTATTATTTGTACCCACACAAACATTTTACAATACTATGAGTTAAGATTATATCTATCCTCTAAGATTGCCAGGCGTTGCCCTGTCGTAAAAAGGAACGGTAAGGTTTGTATTTGTTTCTGGTTTCAGATGGGGCTCAGACGCGTTATTCAAAAGATTGGATTTGGAAAGGTAATAGACGTCATTTATACTCTCGCTAATGTTTGAATCGAAAACGGCTTTCACTAGAGGGTTAGAATGCAAACCACAACATTGTAATCTTTTCAATAACAATTAAATTTAGTACAGCATTAAGGGTGATTTGTTGCTTCATATAAAATTTAGTTTGAGAACCATTTTTTGTCAGGTCTTCGAAACTTTCCACTGCAGAATCTTAAAATCTTTCTTTCAAAGTTCTCTAAATCTTTGGTAACAGTTGGGGAAATAGAAAACTGATCACCAAAACCATAGGTGTTGGAATTTATCAGAGGTTTTAAATTTGCTGTGACCGCTTTTATTAAAGGCATTCTAGCGTGTTTGTTAAAAATGAATCTGTTATGAAAATGAATACCCAATATTTTGGGTTCAGTTTTTAAAGACACGTTATTGCCATTAATTCGAAGTGACAAAACTTTACTTTCTTTCACTGCAAGATAATGACCTTTCCCGCTTGAATTTATGAAACAAGATAAGCTACACTTTTCTGAATTTTTTTTTAAACCCCATCTTCCAAAATGTTTTTCTAATGTGGGAATGTTATCTTTTATTTTAGACAGCGCAATATTTGGCTTTTTGTCACTGGCCAAGAGAGTTGTATTATCAGCATATAGCAGACCAGAAGGTTCTTGCGTTAAATTTGCGAAAGGAAAATCGTGCAGAAAAATATCAAATAATAATGGGCCCAGAATCGACCCTTGCGCTACGCACGAAAGAACTGGAATTTTTGCAGAAGAATCCGATCCATAAACAGAGAAGAATCTGTCTGTTAAGAAACTTCGGATAATTCTAGTTAACCAATTTGGAAAATGTAAGGAGATAAGTTTGAATAATTAACCCTAGTGTCAAACGTTATCAAATGCCTTTTCGAGGTCTATATCTAGGCAGAGTGTAACTTTTTTCCTTCTTAAGTTCTGAATTATTCTGTTATGTAAAACCAAAACGGTGTGTTCTGTGGAGTGACCTTTTTTGAATCCAAATTGGTTATCAGGAATAATATTTAGGTCTATTAATATATATTATTAATATGGTCCGCCAAAACACTTTCGAACAGTTTGCCAATATTCGGGAGTAGTGATATTGGACGAAAATCCCTAACATCCTTCGCATTTTTATTTTTCTGTATTGGGATTAATTTTGCAACTTTCCAAAATTTTGGGAAGTAACCATTATTAATGCAATGATTAAATATCGATGTCAAGGCTATATCAAGGGAGAAGGGGCATCTTTTTAGCACAAAGTTGGATATTTCGTCCACTCCCGCCGATTTTTTGTTGTTAAGATTATATCTTAAATTTTATACGTTTCTTAGTTTGAAAAGTTGTTTTGAATAATCAGATATGTTATGATATCGAATATTTTTGGTCTGGCAAATTTCAGAGTTTCTTTCGATGCATTCGGAAATTGTTTCGTTAACCTGGCATATCAGTGAATCTATTTCAGAATTAGAGATATTTCTTTCATTAAGAGTATTAATCCTAGACACAGCGTTATGAAAATCAAATCAGAATCTTTCCCAGTTTGTATTTCTAAAACTTCTATATGTTGGAGGGGGTTGTACTAGCGGTGCGAAATCCATAAAGTTAAATTCAAGTGAAATTCCAAAATGATCGGATATAGTAGGAAAAGTGGAGCATACGGAAGGATGTGAGTACGCTAGGCTTGTAGAGACCAGAAAATAATCTAAGACTGACGACGATATTGGAAAAGTAAGGCTAAATGGGGATATTAGATCTAAATTTAGGAATGGGAATCTTCCTTAGTCTTAGTAATTTTCTACCTAATTTAGCGCATCCAATAAGAAGCTTGGATGGTACATCAGAGGTTTTGTTGGAACTTAGCGTTGCTAAAGCTATAGATAGTATTTCACTTGAAAATTTAATTTCGCTATATTTGTATTTTTGATCAAGAATGATAGCTGTCCCTCTTCCAGATTCATTCCGCACTATATTATACCCATTAAATACTGGTTAGTGTTTAGGACTTAATCTTGTTTCCGATATGAAACATATTTGTGGTTTTTTCATGTTAAGCACGTTATAAAGTGCCCGTCTTCTATCATGAGAGATAATTGAATTAGAATTCGCTGATACTATTTTCATTTTTATAGGGTCCATCATACTACTATAGAAGCAAGAAAGTCGAGATATGCAAACATTTTGGTTTTTATTTGGTTTTTAGTTGTTGGTATTTAGGCCAAAATTTACGAATTTCTACTAAGAGCTCTTGGAATGAAATATTAAAAAGATTTTGTGATTCATTTAAGAGATTATTAAAATTTCCAGAAGGAGAGCTCTTCGGATTTAAAATATTTTTTTTCTATGGGTTTTTAGGGATTAAGGGATATTTTGGCCATATCGGCATAGGAGATGTTTGTATTTGTGAAACGTTTTATATTGTTGTGTACAGCCATTCTGTTTTCCTGGTTGAGGCTTTTGGTTCTTTGCGCAAGGGAGTCTTTTTTATCTTTGTACCTTAAATACACCGGACAACCCAAATAACTAGCTGCGTGGCCTGGTTGGTCACAATTAACACATTGGTCACAATTAACACATTGGTCACAATTGGCTTCCTTCAGGCTTTTGTGAGCTGCTATACAGACATCAGAATCATGCTGTTCTCCACAAAGTACGCATCTGCTTACATAAGTGCAACATTCCCCAGAATGCCCAAATCTTTGACACCGTTAGCATCTTATAACGGACTTCCCGTGTCTAGTATGTACGCTGAAAGAGTAAGTACTTAATGCCTGTTAAATCTTTAGCGGATTTACCTGATTCTAGCTGTATAGTGAAAATGTTCAATTTAACATTACTTTCCCTAGTTCTAGCCGTGAAAAATAGAGCAATTTTAGAAATTTTAATATTTGCAGCAGCAGCATCTAGAGCTTGTTTAATTGTCTCTAAGGAGTGTTCCCATCGAGACCTTTCAATAAAATTGAAGTGCGTTTGCTCTCTTCCGGAGAGAACGAGAATGCACCGATACCAGTTCCATGTATTTTTTTTAATTATTATTTTATGGACATTTGAGTTGTTCACATATGTATACTTTTGTCTTTTTATAGCCTAAATTAATAAATTTATATTTGAGATCAGTAATCTTGCATTCTACAGCAGCAAGCCCTAACACATGACTTATAAGCTCACAATTTGCACCAAAAATAAAAATTGGCGGGAAAAATAATACATTTTTTAAACTACAATGGTTAGTGATTTAGTGATGTGTTTGCAGTAACGTAAAGAGATTTGTTAGTAGGTATTTCATTAATTCAATTGTTAGTAGATGATTCTGGTAGATCTTCAAGGTTCAATAAAGGAGCATAGGAATTGTTGGTTAAATGTCCGTACTCATTTAAATCAGGTGATGGGTTAGTTTTTGAGCGTTTATATTTTTTGCCAGGATTAGATTGGAAATTACTTGCAGAACGCTTAAGATTCCATATCACTGTTGTCCACTCCGTTTGCTCGGGAGAGTCGTTGATCTCATCCATCACTTGACTTTGAGTTTCGTTTGAGTGTTTTTCTGTATATGTTTGCGAGATGTCAGATTTTTGAAGCAGATAAGGTTGAGCGCGGAACAAATCTGCGCCAGCAAAGATGTTTGCACTAGCACGTGTTGGTGAATTGTCTAAGTCAATATTGCAAGTCAGAGCACATATGTTTAAACGATTTTTTACACAATTTTTATATTCCAGCGTATGAGGTGGAATATTTGAGTTTAAATTTGCACTATTTGCCACTATCAAAGGTCACAAGGGGAATTAATTGTTCGCAGTCAGAGCCGCTTTTAAGTGAGTAATTGGAAAAGAGATTTTTTTTTTTATAATGAGCGCGCGCTCAAGGGGTTTGTGTACCCCTAAGGTGAGTGCTCACAGCGCGGGCAAAGGAAATTTAGAGAGGAAGAAAAGAGAGGTACCGATGTACATTGCTTTTAAATGTTTGCAAGTTATAACGATCAGGAAATACAGAGATCAGCAGGGCATTCCATAAGCGAGTTGTACGGCTTAGGAACGAATCACGATATTTTAGAGTACGTCCGAAAATGGGCTTGAGGGTATACTGATGAGCATTCATAGCGAGACGGGTGTTACGGTTGAAAGTTTGAATGGGCGGAATGCTACTGGCGATTTCAGTAGAGCACTGGTGGTGGAAATAGCGATAAAACAAAGTGAGACAGGAGACATTACGTCGGTGTTCGAGCGTGTCAATTGATTGACTGGTATTATGAATCCTATCTAGCAGGTGCAGGGATGTTTTAGGAGCACCTGACCAGATGTGGGCATTGTACTCCAATTTTGGGCGGATGAATGCCTTATATATTGAGGCCAGATCAGAGGGGGTAAAATATTTCTTACATCGCTTGAGGAAACCTAGACATTTCGCAGCATTTTTGGCGATATCAAATATGTGGTCATTCCAACGTAAGTTGTCATTGACACACATACCGAGAATGGAAAGTTTTTCGGTTTCGACGATGCAAGTGCCATTCATAGATAATGGCTGGGTGTTTAAATTTCGCTTTAAAGACAGCAGACAGCATTGTGTTTTGGAAGCATTAAATTCCACTCTGTTGATAGTTCCCCAATTGGTTATGCTATTGATATCGGAATTTAATGAGCTTAGCATACGCTGCCGTTCTCGTTCTACAGCCGAAAAGCAGGACCGTGAGTCCGGAAACGAATATGAAAAGCAGAGAGTACTGCCATCAGCAAAGGAATATATTGGATTAGAAGTAGCAGACAAGAGATCATTAATGAAAATTAAAAAGAGTGTCGGAGACAGAACAGAGCCCTGGGGCACACCAGCATTTATTTTGTGAATATCAGACTTGAAACCGTCCAAGACAACTTGAATTGAACGTTCCGAAAGGTAATTTCTAATCCATCGTCGATCCCAAATGCGCGCATTTTCGACAAAAGAGCTTGATGCCAAACTCTGTCAAATGCCTTAGAAATATCAAGTGCAACTATCTTGCTTTCGCCAGATTGATGTACGCTTTGGTTCCACTTTTCGGTAAGACATGCCATCAAATCACCAGTGGTCCACTGTTGGTCCTGTTGCTACGAAAACCATATTGCCGGTCATTGAAAAGTTTTCGTGATTCGAGATATTTCATGAGCTGGCTATTTATCAGCGTTTCCATGACCTTGGAAAGAAGGGACGTAAGTGCAATGGGTCTGTAGGAGGAGAGAGAAGATGATTCGCCTTTTTTAGGGACGGGCTGGACAAATGCTGTTTTCCATCTGCTCGGGAAGAGTCCTAAAGAGTAGGATTGATGAAAAAGCTTACGCAGTGGTTTTGCCAGCGTGGAAGAACACCTCTTCAGAAGAAGGGGAGATATACCATCTGGACCAGCGGATTTATGTATGTTGAGATCTTTAAGTACTCTTGCTACTACACGAGTGTGAAAGTGGATTCGTCCCATTGAAGATTCGACGCACTCAAGTATAGGCGGAGACAAAGCACAATCTGGGAGTGTTGACCTGGCCGCAAAGTGTGCAGCAAGCATATTGGCCTTATCCAAAGAGCTGACAGCTGGAATGTCATTGTAAATGAGCGTTGGGATGGAGGATGAGGAATTTCTAATGTTTTTGACGAACGACCAAATATTTTTACTGCCTTTGGGACATTGCAGTATTTTTTGCCTCAGTTTTTGGTCGTATAGGAATTTCACACGCTTAAGAAAGGCGTTGCAGTCATTTCTGGCTCGTTTGAACTTTTTTCGGGTTTCCTCTGTCGGGTTGATCTTGTAGGACCGAAAAAACATTTCTCTAACCCTGACGGCCTCTTTACAGCTCGAGTCGTACCATGCCTTTTCTTTTGGTTTGATACTCTTCATCCGATGAGGAATAAAAGATCTCATTCCAAAAATAATGGTGTCTGTAATTATATCAGCAGCGGCATCCACGTCGTTATCGAGGAAGCATAACGACCAGTTAAAATTCCTAAAGAAGCTGTTAAGACCGCTCCAGTTGGCTTTCTCGTATTGCCATACGGTTCTTTTAGGAATTTTTTCGCTAACTGTGTGGTCTGTGTACGAGAAATTAGCTGATATGACACAGTGGTCCGACGAGCCTAGAGGGGAGAGCACATCAATGGTGTACTTATCAGGGTGAGAAGTTAAAAACAAGTCCAGGGTGTTGGCGGTATGCCTATCAACGTCTGGTATTCGCGTGGTCTCATTTACAAGCTGCGTTAGGTTGTTTTCCGCAGAGAAGATCTCAACACACCGTGATTGGGGTCTTGTCTGTCCAGAATGTCGAAGCCACCCAGAATTGTGTATATTGAAATCGCCCGTAATAACGATTTCAATATGAGGATACAGGGATACAATTCTTTGAATGGAGTCAGACAGCGCATCAAACTCGTTAAAAGTTGAATTGCTGTCCAGTTTGGGGCTTCTATAAATAAAGCAGTAGTGGATAATTTGCTTAAGGAGATGGAATTTTAACCACATGAAGTTGAATTCCGGATTGGAACATGGATCACATTGTGGTGGAGTTTGGTAAGCTACATCACTACGCACATAAATGGCGAGACCGCGGTGAGAGAAGAATAATGGTACTAGTTCGTAGCCAGGTAGCTTCAGATCAGAATGATCTACCTGTGTTTCACTAAGTGCCAAAACAGCTGGTCTGTACTTACAGACGTGGACGTACGCAGAAAAGTGATTACTTTTTAGCCCGCGTATATTGGCTACGTCTACCTTGAATTCCCTAGTCATAATCACAGGCAAACAGAGAAAACACAAACACCGACGATACTAAGCAAGGCTGCGAAGTGAAAATTCTGACATTGATTTACCGGATCAAATTGTTGTAGGTGTTATGCCCTTATAACAATATGAAACAGTGCACCAACAAAACTTTCACCCACAACCCGCTATCCATCAGTTGTTACATACACTCAGCCACTGCCCGTACCGTATGGTAAATACAGTAATGGCAGTGATTGAGTGCAAGCAACAGTACTTCGACTAGGAGCGGGTGAGGTGGGATACCCGCACTGTGTAATATGTGCACACGCGCGCGGTGTTTTTTTTTCTTCTTTTTTTTTGCACAGCACACAGCGAGTGCACTGGTTGAGTTGTGCACTCGACGGTGGTCGACTCGGTACTCAGAGATAGCGCACTGTAAATGACATGTCTTAACGCCACGGCAGATCGAAGCGAACTCTCAACCGGGAATACATGACCCTTATTAGGCCCATGCTGGTATTTGGTTGTCCCGTGTGGTTCAATGTACGAGCAAGCTTAATGGAAAAGATTCGGGTGTTCGAGAGGGCTTGCCTTCGCTTGTACAGAACACCAGAGTCGGAGTACAAAAAATTTTATCCTAATGAGGTCCTTTACAACAGGGCGAACCTAATAAGAGTGGACAACTTCGTAATTAAGCTGACTCGAAGGCACATTGCAAGAGCAATGACCTCGACGAATAACCTGATATCTGGGGCTTACTACCCCAATTACCTTTACCACGAGAGTGTGCGCTCTGACGGCTTCGTTCCACCGGAAGCATTCCTCTACCTTGATCAGATAGGGTTGATCCAGGATAGATCAGCGGTCCCGTTAATCTTCCATGTCGCTCGGACAGCTGGGGACAGGCGACTCAACTACAACAGAGACGTCGCACACGGCAGTGTGGATCGACTCAGGTTCAGTAGGGCGGTGGGGAATCGCGATAAGAGGGATGTCGTTCGGCAGCACCAGCATTTCTGGTGGTTGAATGATGGAGAAGATGTTCCGTCGTCATTTCCGTCGATTACGGACCAGCCTCAATAATGAGGCAGAGCTGACCAATCTGTTTTCTCTGCGGATAGCGATGGCCAGCTTACATAGGTTTAGGTTAGCATTTAAGAAATATATACATATATTAGTATATATAAAAGTATATACTAATATATGTATATAATTGTGTATAATGTCTATGTGTGTGTATGTGAGTATTGTGTATGTAGGCTAAGGTTTATTTTAAGTTAGATATTAAGTTTTTATATAAAAATAAAAAAAAACTCCATATGCTAAGTTTTTTGTAAACAAATTTTTTTCTTAGCCTTAAATATAGAAAATAAATATTAGTAAAGCAAATGTAAATAAAGTCGAAAGACATAGTTATAAGAATTTAGAGTAGCTTAGAGTGCCTGTGTGGGGCCAGTAAGTTAGTATAAGATTGTTAAGTAATTTTAAGCTAGCATTTAAGCATTTTTTGTTAGTATGTAAGAGTTAATGATTAAGAAAATAAAATGCTTTAAAACTGAAAAAAAAAACTGAAACTGATCGGTGTGGGAATTAATTTGGAATCATCAAGTTGCTAGCGCATATTTGACAACTGATATTCGCGTGTGCTACATTCGGTAGCAAAAATAGGATAGATATGGGATACTACTGGAATGTGTTTTAATTTGAGTCGTGGGGTTACTATATATTTTACAGCCTGGTGGGAAAGAAAGAAAGTGGATTGTGCTGAAATTTAGAATGGGGTGTGCAAGTAAGTTCGGACACACTAACATAGGATTTTTAAGTTATATAAATCGAATAGTACATTCAACTGTAATTTGAATTAATATTAATCATAAAATCTGCACCTGTCAGTTGGTCTTCTTGAGCCAAGTCCTTAGGCATGCTGATTATGTGTTGAAGAGCTTTTATTAGTTATAGCGACGTCACCTGGTTTCCTAATAAATGCTCGCCCTCCCCTCCATGCAAGGTAACATAAAATGATAACAGCTATGAGGAAACTTAAACTACTAATGCTGTAGTAATGAACATCGTGTTGGTTTAATGAGTTTGGTAGTTCCCCTTCCATGCGTAATAGTTTGTCCTTGATATTGTCTATCTCGTCCATATGCATTTGGTAATGAGGTGCTAGATGCATTGTGGACAAAGTTAGGTTCGGAACCAATGCGTTTGTTATATTATTAGATGCAATGTATGATATTCTTCTTTCTGATGATAATACATTGTGTGCCTCTATAGTGAATAGATGTTGTTTGATGATACAACCGGATTTCATTTTTGGTAGTCCCGCTCGGCGAAGACTGATTTTTGTTACATTCGTTCCATATACCACGTTGACTGTTGTTTATTTTCCCAATGAATATATCCATTGATTTGAGGCTCGCAAATCGCATGCGCGAATTAATGATCCGTTTCTGTACATGGGACGTTGTTATTTGCATATTGTTTTTTCTTTCTTGATTGAAGTGCAAATGTGATGTTCTAGTTCAGTTAAGGATTGAGGATTGCGATGAATGTATTATTTACTTTAACTGATACGGGTATGAGGTGGAACAGTTCTAAACTCTCTGAAACCAATATTGTTAAAGTGATTCTGAAGATTATATAATTGGATCTTGATCTTCCTTTGCATGAGACTATAGAAATCCATAATGTTATCTGCTGTTGACGGAAGTTTTAATGATCACGGAAGATTTGATTGTATTTTGTTGATCTCCTCTATGAGCTAAGATGGTCGTAATAACTGTGTGCTCATTTTCCCGTGCTGTGTGTCCATCTAAAATTGCGGTTTGAATACGATTGAAACTTGTGATAAGCAATTTTGATTGCATTGCTAATGACATAAATGATTGTGTAAGTTGGGTTTGATAGAGTTCTTGATGTGCATTGTTTGCGTCTAAGGTAATTCGATTAATGTGGTCTTCTAACTGGTGGAATTGTTGGTTTATACCTTGCTGGTCCTTTTGCATGATGTTAAGCGTTGCGTCTATTAGTGTTGTCTGATTTTTCAATAAATCGAATAGATGTAATTAACTTTTTTCCACCCTTTGTATCGTATCTTGCATGCATTCAGCATATTCTGAATCGATGATGCCAAATATTGCGTTAGCTACATTGCCGATAACGTTGACTGCTCCTCGCATCATCCTACTCTTCTTTTCGTTTTTTAAAAGCTCATTGTTTTGAGTTAATTCATTGATAAGATGTTGAAATTGTGTTAAGACCTACTGACAGTCGTAAGTGGTGTAGTGCAGTAACTTGCACACATCAATTAATCTTTCATAGTAACCATTTAAAAGTTTTATCGCCTTCCAGTATATATTCATGTTGCAATAAACTACTAAGTTCCACTCACTGCTTATTATTCCTGATGGTCCCAGATTTTCAAAGAATATTCCTAGTTCACTGTCGAATGCTGTAGTTTCAATAGGTGTCGCTTGTGTTTTAGTCATCATTAAACAGGTAATGAACAATGTTACAAGAGTATACCCCAAAGATACCTTCATCTTTTTCTTAGGCTGTGCGTTGTTCGAGGAATTATTTTCGATAGTTGCTTCTGATTTCTTATGGAGTTGAAATGCTGTGCTTCTCGATTCGTTTTTTTAACTTGGATTTTCAGTTGATATATCTTCAATCGGAAGTGGTGCAAATTTGTGTATGTGGCTTCGTAGAACCCCACTCGAGGTTTTTACGTTAACAACTCGGACTATTCCATCGTCTCCAGGATATGTCTTTATGATTCGTCCCAACTTCCATCGAGAGGGAGAAACGTTTTCTTCCTTGACGATAACCATAGTTCCCAAAATTATGTTGTCAACGCGCTGTTTCCATTTCGATCGATATTGCAACTGGTTTAGGTGTTCCAGGTGCCATCGCCTCCAAAATTAATTTTTTAAGTGTGTTCATGTTTCCATCTCGTGGTACTGTTGACATTAAGCTGTTCTGTATGCGAATCAATCGAGGAATTAAGTGGTTCAAAGAGTGGTCTGGAGTTAACGCCATTAAGTCATTAGGGTCGGTTGACATTGGTGTAGTTGGCCTTGAATTTAATATAGCTTCAACTTCAGTAACGCCGGTTTCCATTTCTTCATACGTCAAAGATGCGGATTCAAGTGTTGAACGGAGTAAGTGTTTGGCTGATTTGACTGTGGATTCCCATAAACTCCATTGCTGGAGTATGGATAATTTGTGGATTGAAGCAATTCGGTTGCCTACAAAAACCTGAAGGCAGTTTATCCATGCCAAAATAACTTCTGAATCCGTCCAAATGTAGGTTGGCTCTTTTCTATTCGAAGGCATCGCTTTACTTTATCGAGAAGCTTTGCTGCTAGTAACGTTGGTAACGTTATCTTCTTTGGTGGTGGTGGTGCCACTCTAGATTTAGAGCACAAGAGTCGTACTATTACCCTTCCATGGACATCCGTAGACCGTATGTAGATTGAAGCGCCATATGCTTTTTCGGATGCGTCAGCAAAGGCATGTAAGTCAAAGGAGATTGGAACATTGTTTTCGAAGACATGTCGTGGAACCTGGATACCATCTATTGCGAGAAGACTATTTCGGAATTTTGACCATCTTGTATGCAGCTCAATTGGTAAAGCTGCATCCCAATCCTGCTTTAGTGCAGTTCTTGTAAATAGATTTTTGCAGTCACAACCACTGGAGCAAACAATCCAAGAGGATCAAATAACCTCGCTATGTCAGATGCCACAGTTCTTTTGGTGATTTTGGTTATCTCTGGAACATTAATCGTTAAACAAAAGTTATCGGCTTTTGGGAGCCATATTAATCCCAGTGTTTTAACCTGGAAATCCTTTTCGGAAAAATTTAACTGCACTTTTTGTTCTTCTGGTGCAATACCATTGAGTAATTGGGAGTGATTAGGGCACCATGTACGCAGTCTGAAACCGGCTGTCTTAAGCAAGGAGACAAGTTGTGACTGCATATCACGGGCTGTTATTATGCTATCCGCTCCAGTCATGAGGTCGTCGTCGTAGAAGTTATGCAATAATACTTCAGCTCCTATTGGATATCTGGCACATTCTTCCTGTGCCAACCGTTGCAAGCACTTGATTGCCAAATATGGGGCAGCTGATGTTTCATAAGTAATAGTGTTTAGGCGATAGCACCTCAGCTTTTCTTGCTGGTTGCTTCGCCACCAGACAAGTTGGTAATTCGTATCTCTTTTATCAACGCGAATTTGCCGGTACATCTTTTCAATGTTAGCCGTGAAAATGAAGCGGGGTAACCGGAATCGAAGAAGTATGTTAAAAAGTTCATCTTCAATTACTGGCCCGGTATAAAGAATGTTGTTAAGTGAAATATTATTATGGGTTTTTGCAGAGGCGTCGAACACTACTCTTAATTTTGTAGAGCTACTCTCAGGTTTGAGTACACAATGGTGTCGAAGAAAACAGTAATTGGTTGGTAGAGCGTTAACTTCTTCCATGTGTCCAAGTTGATTATATTCTTCCATAAAAGCTGTATATTGGTGGCGCAGCTAGCGCTGTTTCATCAGCCTTCTCTCGATTGATAGCAATAGCCGGAGAGCTATATCTTTTGACTGGTCTGGGGTTTTTGAATCATTTGAAAATGGCAGACGCACTACAAACCGGCCTTTGCTGTCTCTTTTGCTTGTTTGCTCTGCTATTGTTTGCTCCTTGGCTTGTAGTTCTGGTTGTTCGATGTCCCAGAATCGACTTATAGTTGCGTTAATAACTTCTTGCTCCTCTCCTGAGCACATACCACATGTCGCCGAACAACTTTCCCCAAGCTCTATCCCTCCTGCTACTATCCAACCGATATCCAATTATCCAATTTTTTACTAGGTTGTGGAGATATAATTGTATGTAATACGAAGGCTTCTAGTCTGGTTGAAAAGGCATTTTGTTTTGAGCTTAGCAGTACATTCACTCTTTTTTGAGACTTTAGGTTGCCTTGACCAATGCCTTGAATGCGCATGTTTGTAGACGTTAAACCAAGCCATTTTAAAGCACGATCGCAGATTATGTTTATCTGGGATCCGGAATCCAGAAGTACTCGGCATTCGATTTCGGTTCCATTGTTATTAGTGAGTCTCACGCTGGCAGTTCCAAGAATTACAAATTTTTCCTTTGTATGACTCTTTGGATGAGCTAGAATGCGTTGTCTGTTGAAATGTATTCTTTTTTGCTTGGGCCGTTGAACGATGTGCTGGAATGTCATCAACATGTACGAATAGTAATGAGTTACGTTTGTTAGAGCATATCTTGCATCCTCTCAGAGTGCAATTGGATGCGAAATGTCCCTTCTTAAGACAGTTCTTGCTAAGTTTTTCTTGAGAAACAAACTTGTTATGATTAGCTGGACTCATTTGTAAGAGTTTGTTGCAATGGTATAAAGCATGATTTTTGTTGCATGCAATGCATTCCGTGGGCGATTGCTGCCCTTTGTTCGTTGTGGTCAATGTAGCCGAAGATCTTGTCTGGTTTTTGAATTTCTCAACCTTTTTCCCTTTATTCCCTAAGGCTTCAAGAGATTGAAAACGTGTTTCCAGGAAATTAAGAAACTCCGTCACAGACTGCAATTCCCTAGGACTGGCCAAACATTGTTCATAAAAAGCATGTGTACTTCGATCAATTTTCTTGTAAAGGATCGGAAGAATGATCGGGTCCCATGTTGATGTGGAGACCTTCAAATTTTCTAATCCCATCAGGCATTCCCTTACGGTATCATGCACTGTCTTAATATGGGCGGTTGATGGTTGGTGGGAAACATGCCCTGGTTGGTGGAGCAACTTGTTAACAAGTGACGCAACAAGAAGCCTCGGGTTCTCGTACCTACTATATCTTGAAGCATCTTCCACGCCGCGTTGTAGTCGTCATCTGACAATGCTAAATTGAACTTGTTATTCTAATTTAATGTACGCCTTTATATAGTAGCCTAGTGAGCTGTAGTTTTGAGTGACCTCTTCAAGATCTTGACGAAGTTCTTCCATTTGGGTCCAATATTTGTTGATTCTTTGAATTTTTAGTTCAAATAATGATTTTGATTGAGCTGTTGTATCTGTTGCATCGACAATGCCGGGGAGCCTTCTTAATGAATCAGATATCAGCCTTTGTCCTCTTATGAGCCTTGTCGCTTCAGTCGACGCGTTTCTTGTAGCCGTCGATTCGTCGCAATCTTTCATCTCGGTACTTAGGAGTATCAGGAGTAGGAAACACAATGTTCAAAACTTTGTTTTAGACTTGACTTAGGCAATGTTTTTAGAGAGAAAGCACAAGAGAGGTGATCACGTCGGGGTCACCATATGTCTGAGAGATTCTATTTTGATTCCAAGATAATCGTCAAGCACATAAACTTGTCGAAAGCGTTGATTGTGTAAAGGCACATAAACCAGTACAACTGAGTAAAACAAAAACACCGTCTCTTGTGCTTAACTCTTAACAAGTGAAATTTATTCTGAATATACGAGGGCGGGTCAATAAGTTTTGGAATAAAACACAGATTTTTTGATAAAAAAATAATTTTATTTTTCAACGTAGTCTCCCTTGAGCTCTATACACTTTGTCCAACGCTTCTCCAATTTTTTTATCCCTTCCAAAAAAAATGATTTGTCGAGGTCCTCAAAATAGGCCTTTGTTTGCGAGATGCCTTCATCATTGGAGTCAAATCTTTTTCCACCAAGCCATTTCTTCAGGTTTGGGAACAACAAGTAGTCGCTCGGAGCCAAATCTGGAGAATAGGGTGGATGAGGGAGCAATTCATAGCCCAATTCATGGATTTTTGCCATGGCAACTGCACATGTGTGCACCCTTGCATTGTCTTGGTGGAAAAGAACTTTTTTCTTGGCCAAATGAGGTCGGTTTTTTTCAAATCGTCATTGAATCGGTCCAATAAGAATATTCCCCATTGATTGTTCTTCCCTTTTGAAGGTAGTCAATGTGGATTATCCCGCGTGCATCCCAAAAAACAGTCGCCATAACTTTATTGGCTGACAAACCCACCTTGGCCTCCTTTGGCGCCGATTCACCCTTAGAAACCCACTGTTTTGACTGTTGTTTGTTCTCTGGTGTGTTGTGATGGATCCATGTTTCGTCCACGGTTACAAATCGGCGCAAAAACTCCTCCATATTGCGATTAAACAACGCCAAACCTTCCTGTGAAGTGAAGCACACGAAATTCACTTTTTTCCATTTTCTCCTCAAATTAGTGAGTAGTCTGATAAAAATAGCTGTCAAACACAAACTAATTGACGCAGCAAGTTTAAATTTTGACATGAGTCAACTGACAGATGCCTGTTGACAGGAGCAGTGTTGCTGTTTCAGTAAAGAGGTCAGAAATTCAAAAAGTCACGGACTTATTGACCCGCCCTCGTATACTTATATACTATTTTATAAATGAAAATCGTGGGAATGGAACCGAGAATTGGTGTTGGAATTAATTTGGAATCATCAAGTTGCTGGCGCATATTTAACAACTGATACTGACAAGCAAAAATAGGATAGATATGGGATACTACTGGAATGTGTATTAATTTGAGTCGTGGGGTTACTATATATTTTACAGTCTGGTGGGAAAGAAAGAAAATGGATTGTGCTGAAATTTAGAATGGGGTGTGCAAGTAAGTTCGGACATACTAACATAGGATTTTTAAGTTATATAAATGTTATCACTCTCTCTCGTCGACCGTGCGGAGTAAAATGCGATATATTCTCGGTATCGATATGAAGGAAAATGCGAATTCAATTTAAATTGCTTTTATTTTTCAATATAATCTCCCCTAACATCAATGCATTTGTTACATCTTGAGATAAGCTTTTTAAACCCTCAAAAAAATAAATTTCCTCTTTCTCTGCAAAATACCCATTTATTGCCGACTTGAGTTCTTCATCATCCGAAAATCTTCTTCCACGAAGACAATTTTTCAAATCCGGAAACAGGAAATAATCACTAGAGGCAAGGTCTGGACTATAGGGTGGGTGTTGGATTTCTTCAAAACCACAATCTCGCGCAGCAGCCTTGGAAACTCGCGCCGTGTGAACAGGAGCGTTGTCATGAAGAAGCAACACACCCGCTGCGAGTTTACCCCGTCTTTTCTTTTTAATTTCCTCCCGCAAATTATGCAAAGCGGAAGCGTAGGATGTGGCGTTGATGGTTTCACCTTTTTTTTTGTACTCAATGAGCAAGATTCCCTTTGAGTCCCAAAAAACTGTGGCCATGAGCTTCCCGGCAGACGGAGTGACTTTGAACTTCTTCGGGGGGTCTGTTCCTTTTTTATGCCACTGCATGGACTCTTGTTTGCTTTCAGGGTCAATTCGATCCATAACACCGTCCGCGTTCTCACTACACATCTCCAAAAGCTCTATACAGCATGCGATTCTCACTTTTTTCTGAGGCGCTGTGAGCATTCGTGGCACCCACCTTGCACTGACCTTTGAAAGGTTAAGATGGTCATGAAGAATGGTGTGTGTTGGGATGCGTAGCGATCCTCGTGAAATTTCAATGTAGAAAAATAAAAAAAACGACAATATAATGGTTATAAATGTGTCTTTATTCCTGAGCACGTCTTACCTCGTTGAGTGTTAGTTTAAGAAGAAGGAGTTGGGAAAATGTACAATGGAGAGGATGGTTCTCATTTCTTTAGAAGCCAATTTGGTAACAAAAGTGACCTCTGCATGTTCATACTATAAAGGATTCTTAAGGTTAAGTGGTAAGTAAGGGCACACAGTGTCGTGTTTTGACTTGAACATTGCCGCCCGCCATTGCAGAACTACGTCTGCAATAAATATTCCAATGTATATATGATATAATAAATCTAAGCCCTAAATCTGAATCCGAGATTCAGATGGGGAACCTTTGTATGAACACCGAAGGGGTTCCACTCACTTCGGGGGGAAAGGTATGTTAGTAAAGGATCTCTAACCTATACCGTAATGGTAATTACATGGATTACTTTACTCTAGATACAGTAATGAAATTTTAAGTATTATGTATTTAATTTAGATAATATGTATGTATTTAATGTATTTAATAAGATATGATGTACTTTTCGTATTTCAGTGCAATTAAAAAAAAAAAATTAATATTGAAATAAAAAACAACCAAAATATAAATATGACGCGAATATCATTACTCCGAAGGAATAACACAAAGTTTAACTATGGGTCTAGTTATTTCACCTTGCTGTGTCCGCAGCCTAGCTACTCTTACTTTTCCGTCTCTTCCTGGAAAAACCGTCAT
Source organism: Volucella bombylans (assembly GCA_949129095.1). NCBI lineage: Eukaryota > Metazoa > Arthropoda > Insecta > Diptera > Syrphidae > Volucella > Volucella bombylans. The sequence continues at coordinate 39,913,949 of OX422143.1, forward strand.
TACGCGTCCTAATCGCCACTCAGTAGGAGGTACCTTTTCTTGTCGTACCACCACCAGGTCGCCAGACTGAATGTTACGCTGAGGAAATTTCCATTTGTACCTTTTGTGTAATTCCTTGAGGTACTCTTCCTTCCATCGTTTGCAAAAGTGCAGATGAAGCAATTTAAGTTTTTCCCACCTTTGAACGAGAGACATAGAAGATTCCTGAACGTCAGGTTCTTGAATAGAAATAAGTGGGCTTCCTATAAGGAAATGACCTGGCGTGAGGGCGAGTGGTTCGTCTAGATTTTCAGATACTGCCGTGATGGGACGGGAATTAAGGCATGCTTCGATTCGGCAAAGGAGAGTTGAAAACTCTTCAAAAGTATGTTTGGTACCCGCGACAACCCGTTTGAAGTGGGTTTTAAAGCTTTTGACGGCTGCTTCCCACAGTCCTCCCATATGGGGTGACCCTGGAGGAATGAAGTGCCAAGTTAGACTAGGATTAGTGTTTTGAAAAATCTCCAAGGTTTCTTGAAGATATTTTTTAAAATTTTCTTTGATAATACGGTCCGCTCCCACAAAGTTAGTCCCGTTGTCGGAAAATACATCTTGCGGCAGACCTCTTCTCGCGACAAACCGATTAAAGGCAGCTAAAAATGCAGCGGTCAATAAATCGGTCGTTCCTTCTAAATGGATTGCTTTCGTGCAAAAGCACACAAAAACACAAACGTATCCTTTGGATACCCGCGCGTTACGCCCGACATACGTTTTTATATCGAAAGGACCTGCAAAATCAACCCCGATTTTGGTAAACGGTCTTGAGAACTCCGACCTTTCTGGAGGTAAAGCTGCCATAATCTGACTACGGAGATGTTTTTTGTGAATCACACAAACTTTGCAATGGCTTAGGCATGTCTTAATTAGGATCTTAAGCTTCGGTATCCAGTATTCTTTCCGAATAAGGTCGAACATAAGCTGATTTCCACCATGAAGCGATATTTTATGGGTGAAATCTAGTAGAAGTCTTGCATAACGGGATTTATAGGGCAAGATTATTGGATACCGCTCGGCCCACGATATATTTGAATCGACTATTCGACCATTGACACGCATTATGCCTTTGGTGTCTAAAACTGGGTTCAAAGTTAAAAGCTTGCTCGAACGCTTTATGAGATCATTCTGTTGAAGAGACTGGTACTCGGATTCCAAGTATATCTTTTGGGAGAAGATTATAAGCCTTTCTTTGGCTTCCAATATTTCTTTTTTCTGAATGATTTTCGTTTGATATGCATATTTATCCTTGAAACGAGGGTGTGTGTGATGAAAAAACCGTAATATGTAAGATGTTACTCTAAGTGCTCGTGCTAGGCACGAAAATCTTTCGAGCACGTCTTCCCATTGATTTAACTGCGTGTGAAAAGATTTGACTAGTTTAGACTCGAGGTCAGCCTCGTTGATAGATGAAGGAGGGGAAGAAGGCCAAGGAATTTCAGAACGACGCAGCCAGTTGGGACCCTTCCACCAAAGCTCCCTATCCAGCAGTTCACCAGGAGCCATCCCCCTAGTCGCGAGATCTGCGGGATTATCTTCTGACGGCACATGCCGCCATGGGAGAACACCAACATATCTCCGGATCTGACTTGTTCGATTGGCGACAAATGTTCGCCATGAACAGGGTGACTTTTCGAGCCACGCAAGCACAATAGAAGAGTCTGTCCATAGAAAGACAGAAGGGTTTTGCGACTGAAACATAGGAAGTATCATTTTTAAAAGTTTGGCTAACAGAACTGCTCCACACAACTCCAATCTTGGCAGTGAGACTGGCTCAACAGGTGCCACTTTACTTTTGGAACACAAAAGGTTCGAAATGCTTTCCCCCGAGCTGTGTAAAACTCGTATATAGATGGCAGCCGCATAAGCCCGTTCCGAGGCATCAGAAAATCCGTGAATTTCTAATACCTTATGTGGAGAAGTTCCAGTCCATCGGGTTATTTGCAACTTTGATAGGTCTATAAAACTTGTAGCAAAGGCTTCCCATGTAGCCAGAGAATGCGGCGATAGGCTTTGATCCCATTCGGTTTTATCTTTCCAAATCTGCTGCATTAGTATCTTCGCCTTAATGATTACTGGGGACAACCATCCAGCTGGATCGAAAAGCTTGGCTATCTGGGAAAAGACTTCTCGCTTAGTACTTGACTTGGAGAATAGGATAGGGTTTATCTTGAATGAAAATTTGTCCGACTTTGCGTTCCAAGATATCCCTAGAGTTTTGACGGAACTCTGATCATGCAGATAGAGGAATTGTTCATTAAGAATTTGTTCCTTAGCAACATTTTGCAAGAGAGATTGATGGTTAGCGGTCCACTTACGGAGCACAAACCCGGCAGAAGCCAATATCGAAATGATTTGCGATTGAGCTTCATGAGCCTTCTTGAGTGAATCAGTACCATACAGCAAATCGTCCATATAAAAATCGTTACGAAGGATCTCAGCCCCAATCGGATACATGTTTTCTTCGTCGTCCGCTAACTGCAACAAAGTACGTTGTGCTAGGTAAGGCGAGGATTTTTCACCGAAGACTACTATTAACAACTCGAAATCTTCGATTGGATGGTTCGGAAAACGTCTGAACAAAATTCGTTGGAATGGCGTATGGGAAGGGTGAACTCGTATCTGTCTGTACATTTGAGTAATATCGGCATTGAACACGAATTCGTGCCTTCTCCACCGGAGTATTGTCATGACTAAATCTTTCTGCAAAGCAGGACCTGCACATAGAACATCATTAAGACTATTGCCAGTCTCTGATGGATAAGACGCATGAAACACCACTCGCAGCTTAGTAGTAAGACTGTGTGGTTTAAACACGCATGATGTGGTAAATAATAGGACATTACGTTCCGATCATGAATCAATTCGTTGGATGCAACTTGCTTCATATGCCCTAGATCCAGATACTCATGAATGACGTTGTTATAAGTAGTTTCTAAGGAGGGAGTTTTCCTAAGACGGCGTTCTGCCGCCATGAACCGTTTTTCACAACCATTTCGTGAAAGTCCGAGGGCAAGTTCCGTTGGGAACTCAGTCTTGAAGGGCAGTTGGACAACATAGCGTCCTTTGGCATCTCTTTGAGTGGTCTTAGAATACAATGATTCGCAATACTGATCTTCAGGGGAAAGAGGTCTGGTCTCAGTTATCTCTTCCAATTCCCAAAACCGTTTAATATCTTCATTAAGCGATACTTGGTTAAAATAGGTGACATACTTCGTAGCAGTGGATTCAGTCGACCTGGGTGCTGGCCCTGAAATGATCCAGCCAAAAATTGTATTTTGGGCGAGAAGATTACTTAATCCAAGGATACGTAGACCCTCGAGCATGACCTTTGGATAGAGATCCGCCCCAATTAGTATATCTACTCGCGATGATTTGTGGAAATAAGGATCAGCCAACTTAAGGACGGAGAAATCTGTCAAGTTTATTGTATCAACTGACTGAGACGGAAGTCTACCAGTTGGATTGTCAACAACTAGAGCTTGAGCAGGAATATTCTTAGTAGCACTTAAGTGGGAACCTAATGTGAAATGGCATAGACGCGTAGAGGTGGCTGCTAAGGCGGTATTGACTCCAGATACCTGTGTCTGAATTGGAGTGACTGGAAGTCCTAGGCGAACTTGAGCTGCCTTGGATATCAACGTGACTTCTGACCCAGGATCGATAAGAGCTCGAAGAGTGAATGTCAATCCTTGGGTACCAACCAGCACTAAGGCTGTAGCTAGAAGGATTTGTTTTGTCGACTTTGCAAAGTGAGTATGAACATTAGCTGTAGTGGATGACAGAGTGGAGTGTATTGGCGGATTGGCATGCATATTGCCATGAAAGTGAGGATTAAAAGGTTGGGACAGCACGTTGAGCTCCTTCTGTGGGGTATCCTTCACGTTATGCAAGAGAGTGTGGTGGCGGTTTTTGCAGATATTGCAAGTGAACCGGCTGTTGCACGCTTGTAAAGAATGGTACGATGCCAAGCAGTTGAAGCACAACTTATGGTTTTGTACTATCTCAAGTCGAGATGGAATTGGCATTTGTAAAAATGTCGGACACGCGCGTATAGCATGATTAGCTGAACACGCCGGACAAGCCGATTTAATGGGTTTGTGGTTAATATGATGAGTATTGACCCTTCTTGCCGATGGTCCTGGCTGAGAATTTCCTACATGTTTTGGTTTAGCTAGGTGTCTGATGTCACTTACCGTCTCAAGAACTTTGTACCTAGCCACTAAGAACCTACTCATATCTTCCCATGTGGGAATCTCCGAAGGGTTTTTCAATCCTTGCTCCCAGAGTGAAAGTGTTTTCTCTGGAAGACGATTAGAAATAAAAAACGTAAGAAATGAATCCCATGAATTAGTATTAATTCCGAAGGACTTTAAAGCTGATAGACAATCACTGACATCTCTATGAATCTGTTTAAGGGCTTTATCAGTTTCTACAGTTATGTTAGGAATGTTTAATAAAACCTTCAATCGACTATTAACTATTATTCTTTTGTTCTCGAATTGCTCCGTAAGAGCATTCCATGCGAGTTCGAAATTGTTATCTGTTAACGAAAATTTGCTAACAATATTTAGGGCATCGCCTCGTGTCTTTGCTCGAAGATGAAACAACTTCTGTACTGGACTGAGACGTGTATGTTTGATATATACGGCCGAAAACATATCACGAAAAGTTGGCCATGACAAATAATCTCCATAAAAGACTTCGGAATCACAGGGTGGAAGAGAAAGTCCACTAGTTACAGTCGCTGAATCGCCACCAGAAGATGTTTGTACTTGTACATCGTGAACGTTGACTTCACTCGGAAACTGATTACCTGACACCCCGATAGATTTATTGCCTTTAGTCTCTAATGCCTTGGACAGCGTCAAAAGATGTTCCAAACACGAGAGATAGGTTTCTGTCGATAATTTATACTTGGCTTTTACAGCAGCTAGATTATCCGTCTCTAATATTTCTATCTTGCTACGAACGCACTCTGAATATGAACTTTTCACTTCTGACCACAAATTCCCTAGTTCTAGCCTTCTAGCTTGCAGAGATATCAGCGAGAACGAATCACTAGATTTTTCTTTTATATCGGCGAAATACTCCACCAAACAATCCGCACAAAATATAAATGTTTCCATTTTGGAATATGACATTTTTCACAAATTCCTACTATAACGAACTAATCCAAATGAAAATACTAGCCTGTATTAATACTCGTGTGAGTACAATGCCCGATTAATCGTTAGATATAATTTTATACGGAATATAAATCAATTTACGTGTCTTACAAAAAAAATATTTAATTGCACAAAAATATCAAAAACACTCATACCTTTTACATATTAGCTGATAAGCCGGAGTTGCTATCAAAACCAGTTTTAATGAACTTTGGATGCCGCCACGCCGTTGCTTTCTTCGGTGACCATGCGGAGTTTGCAATCAAACTTCGTTATGATGTTAGATGCACATGTGATGAAGGCTTGCAGTTTGTGGGTTATGAGTATGATGCTTAAGCTCTTGGATTTGATTCTCTCTGATGCTTCTGGGTTATGTGAATGATGGGCGATGATCTGCTAGCGTACGCTCTCGATAAATTTTATTGAGATTTGAGGTTTTGCTTCTATGTAGAATTTAATTCTTGATATGTAGAACAATCGTAATTTTTGAATTTTTGTTGGTTTATTGAAAATAATCCGGCTCGAAGGACCAAATGTTGGGATGCGTAGCGATCCTCGTGAAATTTGAATGTAGAAAAATAAAAAAAAACGACAATATAATGGTTATAAATGTGTCTTTATTCCTGAGCACGTCTTACCTCGTTGAGTGTTAGTTTAAGAAGAAGGAGTTGGGAAAATGTACAATGGAGAGGATGGTTCTCATTTCTTTAGAAGCCAATTTGGTAACAAAAGTGACCTCTGCATGTTCATACTATAAAGGATTCTTAAGGTTAAGTGGTAAGTAAGGGCACACAGTGTCGTGTTTTGACTTGAACATTGTACCAATTGAAAGCTTGGTGATCTCTGCCATCATTTTCACCTTTATTCGGGCATCCTCAAGAACAAGTTTTTCGACTTCTTTGATTTCTTTCTCCCGTACAAGCAGTAGCCGGGGCGCCGGAGCGGGGGTCGTCTTCAATGCTCTCTCTGCCTCTCTTGAACTCACTTGATCACTTTTGCACAGTTGATAATGATGGTGCGGAACCCTGGTAAACAGCCACCATCTCTTCATGAATAGTTTTTTGACTTTTTCCTTGCTTAATGAGAAATTTAATTACAGCGCGATGCTCAATTTTCACCATCATCGTCTCAGTTGCCATTATGATTCTGTTTAACTAGAGATAAAACGCGAATTAATAATCACATTTATATGAAATTTTACATGAATGCACTAAAATAATAGTATTACTTGATAAGAATATGTTGAACGCGCCTCGTACACTCTTGGTCATGGATTACTTCAGTAAGTGGCCGGAAGTGTTTGCCATCCCAAATCAAGTGGCTAAGACCGTACCTGAACAAATAGTCAACAACTTGGTGAGCTGAATTGGGGTCCCAATGGAGGTACACTCGGATCAAGGGCAAAACTTTGAATCAAAAGTCTTCCAGGAAGTGTGCCAATATTTGGGAATAAAGAAGACAAAGATAACGCCACTACACCCTCAATCTGATGGAAAGGTCGAGCGATTCAAGACAGGATAGGCACATACCCCACTTCGTAATGATCTACCGAAACGCGGTCCATAGTTCAACAGGACGCACACCATCCGAGATCTTATTTGGTCAAACAGTTCGGATGCCAAGTGAAGCAAAATTCGGATCCCCACCTACGGAGCCCAAAGAGGTGAACGACTTTGTGGATGATTTGCGCAGCAGGATTCGTAAATTGCATGAAGACACCAGAGAAAAGATGAAGTTAGCAAGCAGCCGCATGAAGACTAGGTACGATATCAAGGCGAAATCTTCATGTTTCAACGAAGGAGATCTGGTCTGGCTGTATAATCCTCAGCGTAAGAAAGGTAAATGACCAAAATTGCAATAGGACTGGGAAGGTCCATACAAGGTGATAACCCGCATTAATGACGATCTACCGGATCCAGCGTGGGGATCGAGGGAAATTGAGGGTGGTCCATTTGGATAGAATGTGTCATTTCAACGGAATGGTGAATGACGAAGTTGTTCGGGACGAACAACTTTAGGGAGGGAACTATGTGATAATATTTAAATATTTAAATATGAGCAGCGTCATCTAGGCTTACATAGCAGAAGATTTCGATACTTGGATAACAAAGACTCAACCATTGGTGAATGGAGAGTGGAATCGAATTTTCTAGCCAAATGGAAATTGTATGTGACGCTGGATGGCGAGGATTGTTGTTCGAGTATAAATACCAGCATCCCCAAGGTATGCGAGTGAGTTAATCGGTTGAATTTGAAGTGTTAATTAGGAGAAGTGATTAAGTGGTTTAAATAAAAGGTAAGAAAAGTATAAGCGGTTGAGAAATTGGTTTAGATTTGAATAATAGCTGAATATGTTTCTTTGTGTTCATAGGGTAAATACACTAAAATTGATTCACCATTATCCTGAACAAGCCGAATATGTGGTGCAACAAAATGATAGCACATTTCAATGAATTTACATTCAGTTTACTTTGTGCTATGATGGCAGATCTTTTTTTTGTAAGAAAATCATCTGTTCGTAGGTACTTTTAAGATCTAAATATAATTTTTTTAATTGAAAATGAGTAAGGGAAAACGGCTTAACGGTAGCTAAATTCAAGTATAACAGCTCTCAATCTTTAAAAAGAAAATATGAATCGGTGAAATTACAAAACAGTTATGCAGAAGTCGAAAACTAATTACGAATTTGCTTAAAGATTCCGAAAATTATGGCAAAGCTCACAGTAGTGGACGACCGAGATCTGTATCGCCTAGAAAAAACCGAACTATTTTGCGTACGGCATCTAATTCCGACGTTACTGCTAGACAAATGGCGGAAAGCCCGGCGATGAAACTAATGTCCGCAACGTACAGAGAATTCTTAAAAATTCGGAACTTAACTCTTCAACAACGAGAATTGAGTCCCAAAAAGATGGCGTGTACCCAAAGTATGGCCATGCAGTAAGAGAGTGGTTAAATTGCATATCAAATTAAATAAGAAACATGTACAGCAGAAATACTCGTATGAATGTAAATTTTCTTAAAATTTAAAACATTTTTTTTAACTAAGTTGGGTTATAAAACATTTAAACTGCAAATTTTTTATTTTCAAATTCATATAATATAAATAATTAAGTGAATTTTTGAAATATTTCCGATATATACAATGATTGGAACTTATTTAGTGTTATTAGTAAAATGAGATTGCCGGAGCGGTAGTCAATTAGTTCTGGCCCTTCTTATAAAGTTAATATTGCTGTAGGTGTCATACTGCTCTTTGTTGTATCTTCTCGAAATTCCTTTTATGCAGGCGGGACCGAAAACTATTATAATAACTTTTGCATAGAATCAAACAAGAACGCTTCCAAGAAGCGAAATAGCCACTGATCTCAAACACCTTCCTTTCTTTTTCTGTCGCATTTTCCGAAAAACTTAATACATGCTTTGGCATCATAAGTGTAGTCATACCCACTTGAGTGTTAAGTTCTTTAACAAAAAAAAAAAAATTTCTTCTTGGCTTAAAAGCACTCGTTGACAAGTGTCTCACACATGGTTAATCCTCACTCACCTGTCGTCCTGCTGCCGCACCTGAGGCACCATTAAAGGTGTGATCAAAAAGTCAAATTAATAAGTGTATCTGGATAGGAGCAGAGCTTTACGTGGTTTATGATTGTAAGCAGTTTTTTATGATCTCAATTAGGATAGCTTTGAACTATATTTCTACTGAAGTCCACAGTACATTATGCACTACAATTGCGCTTTCAGTCAACCATCTAAAGAAAACGGTTGTTTTCTTCGTGAAGAGAAGGAAGAGAAAGCATTTTTAGACTGAAGTTCATATCTGAACATATCAGATTTTGGTATGCATTCTTTTGGTCTGCCGGCACCCAGGAGAGTCATGTCATCTGCAGATGTGCTCACATGAAGCCCAACTCTGACCTTTGACTGGCAAATTTATCGCCGATTTTATTTATCGTGATCCCATTGTGATCAGGGACCCAGACAAGGCTCAGTGAATTTAGCCTTCCCACTGCAGTCAGTGAAGTCTTGCATTCTCGTACTAGCTTGGAAGTCATAAGAAGGTTCAGCAAGGCTCAGTTTGGCTGTCGCTACAGATGCAAATGCTTCACCCCTTCCACTGGTTCTTCACAACATATAGGCAGTTCGTTGCCATCAATATTGCGTATATCTCCGCTGGAAAGACAGACACAAATTTTCTAACGAGCAGCGAAATATAACGTTGTCGTCCTTCAGAGAGATACCAACGCAGCATATTATATCGGTTTTGGAGACATCCGTAAAGACCCCACTACATTCGTTTCATCGCTCAGATTCTGGCCAAAACCAGTCTTGGGCACAGGGAAAATCGATTTCGGCTTGTTTTTCAGCAACAGGTTCTGGTGTCATTGCATCCTTCTCCGTGACAGGCCCCATGTCTTGCCGACCGCTCTTTTGCACTGCCAGAAGACAGACTTCTCGTTAAGAGGACAACCTCAGTTTTGAGAAGATTGACTGAAAATCCATTTATAATGCACCAGCCGTCGATCACGCATAGGGCTGCATGCGCTTTAGAACAGACAGTCGCAATGCTCGGGGAAAGCCATCACCACCAGAATTGTTTCTCAGCGGGGATTTCACCGCATTAGCCGACTTCCGTCGAACAGAACTACTGGACATCGTGCGGGTAAAGCCATCGCTGGTTCTGTTTTTGTCGATAGGTTTAATTGATTCATGCGATTTCCGTTCACTGGAATTGCAACATTTGTTGGCTGCAGCATCCGTTTCATCCAGGCATCGTGCGCGGAAAAATCCAGCGACAGAGAGAGTGCTGGTAATTTTCTTTCTCTTGGCCAGTTCGGGACAAATGTTCGTGTATTTTGAGTGAACTCCTGACAGTAGGTGTCACTTCTACCAACCTGTTTCTCTTCTCCGTCGCCGCTGAAGTAGTGAGACTTTTTGTACTCTCATCTTCAACAGCATTTGCCCATGTTTTACATTTCTCCCACATATCCATTTCCTCTTCAACTTGGGTGGCCGTGGTGTAGTCACGGAGGGTCAAGTTTCGAATCCTACCCATGACAAGTTTCTCAAGTTTTTTATTTGTGTAATTGGAACTCAGTCAGAAAAATTCTGCGTGTGAAGGCATAACACTGACACGTGGCTGTTGTAGAGTTTCAAGCACAAAAAAACAAGTGTGAATTATAACCTTCGAATCACTCTGAGTGAAGAAAAAAAACTCTCCGTTGTTCGGACTCCCACCCCCTGGAGAGCTAATATCGAAACCAAATACACCTGAGTTTCAAACCACTACAAAACAATTTTCCTTTCTCCTCCATCTACCTTTCCGCCCGCGCCCTTGCAACAGTAAAAGGGTATCTAACTCCTTGCCCCTTAGACGATAATCTTACAGAGCGTGCCTCTTATAGAGCTCGCTCCACCTTTTCGGTTTCTCGAGACAAGCTGTCAAAAATAGCACTCTGACCCACCACTGGTCTATTTACAGGAAGGGCCTCTCGGGTACTCTCTCCATCGTTCCATCCCCATCAAGTGTTGGATGCCACCCATGGAGCGAAATAACCACTGAGCCCAAAAAACGTCTCTTCTCTCTCTATCCCATTTTCCTAAAAATTTAACACGTGCTCAGGCATTTTAACTGTAGTAATACCCACTTGCGTGTTCTTTTTTTTAAAAAAAAATAAAAAAAACTACCGAATGTGTCGTAGAAAGAGCCACAGGAGTCATCGGGTCACTCCCTAAATCGGCGGGGAGTTTTTTGAGTATGTTGGTTGGGGCCACCAGAATTCGTGTACAAGCAGCATACGAAAAGACCACGGGTGGATTGTCGCTATTGCGAGTACAATTTGGAGTATAGTTCGTTGGAGACACCTCCATACTTTAACAGTCTAACGTCTAGTTTGGAAATGTTTGGCCCTTAGTTCAATAGCTCACCTGGGTTTTTTTTTCACAACATTAGGACCATTAACTCGTAAGCATTCCTGCCACGACAAGACAGCCAAAGAGAAAGAAGGACATATACATGTTGCTGTTGCTACAAAAAATTTAGTTTGTCTCGGCTACATTGTGGTTTCCCCAAGCACACGTTTGCTATATACATACGTTGTATCTCCATCTCTTCGATATTCACATCATGGACTGCATTTTCAACGCCATTTCCGCCAGTAATGGTCTTAGGTTCAACTCGGACTGAAGTAATCTTCGGAAGATTTGGCATGAACTTTTACGATAAGGATAACGTTTGTCAGAGTAATAAACCACGTAACACTATTAAATTTGAAAAGTAAAATAAAGTAAAGTATGGGTTTCTTATGGGTTTCGTTTCTTATAAACATTATATGTTATGTTAATCTATATATCACCCATTTTCATTAGAAATATCTTATTATTTAGATGCATCTAAAAAAAAAACTGATATAGTGTACATATAATATTTGCAATGTTTATAGGTCGATATTATTAATTTTATATCTTCATTGCGGTTCGTTCCGACAAATTATAGAAATTCGTCTCCCTTTGTTTATTGACAATCCTTTAAATACAGAGTCCTCACTGGCAAGAATTTCATGTGTAAAATTGTATCTCGCAGTATGACTGAAAAACAAAATTGTTCATTTAATACACAATAAACTTAGAAAATAAAACAAGAATTGATTAACTTCATTATATACAACGAACGTCGATTCAACAAAACATTCACGTAAAAATTGTTTTCCAGTTGTGTAGAGGGTTGACTTCTGTAATTTTCTTCATCTTCATAATTATTGCCAGCGTTAATGTTCCTTCGTTGTTGGTACTTTTTTTCATCCGTTCTAACAAGTCTCATTACAGCATCAGATAACAAACTTATTCCCGAAATTGTTGTGCCACAATACTAAAGGTTAATATTGTAATTACATAATGAAAATGCGATATTATAAAACAATTTACCCTGGTGCTATCTACATGTGGTTTTATTATTCCCTTCTCAGCCAAATCTAAAACATGCACGTACTGCATAATTTCACCTTCGAAGGCTGTCGAACGAATTCGTTCAATTATTGTTCTATTATGAGGATACCAGTGCTTTCGCTCTGTTTCACGGAAACCGTGTATAGCCTACAGTAACAAGACCATCAATAGTTACTACCAGTTTCACTACAAACCATCACCGACATCATCCCAATGGTCAAATTCATAATGTAATCGTTTCATGTATGGATCTACTTCTTCGATTAGTTTTGATTCTTCCTCAGGCGTGATAAAATCTGGAATTATACGCATGTGCTTCAAAAAATTTGCCTGTTCGCTTTCTGGCCATGGTCCTTGAAATTCAAACAATTGGAGATCTAAAAGAAAATAAAGATAGTTTATGACCATCTTTAATTTTTATTAACTCACGTTTGCTGATGTCTAAATTCGATTTTGTCACTGTTGACATTTGTTTTCTTCCATATTTTAGCAGTTGGAATTCATTGGGATCAATTTTAGATTTAAGAATACCCCTTGATAAAACTTGTGAATAACGAAATAATAAAACCCGAGTCATTTTTGAAAGTTTTGTGGGATAAACACGCAAGAAGTGTAGTTTGATAACATAACAGTCAGCTGATATTTTGACATTTGGAAACTGTCAAATTCAGAAAAGTGATTAGGAAGGAAAATACGTCTTTTTTTGTGTTCTGGAAGACAAAATTCTCTTGAAAATGTCGTATTGGCTCTCTTCTGTATATTCCTAGAATCATTTCAAATCCGAATATCATCTTGGAAGTACATCGACCCATCTAAATTTAAGAATCAAATATGTAGTATAGTTTGCTATATGACTTCTTATTTCGAACAAATGAACATGTAAACATTATGTAAATTGACAAATACGCCTACAGGGTGCACTGTGTATAAATTCAATGATGGCTGGGTTTCGTAGAGTGGTCGAAAGCAATTTTTATATAGTGCACCTGACGAATGGAATGATATTCGTTTATAGAAATAGGCAATTTCAGGGCACTGAAATAGTGAAATGCAACTGAAAATTTGTATATGGAATCGTGTACATATATCATATATGTATATAAGTATGTGTATTTACCCCAAGCAGAATATTTCAAAAGAACTTGGTGGAAGTGAAAGAATACTGAGAACTGCTTGCTATTACTCTCTTGTACTTGATCCTGCTTCAATTACATCTTAAGAACCAAGCCAATTTCCTCCATCTGAAATATTCCCATTGAAATAATATTACTTTTAGTAGGACTCCATCTATGAGTTTTGAATTGTTTTCAATGTCCTTATTAACTTGTTTAACAGTATATTTTATATTATTCATTGTGGACTTAATATTGAATAAAGAAATACATAACTACAAAAACAATTTCTCCGTGTTTCACAAGTGCTTTATTTACATTTTATAAAGCACGATTCTATTTAAACTAACCCATCTAAACAACCAAATATATAGAATAATAGTTATCATACCTATATAAAATGGCATATGCGCCATCAATTTTGAAATTTGATTTAAGGGACAGCTACTTGTCGATATTTTGGGAATAAGCCTTTTAAGACGACGCCGAAATTTATGTTGTAAATTTTGAATTACCCAGCAAACGTATCGACTACTGCGTCTATATGTATCCTCAAATGAACAGTTAGTTAACAGTCGACTACCTCCTTCACACCTGCAAAATTAAAAGCAGTATCAAAGATTAGCTCAAAAAGCACAAAACAACTAGATGAAAAGAGAAGATAACAGGTTGGCCAAACAGTTTATACCAAACACAATTTTTCAAAAATAAGAAGATGGCATCCAACATTTAAGGGTGAGACTAAATTATTAGTGTAATTGGACTTTTTGTTATATTCCAGGCAACTACTTATATACCGCGAATTTAGTTGCCTGAAAAAAAGAATGTCTTTCGGGCGCGGCTGGTATTGAGCCTCGAACCGTCCAATTGGAAAGCTGGAAAGCGATTGGATTGGCTGGAGACGCTTGTCGTTTGAGTCCCGAGTTCAGTTTTTTTCAGTTTAAATGCATTTTTATTTAACTAATTAATTTATTCTTACATGCTAGACAAAAAAATGCTTAAAAATTATCTTAAATAACTTGCAAATAATCATATTCTAATTTACTGGCCCCATGCGGGCATTCTAAGTTAAACCAAACACTTAATGTCTTTCGTCGCATCTTACAGTCTAATTTTATTTTTAGTTTAACATTACTTAATATTATGGTTGAGGCCCGGGTCCATCTCGGACTGTAGCGCCACTTTATGTAAGCATTGAATTATAATTCCAGGGTTTTCAAAATAAATGCTAGTGTGATATTTCTGTGTTAAAACAGGGGTTATCAGATGTTGATATCTTTGTAATTGGCATAATGAAGGCAGTTCACCCGTTATAGGATTGAACAACCAATTCTAAGATTGTATTTATTTTCGACAAAATTTTCCAATAAGGTGGTGCAAACTACTCGCATAATTGGACAAGTAAGATACGGCCTTGTTTGAGTTCATTAGATTAGGTAACGTTAGGTTTATCAGGAGCTTACATCAAGTATCTGGAGTCTCTTAGACCATTTAAGCCAATTGCGATACAAAGGAATCTCAATGTGCTCACACCTTACATGTCATGCGGAAAGTTATAGAGTTCTGATTTTATCAGATTTGCTTGCAGTTCAAACCATTTGGTGCTTTCAGTAAATCCGAGGTGTCTACTGATCATTATTTTTCACAATATTGCAAGGTTTTTGAAGAAGAGCCTACGAAGATGGGAGAGCAGTATTATTGCACAGAAGATGAGGGGTGATTTCTTTTTTCTCATCATCTAGCTCGTGAAAAAATCTTTAAAAAGAAAAGTCAAGTCTGTTGAAACGTCTGTCAATTATTCAATGACCTGCTATGATGTCTTATGTAACCGTTTAACAGATTCTGCATCTAGCTTATGTTAGATCTGTCTGGTTGAGTTGCAGGTTGTGTTCTGTGACCTGCACTTGTCTCGTCTATCGAATCTATAGCACAAAGTTTGGGGATGGATTTACATGAAATAAGTGTCATTCTTTTGCGTATGGTGTCTAAGTGTCTTGTGTCAAGTTCATTCGACTCTACAGTCTCCCCGAATATCTCAGTCGCTAGGTGTTGCAACGCAACATGGAGCCAGAAGATCCAAATCACTGGATTGCATTTTTGTCATCCTC
The DNA here is from genome assembly GCA_949129095.1 of Volucella bombylans. Taxonomy (NCBI): domain Eukaryota; kingdom Metazoa; phylum Arthropoda; class Insecta; order Diptera; family Syrphidae; genus Volucella; species Volucella bombylans. The sequence continues at coordinate 39,929,315 of OX422143.1, forward strand.
AATTTGCCGACTTCTGCTCTTCGAGTATCGACATCCTCTGCTATGTAAATCTAGATGTCGCTGCTCGCATTTAAATGGTTATCACAATATTGTAATTTATTTATCAGGGGAATCGCATATTCAAAGCCACAGTCAGCAGTAAGGATGGCCCGGAAAAGAACCCTTGCTGAAGCACTTGCCTTCGCTCTGGCGATGGAAGCAGCCAATCAGGCTTCCAGGGGAACACATTCGTCAGGGAAGTAGCATCTATTGAATGTTCCTGAGCAAGAATTAGTGCCGAGGAACGAGATACTCGACGGGATAGACGAACAATGCGCTGCTGGAATTGCAATAGAATAAGGCATCTTCAAAGGCAGTGTAAAGAGCCGGTGGTGCGACGAAAAGGCTGCCCTCACTGTGGTAACAAGCAAATTGAGGAAGAAACCGGCAGAAACAGCTATCAAGAAGCCGGTCAATCTTCCCGAAGCCATCAATCGGGAAATGCTTAAGCACCAACTTCGCGGGGCAGAAGTTGGTAGCAGGCGTCGACGGTCCCAAGACCATCATCCAAGTCTCGCTGGCAAAACGATGCAATGGAAGCCTTCTAGTAGATGTAGTTAGTGGAAAAGAAAAATAAATGGCAACAATAGACACCGGTGCCACGGTCTCAATCATCAGGATGGATCTGGTACAGAAATCCTGGTTGCATAACACCAGCAGTTGCAGCTTGAGAATAGCTACGTGAGAAACGGATAAGGTATATGGTGAAGTCCGTATAAAAATTCACCTGCCCGGAATAGTCTTCTCTCATGTTTTTCTGGTGGCTGACATATGTGACGAGTGCATCACTGGTACAGACTTCATGAGAGAACATGGACTAGTAGTAGACTTGGGGGCACAAACCCTGAAATACCGAAACATAGAGATACCAATGATATATGCAAACGCCAATACTTCCATCCTAAACGTCGTCATATGCAGAACTCAGATTCTAGAGCCTTCGTCGGAAGCAATTGTTTGAACAAAATTGGAAGTTGGTCCTGGTAACCACCGATTCTATTTAATGGAGCCAGAAAATCGGAGAGACTTCATGGTGGGAAAGAACTTAGTGGAACCAAAGAACAACATGGTCCCTGTAAGGATTCTAAACCCAAAGACATTCAGTGTAAATGTTAAAAAGGGGGAGATAGTGGGAAAATGTGTACCTGCTGAGGCTATATAGACCACAACGGAAACAAAGGGTGCAACACCGGTCGCAAGAGTTCAGAGCATAAAAATCAAAAACAAAATTCTCAGCCTCTGTAATCTGGACGACGATCTGGCAGAAAAACTAATCGTTGAGTACGCTGATGTATTTGCTACACAAGACGGAGAATATGGACGTACGCATATTGTTCAACACCACATTGACACCGGAGATGCTTGACCAATCCGTCAACCTGCAAGGCGTCTTCCATTGGCAAAGCAAACAGAAGTCGCCGAAATGGTGTCGAAGATGAAAACTGAGGGACTGATTGAAGAATCACAAAGTCCGTGGACATCTCCAGTGGTCCTCGTGAAGAAGAAAGATGGCAGCACGAGGTTTTGTGACGTGCTCAACGTGCTCAACGTCTCAACGACGACGACGTTATCATCATAGGCAAGTCGTGCGAGGAGCACCGCGTAAATCTAAAAGAAGTGTTTGAGAGGCTGCGAAGTGCTCATTTAAAGCTCAACCCAGAAAAGTGCGCCTTGTTCCGTCCGGAAGTAAAGTACCTGGGTCACATTATATCAGCGGAAGGAGGATCCTGACAAAATCGAAGCCGCGAAAAGTTGGCCTTCTCCAAAAGATAAACACCAACTGAGTATCTTCTTGGGACTCGCCACGTACTACAGAAGGTTCGTAAAGGATTTTGATGCTATTGCAAAGAGCCTGCATCAACTTACGGAAAAAGGCCGACAATTCAGGTGGTCTGGAGAATGTGAAAAAGCATTTCACGATCTGAAATTGCACAGCTGTGCAATGCCCCCATCTTGGGTTACCCCACGCCCGGAAAAATGTTTATCGTGAACGCAGACGCTAGCAATGTTGGGGTCGGAGCTGTGATCTCCCAAGTTCATGACGGTCAAGGGAAAGTGGTCGCATGTTACAGCAAAGTACTCTCCAGACCTGAAAGGAATTACTGCGTAACTCGGCGCGAGCTTCTGGCTACGAAGCATTTCCATAAGTACCTCTACGGACAAAAGTTCATTCTTCGGACAGACCACGCAGCTCTGAAATGGCTACTACAATTTAAGAATCCTGAAGGCCAAGTTGCAAGATGGATTGAGCAGTTGCAGGGCTACGAGTTTGAAGTGCAACACCGCAAGGGAAAACTCCACTCAAATTCTGGTGCTCGCTCTCGTCGGCCATGCGGAGTAAAATGCGAACACTGAAACCGTAAAGAAGCGAAAGAACAAGCCACTATTCAAATGATCAGGACTGCGCCAATAGAGAGTTGAATTATAGGCGAAATCCGTTCCTCCCAACAGGCAGACAATGACATCGAGCCAATATTGACCTGGAAGGATGTAATAATAATAATAATGTTTATGATATAGGAGAGGAAATGTAGAAAATTAGTGCAGGAGAAAAGAGTGTAGGATGCGGATAGGATATCAGGATACCAAAACAAACAGAACTAACAAACGGAAGGAATGGATCTTGGATATGGATATTTGGAGGGAAACGGAAATGGAAAGGGAAGGGATGGTCGAGTGTGAGGAGCGTGGCATGCTCGCGATGCGCGGCTTAGCTCGCCGGATGGGGTGGTTCTTGTCCCCACTGTCAACTGTACTACTACAAAAAAAAACATATATCATGCCATGTTACTTACTGTTTTGCTCTGATGTTGTCACCATATTGAGGATCGCTGACTGATGTCAATCCAGTGATGCCAATCCCTCCCTGCCATGAAGTCCCATGGCGATTTTCTGGACTTCCCCTAACCGTATGTTGAACGCTGTCACCTGGTCAGATCATCAGGTTCTGATTCAGCCAACCTTACTTACCCCTGAAAATAAAAAAAAACTAACACATCTCTAGGCACATGTGCCTCTTAAAAGTGATAAAAATCAATCAAAAACAAATGACACCATACACATAATACGTTTTAATGTGGTTTTAATTTTATTCATTCATATTATTTTCCTTCTTATACAATTTTATATAACATTATTTTTTTTTTGTCTTTAACAACACATAAATTGGTTGCAATTAATTGCAATATGGCATGTTTTAAATCCACTAAAATTCGTTTGATTTTAACTCCTAAAAGTATTCTATAGTTATAAATTATTATTCAGTTCGAGCTCAAATTTTACATATAAAAAAAATTCATTAATTACATTTATGATTCTTTTAATATACTCGTATAAGTACATATATATACTTATGTATTTTTATTTTATTTACAATAATTTTCTACACTGCTTAATTTAAGGCAGATGCCCTTATTATAAAACAAATCTTTTCTTTATTTAATTTTTTTTTTTTTATGCAAATAAGGTGTAGCCTGCTGTGAGGCGCACTTGAATATAAAATTAAATGTTCACTATTTATATGTGTAAGAATATGTGTACATAATATACATATATATATACAATTTTTGTTTTGATACTTTTATCTATTTATTTACATACATACATACACTTTTTTTTTGCGTTAAATGAAAATTTTATGAAGACAGCACAATTTTTTTTTTTATAGTATAGTACGAAGTACGAAGGTACGATTTTATGCTTCCTTTTTTTTGTTTCTTGTGGTTTTTTTTTTTCTTCTTTATAGGTAGCGTGAATCTTTTTCAATAATTAAGTTCTGCATGTAACACAGTTACTGTTACATTTTAAGCCCTTAATTCCTGTTTTCTCTTTATTTATTTAAATTTCTTTGTAGTGGTAAATCTATATATGGGCGACCACGACTTATATCTGAGTCGGTGGCCGCCGGACTTTTCACATAAAAAAATATTTGGCATATAAAATAATTCCAAAATTAAAGAGATAAAAAAAAATAACTCACTTTTTTTTCGTTTTTTCCTCCTTTCTCCCTTTTCATTATCTTCTCCTGCTTCAGTCACTAACCACCTTTACACGGTTATAAATTTTCTTTTCTAGCTTTCCTTATTCCACACAATTATTAAATTTTTATTTTTTATTTTTTTTGCCTTACTAAAATTTTAGAGAGAACCTCTTGGTTCAGCTATCACGTCACCTTTGTTCGCCTTTTTCAATCGCCAAGAAACTCAAGCTTCTTATTCGTCAAGCCAACGGTATCCTCATCCGATTGCATATTACTCGAGTACACTGTAGAAGGTACATATACATAAAAAAATAAACATGCACGATCCGCTCTCTCGAAATCAGTAAAAATTTCCCTTCTCCATCACTGTTTAAAGTCCATACTCCCTGAACGGAAGCTAAGACAACCACTCTTTTTAACATCGCCGTTGCTGTTAGTAGGTTTCAGGATTTGAGGCGATGTTTGAATTTTGTCTGTTACATTTGACATTTGCGAGCGGCCGTTACAAATCTTCATACTTTGAAGGCGACATCGTCAAAAAGGATGGAGAAGATTAGCGATGCATTCTCGTGAGTCGGTCATTTTGCACAATGGGGAGTCAAGAGTCTCATGCTCTACCGCCTGAGTTAGCCGGGCCGAAAATTTAGAGCAGCACGTGGGGAAGAACCCACAAGTTCCTTAACGAAATACGAATATATTTTGCTACTTATAAAATACACGCGACATGATGGAATACATATATATATACATACATATCCACTAAAACAAACTGAATCAAAGTAGTTACAACAAAAAAATATAAAAGAAGAAATATGTATAATAAATAAAATAAATAAAAATAGTATAAAATATGGTATTATAATAATAAATATGAGTCAAAATTGAATAGATATATATAATAAGACTAATCAAAAAAAAAATAATAATAAAAAAAATGTAATAGTTATACATCATCAAAATACAATTTATCCATCGCTAATATTACAGAATTTAAATAAATACTCAACATATATACTACATAAAAGATAATTTAATTAACATAAAACAATACCTGACACTTAAAAAAAAAATACGTACATATACTTAGGTGGCGGATTTATTGTTTTAAGTCTTTGGCATGGAAGACTCCTATTTTCTTTCCTGCCAAATTTTCTAACTCATACATACTGTTACCAATTGCCTTTACTACGCGACATTTGATATATTTCGGACAGAGTTTTGATGTCAATTATTTCGACGTGTCACTTAAGATGAAATTCCGTTGAAAAACTTCTTGTCCGGGCAGGTAACGTGTCTTTCTTGCACGAATGTTGTATGTCTTCGCGCTCCTATCATTCGCCTTTCGAATGTTCTCCTTAATGTTGACCCTTATGCATTGCAGTCTGTCGCATCTGAAAAGAGTCAATAGCTCGTTGTCACTCACAGAGTTCAACCTCTCGGCTAGTTCATAGCAACTACCATGTGTCATCATATTTCTTCCGAAAAGAGCAAAGTATGGTGACACACCGATAGTACTATGAATCGAACTTCTCAACGCGCATGCAATCTCACTGAGGTGAAGATCCCAGTCCCGTTGATCCTCCTTCATGTATGAACGTATAGCTCCTAACAACGTTCTGTTCACCCTTTCCAACGCGTTGGACTGCGGCGCATAGTTTGCCGTTTTGAAGTGCCTAATTCCGTGTTTTGACAAAAGATTTTGGAAGTCCTTGGCAAAGGACTGTTTGCCGTTGTCGGAATGCAGTATTTGCGGCACTCCAAAGGTGTTGAACACATCCTCCTGTAGGAATTTGACGACGCTACAGGTATTGGCATTTCGTAACGACTTAAGGATAACAAACTTAGGCAAATGGTCAAGAACAACGAAAACATATGAATTTCCAGACCGCGACCTAGGGTATGGACCTAAAAAGTCTATATAGATTTTTTGGAAAGGACGATCACTACAATAACTATTATGAATAGGAGGACGCGAAATTTGATTGGACGATTTACATTGTTTACAAACAATACATGTTGTGACATACTGATTAACTTGAGCCGTCATGTTTGGCCAGTAAAAATACTGCCGAATACGCTGCAGGGTTTTTGCTATTCCACCATGAGCTTCCTTCGTCTTTTTAAGAGTATCCGTGATAGAAGCGGTCAGGCTAGAAAAGTCTCGAATAAACCTCCTATACCATCCTGCAAGACCAAGCAGCCTACGAACCTGCTTCGGGCTTTTGGGAAGTGGAAAATCCACTATCGCCCCAACCTTAGCAGGATTCGTTTTCAGCATTCCACCACCAACTATGAACCCCAAATACTTCAATTCCTTGAAGCAGAATTTTGATTTGTTCAAGTTGATGGTGAGATTTGCTTTACTCAAGCACTGTGCGACTTCGTCAAGCAGAGATATATGGGTCTCGAAATCAGGAGCTATGATGAGCAGATCATCCAAATACACGAATACACGATCCTTAAACGTGCGGGAATGACCTTATCCATTAACCGGCACATCCTTTGAGCTGCGTAAATGCAGTCTTTTCCCTACTCTGTTTCTCCAGCGGTATTTTACAAAATGCATCCTTAAGATCTACACTACTGATGTAGTAAGTATCTTATAGCCGACTGAGAAGTCCGTCGATATGGTCAAAGCGTTTACTTTACGGGAATCCAAGCAGAAGCGATTCTTACCTGGCTTCCGTATAAGGACCACTGGTGAACACCAAGGACTCTCACTCTCCTCAATAACTATTAGTCTTAACATTATGTTTATGTTTATGTTTATTTGTAAATTGGAAGCATACACTTTAAGATTAAATAATTATCTTATATGTTAGTGACGCCTAGAATTAATTAAAATATTAAACACTACTGAATAAACGTAAAACAAACATATCAATAAGAAAACTAAAAACTAAGTACTCGTATTCTTGTGAAATTAAATGAACTAAGATAAATCAAAACCAAAACCAAGAACATCTCCATTATATTAAATTTAATAGATATAAAAGAAAAGAAAAGAGAGGAAAAAAAATAGAATAGAAAATAAACAGGACTTTAAGCTAAATTGGGTTGTTGACAAAAAAGGACTTAAGTTTAACACGAAAACGTCTACGAGTAGTGCCGCCGTGTTCTCTAACATGCCTAGGTAAAGAATTCTACAGGCGGACAACGTGAACGAGGAAGTGGCGCTCAGAAGATAGGCAAGTAAATCTGGGGGGAATAAGTTGGAAAGTTCGGTTTGTGGTGCTAGGGCGCAGTATGTTGAAGAGATAAGAGGGCTGATGAGTTTGAATGACATTGGATAGCAGTATAAGAGTTCGATAGCGAAAAAGGTGGTCAAGTGACATGTTGTATAGAGATTTAGAAAACAAAGATATTCTGTCAAAACGTTTAAGGTTAAAAACATAGCGGGCAATATTGTTAAATGTAACATTCAGCTTTCTCCGGCACGCAGAATCACAGTTGGAAAATATTTCGCAGCCATAACTAAGTATAGGAAATATTAAGGTTTTGGCAAGCAAAAACGCGTTTTTAGGGGGACATAGTAATGAGACATCCAGAGTTGTCGCAGTATGCCATAAACCTTACCAACTGTTGCATTGATATGGGTCTTCCATGTCAGTGTTCTGTTGAACACGATTCCTAAATTTTTAACAGTTTCAACATATTCAATTTCAAGGCCATTAAGCACAATATCGGGAAAGTAAGTAAGATCCAGTAATTTTTTGCTGATAACAATGCATTTGGTTTTTAAGGGATTGAGAAAAGGCCATTGTTTTTTGCCCAGTTGGATATATTTTCTAAATCAGAATTAATTGCGCTCGAACAGTCTTCGATTATACCTAGTTGGCACCTACGGTAGAGTTGAACATCATCGGCATACATATGGATGGAAGAAGAAGCAATAGAAGGAATCTCATTTATATATAGGGAAAATAGAAGCGGTCCAAGAATAGAGCCCTGTGGGACACCTTTATTATTTAGAATAAAGTCAGATGTCTGAGGTCCGACTACGACAGCCTGTTTTCTCAGTTTCAGGTACGAGGAGATGAGTGATACAGATGAACTAGAGAAGCGGAAAAAAGTTTTCAATTTATGGCACAGTTGTGCATGATCAACGGTGTCGAACGCCTTAGAAAAATCGAGGAGCACCAAAAACGTCGCTTCATTAAAATCTAACTTCTCCCTAATATCATTCACAATTTTAATGGTTGCAGTGATACAGCTATGGTGTTTCCTAAAACCGGATTGTAAAGGAGAGAGCAAGTTATACTTTTGGATGTGAGAACTCATTTGTCTTTGTAGTACTCGCTCGAATACTTTTGACAAATAGGGTAGTATTGAAATGGGACGAAAGTCGTTACTGTTAGGCTTTTTTTGGATAGGGATAATTTTTGATATTTTAAATTGTGTGGGATAGCAACCGGTCGTTAAAATAGAATTAAAGGAATAAACTAAGTAGGGAAGAATAACTGGCAGGATGATTTTTATGAATTTAGGATGGATGTCGTCAAAACCAAGTTGACGATGTAGGACGTTCAACATTTAAGGATGGGAGGGGAAGATTAAAAAAAGTTTTGTTAAGCTCGTTTACGTTAAAATTAACATCGCCGTCTTCTTTGTTTTTGGAAGCTAAGACAACCACTCTTTTTAACATCGCCGTTGCTGTTAGTAGGTTTCAGGATTTGAGGCGATGTTTGAATTTTGTCTGTTACATTTGACATTTGCGAGCGGCCGTTACAAATCTTCATACTTTGAAGGCGACATCGTCAAAAAGGATGGAGAAGATTAGCGATGCATTCTCGTGAGTCGGTCATTTTGCACAATGGGGAGTCAAGAGTCTCATGCTCTACCGCCTGAGTTAGCCGGGCCGAAAATTTAGAGCAGCACGTGGGGAAGAACCCACAAGTTCCTTAACGAAATACGAATATATTTTGCTACTTATAAAATACACGCGACATGATGGAATACATATATATATACATACATATCCACTAAAACAAACTGAATCAAAGTAGTTACAACAAAAAAATATAAAAGAAGAAATATGTATAATAAATAAAATAAATAAAAATAGTATAAAATATGGTATTATAATAATAAATATGAGTCAAAATTGAATAGATATATATAATAAGACTAATCAAAAAAAAAATAATAATAAAAAAAATGTAATAGTTATACATCATCAAAATACAATTTATCCATCGCTAATATTACAGAATTTAAATAAATACTCAACATATATACTACATAAAAGATAATTTAATTAACATAAAACAATACCTGACACTTAAAAAAAAAATACGTACATATACTTAGGTGGCGGATTTATTGTTTTAAGTCTTTGGCATGGAAGACTCCTATTTTCTTTCCTGCCAAATTTTCTAACTCATACATACTGTTACCAATTGCCTTTACTACGCGACATTTGATATATTTCGGACAGAGTTTTGATGTCAATTATTTCGACGTGTCACTTAAGATGAAATTCCGTTGAAAAACTTCTTGTCCGGGCAGGTAACGTGTCTTTCTTGCACGAATGTTGTATGTCTTCGCGCTCCTATCATTCGCCTTTCGAATGTTCTCCTTAATGTTGACCCTTATGCATTGCAGTCTGTCGCATCTGAAAAGAGTCAATAGCTCGTTGTCACTCACAGAGTTCAACCTCTCGGCTAGTTCATAGCAACTACCATGTGTCATCATATTTCTTCCGAAAAGAGCAAAGTATGGTGACACACCGATAGTACTATGAATCGAACTTCTCAACGCGCATGCAATCTCACTGAGGTGAAGATCCCAGTCCCGTTGATCCTCCTTCATGTATGAACGTATAGCTCCTAACAACGTTCTGTTCACCCTTTCCAACGCGTTGGACTGCGGCGCATAGTTTGCCGTTTTGAAGTGCCTAATTCCGTGTTTTGACAAAAGATTTTGGAAGTCCTTGGCAAAGGACTGTTTGCCGTTGTCGGAATGCAGTATTTGCGGCACTCCAAAGGTGTTGAACACATCCTCCTGTAGGAATTTGACGACGCTACAGGTATTGGCATTTCGTAACGACTTAAGGATAACAAACTTAGGCAAATGGTCAAGAACAACGAAAACATATGAATTTCCAGACCGCGACCTAGGGTATGGACCTAAAAAGTCTATATAGATTTTTTGGAAAGGACGATCACTACAATAACTATTATGAATAGGAGGACGCGAAATTTGATTGGACGATTTACATTGTTTACAAACAATACATGTTGTGACATACTGATTAACTTGAGCCGTCATGTTTGGCCAGTAAAAATACTGCCGAATACGCTGCAGGGTTTTTGCTATTCCACCATGAGCTTCCTTCGTCTTTTTAAGAGTATCCGTGATAGAAGCGGTCAGGCTAGAAAAGTCTCGAATAAACCTCCTATACCATCCTGCAAGACCAAGCAGCCTACGAACCTGCTTCGGGCTTTTGGGAAGTGGAAAATCCACTATCGCCCCAACCTTAGCAGGATTCGTTTTCAGCATTCCACCACCAACTATGAACCCCAAATACTTCAATTCCTTGAAGCAGAATTTTGATTTGTTCAAGTTGATGGTGAGATTTGCTTTACTCAAGCACTGTGCGACTTCGTCAAGCAGAGATATATGGGTCTCGAAATCAGGAGCTATGATGAGCAGATCATCCAAATACACGAATACACGATCCTTAAACGTGCGGGAATGACCTTATCCATTAACCGGCACATCCTTTGAGCTGCGTAAATGCAGTCTTTTCCCTACTCTGTTTCTCCAGCGGTATTTTACAAAATGCATCCTTAAGATCTACACTACTGATGTAGTAAGTATCTTATAGCCGACTGAGAAGTCCGTCGATATGTGGAAGAGGATAAGCGTCCTTTTTGGTCAAAGCGTTCACTTTACGGGAATCCAAGCAGAAGCGATTCTTACCTGGCTTCCGTATAAGGACCACTGGTGAACACCAAGGACTCTCACTCTCCTCAATAACTATTAGTCTTAACATTATGTTTATGTTTATGTTTATTTGTAAATTGGAAGCATACACTTTAAGATTAAATAATTATCTTATATGTTAGTGACGCCTAGAATTAATTAAAATATTAAACACTACTGAATAAACGTAAAACAAACATATCAATAAGAAAACTAAAAACTAAGTACTCGTATTCTTGTGAAATTAAATGAACTAAGATAAATCAAAACCAAAACCAAGAACATCTCCATTATATTAAATTTAATAGATATAAAAGAAAAGAAAAGAGAGGAAAAAAAATAGAATAGAAAATAAACAGGACTTTAAGCTAAATTGGGTTGTTGACAAAAAAGGACTTAAGTTTAACACGAAAACGTCTACGAGTAGTGCCGCCGTGTTCTCTAACATGCCTAGGTAAAGAATTCTACAGGCGGACAACGTGAACGAGGAAGTGGCGCTCAGAAGATAGGCAAGTAAATCTGGGGGGAATAAGTTGGAAAGTTCGGTTTGTGGTGCTAGGGCGCAGTATGTTGAAGAGATAAGAGGGCTGATGAGTTTGAATGACATTGGATAGCAGTATAAGAGTTCGATAGCGAAAAAGGTGGTCAAGTGACATGTTGTATAGAGATTTAGAAAACAAAGATATTCTGTCAAAACGTTTAAGGTTAAAAACATAGCGGGCAATATTGTTAAATGTAACATTCAGCTTTCTCCGGCACGCAGAATCACAGTTGGAAAATATTTCGCAGCCATAACTAAGTATAGGAAATATTAAGGTTTTGGCAAGCAAAAACGCGTTTTTAGGGGGACATAGTAATGAGACATCCAGAGTTGTCGCAGTATGCCATAAACCTTACCAACTGTTGCATTGATATGGGTCTTCCATGTCAGTGTTCTGTTGAACACGATTCCTAAATTTTTAACAGTTTCAACATATTCAATTTCAAGGCCATTAAGCACAATATCGGGAAAGTAAGTAAGATCCAGTAATTTTTTGCTGATAACAATGCATTTGGTTTTTAAGGGATTGAGAAAAGGCCATTGTTTTTTGCCCAGTTGGATATATTTTCTAAATCAGAATTAATTGCGCTCGAACAGTCTTCGATTATACCTAGTTGGCACCTACGGTAGAGTTGAACATCATCGGCATACATATGGATGGAAGAAGAAGCAATAGAAGGAATCTCATTTATATATAGGGAAAATAGAAGCGGTCCAAGAATAGAGCCCTGTGGGACACCTTTATTATTTAGAATAAAGTCAGATGTCTGAGGTCCGACTACGACAGCCTGTTTTCTCAGTTTCAGGTACGAGGAGATGAGTGATACAGATGAACTAGAGAAGCGGAAAAAAGTTTTCAATTTATGGCACAGTTGTGCATGATCAACGGTGTCGAACGCCTTAGAAAAATCGAGGAGCACCAAAAACGTCGCTTCATTAAAATCTAACTTCTCCCTAATATCATTCACAATTTTAATGGTTGCAGTGATACAGCTATGGTGTTTCCTAAAACCGGACTGTAAAGGAGAGAGCAAGTTATACTTTTGGATGTGAGAACTCATTTGTCTTTGTAGTACTCGCTCGAATACTTTTGACAAATAGGGTAGTATTGAAATGGGACGAAAGTCGTTACTGTTAGGCTTTTTTTGGATAGGGATAATTTTTGATATTTTAAATTGTGTGGGATAGCAACCGGTCGTTAAAATAGAATTAAAGGAATAAACTAAGTAGGGAAGAATAACTGGCAGGATGATTTTTATGAATTTAGGATGGATGTCGTCAAAACCAAGTTGACGATGTAGGACGTTCAACATTTAAGGATGGGAGGGGAAGATTAAAAAAAGTTTTGTTAAGCTCGTTTACGTTAAAATTAACATCGCCGTCTTCTTTGTTTTTGCCAATACCAACTGCACGGAGATTATTCCAAAGTTGTTTTCCTCTAATCTGTGTATTTAGTTTGTTTTTGTGGAGCTCTTTTTTTGCCGCTTTAATTTTTCCGACTACACGGATGCGCAGGGAACGATACATCTGGAGATGGATGTCTAACCTGTAACGCTTCCATGCATCATACCATCGATTACGTTGCTTGATTAAGTCCCTAATTTCACCAGTAAACCAAGCATTTTTCCCATGCCTAATTTGTTTTATTTTCAGTGGAACGTGGTCATAAAATAATTGACGAACATTATTGCAGAGATAGTCCACTTGGTCACTAGAAGAAGGCATGTAAAATATTCGATTCCACTCAATGAGTGCGGTATCTACCTCCAGCTGATTTAAGTTAATGCTTCTGAAGTCGCGGTATTCATATACTAGATCTGAGGATGTAAAGTTAAAATTAAAAGTTAAGTACAGAAGGTCATGTTTTGAAAAACCGGGTGCTGACAGCTGGTCGTAAAGGAGAATGTCGCTTATATCAGTGACAAAGAAAACATCAAGGAGGGTACTACCTTCTTCAGTGAAGTGAGTAGCATGAGTAGTGTTAGCCGGGAATAAGTTAAAGGTTCTCATGCCCTCAACCACAATTTGCTCAGCAAAAAGGTTGCTATTTAGGTCACCAGCAATGATAATTTTTGGATAAGCTATCGAGATAGATTCCAAAAGACCAAAAATAGGAGAGGGATCGGTATATTTATTTGGTCTGTAAATAGACCCAATTAAAAGGGCGCCCGAAGGAGACTTCAGTTCAACGAAAACATAGTCAATCTCACTTCCGAGGTCAGACCTACATTTGAGGTGACTATTTAAGCCGCTTCTTACGTATATTGCAGCACCACCACCTATTCTATCTATCCTATCCCCACGAAAAAGCCTGTACCCATTAACTTTATAAACTTTATCTTTGCAATAATTTGTAAACCATGATTCGCTAACGCAAACAACAACCTTCGAACATATCTCTAAACTCATCCAATTTTGGAAAGAGGCTCTGCGCATTACGAGTAATATGGCATATCCTCAAACCAGTTTTTTGCTCGCAAAGAATATTCAACATTGAGCGACAGATCCCTCCACTCTCATCACTAATGGAATCCGTGGAATTCATGCCACTAGTTGTTGCAAGCATTGTTGTATAATAACAAAAATAGAGGAAACGGCACATTAAAAGCAGGCGGCATCCTATAGGTCGTGATAAACTTGTTAGTATTCATTATAGACGAATTAAAGCAAAAATGGAGATGTTTTGTTTGGATGAATAATGAAAAACTTAAAAATAATTAAAAAAAACAGAAATGAAGAAAAAAAAATTAAGTTAGCAGTTTAAATTCAAAATTAGCAAAATTAACAAGATTATGTTAAGGAAAATAATATAAAAGAAGAAGAAAGGAAAAAAAAAAACAGTTTAAGAAATACTGGTGTTATTGTTGATTGTGGTTGTTATTTTCTTGGGGGCTGGCAATGTCGTAAAGTTTGGCGATGTTTTCGATGACAGATGGTTCATCATGTAGATGATTTTTTACGTACACATTACCGCGTTTTGTAAACACAGTCTGCAGAAGCTTTTGTTTTTTGAGTGTTAGTGCCGCATGTAATATGCTATTGTTTGATTTAGATAGACACTCACGGAGGTAAATATTAGAATCCGAACTTAATCCGATGTCATGTAAATTAAGTTGTTTTTTGTTTACCTTACGATATTTCGCTGCGGAAGTTAGAACATAGTTCCTGTCGTACGCTGACAATTATTGTGGTCGCATTGCGCGTGCGGAAAATATCGTTTATTTTTGGCGATTTGATTTGGATAACATGGCACATATGGTTAATGTAAGATTTTAAATTTTCGTTAGGAGTGTATGCTATGCCAAATAGCACTGCATCACGGGAGACGCTTCTGTTTTCGGTTGCTTCTTGAACAAGTTTTATTTCATTGAGTTGCTACTTGAGTTCAGAAATTTCATGCTGTATATTTTTTTTTCATTTTTAAGATCTGACAACGAATTATTAATGAGAACAACTTGGGCTTTAATTGTTTCGATGTCACTTTTTAACGCCGAGTTAGATTTTTCAAGTTGAGAAACCCGCGAGCTAATATTAGTTATGTCTTTTCTAAATTCAGCAAACTGTGCTTCAATTTTAGAAGTAAGTATGTCATTATTTTCTTTAATTTTCGTGGAAATGAGGGAAATAATAAGTTCACTTTGATTTTTTAATTTTTCATCCATTTTTCCCCATAGGTTGGCATCGATGTCTGACTTTTTTTTTTTGGATTTGTTGTGGTTTGTCGAGGGAGGCGCGAGGAGAGTTAGTGAGTATATCAGACTTGGGATTTGTTCGACCTCGTTTGGAGTTAGACATGTTTGATATGGTTTGATTTGGTTTAATGTATGAATAACGTTTTCAACTTTATGATAATAATAAACGGTTTAAAACGGCTGACCCAGCTTCAACTGTAGAAGTTGTGACTTTCAATTCCTCTTTTTCGATTTGGAATGAAAATCTTCAAATAACAAATTTTTCGCCAGTCAACACATCCGTTAATAATAATAATCAATTTCTCATATCCACTAGCGCTGTTGAACATTTCATTTCATCACTTAAAAACGAAAACTCATCAGGTCATGATAATATACCAAATTTCATCCTTCGTAAATCAAAATCTATATTAGCCTCAATTTTAACTCCAATTTTTAATAATTGCCTTAACAACTGCTACTTCCCATCTACATAGAAAATAGCAAAACTAATTCCAATTAAAAAAAGTAACACTCCCAATAATATCGAAAATTTTAGACCTATTTCCCTACTTCCAAACATAGGAAAAATCCTAGAAAAAATTATCCACTCAAAGATACTCAACTCCTTCGAAGACTCGGAAATAATTCAAGCAGTTCAATTTGGTTTCAAAAAAGGACACTCCACTGAACATGCATTTCCTTACTTTCAAGATAGAATTTTAAACAATTTGCGGTTAAAAAAATGCACAGTTGACTGTGCACTTGACCTGAAAAAAGGATTCGACTCGGTATGGCATGCGGGCCTAATATTCAAACTCAATCAGTTAAACTTCTCTCCATATATAATAAAAATATTACAAAGTTTTCTTTCTAACCGAAACATCTCGATTAACTTTGAGGGTGAATCATCCTCTCTTGTCCCCGTTCAAGCTGGGGTTCCACAAGGATCAATCCTTGGTCCCTTGCTTTTCAACTTATATTTATATGATTTTCCAATCCAACATCTCTGCTCTGACGCCATTCTATACGCCGACGACACCATCCTGTTAAGTTCTAATGAGAGACCACATGATGCTTAACTCAGTGAAATCCCACTTAAACTTAGTAATTCCATACTATAAGAAATGGAGAATTAACAAAAGTGAGCTCATATGCTTTCGTAATGCTGCAGGCAAGGGCCATAACCTTGATGTACGAGAAAGTCGACATCTCAACCTCTCTATCGATAGAAACACGGTGCCCCTAAAGAAATCTATTAAATATCTCGGTATTAATTTACATGAAAGATTAAAAATGAATCCCCACGCTAGGAAAGCCCTGAATAACAGTAAGGCTGCTGCTGCAAAGCTGAAACTTTTACTTAATTCCAAAAACGTCGAAATAAAAACCAAACTTTTAATGTATAAAACCTTGATTCGTCCACTAATAAGCTATGGATTCCTCATTTGGTTTCAAATAACACCAAATGTTGCGTTAGAGCTCCATAGATTTGAACGCTACGTATTACGAAAATGCATCAACAAAGGCCGCAGACCAGGTGGAAAATGGTATAGTAACAAAACCTTATACAAATACTCAAAGATTCCTCCACTGCTTGACTATTTAATAGCTCTTTCTAAAAAAACGAATTTATGCCCTGCAACATCATAACAACCCTATCCTCCGGAGCATATACAGGAATAACATCGACTGGTCCATCCATGACAGATACTACATGTCTCCGATAAGTATCCTGAAGGAGGGTTCCAGCCCAGCTCTTACTGTCCCTAATGATGATAGCACTTTCTATTCTCCATTTTACACAAAACAATTTCCAAATACTTATAGAAGCTAAAAGTTCCACATTGCACATACAAATTTTTAACAAGACTGATTATATGCAACAAAACTTTGCTAATTGTGATTAAACTTACTTGGTTCCTAGAATATTTTCTCGGCTGTAAATTAAGAATATTTAGAATTAATAAGATAAACTAAGATTCATAACAAATTTCCTGATAATAAATAAATAATCTACCATCTACCTCAAAATTATTCTCTTTAACATTGTAAACAAATAATTTGCTGTCATTTGACATATTAAACTTATATTCACTTGAATTGAAACACAAAATACACGTAATTCTTATGATTATGACAGAGACGCCTATACAGGCAACTCTTCATTTTCCTTTTATCTTGTTTCTTCTTCCATTTTAGTTTCTCTTTTAGGTTAAGTTTTCATTAGGTTAAATCATTTTCAAGCTGTCGTCTTTTTGAGTGGACGCATCAAATCATTAATAGTAGAGTAAAATCTTAAATTCTCAAATAAATATTTCAAACATTTTAGCAAAATTCAAACAATACCATGTATAGTCAGACCAATTCTAAGTCGACAAATTAACTCAAACTGTGTCGAATAGTATAAGTAAACATTGTCAAAAAGTAAAAATCTCAATAAAGACTACTACTACTAATAAACGATTTAAGCACAAGAAAACTTAAATAACTGTATTTTACTTTATTTATTTATTTAATATGTAATGGAAGAAAACTTCTACTAGTGTCACTATTACAAAATAACTTTTTTCACTTTGATAAAAACTGCCGAAATGCGTAAATTTAAATAATAAAAAAAGATTTACTCGCCAGCCGATTGGAAGTACGTCTATTCAGTAGCTGTAATAATTGAAGTGTCGGTCTACTTCTTCATACAAAAGGACTTGTATCGCTGGAGACACAGGGTGGTGACGCTGCTTCACTGGGGCCGCCTCTCCTGTATCGATGACGTGCTCCTCCAGCATCGTTCTTCCGAGCCCATGCTGGGTATAGCAGAGAAACCTGCGCTTGACCGTATCTAGCTCAGATTGCTGAGAAAAAGTCAGCACATGACTGTTTGACGCCTCCGTAGCATCCGCCAGATCCAAGGAACTCACTAGGCTCGGTGCTATTTGGAACGCTTTCCAAAAGTCAACTCCAAGGTAAAGCTCCTGATCTAAGTTTGGGACCAAGTAAAATGTAATGCTCCGTTACTGACATCGATAAGTGACCTGAGCTAACACTTTTCCCACGATTGCTTGGTTCTTATCATCGGCTGTCTTAACCCCTGATGTAAACTGCTGTACCGGTAATGCTACGGATTGCACAAACGTAAGACAGTCTTTCCCTAAAATGCTAACGCTGGCTCCGCTGTCGAGTAGTCCTAAGACTTCCTTGCTCCCTATTTGTACTTTAGCGTAAGGCCTGGGATCCGCCGATGAACCGACAATCGTCGAACAGATGTTTCGTCTTAACTGTTTTCTCAGTTCATACCTATGTCTAGCTCTTTATATCCTATCTGACACTTTATGCTTTTTTTCTTTAAATATTCTGTTCCTGACCTCATAATATTCCTTAATCCTTTTCCCATGCAACGGCTTTACTTCTAAAATGTTCCTGGCTTTCTCTGAACCTAATTCTATGTCACACTTATTCCTAGTTAATATAGTAATTTTTTCTGTATCCTGAGCAAACAACGTATTTTCCACTGTCTACATTCCTATCTCCTTTTTACTTATTGGGGGGTCTGAGTCGAACGCGACTCCCCCGACGTCTTCGCGTTCCCCGGTCGGTTTTCCGAACTGCAGCGGGGACATTTAGGTGTTATCACCCCCTCTTGACGGCATCTATAGCAGAAGATATTCCTCACACTTGCGGAACAATCCAAGAATGAATGGCCCTCAATTCTGCTGTTCCAGCAAATAAGCGATTTCGCGTTCGCAAACTTTCTGGTGGATGTTTGTCGATCACCCTGGAACTGCATGGCTGCGACTTGGTTATTGGACAACAAGGATATATTATCCTCGTACTGCAGCTCGTTCGTGTTAAGCCTGGCTACGGATCGATGTCTCGGAACCTCCTTTTGAGGGAACGCAGATTCAGCATCCTTGCAGGCCTGTCTCAGCTGGTCCATTGTAAAAATGGAAATTGGATACACCAACTTTCCGATTCCTTCATTTAAGTTGCGCTTGAGAATCCTCACTAGTTCTGCCTCAGGTATTTGAGTCCTGAGCTGAGATCTGAGCTTCGAGATGGCCGCGAAGAATTCTTCGCTCGACTCCCAGGTGCATTGCCTCCGATCCATTATGTCCCGGATTATCTCGAAGTCAGACTTCACGTTCCGGAACTGACGCATCAGGGCTTCGCGTAGCATCGGCCAATCTGGACGGTAACTGGTCCGTTTCAATTGCCAATACCACTCGTACGTTGTACCTGAGAGGAGCAGATGAAAATCTCTCAGGATTTCAGCCCAGGCGCAGTGATACTGATTCTGCAGCATCTCAAGCCGGAAGATAAAGTCTTCCACTGTGAGCTTTTCTGGGTTACCATCGAAAGAAATGCCCCATTTGACAATTTTAATAGGTACTTTCACATGCTGATGGTTACTCATTGATTGGTCGAAATTTTGACCGGGCCATGGTGATTGACGTGATGGGGGGTGTGGACCATGCCCTTGCTCGAGTGGATTGGGACCTTGTTGCACATTAGTGAAGGTCTGTGCTTGCGTTCTCCTCGCCACTGGAACGAAGGTTTCTGAAGATGGATCCAGCTGAGACTGAGAAGTAAACTGGTGAGGAATTTTTCTACATTGGCTTGCTGACCTACCTATCTCTTCGGACGGGATATTCTTCATAGCGTCTTTTACTTCTTTCATGAAGTCTGCCAGGCTACTCCTAAGATCATTTTTCAAACTAATCGAAATTTCTTCCTTCATGGATTTGTGCTGAGATGAAAGCACATTTACCACAACCTGATTGATATAGGCCTCTAAATCGTCTGGCTTCTGTTTTTCTTTGCTGCTCTCTTCTCTACTGCGAAGATTGTCTCTAGGCTGGTCTATAATACTATGAAAACTATCTTTTTGGGCTTCGATTGATGCGGCTCCTACCCTGCTATGATCACTATAAGACGGGGCTTGGACAGACTCATTTGAAGTGTGCGAGCGACTCGTGGACATTGTGGACAAGGATACGTTGGCCTCAGTGGGATACTGGAACGAGGGAGTGGGCGTTTGCAACTGAGTTCTACCTGTAACAGGCGGACTATGAAGCACACGTGAGGTGGTACCGGTGGCACTTGTCAGCTGTTGGTTACAACTATGAGTTTGTATTCTGTTGCCGCTTTCTATTTCCTCATTTCTTATCCTTAAATTAATTCTTTCCTTATCTGAATGGGCCATCTTACAAGGTGGTAAAAAGGTATTCAAACAAAAAAAAAGAAGTACAAAAAATATGTATTGATATAAACTTTGTGCCAAATTGCTTATATTATGTGCACAAAAATAGTGAGTCGAAAATGAAACGGAGCGTGGCATGCTCGCGATGCGCGGCTCAGCTCGCCGGATGGGGTAGTTCTTGTCCCCACTGTCAACTGTACTACTACAAAAAAAAACATATATCATGCCATGTTACTTACTGTTGTGCTCTGATGTTGTCACCATATTGAGGATCGCTGGCTGATGTCGATCCAGCGATGCCAATCCCTCCCTACCATGAAGTCCCATGGCGATTTTCTGGACTTCCCCTAACCGTATGTTGAACTCTGTCACCTGGTCAGATCATCAGGTTCTGATTCAGCCAACCTTACTTACCCCTGAAAATAAAAAAAACTAATACATCTCTAGGCACATGTGCCTCTTAAAAGTGATAAAAATCAATCAAAAACAAATGACACCATACACATAATACGTTTTAATGTGGTTTTAATTTTATTCATTCATATTATTTTCATGTAACACAGTTACTGTTACTTTTTAAGCCCTTAATTCCTGTTTTCTCTTTATTTATTTAAATTTCTTTGTAGTGGTAAATCTATATATGGGCGACCACGACTTATATCTGAGTCGGTGGCCGCCGGACTTTTCACATAAAAAAATATTTGGCATATAAAATAATTCCAAAATTAAAGAGATAAAAAAAAAACGCACTTTTTTTTCGTTTTTTCCTCCTTTCTCCCTTTTCATTATCTTCTCCTGCTTCAGTCACTAACCACCTTTACACGGTTATAAATTTTCTTTTCTAGCTTTCCTTATTCCACACAATTATTAAATTTTTATTTTTTATTTTTTTTGCCTTACTAAAATTTTAGAGAGAACCTCTTGGTTCAGCTATCACGTCACCTTTGTTCGCCTTTTTCAATCGCCAAGAAACTCAAGCTTCTTATTCGTCAAGCCAACGGTATCCTCATCCGATTGCATATTACTCGAGTACACTGTAGAAGGTACATATACATAAAAAAATAAACATGCACGATCCGCTCTCTCGAAATCAGTAAAAATTTCCCTTCTCCATCACTGTTTAAAGTCCATACTCCCTGAACGGAAGCTAAGACAACCACTCTTTTTAACATCGCCGTTGCTGTTAGTAGGTTTCAGGATTTGAGGCGATGTTTGAATTTTGTCTGTTACATTTGACATTTGCGAGCGGCCGTTACAAATCTTCATACTTTGAAGGCGACATCGTCAAAAAGGATGGAGAAGATTAGCGATGCATTCTCGTGAGTCGGTCATTTTGCACAATGGGGAGTCAAGAGTCTCATGCTCTACCGCCTGAGTTAGCCGGGCCGAAAATTTAGAGCAGCACGTGGGGAAGAACCCACAAGTTCCTTAACGAAATACGAATATATTTTGCTACTTATAAAATACACGCGACATGATGGAATACATATATATATACATACATATCCACTAAAACAAACTGAATCAAAGTAGTTACAACAAAAAAATATAAAAGAAGAAATATGTATAATAAATAAAATAAATAAAAATAGTATAAAATATGGTATTATAATAATAAATATGAGTCAAAATTGAATAGATATATATAATAAGACTAATCAAAAAAAAAAATAATAATAAAAAAAATGTAATAGTTATACATCATCAAAATACAATTTATCCATCGCTAATATTACAGAATTTAAATAAATACTCAACATATATACTACATAAAAGATAATTTAATTAACATAAAACAATACCTGACACTTAAAAAAAAAATACGTACATATACTTAGGTGGCGGATTTATTGTTTTAAGTCTTTGGCATGGAAGACTCCTATTTTCTTTCCTGCCAAATTTTCTAACTCATACATACTGTTACCAATTGCCTTTACTACGCGACATTTGATATATTTCGGACAGAGTTTTGATGTCAATTATTTCGACGTGTCACTTAAGATGAAATTCCGTTGAAAAACTTCTTGTCCGGGCAGGTAACGTGTCTTTCTTGCACGAATGTTGTATGTCTTCGCGCTCCTCTCATTCGCCTTTCGAATGTTCTCCTTAATGTTGACCCTTATGCATTGCAGTCTGTCGCATCTGAAAAGAGTCAATAGCTCGTTGTCACTCACAGAGTTCAACCTCTC
Organism: Volucella bombylans; assembly: GCA_949129095.1. Lineage (NCBI taxonomy): Eukaryota > Metazoa > Arthropoda > Insecta > Diptera > Syrphidae > Volucella > Volucella bombylans. The sequence goes on from OX422143.1 coordinate 39,951,858, forward strand.
GGCTAGTTCATAGCAACTACCATGTGTCATCATATTTCTTCCGAAAAGAGCAAAGTATGGTGACACACCGATAGTACTATGAATCGAACTTCTCAACGCGCATGCAATCTCACTGAGGTGAAGATCCCAGTCCCGTTGATCCTCCTTCATGTATGAACGTATAGCTCCTAACAACGTTCTGTTCACCCTTTCCAACGCGTTGGACTGCGGCGCATAGTTTGCCGTTTTGAAGTGCCTAATTCCGTGTTTTGACAAAAGATTTTGGAAGTCCTTGGCAAAGGACTGTTTGCCGTTGTCGGAATGCAGTATTTGCGGCACTCCAAAGGTGTTGAACACATCCTCCTGTAGGAATTTGACGACGCTACAGGTATTGGCATTTCGTAACGACTTAAGGATAACAAACTTAGGCAAATGGTCAAGAACAACGAAAACATATGAATTTCCAGACCGCGACCTAGGGTATGGACCTAAAAAGTCTATATAGATTTTTTGGAAAGGACGATCACTACAATAACTATTATGAATAGGAGGACGCGAAATTTGATTGGACGATTTACATTGTTTACAAACAATACATGTTGTGACATAGTGATTAACTTGAGCCGTCATGTTTGGCCAGTAAAAATACTGCCGAATACGCTGCAGGGTTTTTGCTATTCCACCATGAGCTGCCTGGGATGGATCGTGCGCTCGAGATATCACTTCCTCAGTTAACCCAGCCGGAATCCATAAGAGCCAATTGTGCTCAACCATGGAGTGATCTCTGTTTGAGGGCAAGGCGCCCTTGTAGATGAAATTGTCTTCTACTTTTAGATCCGGTAGCTCTTCATGGTGACATTGTATGGTGTTCACTAAGTGTAAATACTCTTCGCTTTTGAATTCATCAGAATTAAGGTCAATCAACGGTGCAACATTTCCTAGCTCCAAACTGTCAGCATAGACTCGAGAAAGAGTATCTGAAACTACATTCAAGGTGCCTTTTCTGTGCTGTATGTCGAAAGTAAGGCTTGCAGCTTCAGACTCCACCTAGCTAGTCTGCCACTCAGGTCTTTTAGGCCCATCAGCCAACGAAGGCTGGAGTGGTCGGTGATAATGCTGAAGTCCATTCCCTCGACATAAGGCCTGAATTTCTGCACTGCCATGACTGCAGCCAAGCACTCCTTCTCGGTCACGGTGTAGTTCTTTTGGCATGAGTTGAGCTTCTGGGAGAAGTACGATATTGGAGTCTCCTCATTTTTCTCGTTCTTTTGGAAAAGCACCACACCTATTCCAGACTCCAAGGCATCACACTGGATGTAAAATCGCCTCGTGAAGTCCGGATGCGTGAGTACGGGGGCAGTTGATAATGTCTCCTTAAGCCCCTTTCAAACGCCACAATTGCCTCATCCGTCACCTTAAACTTTTCCTTCGTCTTTTTAAGAGTATCCGTGATAGAAGCGGTCAGGCTAGAGAAGTCTCGAATAAACCTCCTATACCATCCTGCAAGACCAAGCAGCCTACGAACCTGCTTCGGGCTTTTGGGAAGTGGAAAATCCACTATCGCCCCAACCTTAGCAGGATTCGTTTTCAGCATTCCACCACCAACTATGAACCCCAAATACTTCAATTCCTTGAAGCAGAATTTTGATTTGTTCAAGTTGATGGTGAGATTTGCTTTACTCAAGCACTGTGCGACTTCGTCAAGCAGAGATATATGGGTCTCGAAATCAGGAGCTATGATGAGCAGATCATCCAAATACACGAAGACACGATCCTTTAAACGTGCGGGAATGACCTTATCCATTAACCGGCACATCCTTTGAGCTGCGTAAATGCAGTCTTTTCCCTACTCTGTTTCTCCAGCGGTATTTTACAAAATGCATCCTTAAGATCTACACTACTGATGTAGTAAGTATCTTATAGCCGACTGAGAAGTCCGTCGATATGTGGAAGAGGATAAGCGTCCTTTCTGGTCAAAGCGTTCACTTTACGGGAATCCAAGCAGAAGCGATTCTTACCTGGCTTCCGTATAAGGACCACTGGTGAACACCAAGGACTCTCACTCTCCTCAATAACTATTAGTCTTAACATTATGTTTATGTTTATGTTTATTTGTAAATTGGAAGCATACACTTTAAGATTAAATAATTATCTTATATGTTAGTGACGCCTAGAATTAATTAAAATATTAAACACTACTGAATAAACGTAAAACAAACATATCAATAAGAAAACTAAAAACTAAGTACTCGTATTCTTGTGAAATTAAATGAACTAAGATAAATCAAAACCAAAACCAAGAACATTTCCATTATATTAAATTTAATAGATATAAAAGAAAAGAAAAGAGAGGAAAAAAAATAGAATAGAAAATAAACAGGACTTTAAGCTAAATTGGGTTGTTAACAAAAAAGGACTTAAGTTTAACACGAAAACGTCTACGAGTAGTGCCGCCGTGTTCTCTAACATGCCTAGGTAAAGAATTCTACAGGCGGACAACGTGAACGAGGAAGTGGCGCTCAGAAGATAGGCAAGTAAATCTGGGGGGAATAAGTTGGAAAGTTCGGTTTGTGGTGCTAGGGCGCAGTATGTTGAAGAGATAAGAGGGCTGATGAGTTTGAATGACATTGGATAGCAGTATAAGAGTTCGATAGCGAAAAAGGTGGTCAAGTGACATGTTGTATAGAGATTTAGAAAACAAAGATATTCTGTCAAAACGTTTAAGGTTAAAAACATAGCGGGCAATATTGTTAAATGTAACATTCAGCTTTCTCCGGCACGCAGAATCACAGTTGGAAAATATTTCGCAGCCATAACTAAGTATAGGAAATATTAAGGTTTTGGCAAGCAAAAACGCGTTTTTAGGGGGACATAGTAATGAGACATCCAGAGTTGTCGCAGTATGCCATAAACCTTACCAACTGTTGCATTGATATGGGTCTTCCATGTCAGTGTTCTGTTGAACACGATTCCTAAATTTTTAACAGTTTCAACATATTCAATTTCAAGGCCATTAAGCACAATATCGGGAAAGTAAGTAAGATCCAGTAATTTTTTGCTGATAACAATGCATTTGGTTTTTAAGGGATTGAGAAAAGGCCATTGTTTTTTGCCCAGTTGGATATATTTTCTAAATCAGAATTAATTGCGCTCGAACAGTCTTCGATTATACCTAGTTGGCACCTACGGTAGAGTTGAACATCATCGGCATACATATGGATGGAAGAAGAAGCAATAGAAGGAATCTCATTTATATATAGGGAAAATAGAAGCGGTCCAAGAATAGAGCCCTGTGGGACACCTTTATTATTTAGAATAAAGTCAGATGTCTGAGGTCCGACTACGACAGCCTGTTTTCTCAGTTTCAGGTACGAGGAGATGAGTGATACAGATGAACTAGAGAAGCGGAAAAAAGTTTTCAATTTATGGCACAGTTGTGCATGATCAACGGTGTCGAACGCCTTAGAAAAATCGAGGAGCACCAAAAACGTCGCTTCATTAAAATCTAACTTCTCCCTAATATCATTCACAATTTTAATGGTTGCAGTGATACAGCTATGGTGTTTCCTAAAACCGGACTGTAAAGGAGAGAGCAAGTTATACTTTTGGATGTGAGAACTCATTTGTCTTTGTAGTACTCGCTCGAATACTTTTGACAAATAGGGTAGTATTGAAATGGGACGAAAGTCGTTACTGTTAGGCTTTTTTTGGATAGGGATAATTTTTGATATTTTAAATTGTGTGGGATAGCAACCGGTCGTTAAAATAGAATTAAAGGAATAAACTAAGTAGGGAAGAATAACTGGCAGGATGATTTTTATGAATTTAGGATGGATGTCGTCAAAACCAAGTTGACGATGTAGGACGTTCAACATTTAAGGATGGGAGGGGAAGATTAAAAAAAGTTTTGTTAAGCTCGTTTACGTTAAAATTAACATCGCCGTCTTCTTTGTTTTTGCCAATACCAACTGCACGGAGATTATTCCAAAGTTGTTTTCCTCTAATCTGTGTATTTAGTTTGTTTTTGTGGAGCTCTTTTTTTGCCGCTTTAATTTTTCCGACTACACGGATGCGCAGGGAACGATACATCTGGAGATGGATGTCTAACCTGTAACGCTTCCATGCATCATACCATCGATTACGTTGCTTGATTAAGTCCCTAATTTCACCAGTAAACCAAGCATTTTTCCCATGCCTAATTTGTTTTATTTTCAGTGGAACGTGGTCATAAAATAATTGACGAACATTATTGCAGAGATAGTCCACTTGGTCACTAGAAGAAGGCATGTAAAATATTCGATTCCACTCAATGAGTGCGGTATCTACCTCCAGCTGATTTAAGTTAATGCTTCTGAAGTCGCGGTATTCATATACTAGATCTGAGGATGTAAAGTTAAAATTAAAAGTTAAGTACAGAAGGTCATGTTTTGAAAAACCGGGTGCTGACAGCTGGTCGTAAAGGAGAATGTCGCTTATATCAGTGACAAAGAAAACATCAAGGAGGGTACTACCTTCTTCAGTGAAGTGAGTAGCATGAGTAGTGTTAGCCGGGAATAAGTTAAAGGTTCTCATGCCCTCAACCACAATTTGCTCAGCAAAAAGGTTGCTATTTAGGTCACCAGCAATGATAATTTTTGGATAAGCTATCGAGATAGATTCCAAAAGACCAAAAATAGGAGAGGGATCGGTATATTTATTTGGTCTGTAAATAGACCCAATTAAAAGGGCGCCCGAAGGAGACTTCAGTTCAACGAAAACATAGTCAATCTCACTTCCGAGGTCAGACCTACATTTGAGGTGACTATTTAAGCCGCTTCTTACGTATATTGCAGCACCACCACCTATTCTATCTATCCTATCCCCACGAAAAAGCCTGTACCCATTAACTTTATAAACTTTATCTTTGCAATAATTTGTAAACCATGATTCGCTAACGCAAACAACAACCTTCGAACATATCTCTAAACTCATCCAATTTTGGAAAGAGGCTCTGCGCATTACGAGTAATATGGCATATCCTCAAACCAGTTTTTTGCTCGCAAAGAATATTCAACATTGAGCGACAGATCCCTCCACTCTCATCACTAATGGAATCCGTGGAATTCATGCCACTAGTTGTTGCAAGCATTGTTGTATAATAACAAAAATAGAGGAAACGGCACATTAAAAGCAGGCGGCATCCTATAGGTCGTGATAAACTTGTTAGTATTCATTATAGACGAATTAAAGCAAAAATGGAGATGTTTTGTTTGGATGAATAATGAAAAACTTAAAAATAATTAAAAAAAACAGAAATGAAGAAAAAAAAATTAAGTTAGCAGTTTAAATTCAAAATTAGCAAAATTAACAAGATTATGTTAAGGAAAATAATATAAAAGAAGAAGAAAGGAAAAAAAAAACAGTTTAAGAAATACTGGTGTTATTGTTGATTGTGGTTGTTATTTTCTTGGGGGCTGGCAATGTCGTAAAGTTTGGCGATGTTTTCGATGACAGATGGTTCATCATGTAGATGATTTTTTACGTACACATTACCGCGTTTTGTAAACACAGTCTGCAGAAGTTTTTGTTTTTTGAGTGTTAGTGCCGCATGTAATATGCTATTGTTTGATTTAGATAGACACTCACGGAGGTAAATATTAGAATCCGAACTTAATCCGATGTCATGTAAATTAAGTTGTTTTTTGTTTACCTTACGATATTTCGCTGCGGAAGTTAGAACATAGTTCCTGTCGTACGCTGACAATTATTGTGGTCGCATTGCGCGTGCGGAAAATATCGTTTATTTTTGGCGATTTGATTTGGATAACATGGCACATATGGTTAATGTAAGATTTTAAATTTTCGTTAGGAGTGTATGCTATGCCAAATAGCACTGCATCACGGGAGACGCTTCTGTTTTCGGTTGCTTCTTGAACAAGTTTTATTTCATTGAGTTGCTACTTGAGTTCAGAAATTTCATGCTGTATATTTTTTTTTCATTTTTAAGATCTGACAACGAATTATTAATGAGAACAACTTGGGCTTTAATTGTTTCGATGTCACTTTTTAACGCCGAGTTAGATTTTTCAAGTTGAGAAACCCGCGAGCTAATATTAGTTATGTCTTTTCTAAATTCAGCAAACTGTGCTTCAATTTTAGAAGTAAGTATGTCATTATTTTCTTTAATTTTCGTGGAAATGAGGGAAATAATAAGTTCACTTTGATTTTTTAATTTTTCATCCATTTTTCCCCATAGGTTGGCATCGATGTCTGACTTTTTTTTTTTGGATTTGTTGTGGTTTGTCGAGGGAGGCGCGAGGAGAGTTAGTGAGTATATCAGACTTGGGATTTGTTCGACCTCGTTTGGAGTTAGACATGTTTGATATGGTTTGATTTGGTTTAATGTATGAATAACGTTTTCAACTTTATGATAATAATAAACGGTTTAAAACGGCTGACCCAGCTTCAACTGTAGAAGTTGTGACTTTCAATTCCTCTTTTTCGATTTGGAATGAAAATCTCCAAATAACAAATTTTTCGCCAGTCAACACATCCGTTAATAATAATAATCAATTTCTCATATCCACTAGCGCTGTTGAACATTCCATTTCATCACTTAAAAACGAAAACTCATCAGGCCATGATAATATACCAAATTTCATCCTTCGTAAATCAAAATCTATATTAGCCTCAATTTTAACTCCAATTTTTAATAATTGCCTTAACAACTGCTACTTCCCATCTACATAGAAAATAGCAAAACTAATTCCAATTAAAAAAAGTAACACTCCCAATAATATCGAAAATTTTAGACCTATTTCCCTACTTCCAAACATAGGAAAAATCCTAGAAAAAATTATCCACTCAAAGATACTCAACTCCTTCGAAGACTCGGAAATAATTCAAGCAGTTCAATTTGGTTTCAAAAAAGGACACTCCACTGAACATGCATTTCCTTACTTTCAAGATAGAATTTTAAACAATTTGCGGTTAAAAAAATGCACAGTTGACTGTGCACTTGACCTGAAAAAAGGATTCGACTCGGTATGGCATGCGGGCCTAATATTCAAACTCAATCAGTTAAACTTCTCTCCATATATAATAAAAATATTACAAAGTTTTCTTTCTAACCGAAACATCTCGATTAACTTTGAGGGTGAATCATCCTCTCTTGTCCCCGTTCAAGCTGGGGTTCCACAAGGATCAATCCTTGGTCCCTTGCTTTTCAACTTATATTTATATGATTTTCCAATCCAACATCTCTGCTCTGACGCCATTCTATACGCCGACGACACCATCCTGTTAAGTTCTAATGAGAGACCACATGATGCTTAACTCAGTGAAATCCCACTTAAACTTAGTAATTCCATACTATAAGAAATGGAGAATTAACAAAAGTGAGCTCATATGCTTTCGTAATGCTGCAGGCAAGGGCCATAACCTTGATGTACGAGAAAGTCGACATCTCAACCTCTCTATCGATAGAAACACGGTGCCCCTAAAGAAATCTATTAAATATCTCGGTATTAATTTACATGAAAGATTAAAAATGAATCCCCACGCTAGGAAAGCCCTGAATAACAGTAAGGCTGCTGCTGCAAAGCTGAAACTTTTACTTAATTCCAAAAACGTCGAAATAAAAACCAAACTTTTAATGTATAAAACCTTGATTCGTCCACTAATAAGCTATGGATTCCTCATTTGGTTTCAAATAACACCAAATGTTGCGTTAGAGCTCCATAGATTTGAACGCTACGTATTACGAAAATGCATCAACAAAGGCCGCAGACCAGGTGGAAAATGGTATAGTAACAAAACCTTATACAAATACTCAAAGATTCCTCCACTGCTTGACTATTTAATAGCTCTTTCTAAAAAAACGAATTTATGCCCTGCAACATCATAACAACCCTATCCTCCGGAGCATATACAGGAATAACATCGACTGGTCCATCCATGACAGATACTACATGTCTCCGATAAGTATCCTGAAGGAGGGTTCCAGCCCAGCTCTTACTGTCCCTAATGATGATAGCACTTTCTATTCTCCATTTTACACAAAACAATTTCCAAATACTTATAGAAGCTAAAAGTTCCACATTGCACATACAAATTTTTAACAAGACTGATTATATGCAACAAAACTTTGCTAATTGTGATTAAACTTACTTGGTTCCTAGAATATTTTCTCGGCTGTAAATTAAGAATATTTAGAATTAATAAGATAAACTAAGATTCATAACAAATTTCCTGATAATAAATAAATAATCTACCATCTACCTCAAAATTATTCTCTTTAACATTGTAAACAAATAATTTGCTGTCATTTGACATATTAAACTTATATTCACTTGAATTGAAACACAAAATACACGTAATTCTTATGATTATGACAGAGACGCCTATACAGGCAACTCTTCATTTTCCTTTTATCTTGTTTCTTCTTCCATTTTAGTTTCTCTTTTAGGTTAAGTTTTCATTAGGTTAAATCATTTTCAAGCTGTCGTCTTTTTGAGTGGACGCATCAAATCATTAATAGTAGAGTAAAATCTTAAATTCTCAAATAAATATTTCAAACATTTTAGCAAAATTCAAACAATACCATGTATAGTCAGACCAATTCTAAGTCGACAAATTAACTCAAACTGTGTCGAATAGTATAAGTAAACATTGTCAAAAAGTAAAAATCTCAATAAAGACTACTACTACTAATAAACGATTTAAGCACAAGAAAACTTAAATAACTGTATTTTACTTTATTTATTTATTTAATATGTAATGGAAGAAAACTTCTACTAGTGTCACTATTACAAAATAACTTTTTTCACTTTGATAAAAACTGCCGAAATGCGTAAATTTAAATAATAAAAAAAGATTTACTCGCCAGCCGATTGGAAGTACGTCTATTCAGTAGCTGTAATAATTGAAGTGTCGGTCTACTTCTTCATACAAAAGGACTTGTATCGCTGGAGACACAGGGTGGTGACGCTGCTTCACTGGGGCCGCCTCTCCTGTATCGATGACGTGCTCCTCCAGCATCGTTCTTCCGAGCCCATGCTGGGTATAGCAGAGAAACCTGCGCTTGACCGTATCTAGCTCAGATTGCTGAGAAAAAGTCAGCACATGACTGTTTGACGCCTCCGTAGCATCCGCCAGATCCAAGGAACTCACTAGGCTCGGTGCTATTTGGAACGCTTTCCAAAAGTCAACTCCAAGGTAAAGCTCCTGATCTGAGTTTGGGACCAAGTAAAATGTAATGCTCCGTTACTGACATCGATAAGTGACCTGAGCTAACACTTTTCCCACGATTGCTTGGTTCTTACCATCGGCTGTCTTAACCCCTGATGTAAACTGCTGTACCGGTAATGCTACGGATTGCACAAACGTAAGACAGTCTTTCCCTAAAATGCTAACGCTGGCTCCGCTGTCGAGTAGTCCTAAGACTTCCTTGCTCCCTATTTGTACTTTAGCGTAAGGCCTGGGATCCGCCGATGAACCGACAATCGTCAAACAGATGTTTCGTCTTAACTGTTTTCTCAGTTCATACCTATGTCTAGCTCTTTATATCCTATCTGACACTTTATGCTTTTTTTCTTTAAATATTCTGTTCCTGACCTCATAATATTCCTTAATCCTAACATGCAACGGCTTTACTTCTAAAATGTTCCTGGCTTTCTCTGAACCTAATTCTATTCCTATCTCCTTTTTACTTATTGGGGGGTCTGAGTCGAACGCGACTCCCCCGACGTCTTCGCGTTCCCCGGTCGGTTTTCCGAACTGCAGCGGGGACATTTAGGTGTTATCACCCCCTCTTGACGGCATCTATAGCAGAAGATATTCCTCACACTTGCGAACAATCCAAGAATGAATGGCCCTCAATTCTGCTGTTCCAGCAAATAAGCGATTTCGCGTTCGCAAACTTTCTGGTGGATGTTTGTCGATCACCCTGGAACTGCATGGCTGCGACTTGGTTATTGGACAACAAGGATATATTATCCTCGTACTGCAGCTCGTTCGTGTTAAGCCTGGCTACGGATCGATGTCTCGGAACCTCCTTTTGAGGGAACGCAGATTCAGCATCCTTGCAGGCCTGTCTCAGCTGGTCCATTGTAAAAATGGAAATTGGATACACCAACTTTCCGATTCCTTCATTTAAGTTGCGCTTGAGAATCCTCACTAGTTCTGCCTCAGGTATTTGAGTCCTGAGCTGAGATCTGAGCTTCGAGATGGCCGCGAAGAATTCTTCGCTCGACTCCCAGGTGCATTGCCTCCGATCCATTATGTCCCGGATTATCTCGAAGTCAGACTTCACGTTCCGGAACTGACGCATCAGGGCTTCGCGTAGCATCGGCCAATCTGGACGGTAACTGGTCCGTTTCAATTGCCAATACCACTCGTACGCTGTACCTGAGAGGAGCAGATGAAAATCTCTCAGGATTTCAGCCCAGGCGCAGTGATACTGATTCTGCAGCATCTCAAGCCGGAAAATAAAGTCTTCCACTGTGAGCTTTTCTGGGTTACCATCGAAACAAATGCCCCATTTGACAATTTTAATAGGTACTTTCACATGCTGATGGTTACTCATTGATTGGTCGAAATTTTGACCGGGCCATGGTGATTGACGTGATGGGGGGTGTGGACCATGCCCTTGCTCGAGTGGATTGGGACCTTGTTGCACATTAGTGAAGGTCTGTGCTTGCGTTCTCCTCGCCACTGGAACGAAGGTTTCTGAAGATGGATCCAGCTGAGACTGAGAAGTAAACTGGTGAGGAATTTTTCTACATTGGCTTGCTGACCTACCTATCTCTTCGGACGGGATATTCTTCATAGTGTCTTTTACTTCTTTCATGAAGTCTGCCAGGCTACTCCTAAGATCATTTTTCAAACTAATCGAAATTTCTTCCTTCATGGATTTGTGCTGAGATGAAAGCACATTTACCACAACCTGATTGATATAGGCCTCTAAATCGTCTGGCTTCTGTTTTTCTTTGCTGCTCTCTTCTCTACTGCGAAGATTGTCTCTAGGCTGGTCTATAATACTATGAAAACTATTTTTTTGGGCTTCGATTGATGCGTCTCCTACCCTGCTATGATCACTATAAGACGGGGCTTGGACAGACTCATTTGAACTGTGCGAGCGACTCGTGGACATTGTGGACAAGGATACGTTGGCCTCAGTGGGATACTGGAACGAGGGAGTGGGCGTTTGCAACTGAGTTCTACCTGTAACAGGCGGACTATGAAGCACACGTGAGGTGGTACCGGTGGCACTTGTCAGCTGTTGGTTACAACTATGAGTTTGTATTCTGTTGCCGCTTTCTATTTCCTCATTTCTTATCCTTAAATTAATTCTTTCCTTATCTGAATGGGCCATCTTACAAGGTGGTAAAAAGGTATTCAAACAAAAAAAAAGAAGTACAAAAAATATGTATTGATATAAACTTTGTGCCAAATTGCTTATATTATGTGCACAAAAATAGTGAGTCGAAAATGAAACGGAGCGTGGCATGCTCGCGATGCGCGGCTCAGCTCGCCGGATGGGGTAGTTCTTGTCCCCACTGTCGACTGTACTACTACAAAAAAAACATATATCATGCCATGTTACTTACTGTTTTGCTCTGATGTTGTCACCATATTGAGGATCGCTGGCTGATGTCGATCCAGCGATGCCAATCCCTCCCTACCATGAAGTCCCATGGCGATTTTCTGGACTTCCCCTAACCGTATGTTGAACTCTGTCACCTGGTCAGATCATCAGGTTCTGATTCAGCCAACCTTACTTACCTTATCAATCAAAAACAAATGACACCATACACATAATACGTTTTAATGTGGTTTTAATTTTATTCATTCATATTATTTTCCTTCTTATACAATTTTATATAACATTTCTTTTTTTTTGTCTTTAACAACACATAAATTGGTTGCAATTAATTGTGCTATATGTACTCGTACATATGGTATGTTTTAAATCCACTAAAATTCGTTTGATTTTAACTCCTAAAAGTATTCTATAGTTATAAATTATTATTCAGTTCCAGCTCAAATTTTACATATAAAAAAAATTCATTAATTACATTTATGATTCTTTTAATATACTCGTATAAGTACATATATATACTTATGTATTTTTATTTTATTTACAATAATTTTCTACACTGCTTAATTTAAGGCAGATGCCCTTATTATAAAACAAATCTTTCTTTTCTTTTTCTTTCAAGGCGCGCTTGAATATTAAATTAAATGTTCACTATTTTTATGTGTAAGAATATGTGCACATAATATATTGTGATAACCACTTAAACGTGAGCAGCGACATCTAGCAGAAAATGTCGAAGACCAGAAGGTTTCGATATTGGAATAACAAAGTCTGGAGACTGGAGAGTGGACCGAATTTTCTAGCAAATTGGAAATTGTATGGGACGCTGGATGGCGAGGATTGTTCTCGAAGTATGTCATTCGAGTATAAATACCAGCATCCCAAAGGTATGCAAATCAGTTCTAAAGTGTAATTTGAAGTGTTAATTAGGAGAAGTGATTAAGTGGTTTAAGTAAAAGATAAGTGGTTGAGAAATTGAATTGTACTGAGAGAAAGAATTAAATAGTGAATTGTAACTATACTGAATAAAGGGATTTGTATTGAAAAGAATAAGTTCTATTATTTGTACCCACACAAACATTTTACAATATATATACAATTTTTTTTTTGATTCTTTTATCTATTTATTTACATACATACATACACTTTTTTTTTTTTGCGTTAAATGAAAATTTTATGAAGACAGCATAATTTTTTTTTTGTTATAGTATAGTACGAAGTACTAAGGTACGATTTTATGCTTCCTTTTTTTTTTGTTTCTTGTGGTTTTTTTTTTTCTTCTTTATAGGTAGTGTGAATCTTTTTCAATAATTAAGTTCTGCATGTAACACAGTTATTGTTACTCTTTAAGCCCTTAATTCCTGTTTTCTTTTTATTTATTTAAATTTCTTTGTAGTGGTAAATCTATATATGGGCGACCACGACTTATATCTGGGTCGGTGGCCGCCGGACTTTTCACATAAAAAAATATTTGGCATATAAAATAACTCCAAAATTAAAGAGATAAAAAAAAAACTCACTTTTTTTTCCTTTTTTCCTCCTTTCTCCCTTTTCCTTATCTTCACCTGCTTCAGTCACTAACCACCTTTACACGGTTATAAATTTTCTTTTCTAGCTTTCCTTATTCCGCACAATTATTAAATTTTTATTTTTTTTGCCTTACTAAAATTTTAGAGAGAAGCTCTTGGTTCAGCTATCACGTCACTTTTGTTCGCCTTTTTCAATCGCCAAGAAACTCAAGCTTCTTATTCGTCAAGCCAACGGTATCCTCATCCGATTGCATATTACTCGAGTACACTGTACAATGTACATATACATAAAAAAAATAAACATGCACGATCCGCTCTCTCGAAATCAGTAAAAATTGCCCTTCTCCATCACTGTTTGAAGTCCATACTCTCTGAACGGAAGCTAAGACAACCACTCTTTTTAACATGCGATGTTTGAATTTTGTCTGTTACATTTGACATTTGCGAGCGGCCGTTACAAGGAACACGAGCAAAGATCAAGCTGGCAGCAGATATCAGATTGGAGCCAAACTCTGAAGGCATACTGGGCACAGTGGGACTCGCTTTGTGTGCAGGATGGATTGCTGAAGAGAGAATGGGAAAGTGCAGATGGGACAACATCTCAGCTAATAGTGCCACGGTCTAGAGTCAGCCAAGTACTGCATGAAGTACATGACGGAATCTCAGGAGGCCATTTGGGAATAACCAAGAAGTTGGAAAAGGTAAGGGAACATTTCTATTGGCTAAGCGCTAAAAAAGATGTCGAGAATTGGTGCAAAAAGTGCATAAGATGTGCGGCTACCAAGGGTCCAAAAGTAAAGCCACATGGACAAATGCAACAATACAATGTCGGAGCACATTTCGAACGAATAGCCATCGACATCGCTGGGCCGTTTCCCGAATCCTTTAATGGTAACCGATATACCCTCGCGGTCATGGATTACTTCAGTAAGTGGCCGGAAGTGTTTGACATCCCAAATCAAGAGGCTAAGACCGTGACCGAACAGATAGTCAACAACTGGGTGAGCAGATTTGGGGTCCCAATGGAGCTACACTCTGATCAAGAGCGAAACTGTGAATCAAAAGTCTTCCAGGAAATATGCCAATATTTGGGAATAAGAAAGACAAGGACAATGCCACTACACCCTCAATCCGAGCGATTCAATCGGACCTTGAATGAGCATATATCTAAGGTCGTCAGCCGCTGGCAGCGGGATTGGTATATAATCCTCTTCTTAATGGCCTACCGAAACGCGGTCCATAGCTCAACAGGACACACACCATCCGAGATCTTATTTGGTCAAACAATTCGGTTGCCAAGTGAAGCAAAATTCGGATCCCCACCGACAAAGAAGTGAACGAGTACGTGAATGACATAGCAGAGGATTTCGATACTTGAATAACAAAGTCTCGAATATTGATGACTGGAGAGTGGAATCGAATTTTCTAGCAAATTGGAAATTCTATAGGACGCTGGATGGCGAGGATTGTTCTCGAAGTATGTCATTCGAGTAAAAATACCAGCATCCCCAAGGTATCCAAGTTAGTTCATCAGTTGAATTTGAAGTGTTAATTAGGAGAAGTGATTAAGTGGTTTAAGTAAAAGATAAGGAAAGTATTAGCGGTTGAGAAATTGGATTGATATTGAGAGAAACAATTAAATAGTGAATTGTAACTGTACTGAATAAATTTGTATTGAAAAGAATAAGTTCTATCACTTGTACCCACACAAATATTTTACAATATGTATCCGTAAATCCTAATGATAATACATAGTATATTCATTTGTATTTAGAAAATAAGATATCTGTCCTACGCGTCAGTAGTACAAATAGTTGTAAGATTCGAAAAAGAAAGCAGAATAAAATTTACCGTCAAAGCACATAGTGCTGATTAAAATAATCACTCATGTATTGACACGTTGAGAATAAAGGTGAATTTATTATCCGACAAAAATGGGAATGATTTCTAGGTATGCCAAAGCTATGTTGGGAGTTTTTGCGTCCGGCAAAAGAAATGCAATCTGATCTTAGGGACATAATTCGAAGCTATTTATAGCTCAATTTTTCCGTTTTGGTGATCACACTATTTTAGTTAAAGAAGGGTGACTCCGATAGACTCCATGTAATAACTGGTAGCACCTTAGAATACTCCAGAAAATGAGAATCGGGAAGAAAGTTGATCGTTTCTCTGCAGAAAGCATATGACCAGATAGTTAAAATTTGTTGGATGAAAGGCGAAAGCTTAAAGAAGTCCGGATGCTTCGGAGGACACCTCTATGTTTTTCTCACTTTAGTTTTTACTCTTTTAAAGAGTTCTTTTTAGGATTCCCAATACGAGGCTTATTTGGTGGCTGTAGCTCAATCATTTGTACAAGTGGAAGAAATCTTTTTTTTTTGCAAGAGATAGAACCCTTAAAAGTATCCCTTTACATATTTGTTCCACTCTGTCTTCATATAAAAATTATCAAAATTTATCCCTGTTATTCGTATTCGTGAAAGCCCAAATATCGTGATGCACTTTTACATCACAGTGGGTGGCAGTGGCTCAAGTGGTAGTGGACTGGCTTCCAAATCGGAAGGTTCGGTGTTCGAATCCCATCCTCGCCCGAAAGACATATTCATTTTGTCAGTTAACAAAAATCAAGTATGATGAGTAGTTGACTAGAAATTAACAAAAAGCCAACCTCCACTAAGAATTTAGTCTCCCCATTAAATGTTGGTTGCCACCCATGGAGCGAATTAACCACTGAGCCCAAACATATTTCTCTCTCTCTATCCCATTTTCCAAAAAACTTAACACGTGTTGAGGCACTTTAAATGTATTCATACCCACTTGAGTGTTAAGATCTTTACAAACAAAAAAAAAAACTTACGAGGATTGGATACCTGTATGGTTGTTTTACTGTAACAGTAACTGTCCCCATACACACGAGTACGCAGGAACAGGCCGTGTTAAGTCGCGACTATGCTGTAGATTCTCATGTCAATTGACCACAATATTTTGTTTTAAACAAAGTTATTTCTTAAGCAAGGTAATAAGCTCTATGCTTTCTTCATTGACCTTAACGTAACTTTCGACTCGGTTAACAATACTGTTTTATTACTCAGGGTGTTCCAGATAATGTGTCGAAGACTTTAAGGGGAGCTTCTTTGACATATTTTGGGAAAAATTGGTATGGGAGGATGTGTGGGTCTGGAAAGCATTCTCTCCGAGTTAGAGAAGTATCAAGCAAAGCCTTACGCTGCCCTGTTTTGACTCCTATTGAAATTGTTTCAAATAAATGTTGCCCAAAAATCAATGTGACAAAAGTTATTGAAGATCAAAAGTGATTTTTATTCTCCGAAACATAAAATTTTGACCAACAACATAGCACATAACAGCTATCCTACAGGAATACCATGGCTCAGTGTAAGGTGGATATCGTGCACTCCATGCACCCAGAGCAGATCCTTACGGATCAGCGGCTCAAGTTAAGGAGTAAGATCCTACTGGAAGAAATGGAAAAATCTAACAAAATCTGTCCCAACCTCAGCTAGAGATGAATGGTTGTCAATCACCTGCCATGACACAGGACCATGACCAAAAACTGGATCATCCATGCGATAAGATAAATGAAACCATGGAAAAACACAAATTCGCGTGTAACATAGGGACACGAGGTTCCTAAGTTATTCACCTGCGTGGTCTTCATTCCAAAAGCAGACAATCTTACCAAGTATGTTTTCCTAGCCGGGATTACTAAATAAAACCACGGGAATCCTCAAAAATCTGCTGAGTCGTCAGGGTCACTAAGGAAAAGAGAAAAGGCGAAACCAGTGGATGAGCTTTCCAAGGATTACATCCTAAGCCAAAGGATTACATCCTAATTTTTCTTCAACTACTCGTGGATCCTGATTAGAATAAAAAGATCATCGAGATTAGTCCAGAATAAAGAATATGAAGCCAAAACTGAGGACAGTGCGCCAACTCATCCAAAGTTTAGCTCTCACCAACGACGTTCGACGCGAGAAAAGGGAGTATATTTAGAGCTGATAAGGCCAAATGAAATGGTAGTTCTGCCAATCATTGAATCCATTGAAATCAAATCGCCCAACTTCGGAGTACATTAAAAAGAAATGTCGACTAGAACGGTTGCGAACTGGGCTGTAGATTCCTTCGCCAAATTTGCAACTGCATTTTCGAGATTACAGCGCGAAGGTCTGAATAGGCTCTGGACTTGTTCAAATCTTTCTCTATCTTCTTGGGATGGGCTTAGCTGCATTAAAGATTTTATGTAGTCTATGTACAAAAAAATGTGCCAAATAGGGATAAGCAGCAACTTTGGTAAATAATATTTAACAGCTTCACGAAATCCATGCCAGCAGACATCAACGACATAGCGTCCGGTTTTTACAATAAAATCGAGATTCCATCCCTAGCTTCTTTTGAAGTTATACTTCTTGGGCACACTTTGTATATACATCGAACTCTTCAGCTTCCGTCAACTCCCCCCACAGGGAAGGCTCTGCTCTTCAGACATTTCAGTTACATCTTCAAAAGAACTTAACAAGGTTACAGTTACTTCATATATGTATGTCTGCTATTCCAACATAACATTGTTTCTATTTCTTTAGTATCCACGACAATTTTAATCACGCTAATACTGTTTTCCATCATGTATAAGTTATTTTACTACCTTTTCATAAGCTAGGCTAGCTCGTGGATCTGGTGGTAAAGGATTAGAAATGATCTTTTTATTGATATCAGACTGCAAGAACATATCTGCACATATGACCACTTCAATATCTTTAAGAGATATCTCGACGTGTTCGTTTTTTTGGACATAATTTCCGGCTAGTTTTAAAATATCCACAGAAATGTATTCCAACACCGCAAGCAAAAATAGGTTTACTGAGCTATCTAGTTTATATTGCCAAATATCCTTTTGAAGTATTGCATGCACTCGGTTTACAGGCAAAACACATTTTCTCTTTTTGCCGAAAGGGCAGCGATATCATTACATAAAGCAATCTTCAATAGGCTGAATGACAATTTGCAGCAAAAGAATTATTTCATTAATAATTATAAAATACAAGAAATATTGATGATATTGAGAATGCATGGAGAATTCTTGAAGTTAAACCATCTTAACTATAATTTCAAATTAACCTATCCCCTTTTTTGTAATATAATATGGACCTAAATTCCTGATTTTGTTAACTTTATTGTGAAATATTATATTAACAATAAATCGTGTGCGTGTGCTTTGATTTTGGGAGTCGTTTTGCAAATTTTAATTTCTAAGTGGTCCATGTCATGCCACGACAGAAAAGAGCCATACAATATTGTTCTTCAATTCAGTTAGAAATGTATTACATTGTCATAGTTGATTGCTATTACAGACGATTGCAGGCGTAATTATGTACCCCAATAAATAACGGGCTCCTTTCCCTTTTTTAGGAGAAGTTGACAACTGACCTCAGACCATTCCCTCTTACTCACTTACTATTTTGGCGAATTTGCTAGGGCCAGATAATTCTATTTCTTCTAACTTTAAGATAATACAGGGTGTCCCTTAACCCGTCAAAGATAATTTGGGAAATGATTCCTGGGTATGTTTTAAGAAAAACGTCGTTCTACAGTAATGGTCTATCTCCAATATTGATATACTTTATCGAGGACTTAAGAAAAGGCCTGCTTTTGTGTACCCTGACCCATGTTAACGGAAATTGCTCAGTTAATACTACTGGTAGAAACTTCATTTAGGACTTTTTTTTTGAATAAATACCAGGTTTTGTAATTGCATTTAAATAAAGCTTATATCCTATTTGAGTCTTCAGATATCCAATATCTAATTTTTGACTTTGAGGTCATTTTTCTCCAGAAAATGCATAATAAACATAACGTTTTACTATTTTTTTCTCATGAACGTAACAATAATAAAAAAAAACTATTGTTGGCGAAAGTTCGACTACAGACTACATTTTTGACAACGATTTGAGCAATAGGAAATCATATTTAAATTTCTTTATTTCATATAATGTTTCGTTACAAAATCCAGTAAATAAGAATGTTAACAAGTGTTTGTTTTATAATTACAGTTCTTACTTTTAGTTTACTTGTTTAATTTTACGCTTAGTTTAGTTTAGTTATTTAACTTTAATTTAACAATTTGATGCGACTTGATGAAATATAATACGAGAAACGCGAGTATATTTTAGGTTATAAAAACCTCACGGTTTTTGTTCATGGCTTTTGACAGATGCAGCTTTTGAGCCAAAATTTTTATCAGGGATGTTAACACTCCCCCACGGTATGTCCTCACCTGGACCTACCATCACAGGATCACGGATGTCCCTGATGTCCAAAACCGCTAGCTTCACCGCTGGTCGTTCATAAATACCTGTTGGGGTTAAAACAGAGGCACTGCGTACTTGGCCATCCTTGGAAGTTTGAGTTTTTATAATTCGCCCCTTTGGCCAACAATTTCGAGGATTTTTCAGATCAACAATAATAAACAATATCGCCCACTTCGATTGGCTTCACAGCTGAGAACCACTTGGTTCGGCGAGTAATAGTGGGGAGATATTCATTAACCCACCTTCTTCAAAATAAGTCAGCATAATGTTGGGCCGTTAACCAGTTTTTTCTTAACGAGACCGTGTTATGATCAAAAACAGCTATAGGTTTTGATCCCGACGAGGAACCTAGGAGGAAATGGTTCGGTGTGAGTGCCTCATCATTTTTATCTCTCAGAGGAATGTATGTCAATGGACGAGAGTTAATGACATTTTCGACCTCCATCAGCATACCGCGCAATAGTTCATCCGATGGGTTACGAGTTTGCATAATTTTATATAACACACTTTTTATAGACCTCACCAGTCTTTCCCAGCTTCCCCCCATGTGGGGTGATGCGGCTGGAATGAAGGTCCATTTGGTATTACTGGTGGTAAAGGTTTCTATAAGCTTGATTGAATCAACAGTTGTATACGCTTCCTTCAGTTCTCTGTCAGCGCCTTGAAAGTTTGTGCCATTGTCGCTAAGAAACTCAAGTGGATTCCTCTTCTGGCAATGAAGTTTCGTAAAGCGAGAATGCATGAGTCGGTAGACATTGTATACGCTATTTCAATGTGTATAGCTCGAGTGGTAAGACATGTAAGTAATACTCCCCACCTTTTCACCTTTTTTCGGTCCTCCGCAATTGGGACACGTACATGGGGCCGAAATAATCAACTCCCACAAACGAAAATGGCCTGCTGAACACAGCTAGTCTTGCAGGCGGGAGCTGGTTCATAAGTGGCGCTTTGGGGAGTGCAGACGAATTCTTACAATCCTGACATGACTTTCTTATTGCTTGAAGTACGACTCGGAGTTTCGGTATAATAAAGCTTTGCCTCAGCTCATTGACAACAGTCTCATGATTCCGATGATGATATTGACGGTGATACTTTTGAACCAGCAATTTTGTTGTCGGATGCTCTTTCGGAAGAATAATTTTTCGGTTTTGTCCAAAGATACCGGTTTCTGCTACTCTGTCGTTCGATCGGATGACACCCTGATCGTCGATGTATGGGCATAACGAAGCAAGAAAGCTTGACTTTGAAGCGGTTCCTTTTAACAATAATGCATTTGTGTTTTCTGCAAATTTTTCATATTGTGCTTCTCGAAATAATGCGTTTTCAGCTTCTCTGAGTTCATCTTGGGTAAATACACCGCTCCTTCGTGCGGCCCGTGTGTGGACTGATCGTGCATTGTACGCGAATCGCAAGGTAAATGCCGCACAACGTAGTAAGCGGTTCCAGTTAGAAAAGCGTTCGGGGGAAAAAACCTTGGGGTGATCTGAACCATGAACTCCAACAAATTGAGATTTTAGCTCTTCGCTCACGCTGGTGTTGATCTTCCGATTTTCTTGCGATGGCCATTCTTCTGATGGCAACAAGAGAAATGGCGGTCCTTTTATCCAGCGATTAACGGCACAAAATTCAGGATTTTTTGTCCATTTCGTTGCTTCATCGTCCACATTTAGTTCGCTGGGAATCCATCGCCAGTCCGATAAGTTAGTCAACTCCAAGTTTTCGGTAACACGAAAGGCAACATATTGGCTATAGCGTCTGCGATCTGAGTGCAACCAACCAAGAACGATCCTTGAATCAGACCAAAGGAAAATCTTTTCAAAGTTTACAGTATGAGAATCAATTATTGTTTTAGCTAAGCGGGCACCAAGAAGATCAAGGCGCCAAGAAGGCGAGATCAATTGCTTCAGCTTCAGAGTCGACGCTGTCCATTAGATCGTCGACATAATGATTTTCGCATATCGATTTTGCAGCCTTGGGGTATTACTTCTCAAACTCTTTAGCATTTAAATTCTTAACATATTGTGCACAAGCAGGGGAACACGTAGCGCCAAAGGTCATAACTTTCATTACGAAACAGTCCAACTCCTTTTGATTTCGCCCACGCCATAAGAACCTTTGGAAATGCTGATCATCTTCCCGCATCAAAATCTGATGATACATTTCCATTATATTGGCGCAAATTGCAATTCGGTGTTGTCTGAATCTAAAAATGACTGATGTCAGTTGATCTGGGCCTTTTAGAAGCATTGAATTTAAAAAAACACCATTCACTTTGGCAGCGGCATCCCACACTATTCTGAGTTTACCTGGTTTATTTGGGTTTTGAACAGGAAAAATTGGGAGATACCAAACCGGACGCTATTCCTTTAGCTCTTCTATGGATAGCTTTCTCGCATATCCTTTCAAAACATACTCGTCTATTTTTTTATGAAGCACTTCTGCCAACACCGGATCACGATTCATTCTTTTTTGCAACCTATCTGAACATCCTTTTGCCATTTGAAAACTGTCGGGAAGCTGAATTTTATTGTATTTCCACAGCAAACCAGTCACGAAACGACCATCCTTTCTATGAGTGATTTGTTTCAGTAAGTCTAGAGAACGCTGTTCTTCTTGTGGAAGCAAAACGCCTTTCGAGTTTGAAACATAGAAATTTTCATTAAAAAAATACTGCTGGACCAGGTTCTGCAGTTCCAAATCTCTATCCGGGTGGTATTCGCTGATGTGAAGGTTGGCATGAGTACCTGCGTTTTGAGCTGAAGAATGAGAGTAACACCCATAGACTGTCCATCCTAAGCGGGTTTTACTCGCTACTGGTTCATGTGCCTTACCTTCTCGATATTTTATTATTAGCCCTAGCTTCCAATTGTTAAGGCCAATTAGCAATCGAGGAGAAATATTTTCATATGACTCAATTGGCAAGTAACTTAGGTGCTTGAATTTACCCTGCAAGTTATCAACATTAAGCGATTGCATTGGCAGTTGCAGCCCTTTAACCGTATGTGCGTTTCTCAGTTGATATTTTTTTGCATTAATATCGGTACCTGATATTCTCACACTCAACAGCTTCGATTCATTTTCCTCTCTGGTCATACCTGCTGTCCATCCCAAAATTACAGGCTTTGGCGTGCCCTCTATATTCAGTTCATTAGCTAAACTTTCTTCAATTAGTGTAAGAGATGACCCTTCATCTATAAACGCAAATGCTTTGATGGTGGAATTGTTTCCATATAACACAACTGGTGCTATTCGATATTTCGCTGATTGAAAATTTTGCATAAGAGCACTATGTGACGCTGTCAGTGAGGAAGATGCTAACTTTGTCTCGATGGTTTTCATATCTTTTAAGTCATTATGCAAGAGCCTGTTGTGTTTAAAAACACAGTTATTTTTTCCACAGACGGAATCAGTTTTACATTTGAGGTGCGGGTGTCGCTTCAAACATTTTCTACATAGGTTGTGTTTTCTTACCTCTTCCCATTTTAAAGAGTGGCTTAATTGCTGGAATCGTTGACACTTATCAACAGAAATACAACTCCCCCCGCACACCAAACATAAACCTTTTTCCCTATTGTTGAAGTTATTGATTTGAGCAGCGTCTTCGCTGTGAGCATTAAGGAAACCTTTCTCTTTGGAACCACGGCTAGTCTTTTTATTCTCCATCGGCGAGATCTTAGGAATTATCACGTCATTAGCGGCTTCTGCTACTCGATAGAGCCAGTTGCTGAATTCTGATAAGGTACAAACTCTTAAAGTCTGATTATATATAGCCCAATTTTAGCGTATAGAGGGCGGTAATTTTTCGACGAGCTCTTGAATCAGCGTAGGATTATTTAAGTGGGATTGCAGTCCTGCAGCTTCAATCGTTGCACACATGTTTTGAACGGCAATGGCATAAGCCACTATTGTTTCCAGTTTTTCGGTCTTGGGTGGAGTAGTGGCGCGAATTTTTTCGAGTAAAGTAAAAACTGTAAGCTCAGGTCTCCCGAAAATCATTTTAAGTGTGGATATAATTTTGGGCACGCACCTAGGTTGTATGAGCATACTTCGAACAGCTTCCATGGCATCTTCTTTTAGTGCTTTCTGCAGGCGGACAAGATTTTCACCTTCTGTGAATCCACATATCTCCGTGGATCTGCTGAAGTTTGAAATGAAAAGTGGCCATTCAGCCGGATTCCCACCAAAGCTCGGCAATTCTCTCGCAATAGATTGTCGTGCTGCGATATTGTCTCTTGTCAGCGAAGAATGTGTCATTGCACGTGCATAGCCTTGATTCGGTTGATGTGGTGCAACTGAAGATCTGCGCACATGTCAAGAAGATTGGTATTGCTCTAGTCGAGAATTTTCAACGGATGGAAATTGCAAATTCATATTATCTTGCGGCTGTTCATGAAAGGTGTTAAAAGGTCTTTGTGAGAAATTGGCGCTTGTGACAGTTCCTGGATTTGGAGGCATGATGTTCGGTACGTCGGAATGTGCATAGTTTTCATTTGGTTCTACACGCTGTGTTTGCTCCTGTTGTTGCTTCTGGGGCTGGCTTTCACCAACAACAGCTCCCATCCAAGACGAGTTAATTATAGGTTTGGAAACTTGGGGAACTGACAATTCGGTAACTGCTGGTTTGTGTATTCCTGTAAACGTTATTTGTGACCCTGTACTTACTTTGCGATATTGACCATCCTTAAGCCAATTTTTCACTTGTGCTTGTGAGTCGGTCTCGCTGTCTCCATCAATCGATTGGCTCAGTATTTGATGTTTCCTTTTGAGGTACTCCTGATCGCGTTTTTCCTGCATAGTACGTTCCTCTTCAAGCATCCGTAACTCAAGTTGGCGGCGTCTGATTGATGATGTTTTGGAGGACTTCGAACGTTTAGATGATGCTGAAGAGCGACGTCTGGGCATCTGTCCTTTCGCGGATAGCGACGCTTGATCGGAACAAGTTTTACAACTCCAATCCTCGGTTTCAGCAGAACTGTTGACTTGAGCACACTGGTAATGAAACCACAAGTCACACTTGTCACATTGGACCATGTGATCATGTGAATCTGGCTCAGAGCAGAGCTGACAATTATTAAGTTCCGATGGCGATATGGTGGCTGCGGAGGCAGATGGAAAAGACATCTTGTTGTCGAACTATCGCCAACATTTTTACAAAATCTTTTACGCCAAGATGTCTTTTCCATCTGCCTTCCACCAAGATTTTGTAAAAATGTTGGCGAAAGTTCGACAACAGACTAAATTTTTGACAACGATTTGAGCAATAGGATATTATATTTATATTTAAAGCACCTGTTATAACTGTTTTAGTCCACACATAAAATAAAAATTATCTACTACACAAAATCATTTAACAACCTTTTGAGCAGCAAAAAAAAACAACTTTTTTTTTAATTTTACCTGTTACAGGTTTCCCAAGTATCATAAAATCTATGAGTATTTCTGCAAACTACAACGTTATGATTATTAGCATTTTCTGGAGAAAAGTGACCTCAAAGTCAAAATTTAGCATGAGATAAAAAAATGGAACAAACTTAGAAATTGGATATCTGAAGACTCAAACAAGATATTAACTTTATCTAAACGCAGTTACAAGGGCTGGTACATTTCCTAAAAAATAAAGTCTTAAACAAAGTTTCTACCATTATATTAACAGGGCAATTTCTGTTAACATGGGTCAGGGTACACCAAAGCATAGACAAGAGAAATATGCAGATGTAGAATGGTATAGCAAAAGCATGTTACACAAACAATTTGAAACCAGCATACACATATGCAAAAACCAGCATCTCGTATGAAATGCCTGCAACATGAAGGAAATCAAAGAATGGTGTGATTGTCAAATTCCTTTATGTGTTTGACTTGACCTTGTGTGATGTGGATTTTGTTATTGTATCGCTCTTGGTGCTTCAAATAGTTTTTTTTTGTATCAGAAAAACTGGTTCTTGTTTTAGGGGAATATCTACATACATATATACATGCTGGTATGTACAAATTGATAATACCTACATCGAGGGTGAGAACTATCTTTTCGCGATCATCTTACAAAATATCTGGGCTGTGAACAAATAAATTTTTTTTTAGCGGGAAGACTCATAAAAAGTCGATAATCTTTCAGTAAAAGAGAAATTTAAAGTTTAGTCTTAACTGTCAAGTGCAAGCGAGTAATTGCAACCAGCTTTAAGTATTCTTTCACTTTCACCAAACGAAATAGTCCTTTTAAAATATTTTTCTATGAGTATGTGCATATATATACCCATGTGTAGTATTCCAACTATGCGAATTTTCAGCAGCATTCCTTTATTTTATTGATTTGTTTAACCATATATTTAACAAAAAGACACTATATTACACAGTATTCATTAAATATTTAACGGAAAAGTAACAACACAACAACTTCTTCGTGTTTCACAAGTGCTTTGTTTACATTTTTCTAAGCACGATTCTATTTAAATTAACCCATCTAAACACTTCACAAGCACTTACGAGTATTTCGAAACTCGCGTATTTTTTCTCGACATTTCAACTTTATTCTTTTTAGACAAAAATAAATTCTTTAATTTATTTATTTATTTTGTTCCACACCGAAATTAAACTTTACATATTGTAGTTTTTGCTAATGTTTGAAATAATCGATGAAAGGATGAGAAGAATAATTGCGATGAACAAAAAAAGACCAAAAACAACCTGAGGTTAAAGAAAACACGTTTATTCCTCTTGTAGAATGAAAACAGAAGTGTCAAAATGAAATATGTGACGAAATATCAAAAGACAGAAGAAGATGACAGGAACGAGTTGTAAAATTTTAGTGGTGATCCCCGGCTATGTTCGCAAACTCGTAACACTCTCCCCTCCTGGAGCTGGAGCTACTCCTGTCGAAAGCCTTTATTGCGGGTGCCAGGCGCTGAAATTGGTACCTCGATACGGTGTTAGCCGGTTGACATGCACTATCTTGGCCTTGGATCGCGGTGTCTTCTGGATTTTGATTGTGACATCCGTTAAAACCGTCATGACTCTATATGGACCGTCCCAGTCCGATTGAAGTTTAGGACACACACGAAGTCTTCTTCTTGGATTGTAAAGCCACACAAAGTCTCCCATCTGGAATTTAAGAAAGTTTAAATTCAGATTATACCTGGTTTTCATTCGGAGACAAGATCGCTCTAATTCATGTCTAGCTCTGTCGTGAATTTCTGCTAGTTGATCTTGCAGTTCCCGGGCTAGTCCTGTGCAGGGGATGGCTTCCGGTGGAGGTCCAAATATCAAGTCTGGTGGAAGTCGCATGTCTCGTGCAAACAACATTGCAAATGGAGTCTCCTTAATTGACTCCTGAATTGACGAACGGTAGGCCATGGCGAAAAGGGGAAGAAGGTCATCCCAATCGTCCTGTTTATCGTGGACAAATTTGGTAAGGTAATGAAGTATTGTGCGGTTCAGCCGCTCTACCATGCCATCGGATTGAGGATGTAATGGCGTGGTGCCATTACATAATGTTCTGAAATACAGCCGACTCAAAATTAAGCCCTTGGTCTGAATGTAGCTCCAATGGCACTCCGTAACGACAGAAAACTTGATGCACTAAGATTTTCGCAACGGTGTCGGTTGTTTGGTTTGGCATCGGAAACACCTCAACCCATTTCGAGAAGTAGTCCATCAGTACAAGCACGTACTTATTTCCGTCTCTAGTGGATGGCAGCGGTCCTAACACATTAACAGCCACACACTGGAATGGTTCGCCAGCTAGATAAACTTGCATGTCCGCCTTCGTTTTGGTTTGCGGCCCTCGTTTTGCAGCGCAGACATTGCATTCAACACAGTAACGCGCAACGTCCTTTCTGGTGCCTATCCAATAAAACCGTGATCTTAGTTTTCCAAATGTTTTGTTTGCCCCAAAGTGTCCTCCGGTTGGCGCGTCGTGGTACATTCTTATAAACTCGTTTGAGAGACTTCGAGGAATTATTGGAAGTAAGCGTTGTGGTTGTCGATGTACAGGAGGGGTCCACTTTTTGCATAACAAATTTTCTCGTAGAACTAAGGCAGGAAATTGTGCCCAAAAAGCTTTAATATCGCCGGTTTCTCTTGAGACTTCCTGCCAATTTGTCCTGAGGCCATCCATGACCCACTGCATTACCACCGAGAGAATTTCGTCCTCTTCCTGAGCACGCTTGAGCTTATCAACATCAAAATCACTACTCACCAGCTGAATCAATCCGATCACGTATTTTCCTTCTGGATGAAAACGATTCTCTTTCGATTCACAGTGATTGCAGTTCAATTCAGCACAAGGGCGACGTGATAGAGCATCCGCATTTAGATGTAATTTTCCCGCCCTATGTTGCACGCGGTAATTGTATTGTTGAAGGCGTTCTATCCAGCGCGCTAGTTGCCCTTCCGGTTTTTTAAATGATAACAGCCAGTTTAGCGCCGCATGATCTGTCCGTACCAAGAACTCCCGGCCATAAAGATAAACATGGAAATGTTCGATGGCCTTTACTAAAGCCAGCAGCTCCTTACGGGTGGTACAATAATGACGCTCCGCCTGGTTTAAGGTTCTGCTGAAATAACCAACAACTCGCTCCGTTCCGCTCTGCATCTGAGACAACACAGCTCCCAGACCATAATTGCATGCGTCAGTATCCAGAACAAATTCTTCACCGGATTGAGCATGCCCCAAAATTGGGGCTGATGTAAGCCGTTCTTTAAGATCGTTAAAAGCCCTTTCACACTGCTCGGTCCATAAAAATGCAGCATTCTTTTCAGTCAAATGGTGCAATGGACGAGCGATGGCAGCAAATTGGGGTACAAACCGCCGATAATAGGTGCACAGCCCAATAAAGCTCCGCAGCTCGGATATATTCGTCGGGGTAGGCCAGTTACGAACAACATCGATCTTCCCGGGGTCGGGTGAAACTCCCTCTCCACTAACTATGTGCCCCAGAAAATGGACTTCTTGTTGAAAGAGGTTGCACTTGGCTGGACTAAGTTTTAAGCCTGAACGCCTTAGACGACTAAAAACAGAACGGAGGTTAGTAACCATTTCATCGAAGGTCTTACCGTGGATTAAAATGTCGTCCAGGTAAATTAAGCAAGTTCCCATTGGCAATCCACGCAAGATATTTGACATGAGGCGTTCAAAAGTGGCAGGTGCATTAGTCAGCCCAAAACTCATAACTTTGAACTGCCACAAACCATCTCTTGTTACAAATGCAGTCTTCTCTCTATCTTCGGGGTGTACTTCCACTTGCCAGTATCCAGATTGACAATCCACCGTACTGAACCATACGGAGCCGGCTACGGAATCGAGGGTGTCATCTATGCGGGGCAGTGGGAACGAATCCTTGATGGTGACATAATTTAATCGGCGATAGTCCACACAAAACCTGGTCGACCCATCCTTCTTTTTAACCATCACGATAGGTGAGGACCAAGGACTTGAAGAAGGCTCAATAATATCTCGGCGCAGCATATCCTCAATTATTCGTTGAGACTCCTCTTGTTTGGCGAGTGGCATCCTACGCGGAGGTTGTTTAAGCGGCTTCGCATCACCAACATCAATTCTATGTTGAACAATGTCGGTCCTGCCTAAATCGTCCGGCCCACTTGAGAAGATATCGGCGTATTCTCGAAGTAAATTTTTGGCGACTAGTCGTTGTGTTGGCGGAAGATGTGCTTGTGAACGTACAATCAAATCCGACAAGAAATCAAGTCAAGCCTCCAAATTTGATTGTCCCTTATCCAGACACTCGACCTCCTCAAAGCGTGCTATATTCGCATTGATTGGTAGAACAACTGAATGATCAGCCAAATTAGCTACTCGAACAAGTACAGCTCCATCTTGTATCTGATTAACCGATTTTCCAATTAACAACCCTTTTGGTAAGTTGCTTCCTATCGGAGAGACGATTCCTTCGAACGACTTGGTTGCAGAAGCAACGGTTTGAATGATTGTTTCGGCTCGTGGGGTTAAGGTGACTTCGTTTGCAGTACGCAGAAAAACAACACGCTGAGTCTCTCCACCTACTCGTATATCGTTTTGGCAGTTGTGTTGAACTTTGTCTCGTTCACAAGTTAACTGGATATGATGTTTACCAATTTTGATTTGATGTGATGAAAAGTCCAAAACACTCTTCGTAGTTTGCAGTACATCGATGCCAAGAATACCGTGGCAGCTGGCCGGAAGCGGGATATCGACCACCACCACCTTCACGCGACGTTTCACCATGCCTAGCTGAAGCATTGTTTGCCACACATCTGAGCTTTCAAATGTGCTGCCACATAATGTTTGAATGTTTATATTTCCAGATTGATGACGGGCCTTAGATGGAATTATCGATCGGTTTACCAGCGTAATGGACGATCCCGTGTCCACCAACAGTTGACATGGTTGGCTGCCAAGACGTGCTGCCACCGTAAACCCGCTATGCCCGTCGTCAGGGTGGACGCTGTAGATTTGGGGTCGAATACATTGCATCAGCGCTGACCCCTGGTCGCTGACTGCTGATCGTTTCCCGACCCAGTTATTGGCTCCATTACGCCACATCCAGTTTCATTTTTTCGGAGGCGTAGGTCCGATTCCCTTTGGGAGCGTAGGTGATGAGTCGTGCGATTATTCGGCGGGATATTTTCATTGATTTCGATGACCCGGGTGTGGTGAATGGGTTGGGATGCAAGTCGAGCAGCTTCAACGGTGACAGCTCTAGACACAGCTTCCATAAACGTATTGGGTTCGGCTAGTCTAACGTGCTCTTGGACTGAGCGATCATTAATGCCATCCACAAACTGCATAATTGCTATGCGCTCTTGGGCATCGGGTGGGCAGTCCTCAAATACAATTCTAGTTAGCCTTTGGATCTCGCTCGCGAATGCACCGAGGTCTTCCTTCTGACGTTGTTGTCTGCAACGAAAAGACGCATGAGTAATATGTTTTTCTTGACTAAGAAACCTTAGCTGCAGTGCTGAAGCCAGCTGGCTATAATCGGGACGATCCACGGGATCCAGATTAGACAATACAGCTACGCTTTCGCCGCGCACCAACGTAGCCAATGTGTGTGCCTTTTGCTTGGGAGTCCACTCGTTCGCTTCAGCGATGATGTCAAATTGTACCTGATAGTCACGCCAGCGCGTTGTGTGACTATCAAACGGTGGTGGGAACAAGTGGCACGGACCACTTGTGCTGGGGTGCTGGGCTCGCTTGTGGTTGTGAAGATTTCTGGGTATCACGTTTGACCACTGCCTGTGCCTCCGTAATGACCACAGTGTTGGTTGCCGAGTCATTTCCTTTCGGTGTAGAGCAATGGAAAACTTTATCCGCAAAAGTTGTTCCACTTAATGTGCGCAGTTCTTCTGTGTGTCTCTGTTGTTCCTCTTTTAAGTCGGCAATCTCTCCACTTTGTTGCTCCATGCTTGTCGCAATGGAATTCAACTTGGACAGGATTTTCTGTAAACTTTCGGCAAATTCCTCCGTCATATCGAATCGATGATCCCACTTCTGACACCAGTGTAGCGTTTATGCTAATGTTTGAAATAATCGATGAAAGGATGAGGAGAATAATTGCGATTAACAAAAAAAGACCAAAAACAACCTGAGGTTAAAGAAAACACGTTTATTCCTCTTGTAGAATGAAAACAGAAGTGTCAAAATGAAATATGTGTCGAAATAAAGGGTCCGCCATCTAACGTTTTTTTTTTCAACTAGTGCTTATTTCGTGCATGGTAACACCTAGCTCATGTCTGATTTGACAGATGATTAGATTCATCCTTCCGCTGAACGAATATGGTTGTGTATACGCTTGAACAATGCTGGGAAATATTGCGACATTACTTTGAAAATCATGGTAATGTTGCAGAATGTGTGCGAAAATTGCGTACGGATTTTGGAAGAAGAGAAGCACCGTCAGCTCCGTATGTTCCTTATCTTGTGAAAAAAGTGAAAGAAACTAGCATCCTCATCGATAAACCAAAGCGTTAAAAGCCAAAAACAGTGCGTACACCCGAGAATATTGCTGCTGTGGCAGAAAGTGTGCGTGAAGCGCCATCAACATCAATTCACCGTCGTTCTCAACAATTGAACATTTCGGAGACATCATTGAGACGAATTTTGCATAAAGACCTTGGTATGACGCCATACAAAGTCCAATTGGTTCAGGAGTTGAAGCCAAGTGACCATCCAATGCGTTTTCGCTTCGCTAAGTGGGCCTGCGATCGACTTAGAGAAGATGCCGATTTTGCCAACAAAATCATCTTTTCAGATGAAGCTCATTTTGATCTTGGCGGGTATGTAAACAAGCAAAATTGTCGCATTTGGGGCACAGAAAACCCGCACGCATACATTGAAAAGCCAATACACCCAAAACGAGTCACTGTTTGGTGCGGATTTTGGTCCAGAGGCATAATTGGGCCATTTTTCTTCGAAAATGAGCAAGGAGTGGCCGTTACAGTCAAGGGCGATCGTTATCGGGCCATGTTGAACGAATTTTTGTTCACAAAAATTGAAGAGGAGGATATTGGCAACATTTGGTTTCAACAAGACGGCGCTACGTGCCACACAGCCGAAGCTACACTCGATGTTTTGCGCCCTGTTTTTGAAGATCGCATTATCAGCCGCAGAGCTGATGTCGTTTGGCCACCTCGGAGCTGCGATTTGACACCGTTGGACTATTATCTGTGGGGTGCCGTAAAAGATAAATGTTACGCCGACAAGCCAGAGACAATTGACGCTTTAAAGGACAATATTCGTGAAGCCATTGGTGAAATACAGCTGCACACAATCGATAATGTGCTTAAAAATTGGACCGATCGTGTAGGCTACTGCATGGCCAGCCGAGGCAGCCATTTGAATGAAATTATTTTCCATTATTAACCGGAAGGATAAAACTAATTATCTGTCAAATCAGACATGAGCTAAGTGTTACCATTCACGAAATAAGCACTAGTTGAAAAAAAAACGTTAGATGGCGGGCCCTTTATCAAAAGACAGAAGAAGATGACAGGAACGAGTTGTCAAATTTTAGTGGTGAGCCCCGGCTATATTCGCAAACTCGTAACAATATGATTTTGCTCCCGGCCAAAATCTGTCCAGTCTTCAACCAATTAAGAACCAAGCCAATTTCCACCAACTTTTCAGTTTCACCAACTAGAATATTCCCCTTGAAATAATATTGCTTTAACATTAATATGATTCCATCTATGAAAATTTTAAATTGCATTTTTTCACTGTCTTTATTGACTTGTTTAACAATATATTAAATAAACACTTTATATTATTCACTACGAACTTAATATTGAATAAAGAAATAACAAGAAAAACAATTTCTTCGCGTTTAACAAATGTTTTGTTTACAATTTTTAAAGCACGATTCTATTTAAACTATCCCATCTAAACACTTCACAACCACTTATTTCGAAACTCGCGTATTTTTTCTCGACTTTTCAACTTTATGTTTATCAGACAAAAATAAATTCTTTAACTAATTTATTTATTTTGTTCCACTTTACATATGATTTTGCTCCCGGCCAAAATCTGTCCAGTTGTGCGGGTAAAAAAAATGCCACCAAGGGGCGCTGAAAGCACTTTACCGGGTGTCAATACGAGTAGGTGGTTCAGATTTTTTGGCATTTTTACTACTCCAAATATATTTTTTCTTAACAACACAAGGATCATGGAAGAAAGTACTTTTAACCGATGCTCACCACAAATTGGGTCTTTAAACCATTCAGAACAAAACAACTCTGTTTCTTTAGTGAACATGGATACTATTTGTGGTTTTATGTTAATAGTTTTTGGGCTATTGCGGTATATATGTATTTTCAAAAACATTTGTTTGAAGTTCGCAAATTTCAAAAAACTTTTTCGAAGGCGGAAATAGTTTTACAGTCAGTTTCTGAATTTAAGTATGCCATATGATGGATAAGAAATTCCGAGTTATCGGTTAGTGTTTTATTCTTTTTAATCAATATTTGAGCACAATTTTGACAGGGTTCCTCTATGTTGTTAAACAGCTTATAACAGCAGTACCCTGAGAAGTATCGAATAGGCATACTTTTGACAGTCATTGAAACAACTAATTCGACAAAACCTGTCGTGTCACAGTAAGAGCTTGATATTGTAGCTGCTTTACAAGTATCATCCTTCGAAAGTGACTTTTCAGCTGTTGTACTCACAATCGCAGACTAGCCAACATCAAGTAATTCATCAGAGTCTTTTTCATAATTAGCGAATTTTGATGTAAATAGAAGATTGAGTGAAATAATTGATTGAAACTCGAAAACATTAGGATTTCTTTTATTTGCGTTTCGGGCACGAACACGTGAAAAAAAAATTTCTAGGGGATCTTGGATCATTTTGTTTAAGTAAAAATAAAAAAATTTGAGTAACCCGTAAAAACGTCATCAGAAAAAGAGAGAAAAGATGTAGTGGTCATTACCATCCCCTTAAGGCAATGAACTGTTGTTTTCTTGTAGAATTTTAAGGAAGACAATAACTCTTTCATTTCACTCAATAATTCTATAGTCATGCGGTTTCTCACTATTGGTGAATGCTCATTTAAAATATTGTGATAACCACTTAAATGTGAGCAGCGACATCTAGCAGAAAATGTCGAAGACCAGAAGATTTCGATACTGGAATAACAAAGTCTCGACTGGAGAGTGCAATCGAATTTTCTAGCAAATTGGAAATTGTATGGGACGCTGGATGGCGAGGATCGTTCTCGAAGTATGTCATTCGAGTATAAATACCAGCATCCCAAAGGTATGCAAATCAGTTCTAAAGTGTAATTTGAAGTGTTAATTAGGAGAAGTGATTAAGTGGTTTAAGTAAAAGATAAGAAAAGTATAAGTGGTTGAGAAATTGGATTGTACTGAGAGAAAGAATTAAATAGTGAATTGTAACTGTACTGAATAAAGGGATTTGTATTGAAAATAATAAGTTCTATTATTTGTACCCACACAAACATTTTACATTGGTGTCAGAAGTGGGATAGGACTTATTGTGTGTAAAAAAAAAAAAAGAAGTGTTTTCTGACTATTTGAAAAAGCTAGAATGGGTCGAAAACTATTGCAGTTGACCCTCGTCCAACTCAAATCCGAGTTGAACAAGAGAAGCCTCAGCGCCAGTGGAGGAAAAAGTGACCTGGTGCTCCGACTTCAGGAGGCTTTGAACAACGAGGGACATGATCCTGATGCATATTCCTTTGATGTTGACGAGGATGAACAGACAAGTACCGGCAATGACATGGCTGCGATGATGCAACTCCTCTTGTTAAAAATGGACGAACAGAAGAACAGTCTCGACCAACAAAAGAAAAATCTGGAAGAACAGAAGAACAGTCTGGAACAAAGAATGGACGAGCAGAAGAGCAGCATTGAACAAAAATTCAACGAACAAACCAACAATCTGCATGATCTTCAACAGAAAATGGATGAACAAAAGAATAATCTGGAAGAACAAAAGAACATTCTCCAGCAAAAATTCGAAGAAATCGATGACAAATTTGAAAGAATAGAGAAGAACGTTGATGACAAATTTGATAGAATAGAGAAGAACGTTGATGACAAATTTGATACAATAGAGAAGAATGTTGGCGAAAAATTCGAAGAAATGGACAGCAAAGTTCAGCGGACAGCGGTCCAAGGAGAAAAGAGTTGAAGCCTCCCTCATTCGATGGCCAGACCTCATGGTCTACTTATAAGAAGCAGTTTGAAATGGCTGCCTGTGCAAACGACTGGGACAATGAGGAAAAGTGCTTTGCCCTAACAATGGCCTTGCACGGTCCTGCAGCAGAATTGTTGCAAACAGTAGACATCGAAAAGCATAAAGATTATGTGACGTTAGTACAGGCTATCGAGAAACGGTTTGGGGATAGCCACATGCAGGAGGTCTACAAGGTCCAATTGCAAAGCCGAACGCAGCAAAGAGGAGAAACACTGCAGCAGCTCCAAGCAGACGTGAGTAGACTTGCACATCTGTCATACCCCACCGCAGGCCAGGAAATTATCGACGAAATGGCAAAAGATGCATTTATCAGGGGAATTGCAGATTCGAAGCTACAGTCAGCAGTAAGGATGGCCGGGAAAAGAACCCTTGCTGAAGCACTTGCCTTCGCTCTGGCGATGGAAGCAGCCAATCAGGCTTCCAGGGGAACACATTTCGTCAGGGAAGTAACATCTATCGAATGCTCCTGCACAAGAATTAGTGCCGAGGAACGAGATACTCGACGGGATAGGCGGATACTGCGCTGCTGGAATTGCAATAAAATAGGACACCTTCAAAGGCAGTGTAAAGAACCGGTGCGACGAAAAGACTGCCCTCACTGTGGTGGCAAGCCAATAGAGGGAGAAACCAGCAGAAATAGCTATCAAGAAGCCGGTCAACCTTCCCGAAGCCATCAGTCGGGAAATGCTTAAGCACCAACTTCGCGGGGCAGAAGTTGGTAGCAGGAATCGACGGCCCCAGGACCATCATCCAAGTCTCGCTGGCAAAACGATGCAACGAAAGCTTTCTAGTAGAAGTAGTCAGTGGAAAAGAAAAATGGATGGCAACAGTAGACACCGGTGCCACGACCTCAATCATCAGGAGGAATCTTGTGCAGAAGTCTTGGCTGCATAACACCAGCAGCTGCAGCTTGCGAACAGCTACAGGAGCAACGATTAAGGTATATGGTGAAGTCCGCATAAAAATCCAACTGGCCGGAATAACATTCACTCACGCGTTTCTGGTAGCTGACATATGTGACGAGTGCATCATTGGTACAGACTTCATGAGAGAACATGGACTTGTAGTCGACTTGGGGGCACAAACCCTGAAATACGGAAACATGGAGATACCAATGATATACGGAAACGCCAATACCACAGTCTCAAATGTCGTCATCTGCAGCAATCAGAGTCTAGAGCCTTCGTCAGAAGCAATTTTGTGGGCAAAAGTGGAAGGTGGTCCTGGTAGCCACCGATTCTATTTGATGGAGCCGGAAAAGAAAAGAGACTTCATGGTGGGAAAGACCTTAGTGGAGCCAAAGAACAACATGGTCCCTGTAAGGATTCTAAATCCAAAGACATTCAGTGTAAAGGTGAAAAAGGGGGAGATAGTGGGAAAATGCGTACCTGTTGAGGGTATATCGACCACAACGGAAAAAACGTGTGCAAAACCGGTCACGACAGTTCAGAGCATAAAAGTCAAGAACAAAATTCTCAGCCTCTGTAATCTGGACGAAGATAAGCGAATCCTGGCAGAAAAACTAATCGGTGAGTACGCTGATATATTTGCTACACAAGACGGAGAATATGGACGTACGCATATTGTTCAACACCACATTGACACCGGAGACGCTCGACCAATCCGTCAACCTGCAAGGCGTCTTCCATTGGCAAAGCAAACAGAAGTTGCCGAAATGATGTCGAAGATGAAAGCTGAGGGAGTGATTGAAGAATCGCAAAGGCCGTGGGCATCTCCAGTGGTCCTCGTGAAGAAGAAAGATGGCAGCACGAGATTTTGTGTAGACTACCGACGTCTCAATGATGTCACTAAAAAGGACAGCTACCCACTTCCGAGAATCGGTGACACTTTGGATATGCTTTCTGGAGCGAAATGGTTTTCAACACTTGACTTGAAGAGCGGTTACTGGCAGGTAGAGATAAATCGTACGGACCGTGAGAAAACTGCCTTCACTACAGGAAGCGGTCTTTGGCAGTTTGCAGTGATGCCGTTTGGACTGTGCAACGCTCCGGCCACCTTCGAGCGACTAATGGAACGAACATTGCAAGGACTCACCTGGAAAACCTGCCTAGTATATTTGGACGACGTTATCGTCATAGGTAAGACGTACGAGGAGCACCGCGAAAATCTAAAAGAAGTGTTTGAGAGGCTACGAAGTGCTCATTTAAAGCTCAACCCGGAAAAGTGCGCCTTGTTTCGTCCGGAAGTAAAATATCTGGGTCACATTATATCAGCGGAAGGAGTAAGAACGGATCCTGACAAAATCGAAGCCGTGAAAAGTTGGCCTTCTCCAAAAGATAAACACCAACTGAGAAGCTTCTTGGGACTCGCCACGTATTACAGAAGGTTCGAAAAGGATTTTGCTGGCATTGCGAAAAGCCTGCATCAACTTACAGAAAAAGGCCGACAGTTCAGGTGGTCTGGAGAATGCGAAAAAGCATTTCAAGAACTGAAGCGACAGCTGTGCAATGCCCCCACTTGGGTTACCCGACGCCCGGAAAAATGTTCATCGTGGACGCAGACGCTAGCAATGTTGGGGTCGGAGCTGTGATTTCCCAGGTTCATGATGGTCAAGAGAAAGTGGTCGCATATTACAGTAAAGTACTCTCCAGACCTGAAAGGAACTACTGTGTAACCCGGCGCGAGCTTCTGGCTTTAATTCTGGCTACGAAGCATTTCCATAAGTACCTCTACGGACAAAAGTTCATTCTCCGGACAGACCACGCAGCTCTGAAATGGCTACTCCAATTTAAGAACCCTGAAGGCCAAGTTGCAAGATGGATCGAGCAGTTGCAGGGCTACGACTTTGAAGTGCAACACCGCAAGGGAACACTCCACTCAAATGCTGATGCTCTCTCTCGTCGACCGTGCGGGGTAAAATGCGAACACTGCAACCGTAAAGAAGCGAAAGAACAGGCAACTATCCAAATGATCAGGACTGAGCCAATAGAGGGTTGGAGTATAGACGAAATCCGTTCCTCCAAACAGGCAGACAATGACATCGAACCAATATTGTCCTGGAAGGAACACGAGGAAAGACCAAGCTGGCAGCAGATATCAGATCGGAGCCAAACTCTGAAGGCATACTGGGCACAGTGGGACTCGCTTTTTGTGCAAGATGGATTGCTGAAGAGAAGATGGGAAAGTGCAGATGGGACAACATCTCGTATGCAGCTAATTGTGCCACGGTCCAGAGTTAACCAAGTGCTCCATGAAATACATGACGGAATCTCAGGAGGCCATTTGGGAATAAACAAGACGTTGGAAAAGGTAAGGGAACGTTTCTATTGGCTAAGCGCTAAACAAGATGTCGAGAATTGGTGCAAAAAGTGCATAAGGTGTGCGGCTACCAAGGGTCCAAAAGTAAAGCCACATGGACAAATGCAACAATACAATGTCGGAGCACCTTTCGAACGAATAGCCATCGACATCGCTGGGCCGTTTCCCGAAACCTCTAATGGAAACCGATATACTCTCGTAGTCATGGATTACTTCAGTAAGTGGCCGGAAGTGTTTGCCATCCCAAATCAAGAGGCTAAGACCGTAGCCGAACAGATAGTCAACAACTGGGTGAGCAGATTTGGGGTCCCAATGGAGCTGCACTCTGATCAAGGGCGAAACTTTGAATTAAAAGTTTTCCAGGAAATATGCCAATATTTTGGAATAAGAAAGACAAGGACAACGCCACTACAACCTAAATCTGATGGAATGGTCGAACGATTCAATCGGACCTTGAATGAGCATCTATCTAAGGTTGTCAGCAACTGCCAGCGGGATTGGGATCGACACATACCCCTCTTCTTAATGGCCTACCGAAACGCGGTCCATAGCTCAACAGGGCACACACCTTCCGAGATCTTATTTGGTCAAACAATTCGGTTGCCAAGTGAAGCAAAATTCGGATCCCAAAGTTCACCGACGGAGCCCAAAGAGGTGAACGAGTACGTGAATGACTTACGCAGCAGGATTCGTAAATTGCATGAAGACACCAGAGAAAAGATGAAGCTAGCAAGCAGCCGCATGAAAACTAGGTACGATATCAAGGCGAAATCTTGCGGTTTCAACGAAGGAGATCTGGTTTGGCTGTATAATCCTCAGCGTAAGAAAGGCAAATCACCAAACGTGCAAATGGACTGGGAAGGTCCATACAAGGTGATAACCCGCATTAATGATGTTGTCTACCGGATCCAGCGTGGGGATCGAGGAAAATTGAAAGTGGTCCATTTGGATAGAATGTGTCATTTCAACGGGATGTTGAATGACGAGGTTGTTCGGGACGAACAACTGTAGGGAGGGAGCAATGTGATAACCACTTTAATGTGAGCAGCGACATCTAGCAGAAAATGTCGAAGACCAGAAGATTTCGATACTGGAATAACAAAGTCTCGACTGGAGAGTGGAATCGAATTTTCTAGCAAATTGGAAATTGTATGGGACGCTGGATGGCGAGGATCGTTCTCGAAGTATGTCATTCGAGTATAAATACCAGCATCCCAAAGGTATGCAAATCAGTTCTAAAGTGTAATTTGAAGTGTTAATTAGGAGAAGTGATTAAGTGGTTTAAGTAAAAGATAAGAAAAGTATAAGTGGTTGAGAAATTGGATTGTACTGAGAGAAAGAATTAAATAGTGAATTGTAACTGTACTGAATAAAGGGATTTGTATTGAAAATAATAAGTTCTATTATTTGTACCTTCACAAACATTTTACAATATCAAACATTTTGTAATTTTTTAAATTGACGTAGATGTGGCTTTACTCTCTACTTTTTTTTGAAAAAAAAACCCGATTCTTTCAACATTGCTATTATGGCTGAAGAAACACTATGTGAAAAAACTTGTGTTGCTAAACCTACAGCCATTTTTTGAAAAAATTTTAGGATCTACATGTGCTTGGCTGATTTTTGGACAAGCTCTTACAAGGTTTTGAGAATCAATAGCACATAATTCCCTTAACACGTCCCAGCTGATAATAACTCCATTAGAAAGACAAAAGTGAGAAGATATCAAATTTGTTCTGATGGATTTCACTAAATGAGGTACATCAAAACAGAGATATATCTTGTTGCCTTCGTAAACAAACGAGTCTGAATACTACCTTGCTCTCCTTCACGTCCAAGTTCGGTTTGCTGAGCCTTGGTCACATGTAAGTGCTCGCACAGATAATCCAAGTTTTGCACAAACGTCTAAGTATTTGAAAATCTGTTCTTTTAGTTGAACCACAACATAGTTTAAAATTGCTGCAGATTCCCCTTATCATGAAAACACAGATAGTTTTCCCTCTTATTGGTTCTCTTTTTCCATTACCATAGTCAACAAAACCATCAATTCTGTCCTTAAAATTATTATATGTCATATTTTCTTCGATAGAAATTTCGTTAAAATCAGTACTATATTTTTACTTACGAGTATTTTAGGCAGTTGATCAAGACTTCTTCATGAAAACCCGTAGAGATATTTTTTATTTCCATCCATTTGTATATATAAAGAAGTGTGATGAGGAGGGGAAACGCATTTCTAAAATATAAATTTTGAGAAATCCATTTTTCCTCATTAGAGTATGTTTTATATTTAATGAAAAGGATCTTGGTAAAAGCTTTTGCATTATTGTTACTGACAACGAATGAATCAATTAAATTAGCCAAATTTTTTGAGGCGGTCTCCTTTCTGGTTTTATTTGTCAAACTTCCTTTTTTAATGTTTTTAGTCTACGCCTTAAAGCGACTTGTTTTAAATTATTTGTTTTTCGCATTTGTTTAATATACTTTTCCAAATCCTATATTTTTTGTTTTAATTTCAAAATTTCACATTTATAATCTTGAACGTCTCTGTCTTCAAAAATGTTAGTATATGATGGTTTCTTCAAACATGTATCTGAAAAAGTTTCAAATTCTTCAAGACTTAAATTGATGGCAGACCCATTTTTTTAGAAACATAAGTTTTATGATTTAAATTATCAACCCCATTTGAAACATAATCAAGATTTAATGTTGAAACAGACCCTTTTTTGAGTTCCTGAATCAACATCAAATCTTTTTCAAAATGCACATATTATGTAGGTATGTACAAATTTTTTGTATTTCCTCTTTTAAATTACAAGCGTCACGCCATTTTTTTTTAAAGAAGCCCTTTCTCCTGTGCTGGGTATTTAAAAAATGTTTTGCCTAAATGTTCTTGTCGCTTAGCGTCACAAGAACTTACGCAACACTTAACATGGTACCCGTATTGTTTAGTTTTAAACATTTTTGCTTCGACGAAGCTGAAAAGTACAAAAAAAGCAGATTGCTTAAACCCATTGTTGCACCCGCAACCATAACCATGTGCTATCAGAACTCGATTTGCACTGAAAAGTGAAAACGAAAAATGAATTAAGGAAATTCAACGCTTCCGTCAAGGTGTTTTGTATTTAGCTTTGTACCTTCCCTTATACTTGTTGCATTGCGACTGATAAAGTAAGGCAAAAATCCACTCAAACGTTCACTGATATCATCAGTCCTAATGCAGAATAGCAACAGATCCAGAAATAAATGTTGGGGTTGGTACAATGTGGTTCGTTATTGAGCATTTTTTCGACACAATACCTGCATGATCATAGAATAAAGAAAAAAACAGAAAGAAAACAGAAAACGTGGAGCCTTCTACATAAAACAACAGAGTTAAACTCGGTGTACACCATATTCTACATCTGTATATTTCTCTTTTCTGTGACCAAAGTAAGCCTTTTCTTAAATCCTCGATAAATGACATCAATATTGGCGATAGACCCCTACTGTAGAACGATTTTTTTCTTAGAATATACCCAAGAATCATTTCCCAAATTATAGGTAATGAATTAAGGGACACCCTGTATATTTTAAACTCAATTAATCCTAAGAGGATCTGGTATCCGAATACTCCGTACGCTGCATGAAAAACTAGTGATCTGGCGAAACTGAATGAAACTGCTGGCAGTAGATTGATAATGGGCTTGGTCATGTTATACGACTGCAGTCTTCTGACGCCAGCTGTGTTCCCTTTAAAATTATCCGGGATGTCGAGAAAAGCTACAATAAAAATGCGTTTAAATACGGTTAGGATAACCTCGTGTTTTAAGAGATTATCTCTGAAAATTTGTCGTCGTTGATTTGAAAATAAGATATTTATCATTGATTAATTATATTGATCATTTAATCATGGCCAATAATTGATCTGACAACATCCGAGATTTGTAAGTACATGCCTGAACGCGAATGAAGTTCGTGTTCTTAATTATTTAGATTCGATCGCAAGAGGATCTGTATTCTATATTTGAGTAATTTTCACTGCTTCCTCATACATCCATGTATAAATATTTAACACCCAATCTGCCATCTAAGACGCAACACTTTTATTTGTTTTTAAGTTTTTTTATTTGTTTAACTGTTCGACGGAATAAAAGTTTGTTGAGGCACTGCCATCATAGGCACAACATTCGGTGACATTCGGTTAGCATTGTTGATTAAGTCATTTTCGACTGCTACCTGTTGGGGAAACGCGATCAAAAGAGGAGTTTGACTTTGTTTATTCAAAACTTGAGGACCTATTATTTGCAAAACTCTTCTATGCACAGAAACGAGAAGAGAATTGATAATTCCTGTAAATAAAAAATCGAACAGCATTAGGCGAGTAAATTTACTTTTTTCACAGATTTTCTTTATACCTGAAATCACAACAATACCAGCAATAATTGAACAAAGACGAACAGCGAACTGAACAATGTTGTCTCGATCGCTTTGAACTATGACTTTAATAGCTGACCAATCATACTTGAAAAAAATTCCTGGCGAACCATAAGAGTTCTTTGTCGAATCTAATAAAAAAAAAACAAAAATAAGGATATAACTTGCTCATTGTCATAAACCTGGATGCAACAGTTGTATATACCTAATTTTCTAATATTCTCAGTGACAGAATACTGAAATGTGTTCACCGTAGAAAATGTGTTTTGAATCTCGGTTGGGACGATCTTTATAAAATATTGGACGGTTGTAGTTTCGTCATCAATTACTCTTTCATCTCCTTCTAAAGGCTGTACAATCCGTCGAGAAAAGCTTCCAAAACTTAAGCGATTTATACGATGTGTAAAATTCAGTGAAACTCTTTTGAATTCAATCGTCCAGTGATCCTCCACAAGTTCTACAATTGGGCTGCTTCCTCCTACTACTTGTAATACTCCGGCAACCTTAAAAATATAGATTAATTGATTTCCTTTGTACTCTGTATTAAGGTTCGACAAAATACTTTGTTTATTCCAAGGCTTCCATGCAGTCGACAAGCGTCATACTGTTCGTGTCCTTTTGGCGTCCTTGCTGTTATTGGAGTATCACTGACATCCGCGCTCTTAAGAATATCTTTAAAGAGGATGTCTGCCACTGAATGGTACTCCTCTCGTAAAAATACATTCATGTGCTGCACTAATTCGAAGTTGTTTTTTTCATCTTCACTCATTTCCCACCAAGTGTCCTCCCTTTGCAAGGTGCCATAGGAAAACACATCCTGTTGAGTTTCATCCATTAAATCGACACCGGATAATGCTAATTAAAAACGTGCTGTAAATATGATTGATAAATATGATAGAACATAAAAAACTTACAGGTACAAGGCATTGCCACAGTAATGTCAACATGAAATTGTACTTTATCGTCCATGTCAAGGTCAGGCTTAAATTTAAACACCGGATTGGCATCATGATAGTAGGAAACCTCCTTATAAATGAGAAATATCACCAATAGCCGGCTTAGAAGAGAAACTGTAAAATATACGATTGTTAAGTGTTATTTAAAAAAATTCTGAATTACCACAAAAATATTAACAACGAGCTAATGGAAGTAGCTTGAATTGAAAACTTTGTTAATAGCGGATTTTAATAGATTTGTAAAAAAATTCATTTTGCTATGTTCGAATTGTTGAAATGAAAAAATACTGACGTGTTCCCCCAATTTCTGTTGTTTCAGTATATTTCTCTTGGACTTGTTTGAATCCATCGAGATTCTTCGCTAGTTCTATGATATTATTTTTCCCTCTATATCTAATGCCGGCCATTTAGAACAAATATTTTACTTAAAACTCTCAAAGCAACTGCAATTTTAAACAATTCTCGTATCAGACGCAACAATGTCAAATGGCGACTGGGTTTGCATATTTTAACAACAGTCGGCGACACAATAATAGATATGTGTATTAGAAAAGAATATGTTGTAGTCATGGAATCTACCCAGTTTATCCGACAGTTCAATATGCGTTGAAGCAATCCGCATTGGTTCAATGCCCGTAGAAATGCTGGTGTTTATATGAAATTATCCAAAATGAGCGAGAGAAAATTGAGAGAATTTTAA
Source organism: Volucella bombylans (assembly GCA_949129095.1). Taxonomy (NCBI): domain Eukaryota; kingdom Metazoa; phylum Arthropoda; class Insecta; order Diptera; family Syrphidae; genus Volucella; species Volucella bombylans. Next base: position 39,996,324 of record OX422143.1, read on the forward strand.
CAAACAGCTGGTTGAACTGACATTTCACACTAACACTGATATATTGTTCTTATTTCTTTCTCTTTCCAAATATTTCGTTTGCAATCCCACATTTTAAATACACAACTGATTACCGGCCCAATAATGCAAGAATTTTTATTTCTTTGTGTATCCAAATATTTCGTTTGTAACCTGTAATGTATAATTAAATTTTAGAGAATGAGGGCGTCCTCTATTGTCGAGTAGAGAACCTAGGTATAAGCACGGTCATGTTGTATTAGGGCAGCCATCACGATTTTCGTGCGAGAGAGAAAGAAGGTGCTTTGGGTTTTCTTTCTGATCAAAGACGTCAAGAAGAAGGTCGAAGGAGCAGGGAAAAAATAAAATCCAAAAAGTCTATTTTAATCGTTGTATTATACCTGCCCGATGATGAAAGAATGATGAAAGCGTGAGAGAGTAAAATGTTTCAATGCAATTTAAAAATGCTTATATGTTATTTCAAAGCGGTTAAAAACTTTCAATGCGTTTTATAAGCAGGAATGAACGTAGACGTGTTGAATATTTCAATGCGGTTTGAAGTGGTGTTTATTTGAGCGTATTGAACCAATGCGGATTGCTTCAATACAAATTGAGCTGTCGGATAAACTGCGTATATTACGAGTACTGCACATTGAGGATATTTTTAAAAAAACACTCGGGTTATGTCTTATGGATGTGTCTGAACTGAAATCATTTTCTTTTTAGAATTTTTGTCCTCTTATCTGTTTATCCGAGCATTACAAAAAAATTACTGAACCCATGCTGTCGGATTTTGCACTATTCGCCTGTCCATTTCTCAACTTTAAAAAATTACGATCGGTTGAACAGTACGGCTCTATTACAATTAAAGAAACATTTTAAACTTAGGATATTTAAAAAATTGAAATACTACTACTCGTACATCTGTTCTAATCATATGTAACATAGTGTGATAACCACTTAAATGTGAGCAGTGATGGAAGCAGTCAATCAGGCTTCCAACGGAATACATTCCGTCAGGGAAATGGCGTCTGGTGAATGCTCCTTCTTAAGACTAACTACCGTGCAACGAAATATTCTGCGGGGGAGACGAAGAATGCGCTGCTGGAACTGCGATAAAGTAGGACATCTGTAAGGGCATTGTAAAGAACCGGTACGACGAAAAGGCTGCCTGCACTGGGGTTACAGGCAAATAGAAGGAAAAACCGGCAGGAACGACTACCAAGTGAATTTCTCATTCAAAGTGAATTTCTAAGTGATCAGTTGTGCTTATCTTTCCGGTGCTAAAAATAAATTGTGAAAAAAAATTGCAAAACTATTGCAAAACAAAATTTTAAAACTTTACTAAAACACAAACCACTTCCTTTTAGTTCTGAATGCCTCTCCGAACTCCCCGTCGATGGAGACTTCGTTACCTGTCACAGGTGTGATCGCAAAAGGCATTATGGATGCACAACAATCTCCGAAAAATCCTATAGGAAAATGACAGCGGCCAAAAAGAGGAACGGAAATGTTCGGCTTGCAGAAAAGAACTTCTTGCGCCATCCATGACCAAAACGAACCTAGATGAAAATACACCCATCCAACCAATGAACAAACGTATGAGGAGTGTCAGTTCTCCCGATGCTACTCAAGAACAAGGAGCTACATTTACAAACACAAATGCAATAAAAACAAAAAACAATGAGGTACCAAACAGTGATGTATTAAACGAAATGTGAAAAATTACTAAAGAAATGACCGACATAAAATTAAGCTGTGAATTTCTTGCAAACAAATATGATGAGATCAAACACCAAATGAACAATGAATTGCTACAAAAACTCTCAAATGAGATTAAAGAATTAAAAGAAAGTAACACAAAAAGAGACCAACAAATTTTCACCATGGAGACGAAAATCAACGAACTTGAACAACAATTATTAAAAAACAATATTGAAATAAAAAATATTCCACCGATGCAAAATGAAAATCTGGTCGAATTTGTCCAAGCATTGGGCAAAACAATTGATCACAATGTGTCCACCCATAGACTAACTATACCTAGTTATCAAACTCTACTAATACTTTTGCAAACGTTTAACTTTCGCACAGACACACTGTAAGTGAATCACCAACCAATTCTCAATCTCTATAATCTGTCAGAATGGCTAAATTGACAACAAATTTCACGTAATGTTCGCTAAGTATATATAATAAAGGCAAAAATAAAAGGAAAAATATTTTTCGCTGGTGAATATTTAATTCAACGTGGTGAAAAAGTGAAGATAATAGAATATATTTAAAAAAAAACCCTTTTTTTGTTTCAATTGAACAAAGAGGGGATCGTTTCAGAATAAAATTAAAAAAGGACCTAAGGATTATATTTTGAAAGTTTCATTTGAAGATATAAATGAATTGAAACTATTACAATTCTGAAATCAAGCTTAAGCTTGTATTGAGAGTCAATTGTATAAGCATTTTTTATGTTTAGGCACAAACTCTGTACTCTGGACATCAATGAAAAGAATTATTAATTAATGGCAACTTTTAAAATCAATTTCCTTGCTGTTCTTTTAGTTTGAATGTGTTGAGTAAATAAATTAATTAAATAATACTGATAAGTACAATTAATATTTTTGATCATTTTTTAGTTTTTTAAGGAAAATATTTGTTTTTCTATTTGAATTTAAAGCTTTTCCAAAATATTTCGAGAATCTTTTTTTTCACACATAATAAAGTACAAAAGCAGTGGTATTTTAATTGTTTATTTTTTAAAAATAATTTCCAGAATTTAACAAACAATGTGAAATGATATCCCAACTTAATTTGGTTTTGTCGAAGGGAATTTTTGTTTATAATTGTTTTCAACAGATTTTGCTACTACTTTGTTGAGTATTCTTTAATGCTGTTAACATCTTTAAGCCGGTCTGGCATAGGATGCGTCAACTTTTCCATATATTCACATATTATTTCTTGCCATTCCGCTAAAAATTAAAATTTTTAACTGAGGCTTCGATGTGATGACATGTTTTCGTAAGCTCATCATTTAATGATTCCAAAGGCGTTCCAAAGAGAACGGGTTAAGATCGGGGCTATGTGGTGGCGTTACTAGCAAGTGAGGGACTTTATGTGGATATGGACTTATGCTTGAAATCGTTGTCCTGTTGGGAGTAAAAAATGTTTCGCAATAAGCATTGTTTGTGTCCTTTGAAGCAAATTTTCGCTGTAAATATTTTAGTATACTTCTTTTTCTGAATTACTGTGACTAAATTACCGATCTCAACAGTGGATATTTAGCTCCATATTACACAACCACCATTTCCGTGCTTTACTTTTTGCCTTGTGTATTTGGGCTGTAAGTTTCATTTGGTTGTCTTCATGCTTTCGAAGGCCTATTTGATTCATAAATGCTAAATTTTGACTCTTCTGAAAAAATCCTAGAAGACAAATCCTTTGTTTTTTTATTTATTAGCAAAGTCCTTTTGTTTTTTTTTATTTGCTTCGCTGACTAAAGGTTTCTTTCTAACGGTATAAAATTTATACGCCGATTTGATGTCGTTGACATTCACGAAAATCCAGCCAAATTTTAGAATTACAACGTGATATTTGTGAAACGTACAGCGTTGTGTTTACATCGATTTTCTTCTTCTCGGAAATTTTTTGATGCAAAAATTGAGCAAAGTATATGGAAATGTTGCGTTAGTAATGGAATTAGTAATACAAAAGCATTAAATATGAGCTAAATTGTCCAGTCACATCCATATTTTTTCAAAAAATAATTGGTCAATTCGCTGTCGTACTAAATGGACCTATAAAGCACTAATTTTCTATTTATTGTTCTATTTTCACAAATAAAAACAGTCAAAATAATCATTAATTATTATTTATTACTTCATATGAAAAGTTAATACAATATTTTCCATTTAATCTAATAATCCAATTTATTCATGAATTGTAATTTACATTTTTTCGGAACATGCTCTCCTGATGAAAACATTCATGGTGAAGCGAAAAACTTACCCACACCGTGGTGAAATGAACAAATGTCAATAATTTATTGAAGAAGCAGCAAATCCAAGAAAGAAAAAACAATTTCTTTAAATTTATTGTAGTTATTGGATAAACAAAGCAAAACAAAACAAAAATCGAAAAAATGCTTTAAGTTTATTTGATCAGCTCACGATGGTTCCACACTGGGAACGCTTTTCTTGAAACCATTGCACTTCAAATGTTGGATCTGCAAGGAAAAAGGCATTATATTGTGATAACCACTCAAATGTGAGCAGCGACATCTAGCAGAAAATGTCGAAACTCGGAGACTAGAAGGTTTCGATACTGGATTAGCAAAGACAGTCGAGGAGAGTAGAATCGAATTTTCTAGCAAATTGGAACTTGTATGGAACGCTGGATGACGTGGATTGTTCTCGAAGTATGTCATTCGAGTATAAATCCCAGCATCCCAAAGGTATGCAAATCAATTCTAAAGTGTAATTTGAAGTGTTAATTAGGAGAAGTGATTAAGTGGTTTAAGTAAAAGATAAGAAAAGTATAAGTGGTTGAGAAATTGAATTGTACTGAGAGAAAGAATTAAAAAGTGAATTGTAACTGTACTGAATAAAGGGATTTGTATAGAAAAGAATAAGTTCTATCATTTTTACCCACACAAACATTTTACATTGGTGTCAGAAGTGGGATAGGACTTATTTGTGTGTGTAAAAAAAAAAAAAAGAAAGGGTTTTCTGACTATTTGAAAAAGCTAGAATGGGTCGAAAACTATTGCAGTTGACCCTCGTCCAACTCAAATCCGAGTTGAACAAGAGAAGCCTCAGCGCCAGTGGAGGAAAAAGTGACCTGGTGCTCCGACTTCAGGAGGCTTTGAACAACGAGGGACATGATCCTGATGCATATTCCTTTGATGTTGACGAGGATGAACAGACAAGTACCGGCAATGACATGGCTGCGATGATGCAACTCCTCTTGTTAAAAATGGACGAACAAAAGAAAAATATGGAAGAACAGAAGAACAGTCTGGAACAAAAAATGGACGAACAGAAGAACAGTCTCGACCAACAAAAGAAAAATCTGGAAGAACAGAAGAACAGTCTGGAACAAAAAATGGACGAGCAGAAGAAAAATTTGGACGGTCTTCAACAGAAAATGGATGAACAAAAGAAAAATCTAAACGAGCAGAAGAGCAGCATTGAACAAAAATTCAACGAACAAAAGAATAGTCTAGAACAAAAACTGGAAGAACAAAAGAACATTCTTCAGCAAAAATTCGAAGAAATCGATGACAAATTTGAAAGCATAGAGAAGAACGTTGATGACAAATTTGATAGAATTGAGAAGAACGTTGATGACAAATTTGATACAATAGAGAAGAATGTTGGCGAAAAATTCGAAGAAATGGACAGCAAAGTTCAGCAACTGGCAAAAGAGCTCGACACAGTGCGAAAACAGAAACTGCGAGAATGTTCTTTAAGCGGTCCAAGGAGAAAAGAGTTGAAGCCTCCCTCATTCGATGGCCAGACCTCATGGTCTACCTATAAGAAGCAGTTTGAAATGGCTGCCTGTGCAAACGACTGGGACAATGAGGAAAAGTGCTTTGCCCTAACAATGGCCTTGCACGGTCCTGCAGCAGAATTGTTGCAAACAGTAGACATCGAAAAGCATAAAGATTATGTGACTTTAGTGCAGGCTATCGAGAAACGGTTTGGGGACAGCCACATGCAGGAGGTCTACAAGGTCCAATTGCAAAGCCGAACGCAGCAAAGAGGAGAAACACTGCAGCAGCTCCAAGCAGACGTGAGTAGACTGGCACATCTGTCATACCCCACCGCAGGACAGGAAATTATCGACGAAATGGCAAAAGATGCATTTATCAGGGGAATTGCAGATTCGAAGCTACAGTCAGCAGTAAGGATGGCCGGGAAAAGAACCCTTGCTGAAGCACTTGCCTTCGCTCTGGCGATGGAAGCAGCCAATCAGGCTTCCAGGGGAACACATTTCGTCAGGGAAGTAGCATCTGTCGAATGCTCCTGCACAAGAATTAGTGCCGAGGAACGAGATACTCGACGGGATAGACGAATAATGCGCTGCTGGAATTGCAATAAAATAAGACACCTTCAAAGGCAGTGTAAAGAACCGGTGCGACGAAAAGACTGCCCTCACTGTGGTGACAAGCAAATAGAGGAAGAAACCCGCAGAAACAGCTATCAAGAAGCCGGTCAACCTTCCCGAAGCCATCAGTCGGGAAATGCTTAAGCACCAACTTCGCGGGGCAGAAGTTGGTAGCAGGAATCGACGGCCCCAGGACCATCATCCAAGTCTCGCTGGCAAAACGATGCAACGAAAGCCTTCTAGTAGAAGTAGTCAGTGGAAAAGAAAAATGGATGGCAACAGTAGACACCGGTGCCACGACCTCAATCATCAGGAGGAATCTTGTGCAGAAGTCTTGGCTGCATAACACCAGCAGCTGCAGCTTGCGAACAGCTACAGGAGCAACGATTAAGGTATATGGTGAAGTCCGCATAAAAATCCAACTGGCCGGAATAACATTCACTCACGCGTTTCTGGTAGCTGACATATGTGACGAGTGCATCATTGGTACAGACTTCATGAGAGAACATGGACTTGTAGTCGACTTGGGGGCACAAACCCTGAAATACGGAAACATGGAGATACCAATGATATACGGAAACGCCAATACCACAGTCTCAAATGTCGTCATCTGCAGCAATCAGAGTCTAGAGCCTTCGTCAGAAGCAATTTTGTGGGCAAAAGTGGAAGGTGGTCCTGGTAGCCACCGATTCTATTTGATGGAGCCGGAAAAGAAAAGAGACTTCATGGTGGGAAAGACCTTAGTGGAGCCAAAGAACAACATGGTCCCTGTAAGGATTCTAAATCCAAAGACATTCAGTGTAAAGGTGAAAAAGGGGGAGATAGTGGGAAAATGCGTACCTGTTGAGGCTATATCGACCACATCGGAAAAAAAGGGTGCAAAACCGGTCACAACAGTTCAGAGCATAAAAATCAAGAACAAAATTCTCAGCCTCTGTAATCTGGACGAAGATCAGCGAACCCTGGCAGAAAAACTAATCGGTGAGTACGCTGATATATTTGCTACACAAGACGGAGAATATGGACGTACGCATATTGTTCAACACCACATTGACACCGGAGACGCTCGACCAATCCGTCAACCTGCAAGGCGTCTTCCATTGGCAAAGCAAACAGAAGTTGCCGAAATGATGTCGAAGATGAAAGCTGAGGGAGTGATTGAAGAATCGCAAAGTCCGTGGGCATCTCCAGTGGTCCTCGTGAAGAAGAAAGATGGCAGCACGAGATTTTGTGTAGACTACCGACGTCTCAATGATGTCACTAAAAAGGACAGCTACCCACTTCCGAGAATCGATGACACTTTGGATATGCTTTCTGGAGCGAAATGGTTTTCAACACTTGACTTGAAGAGCGGTTACTGGCAGGTAGAGATAAATCGTACGGACCGTGAGAAAACTGCCTTCACTACAGGAAGCGGTCTTTGGCAGTTTGCAGTGATGCCGTTTGGACTGTGCAACGCTCCGGCCACCTTCGAGCGACTAATGGAACGAACATTGCAAGGACTCACCTGGAAAACCTGCCTAGTATATTTGGACGACGTGATCGTCATAGGTAAGACGTACGAGGAGCACCGCGAAAATCTAAAAGAAGTGTTTGAGATGCTACGAAGTGCTCATTTAAAGCTCAACCCGGAAAAGTGCGCCTTGTTTCGTCCGGAAGTAAAATATCTGGGTCACATTATATCAGCGGAAGGAGTAAGAACGGATCCTGACAAAATCGAAGCCGTGAAAAGTTGGCCTTCTCCAAAAGATAAACACCAACTGAGAAGCTTCTTGGGACTCGCCACGTATTACAGAAGGTTCGTAAAGGATTTTGCTGGCATTGCGAAGAGCCTGCATCAACTTACAGAAAAAGGCCGACAGTTCAGGTGGTCTGGAGAATGCGAAAAAGCATTTCAAGAACTGAAGCGACAGCTGTGCCATGCCCCCATCTTGGGTTACCCGACGCCCGGAAAAATGTTCATCGTGGACGCAGACGCTAGCAATGTTGGGGTCGGAGCTGTGATTTCCCAGGTTCATGATGGTCAAGAGAAAGTGGTCGCATATTACAGTAAAGTACTCTCCAGACCTGAAAGGAACTACTGTGTAACCCGGCGCGAGCTTCTGGCTTTAATTCTGGCTACGAAGCATTTCCATAAGTACCTCTACGGACAAAAGTTCATTCTCCGGACAGACCACGCAGCTCTGAAATGGCTACTCCAATTTAAGAACCCTGAAGGCCAAGTTGCAAGATGGATCGAGCAGTTGCAGGGCTACGACTTTGAAGTGCAACACCGCAAGGGAACACTCCACTCAAATGCTGATGCTCTCTCTCGTCGACCGTGCGGGGTAAAATGCGAACACTGCAACCGTAAAGAAGCGAAAGAACAGGCAACTATCCAAATGATCAGGACTGAGCCAATAGAGGGTTGGAGTATAGACGAAATCCGTTCCTCCCAACAGGCAGACAATGACATCGAACCAATATTGGCCTGGAAGGAACACGAGGAAAGACCAAGCTGGCAGCAGATATCAGATCGGAGCCAAACTCTGAAGGCATACTGGGCACAGTGGGACTCGCTTTTTGTGCAAGATGGATTGCTGAAGAGAAAATGGGAAAGTGCAGATGGGACAACATCTCGTATGCAGCTAATTGTGCCACGGTCCAGAGTCAACCAAGTGCTCCATGAAATACATGACGGAATCTCAGGAGGCCATTTGGGAATAAACAAGACGTTGGAAAAGGTAAGGGAACGTTTCTATTGGCTAAGCGCTAAACAAGATGTCGAGAATTGGTGCAAAAAGTGCATAAGGTGTGCGGCTACCAAGGGTCCAAAAGTAAAGCCACATGGACAAATGCAACAATACAATGTCGGAGCACCTTTCGAACGAATAGCCATCGACATCGCTGGGCCGTTTCCCGAAACCTTTAATGGAAACCGATATACGCTCGTAGTCATGGATTACTTCAGTAAGTGGCCGGAAGTGTTTGCCATCCCAAATCAAGAGGCTAAGACCGTAGCCGAACAGATAGTCAACAACTGGGTGAGCAGATTTGGGGTACCAATGGAGCTGCACTCTGATCAAGGGCGAAACTTTGAATCAAAAGTCTTCCAGGAAATATGCCAATATTTGGGAATAAGAAAGACAAGGACAACGCCACTACACCCTCAATCTGATGGAATGGTCGAGCGATTCAATCGGACCTTGAATGAGCATCTATCTAAGGTTGTCAGCAACTGCCAGCGGGATTGGGATCGACACATACCCCTCTTCTTAATGGCCTACCGAAACGCGGTCCATAGCTCAACAGGGCACACACCATCCGAGATCTTATTTGGTCAAACGATTCGGTTGCCAAGTGAAGCAAAATTCGGATCCCCACCGACGGAGCCCAAAGAGGTGAACGAGTACGTGAATGACTTACGCAGCAGGATTCGTAAATTGCATGAAGACACCAGAGAAAAGATGAAGCTAGCAAGCAGCCGCATGAAAACTAGGTACGATATCAAGGCGAAATCTTCCGGTTTCAACGAAGGAGATCTGGTTTGGCTGTATAATCCTCAGCGTAAGAAAGGCAAATCACCAAAATTGCAACAGGACTGGGAAGGTCCATACAAGGTGATAACCCGCATTAATGACGTTGTCTACCGGATCCAGCGTGGGGATCGAGGAAAATTTAAAGTGGTCCATTTGGATAGAATGTGTCATTTCAACGGGATGCTGAATGACGAAGTTGTTCGGGACGAACAACTGTAGGGAGGGAGCAATGTGATAACCACTCAAATGTGAGCAGCGACATCTAGCAGAAAATGTCGAAACTCGGAGACTAGAAGGTTTCGATACTGGATTAGCAAAGACAGTCGAGGAGAGTAGAATCGAATTTTCTAGCAAATTGGAACTTGTATGGAACGCTGGATGACGTGGATTGTTCTCGAAGTATGTCATTCGAGTATAAATACCAGCATCCCAAAGGTATGCAAATCAGTTCTAAAGTGTAATTTGAAGTGTTAATTAGGAGAAGTGATTAAGTGGTTTAAGTAAAAGATAAGAAAAGTATAAGTGGTTGAGAAATTGAATTGTACTGAGAGAAAGAATTAAAAAGTGAATTGTAACTGTACTGAATAAAGGGATTTGTATAGAAAAGAATAAGTTCTATCATTTTTACCCACACAAACATTTTACAATATGTATAGCTATACGAAAATGTATTCTTTTTACTTACATGTAATTAGTTAGATCACTCATCCACATTTCTTAAAGCTCTTGAATGGTGCATTTAGATTCATTGTTCTTACTGTAAAAAAGAAGTAAAATAAATTATTTTGAAATTAAAATGTTTGTAGTTACTCACAAGAAAATGTAAACAAACTTTTCCAACTGCTTTTGCCACCTCCAATCCAAGGCAATCTGTTCGTGGCCGCAGTATTCTGTTGAAAACGTTTTCTTCTTGCTCCAAATGTGTAAAATTTTCTTCTTTTGTTGTCCTAGAAAATATAATAAACAAAATTATTGTTCAACATAAAATTTTTTTGCAACTTACACGAAATTAGATTTGTAAATATGAGAAATGTCAAAATCGAAATTCACCGCGTCATTTTTATATGGGTGACGTCACTCGTAAAACTTTTCTCTATCTGGAAAGTTTGACATCTAGGTATAGTTAGTCTATGTGTCCACCACAGATATCACTGATGTTTACAGAACCAACAAACGAAATCCAGAAAAATTAACGATAATTGTCTCATTTGTCAGTCAAACTTGCAAATCTAACATAACTAAGAAAGCAAAGGCCAAACGCAACATACCTACATATATCAGAAATTATCAAAAACACAAGCAATGACCTGGCTGCAACAACAAACAAAAGAAGCGATTATGTCTATGTAAACAATCATCTTACACAAACCAATAAGCATCTTCTTTGGTTAGCCAAAACTAAAGCGAGAGAATACAATTGGAAATTCGTGTGGGAGAGCAACGGCAAAATACTCGCAAAAAGACATGAAAACGGTGAAACTATACAAATTGGTACATGCAATGATATAAATATAAGTAAAATCTGCAACCAGTTCACGGTTGTATGTTTGAAAAGAAGAATAAGTAGCCAAACACATCATGATGGAAAACGAATATAGTGAAGCTGATGTCAACTTTAGGGTAATATATGGAGTTACTGGCATCGAAAATGAATTTTTAAAAAATATGAATTTTTGTTGCATTTGTTTTAACATAAGATCTATTACGAAAACTTGGGATAATTATATAGCTGAAATTGGAAATGTGTTAAGCTATGTCGACATCTTAGTATTAAATGAAATTAACATACCTAAAAGTAAAAATGAAATATATTACATAGATGAATTCAATTCCGAATTTGTTAATAGGAAAGGAATGAAAGTTGGGGGTGTTGCAATATCTACAAAACATAATATAACATATGAATTTATACCTATGAACCCCATAAATTATGAAGGAATTCATTTGGAAATAACACATAGAAATGAAAAGAAACATATTCATGCAATATACAGACGACCAAAACTAAGCGCAATTCGTTTCATTGAAGAATTGAATACAGCTATAAAAACAGAAAAGGAAAATATAGTCTTAGGTGATATGAATATAGACATACTTGATGAAAACAACTCAATAGTTCTGAAATATATGGAGATGATGGCATCAAAAGGACTTACAAATGTCATAAAAAGACCTACACGTGTCGATCCTAGACGAAATATATCCACCCTTATAGATCACACATACGTAAGCATCACGACGCAAGAAATATTCTCAGTAGTTGTGGAAACTGATCTTGCCGACCATTATGCCATACTTTATGCTACAAAAGGTCTACATGATGATCGATTGATCGAAGAAATCAATACTGTACATATCAATCAACAGAAAGTTAACGAACTCATACAACAAACAAATTGGGAAAATATGATTCAAGAAAACAACATTGAAACTCTATATGACAGCTTCGTATTGAAAATAAACAACATATATACGGAATCAAGTAAATATAAGAAAACAAAAGGAAAACGAATACAAAAGCCGTGGATTAATAGTGAACTAATAACAATGTGTAACAAAAGAGATGTGTTATATAGGAGATGGAAAAATAATCCAAGAAGCCAAAATTATGAACGTGAATACAAAAAATTCCGAAACATTGTAAACAAAAATATACAAATCATAAAAGCCAGCTATTATCAACAACAATTCTTAAATGCACAACATGACCCCAGAAAAACATGGATCGTTATAAATGAAATTTTGGGAAAAAAAACCTTCTATTGATGAAACTATACAAACGAACTTTTCAACAAATGTCAACGGTGAATGCGATATTGTGGAAGAATTTGCGGACCAATTCGCAAACCAAGTACCAAACATTATTCATATGTACAACACTAAAACACAAACCTTAAGCCATGAGAACTTGCAAATACATGAGAGTATATACGTCGAACAAGCTAGCGAGGAAGAGATATTTGAAACCCTGAGCAAAATAAACATCAATAAAGGACCTGGAACAGATAACATACGACCAGTTGATCTTAAAATAAATGCTGAAATTCTTACGCCTGTGGTACAAACCATAATTAATCGTAGCATGATACCAGGATGCGTGCCAAAACTCATGAAAACATCTATTATTCGTCCTATTTATAAAGGTGGCATAAAAAGCAAAGCTGAAAATTATAGACCAATCGCAATCATGTCTGTCGTAGAAAAGTGTTTGGAAGAAATAGTCGTCAAGCGCCTTAATGCATTTATCAGCAAACACCAAATTTTACACCCAAATCAATACGGATTTCAAAAAAGTAAAAGTACAGAGAACCTTCTAGGAGAGTTCACAAATACAGTTAATGCAGGCCTTAATCGAAACCATCACGTTCTTGTGCTATACATCGACCTCCGTAAAGCCTTCGACACTCTCAGTCAGGAAAAGCTTTTAGAAGCTTTAAATAGAATTGGTGTAAGAGGATACTTGTCAAACTGGCTCAAAAACTACTTAACTGATAGAACAATTAAAGTAAAAGTATCATTAACTTTGAGTAAGGTAAAATCTAGCGTATATGGTGCTCCACAAGGTTCCAAACTGGGCCCCATTTTGTTCATTTTATATACTAATGAACTTTTAAGGTTAATTAAATACAACACAGCCTACGCATATGCAGACGATATAGCCATCATAGTAAAACACAAACAACTAAACTCAGCAATAGAAATACATCAAGAGCAAATTGATGATGTATCTAAGTGGTGTCATGACCATGGATTAATTATCAATGCTACCAAAACAAAAGTGATGCATATACGCCACCCATTTAAGCGAGAAGATATATTCAATATATATCTCCGAAACGACCAGTGTCCATTGTCAGCCAACAACAAGCCAATCGAAGTTGTCAAAAAGGTGAAGTATCTCGGAGTCACAATAGACGAACATTTTCTTTGGCGTGAACATATAAATACTTTACGGCTTCAACTTAAAAGCACCCTGTTTGCCTTGGTTTATCTAAGAAGATTTTCAAACTTCGAAGTTCTTAAACAAGTATACTACTCGTTAGCAGAATCACGAATCCGATATGGGATCCTGGCATGGGGTAACGCCTCAAAAACTCATCTCGACAAGATACTGAACCTACAACATCGGCTAATTAAACTGATTAAACGTAATAATGTCATGACTGCATTACAAAATTATATGGATGATCAAAGGTTCCTACAGCCAATAAGACATAACCAAAACACCAGAAGAAGAGCACTTGAGATGTTCGAAATCCCGAAAACGTTTAACGTGTACGGGAACAGAGAACTTAGATTCATTATCCCGACGATATTAAACCAAATACCACAAAATTTAAAAAATATTCGGAACTTCAAAAAAAGAAAGAAAGAAATTAAAAAATATCTGCTAGAACTGTTCTTTGTGAGATAGTAAAAATAATAATTAACTACCACTATTATTATGCACTAAAGTTTTAAACTAATTTTTTATTTATAAAGTAAACGAAAAACCATATGTCAAACATTATTAAAACTTAAATATTAACTGAAACTTAAGGCCAAGGCCCATAGAATCCGTTGCGTGAATTGCGTCGACTGACAGCTCGATAGAATATACACGTTGTTATGGAAGCAGGCCCATAAACAAAGGATATGACGGAACGGACGGATAAAGTAGATTTAATTTCTACTTTTCAATCCGTTGGCAGTACACATATTCACAAATTGAGGACCATACTTTCACATATTGAAGTTCACGCATTCACAAATTGAAAGTAAGCACTTTCATTGGTGGAGACATTGAGAAAATGAAGAGAAATTGCCATAGCTTGAAAGAAAATATTGAGATTAAATGACATTTAAATTTTTTTGTTTCGTTTCGTTCGTTATTCTGCCAACATATGCCACGGATTCTATGGGACTGTCATTTCCGTCAAATACATTAACGTCAACCTATCCGGCATCGTAACGGACGCAACGGATTCTATGGGCCGGAGCCTTTATTAATCACTTGTAAACTTGAATAATACTACTGTTTGTAACCGCCTACAGATAAGCACTTTGCTTTGTGGGTAAACTATTGTAAAGTGAAAGTATTGTAAAAATAAAATAAAATAAAATAAATAAATAATAAATAAAAGAAGCCGGTCAATCTTCCCGAAGCCATCAGTTGGAAAATGCTTTCTTCGCGGGGCAGAAGTCTGTACCAGGAGTCGGCGAATCCGGGGCAATTATCCGAGCCTGACAGGTAAAACAATGCAATGAAAGCCTCCCAACAGAAGAAGTCAGTGGTAAGAAAGCGAAAGAACAGGCTACTATCCAAATGATCAGGACTGAGCCAATAGAGGGTTGGAGTATAGACGAAATCCGTTACTACCAACAGGCGGACAATGACATCGAACCAATACTGGCCTGGAAGGAAGACGAGGAAAGACCAAGCTGGCAGCAGATATCAGATTGGAGCCAAACTCTGAAGGCATACTGGACACAGTGGGACTCGCTTTGTATGCAAGATGGATTGCTGAAGAGAAAATGGGAAAGTGCAGATGGGACAACATCTCGTATGCAGCTAATCGTTCCACGGTCCAGAGTCAGTCCAGTGCTCCATGAAATACATGACGGAATCTAGGGAGCCCATTTGGGAATAAACAAGGCGTTGGAAAAAGTAAGGGAACGTTTCTATTGGCTAAGTGCTAAACAAGATGTCGAGAATTGGTTCAAAAAGGGCATAAGATGTGCGGCTACCAAGGGTCCAAAAGTAAAGCCACATGGACAAATGTATGGGACGCTGCATGGCGAGGATTGTTCTCGAAGTATGTCATTCGACTATAAATACCCGCATCCTCAAGGTATTCAGGAGCTCATCAGTTGAATTTGAAGTGTTAATTAGGAGAAGTGATTAAGTGGTTTAAGTAAAAGGTAAGAAAAGTATAAGCGGTTGAGAAATTGGATTGTATTGAGATAAGCGATTAAATTGTTAATTGTAACTGTATTGAATAAAGTTGAATAAAGAAATTTGTATTGAAAAGAATAAGTTTAGTTTTCAATGCATTTTATTTTCTTACTAATTAACTCTTACATACTAACAAAAAACGCTTAAATGCTAGCTTACAATTACTTAACAGTCTTATACTAACTTACTGGCCCCACACAGGCACTCTAAGCTACTCTAAATACTTATATCTATGTCTTTCGACTTTACTTACATTTTATTTAGAATTATTTATATTGTATCCTTAAGGCTAAGAAAAAATATTCGTTAAGAAAAAACTTAGCATATGGACTTTTTTTATTTTTTTATAAAAACTTAATATCTAACTTAAAATAAACCTTACTCTACTTAACCTAAATACACAAAACACACATAAACACACATAGACAGTATACACAATCATATACATATGTCAGTATACACCTTTGTATATACTGATATATGTATATGTTTCTTAGATGCTAACCTAAACCTATGTAAGCTGGCCATCGCTATTTACAAGAGAAAACAGATTGGTCAGCTCTGCCTCATTAGTAAGGCTGGTCCGTAATTGACGGAAACGACGACGAAGCATCTTCTCCATCATTCAACCACCAGAAATGCTGGTGCTGCCGAACGACATCCCTCTTATCGCGATTCCCCACCGCCCTACTGAACCTGAGGCGATCCACACTGCCGTGTGCGACGTCTCTGTTGTAGTTGAGTCGCATGTCCCCAGCTGTCCGAGCGACATGGAAGATTAACGGCACCGCTGATCTATCCTGGATCAACCCTATCTGATCCATGTAGAGGAATGCTTCCGGTGGAATGAAGCCGTCAGAGCGCACACTCTCGTGGTAAAGGTAATTGGGGTAGTAAGCCCCAGATATCAGGTTATTCGTCGAGGTCATTGCTCTTGCAATGTGCCTTCGAGTCAGCTTAATTACGAAGTTGTCCACTCGTATTAGGTTCGCCCTGTTGTAAAGGACCTCATTAGGATAAAATTTCTTGTACTCCGACTCTGGTGTTCTGTACAAGTGAAGACAAGCCCTAAGACAAGCCCTCTCAAACACCCGAATCTTTTCCATTAAGCTTCCTCTCACGTTGAACCACACGGGACAACCAAATACCAGCATGGGCCTAATAAGGGCCATGTAGCAGATTACCTTTACCCTCGCATCGAGTTGGCTGCTATAAAACAGTCTCTTTGTAAGGGCAAAAGCACCTTTGGCTCTGGCCAGAGCAGCATCTACATTTTTGCCAAAATAAAGAAACTGATCTAACCAGATCCCAAGGTATCTGACTACATTTCGACAGGCAAGAGGCTGTCCGTGCTGTCCAATGATGGAGAACTTTCGCCAATTTTTTCTGGTATCCCTAGAGGCTCCAGACAACGGCGTCCTAAAGAGAATGGTTTCCGACTTCTGAAAGTTGATTTTCAACTTCCAGTCATCGCAAAATCGTCTTATCTTATCGAAGTCACGCTGCAAGAGAGTATTAATGACCTCGATTTTTGGACCTGTTCTGTACGCTACCACATCGTCTGCGTACGCAATAGTATGGGAAAGTGAACCTATCAAGTCGCTTGTATAAATGTTAAATAGGATCGGCGAATTGACCGCGCCTTGCTGAAGACCATTTTTAATTTGAAATATTCCAACAGAAGTCACATCGCTATTTTTCACGATGAACTGCCTGTTGGTTAGCATATTATAGAGAATGTACAAGAGTGGTTTACTGATCCCCAGCCTAGTCAGCTTATAGAAAAGACCCTCTAACCATACAGTGTCGAAGGCCTTCTCCAAGTCAACAAGGCAGGCACCAGTGCACTGTTTCTTGCCTTTGTTCCATTGGATATCGGACACCAGTTTAGACGCGGCATGTGAGATATCATGTCCCGCCTTAAAACCGAATTGATTATCCGGAACTATATGTTTGTCTTCAACCCACCTAGACAGAGCTCTATTGATTACCTTTTCAAAAACCTTACTGATATTCGGAAGGAGACTTATCGACCGGAGATTCGCCGGATTGGATATATCCTTCCCCTTTTTGGGGATAGGTTGAACCACCGCCGTTTTCCAATGCGCTGGATAATGTGCATTATTCATTGCATTATTAAACAGGGTGGTGTAAATGTCCACCGCTTCTAGAGGAAGATGTCGAAGCACGATGTTCGGAACACCATCGGTCCCGACCGATTTCTTAGCCCTGATTGTGTCGAAGATCTCATGGAGTCCTTCCTTCGAAATGAACGGGGGTAGGTCACCCTCTCTGGCAATGACATTATTTGCCATATTTTCGTCGCTAAACCGGGTGAAACCAGAGCCCTCGGATCGCCAGTTCCCTATTTCATTTCGAATGCAGAAGTCGTGCACCAAGACGCGACTGTCCAGGTCGTAATTAGGGCCAATGTTATCAATGGCCTTGTATACTTCCTGGAAAGTCGCCCCTATGGCCTCAACCTTCTCCTGTGGATCTTCGATCACAAAAAAGTCGTCATCAGCGGCCTCATTTAGATCAATGCCTGCTATTGTCAGTAACCGTTCGTTGTCTGTTGTCCGGGCTATTTTAAGACACTGAAGGTCGTTTTGATTTTTTCTCCGAAATAGTTTATTTATTTGCGGGAACATATTCGGGTTGCT
Organism: Volucella bombylans; assembly: GCA_949129095.1. NCBI lineage: Eukaryota > Metazoa > Arthropoda > Insecta > Diptera > Syrphidae > Volucella > Volucella bombylans. The sequence goes on from OX422143.1 coordinate 40,014,539, forward strand.
GGTGTTTACAGCCCGAACCTTGTTGTTCCAATACAAAATTACAGAAATTCTGTAATTCTCTTTTATTAGCGTTTGAATATTTTTAATCGACGACTTCAGTGTCCTAATCTCCGGGTCTTGTCTGTCAGTTAACTGTCTGTACAAGTTTTTGAGTCTTGTCAGAAGTCTACTTTTCTGTCGGTGCAGTGCGTCAATAGTAGGATTGCGGAACAGGTCTTCGTTAGTCGTACGTCGATACCGCGGTATTGTAGTGTCCATAGTTTGTTTAATTGTCTCGTCCATTTGTTTTAGGTAATTGTCGATCTCCTCGTTTGACAAATTCCTATTGGACGGTGGGTGGAGCGTGTTCGAGGAGAGCGCTCTTGTCAAAGTTGCGGAGAAGCGTGTCCATCGAGTCTTACTGTAGTTGTAAGAATATCTTTGGACAAACTCCTCCAATTCCGCAATTTCGTTGGGAACTGTAATTTCGGTGCTAAAACCGCAATGGTCGCTGTCATACACGAATGTGCGCAGACAGTTTAGCGTTTGTAAATTCGTACCTGTCAGTCGTATACGTTCGTCGTACAGCAGTAGATCCAAATAAGACCCGCCTCTGGGAAACGACGGGTTATCCGTCGCTTTAAGACCGAGTCTGTACATGACATCGTGCTGACCCCACCAATCGAGTAGTAGGTTCCCTCTAGTATTTGGAAAATTATTTCCCCAATCTCTGTGTCTAGCGTTGAAATCCCCGCCGATTATAAAATAATTCTCCCCCGATTCCAGCCTCAGAAGTCGAAAAAGCGTGTCGAGCTCTGTAATGAATAGGGTGGATTGTGAAGCTTCAGGTGCATAAACAGAGGCCAAGTACAGCCGCTTTCCACTGCGGAGCGGGATGTAAACGACGACTGCCTCCAACACCCGGAACCTGCGCAACACCCCCTTGTACACTCTGTGAAATTTTATACCCTCTTTAATGAAGATCGCGACACCGCCTCCACGTTTGGATCTGGGCCGGTTTCTTCTTCTAACAATATAATTATTGTACTCCAGTTTGTGATTATCGGTTAGCTTGGTTTCGCTAGCGAAAAGCACATCAGGAGTTTGGTCTTGTAGCAATTTATACATCGCGGCTCTTCGTTCGATCCTAATCAATGAATTCACATTCACCGCAAGGACCTTCAAAGTTTGCTCCACCATGTGCGTACCCATTACGGCATGTGTTGCGTTAGGCCCGGCAGCAACGCGTAGATCTGGTCCACCCGCTTGGCCTGTTCTTGAACCTGCTTTTGCAGCTGAGCCATCTGCCCTTGGATTGCGAGCAAGATGGCTAGCATGTTGGGTGCAGCTTCCGTTGTTCTCGGCATCGGAGCCGGAGAAGCAACAGTCGCTTGCTGTACCGTAGCCCCCCTACCTGACGCCATTTGGGCGTAGGAAATTTGGGGCGTGACGGCTGGTGTTTGAAACCTCACAGGTGAACGTTTGACCTCCACCTTCTGCTGCCGAGCCAATTTTGCTTTTTTAATTTCGGTGAACTTAGGACAACCCCGATAGTTTGCGGTGTGTCCCACGTTCCCACATAATACGCACGAGAGCTGCGACCTATCGGATGCTCCGTCAACACCCAGAGCACACTCCTCGGAACTGTGGTTCTTTGCGCACTTCACGCATCGAGGCTGCATTTGGCAGTTCGACGCGGCGTGCCCGAACCTCTGGCAGCGAACGCATTGTATAACGCCGTCGCTCCTTTTTAATTTTTCCCAGTGAACCACCTGGTAGTCTAGGACATTGATACTCCTTAGACTATCCAGACGGCTTTCGGGACTGAGCTGCACCAAGAAGAACGGCAGACTCCGTTTCTCCCGCCTAGCTCTGGCTGTGGTAAACGGCTTTACCCCCACAAACTTGAGTCCTTCGCACTCCTTCTCTTTGAGCAGTGCTAGGATCTCCTCAGGATCAGAAGACGGTTCCAACCCCTTCAACAGCATCGATTGCCGCTTTTCACACTTCGGTGTGAATGAGAAGTGCTCCGTCGTCGTTTCCTTCAGGAGCTCTTTCACTTTCGCATAGCCCTCCACTGTATTACAGTGGATGGCATGACGATCGTTCCCCAATCTTTTAATGTTAAAATTGTTACCAATGACCAACTTACACAGGTCCTTGGTTGCACTCACCTCTAATTTATAGGTATTAATAGGAGGTACCTTCTCCTTCTTCTTCTGATGCTGCTGTTGTTGTTGTTGTTGCTGTTGTTGTTCTTGTTGGTGCTGCTGTTGCTTTTTTTTCTGCTGCTGTGGTTTCAGCTTTTGTTTTTGCAGCTGTTGCTGTGTCTGCTGCTGCTGTTGTTTCTGCTGCTGCTGTTTTTTTTTGCTGCAGTTGTTGTTTCTGCTGCTGCTGGATTTGTTTTTGGGAGCTCGATACTTCCAATTGCTCCCTCTGCCTGCGTGCTATTTGCCGTTGCTTAATAGCAAGCATTTCCTTTTCCAGCCTTTGTATGCTGCTGGTGATGTTGTTTAATGTTTTCTCATCCTCATCCTCCGATTCGGATGCCGCTAGAGAGGCAAAGTTGTTATTGCCCCCCTCGTAATTGACCTCATCAGCCGTTAAAGCGTCATTTGTTCTCTTTTTTGTAAGAATAGGAGGAGTTTTCAAACTCCTCCTCCTTTTAACGGCTTTCGCCACGGCACCGGCAACACTATATTTGCCTTTTTCCACTTCCGTTATGGGAAGAGCGGAGCGCTCTCCACCATCCATCACGTTGTTTTGTTTTTTGTTTTTGTGAACACTTTAATTTCTCTTATTAAAATTGTCTGTCTGATAAATTAAATAAGAAGAACCCGTTCGCAGGGGCTGGGAAGCGAACCCACAACCCCGAGATTTGTCGCCCGGGTTTTTGCCACTTAGGCTACCGAACACTCGATAAATTATTGAGTAAAAGTATACTCCTTTTTTTTTTGTTTTTTGTCTTTCACACTGTGAAGCCGAACACGAAAAAATCACACGTCTATCCTCTGTCAAGGTCTATGAACGACTGAAAAAAAAAAAAAGAAAAAAGAATAAGTTTTATCATTTGTATACACACAAACATTTTACATTGGTGTCAGAAGTGGGATAGGACTTATTGTGTTTAAAAAAAAATAATAACAATTTGTGATTGTTTGAAAAAGCTAGAATGGGTCGAAAACTATTGCAGTTGACTCTCGTCCAACTTAAATCCGAGTTGAACAAGAGAAGCCTCAGCGCCAGTGGAGGAAAAAGTGACTTGGTGCTCCGACTTCAGGAGGTTTTCAACTACGAGGGACATGATCCTGATGCATACTCCTTTGACGTTGACGAGGATGAACCGGTAAGTACCGGCAGTGACAGGGCTGCGATGATGCAACTCCTCTTGTTAAAAATTGGCGAACAAAAGAAAAATCTGGAAGAACAGTCTGGAACAAAAGCTGGATTAACAAAAGAAAAATCTAGACGAGCAGACGAGCAGCATTGAACAAAAATTCGACGAACAAAAGTATAGTCTAGAACAAAAACTGGAAGAACAAAATAACGTTTTACACCAAAAGTTCGAAGAAATCGATAACAAATTTGAAAAAATAGAGAAGAATGTTGATGACAAATTTGATAGAATAGAGAAGAATGTTGAGGATAAATTCAAACAAATGGACAGCAAAGTTAACCAACTAGCGCAAGAGCTCGACACGATGCGAAAACAGAAACTCCGAGAATGTTGTTTAAGCGGTTCAAGGAGAAAAGCGTTGAAGCCTCCCTCATTCGATAGCCAGACCTTATGGTCTACTTATAAGAAACAGTTTGAAATAGCTGCCTGCACAAACGACTGGGACAATGAAAAGAAATGAAAAAAAAAAAAAAAAAAAATGAGGAAAAGTGCTTTGCCCTAACAATGGCCCTACATTGTCGGGGTGGGCGTGGTGTAGTGCTACTAGCAATCGATTCTATGACAGTGACCATTGCGGACTTAGTACCGAAATAACCGTTCCGGACGAAGCTGCGGAATTAGACGAGTTTGTTCAAAGGCATACCTACAACTATAGTAGAGTGCGTTGGACACACTTCTCCAGAACACTGACGAGAGCACTCTCCTCGAATTCGCTCTACCCACCGTCCAATAGAAATCTGTCAAACGAGGAGATTGACAGATATCTAAAACTAATGGACGAGACAATTAAACGAACAATGGACAAAACGATACCTCGGTATCAATACACTGACAACGAAGACTTATTCCGCAACGCAACCATTGACGCACTGCACCGACATAAAAGCAGACTGCTGTCAAGGCTGAAAACCTTGTACAGACAGTTTACTGACAGACATAACTCGGAGATTATGACGCTAAAGTCGTCGATCAAAAACCTCCAAACATTAATAAAAGAAAATTACAGAGCATCTGTAAGTTTGTATTGGAACAACAAAATTCGAGCTGTAAACACCAGCAACCCGAATATGTTCCCGCAAATAAATAAAATATTTCGGAGGAAAGATCACAACGACCTTTCGTGTCTTAAAATCGCCCGAACGACGGAAAACGAGAACATACTTACAGCAGCAGGCATAGATCCAAATGAAGCTGTTGATGATGACAACTTCTTTGTGATCGAGGATCCGCAGGAGCAGGTAGAGGCTATAGGAGCGACTTTCCAGGAAGTATACAAGGCGAATGACATCATTGGCCCGAACCACGACCTGGAAAATCGAGTCCTTGTGCACAATTTCTACCTTCGAAATGAAGTAATGAATTGGCGATTCGAGAGCTCGGGTTTCACCCAGTTCAATGACGAGAATATGGCAAATAATGTCATCACCAATGAAATGGTACTACCACCGTTCATTTCGAAGGCAGAGCTCCAAACGATCTTCGAATCACTTAGAAGTAAGAAATCAGTGGGAACCAATGAAATACCGAACATTGTGCTTCGACATCTCCCGCTAGAAGCGGTGGACATTTATACCACCCTGTTTAATAATGCAATGAATAATGCACATTATCCAGCGCATTGGAAAACGGCGGTGGTACATCCCATCCCCAAAGGGATAAAGACACATCCAATCCGGCGAATCTCCGGTCGATCAGTCTCCTTCCAAACATCAGTAAGGTTTTCGAGAAGGTGATCAATAGAGTCCTGACTAAGTGGGTCGAGGACAAACATATAGTTCCGGATAATCAATTCGGTTTCAAGGCGGGGCATGATGTTATTCATGCTACGTCTAAACTGGTTTCTGATATCCAATGGAACAAAGGCAAGAATCAGTGCACTGGTGCCTGCCTGATTGACTTGGAAAAAGCCTTCGATACCGTATGGTTAGAGGGTCTCTTTTTCAAGCTGGACAGGTTGGGCATCAGTAAACCATTGCTGTATATTCTTTTTGATATGCTTTCCAGTAGACAGTTCATCGTGAAAAATGGCGATGTGACTTCTGCTGGAACTTTTAACATTAAAAACGGTCTGCAACAAGGTGCGGTAAATTCGCCGATCCTATTCAACATTTACACAAGTGATCTGCTAGGTTCACTTCATCATGCCATAGCGTACGCAGACGACTTAATTGCGTACAGATCAGGTCCAAAGATTGAGGTCATTAATATACTCTTGCAACGTGATTTCGATAAAATTAAACGATATTGCGATGACTGGAAGTTGAAAATCAATTTTCAGAAGTCGGAAACCATTTTGTTTAGGACGCCTTTGTCTGGGGCCTCTAGGGATATCAGAAAGAATTGGCGAAAGTTCTCGATCGTGGGGCAGCACGGGCAGCCACTTGCTTGTCGAAATGTAGTCAGATACCTTGGGATCTGGCTGGATCAATATCTGTATTTTAACAAACATATAGATGTTGCTCTGGCCAGAGCCAAAGGTGCCTTTGCCCTTACAAAGAGACTGTTTTATAACAGCCAACTCGATGCGGGGGTGAAGGTTATCTGCTACATGGCCCTTATCAGGCCTATGCTTGTATTTGGATGTCCCGTGTGGTTCAACGTGAGAGCAAGTTTATTGGAAAAGATTCGGGTGTTTGAGAGGGCTTGTCTTAGGACTTGTCTTCGCTTATACAGAACACCAGAGTCTGAGTACATAAAATTCTATCCTAATGAGGTCTTATACAATAGGGCGAACCTAATAAGAGTGGACAATTTCGTCATTAAGTTGACTCGAAGGCACATTGCAAGAGCAATGACCTCATCGAACAACCTGATCACCGGGGCTTACTACCCTAACTATATGTATCATGAGAGAGTTCGCTTTGACGGCTTTGTTCCTCCAGAAGCGTTCCTCTACCTAGATATGAAAGGTCTGATCCAGGACAGATTGGCGGTGCCGCTAATCTTCCACGTTGCTCGAACAGCTGCGGACAGGCGACTCAACTACGACAGAGACGTCGCACATGGCAGTGCGGAGCGTCTCCGGTTCAGTAGGGCGGTAGGGAGTCGCGACATAAGGGATGTTGCACGGCAGCACCAACAATTTTGGTGGCTTATGGGAGGAGAGGAAGTATCTTCGTCGAATTCCTCTAGTACAATATAGCTTCACTCGGAAGCAAAGTCGGTTAGCCTAATTTTTTTTAGTCATGGCCGGCTTACATAGATTTAAGTAGGATTAAGGTAGATATAAGAAAAAAAAATAATAATAAAAAAAAAAATAAATAAAAAATTAGAAAAAAAAATAAAAAAATTATAAAGAACTTAGATGGGTAACAACTTCTCTAAAAGAACGGAAGAAAGGGTAACGCATCTAGGGTCAAAAAAAAAAAGAAAAAAAAAATTGTATGATATATACAATAAGTTAGTTTAAGTAGGTTAAGTAGATTAAGTAGGTTAAGATTTATTTATAGGTAGATAGTTTATAAGTTTTAGTTTTTAAGATTTTATAAAAAAGAAAGTCCGTATACTAAGTTTTTGTATTAAATAAAATGTTTTCTTAGTTTTAGTTTAAATAAATATAGAAAAAAAATAAAATTTATAATCGTACGAAACGTCAAAAGACATCAATTAAGTATTATGTTTAATTTAGAGTGCCCGCATGGGGCCAGTAAGTTAAAATAAGATAATTTTAAGTTAATTAAGCTAATTTTTAAGCGTTTTTTGTATAGCGTATAAGTAATAATGAATTGAAAAGAATAAAAATGCATTTAAAATGAAAGAAAAAAAAAATAGCAATCGCTTCTCACTCTGAGGGTCCAAGGTTCGAATCCTGCCCATGGCAAGTCAGTTTTTCATTTGTGTAATTGGAACTCAGACAGAAAAATTCTGCGTGTGAAGGCATAACCACTGACACGTAGATTTGGCTGTTTTTTTTTTTTTTTTTATAATTTACGCGCGCCTAAGGGGTTGATACCCTTTTACTGTTGCCAGGGCGCGGGCGGAAAGATAGAAGGAGGAGAAAGGAAAATTGTTTTTGTAGTGGTTTGAAACTCAGGTGTGTTTGCTCTCCCTTTTACCCAACAGTAAAAGGGTATCTAACCCCTTAGGCGCGCGTATATTATAAAAAAAAAAAAAAAAAAAAACACGGTCCTGCAGCAGAATTGTTGCAAACAATAGACATCGAAAAGCATAAAGATTATGTGACTTTAGTTCAGGCTATCGAGAAACGGTTTGGGGATAGCCACATGCAGGAGGTTTACAAGGTCCAATTGCAAAGCCGAATGCAGCAACGAGGAGAAACACTGCAACAGCTCCAAGAAGATGTCAGTAGACTGCCACATTTGTCATACCCCACCGCAGGCTAGGAAATTATCGACGAAATGGCAAAAGATGAATTTATCAGGGGAATTGCAGATTCATAGCTACAGTCAGCAGTAAACATCGCTGGGAAAAGAACCCTTGCTGAAGCACTTGCCTTCGCTCTGGCAATGGAAGCAGCCAATCAGGCTTCCAGGGGAACACATTTCGTCAGGAAAGTAGCATCTATTGCGTAAGAATTGGTGCCGAGGAACGAGATACTCGGCTCGATATACTAGACGAACAATGCGCTGCTGGAATTGCAATAAAATAGGACATCTTCAAAGGCAGTGTAAAGAACCGGTGTGACAAAAAGGCTGCCCTCACTGTGGTGACAAGCAAATAGAGGAAGAAACTGACGGAAACAGCTATCAAGAAGCCGGTCAACCTCCCCGAAGCCATCAATCGGGAAAGGCTTAGGCACCAACTTCGCGGGGCAGAAGGTTAAAAGATTAAAAAGGGGATATAGTGGGAAAATGCGTACCTGTTGAGGCTATAGGACCACAACGGAAAAAAGGGTGCAACACCGGTCGTAACAGTTCAGAGCATAAAAATGAAGAACAAAATTCTCAGCTTCTGTAATCTGGACGAAAATCAGCGAATACTGACAGAAAAACTCTTGACTTGAAAAGCGGTTACTGACAGGTAGAGATAAATCGATTTTTAGCAGTTTGCAGTGATGCCGTTTGGACTGTGCAATGCCCCGGCCACCTTGCAAGGACTCACCTGGAAAACCTGCCTAGTGTATTTGGACGACGTTGTCGCCATAGGCAAGACATTCGAGGAGCACCGCGAAAATCTAAAAGAAGTGCTTGAGGGACTGCGAAGTGCTCATTTCAAGCTGAACCCAGAAAAGTGTGCCTTGTTCCGTCCAGAAGTAAAATATCTGGGTCATATTATATCAGCGGAAGGAGTAAGGACGGATCCTGACAAAATCTAAGCCATGAAAAGTTTGCCTGTCCCAAAAGATAAACACCAACTGAGAAGATTCTTGGGACTCGCCAAGTAATACAGAAGGTTCGTAAAGGATGTTGCTGGTATGGCAAAGAGCTAGCATCAACTTACGGAAAAAGGCCGACAGTTTAGGTCGTCCAGAGAATGTGAAAAAGAATTTCCAGAACTGAAGCGACAGCTGTGCAATACCCCAATCTTGGGTTACCCTACGCCCGGAAAAATGTTCATCATGGACGCAGACGCTAGCAATGTTGGGGTCGTAGCTGTGATCTCCCAAGTTCATGACGGTCAAGGGAAAGTGGTCGCATATTACAGCAAAGTACTCTCCAGACCTGAAAGGAATTACTGCGAAACTCGGCGCGAGCTTCTGGATTTAATTCTGGCTGCAAAGCATTTCCATAAGTAGCTCTATAGAAAAAGTTCATTCTTCGGACAGACCACGCAGCTCTGAAAGAGCTACTCCAATTTAAGAACCCTGAAGGCCAAGTTGCAAAATGGATCGAGCAGTTGCAGGGCTACGACTTTGAAGTGCAACACCGCAAGGGAAAACTCCACTCAAATGCTGATGCTCTCTCTCGTAGACCGTGCAGTGTAAAATGCGAACACTGCAACCGTAAAGAAACGAAAGAACAGGCCACTATCCAAATGATCAGGAAGAAGCCAATAGAGGGTTGGAGTATAGACGAAATCCGTTCCTCCCAACAGGCGGACAATGACATCGAACCAATGTTGGCCTGGAAAGAATACGAGGAGAGACCAAGCTGGCAGCAGCTATGAGATCGGAGCCAAAATCTGAAGCCATACTGGGCAAAGTGGGACTCGCTTTGTGTGCAAGATGGATTGCTGAAGAGAAAATGGGAAAGTGCAGATGGGACAACATCTCATATGCAGCCAATAGTGCCACGGTCTAGAGTCGGCCAAGTACTGCATGAAATACATGACGGAATCTCAGGAGGCCAATTGGGAATAAGCAAGACGTTGGAAAAGGTAAGGGAACTTTTCTATTGGCTAAGCGCTAAACAAGATGTGCGGCTACCAAGGGTCCAAAAGTAAAGCCACATGGACAAATGCAACAATACAATGTCAGAGCATCTTTCGAACGAATAGCCATCGACATCGCTGGGCCGTTTCCCGAAACCTTTAATGGTAACCGATACACCCTCGTGGTCGTGAATTACTTCAGTAAGTGGAAGTAATTAAGAAGCTAAGACCTATCGTCTATCTAAGGTCGTCAGCAACTGCCAGCGGGATTGGGATCGACACATACCCCTCTTCTTAATGGCCCACTGAAACACTGCCCTTAGTTCAACAGGGCACACATCATCCTAGATCTTATTTGGTCAAACAGTTCGGTTTCCAAGTGAAGCAGTATTCGGATCCCCACCTACGGAGCCCAAAGAGGTGAACGACTACGTGGAGGCCTAAGGCAGCAGGATTCGTAAATTGCATGAAGAGACCAGAGAAAATATGAAGCTAGCGAGCAGCCGAAGGAAGACTAGGTACGACAAGGCGAAAAGGCGAAAACTTCCGGCTTCAACAAAGGAGATGTGTTCTGGTTGTATAATCCTCAGCGTAAGAAAAGCATATCACCAAAATTGCAACAGGACTGGGAAGGTCCATACAAGGTGATAACTCGTATTAATGACATTGTCTACCGGATCCAGCGTGGGGATCGAGGAAAATTGAAGGTGGTCCATTTGGATAGAATGTGTCACTTTAACGGAATGATGAATGACGAAGTTGTTCGGGACGTACAACTGTAGGGAGGGAGGAGTGTGATAACCATTTAAATGTGAGCAGCGTCATCTAGATTTATATAGCAGAGAACTTCGATACTCGAAGAGCAAAAGATTTCGATACTTGAATGACAAAAACCTCAAACATTGGTAAATGGAGAATGGAATCGAATTTTGGATTTCGTATCGAACGCTGGATGGCGAGAATTGTTCTCGAAATACGTCACTAGAGTATAAATATGATCATCCAAAAAGTGTGCAAGGCAGTTCATCAGTTCAATTTGAAGTGTGAATTAAGAAAAGTGATAAACTAGCTTAAGTGAAAGATAAGCGGTTGAGAAATTGGATTGTATTGAATAAAGACATTTGTATTGAAAAGAATAAGTTCTTTCATTTGTAGCCACGCAAACATTTTACAATATGTTATAAACACCTTACTTGGCTTATGAAGTTGTGCAGCGATTTGTGTCCATGTTTGGTTTCGTTTTAGGATGTTCTTGAAACTGCGAAATTTCGTGTTGTACCAGAAATCTTTACCACGGACCAGATCAAATAATTTTTCTTTTGTTTTTTAAGTTTTCAAAATTCTTTTAATTGATGTAAACCAACTAATCACGAAAACAAAGGGAAAACAAATTACAAAAATGACAGTAGAGCTGATAGGCGATAGTGCGACAAAGTAGAGAGTAGCTTTACTAAGGCTTTGATGCCGAGCTTATGATATTTATGATCAAAAGTGTCAGAAACGCCTGAAATTACATTTCGGATTGCTCCATAAGAGCCAATTGTTTCTTCCCAATACGTCAAAGCGCGACCGCGCGAAAGAAACATTGTGTTTTGGCCATTAAAATTTAATTGATTTGACGTTTTCGCAATTAATGCCCAAAGAAAAATATCGTGTAGAAATTTGTAAGAATTGGCAGGGTGGGGGAATGAATTACTCTTTCAGGTTCTTGTTCAAATTTGTAGTCTTGGAACAGACCTATTGTATCATTTATAAGTTGTCATATCTAAGATAATTCTTTTTGCTAACGATACCCTGTTATACATATTTCTGATAAAAATATCAGTTTAAGTATAATCTTCATATTTTCCAAAACTTTGGTGCTAATAATGAATTTAATAGTCGGCTTTAGTGTTAGTATGGAGCTAAATTTGAATGTACAGATAGCCATGTTTAACTTTCAAAATATGACATTAAAAAGAAAACAAAATGCGTTTTTTTTTTTTTATTTAAAAATTTGTTCAAAATGTTTGGCAGCGTTTTGGGAGTTTATCCAATCCTATCGAAAAATAATACTTGCTTTTGGCGAAAATTCTTTTACTGCCATTTGGACACCCTTAAAATTGAAATACCCATTTCCAACAAGAAAGTTTAGTACAGATTGAAATAAGTGGTAATCCGATGGTCCACACTGGCGTGGGCATGCAAATCCTGCCCATGAACGTCGTGTTCAAATTTTCATTGGCCCATCCCAAAAAAAAACTTTTTGACGACCGGAATACTTGAATCCAACCATTTTTAATTTTTAAATTTGCGCAGTTGGCCTGAGACCTACCTTTTTTCCTCTTCTTTACACTTCCTTGCTCATCAACGATCAAAACTAAAATGAAAAAGCATCGAAGAAATGGAACGATATGGGAAAAAACGTCATGCTTCACCCGCAAATTCAGTTCAAAAATACATATTCGGTGCAAGTAACCCTTCTTGTTAAATAAAAACTGTCCTTTTCTTTTGAACAATCTTCCTGCCCACGTCAATGTAAACAGGGACAATGTCAGACGAAGAATTTCCCAACCCAAATCAGCAATTTGTTTTACCAATGACCTTGCCACATGTAGTCTTGCGTTATCGTGATGAAAGACTTCGCTTTTTCTATCAGCTAAAGATGAAATATCAAGGTGAATATCATGCAATAACGGTCAGCATTTACCGTCTCACTTTGTTTAGGCAGCTTATAACGGGTGACCGGATTGCAATGATAGTTTTTCCAATTGTTTATATTTGCTTATTATATTAATCTGTCAGTAAGATTTTGTATTAGAGGATCTAGACAGGGAATAAGTATAGAAACTCTAAAATAATCTTCAGGACATGATGTTTCTGGATTGGAGCAGCGTGTTGTTTGTTTCAATGAAATCCTCGGTGGATATTTCTTCAAGACTAATCGCAATACAGGTCTCCTCTTCTGACACCCTGTCGGAAATGGAAACCGATGACGAAGCAAAGAGAGGTCCTACATGATCAGATGTAGTAGATGAGCTTTTGGGCACACCTTCAGAATCGGAGGACCTCAACAACACGGTGGTGGAGGCGACTCTGGAAAACTGTAGCAATGATACGGTTTCTCCAGATTAATCTCCACCACGTAAAAAAGGCTTCGGCCGCACTCATTCTGCGTCTTCCTAAAAACGCAGAAGATATTATCCTAATCCAGGAACCATGGATTGTAGAAGGCGTGGTTTCGTGGACTTAGGATACCCGCATACGCTCCGCTCTATACAAGAGACAAAGGTAAGATCAGAACTTGTATATTAGTGAAACGTAGCCTTAATGTATTTCTACTTCCCAACCTCAGCGACCGACTTAACCGTTGCCAGACTGCCAAAGGCTTCTACTGGCTGGCATCGGCTTATCTTGGCCACGACCATGTAGACCCTCTCCCTGGTGATAACCTAGAAAGGGTGGTACTGGAAGCGGGAAGGCAAAAAACTGGCCTCATAATCGGATGTGACGCTAACGCACATCATACGGTATGGGGCAGTACCGACATCAATGATAGAGGTGAGTCACTTTTAGACTATATTTTAAGTACTAACCTCTTAATTTGCAATATTGGCAATGAGCCCACTTTCATAACAAAAAACCGACAAGAAGTATTAGATATTACTCTTGTCTCCGACAGCATCACCCAAAGGCTAACAAACTGGATGGTATCGTCTGAACACTCCTTTTCAGACCATAGATACATCCAATTCAGTCTGAGTGATGCTCCCCCCAGCCAACCAGCTTTCCGGAACTACCGGAAAACTGATTGGACAAAATATAGAGGAATACTGTCGGAAACGATATCCTCTAAACTATCAAGTCCCCCGCGTGACACCAATGAGCTCGACATGAAAGTCAGGGAATTTACTCTGACTCTCAATAAGGCTATGGCCGCTTCCTGCCCTCTTATTCAACCAAAAGGCAAGAAAAAGCCACATTGGTGGACATCGGCACTGGGACTGCTCAGAAACACCTGCAGACAACTTTTCAACGCAGCAAAAAGCACAAGAAAAGTGACCGACTGGGACTCATATAAAGAATCCCTCAAATTATACAAAACTGAACTGAGGAAGGCAAAGCGACCATCCTGGAGGTCATTCTGCGACAAAATTACAGAAACCTCTGAGGCATCGCGGCTAAGAAAAATCCTCTCCACAAATCCTATGATGCCCAGCTGTTTGAAAAAAACCGATGGCTCTTGGACAACCTCAAGTGATGAATCACTCAACCTGCTTCTGGACACCCACTTTCCAGGTAGCTCCCAACTCGCGGCCAGTAGCAGCCCAAACAAGCCTACTGCAACCGTGACCAAAATTCATGGTCTGATTCCAAGAGACAAACTGCTCTGGGCGCTGCATAGCTTCAAACCATACAAGTCTGCTGGTCAGGACGGTCTAATACCTGCCGAGCTACAGAGGTCCTCAGATATTATTCTGCCAGTGCTAGAAAATATTATGAGGAGCTGTGTAGAACTTACCAAATTCCACTGTTATGGGGAGAAGTCAATGTAGTATTCATTCCCGAAGCCGGAAAATGTTCTCATGTTGTCCCAAAGGACCTCAGACCTATAAGTCTATAATCTTTCCTTCTGAAAACTCTAGAACGACTGATTGATATCCATATTCGAGCTAAAGTTGATCCCAGACTTTTGTCAACGGCTCAACATGCCTACTGTAAAGGAAAGTCGGTGGAAACGGCTTTGCACTCTCTGACTAGCCACATCGAACGATCCCTACAATATAAGGAGTACACAATGGTTGCTTTCCTATACATAGAGGGCGCCTTTAACAACGTCAACATAACCGCAATCACGATTGCGCTGTCAACTCTGCAGGTAGACGACTCAGATGTGGAGTTGATCGGTCGAATGCTAAAAAGCAGGATAATCAACTCCAAACTGGGTGAGATTTCTGCTAAAAGATGTGTCAGCAGAGGTACGCCGCAAGGCGGTGTCCGCTCTCCACTTCTCTGGAACTTAGTAGCTAACAAACTACTGATATACCTGGAAGAGTGTGGTATATATGCCTATGCGGATGACGTTGCCATAGCCGTCTCAGGAAAGCATCTCAATACCATTAAAGAACTCCTTCAAGTAAATCTTAATAGATTAACCCGCTGGGCAGATCGCTGTGGATTGGGAATAAACCCCCATAAAACTGATCTTGTCCTCTTTTCCAGGAAATATAAAATTCCAATCATAGACCCTCCTTCAATAAATGGTACCAGTTTAGTTTTCTCCGATACAGCAAAATATCTGGGTCTCATTTTTGACAGGAAACTAAACTGGAAACCTAACATTCAAGAAAGAGTCAATAAAGCTACAGTAGCTTCTCTTGCAAAAAAGCCATTGGGAACAGATGCGGCCCTCAACCTCGCATAACCCACTGGCTATACATCTCGGTCTTAAGACCGATACTTAGTTACGGGGTGGTTGTCTGGTGGACGGCCTTGGAAAATGCAGTCAACCGGATTAAACTAAGCAGAGTCCAAAGATCAGCATGTCTATGCACAAGCGGAGCCTTGCGGTCTACCCCCTCCGCGGCATTAGATATTCTGTTTCACTTGACACCCCTCGATATTTTTAGCAGGCAAGCAGCTGCGACAGCAGCTATTCGCCTTAAAGCGATTAAACAGTGGACAAATAATTCATTTGGCCACGCCAACATTCTTAATACATTAGGAATCCTCACAGAGAACATCGATTACACCATACCTGAACTTTGGTGATTTCTGTAGAACCTGCATGGACGAGGAAGAGGAGGAGACAATCCTCCACCTACTCTGTACATGTCCAGCTCCCTCCTAGGAGCTTTCTTCTACAACGACCTAAACAATCTAGAAAACATAGACGTTAACACTCTCCTACGGTTTATTACTAGCTCAAACTGGTTGCATTAGTAAGAGGATCATAGATCCACGTGACATCACATTGGGCCAATAGGCCTAAGTGGGTTGGTATTTCCAACAGCCACTCTTACCTAACCTAACCTAACCTAATCGCAATACATTTGAAGAGCTCTACAAATGCTGCCATGCCTTTCAATAAACCTTGTTTCACAAGGCGCAAACGTCCTCTTTTTATACTTTCTTGTGCATGTTTTTGTATGGCGTTTTGGAAAGTCTTATTTGCATTTGAATGATTTCGGTAGAAATTGGCTCTTTCGCGTACTACACCAAGCCAATTGCGAATCGAGGGTGTTGACATGGCATTATACAGAAGCAGGTTCAAGCGGTGACTTGCACAGTGAACGTATCTCGAGTTTGTGTAATGTTGCCGTAAAAATAAACGAAATGTATTCAAGGATATAATTAATAACCTGAACCTGGGTGGCCTTTAGCCCCTCTAGCTTGAAGAACAACAAAGGTGAAGGTTGAACTGCCCTGCCATCTCCTTGAGAGATGATCGGCATTCAAGAGCGGTTTTAGAATTTAATGAGATCGAGTCCAGAGACTTGATAGCGGCTTGACTATCCGAAAAGATGCGGATATATTTTGCAGATACTCGTATAACGTTTTTCTTCCGCCAGGACAGAGATTCTTTAATCGACAAAATTTCCGCCTGGAACACGCTACAGTGATTTGAAAGACGGAAAGAGAGGCTCAGATTTAGCTTATCTGAGAAAACACCGCCAAACAAGCTGCAGTCTCAGCTACTTTCCTGATGAAGATATCGAGGGGTGTCAAATGAAAAACAATGTCTAATGCCGTGTGCTGTTTTTTGGACTCTGCTCAGTTTAATGCAGTTTTACGCATTTTCTAAGGCTGCCCACCAGACGACCACCCCGTAAGTAAGTATCGGCCTTATGACCTAGATGTATAGCCAGTGGGTTATACGAGGTTGAAGGCCCCATTTATTCCCAATGGCTTTTTTGCAAGAGAATAAAGCATTGTAGCCTTACTATATTGACCCTTTCTTGAATGTTAGGTTTCCAGTTTAGTTTCCTGTCAAAATTTGCTGTATCGGAAAATACTAAACTGGTACCGTTTATTGAAGGAGGGTCTATAATTAGAATTTTGAATTTCCTGGAAAAGAAGACAAGATCAATTTTATGGGGGTTTATTCCCAATACACAGCGATCTGCCAAACTGGTTAATCTATTCAGATTTTTTTGAAGGAGTTCTTTAATGGTATTAAGACACTTACCTGAGACGGCTATAGCAACGTCATTCGCATTGGCAATCACCCTGCTACAGCCCGCTTCCAGATATATCAGCAGTTCATTCACTAATAAGTTCCAGAAAAGGGGAGAGAGGACATCGCCTTGCATAAGACTGACCAACTCCCCAAGTGAGTCGTCTACCTGCAGAGTTTACAGCGCAGTCGTAATTGCCGATGTATTGACGTTGTTAATGGCGCCCTCTATGTCCAGGAAAACAACCATTGTGGATACTTTACATTGTAGGGATCGTTCGATGGGCTAGTCAGTGAGTGCACAGCCGTTTCCACTGACTTTCCTTTACAGTAGGCATGTTGAGCCCTTGACAGAAGCCTAGGATCAATTTTAGCTCGTATATGGATATCAATCAGTAGTTCTAGAGTTTTCGGAAGTAAGATGATAGACTTATAGGTCTGAGGTCCTTTGGGACAACACGAGAACATTTTCCGGCTTTGAGAATGAATACTACATTGACTTCTCTCCATGACAGTGGAATGTGGATAAGTTCTACACAGCTCCTCATAATATTTTCCAGCGCAGGCAGAATAATATCTGACAACCTCTGTAGAGGTATTATACCGTCCGGACCAGCAGACTTGTATGGTTTCATGCTATTAAGCACCCAGAAGAGTTTGTCTCTTGTAATCAGACCATACATTTTGGTCCCGGTTGGAAAGTGGGTGTCCAGTAGCAGGTTGAGTGATTCATTACTTCAGGTTGTCCAGGAGCCATCGGTTTTTTTCAAACAGGCATCATAGGATTTGTAGAGAGGATTTTTCTTAGCCGCGATGCTTCAGAGGTTTCTGTGATTTTGTCACAGAATGACCTCCAGGATTGTCACTTTGCTCAGTTCTTTTTGTTTTGTATAATGTGGAGGATTTTTTGTATGAGTCCCAGTCAGTCACTTTTTGTGCTTTTTGTTACGTTGAACAGTTTTCTACAAGTGTTTCTGAGCAGTTCCAGTGTTGATGTCCACCAATGTGGCTTTTTCTTGACTCTAGGTTGAATAAGAGGGTAGGAAGCGGCCATAGCCTGATTGAGAGCCAGAGTAAATTCTTTTACTTTCATGTCAAGCTTATTGGTTTAAGGGGGGGGGGGGGATTTGATAGCTCTGAACTAGATAGCGTTTCTTAGAGTATTCCTCTGTATTTCGGCCAATCAGTTTTCCGATAGTTTCGGAATACTGGTTGCTTGGGGGGAGCATCGCTCAGGCTGAATTGGATGTATCTGTGGTCTGAAAAAGAGTATTCAGGCGATACCATCCAGTTCGTTAGCCTTTGAGTGATGCTGTCGGAGACAAGAGTTATATGTAGCAGTTCCTGTCGGCTTCTAGTTATAAAAATGGGCTCATTGCCAATGTTGCAAATAAAGAGGCAAATACCTATACTATATACTCAAAAAGTGGCTCACCTCTATCATTGATGTCGGTGCTGCCCCATAACGTGTTTATGAGCGTTAGCGTCGCATCCGATGATGAGGCCAGTCCTTTGCCTTCCAGTTTCCAGTACCACCCTTTCTAGGTTATCACCAGGGAGAGGGTTCACATGATCGTGGCCAAGGTAAGCCGATGCCAGCCAGTAGGAGGCTTTGGTAGTCTCTAGACTGGCATCGGTTAAGTCGGGGTCGCTGAGGTTAGGAAGTAAAAATACATTAAGGCTACGTTTCACTAATATACAAGTTCTGATCTTACCTTTGTCTTTTGTATAGAGCGGAGCGTATACGGGTGCCCTAAGTCCACGAAACACGCCTTCTATAATCCATGGTTCTTAGATTAGAATAATGTCTTCTGGCTGGGAGCCAGGAACGAGTTCGAGTTCTGCTAGGGATGTCCTCCCACTACCTCGAGTTTTGCACCTGGCCAAATCTCTCCTAAACTACCTATGGCCTTAGTGAAGAGATCAAGAGATCTCTGCTTGACGTGGCCTTAGTGCCAGCAAGCGTCGCTTGTGATGGGAGGTGGTCCGGGGTTTTCCCGCATGATAGCCAAAAAGTTGCTCGAAAGCTTCAGCTAGACCAGCTGCCACCGTTCAGGTGTTATAGAACCATTGGTATCGTTCCTATCGATTACAGCGATTATTAATGCGTCCTTTAGGACTTCACTGAAAGACCTCAGAGATGTGCTGTTGGATGGCCCAGCGGTTTTGGTTCTGTGAGTCTTGGGCCTCTTGGGAACCGGCACAGTTTCCTCCAACGATCTCTGGCGCTTGAAGGAGTCTTTTGGAATATGGGAGCAGTGGAAGCAGTGGGTAATCCGTCTTTTAGGATGTTGTTAGCCCACTTAATCTTGCTCTTTACGTCCGCACTTCTCTCAACCTCTGGAATGGATCCGAATGTTTTGATGATGCGTGAAGCCTCTACAACTCGACAAGTTCGATGCTCGCGGTAGAAGTCGAAATAAAGCCAGAATCAATTTTATATTTCACACCGTTATTGTTTTATTTAAAAAAAATTTCCTATCGTTCTTATCTGGTCACCCTATAGTACTACAGAATTTTGCACAGAATGTATATCTACGAGTACATATTTGCTTCCTTTTCTTTGAAGTTATGTAAAAAGGAGCTTTTAAAGCTATACGCAGAATATTGTATATAAAGATCGAAAATCTTCAATTCTAAGCCTCGGGGACAACGCAATAAGGGACGGCCGAATATATGGTGGTGCGAACAAGTGGAATGGGATATCAACCAACTTGCAGTACAGCACCACTGACGAAAAATCGCGCCAGGTGGAAAGCTTGTTGGTTGAGGTCCTGGTCCACCCCCGATTGTAACGCCACCTAAGTAAGTAAGTATATTTAAAATATTTTTCCGTCAGGCATGAATGAACCATATTTTAACTAGCAAAATCAATACTATATAGAGTATGATTTTGTTCCTTGGAGTAGGGACTTTGAGTCCAATTTGTTAAACCAGACTGAAGTAGCACCGGTTGCCTAGGCTTATTCTGGTGCTAATCTTCGACAAGGTGTCATTTGTGGAGTTTGCATTAACCCAAAGGAAGAGGAACTCCTCTAAGGTAATGAGTGTTTACAGTGATAAATTGTACGATTTGGTAGACGACGGGGTTATCTTTGCTCGACAAAATGTACTTTACAATGGCGGCAGATTTTGGACATCCTGAATTGTCTATATCAATGACGTGTTTCAACAGCTGGGCAGATCCTTATTGTGTTTATATCTGTCTGCGGTTACATAATACGAGTATTTTAATATGAGATTCAAAAAACCATATTATGAGAGCGTATCTATTTGCCGGAATATTATAAAGACTAGTACAACGGATGCATAGGTGGTAGGTAATGACTTGGAACTGGCTAGTTCTTTCCAAAATTTTCCGGGCCGGAAGTCACACTGCAAACATATTCCTCAGCAGCGGGCGTTATCCATCGTCATCCTGCATAGAAGGACGAGTTTGGTAGGGATGTCAAGACTAGACATCGCTCTATATAGCTCGTCTCTATAAATGCGGTCATAGGCAACATTAAAATCGATAAGCAGGTGATGGGTATCGATCTGGACTTCTTGGGTTTTCTCCAGGATCTGCCAGAGTGTGGACTTCCCTGGCGTGAAACCGCACTGATAGTGTCCAATCAATTTGTTTACGATGGGTTCAATCGAATCAATCCCAGAAGAAACATATTTTTATCAATGGTTTTGTCAAATGAGTCCGGACTCTTTTTTATTCCCCAAATTCAAAACTTACCTTGAGAGTAAGGTAGAAAATGTTAAAAAAGATACGACCAAGGCTTTGAAGGCGATGTTAGAAATTGGCTTAATCGCTGTGTACGCTCTTAAGAGACCTACTTTGAAGGTGACAACTTGTAAATCATTGTATGTTTGATATATTTTTGTTAAAAAAATCATTCTCATTACTTTTGGGACATACTACGTATATATTCCAATATATGTACGTAGTATTATCTATATATATACCTGTATAATAACTGATCACTGCTTGAGTACAAAATTGAAAAACTAATTCTAAGAAATCACATGTGTTATCGAGCCATTAATTTAAAAGGTTTTTTTATAAAGGGAATTACGATTTTGTTGCTGGCAACGTCCTGGGAGAAATTGAATATCCGTTTTGTTTAATTTCGAGGAATTTATATTGACTGTCAAAACAACATTTTTCATTATAGCTACCTCTTGGACAGGATTTTTCCCTCAGAATGTTGGACGCATTTAGGCTTTCTTTGTTTTCATACCAATGTAAGTTTAAAAATATGAAAAAATACTAATACTTTATATTAGTAATTTTAACCCTAAGGAGAACGTTGCTCGCCTGAGGAAGGCATTAACCGATGAGGCGTATAACATCGTAAGCGATCGTTTAAGGTATTCCACAGATGCAGATGCAATCATGGCTTCGCTGCGTGGTATTTATGGAAGAGCCGATATCATAGTTCACAGTCTCTCATCGAATCTACTCAGGTTACCTTCGTTGAGTTCAAGCAGTGATAATAAATTTCGCCAGTGGGGTGTGTCTTTAAGTGGGTTTATCGCAGACATCAGGTCGATGGATTTGGAAAGGAAACTTGACAGCAACTATGTTTTGATGGATATAGCGACCAAACTGCGTCCTGGTCTTTATCACGATTGGCAAAAGCAAAAGTTGTGGCAGATTCGCACTAATTTGGAGGATTTTGCAGATTTCATTACTGAGCGGTTGTTAAGCTTACCTCCGGATATAACAACAAAGTCATCCAGGTCTTTATTATGTGAGAAGTCGAACGGGCCAAGCTCATCAACAAGTTCTTTCTAGTGGTGCGTGTGCTAAGTGTGCAAATTGCAAGCACGCGTCAAGTGATTTCAAGGATTTACCTTCGGAGGAAAGTTTTGCGTTCGCAAAGGACAAGGCAATCTGCTTTAGATGTCTGGACCCAGCGCCACATAAATGGAGAAGTTGTTCGCAAGGGAAGACATGTGGCATTGGAGGTTGTGCGAAACAGCATCATCCATTACCCCATCCGTCAAGTTGAAGATCATCTTTAAGTTCTTCAGCGCAACCGTTTTTCCCACCAGCACAGATTCATTCGTCTCATGTAGGAGCTAAGGCTCCAGTAATGTTTAAAGTTGTTCCCATACGTCTACACGAGAATAACAACAAATCTTTGGACACGTTTGCGTTTCTGGATGACGGATCATCAATGATTGAAAAAGAAGTTTTCGATGAACTGGAGTTAGAAGGTGAACCGGAACAGCTTACTCTCCAATGGACAATCAGTGTGCTTCTGCCGTGAACAAGAGTAACTGACATATGTTAAGGGACAAATACATTGTTAAGGATCTAGAGTTGCCGAGTCAGAGTATCAACACTGCTGTTCTAAAAGAAATGTATCCTCATCTCAAGGGTTTACCGTTGACAGATTTTTGTAAGGCGAAACCAAAGATTTTATTGGGCTTAGGTTAGGCCAAGTTTCTCCTTGGTCGTTCTCAAAGGTCTGGAAAGGAAGAGGAGCTCCATGCTGTTAAGGCTCTACTGGCCTGGATGGTTTTTGGGAAATCAAACTCGGAGCCAAACGTTTCTTGTGTTAATCCACCGAAGAGAATTTCGAGGTTATACTTTCACGAAATCATAAATCAGGTTGCATGATTTAGTCAAACGTCATTTTACCACCGAGGAGTTTGGAGTGCGCCCACCAAAGGGAAATTTCGTGTGTCAGGCAGACTGCTGTGCCTTGAAAGTAATGGAGCGGATCCTGCGTCATTGGTTTACTATGGGATTCGGACCAGGTGAAGCTTCCGGATAGCTACCTAATGGCGGAGAAACGACTTATAAGTTGTTGCTTGTTGTTGGAAAAGTTGTTGCTGAAGCAGCCTGAGTTGTTGGAGTGGAAGAATCAGCACACGAGAGATTTGATAGCCAAGGGATATGCAAGGATTGCTTCGGAGGAAGAGTTACGGCGAGACTGGGCAAGAGTTTGGTATGCCTCAACGTTTGTGGTGGTAAACAAATACAAGTTTTCTCCAAAGCCGAGAGAGGTTGCCGACGTGGCTGCTAACGTAAATGGAATTTCTTTAAATTCGGATTTGTTAAAGGGTCCAGACAACCTCGCACCTCTGCATGCTGGACTTTTAAAATTTCGCGAACGTCAGGTTGCTGTAAACGCGGAGAAATGTTTCATCGGATAAGAATTAACGAAGAGGATCAACAATGTCAGCGGATTCTCTGGAGAGACTGTGGTACTTCTCGAAAGCCGTCAATGTATGTCATGCAGGTGATGATGTTTGTACATCGTTGTTCTCCCTCTTCGGCGCAATTTGTTAAGAACTATCACGCTAACCTTTTCCGAGAGCAGTGCCCTGATGCAGTGGATGGTTTAGTCAACCGTACACAGGGCGACGATTATTTTAATAGCCACGACACGGTGGAAGAAGCCGCGGCCGTAAGCAAAGACGCCATTATGATCTGCAAATCAATGAATTTTGATTTGTTTGGATTTCAATCGAACAGCATTGCATTCTTGGAGCAGATTCCGGAAACGAATATTAAACAAAGCCTAGTCAGCATCGATCCTAATGAATCGGAGTGTTATGTTACCAAGATCCTCGGAATGTTTTGGCATCCTTCGACAGATCATTTGATGTATAAGCTGAGCTATGATCAAACTTTGGAAAGGATGGCGGACACAGGAGTTGGGGTAATGATCTTATTGGTCAGTCGTTCGTAAATCTCCGGTGAGAATAGACGTCTTTCGGTCTTTCGGCTTTCAGTGTATAAATACAAATAAATACGTATAATTAGTCGCAATTTTGTCAATTGACTCGGTGGCCCAGCGGTTAGCGGCGCCAGTCAACAAATCATTGGACACGGGTTCAAATCCCGAGTGAAATTTGGAACTTTTTTTCTTATTTTTTTTTTATTTTTATTTTCTAACTGTGTAATACTCGTACATATCAAAACCAGCAAGCAATAAGAAAAAAAAAAAGCAAACAAAAATCACGTGATGGATGGTGGAGAGCGCCCCGCTCTTCCCATAACCGTGGCGAAAGCCATTAAAAGGAGGAAGAGGTTGAAAACACCTCCTAATCTAACCAAAAAAAAATAAGTGCTGTTTTAACAGCTGAAAATGACAAAGAGGAGGAGGGCACCAACAACTTTGCCTCTCTAGCTTCATCTGAGTCGGAAGACAAAGATGAAGAAATCAACATTATAAAAACCAGTATCCAAGAGCTGGAACAAGAAATGCTTGCTATTAGGCAACGGCAAACTGCACGCAGGCAGAGGGAGCAACAAGAAGCAGAGAGCTCCCAACAGCAAGAGCAGAACCAACAACTGCAGCAACAACATAAACAGCAGCAGCCGAAACAACAAATGCAGCAAAAGAAACAGCAGCAACTGCTGCAAGAACAACAACAGCTGAAACCACAGCAGCTGAAGAAACAGCAGCAGCAGCAGCAACAGCACCAACAACTACAACAACAACAGCAGCTGCAGCAACAACAACAACAACAGCAGCAGCAGCAGAAGAAGAAGAAGGAGAAGGTGCCTCCGATCAACACCTATAAACTAGAGGTAAATGCTACCAAGGACCTGTGTAAGTTGGTCATTGGTAATACTTTTAATATAAAGAGATTGGGGAACGATCGCCATGCCATCCACTGTAACACAGTGGAGGGCTACGCGAAAGTGAAAGAGCTCCTAAGGGAAACGACGACGGAGCACTACTCATTCACACCAAAGTGTGAAAAGCGGCAATCGATGCTGCTGAAGGGGTTGGAACCATCTACTGACCCTGAGGAGATCCTGGCACTGCTCAAAGAGAAGGAGTGCGAAGAACTCAAGTTTGTGGGGGTAAAGCCATTTACCACAGCTAGAGCCAGGCGGGAGAAACGGAGTCTGCCGTTCTTCCTGGTGCAGCTCAGTCCCGAAAGCCGTCTGGATAGTCTAAGGAGTGTCAATGTCCTAGACTACAAAGTGGTTCACTGGGAAAATTAAAAAGGAGCGAAGGCATTATACAATGCGTTCGCTGCCAGAGGTTCGGGCACGCCGCGTCGAACTGCCAAATGCAGCCTCGATGCGTGAAGTGCGCTAAAAACCACAGTTCCGAGGAGTGTGCTCTGGGTGTTGACGGAGCATCCGATAGGTCGCAGCTTACGTGCGTGTTATGTGGAAACGTGGGACACACCGCAAACTATCGGGGTTGTCCTAAGTTCGTTGACATAAAGAAAGCAAAACTGGCTCGGCAGCAGAAGGTGGAGGTCAAACGTTCACCTGTCAGATTTCAAACACCAGCCGTCACGTCCCAAATTTCCTACGCCCAAATGGCGTCAGGTAGGGGGGCTACGGTACAGCAAGCGACTGTTGCTTCTCCGGCGCCAACGCCGAGAACTGCACCTAACATGCTGGCCATCTTGCTCGCAATCCAAGGGCAGATGGCTCAGCTGCAAAAGCAGGTGCAAGAACAGGCCAAGCGGGTGAACCAGATCTACACGCTGCTGCCGGGCCTAACGCAACACATGTCGTAATGGGTACGCACATGGTGGAGCAAACTTTGAAGGTCCTTGCGGTGAATGTTAATTCACTGATTAGGATTGAACGAAGAGCCGCAATGTTTAAATTGCTACAAGACCAAATTCCTGATGTGCTTTTCGCTAGCGAAACTAAGCTAACCGATAAGCACAAACTGGAGTCCAATAATTATATCGTTAGAAGAAGAAACCGGCCCAGATCCAAACGTGGAGGCGGTGTCGCGATCTTCATTAAAGAAGGTATAAAATTTCACAGAGTGTACAAGGGCGTGTTGCGCAGGTTCCGGGTGTTGGAGGCAGTCGTCGTTTACATCCCGCTCCGCAGTGGAAAACGGCTGTACTTGGCCTCTGTTTATGCACCTGAGGCTTCACAATCCACCCTATTCATTACAGAGCTTGACACGCTTTTTCGACTTCTGAGGCTGGAATCGGGGGAGAATTATTTTATAATCGGCGGGGATTTCAACGCTAGACACAGAGATTGGGGAAATAATTTTCCAAATACTAGAGGGAACCTACTACTCGATTGGTGGGGTCAGCACGATGTCATGTACAGACTCGGTCTTAAAGCGACTGATAACCCGTCGTTTCCCAGAGGCGGGTCTTATTTGGATCTACTGCTGTACGACGAACGCATACGACTGACAGGTACGAATTTACAAACGCTAAACTGTCTGCGCTCATTCGTGTATGACAGTGACCATTGCGGTTTTAGCACCGAAATTACAGTTCCCAACGAAATTGCGGAATTGGAGGAGTTTGTCCAAAGATATTCTTACAACTACAGTAAAACTCGATGGACACGCTTCTCCGCAACCTTGACAAGAGCGCTCTCCACGAACACGCTCCATCCACCGTCCAATAGGAATTTGTCAAACGAGGAGATAGACAATTACCTAAAACAAATGGACGAGACAATTAAACAAACTATGGACACTACAATACCGCGGTATCGACGTACGACTAACGAAGACCTGTTCCGCAATCCTACTATTGACGCACTGCACCGACAGAAGAGTAGACTTCTGACAAGACTCAAAAACTTATATAGACAGTTAACTGACCGACAAGACCCGGAGATTAGGACACTGAAGTCGTCGATTAAAAATGTGCAAACGTTAATAAAAGAGAATTACAGAATTTCTGTAAGTTCATATTGGAACAACAAGGTTCGGGCTGTAAACACCAGCAACCCGAATATGTTTCCGCAAATCAATAAACTATTTCGGAGAAAAAATCAAAACGACTTTCAGTGTCTTAAAATAGCCCGGACAACAGACAACGAACGGTTACTGACAATAGCAGGCATTGATCCAAATGAGGCCGCTGATGATGACGACTTTTTTGTGATCGAGGATCCACAGGAGAAGGTTGAGGCCATAGGGGCGACTTTCCAGGAAGTATACAAGGCCATTGATAACATTGGCCCTAATTACGACCTGGACAGTCGCGTCTTGGTGCACGACTTCTGCATTCGAAATGAAATAGGGAACTGGCGATCCGAGGGCTCTGGTTTCACCCGGTTTAGCGACGAAAATATGGCAAATAACGTCATTGCCAGAGAGGGTGGCCTACCCCCGTTCATTTCGAAGGAAGGACTCCATGAGATCTTCGACACAATCAGGGCTAAGAAATCGGTGGGGACCGATGGTATTCCGAACATCGTGCTTCGACATCTTCCTCTAGAAGCAGTGGACATTTACACCACCCTGTTTAACAATGCAATGAATAATGCACATTATCCAGCGCATTGGAAAACGGCGATGGTTCAACCTATCCCCAAAAAGGGAAAGGATATATCCAATCCGGCGAATCTCCGGTCGATAAGTCTCCTTCCGAATATCAGTAAGGTTTTTGAAAAAGTAATCAATAGAGCTCTGTCTAGGTGGGTTGAGGACAAACATATAGTTCCGGATAATCAATTCGGTTTTATGGCGGGACATGATATCTCACATGCCGCGTCTAAACTGGTTTCTGATATCCAATGGAACAAAAGTAAGAAACAGTGCACTGGTGCCTGCCTTGTTGACTTGGAGAAGGCCTTCGACACCGTATGGTTAGAGGGTCTTTTCTATAAGCTGACTAGGCTGGGGATCAGTAAACCACTCTTGTACATTCTTTATAATATGCTAACCAACAGACAGTTCATCGTGAAGAATGGTGATGTGACTTCTGTTGGAATATTTCAAATTAACAATGGTCTTCAGCAAGGCGCGGTCAATTCGCCGATCCTATTTAACATTTATACAAGCGACTTGATATGCTCACTCCCCCATACTATTGCGTACGCAGACGATTTGATAGCGTACAGAACAGGTCCAAAAATCGAGGTCATTAATACTCTCTTGCAGCGTGACTTCGATAAAATAAGACGATTTGGCGATGACTGGAAGTTGAAAATCAACTTTCAGAAGTCGGAAACCATTCTCTTTAGGACGCCGTTGTCTGGAGACTCTAGGGACACCAGAAAAAATTGGCGAAAGTTCTCGATCATTGGACAACGCGGACAGCCTCTTGCCTGTCGAAATGTAGTCAGATACCTTGGGATCTGGCTTGATCAGTTTCTGTATTTTGGCAAAAATGTAGATGCTGCTCTGGCCAGAGCTAAAGGCGCTTTTGCCCTTACAAGGAGACTGTTTTATAGCAGCCAACTTTGTGCGAGGGTAAAGGTAATCTGCTACATGGCCCTTATCAGGCCCATGCTGGTATTTGGTTGTCCCGTGTGGTTCAATGTACGAGCAAGCTTAATGGAAAAGATTCGGGTGTTTGAGAGGGCTTGCCTTAGGGCTTGTCTTCGCTTGTACAGAACACCAGAGTCGGAGTACAAGAAATTTTATCCTAATGAGGTCCTTTACAACAGGGCGAACCTGATACGAGTGGACAACTTCGTAATTAAGCTGACTCGAAGGCACATTGCAAGAGCAATGACCTCGACGAATAACCTGATATCTGGGGCTTACTACCCCAATTACCTTTACCACGAGAATGTGCGCTCTGACGGCTTCGTTCCACCGGAAGCATTCCTCTACCTAGATCAGATAGGGTTGATCCAGGATAGATCAGCGGTGCCGTTAATCTTCCATGTCGCTCGGACAGCTGGGGACAGGCGACTCAACTACAACAGAGACGTCGCACACGGCAGTGTGGATCGCCTCAGGTTCAGTAGGGCGGTGGGGAATCGCGATAAGAGGGATGCCGTTCGGCAGCACCAGCATTTCTGGTGGTTGAATGATGGGGAAGATGTTTCGTCGTCGTTTCCGTCAATTACGGACCAGCCTCACTAATGAGGCAGAGCTGACCAATCCGTTTTCTCTGTGAATAGCGATGGCCAGCTTGCATAGGTTTAGGTTAGCATTTAAGAAACATATACATATATCAGTGTATACAAAGGTGTATACTGATATATGTATATGATCGTGTATAATATCTATGTGTGTTTATGTGTGTATTGTGCATTTAGGTTAGGTAGGCTAAGGTTTATTTTAAGTTAGATATTAAGTTTTTATAAAAAAAATAAAATCATGTCCATATGCTAAGTTTTTCTTAACAAATATTTTTTCTTAGCCTTAAGTATTCAAAA
The DNA here is from genome assembly GCA_949129095.1 of Volucella bombylans. Classification (NCBI taxonomy): domain Eukaryota; kingdom Metazoa; phylum Arthropoda; class Insecta; order Diptera; family Syrphidae; genus Volucella; species Volucella bombylans. Next base: position 40,043,420 of record OX422143.1, read on the forward strand.
TAAATAGTTCTAAGTAAAATGTAAATAAAGTCGAAAGACATAGTCATAAGAATTTAGAGTAGCTTAGAGCGCCTGTGTGGGGCCAATAAGTTAGTATAAGATTGTTAAGTAATTTTAAGCTAGCATTTAAGCATTTTTTGTTAGTATGTAAGAGTTAGTGATTAAGAAAATAAAATGCATTGAAAACTGAAAAACTGAAACTGAATGATCTTATTGGTTTGGTCTCCTGTTTCATCGAGGACGAGTTATTTTGCAAGAGATTTGGCGTGAGGGTTTTGACTGGGATGAGCCAATTTCTGATATGTTGAAATATCAGTGGCTGGATTTCACAAAGTTCTTGAGGGAACTGCAGGGTGTTAAGATCCCCCGTCCAATCATGGAGTCCTGACTCATCCAAAATAAGTTTGACCGTTTTTGTGGGCGCCTCGAGGGCTCAAAAGGCGAATATCTCCTATGCGGCACGTAATCTTGCAATCTTACCCAAAAAACATGAATTTTCAGTCATGCCAATCATGGGTCAGCTACCAGGATAGCAGGTTAGCTTTTGATTTAAGGCCCTTTACTCATGTTGGAGTAGACTGCTTGGGACCTATGAGCATTAAATATGAAAGAAGTACAGCCAAACGATATGGAATGATATTTACCAGTTTGAGTTTTCGGGCAGAACACATAGAAGTGCTCGGTGATCTCAGCGTGGACCAGTGCACTATTTCCGTGCTGTGTCCAAGCTCATTTACAGTGACAACGGTCTAATTTTGTTGGAACGAAGAATTAGCCTTATCCAGTCTATCAAGTGCAGCTTCGAATTTATTTTAAAAGGAGTGGTACCCCGAGAAGACGTTCTTTTAAACGCTTTGCTGGAGGCTCAGGGGCAGATCAACAGGAGGCCACTCACACACATACCGGTGGACCCTGAGGATCCAGGACCTCTGACTCCGAATTCAATTCTGTTCGGTGATGGTGATCGAGATGTTACAGCGCCTGGAGTTTTCTCTGAACAGGATCAATGGAGTAGGCTGTATAGTCGACGAGCGCAGCATTTAATGAGAGAGTTTACGAGACGTTGGTACGTTGAGTACTTGCCTGAGATTACGAGATGTTCAAAGTGGTTCAAGCATACAAAACCGATGGTGGTTGGCAGCATTGTGCTTGTGGTAGAGCCAGGAGAACTTCGGTCGGCATGGAGGCTAGGGAGAGTGACAAGCGTTAACGAGGTCCAGATAGAGTTGTATGAATAGCTGATGTTCGTATAAGCAGTGGAATTTTAATGGGGAAAAGGGCGATTGGTAGGCTCTCTATTTTGGACGTAGAGTCTTCAGCTTAAAGCTTCAGACAGGTCCGGGGATGTTATCGTGCCATTAATTTAGAAGGTTTCTTTTATAAAGCTAATTACGATTTTGTTGCTGGCAACGTCCAGGGAGAAATTGAAATGTCCGTTTTGTTTAATTTCAAGGGAATTTATGTTGACTGTAAAAACAGCATTTTTCATTGTTGCTTGTATTATAGCTATCTCTTCTACAGGATTTTTTCCTCAGAACGTTAGTCGCATTTAGGTTTTCTTTGTTTTCGTACCAATGTAAGTTTAAAAATGTGAAAAAATATTAAGTTTGTTTAAAGGATTATTTTATTTAATAGCAAATAAAATCGAAACATTTCTAATTTTTAACTGGATTTCATTATCGGAAGAGGATTGAAAACCATCGCTAAACTGCGAGTCAACAACATGTTTTGACATATTATAGTTAAATAACCCGCACTTAAGTAGTAGTAGTCCAGGGGACTCGAGTGAGGACGTGACAGGACATCGATCAACACTCTCCCAACCCTCCAATAATCGTTGCCAATTTATTATGTCGGCTTACTTACATTTTTAAACGTTCATCACATTTTGCAATTTTTTTATTTTATTTCTGGGAATCGTGTCTTTATTTATATTCTTATCAATGACCCATTTACAATTTTTCAGAGCAATGCTATTTTTAGGAGATTTATTAAATTAATCTTGTGCTCGTAACATACACTAGAGTTATCAAACTATTTCGGAAAATTCATATTTGTTGCCTTTATATAGTTTTTGTTTATTTTCTCTTAAATTAGATGCAAAACGCAAACGACATACTTGAAAATATTTTTCGGACGGCCACAAGAGAACTGTATTTTCTTTCGAATTCTCATATTCTTTTAATTTTACGAGTATCAGCACTTCTGTTACATTGAAATCGTGTTTGTCATTTAACATTTCTCCCGCCTAATTTTCACAGATTTTATTCAACTATTTTATTGTTTTGAAATAGCAGTATACTTCAAAATATCTAATAGCGAGGTCGTTGATTTGCGGTGTCTTAACTGATATTGTGTTTTCACCTAATGGGTGATATATATTATTAGTATTCATGTTGTTTTTAAAACAGTTTTCATTCTGAAGAATATTCTCATTAAGCACTGTTTGCTCCTCTGTGTCATTCTGCAAAACGGCATTCGATTCGACATTTCGATTTAAATAAGAATTTAATCTATATAACTTTGGCTATCAATGAGCTAAGCTCAAAAACACTGGGGTTACTTTTATTTATGTTCCACGCTATTATTTTCCCAAATATGTTTTCTAGTGGATCTTGATTAAATTTATTTAAATAAACGTAATATAAACCATCATGATTCATGAATAACGTTTCCCTTATTCTTAAAACGCTCCCTATAGTTAGAGCCAAACCTTTGAAACAGAGTGATCTCTTTGTTGCGTTGATGGTCTAATATTTAATATATAATCCTTCATTTCTATTATAAAAGGGATATTTATATCATTCCGTACAAGAGCTGGTTTTCGATTTAAAAGATCGAAAAGACGATCTATTTTTTTAATAAATTCAGCTGTCGATTTCGCAAATTGGGCTATATTGCCTGGGAATTTGTTCAGTTTTATTATAGCTTCAATTATGATATCACATGATACAGATCTGCTTAGAACCTGTGCAGCTAGCTTCACGTTCATCTTTTGCAATTCAGTAGGGTCAATATGTGCCGCTGTCAGTTTTGGGCATATTTTGCTAGTGTTATTTTTTTCTGTATTATAAAGGTATACAATTACCTTCCAACTTACAATTTCATCAAAAGTGGTTGTATTTTATTAATTTGATTCGAATACTTTTCAAAAGATGCGGGATATCATACATTCCATAAATGGATTTGTTTTTGTAAATAAAGCTTAAGGTTTTTTCATTCATACTAAGCTGACTATATAAACTACGATTAGTGGGTCATTGATCACAGCATAATATTTCTATTTAAGTCAGGTGACAAACTTTTAATTTTAATCCACCTGTGCAATGAAGATGGATGCAGCAAGTGTACCTCAAGCTGAACGCAAAATGTTATATCCGGCAGCTGAACGAACTTATTATTATTTATATGCACTGTAGATTAATAAAACGAATAATATTTTGCTTGTCAAACTTCAATTACAAAATGTAACGAAATATTAAATTTTTCCCGCCTTTTAATTGTTCTTTCTTACATAAATACGCATAAGCTCAAACAAAATACCAATTCATGAAAAATTATTTAATTTCCTATTGCAGTCGAATGAAAACAAAGAGCCAAGCCTTGTGCCACTGCCCACAACTTGTGGTGAGAGAAACAAAGCTCTTTCAGTAAACAAAGCGAGAAAGAGAGTAAATAAAAAAGCTTTATATTATTCCGAAAGCTCGTGTCGGCTGGACGCTTATGGGCTAGCCGAACAAAAGTGAACCATGTTTTTCTACAGGGATGAGACGTCTGTATAGATTTATTATCTGCGTCTAAATTGTACCAATAATGTTTTAATAGTCAGCTAATACTTAAAATTCACTCTTCCAAAGAAACTACTACATTTTCCTTGAAACTACTACAATAACATTGGTTTGATGTTTTATATTCGCACTTGAACATGAATTTATTTTGAAGTCGAGTGGAAATATCGAAATCAGCTGTGAGAGTTTTATTCGCATGTACACATAAAACGGTGATGCCAATGTATTCAGGTTAATACTCTTTGTTGGCTTCCTTTTTCTTTCCTAAATGGTAACGGATTCCATAAGAGTTCTTTTTAAAACTCTAATACAATATTATTTTCATCAATCAATAACTTTGTATAACGAAATAGGTATGTAGTAATTAAGGGGACATAGCTGTGTAAATCCTAAAATGTTGATTACTTTAAAATGTTCTAAAGGTTACTAGAATTAATATTTAAAATATTATCCGAGACATAGCATGCAGACATATTCAAGAGATGATAGAGAAGGGTAGCGACGTACAAGTAGGCCACTAAAAAAATATTTTTATGGCTTCCAACAGTGTTGCAACGCAACATGAACCACCGGAAAAATCCGACGACGTCATACCCACAATTCATTCGCCGTCGGCAACAATCAATGTCAACCACAAAAGCCGGCGACAACATAAATGCATCATGCCCAGCTGATTTGCAAAATTGGGAGCAGAACATTCACCAACAACAGAACTACACACAAGGTCCATGTTCGTGAGCTAACGCAGCGAAAATCACATTATCAGTTGGATCCACCCACTGAGCTACAATTTCTGTGATGACAATCTGTGTGCGTGCACTCACTTGGTGGCTGGGGTCAATGATCTACAACAATTAGTCAACGGCAAACCGTCTGATGAACCATCGAAAGATGTGGACGAACGGCGAAACCAGCTGATGCGGAGGTTTCTTTCGACGAGTAAGAAGCAGTAGAGGGCATTCCCAATATGAAAGCAAGAGTGTAGAATACTAAAAAAATAATAAAGATAATTGCAGAAACCTAATTACTTAGTAACCAATAGTGATATGTAACCAACAACGTGCATATCCTTTTATAGAGCTACACTATACATGTATATACAATCTTTTAACGTGTTTATTTCGAAACAACATTTTTTGAATCTGCCTACACTATAATTCGAAAACGACTGGATAAATCGTGTTAAAATGTTGCATGCTTCTTTTAAACTGTCATAATTTGTCAGTGAACCTAAAATTTTAAATATTTAATGTTAATGTTAAATATTTTTTAATGTTAAAATAACGATAAATTTCAATTCACTATTCATTTTAAATTTTTAGCACATTTTCGAGGTTTAGATACAAATTATATATTACTGGTTTTTTTTATTGTTGTGGATTCTAAAGTAAGGACAAAAAATGTATATATATATATATTTAAATACTTTCAATATTACTTAGTAATACTTATATAGTTTTAATAATTAAATAGTGTTTTTTTGCTTTTAAGTTACACAGGTATGTCCCTAAATTGCTTCACGAAAAACGCATTTTTACCAATTTTTACTGCAATATATTTCAGTAAATTATAATGAAGGTAAAGTATTTTTTTTTAATTCATAACAATTAAATAACGCTTATCCTATTTGAATTAAATTCAATTACATTTTACGCATAATTTTAGCATTTTAGATACCAAATCGAATAGATTTTAGTGTTGTTCTTAGTATTAAATTAGCACATTGGCATTACTCTGGCCTTTAATGTCAGACATGACTTTCTCTGCATTAAAATTTAACTTCTTACTAACACTAAAGCCGACTATTAAATTCGTTATTAGTACAAAGATTTTGGAAAGTGTGGAGATTGTACTTAAGCTGTATATTTAATTTGATTGTTAGTAAAGCCCATAGTCTATTTCTTGTACAACATTTTTAAGAACTTTCCACTTTTCATCTCCAGTAACCAAGAGGTCAAAAAATGGCTCCCTTTTCTGACGAGCGCGGTCTGAACTCACCCGGATCATATTGCGTAGCATTATATAAGATTTACATTATTATTCATTTATATTACAATAGGTGGTATCCAAGTTCTTCTACACATTCTACTAAATGATATTATTATATACGTACGAGTATGTGTACAATTGGTAAGTTGTTGTAAAACTGGAAAATAACGTTGTTCTACAGTCATCTGCATTCTTTGAGTTTTGAGGTCAATTATATTTCGAAGCAAATACTGCGTCCGATGTTTAATTGAAACGATTTCATTTCGATTCAATGGGCACATATTATTTTTAGTATTGTAAACTAGCGCCATTGTTAAAATTAATAATTGTTGATTAATGTTAAGCCAGTTTATTGTGCTTAACACAAATCTTATGTTTGCGTACCTATCACACTTAAGTATGATTAGCATGGCCTTGGTTTATAATTTCTGGTTTAATAATTACATTGCAAATCTTTATTGCAATGTTGTTTTTAGATGTCTTTTCATATTTCTCTCAAGACAGCGATTTTTGTGGACACTTTTTACATTGTATATGTATAATGAACATGTTCTTTAAAATTGAGTTTGTTGTGTATTATAACACTAAAGTCCCTACTTCACTGATTGTACAGCTTCAACAGAACAGTTATTTACATGTGCATATATTCACTTCAGGAGATAGTTGATCAACATTAAGGAAGATACATTTAAAATTGTCAATATTCAGAATAAGACGATTTACTTGAAGCCACAGGTATATGGCTCTTAAGTTACTATTTATTTTGTCTATGTACAGCTTTATAAAGCCTAACCAACAACGAATCATTAGTCGCGACTTAAAAAAGGTGTCGACTTATATATTAATACAGGCTTAAGTCCAAAGTGTACCAATAATGTTTTAGTAGTCAGCTTTTACTTGAACTTCACTGTTTCAAAGAAAGTACCTCATTTTCATTGAATCTACTACATTATATTGGTTTTCTAATAAAAACACTGACGGCTGTTTTTATTTTCGATTATATTTATTCTATCACTAAACACATACTTGTTCAGATCTTATAAAATAATGACCGCCAACTCTCTTGACAGAGAAGACAAGTTGTTATATTTCTATGTTTCAACCGTCTCTTTCTACTTTCCTTCTAGTACTATATTTCTGTTTGCATCATTTTACGGTAGTACCAAATCATCCCTGCAAGTCTAATAAATTTTACTACAGTTCGGCCATTTTGACCGTACAATCGACCTTGATTGTAATTGACTATTACGCGTAAGTGCTGTGTTTCGCACGAAAACTAGCATAAAGAAATATATTTTTTAAGACTATAAGTGCCGATTCAGAATCCAGTTCAAAAAAAACTTAAATGAAATGCAATTATTTTAATTCCGAACTTTATTGTATAAATTGCAAGTGCGGTCACTCTGTTGGTTTGACTGGGAATGCCCAACCATTCGCCGCATTTGTCATAACGACACCTTCCTGGTCCAGCTGTTTCTTGAAGGCATATTTTCTGGTCAATGACCCATTGCGGTCCTTTGCGGAAATTGTTAAAGTCTTAGCTGCTACCGCATAGCGTATTTGGTTTTTCGTTGACCAGCGAGTGCATACATCACCAACACACGCCTATGTGCTAATCGCCACTGCAGAATTCACTCATTGGGCGGGGCTAATTGTCGAAAGCATATAATTTTTTATATGAACCCCTCCCATGCTAGCGCCTCCACAGCTAATGTGTTGCGGCTGCTTGTGGTCTTCTCTGAATGCCCAATTTTGCTGTGCGTTACGTCAGCTGATGCGTGTTTGCCGTCGGCCTTTTGAAATTGGTAAATGCCAGAGGGAAAAATTCAGCTTGTAAGAAGCTGATTTCCTTGATTGCAGAACAATGTTTGTTGCATTGCAACATCCTGCTGGGCCACAGGAAGAGTCATCGATGGCTTTCGCTTATAGATGTACCTATGTTGATTGTTGAATGATATCCGCTGACATTGAACCTTCCGAGACGTTTGGTAGTTGATGAGTACATGTAAAGAAGAAAGGGGTGTGGTGAATGGTGTGTGGCATTAATAGTTTATAGGGATTGATTATTTTAGGTTATTTATTAAGTTTAGGTTATTAAAATTAATTATAATTAAGGTATTCATTCATTTGTGGATGTATGTTTGTGTGTGTGCGGGTGTGTAAAGTTAGTTAAGCATTGGAAGAAGGCAAAGTTTGACTACATGGCGTTTTAATGATGTCGTTGCCGTCTTGATGGTGACGACACGAATTTTTCCGTCGGTTCCGGGATGCACTGCCTCAATTTTAGCAAGCCGCCAAAGAGTAGGAGGCGTTTGTTCATCGGGTAATAGCACGAGCTGTCCTACCTTGATTTGCAAATTCGAGCTAAGCCATTTTGGACGCTGTTGTAGCCGCGCGGGATACTCCGATTTCCATTTTTTCCAGAAGTCCTGTTGGATCCTCTGCATAAGTTGCCATCTATCTAGATAATTTGATTTTACGTTGGTTAAATCTTTTTCAGGTGCCGCGTTTAAGGGGGCTCCAATTAAAAAATGTCCTGGCGTCAAGATGGATAAATCCTCTGGGTCTTCCGTGACTGGGCAAAGCGGACGTGAATTCAGGCATGCCTCTACCTGCGCTAAGACGGTTGCATACTCTTCGAAGGTCAATGTGTAGTGGCCGATAATTCGCTTCAAATGATGCTTCATGGATTTCACGCCGGCTTCCCAGAGTCCACCAAAGTGTGGAGCAGCCGGTGGGTTGAAGTGCCAAGTAGTCCCGTTCCCTTGCAGTTGGGTCACGAAGTCATCTGTCCATTGTTTTGACCATTGTGAGACTTGAAGATCTATGATCCTTGCAGCACCTTGAAAATTTGTTCCGCAATCGCTGTAGAGGTCGGAGCAAATCCCACGGCGTGCAGTGAAGCGTTTGAAGGCTGCGAGAAACGCGGATGTGCTATATTCACTCACAAGTTCGAGGTGAACTGCCTTCGTGCAAAAGCAAACGAAAATTGCGATGTAAGCTTTGGTTATCTTGTTACATCGACCCTTCCATGCCTTTAATTGTACCGGACCAGCGTAATCCACTCCCGATCTTTGAAATGGGCGAGCCTGATTCACTCTTAATGCGGGTAGATTGCCCATTTTTTCGTGCATTTGGGTTGTTTTGTGCCTATAACACTTAAGACACTTATGAATGCAACTCTTTACGGTTGATTTTAGGTGTAATATCCAATATTCCGCTCGAATGGTTGCCATCATGAGCTGCTGACCGCCATGCAGTGATATTATGTGCACTTCATGAACTAAGAGCGTGGTAAAATAGTTCTGCGCGGGTAATATTATTGGATGTCGCTGTGAATACGGGAGATCCGCGTTCTCTAATCGGCCGCTCACCCGTAATGTGCCGTTTTCGTCTATGATTGGTGATAGTCGTGCCAGTTTGCTTCCTTTGAAAATCATTTCCCCTTTTGATAATTTTAATATCTCTTCAGCGAAAAACTCTTGCTGGACAATTTTGATCAAGCGTAGTAGGGCTGACGATATTTCGCTGACCGACAGTGATCCAGACAATTTCTCCGATTTCTTCAGGCAGTTGTGAGCAAAGCGAAGGCAAAAGGCGGTAACTCGTAATAGACGCTGTAGTGAAGAAAACCTTGTGAGAAGTTCATTATATTGAAAGGCGGTAAAGTGGACGCAGAGCTGAAAAATATTTGTTAACGGGTACCCAGATGCGATCAAATTATTCTTAGTCCTTGAAATCTTTGAAGCTTTCAGTTCGAGGTCCGTGGACTGAATGTCAAGCGAAGGATGCAGTTGTTCCTTAAACGATTGCAGAAATTCCGGCCCTTGGTACCATTCTTTATGATTGCTCAGATCTTTAGGTGAAAGTCCTCTAGAAGCCATGCCCGCCGGATTGTCCTTAGATGGGATGTAATTCCAGCACTTGGGGTCTGTGAGCTCCTGGATTTCAGCCACCCTGTTGGCAACAAACGTGGTTCGGTTGTATGGAACTGATTTGATCCACGCGAGTGTGATTTGCGAGTCACACCAAGCAAATATTTTGGCATTGCTGAGTTTCATAATTTCTTTGGTATGGACTAGCAAGTGTGCTAGCAGCAGAGCTCCACATAGCTCCAAGCGTGCCAGCGATATTGTTTTTAGGGGTGAGACTCGCGTTTTGGATGCAAGAAGACTCGTTTGTGATCCCTTTCCAGTGATGACTCGAAGATAAACAGCTGCAGCATACGCCCTTTCGGAGGCATCGCAGAACCCATGGATTTCGAGGTCTGATTCCTTCGTCATATTAATCCAGCGAGGAATCTCTATATCATTAAGGGCGATTAGTTCCTCTTTAAATTTATGCCATGCTAAAATGATTGAAGTTGGAAGTTCGCTGTCCCATGTTTGATGTTCCTTCCAGATCTCTTGCATCAACATTTTACCTATGACCACGCAAGGAGAGATCCATCCCATTGGATCATAAAGACGAGAGATGTCCGCTAAAATTGTTCGTTTCGATGTCGTTTTTGCGTCTGATGGATTTACTCTGAAAGAAAAGGTATACTTCCCAGGATGCCACTGGATCCCTAAAGTCTTTATTGCGTTGTCTTCATCAAATGACAGCGGTAGCTGAACTTCTCTATCTTCAGCTGGAATTGCTGCCAATTGTGATTTTTAGCAATGTCTGATGCAATTGGGTAGTCTGCTCGCTCATCTGCAGCAAGTTGTTGGAGTGTGCGAACTGCCAAATACGGTGCAGCGGCTGTGCCAAACGTCACTGTGTTGAGGCGATATGCTTTTGCTTCCTCCCCTTCCGCATCTCTCCACAAAACTAGTTGGTATACAGAGTCTTCAAATGGAACCCAGATCTGCCTATACATTTTGTTGATGTCCGCAACAAACCCTATCTTATGTTTCCTAAAGCGGGCGATGTGATCAAAAATGTTGTCTTGTAGCCGTGGGCCAACAAAAAGATGATCATTCAGTGATGTGCCGTCGGACGTCTTACATGATGCATCGAATACAATACGTAGTTTTGTGGTGGAGCTAGATTCCTTCCTCACTGCATGGTGGGGAACAAAATACTGCGCATGGGTTAACGAAGTGGGTTCTACGAGAGTCATGTGCCCTAGCACTTTATAGTCGTCTACAACGCTTTTGCACTCTTTGTAGAGCGATGAGTTTAGCCTAAATTTTCTTTCTAATTGAAGATACTTAACAAGAGCGGATTTGAATGACAAACCTAGTTTAGGACGTAACCCTTCCTTGAATGGTAGCTGAACAATATATTTACCATCTAGCTGACGCTGGTGTGTTCTACAAAAATGCATTTCACACTGTTTTTCTTCCTCCGAGAAAATTTTCCTTGTAGGTACCTCCTCGAGTTCCCAAAACTTATGCATCCTGAATTCCAAGTCGGGCGTCTCCGTCATGATGTGCAAAGATGTCACCGTTTTTTGGTCGCCAGAAGATGTACAACCAGAGAGAATCCATCCGAGTTCTGTTCGTTGAGCCATGGGTGTACCTGGTTCTCCTTTAACAACACCGTCAAGTAGAATAAATGGATATATGTCGCTCCCCAGTATGACATCAATTTTGTTTGGTTTGTAAAAGGTCGGGTCGGCAAGTTGAATGTTCTGGAGGTGCATCCAGTTAGACCAGAGAATGTTGTGCATAGGGAGGACTGCTGTTAGCTTGGGTAGAACCAACGCATTAAGCTGTAATGTGAAATTGTCGTTAACGTTGGAACGGATGGTGAGCGAAACCTGAGATCTGGAAACGCCGTTGTTGGTTTCCCCAACGCCTATTATGTTGACATAGTTCGTTGTCCTTTTAAGTTTCATCAGCTGTACAGCCGATTCAGAGATGAATGACGCCTCCGATCCTGGATCAATTAAAGCCCGCAGCAACAGCGGTTGGCCTACAGCTGGAACAGCCTTGATAAGCGCAGTGGCCAAAAGGACAGCCTTTGACTGACTGTTCTTGGATGAGTACGTATTGTGTACTGCAGCTGTTTTGTTGGAGGAGGTAGGATCTTCTAAAAATTCTGGCTGTGAAGATTGAACCGTAGTGGAGACAGGTTGCAAAGGTGGCTGAGTAACCAACGCTGAAGTTGAATTGTTGGCATGCATTGCGTTCGTGTTAGCTAGATCGCTTTCATGCAGCAACGAATGATGCCTTTTTTTGCATGCAGAACATGTAAAAGTGCTTGTACAGTTTTGCGTGGCATGCGAGTGTGACAAGCAGTTGATGCACAGTTTATGCCTTTTGACAATGTCCCTTTTTTTCTGTGGAGCTAATGCCTTAAATTTGTAACACTTCCTAATTGAATGCAAACCCTGACACATCTGACATTTCGAAATTATGGAATTGTGTGTACGAACTGTGACAGAGCTAAATTGCTTTGATTTTGATTGAGGGGGATTTGGTGAGGATTGTCCTAGGATTTCTAATGTTCTTGACCTCATGAGCAAGAAATCCTCTAGGATGTTGAAAGACGGATAATCTGCATACGCCGAAATATGCGATTCCCACTGACCTCGAGTGGTGATCGGAAGTTTTTGTACAGTGTGGAAAATTAAAACGTCTTCCCACGAATCTACAGTGACTCCGAGATTTTCCAGAGATTGTTTGGCCTCAATTGTGGTATCTAAAAGTGATTTGATATCGTCTGCTGATTCTTTAGATAGTTTTGGTTGATCAAACAGTAATTTAAATTGGTTATCCTTAAGTAAACGTAGGTTTTGATACCGCTTCACTAACGTTGCCCATGCTGACTCAAAGTTACCATCAGTGATGGAAGTGTTTCGAAGCATCCGTTCGGCTTCACCGCTTAAATTAGCCTTCAAATAATGCAGCTTCTGAACATCGGATAAAGAAGGATTTTTGCCTACCAAGCCTTCAAATAAACCTTTAAATTCAGGCCACATTTGAAAGGAACCCGAGAATGTAGGGATCTTAATCGGGGGGAGCTTCACATCAACCAAAGGGGCTTTCGCTCCTGCTATTGAATTATTAAGAAAACTTTGAGTTTGATTGGGATTTTCGGAGGTACATAACTGCTCCTTTAAATCGGAGGAATATGTGTAATAGAGCTCTTTTAATTTGTGAAATGTTAGCGACTCAATGTATTTGAGTTTAGCCTCTTCACTAGGAGCAGCAACAATTTTTTGATGAACTGCCCTAGCTTCATCAAACCCTTTCTCCAAATTCTTTAATCGCGCCTCAGCCATGAAGATAGATTTTGATGATTTACTAAGCTCTTTATGCGCTTTATTATCAGCTTCGAGTTCACTCCAGATATTTTGAATTGAATCGATTAAATTTGAGATCTTAGATTTACTCATTTTGCAAGAAAGACGAAAAGCAGAATAGAAATAGCAGAATTGCACCCAGAATAGCACCCAACACACACGATAATATTATATTATAATAATAATATATAACGAAGATCGATAAATTAATGATAATTATCTTATTAAAATGCCACACACCGGATTATAAGCGTTGCTCCCGCGCTGCCCCAGCTTCTCGAACTCCAGCAGATGTCCTCAGTAAGCGCCAACGATCAACCGAACCGAATTTATGTTGATATTTGAGTGCACAAGACGAATTATTCACAATTAAAATTAGTGCCACGCACTGAATAAAATAGTTTTAGATTGTCCAGATTCAGATCCGACTATGAAGGACCATATCTTTCGCACGAAAACTAGCATAAAGAAATATATTTTTTAAGACTATAAGTGCCGATTCAGAATCCAGTTCAAAAAAAACTTAAATGAAATGCAATTATTTTAATTCCGAACTTTATTGTATAAATTGCAAGTGCGGTCACTCTGTTGGTTTGACTGGGAATGCCCAACCATTCGCCGCATTTGTCATAACGACACCTTCCTGGTCCAGCTGTTTCTTGAAGGCATATTTTCTGGTCAATGACCCATTGCGGTCCTTTGCGGAAATTGTTAAAGTCTTAGCTGCTACCGCATAGCGTATTTGGTTTTTCGTTGACCAGCGAGTGCATACATCACCAACACACGCTTATGTGCTAATCGCCACTGCAGAATTCACTCATTGGGCGGGGCTAATTGTCGAAAGCATATAATTTTTTATATGAACCCCTCCCATGCTAGCGCCTCCACAGCTAATGTGTTGCGGCTGCTTGTGGTCTTCTCTGAATGCCCAATTTTGCTGTGCGTTACGTCAGCTGATGCGTGTTTGCCGTCGGCCTTTTGAAATTGGTAAATGCCAGAGGGAAAAATTCAGCTTGTAAGAAGCTGATTTCCTTGATTGCAGAACAATGTTTGTTGCATTGCAACATGCTGCCTTCGAAGTCCAAACAACTATCTTCAATTATTTCTTCCGACTAAAACCATTTTCTTAGTCTACTTGAATCTAGTGTTGTGTTGTGTTTCTTGAACACCTTCAATATCTTTTTTTCACAACGACGGAAGTGTCTACGTTCTTAATTACTATGAAATTACCAACATCAAATTGTTTGGCTGGAGAATGGGTTTCGTTAAAATTGTCTAAATTTTTCATCTGGGATTTCTTAATTGCTTCGGAGGCCTCGGTTCTTAGTTTATCTAGGTCCACTCTCCAGTAATCTGAATACCTCTCACTCAAATGGTCTGTAAGTTGGTCAATTATCTGTCCGCTCTCCTCAACTCCGAACAGCACTTGGTGAAATGTTGGTATTCGTGTAATCGGTATTATTAATGATAAACTCTACTTTGCTCAGCTACTGGCGCCAATCAGCGTGCTCGGGAGATTCACTCAACTTTGTTAGCTTAGCCTTCATGTCACGGTTGACACGCTCAACTTTTCCGTTGGACTGCGGAGAGGCTACAGCAACTTTGATATGTGCAATATGTCTACAAACCTACTAAATTCTTGTGACGTAAAATTAGTACCTCAGTCACAAATGATTCTGCGTGGGCGGCTGTAATAGTCAAAGTACCGTTCAAGCACATTAATAGTTTCCCTTATTCCCGGCGTATTCATTGGATACAATTTCACAAACTTGCTAAACAAATCTATTACTGCTAAAACATGTTTTAGGGGCAAAGTGGTCGTGTCGAACGGTTCTGACTTCTTCGTTATATTATACAAGTTTCGCTCGGTCTTTCTCCGCGATGCCGAATGATAAATGCACTTTAAGTAGTTTTAAGTGAACTTATTTAACTTCTCTTTAACTTTGGGAATCCAATAATGTTTCAAAATCTGGTTACCACATTTATCTATGCCTAACAGGTTTATCAGTAATAAGTTTGAATATCGACGGTTGATCGATAGTAGTGACGTACTCGTGAATTTAAAAAAACTCGTTTTGAATTGTGTGAAATGTGAAGTGATTCAATGGAATATTGGATCAGCGAAGGATTATCGCAATCAACAATCAACATTCAATTCGAGAGGTCTCAACCTCGAAAGTTCAAAGGACCAATGAAGGAAACATCATTAATACTGTAATAGTACATCATAATAGTACTGTAAGTTGAGTTCTCTTATTAACCCATCCCTTACATACTAACCGACCTTTCTTATTAAAATACTGTATATTCAATGCCAAATATTAACAATAAGATTAAGACAAGAAGTAATCCCTATAGCTTTAATAGTTTTAATAACGAGGTGGAAGATAGTAAAGTGATCATCTTATCTTAAATTTTTCAAATTCAGAAGACAGTGTTATTAATCTCTCCAATATGACCACAAATAATAGTCAATTAAATATGGCAGATTTGTTTAACTCTCTTCGTACTCCGGATGCTATAAAGGATTTGCCAAAATTTGATGGCAATCCTAGGCTCCTTTATGAGTAAACTTCTGCTCCGTGCTATACGCAACAAAATAGAGGGACCTGCAAACGAGGTTCTTAATATATACGGTACCCCGCTGAACTGGAACAGTATAAAATCAAACCTCATAATGCACTACGCCGACAAGCGTAATGAAACCTCTCTAATAAGAGATTTGCATGGGTTGAGGCAAAATCAAAAAACCATAGAACAGTTTTACAGCGAAGCAATAGAAGTGTTATCCGCCATGAATAATCACGTGCAGATCCACTCCACAGATTTTAAAGTCATAAAAGCAAAACGAGAATTGTACGAGGAAATGTGTCTAAACGTATTTATGATTGGATTAAGAGATCCCTTGGGACCTACTGTTCGAGCAATGAAACCAACAACCCTGGCAGAGGCCTTTTCATTTTTTATCAAAGAACTAAATACATATTACGGCCGAACAGAAACAAAGCAACCTCTTTCTAAACCTTTAATTAAGATAGAACACAGACATCCACAGCCTCAGTTTAAATTCCCTCAAATTCCTAACTTAAACAACAACAAGCTAAATTCAATCCACAACAGCTACAAAATATGTATCCCGTACAATCTTTTCGATTTCCCTTGCAACCGAACACTAACCTAAACTTCCCAAATACTGCATACAAAACGCCTTTCATACCCCGACCGATACCAAAGGTACCTCCACCAGAACCTATGGACACCCTTTCTGCACAAAGTCGTTCCAAACAACCATCCACTCCTCGTCAACATTTTAATGGACAGCCTCAAAATAATAACTTCAGACCGTCACACTACACTATTAAGGAAGTACATAATATAAACGAGCAGACGTTAGAACCAGTAACTGACAATTTGGTTTTTTCCAAGATCCACCTGGAACAGAACAAGAACAGAACAAGATTTAAGTTTTCAGAACCCAGCCTCGGGAAATGCATTAAATACATAGATATTAACAAACATGGACACTCTTTACCCTATATTCATATCTCATCATCTTTCGGAAGAACCTTGAAATTCCTAATAGATACAGGGGCTTCATCCTCTTTTATAAATCCTGAACACATACTTCCTCAAGATCAAGAAATTGTCCCACCTATAATCATAAAAACTATTCTTAACCAACAAAAAATTGATAAAGAAGTATGTTTACCCAATTTTTTCGAATTTAATTGTCCCGGAGAAATGAGATTCCTAGTATTCAAATTCCATGGATACTTTGATGGATTATTAGGTCTAGACACATTGAGTTCCCTCAAAGCTAAAGTCGATCTAGAAACTTATTACCCCGTTTACTAAAATTCCCTTGCTTTTCAAACCTAATTTCATGTCTAAGAAATATAGTATTCCCCCTATTCTAATGCATTATTATGGCTACCTGTAGATATTCGCAATGGTGACATTTTTATCAGAAGTATTGAAATCAAACCCGGAGTTTTTGTTTCAGAAGGAATCTACAATGCCAATAACTGGTACAGCCTAGTTGAAGTAAGCGATAAGTCAAGTAGTAACCAAAAAATCTTCATAGAACACCCCTTAAAAGTAAATACACTCTTAAATTTTGAAATTTGTGAATTAAATAACTTTGACAAGACATACGAAAACGACTTAGAAGACCCAGTTGCCAATAACATTACTGATTTATTACGGCTAGAACATCTTAATTCCGAGGAACGAAAGTTAATTATTAATTTATGTAGGAACTATGAAGATATATTTCACAGGAAAGGCCAAACTCTTACCTTCACCAATGCTATTAAACATCAAATTACAACTTCGGACGACATACCTATGTACACAAAATCTTACCGATACCCTTATGTTCACAAAAATGAGGTCCAACAGCAAATAAAAAACATGCTGGCCAGGGAATCATACGACCTAGTTATTCCCCTTGGAGTTCACCTATATGGATAGTGCCCAAGAAAATGGATAACTATGGCACACAAAAATGGCGATTAGTCATCGACTATCGCAAGTTAAACGAAAAAACTATAAATGATAAATATCCTATTCCAAATATAAACGAGATACTGGATAAATTGGGCAAATGCCTCTACTTTTCAACTCTAGATTTGGCGAATGGTTTTCACCAAATTGAAATGCATACTCAAGACATACCTAAAACTGCCTTCACGGTAGAAAATGGCCATTATGAGTTCATAAGAATGCCCTTTGCGCTAAAGAACGCACCCTCCACATTCCAGAGGGTAATGGACAACGTCCTCAGCGATTTGGTCGGCAAAATTTGCCTTGTGTATATTGATGACATCGTTGTGTTCTCGACTTCCCTTCAGGAACACATAGAAAATCTCAAAAAAGTTTTTGGACGATTAAGGCAGGCAAACCTTAAAGTACAACTAGATAAATCCGAGTTCCTCCGTAAGGAAACCGCATTTCTGGGACACATCATCACCCCAGACGAAGTTAAACCAAATCCTGATAAGATCAGGGCAATAAAAGAATTCCCCGTTCCAAAAACTCCAAAAGAAATTAAATCCTTTTTAGGATTAATTGGTTATTACCGCAAATTTATAAAAGATTTTGCGAAACTTACCAAGCCCTTAACGGCCTGCTTGAAAAAAGGAGTTGAAATCAAATTAGACGAAAAGTATGTACAATGTTTCGAAATGTGTAAGGATATTTTAACAAATGATTCTATATTGCAGAATCCCGATTTCGCAAAACCATTCGTATTAACAACAGACGCCAGTAATCTCGCGATAAGTGCGGTACTATCGCAAGGACCTATCGGTAGTGATAGACCTATTTGTTTTGCAAGCAGAACACTTACCACAACAGAAATTAATTATTCCACAATTGAAAAAGAGTTTTTGGCAATAGTTTGGGCAACGAAATATTTTCGACCCTACCTGTTCGGCAACAAATTCAAAATTCTTACTGATCACAAAACTCTCCAATGGTTAATGAGCTTAAAAGAACCTAACTCAAAGTTGGTTCGCTGGAGTCTTAAATTAGAAGAGTACAACTACGAAATCGTGTACAAAAAAGGTAAGGCGAATACAAATGCTGATGCACTCAGTCGCATTAAAATCAGCGACAAAGTCGAACTTAATGCCAACGAAACAATTCAATTCATTCCGCAGATGAAAATCTTGATGACGGAATTCCGATTGCAGAAAAACCGTTAAATGAATTTAATCTGCAAATGATTCTGGAAATTTCAAGTGGACCACCAACAAATTCTCTTAAAGTAGTGTTTAAAAAGAAACAAAGGCGCACTATCCAAAGAACAACATTTTCCGAAGAAGAAATTATACAAGTATTCAAAAATCATCAACCACCTAATAAACTCACGGCAATATTTACTGACGACAATACTTTTAGGACTGTTCAGAACGTTTATTCAAAATACTTTTCTTAGAGTAAAACTTTCAAATTATTACGTTGCACAGAAATATTGACAGACATAACTGAAAATGACCAACAAGACCAACTAATTTATGATTATCACATTAATTCGAACCACAGAGGCATTAATGAAATTTTGCTTCACTTAAAGAGAAAATACTATTTTCCCTTTACGAGTATGTCTAGAAAAATTACACAGAACAATAAATAACTGTAACAAATGTCAAACGTTAAAATATGATAGGAACCCACCTAAATTGATGTATGAAAAACCTGAAATACCCATTAAACAGCTAGATATTATACATGTTGATGTTTATACCATCAATGGAAAACACATCTTAACAATAATAGATAAATTCTCCAAATTTGCTGCCGCCTATACCCTACCCATTCGAAATAGTCTTAACATAGTCAAATCAATAAAGCATTTCATAAGTCTACATGGAATTCCTGGGAAACTGATTACTGATCAAGGATCAGAATTCACTGCAAACCTTTTTAAAGATTTTTGCAAACAGTTTGACATTTACTTACACACAACATCATTTCAACAGACAACAAGTAATTCTCCAGTGGAACGGAATTCTCCACTTTAACATAAATTTACAGAATTATTTACAACAAATACAAAGACAAAGACCATCAAGATATTCTTAACGAAACAATTACAACATACAATAATGCTATTCATTCATCTACCAAGTACACACCTTTCGAATTATTTTATGGCAGACCATATAAATTTACTAAAGATGTTAAATTCAATAATACCCACGATTACCTTCAGAAACTTAATGCTTTTCAAGAGAATTTATTTCAATCCATTACAAGTTATTTAGAGAAGAAAAGAGATAGGAATATAGACAAGTTAAACAAAAAGAGGGAACCCCCCACAAAATTGATAGAAGGAGACATTATATTTAGGAAAGAATGTAGGAGGAACAAATTGACTTCTAGATTCACTAAGCATATATATAATTAAAAATAATAAGAAAATAACCATTTTAACAAAAGATAATAAAAAATTACATAAAAGTAGAATAAAGAAAAACCGAAAATTCCACGGCACTACTGACAATTCTAACAGTTGACGGACATAACATAGAAATTCACAATCTGACTAATAATCACGGAATACTGCCATTGCTAATCGGAAAAGCACGGATAATCGAACATGAAAAGCGGATGATACATATAGTAGATCTCCTAAATTACCAAATTAGTATTGACAAAATCAAAAATTCCTTGACCACATTAGAAAAAGACGACACAAATACTGAAATGACAGCTATTGCTAAACTAAAATTTCAAGAACTAGAACAAAAATTCGTAAGCCTTTTACCAAATAATAGAATAAAAAGGGGTATAATTAATGGACTAGGTACAATTATAAAAACCATCACTGGCAATATGGACGCCAATGACGCCCTTGTAATAAACAATGAATTAGAAGCAATAGAGAATATTCAAGAGGTTTTGAAAATAAAATCTGTCTAACAAATAAGCATAAATAATCAAATGATAGAGACGTTCAATAACATAACTCTTCATATAATTAAACAGCAAGAAACCATAGAAAAATTTCTTAACTATTACAATGAAAAAATCGGCAATGCAATAAGATCAGATGAGGCATCAGTTAAGCACCTACAATATATCAATAAAACTATCTTTAACATTGACTTACTTTATAATCAGTTAAACAATATTGCTGAAGCTATCACACTAGCTCGATTAAATATTATTTCAAAACAGGTATTAAACCATAAAGAAATAGATGAAATTAAGGACTACTTGAGTTCTGAATCAATTGAACCCACCTCAAATCAGCATGTTTGCGCTTTTTTTGTTGATTACCTTCCTTGCTGCTTTCCTCCTTTATTTTTGGTGATGCGGACGGATTTAGATTCGGCTTGGGCCCAACAGAAAAAGAAAAACGGCGTGTTCGTTTGATGGTCAGCAAAAGAATGACCGTTTATTAAGAACTGTCAAAAAACCTCATATGCAGCACGAAGTGTGCTGCGGTTATAAATTTGCATTTTAATATGGGCGCGTTCATACCGCCCGCCTTGAAATACTGACCAGTCATTTCAATACTAACTTCAGATTACAATCATATTAAGTACTAAGTCTACCTCAATAGAATAAAATTTAATCTTGCAATTCATTACATTTAATTCAATCCAATCTTATCAAATGAATTCAAACCAAGTTAAGCTAAATAAAGTTACGTTAATGTTACATCTCAGCTTAAATCAAGCAAACATAATTTGGAAATAGGACGCTTTATCAGCCAATTCTGCGTAATAAGTGTAGCTACTCGTGCTAAGCCGTCCGCCCCAAGGTGAAGTTCCCTTACTCGGGCTAAGGCCCATTTGCCTGGGGGTTGGTTATCATCTCGTACAACAACTAGATCGTTCACGGCTAAGTTTCTGGTCTTCTTCTTCCATTTGCTGCGTTCCTGGAGGGTCGCGACATACTCAAGCTGCCACCGTTTCCAAAAAACCTGCTGAAGTTGTAGGATAATCTGAAATCTGGAAAGGCGGTTAATATTTGCTTATAGATACGAGTAGTTTGGCTCAGGTAAAAAATAAGGTGTTCTTCCTACTAAAAAGTGTGCTGGAGTTAAAGGTTCAAAATCTTCCGGTGAACCTGAAAGTGCCCCCAAAGGCCTAGAGTTTAGACAAGATTCAATTTGACATAATAAAGTTTGAAGTTCGTCAAACGATAGTAGAATAGACCCAGTAACTCTCTTTAAATGAAATTTAGTCGATTTTACAGCCGCCTCTCAGAGTCCACCAAAGTTCGGAGCCGCCAATTTATGGATTCCTTAGAAGCTTCCCTTTGTAATCGGTTTCGAGTATCCCTTGATCCCAAGTAACTATTCAACTCATCAATTCGTGCCATTGTCGCTATACAACTCAGCGCGTCTTCCCCTTCTCGCAATGAAACGCCTTAATGCCAGCATAAATGCCTCCGTAGACAAGCTTGTCACCAGCTCTAAATGGATCGCCTTAGTTCAAAAGCAAACAAATACTGCAACATACACCTTCTGTCCTCTGCAACCCCTCCTTCTCCATCGTGTTGCGTTCAGTGGTCCCGCGAAGTCAACGCCAGCCTTTAAAAAGGCCTTTTCTCCTTGGAGTCTAGATACTGGAAGATCTCCCATTAATTGATTTATTGGTTTCGCCCGATATCTTTGACAGATAGTACAGCGTCGAGTTATCTTTCTCACTGCATTCCTTGCTCCCAAAATCCAGAACTCTTTCCTTAGTATTGCAAGCAATAATTGCGAACCAGCACTTAAATATTTATTATGATTGCTCCAAATAACTAGTTGTGTTAGCTTTGAACTCCGAGGTAGGATGATAGGTGGCTTTGATTATAACATATAGGAGCTGACTCTAGCCGCCCTCCAACCCGCATAATGCCCATTGAGTCCAAGACTGGATTCAGTTTGACCAGCTGACATGATTTTCAGCAGACAGTTTACTACCTCACTGAAATGTCTACTTTGTGTTACTCTGACTAAAGTGATCAGGGCTTCTTCATGCTCTTCCGTTTTTAAGAACCCGGTCCTTTTTGCATTGACAGGTCGGCAGTTGTGTGAGAAGCGCAGGATCCAAGCGGTGACCCTCAAAAGATTAGTCAAGCTGGAAAATTTATCAACTAATTGAAATGGTTCGCATGCTTCAGCCATTATAGCTGTCAGTACTACCTTGCGTTCTTCCAGATGTTTTCTATCCCCACCGAATGACGGTAAATCCTCCGCTGCAACTGGTTCCTTACGAATCAGACTTGGCCCGTTCCACCATAAATCGTGTGAAAGTAATTGATCTGCCTTCACCCCCCTCGATGCACAATCAGCTGGGTTGATTTCCCCATTTATGTGCCGCCAATGGTTTGCCGGAATGATGGTCGTTATTGCCGAAATCCGATTCGCCACGAAATTAGCAAATTTTTTTGGATGACTATTAAGCCAATGTAACACTATGCTCGAATCCGTCCACCCATAAACCGGAATGTTTCGATATTCCTCTACCTCCCTTAGTTTAACTACTAGTTTCGCCAATAGACCAGCAGCACTTATGTAGTTCCAACCGTGCTATCACTAAAACCTGACTCAGGGGGGCCACCTTGACCTTCGCTGCTACGAAACTGGTTCTAACCTCGCCGGATCCTGGCACGCTATGCAGATAGACGACAGCAGCATAAGCTTCCTCTGAAGCGTCACAAAACCCATGAATTTCCAGGTTGCCCTTATTGTGCGGTGTGTACTTAGGCACCTCAAGAGACCTTAGCTGACCTATACCATTTCGCAGTGCTCCCATCTTGCAATAAGTGTTGCAGCAAAATCCTATAGTTAATCAGAAAGGGTGCTAGGAATCCCATTGGATCAAAGATGCGAGCAGCTTCGGAGAGAATATTTCTCTTAGAATAGAGAGAAATCCGTTCTACCTTGACGTCAAAAGTGAAGGAGTCTGTAACAGGGTGCCAGCGTAAACCTAACGTTTTAACAGGTTGATTGGAATCAATAGACCAGGTCCAATTTAATTCTCTTTTCTCCAGAGGAATCTCGTCGAGTAGGTCCTTTGAGTTCGAAGCACATTTCCGAAGATTAAAACCCGCCCTTTGCAATAGTGCGCACAATTGCTCAACGAGACACCTTGCTGACTCCTTACTATTGCAACTCGCTATGAAATCGTCCATGTAAAAGTGATTACTTATCATTAAGGAAGCCGTTGGAAACTCCTTGCGATTGTCCTCAGCCAACTGCATTAAACACCTAGTAGCCAAAAACGAAGCGGGAGCTGTCTCGTAGGTAATAGTCGTCAGTTCAAAGGTGATAGGCTCGCTGGCTGTCTCTCTCCATAAAATACGCTGAAATCGCCTATCCAACGGATGAATTAAAATTTGCCTGTACATTTTTGCAATATCTGCACTTAGGGCAATGGGGTTGAGCATAAATTGGAGCAAAATAGTGACCAAATCGTTTTGAAGCACCGGTCCTGTAAGCAACTGAGAATTCAGGGATCTTCCGCCAGGGGGACTACAAGACGCATCAAATACCACTCTCAAGCGGGTCGTCGAGCTATCAGGTTTGATGACTGCATGATGGGGCAAGAAGTATCCTCCTTCAGATTCCTGTGCATGTTCCGCTGTAATTTCCACCATGTGGCCTAAGCTCAGATATTCGCTCATAAACTCCGTATATTGCAACTGTTGGTCTGATTCCCTCAAAAATCGACGTTCCATTGACGTAGGCATCTTCTCGGCCATCAGCCTTGAATTTCCCTGCAAATCCGGAACCTCTTTAAAGGGTAGCCTAACCACAAACCGCCCTAGCTCATCCCGGCTTACGTGTTCCTTAAAGTGAACCTCACAGGGATAATCATTGTTCAAGTATCGCCAATCCAACCCTCCTACCGACTGAAACGCACATATCATATGACCGCTTGATTCCTCATCCTCACTGGCCAAAACCCATCCAAATTCAGTATTCTGAGCAATCACCTTACTGTGGTCATCGTAAATCTTACCGCCCGTTATAGCTCTGAAAAGAATGCTAGGCCTCTATTGGGCCTGGTTTCGCAAAGTAAGGATCAGCTAAATCTTCCCTGACTACCTGGACTGGCCCGTTGTAGTATACCTTGTGAGGCGGTAGTTGCTTAGTTATGCTCCTCAATACTACCGCTTGAGATGATATAGTAAAGTCTGTTTTTCTGGACCTAATCCTCAAAGCCACTAATCCCCGAGCCTTCGACTCCGCGTCGCCAACTGCATCTATCGTAAAATTACACCTCGTACGTGGCAGCCCCAAAAATTGCGCGCATGATTCAGTAATCAATGTCTTAGATCCGGAGTCCAAAAGAACTCCTTGTCCCTTGCCTTCGTTGGTATTGGTCGCTGGTTCCACCACCTTCCTAACGTCGGTATGAATCAGTGTGTGGTGTCTGGCCCTGCACTTCCTACAAGCTCCCGATTTGCACGCCTTGACAGAGTGGCCCGTGTTGAGACAATTGTAGCACAAGCCCTGCTGCACCCTACCACTTGAAACGCTCTCTAATTCGAACTGTCTGGTTGATATAAATTCAAGCAAGGTCTTAAAGGTTGGTTTTTTAGTCGTAGCCGCAGATCGTACCCATAACTGTCTTGACTCTGGGTCTAGTTTTGCCAAGATAACGTAAATCAGCCAATGATCTACTGGAACACCAAGTGATCTTAAGGCAGTTACAGACTCATTAGAGGTATTATAAAGCTTGCGTAACCAGCAGCGGTTGGTTAAGAACTAATTTCCTGTTGCTCCATAATTGTCTTTATATGGGCCTCCACAATAACCTTTTCCTTATCAAACATCGCACACAAATCGTCCCAAGCTTGATTATAGTCAATATCAGAAATATTTATGTGCTTAAGAACTGACGCGGCATCGTCCCTCAGTGATAATTTTAAATATTGTAATTTTTGGGCCCCAGATAAGCTACTTGACTCGTGAACAATGGTTTTAAATAAATCTTTAAAGGTAGGCCATTCTCTGTAATCGCCATTAAATGACGGAAGTGCTATTGCAGGTAATTTTGGATGATCCTGGAACACCGCGGACCTAGTTGAATTATCACTATTGGAGAGGTTCGAGAGCACAGCCGCAATGGACGCCTGATTATCTGCTAATTGTTTGACAAACTCGTCGTATTCACCTGTGGCACGAGATGAGACTGTTTCCATCGGAAGCCTAGTGGATTCTGCTACCTGACCGCCTGTCATTTTTTTTAGTCACCACCCCTTAATATTATAATATTTGCCCTCGATCTCCTCCCTTACTCTTGACTCATTTGCTATTTCTTCCTCTGGCAATAGCATTTATAAATCCATCTGCACTTGCTCAAAGGATTCCATAAGTTCATTTAACTTATCGAGACGAACTTGAGCATCTATTATGGACATCTGTTCCTCACTAGTATCCATTATTACATTTCTAATCGCGTAAGGCTACCCTTGATTATACCTCGCTTTTTTCGCAACACTTCCATATTCCCCGTTATGTATTTCAATATATAAGAATATATGGGCAAGAATATAATATAGATATATATATATAGTGCATGCAAATAACATTACCGAGTCGACCACCGTCGAGTGCACAACTCTACCAGTGCACTCGCAATATTGTTGTGTGTTGTGCAAAAAAAAACGCCGCGCGTGTGCAAACAAAAAAAAAATCACACAGTGCGGGTATCCCACCTCGCCCGCTCCTAGTCGAAGTACTGTTACTTGCACTCAATCACTGCCGTTACTGTATTTACCATACGGTACGGGCAGTGGCTGAGTGTATGTAACAACTGATGGATAGCGGGTTGTGAGTGAAAATTTTGTTGGTGCACTGTTTCATATTGTTATAAGGGCATAACACCTACAACAATTTGATCCGGTAAATCAATGTCAGAATTTTCACTTCGCAGCCTTGCTTAGTATCGTCGGTGTTTGTGTTTTCTGTGTTTGCCTGTGATTATGACTAGGGAATTCAAGGTAGACGTAGCCAATATACGCGGGCTAAAAAGTAATCACTTTTCTGCGTACGTCCACGTCTGTAAGTACAGACCAGCTGTTTTGGCACTTAGTGAAACACAGGTAGATCCCCGCCCACACCTCTCAGATCATTCTGATCTGAAGCTACCTGGCTACGAACTAGTGCCATTATTCTTCTCTGACCGCGGTCTCGCCATTTATGTGCGTAGTGATGTAGCTTACCAAACTCCACCACAATGTGATCCATGTTCCAATCCGGAATTCAACTTCATGTGGTTAAAATTCCATCTCCTTAAGCAAATTATCCACTACTGCTTTATTTATAGAAGCCCCAAACTGGACAGCAATTCATCTTTTAACGAGTTTGATGCGCTGTCTGACTCCATTCAAAGAATTGTATCCCTGTATCCTCATATTGAAATCGTTATTACGGGCGATTTCAATATACACAATTCTGGGTGGCTTCGACATTCTGGACAGACAAGACCCGAATCACGGTGTGTTGAGATCTTCTCTGCGGAAAACAACCTAACGCAGCTTGTAAATGAGCCCACGCGAATACCAGACGTTGATAGTCATACCGCCAACACCCTGGACTTGTTTTTATCTTCTCACCCTGATAAGTACACCATTGATGTGCTCTCCCCTCTAGGCTCGTCGGACCACTGTGTCATATCAGCTAATTTCTCGTACACAGACCACACAGTTAGAGAAAAAATTCCTAAAAGAACCGTATGGCAGGCAATACGAGAAAGCCAACTGGAGCGGTCTTAACAGCTTCTTTAGGAATTTTAACTGGTCGTTATGCTTCCTCGATAACGACGTGGATGCCGCTGCTGATATGATTACAGACACCATTCTCTTTGGAATGAGATCCTTTATTCCTCATCGGATGAAGAGTATCAAACCAAAAGAAAAGGCATTGTACGACTCGAGCTGTAAAGAGGCCGTCAGGGTTAGAGAAATGTTTTTTCGGTCCTACAAGATCAACCCGACAGAGGAAAACCGAAAAAAGTTCAAACGAGCCACAAATGACTGCAACGCCTTTCTTAAGCGTGTGAAATTCCTATGCGACCAAAAACTGAGGCAAAAAATACTGCAATGTCCCAAAGGCAGTAAAAATTTTTGGTCGTTCGTCAAAAACATTAGAAATTCCTCATCCTCCATCCCAACGCTCATTTACAATGACATTCCAGCTGTCAGCTCTTTGGATAAGGCCAAT
This sequence comes from Volucella bombylans, assembly GCA_949129095.1. Lineage (NCBI taxonomy): Eukaryota > Metazoa > Arthropoda > Insecta > Diptera > Syrphidae > Volucella > Volucella bombylans. The sequence continues at coordinate 40,071,111 of OX422143.1, forward strand.
CTGCTTGCTGCACACTTTGCGGCCAGCTCAACACTCCCAGATTGTGCTTTGTCTCCGCCTACACTTGAGTGCGTCGAATCTTCAATGGGACGAATCTACTTTCACACTCGTGTAGTAGCAAGAGTACTTAAAGATCTCAACATACATAAATCCGCTGGTCTATATGGTATATCTCCCCTTCTTCTGAAGAGGTGTCCTTCCACGCTGGCAAAACCACTGCGTAAGCTTTTTCATCAATCCTACTCTTTAGGACTCTTCCCGAGCAGATGGAAAACAGCATTTGTCCAGCCTGTCCCTAAAAAAGGCGAATCATCTTCTCTCTCCTCCTACAGACCCATTGCACTTACGTCCCTTCTTTCCAAGGTCATGAAAACGCTTATAAATCGTCAGCTCATGAAATATCTCGAAACACGAAAACTTTTCAATGACCGGCAATATGGTTTTCGTAGCAACAGGACTAACAGTGGACTACTGGTGATTTGATGGCATGTCTTACCGAAAAGTGGAACCAAAGCGTACATCAATCTGGCAAAAGCAAGATAGTTGCACTTGATATTTCTAAGGCATTTGACAGAGTTTGGCATCAAGCTCTTTTGTCGAAAATGCGTGCATTTGGGATCGACGACTCTCTTCTTCAATGGATTAGAAATTACCTTTCGGAACGTTCAATTCAAGTTGTTCTGGACGGTTTCAAGTCTGATATTCACAAAATAAATGCTGGTGTGCCCCAGGGCTCTGTTCTGTCTCCGACACTCTTTTTAATTTTCATTAATGATCTCTTGTCTGCTACTTCTAATCCAATATATTCCTTTGCTGATGACAGTACTCTCTGCTTTTCATATTCGTTTCCGGACTCACGGCCCTGCTCTTCGGCTGTAGAACGAGAACGGCAGCGTATGCTAAGCTCATTAAATTCTGATATCAACAGCATAACCAATTGGGGAACTATCAACAGAGTGGAATTTAATGCTACCAAAACACAATGCTGTCTGCTGTCTTTAAAGCGAAATTTAAACACTCAGCCATTATCTATGAATGGCACTTGCATCGTCGAAACCGAAAAACTTTCCATTCTCGGTATGTGTGTTAATGACAACTTACGTTGGAATGACCACATATTTGATATCGCCAAAAATGCTGCGAAATGTTTAGGTTTCCTCAAGCGATGTAAGAAATATTTTACCCCCTTTGATCTGGCCTCAATATATAAGGCATTCATCCGCCCAAAATTGGAGTACAATGCACACATCTGGTCAGGTGCTCCTAAAACATCTCTGCACCTGCTAGATAGGATTCAAAACCGTGCGATAAAACTTATTGATGATACTAATACCAGTCAATCAATTGACACGCTTGAACACCGACGTAATGTCTCCTGTCTCACTTTGTTTTATCGCTATTCCCACCACCAGTGCTCCACTGAAATCGCCAGTAGCATTCCGCCCATTCAAACTTTCAACCGTAACACCCGTCTCGCTATGAATGCTCATCAGTATACCCTCAAGCCCATTTTCGGACATATTCTAAAATATCGTGATTCGTTCCTAAGCCGTACAACTCGCTTATGGAATGCCCTGCCCATCTCTGTATTTCCTGGTCGTTATAACTTGCAAACATTTAAAAGCAATGTACATCGGTACCTCTCTTTCTACCTCCCTAAAGTTCCTTTGCCCGCGCTGTGAACAATCACATTAAGGGTACACAAACCCCTTGAGCGCGCGAGTTATTTGGGTGGCAATGCTAAACGACGTTGAATACACATTTTATTTCAAATAAACACATTTAAAAGTTTTCGTTCAAGATTTTTATTTATTATAATTATTATTATTTTGCCACTACATGTAGTTTGGGCGTTCTTCTAAAAACTAAAGACTGTCGTCTTCAATTTGTTCCGTGGAAACCTAGCTTAACATGAAACGCTTGCAAGATAAAAGCGGGAATTGTCGAACTTGGACAAACAAATAATCAGGGAAAAGAGAATACAAAAAGACGCTTCGGTCCATATGGACAAAACGAGTAAACAAATAAGGGAATAGACAATTAGGAAAATACGCTTTGGGTAACTGCAATAGACAATAGGTAGGTACATTTATAAAAGTGGAAAAGGGTGATACAATTGATGCTTAGCATTGACGCATAAACAAATAGGTGGAAGAAAAATTAGGAAAAAGATGCTTTACGCATAAACAGATAGGAGAACAAGGAATTAGGAAAACGTGAGTACACTGGGTTGACGATGACAACTGCATTTATGTTGCTAGGTGACCAGGGTTACCAAGACGTAACTCGCGCACATTATATAAAAAAAAAGTAACAAAATTGCTTACTCACTGCGTTTTTTTTTTTGCCGCTACCGCCTTCTACCGCCTTCTACCACATTTATCCACTTCCCACGTTGTCTTTCCCCGGCAGCTGCCACCTACGAGTTCCACCACTGAATTTCCAAGTTTCCAATGTTTCCAAAGTTCGAATGTTGAGTATCCCACGTTGTATTCCACCGCTTAATTCTACTTTACTTTTTGCAATTCAATGCAAATAATCCGGCTGCGAAGGAATAATGTTTGCGCTTTTTTTGTTGATTACCTTCTTTGCTGCTTTCCTCCTTTATTTTTGGTGATGCGGGCGGATTTAGATTCGGCTTACGCCCAACAGAAAAAGAAAAACGGCGTGTTCGTTTGATGGTCAGCAAAAGAATGACCGTTTATTAAGAACTGTCAAAAAACATCATATGCAGCACGAAGTGTGCTGCGGTTACAAATTTGCATTTTAATATGGGCGCGTTCACAGCAGGTTTACGATTTTCTCACTTTACAAGCATATTATAATGAATCCAAGATAATATTTAACATCGATATACCAGTAATTTCTAACCAAACATATTCCTTTTTCCATTTAATCCCTCTCCTATTAACAAAACACTAACAGTCCGAACTCATTCTTATTTGGCTATTAATGAAAATAATACATCATACTTTGACAACGTATGTCCATTGTCCGGAAGTATCTATTACTGTAAAAGACGATCCGAAAAGCAATCCTTAAATCATCCGATTTGTATTCCTAACATTATAAAAAATCAGCCAGCCATCTGTGGCATGCAAAATGAAACCGAAATTTAACAGTGTGTCAAACGGAACCCAACTACATTCTAAAGATCAACGTTCATAACATCAAAATGCGAACTACCTGTGGAATAGGGCATTATCAACTTTACGGAACTAATCTCATTCACTATTTTAATTGTTGTATTGAAATTAATAATTTAACCTATGATTCCAGATCCAATACTTTCTGGGACGGTATTATTATACATCCACCTACACAGAATTTCATCAATTCATCTTAACCTTAAATCACTTATCCTTGGAGAAGCTTCATATACATCAGATTCAAATTCAAGAGGAAATAGCAACATTTTCTAGCAAATCAATCTGAACTTTCAACTTATCATGGTTAATCGTCTTCATCCTATTTACTGTGACACTAATTTTAATCATCCATGTAAATCATACTCGTATATCACACAACAAGGAAAATGTTAACACCGACACAACTATCATCAGCAATCAAGGTTCAGCAGATTCAAGTATAAACGATGCTACGCCAGTCGCTCCTACTGGAAACATTTCACTAAGAGGGGAGGAGTTACATACTCGTACAACCCAACCAAGAGTCATATATCAATAAACTGTTCGCATAATACTTATTTTGTTTATTTAATATTTGCAACAATGTATCTAGTATCAAAATTCATTTCCTTTCACACGGTTAAAGTGTTCGCATAATACTTATTTTGTTTATTATTATTTTTTTTGGCTCACATTGCATTTTGTCTCACAACAATGTATCTAGTATCAAAATTCATTTTCTTTCACACGTTTTTGTAAGAGCAGTCAGCATAAAATGTGTATAAATACCAATATAATTCAGACACACGAGTTCCTTTTTTGTCAATAAAGTTTCAACGTTTAAAGAATAAGTTTTTTTTTTTTTTAATTTGGGTATCGCTCCCAAATATAAGTCGCGCCTGAGCAATCTGAATATTCCTATCAAGGTCTTCAATTGTTACTGCAGCAGCAATAGCAACTGAGCGCATCAACATGAGCCACTCGTTCACCCTTCCGATGTTGCACTAGCTATTCGCGGATTAACATCTTTCTTCCTCAACGTCTGAGATAATGCTTCGCAGTCTGTGACAATAACAAATGGTAGTCGGTCAAGAAACGTTTTAAGCCGCTTCAAAGCCTAAACTAGGACTACCGTCTCTAGTTCAAAACTAATCAGTTTAGACTCTCCTCTGGTTGCTTTTCTAGAAAAGAAAGCAAAATTTTCTATCGTGTTGCCTCTGCATAAGAACAAAACCAAACCCTTGTGAGCTCGCATCACATTGCAATTCCGTCTTCCGTCTGGGGTCATAAATTGCCAACATGGGTGAAGAACTCAATTTCGACTTCAGTTGCTCAAAAGCACAGGGACACTCTTTCGTCCAAACAAACTTTGAATATTTCTTTAGTAGGTTCGTGATTAGGTTAGTTAAATAAGAAAATCCGGGGACAAACCGCCGGAAATAAGAAAATAAACCATTACATCGCTGGAATTCTTTACTATTCCGCGGAATCGGATACATATGTACGTATTGCTTCCAAATGGTTCTCATTCGGGCGTATACCTTCTTTGTTTATACGATAACCGAGGTAACCAATCTCACTATACGCAAACTTACACTTTTTCATGTTTAATTCCAACCCGGCTTCCCTCAACAACTTCAAAACTCTATCAAGGATATCAACAAGGGTTCTCATATCTTCTGTTGCAATGGAAATGTCATCTAGATACACGATAATTCAGCCTCTGTCAATCAACGGCTTCAGATTTAGATAAATATATCTTTGAAAGAAAGCACGCGCTTTCTTAAGACCGAAGGGCTTACATAAATACTCAAACCGTCCAAAGGGTGTTACAAAAGCAGTATATTGTCCCGATACTTCAGCTATCTTTATGGGATGGAATCCAGCTTTTAAGTCCGATATTGTAAAAATCCGCTTATTAGCAAAATATTCTAAGCAATCTTCAATCAACGGCAGGGGAAACTATCTCTAACTATGTGCTTATTAAGAGCACGATAATCCACGCACATACGGATTTCGCCGTTCTTCATCCTAACGAACCGAACACTATAGCCGAAGCATACGGTGAACTATTCGGTCTTATAATACGCTTGTCTAAAAGTCGATCTATAATATTTTGAACTTCGATCCGTTCATAGAAAGAGAGTCGTTGGGGTGAACAGTATATAGGTATGTATTTTGTTAATCTGATCTTCATCGAATAATCGATCGGCTTCGCTTTTACACACGATCTCAAATAACATTCGTCGACTACGGTTCTAACGGCATTTGAATGAGCTGAACCCAGCTACTCATCTACACTCAACACATAACTATTGGGTTGTTCAATAAGTTCTGCGGTTTTTTTTGGTTAAAGATATATACACATTTTTTGTTTAAAACCATATATTTAATTAATCAAATATTATCCATTCTGATCTATTACATTCTTCCAACGTACTGGAAGAGACATTATTCCTCTTTTGTAAAAATCAGTAGACTTTTGGTCTGGAGAGTACGGTGGGTGCTGCATTACTTCCCACCCAAAGGCATTCAGCTTTTCTTTTGTCACAAAAGCTGTGTGTGGTCTGGCATTGTCATGGTGGAAAACAACGCCCTTCCTGTCCACTAACTCTGGCCGTTTGCCTTCCACTGCCTGCTTCTGATTGTCGAGCTGAGAGCAATATTTGATAGCATTTATTGTCTTATTGCGTGGAAGCAACTCGAAGTACAGGACACCTCGCCAATTTCACCAAATGCTCAACATGACCTTTTTGGGATGCAAATCTTGCTTACCAACCGATTGCGGTGTTTCACCAGGAGCGCACCATGACCTCTTACGTCGAATGTTGTTGTAAACCACCCATTTCTCGTCTCCCGTAACCACTCTTTTCAAAAAAGTATCCAGCGAGTTCCACCTCAACAAAGACTCACAGATCATTATGCGATCCATATGGTTGTTTTCAATGAGTTCGTGAGGAACCCAAACATCCATATTTCGTGTCGTCAAATGTCTGTCAACGCTAACTGCAGCTAAGATTTGATCTTCGTCTGTGGTGGATGGACGTCCAGAGCGAGCAGCATCAGCATGGTCTGTATAGCCGGAACGAAAGCGTGTAAACCAGCACTGACAAGTGTCAGCGCTAACTGCCGAATTTCTATATACCCTACAAATCTCACGTTGCGCCTCTGTCGCTTTGACACCTTTTTTAAAGAAAAAAAGCAAAATATGCCTAAAATGCACTTTTTATCTTCCATTTTAAAAAAAATTTGAGCACTTAAGACACGTCCGATCAAAACAAATTCTCGTAATAATGTAAAGAATAATCCTCTCTACTAGAAAAAAAAAAGTTTTCATAACGGTTTTGTAGTCGTTGAGTACTAATTCTTTTGCTCAACACTGTACGCTTAACGTTTGTCATAATAAACGGTTGTCATTACCGCCTATTCATATCATCTGTGTGAGGTCGTCGACCTAACTGAGTGATTGTTCCGAAAACCTCTAGCTGTCAGGGTATAAAAGAAATGACATATGTAAGACAGAACAAGAGTTGAAATAAATTTGTCAAAGTCGATTTGATGTGTTTGTTTACTTTGATACGCGCACTTCCTACAATTTTCAGAAGTGGGATTTAATCCACAAAAAGCGCAAAAATAGTTATACCATTCATCGGCAGTTTAAAACGCTGTGATTTCTCGTTCCCAAGACCAAAGTCAGTTTAGTGCACGGTGCAAATTAGTTCGATTTATGATATGAGTGACGAGTGGCAAAAATTCGTAGACACAGCTACGGTGGTTACCCTCAAAACCATTCTACGATCATTAAAGTTGCAAACGGGTGGTTCTAAAGCTGAATTGAGACTTCGAGTGGAAGAGGCAGTGCAAAACTATGTGGACGATGACCTGGTTAAACTAATTCGCGAGCACAGTTTAGGAAACGGAGAATTTTCCGCAAGTGATTCGGCACAGTTTGCTGAGAGAGCACAGGAAGGAAGTGTTGAAGAAGAGGTAATGGAAGAAGACGAAGTGGATGAAGAGCTAGAACGGCTACAAAGGATCGTTAAAAAGAAAATGGAAATCGCGTCATTAAAGAGGAAGTTACGGGAACTACAAGTTACGGAAGAGGAGCCTAGGGAGCCTAGGGTTGGATATACTGTTCCCGTCGGTTTTAAAGACGTCGAAGATTCCATGACACCGTTCAGTGGCGATGATCATGTCCCCGTACAACGATGGATGGAGCAGTTCGAGGAGTGCTGTGAGCTTTTTGGCCTTGATGAAAGGGTTAAGTTTCTATACTGCAAGAGGCTGCTTGTTGGTACAGCAAAACTGTTCGTAAGGACCCTCACATTAAGGAATTGGCAGCAACAGAGGACAGCTTTACTTCAAGAATTCAAAAAGGTCGTCACAAAGGCTAATATCTACAACGAACTTCGAGGAAGAAGAAAGAATCGCGACGAAACTATGCAACAGTATATATTGGCCATGCAAGAGATTGCAGCGCATAGTCCAATCGAGGAAGAGGATCTCATGGACTTTATTATTAGAGGTATTACCGACACAGAAGTGAACAAATCCCTACTATATAGTGCAAATAGTTTAAGTGATTTGAAAATTGCTTTGCGCAAATATGAAAGGTTGAAAAGCAACCGGACCGAGCTTCTAAAAGTGGATTTTCTCATCGTGGTACGCAACCAGTGCAAATGAGAAAAACGGATCAAAGAACCAAAGTACAGTAAACCAGTTCCCGTAACCTAGCAGAAAGGAAAGACGTTACTTGTTTTAAATGCGTCAAGCGAGGCCATCTATCCAGCAACTGCCCAGAAGCTAATGTTATGGCAATAAATAACCGCACACCTACTACCAAAATCCAGCCAATGCATCACAACCCAGAAGAAGATAAACCAGTGGAGAGTGAGGCCATCACTGAAAGTCAAAAAAAATCTGATCCAGTCGTCAATGAATTTGAAAGGGTCATTGACTACCAGTTTGTGTGTGACCGGATGAAGAGTTCGACAGCCCTACTCACCCTTCTGGACTCTGGGAGTCCCATCAGCTTTGTTCAAGAGCAATTTTTGCCGACATCTATGGTATCAACCCTGAATAAATTAGACCAGACGTATTGCGGAGTCAACGGGAGCCCTTTGAATATCGTTGGAAACATCGAAAGCTACATAAGTTTTGAAAATTTGATCATAAACATTAGATTACTAGTTGTTAAAAAGTTCTCAATGATATACCCTATAATTCTAGGTCGCGACTTCATGGCTAAGGTTGGTTTGGTGTTCCGAAAATCGAATATCAAGAACGAAGAAAAAGAAGAAATTAATCTCACCAATCAAGTTTATCAATATCATCATTCTTCGGTTGATGCGGATAAGATCCATGAAGCTGGTGAAGATAATGAATTTCTACAGCAGATTTTAAATATCGATATATGTGATTCAAGTAAGTTAGCTCTTAACATAAACTTAGATTTAACCTGTAATATAAAAAACAGGATTTATGAAATTATTGAGCCCGCTTTGAAGGTCAATGAAAACGAACAGAGTCCCTCCACAGGTGACTTTGAAATGAAAATTGTTTTGTCTACCGACATCCCCTTTCATTGTGCACCTAGAAGGTTGCCCTATAGCCATAAAATACAACTCCAAAAGATATTAGACGATTTGTTAGCAAGAGGCATCATTCGAGAATCAAATTCGGAATATGTATCTCCTATTGTTTTGGTGGAGAAAAAATCCAAAGAACTTAGGATGTGTATAGATTTTAGGGATCTAAATAAAGCTACGCTTAGAGATAATTATCCTTTGCCACTAATTGAGGATCATATTGATCGCCTGAAGGATAAGCGATATTTCACTACCCTTGATTTAAAAAACGGGTTTCATCATGTTAAATTATCTGAAGACTCTGTGAAATATACATCGTTCATTACGCCATTAGGCCAATATGAATTCACTAGAATGCCATTCGGGCTTAAGAATGCTCCTTCAGTCTTTGAACGCTTTATGAAGCATGTGTTTGGTGATCTCATTAAACGATCTAAGATTTTAACTTATCTAGATGATATCCTTATAGCTACCCAAACGATCAACGAGAACTTAGACATCCTTAGAGAAGTGATCGAGATAGTTGTAAAGCATAATCTCCATCTTCGTTTAGATAAATGCTCTTTTCTTCAGCGGAAAACTTTATATTTAGGTTATGAAATAGATGAAGTAGATATTCGGCCAAGTAAAACAAATTTATCTGCTATAAATAACTTTCCTATACCTACCTGTAAGCGAGATGTTCATAGTTTCATTGGGTTGTGTTTTTACTTTAGGAAGTTTATCCGGAATTTCGCTAACATAGCTAAGCCTATGTATGATCTTCTGCGAAAGAATAATCCGTTTGTGTTTGGAGTAAAGCAGCTTGAAGCCTTTAATGTCCTGAAGAGCAAATTAGTTGCATCTCCGGTATTGTCTATTTATAGTCCACATAACATAACTCAGCTTCATTGCGATGCAAGTAGTATCGGCTTTGGAGCAGTTTTATTTCAAAAACAAAAGGATCACAAGTTTCACCCAGTTTTCTATTTCTCCAAACGGGCTACGGAAACTGAAACGAAATATCATAGCTATGAACTAGAAACACTGTCAATAGTATACGCACTTAGGCGATTTAGAATATATCTTCCGGGTATACCATTTATACCATATACAGATTGCCAAGCTCTTACTATGACGTTAAACAAAAGGACATTGAATCCTCGTATTTCTCGTTGGGCTTTAGAAATGCAGGCCTATGACTATAGTGTCGAGCATAGAAAAGGCGACAAGATGTCGCATGTGGATTCTCTAAGTAGGTCGTTCAATGTTCTTTATGTAGATATTGAATCGTTTGAGTTTATGCTAGCTGCGGCACAAAAGAAAGATTCAAAAATTATGTCAATTGCTTCTGAATTGGAGAAATCAGAAAGTCAATTTTTTGAAATGATAAATGGTTTCATTTATCGCAAGGCTAAAGATAAAGAGAAGGTTTTGTTTTATGTGCCTTCTCAAATGGAAGAAGCAGTTATTAGGACGCATCATGAGGCTTTGTGTCATTTGGGGGTAGACAAATGTTATGATCATATATCTAGTATTTACTGGTTTCCACGGATGAAGGACAAGATCAAGTCCTATATAAAGAATTGCTTGAAATGTATTTTCTTTTCCCCTGATTCAGGAAAAGGAGAGGGTATCTTGCATCCGATCCTAAAAGAAAACTTTCCGTTTGATACACTACATGTTGACCACCTTGGTCCTTTGCTACTTCTCGATCAAAGAAAAAGCACCTTTTCATTATTATCGATGGATTTACTAAGTTCATCAAATTATACCCAGTTAAAACTACACAGTCAAAAGAAGCGGTCTTATGTTTGACTTCGTTTTTTGAAAATTATTCGCGTCCGAATCGGATAATTTCAGATCGAGGTACTTGCTTTACCTCAAAAGAGTTCGCTGAATTCTTGCAACATCACAATGTCCAGCATGTGAAGATTGCCACACACTCACCGCAATCAAATGGGCAAGTTGAAAGACTAAATCGCGTTATAATTCCCATGCTAGCGAAGGAGTGCGATGATGATACCACCAGCGATTGGGATAAGAACATCGTTAAGATCGAGTTTGCTCTTAACAACAGCATAAATCGATCCACAGGGTTCAACCCTAGTATCCTTTTATTTGGTGTAAATCAAAAAGGTATGGTTTGTGATAAAATAAAGGAGTATCTCGAAAAGCTTTCAAAACTGAACCCCACCTGCTTAGATGATGTCAGGGACAAAGCTCAAAAGAACATCGAAATTAATCAGTTCCGCAACAAAAAATACTTTGATAGTCGTCACAAGAGGCCGATAGAATACAATGTAGGAGATCTCGTCGTGATAAGAAACGTTGTTACAACACCAGGTATTAATAAAAAGCTTCTTTCTAAGTATCGTGGTCCTTATGAGGTTAAGAAAGTTCTCTCAAATGATCGCTATGTGATAGGGGATGTCGAGGGCATGCAATTAAGTCGATTACCTTATAAAAGCGTTTGTTCGCCAGCCAATATGCGACCTTATGCCGTGAAACCAAGTGAACTTGATAATGATAAATAAAAGATTTCAAATATTCGTTCTGAATTAATATATTTAGTTATTTCAATTCGGGTCTTTGTACGCGGAACCAATCTTAGCTGTGTGTATAGTAATTGAAAAACAAATTTATGTATAAACACATTGAATTCAATCTCTGAAGTATATTTTGTTAAAACATATAAATGATTTTTTGTAATATTATATGTGAACTTATGCTAAAAGTATCTACATAAATTAGTCGCATTATCCTTTAAAATATTATATAATGTAATTGCTGCAAATTTAATAATTTATGTGCGAGTTATCGGGGCGATCACTCCGTCAGGAAGGCCGAGTTGTAGTCGTTGAGTACTAATTCTTTTGCTCAACACTGTACGCTTAACGTTTGTCATAATAAACGGTTGTCATTACCGCCTATTCATATCATCTGTGTGAGGTCGTCGACCTAACTGAGTGATTGTTCCGAAAACCTCTAGCTGTCAGGGTATAAAAGAAATGACATATGTAAGACAGAACAAGAGTTGAAATAAATTTGTCAAAGTCGATTTGAGGTGTTTGTTTACTTTGATACGCGCACTTCCTACAGTTTTATACCCAGAGATTTTCTGAAGTGATAAACGCCACTTCCAAGAAAAAAACCGCAGAACTTATTGAACAACCGAATATCTTTTCTGCAAAATTCAACTGCGCTCACTAATGAACTTAAATCGGTGAAATGCACCATTCCTCTTTCACTACTAGGTTCTATTAACATTAACTCGGAAACATCATTGACCGCCGGCACAGCTTCAGTCGGAGCTTTACACACATCATCATTTTTAGTTTTATTTGGTGCATTCACGTTGATAGAGTCGGTTACACATGCATAACTACCTACTTTGTTTAAACTTCTCAATAAGTTAAAAAAAGCACAAGTGGACTGGTAGTTTTCTTATCTAAAGTAAAGGTTTTATTTTGTTCCACTTTCTTTTTAATTTTAAATAACAGTTCACTGTTGTAACTCTTTTTAAAACGGCAGAGGTGAACATCAAACTTCGGTAACACATCACGCCCTAAGAGAAGAGGGACTAACGTTTCAATATCTGGAAGTATAACAAGCATATGAGTGACTACTTTTCCACTGAATGAAATTTTACATCTTACTAAGCCATAGGTGTTCAGGGTTTGGTTTCCCCTTCCTCGCAATGACGTTGGCTTTTTTTTACGGCACACAAAGGGAACTAAATATTTCTTGATAAAACTACATGGAAACTACATCGGAACTTCGAGTAGCAGTTACGGTGGTTGCAGCAGGTTACTCCTCGGCTTAACAGTCGGCATTATCGTCATAACGGGCGGAATAACTTTCGGTGGAGCGCTGCGAATGCGTCTTCAGCTGCTTAATGCTGGTGGCTCCCATTAGGATGACAACATTGTTGCTGCGGTCGTTGAGTCCATCGATGATATATTCGATGACATCATCCTCGGATAGGCATATCCAAGCGATGATAGAGAAGGGCAGTGACGTACAAGTAGGCCACTAAAAAAACAAACAACAAAGCCACTGAAGAAGATATAGAAGCAGATGCAAATACTAAAGCGATTCCGAAGAAACTATTAAACGCTGATAGTGATGAACAGATATGTGACTACAGGCATATCGTTTTATTGAGTTATGTTTATATAGTTATATATAGAAACTTTAAACGAGGTTTTTCTCGAAACAACGTTTAAGTACACAATTATTTGAAAACGACTCTTCTTTTAAATTGGCAAATCTATAAAATTTTAAATATTTTTATAAAAAATATGCTTTTACAATTTTTAAATAACGAATTTTTTACGAAAAAATCGTACTTTAAAATCGTTTTTAAATTTTCAAATTATTCGTTTTTAATTTTTTTTGCACATTTTCGAGGTTTAGCTACGAATTATACTTGTTACTAACATTTTTTTTCTCATTGTTCTGAATTGAAAAATATGGACGGGGAAGTGTACGGAAATTAGATGCTGATATAACGTCACATTATACCGAAGTTGCTCTAAGGCGGCCATTTTGTCCATAAAAAAAAAAAAAAAATATATATATATATATATATATTTACATACTTTCAACGTTACTTAGTAATACTTATATAGTTTCAATAATTTAGATTTAATATATACTAGGTGGAGCAAAATCATCACCCTGTCGTAAAATGCTATAATTTTTGCAAATGGCGGCAAGTGTCAATTCTACTTTGACATTTGTGAAGTAAACAGTAAGACATGAATCGCTATACATACTCCTAAAGAACGCAGAATAATTGTTAAGATTTTTTTGCGGAATAATTCGTCGGTGGTGTTGGCGCAGCGTGAATTTCGGCGCAGATTTCCCGGTCGTTCGACACCAACCGGGCAAACATTACGATGTTTAGGCGCTCGCCCAGAAGAGTATGGGACAACACAAGATGCTGCCAGGTCTAGCCAGCCCCGGAACTGCCGTTCTGCTGAGAATATCTCAGCTGTGGTTAAATATATTGCAGAGGACCACGGAGAATAGACAAGGCGACGTGCCACGCAATTGGGCATCAATCGGTCTTTACAGAGAATTTTGGTGAAAGACTGTAAGATGTTACCTTACAAAGTGCAGACAGTGCAACAGTTGTTAGCTGTTAGCCATGCTAAATGTCGACCACGAGGGAGACATCGAAAATCATCATGAGCGATGAGGCCCATTTCTATCTCTGGGGATATGTGAATAAGCAAAATTATCGGTCTGGGGCACCGAAAATCAACGTATAACCCACGAAGAGCCATTACACCCGCTCAAAGTTACTGCATGGTGTGCTGTTTACACTGGTCATCGGGTCTTATTTTTTTTTAAAACGTCGCGGGCCAAATGACTACTTTGGACGGCGAGCGCTACAGAGCAATGCTCAACGACTTCCTCCTTCCTCAATTGGATGAATTTGGAGTGGAGAATATGTGATGGATCAACGGCAAATACTACACAAGCCACAACCGAAATTCTGAGGGCTGCATTTCCGGGTCGCCTAATCTCTCGTTTTAGCGATTTGCTCTGGTCGGCACAATCGCCTGATTTAACCGTTCTAGACCTCTTTTTGTAGGGTTTTTTGAAGTCACGAGTCTATGTCAACAAGCCTCAGACTCTTGAAACCCTCAAGAGAATATTCGATTCGTCAAGAACGCGAGGACGTATCGCCGGAAGTGCAGGCAAAAGTGATGGAAAATGCCACAACTCGGGCTCGAATGGTCTCAAATTAATTGAAAACTTATAGCATAGCACTTAAAACTATGGAACTATTAGAAATCTTGAATTTAGATAATTCTGACATTTTTTATCATAAATCCAAAATTTAAAAATAAATTCATCCATTTTTCGATCCATGACCGCGAAAGTAAATAATTGCTAAGAGGCGATACTAACTTTGCACTTCAGTGAGAAGAAGGAAAACGACTGATTCTTATCAATCAGATGGACGGGTAGCCATGGCTCTTGCGGTAGTGGTTTAAGAAATTCCTTTCTGGAGATCTTTCACTCAAAGATGGTCAACGTTCTGGTAAACCGACTGAAATTGATGACGACCAAATCAAAGTCATAATTGAATCAGATCGTCATATGATCGTGCGAGTAATTTTAGAGGTTAGGATAGGTTACGTAATAAGGGATGTGGTGGTCCATAAGGAACAAGTGTACACAAAGGCCTATTGGTCTATTGTTTCCCTGTTGATGTTGTTAGTATATTAAATTATGATTATTATTATTACAATGGTGGGTCCTAAATAGCTCGTGTTGGCTGAAAACCAGCCAAAACTTTAAACCAATCTAATGATCTATCGCTTTAGCTAATATTCTCAAGTTATCCAAAAAGCCTGTAACCCAGGTGTATGGCACTGCGTATATGGAGGTTAGGGCTGCCGCATAGTAAGTGTGTGATAGTCTGTATTTCCTCTTCGCTCCTACAGCTTTTGCAACAATTTATGTCATTGTGTGTGTTACACCCTCTCTTGCTATCTCACATCCTCTTTCTCATACCCTTTGTACCCCGTAGATATCCACTCAGTGAGATTCGTAGATTCCACTTAGAGTTTGCCGATATTTTTGTACCTCTATTGATTTGGTGATTTTACTTGCCAAAGCTTTTATAGCTGATTTACTGTCCACAAAGATAGAGATCTCTGAGGGATCAAGTTCCATGGTAGTACATTCCGGAATCGTGAAGGAGTGCTAGATCTGTAGCATTTCACAGTACATCCCACCTCCAATACGTTTTTCCATTTTGGAGCTGTCCGTATAGGAGTGGAGTTTACCATTGTTGGTGGCAGACTTAGTTAACGGGTCATGTCTGCTAGGAAATGATGTGGAGAAATTGCTATTACTACAATTTCGATGGTTCGTACTCCTGTATTATAGACTCCTGTATTATAGCTGATTCTTTTAGTCTGATCGAGCTATTGGAAGCCGTGCATTTAAGGAATTGGTCTAAAGGAAGGAGATTGAGTACTACCTTTAGTACAACTTGAGGAGTGGACCTTAACGTTCCTACAACCCGGAAAGTGAGTTTTCATAAGAAGCAATATTAATACTCTGCTGTTCTCTGCCCATATTTCATTATAGTCTTTCAGTTATCGGGACTATTGGATCTTTGGATACGACTTAACCAAGCTGATTCTTTGGTACCTTCTATCGCTTCGCATAAAAGAGCCCAAGATTGTTTCCTGGTCGTTCTTGCGCTTCTTGTGTAGGAGTTAAATTTACACCTACGAGTATATTTGGTTCAATCCTCCTCACTTTTAGTGTGTCTGGCTTATCTGAAATTTTCTGACCTCTGTTCTGTGTTTCTTTAGTTCGCTTGTCCATCAGCGGGTTTGAAGGGCGTACGATGACTACAGGTGGGACAGTCCTTAATGAACGCTTTCCTTGGGTTTGAAGTTACATGGTTTATTGCAGAGTCAATGGAAAAAAGATCAGGACGGTACACCTTCGGGTGGTTCCATGTTCTCGCTTATTCAATGGAGTACGCCATCTAGTTAGTTTTTCTAGGATCTTTGAACTTGTTTTGTATGGTCGGGTCACTGTCTATAGTGACGAAAATTTTCCTTAGTACTTGTAGATATTCTACAGTTATTGACATACAAATATGTTTGAGCATGCATTCTTATGATTGTTGAGTCGAAAATTTCTCCCCTATTTTTTGCATGAAAAGTTATACACAACAAGTTTTGGAAGAAATAATAAATTCAAATACTGACTCACCCATCAAGGCCAGATGGACGTGCTTTCTCATTAATTATTATGTGCGTTGACAGCGCAGACGATAATTCTTTTGACATTTGATAGCTGTCCCTTTAAGCGTACTTTAGAAGTAAATCGAGGTTAATTTTGTTTACACCTGTTAAGTGTCACAGTGTCAATTTCAACATAGAGGTAACAACCAACATTTTCGAAATATTTTGCTTTTTTCCATACAGGGAAGGAAGTTGCTTAGGCTAACAAAGGGATACTTGAAGCTTTTTTAAAAACAATTAAAAATCACTTAAAACATCTAGGACTTGTAAAAAAGTTCATTATTTGAGTTCCACATGCATTAAAAAAGATTCACTTAACAAAAAGAAACAATATTTGTGATGCGCATCTCAAACACACTGAAATTTATGCTTTTTTAAAACATATCAATCGAAAACGATCATGGTCTAAGTATGACAAAACAGCGCAAACCACTTCGAAGAAGGTTATGTTGTCAATTTGGTGTCGTGTATTTTGAGATAGTTTAGTGTCAATGATGAGATAGGTCTGTGTCAACAACTAATAAAACTGGAGGAAGCAATTAGAAAAACGACCAGAACTGGCAAATCATAAGGGAGTCGTGTTCTGCCATGACAACGTTTGACCACACATACGTATCTTTGGTAACTCGTGAAAAATTATTGAATCTTGGTTGGGAAACGATGCTACATGCACCATACAACTCCGATCTTGCACCAACAGAATTTTCATTTGTTTCAAAGTTTGCAAAACTTCACCAGTGATGATGACTTCAAATCGCACTGGGGTAAGGTAAGTTTAGTTCCAATAAGAGCCAGAAGTTCTATGAGCAAGGAGTCATTTTATTCAATTATTCCTTGTATAAGAAAAAAGATTGGAGTAACAATACTAAAAAACCGAAATTACTTTCTTGCCACGCCTGAAAATTAGTTGTATTTTATTTTATATTTATCGATTTATTCATCGTAATCTGCTGCATTTTGAGGTTGTTTTTAGTTGGATTATGCATAGCCGAATGATTTTACGATTTTCTGTCACAACTTTGCTCAAATCTGATGAGTACTTCCTTTGAAGATCATTTTTACCGGTGAAATACAATTCGTAAGCCCACCTAAGCTAACGCCAAATATCATCATATTCACGTATGATTAATCCAGCGGTTACAGTTTTGCATTATTAGTTCCAATATTAACTTATACTCGTAAAAACTTATAACATTTGCAGTTAACAAATTCTGATTAATCAATATCGTTGAGACTTTACTCGCAATCGATTTCATTTTTGCTTTGTGTGTTTGTTTCGAACAAGGGTTCATCCGTATGAAAAATACATGAAAATATAATCGATTAATAAGATTTACGTATCTGCGAAGGTGGGTGGGAACACTCTTTTCGGCAAAAAAACGTAATCATATTCTCTATTATCCCTATTTCGTTCTACACACTTCGTCCAACGTTTTCCCAATTTTTTGAAGCACTCCACATAATACGATTCCCAGAGGCCCTTAAAATAGACGTCAATTTCTTCCGTGACCTCTTCATTCGACCCAAATCTCTTACCGCCGTTTCTTCATGTTTGGAAACAGGAAAAGTCAAAGGGGAATAAATCTGGAGAATATGCTGGATGAGCGAGCTATTTATAACCTACTCGTAATTCATGCAATTTTGTCATTGCGACTGAGGAAGAGAATAATTGGCCTCGAATCGATCCAACAGCTCTGCATAATAGACGCAGGTAATCGATGTGAATGACACCACACGCATCCCAAAAAAACTATCGCAATAACTTTGTTGGCTGACAGATGCACCTTGGCCTTTTTCGACTTCGATTCACCAGGAGAATCGAGTTTCAGCTGTTCCTTAGTCTCCAAATTTTTTTGCAAAACTGAAATCACTGATCATATGATAACCCTGTAGCCTCTTCAAGTTCACGCACCTACACTCGCCGGTCGTCCGATATCATACTGTGGATTTTATCGACCATTTCTAGTGTGATGACCTCACTTGGGCGACCAGAACGTTCGGCGTCACTTGTGCTGTTTTTTTTTATTTGTTTTTTTATAAAGTAGCGCGCGCTGAAGAGGTTTGCACACAGCACGGGCAAGAAAGATAGGTACCGATATACGTTGGTTTTAAATGTCGGAATATTACAATGACTAGGAAATAGAGAGCTCGGCAGTGCATTCCACAAGCGAGTTGTTCGGCTTAGGAATGAATCACGATATTTCAGAGTACGTCCGAAAGTGTGCTCGAGGGTATACTCATGAGCGTTCATAGCGCGACGGGTGTTATGGTTAAAGGTTTGAAGGGGCGGAATGCTAATAGCGATTTCAATGGATCACTGATGGTGGTAATAGCGATAAAACAAAGTGAGACACGAAACAGTTCGTCGCTGTTCGAGGGTGTCCATTGACTGGGTGATGTTAGCTTCACCTATGAGTTTTATCGCACGGTTTTGAATCTTACCTAGCAGGGTGTAGAGATGTTTTAGGCGCACCTGACCAGATGTGTGCATTGTACTCCAATTTTGGAAGGATGAATGCTTTAAATATCGAGGCCAGCTCAGAAGGGGAAAAGTATGTCCTACATCGTTTGAGGAAACCCAAACATTTCGTGGCATTTTTGGCGACATCGAATATGTGGTCATTCTAACGTAAGTTGTCATTGACACACATACCGAGAATGGAAAGTTTTTCTGTTTCAACGATGCAGGTACCATTGATGGATAAGCAGACAGCATTGTGTTTTGGAATCATTAAATTCAACTCTTTTGATAGTTCCCCAATTGGTTATGCTGTTAAGGGGTTACATATGTTTTTCCGCTCAAAAACGGAGCGTTTTTCAAGATTTTTTTTCGCTACGATATTAAATTAATATAAAAAAGTAAAATATACATTGTGTAAAGTAATCCTTGACGAATACAAAACTTTATTGACAGTTGAAGAAAAACAATTATAAAGTATAGATTTCGCCCATCTCCGGAAACCTCTCTTCAAAAACGTGCTGGTCGGTAAAAAGAATATCTCCGGTAAAAAAACTGTTAAAGTAGATGGATAAAACTTGTCTCTATCAGCGGTTTTCAAAAATTTTCATTTTCAACAAAATGGCAGCTTTTTGAACGTACGAGTCTATTTTTGACTACAAAACGAGTCACATTTTTATTTATAATAAATCTAAAAATTAAGATATCAAAAAAATCCTACGCAGGAGACTAGATAATGGTATTAAGAATATCCATGCGAAATGGCATGCAAATCGGTCGAGTGATTCAAGAGATGTTTCTGGTACCGACCCGGAAAACACTGTTTCGAGAAAAACGAAAACGAAAGGCAAAATCTGCAGTGCGTCTTGCCTGCGTGGCATCGAAAGCAAAACTGAAAACGTGCTCGAGTAGTGCCTTCTGGAATATTCTGAATTCTAATATTCTTATACAAGGTTTAAATCTATTGCTAAGCAGGTATAAATATTTGCCAGGGCACTGACCCGTCATTAGATAAGGTAGGAAGGTAGAGTAGGCACGCAGCTGCTCATGTCCCTAATGATTATTGGAATTTTTGACAATTCTTGCGGCATTTGAATTGCAAAAGAATATAGAATTTTTTCATATACGCTGGCGCTCCCGTTCTACAGCCGAAGAGCAGGGACGTGAGTTCGGAAACGAATATGAAAAGCAGAGAGTACTGTCGTCAGCAAAGGAATACTTATATTGAATTAGAAGTAACAGACAAGAGATCGTTGCTGAAAATTAAAAAGATTGTTGGAAGCAGGACGGAGCCCTGAAGCACACCAGCATTTATTTTGTGAATATGAGACTTGAAACCATACAAGACAACTTGAATTGAACGTTCCGAAAGGTAATTTCTAATCCATTATAGAAGAGAGTCGTCAATCCCAAATGCACGCATTTTTGACAAAAGAGCCTGATGCCAAACTCTTCCAAGTGCCTTAGAAAATCAAGCGCAACTATCTTGCTTTCGCCAGATTGATATACGCTTTGGTTCCACTTTTCGGTTAGACATGCCATCAAATCACCAGTGTACCTGTTGCTACGAAAACCATATTGCCGGTCATTGAGAAGTTTTCGTGTTTCGAGATATTTCATGAGCTGACGGTTTATCAGCGTTTCCATGACCTTGGAAAGAAGGGACGTAAGTGCAATGGGTCTGTAGGAGGAGAGAGACGGGCTGGACAAATGCTGTTTTCCATCTCTTCGGGAAGAGTCCTAAAGAGTAGGATTGATGGAAAAGCTTACGCAGTTTTTTTTGCCAGCGAGGAACCTCTTTAGAAGAAGTTGAGATATACCATCTGAACCAGCGGATTTATGTATGTTGAGATCTTTAAGTACTCTTGCTGCTACACGACTACTGTCGAGTAGATTCGACAGACTAAAGTGTAGGCGGTTACAAACCACAATCCGGGAGTGTTGAACTGGCTGCAAAGTGTGCAGCAAGCAGATTGGCCTTGTCTAAAGAGCTGACAGCTGGAATGTCATTGTGAATGAGCGTTGGGATGGAGGATGAGGCAGAATTTCTGATGTTTTTGACATCCGATGCTGCTCCGACCGCACCGAAATTGAGTAAACCAGTGGTGGATGGTTCCAATCAAGCTTTTGTTTGGTTCGCGTGATGATTTTTTTTGCGCAAAAAATTGTGTTTTTTTGGAAATTTTTTATGAAAGTTCTTGTGGGCGTCTGTTTCAACTGGCTGTCTCTCTCTACAAAACGATAGATCATCTATGGACACAACTATTTCACAGATCTGTCTGAAAAATTATGTGCGTTGTTTGGAAAGATGCTTCATGACAAGAAAAATGTTGGATTTGCGGTGACAATGCCATCTGTTTTAATTTTCTGGGAGTTATTAACCCACCCTCGTATGCAGTATATAATACTTATATAATAGATAGAGAGCTTATTGAGAAAATAAATAAATAAAAATAACACTTTATTATTCTTATGTATGTATATATATTTTTTTCGGTAAACATATCCGTCAACTTTAATTAATTTTCGTTTTTTTTTGTTGAATTATGTTTCATTTTATTGTTTTTTCATCAAGAATTAAATGCTAACACGAAACACTATTTATAATATAATTAATTCAATTTTACTCAAATGTAATATAGATTTGCTAAAACAATTTAACAATTTAACATATTTGCGTTTCAGTTGGTTTTCTTTTTCTTATTTTAATAATTTTGTGGTTTTATTGATTTCTTAACTGTAACAAATTTGTTTCATAATTTTGTTTGCTTTATGTTGTTTTTCTTGTCAAATTGATTTTTTCCTTAGCAATTTGCTTGCGTTGCTCTGCTTTAAATTCACATTAGAAGGTATTAAATAAATTTATTCAAATGCTAATTTTACTCATGAAATGTTAAATGCATATGTTACTTAAATTTCCTGTTTAATTTACTTAAATATTAATCAACAAGAAATTAATTCACATTACACTGAAGAGAAGTGCACTCTACACAAAGAATTTTAGACATGAAAAACCTAGGAGGAAATGTAGAGTTTTATTTTTTCGTTTTGTTGCTGTTTAAGTATGTACGAGTATGTATGTAATATTGAAAAAGGCACGAAAGGATTGTATTGCTTTTGTGCAAAATATAACTCTCTTCAAAATAATTTTGAGAATGAGCATAACGCAAGATTGCTTTCAATTTTGTTAACTTTTGCTTTGAAAATTAAATTTGTAGGACAATTTAATTTTTATTTAGATATACCTATCTAAATTTGTCGAAGGGACTTTAAATGAAATAAGGACTTATGTGGTAACAGAATAAATATTTACATAATATATGTATGTAAACCAGCCTATAGCTATGCCCCTACAATGAATACAAATGCTATTACCAATGCTCGAACTGATTATGGCATTTTGATAGCCAATAGAATTATTCGTTAAAGTATCCTTGTCTTTTCTATCTTCCTCTTCTTCCTCTCCTTCCCATATTAACCGTTGAAATATGTAACGCGTATAAATACATCTAATGTGAGATATTTCACCATCTATCTGCATGGCTAATAGATTGGCTAAACCTGCAGGCTTTAGTGACACTCTATAATTTGAAATCACTTTGTCTTTTCGCCTTAGTTTTAAACGTTCCTTGGAATTAGAGTTTTTATTCCTTGTTTAACAGGATTTTTCCACGACTTAAATCGAAGAAGTTATTCTACTTAGATATTACGCGTTCTGGGTTATTTTACTGTTCTCATACAATGCACAAAATTCGTTTGAAGCTGGAAGTATTATAGATGGTCCATTGGGTATTTTACGATGAGAGCGGCGAATAAAATCTAATTAAAAAAAAAAACATCTTTCATATTAACATCTGTCATCTTCAGTCATCAATAATTTTAGTCAAGTATCCATCCTTGGTGTCATAACGTGTTAAATTGATCGAATTTGATAAATGCCGAAGAAGCCGTGGTGAATATTTGCCCGATATTATTTTTCCCACATAATCGTTATCGATCAGAACGTCTCATGCATTTTAAGTGAACTTCTGATAATATAAGCCTTAATATCACTGAATTCTCATACATTCATGTGAGCAAAGATATGCCTTGCCATCGCTCTCCGATAATTCCCTTAGTATGAGTCGAGGCCGATCTAAAACGTTTTGCTGATCTTAGTATCACAGCACCCAGTACTTATTGCAATTCTGCATCGGGTTCGAAAACAATTGGAAGACCCTTCCTGCGATATTTTGTTTAAACCACAGCTACTGTGACGCTCTCACAAGGGGGTCTACCTAAACAAGTCAGGCTCCTGACTCCCACAGTACTGTGATTTAAGTCCTGGTAGGGATTACCGGTGGTTCTGCCACCAACAGGATTTCTGACGGAAAGCTTGTAACTTCTCAAATCGTAACCACTTTAAGAGGCGTTTGGTTCTGAAAACCGTTACGATAAGACCACTAATTGCTCTACCCTCGCCTTTTATTATACAATTTGCAAGGGCCCTCGTTATCGATCAATAAGCAATATTCAATAAAAAAACACAAAATTTATTTAAATACAATAATTTTTCATTTACTATTGCCAGCGTAAAATCTTTACTACGAGTAGCTCACTCTGCATTTAAGAAATATTGAAAAATATTATAATAATCAATAATCAAGAGTCAGAATAATTATCAGAAAAATTAGTTCTTTACACCATACATCAGTATCACCATAACAAGGAGGACTTCACCTGCTCTAGGTATGTTGAGGTGCTTAGGGAATAATCCACTTTCAGCTGGTGTTTTACAACCAACGCAACACCATATAAGTCTGGTGCCAAAAGTCGTGCAGATAAAACGAAAAATAAATGAATACATTGGAGTGTTTTATTTCATCAATATAACGATCGTTCTATACAGTAGTATCACTTGCACAGTTACAAGAGTTTGGTTGGGAAAAATTAGTGCATCCGTGTTCTTTACAGGTATTCTGCAGATTTATCACGTCATCATATTTTCACATCGTCTGAAACTTGATGGAATAATAACCAGAAGGCTTTAGAGGTTTTTTTTCTCAAAGCCAAGCAATTTTAGTGACGGCATTAGTTAATTGCCTGAGAACAGGGCAGAAATGAATGGTATAATGAATTTTATAAAAATTATAAATTAAAAAATAAATTTTATAAAAAAATTATTGAACAGTAACAGTAGATAAAATATAACTGCCAAGTACATACATATAAGCTGTCTTAAGAGCTCTTAATTAATTGTTGAAAGAAAACACTTCTCACGAAAATATTCCACTAGAAATTCTCAAAAGCAATTTTCGTTTCTGGTTTTAACTTTCAGATTTCACTCAGAATATACCAAAACAGCATATTTTGTTTCCATGTAACGAGGCAAAAGGATTTAATAGGCTAACTGACTATTCAAATATGCTCGAACCCCCACCTAAATTGACCGCTTGCTGACCGCTGAAAGAGACATCTCCAAAGTGCAGCGTATACACACGCTCAGAGAATCATTTCATTGCCTGACTGTTAAATGAATAGACAGTGCGACATGACTAAATGAAGTATTGTACTTAATGTTAGATGTCATAGGAACACATCTTCAAACGCTGTGGTCTATAGTGAGAGGAGTTTGTATTTTTTTTTGTAAAGAACTTAACACTCAAGTGAGTATGAATACAATTATATGTAATTAGGCTTAGTAGCTAATTTTTAGTCTTGAACATACGAGTAGATCTTTCAAAGGACATGGGCATGGTAAACAGATTGAGATAATATCTGAACAAAATCCAGATCTGGTTAACAATGATGTAGTTATTTGGAAATATTTTAAGATAATTGTTCTACTTAATACTCGTATTCAGTTGATTTGAACAACAATACTCCAACGCCCATTTTTTAATATAACACTCTAAGTTTTGTTTCTTTGTGGGCCTTTGATTTTTAAAATTTGTTGAACACATATGCATATAGGTAGATACTTATATGAATTCGTTACTTTAATTCTAGAATTGCACAAAAATACAATCGGCCTTTATTTCTGTTCGAAATACATAATGTGTAATATTTCTCTATGCCTTTAGGAAGTTGTAAAACGATTAAATTATTCTAGTTTTACAGTACATATTTCCATGTTACGAATTAAAAATCATTGAGGTTCGCGCTATTCTAA
Organism: Volucella bombylans; assembly: GCA_949129095.1. Taxonomy (NCBI): domain Eukaryota; kingdom Metazoa; phylum Arthropoda; class Insecta; order Diptera; family Syrphidae; genus Volucella; species Volucella bombylans. The sequence goes on from OX422143.1 coordinate 40,096,202, forward strand.
AAATGTCCTCTTGGCTATGCTTTCAGTTCCTATACGAGTAATTACGGCCAGGCATGACAAAAGCCTGATGAAAACAATAATCAGGTGTGATTAAACTATAATATGGATGTTAAAAAATGATTAAGAAAGTCTGCATACATAATATATATGTACATATATATATAAATATATTCGATATGCACATGTTTCTTTTTAAAAATCTTCTCCTTGTAAGGGCATTTGGAGACGAATCCACATGTCTGGCAATGTACCTCATCAAGCAAAACTGCTCTGCAAAAGTGTTAAAGTCAATTTATTATGGCCTTGCCCACTCCAAATTGCAGTATGGTATTACAAGTTGGGTGGTTCTTACAATAACTCTAATTAGAATTATTAGTAAAAAAATCGTCTAAATCCGAGCTGGCCATTATTTACAAATCTGTGAATTGCACCAATGAGACATCTTTACGTTTTTAAAGTACTAAAATAATTTTTTAAGCAAAGTGGAAATCTTCTCAGTAGAATAAATCAATTTTACAGTCTTCGTGTAAACAACATGCAACTGGTAAATGTTCTATTTGCCTGCACAACCCACTTTTCGCGCTTCTACACTGTTACAGCCCCTTCAATGGTTAACAAGTTACTTTTTCCAATTAGGTCAACCTTACGATTTAATTCATTCCAAAAACGCGCAAAAGACTGCTTATTTACACTCAACTACGACTTCCTTGAATCATTACTTCGTTAATCGCTATCTTAAAATCAACACAAGTCGTTCCCGTAGTTTTTGTGTCAGCTTCTTTACTTTTATTTTCGAGTTGTTAATGATTGAATTTATGAATCAATGAATTTATATCTGAATTTACATTTAATGTATTTTGAATTTATGTACTATATTTATTTGAATAATTCCTTAAATTTTGTATTTCAATTAATCGTTGCTCCCCCACATCAATTACTGTATCTTTATATTGTTATTTATTCGGTATCTTTCCACACAAACTTTAAGTTACGGATTTATTACTATTATTTTCCTCTTTATTTAAACTATAGCTTTAACTTTGTAATAATCTTATGGTGGTTTTAAATGAAAATAATACACTTGAAAATAACAAATAAAATAATAAATAAATATGTCGCAAAAGTGTCAATATGTAGGATCATCCAACAAGAAGTGTGATTCTGAATTAATAGGAAAATGTAGCATTGTTACGAAAAGTGACAACATTTTTATTTGAGTCTAAAGTAAAGGCTCTGGTGTTAGTAACGAAATAAAATATATGCCGAATGTCCGCCTCGGCTCTACCTACAAATAGTCAGTGTTTTGATGAAAATTTTCATCAACAAGTTCAATTACACTAATAATTTAGTCTCCCCATTAAATATTTAATGGAGCGAAAACGAGACTGAGCCCAAACATCTTTCTTTCTCCTTCTGTTCCATTTTCCTAAAAACTTAACACATGCTATGGCATCATAAGTGTAGTCATACCCACTTGAGTGTTAAGTTCTAAAAAAAAATCACGTTTTCGCATAAATGCGGCTGTATTTCGCGAATAACAACTCTGATATTTTCATTAAAATACCCCAAAGGAAAAAGTCTAATCGTGTTAAATCGCGCCATCACGGCGGCCAATCGGTCCAGGAAATTTCTCACGCAATAGAGCCATTGTTTCACCAGTTATATGGCATGTGGCGGCAAATAAACGTCATCAACGTCCATAACATTAATTTTAGGCAAAAAACCGTCAGTGAAACGGTCATTTACTGAAACGGTCGCTCCAGCATCTTTTTCGAAAAATTTTGGAATGGAGAGGTTTGTCCACTATATCTCTTGGGCTTTCGGTACCCAAATTTTGTTTGTTTACGTACTCAGACAAATAGAAATTATTCTCATCATTCAGAATAATTTGGAGTATAAAATCATGATCTTGTTCATTAATTTCCAGCCCCCAATCAGCGAAAATACGGCGTTGTACATGGTCTGCTGTCTTCAATGTTTATGTCAAATGGACCTTATAATTATGCAGGCAAAATTCCTGTGATTGTCTCGAAAGGGACAGAATGATAATGATGCTAAAATAAATGATTTAAAGAAGGACCAGTATGTCTGACGGTTCTAAAGAACTAAGCCTGATAGTGATTTAAAAGTGGTAGCTTCATAAGTTTTAACTTGTGTTTTTTACTTTTTACTTTTTTTACTTTTTAAATGTGTGCCTCTGAAACCACATGAGTCGAAATAACATTATTTTTACACTATAAAAGTTTCATAAAAGCACTTGGTTAAACGAAAAACTTTTAAACTTTTAAAATTTCCTAGAAAATTGACAGTAAACTTAGAATTATAATATCAAGTTTGACAGGCATACTTATCGTTTTCATTTTGTTTTTTTTTTGGTTTTTCTATAATGAAAAATTCGTTGACAGTTAATCTAAAAATATTATTAACTACAATAATGAGTACGAGTATATGTGTACATTTACAATTTTTTCTTTTTAAATCTATTTTACAATTTTCCCATTCTATGTTTTTGTATTTTTGTTAGGTTTTTGGTTTGTTGTTCTTGTAAAAAGGCAAAAGTTGTCTCGAAAATTGTTTGAAAATATAAACTATTATTTTTATGTATATGTACATCACTAATTTTTCCTATAAGTATTTTTTCTCTTATACGATCATACAATTTTCAATTTGGAGTGAGAAACTCATTAATTTTCAATTAGCACTACTTTTTCTAAGCTATATCATAATAGAACAGTTTTTTGGTTATATTCGTAAAAGTTATCAATTACTAATACATAGTTTTTTAAGGTTCTTTTTTACATAAATCCAAAATTTATGTGTTTTTATATTTTAATATAAAAATATTTGCTAAAACCATAGGTTCTAGTTTCAGTTAATCTATATTTTTTACTCTTCAATTACAATTATTAAGAGTCACAGTATGATTTTTATTCCTAATTTATGGTTTGTTGTCAATTGCTTTAGGTGTTGCTCTTTGGTTGAATATACTTACTAATTGTTTATGATACATTAGATACAAACTAGTTCAAGGTATTGTATTTGGTTTTGGCTATAAACTTGTTTGGCATTTTGGTTAAATTAGCTGACATATACGAATACATACATACATACACGCATATTCATTCTGTTAAAGGTACATAATTTGATCAATAATTTTTCTTTTTTTGCGTTTTACCTAAAAAGAGTTTGTATTTTATGTTTATTATATTATGTATAACAGAGCAATGTTTTTGTTTTGCAAATAAGTAATATAATAAATGATGTTAGTGATAAGCTAACGGTTACAGCTTAAGCCAATCACTAACATTATTAAATCCAAAAAAGGTAATATAAATACAAAACCAAGTGCTCCAACCCCGTTAGAAAATAACTTAAATTCTTATTCATATATGGGTTTCGTCTCTGGTTTCTCTCAAATATTTAAATCATCAAAATCTTCGAACCCTATCATCCTGTATAGTGCATAAGTGAGGAAATTAAAGAAATCAGAAGCATAGGCTATTTAAATTGATAACAAAATTATGTTTAGTACCTACATAATTTGAAGTAACTGAAATGATAAAATTTTTTGAAATCTGTATACATGACTAACTTATAAGTATAATTTTTCCAATTGAAATAACGCAAAACTTTGTATTTAATTGAAAATTAACTACCTTTTGTGGATTAGAAAAATAGGGGTGCTAGAGGCATATGGTAATAGAGTTCTATTTATGAGACAAAATCAATATCTATGAATAATTGCTTTCATATTACAGGGAAAGCTTTTTTTTAAATACAACAACAATAGTCTGAAGAAAGCGACATTTTCTCTGCAAAACTGTGTTGATTTCACTCACAAGCATGATATTAATATATTAATTTTTAAAGGGAATTCCTCACAAAATAATATTAGTAATAATTGCATTCTTTTATTTAGTTTACAGTCCAAATTACACGAATTTTAGCACTTATCTTTACATACTCCCTTAGGTGATATGTACAATAGAACAAATATAAAAATTTCATTTTGGATGCATGCAGTTGTATGTTAACATAAAAGAGTATACCAATTGGCTAGATGAGTAGATTAAGGAAAGGCGTAGGTATTTCCGATATATTTAACGAAATAAAAGCTTTATAGAATGCTTATATGTACAAGGATAAGGAAAACATTTACTGCGTAATGAAATGCCTTAAAAAAAATCAATTTACTGTACTACTTCATACTATTTCAGACCGAATGCGAGCTTTAGGCTACTATTACGACGATGAAAAGATGATGCCATAGAATATTATCAAAAAATAGAAATTTGATATTAAAAAATATCGGGCCGCAAAATTGTTTTATATTATTATTATTGTATAAATTCTCCTAATAAGAAAAAAACTTTTCCTTACGAATATATAGTGAAGTTCCATGAAGATCGTATTCGGATGTAATCTGCGTTAATGGCAATGGAAACAGTAAAGTAGGGATGAATTTTCATTAAGTGTAAGTGTTTGTGAGAAGTGTGAGTATATTTGTTAATGCTGTAAAACTGCTGACTGACGAAGTGTTTTCTATAAGTGCGGAATGAAAGGAATGTTTAAATAATATTAATTCGAAAAAGCTAACGAGAATTCAATTCAAACTCAACTCGATTCCTTCCCCGCACTAGGACACGATTGCAAAAATCATCAAATCAAAGAATCAGCTTCTGCTCCAAATAAACATTACAGTGATCGCGAAAGCGTAAAATATGTTATTGTACTTGACACCTACTGCAACAAAAAAGTTGTTTTGAGTTCAGAAAATTGTTGTTGTGAAAAAAATAATGTAAATGTGGTGATTTGATACAATAATGTATGTTTATTAAAATATATTACATAAGTTTTTCTGCAATTGAAAAAACAAATTCCTTATAAAATTTGTCTCACCTGTGAGGTATTACAAAGTGTGAACCATTACTATGTTTCGATACAATCGAATTGAGTTTTCATTAGTTTTTATTGACTAATCTAAGAAACTTGACTTATCGTTTACAAAGTCAACCAATCCATTCATACTTCTCACCAGGGGATACGTTTAATTCAACTCGATACCACTAATCTTGTGGGACTGGAGGAAAGTAACAAAATTCAATTCTGTTTCGCTTTCGAATCCGGGAATCATGGAATCGTGGAAAGTAAAGCAACAGCTCTTATTTAAATTTGGTTTTGGTAGCATGGGTTGGAACGAACATAATGCTGACTGAATGTCAAACAGCAAACAAGCTAGACTGAATATGTTATGTTATCGGTATGTATGCAAAAATTAACTAGAAACAAAGACTTTTCTTTGCTTTTCTTAATCACTAACAAAAAAAAAAGATTTGTTTTATTTATTTGTTCTTTCTAAGGGTGAGTTAGAAGTACTCGTAGTCCTTCAAAAAATTAATATTTATCGATGCCTAATATCTGAACTCTATATAATAAAGGAAATAAAAGACTTTTCTTTGCTTTTCTTAATCACTAACAAAAAAAAAAGATTTGTTTTATTTATTTGTTCTTTCTAAGGGTGAGTTAGAAGTACTCGTAGTCCTTCAAAAAATTAATATTTATCGATGCCTAATATCTGAACTCTATATAATAAAGGAAACAGGAAAAAACATGAACGAATACATAAAGTATTTCGTACGAAATGTATATTATTTATTGGGAAGGGCTAGAAGCCCATCCTAAATGTTAATGCCAAAAAATCATTTTGACCAATACTGCTTTTGCTAATAATGTCAAAGGTTCCAACAGAATTTTGTAATTGACCAGGTCTGAGGTAAAATTGCATTCTTGTAACTTTTTATATTATGAGGGACTGAAACATTAACTTTAACAAGTATGACCGGAACAATATTTTGAGATTCTATGTTTTTCTCTATTGAGTATTAAAATTCCTAAACGAAATCGATAAAATATCGGCTGGAGTTTCACAAGAAAACATTCTTGGCCAGATATATTTGTAATCTATACTCGAGATGTTCTGCAAGAAGTGGCTACAATTGAATCTATTGTTTTAAATTATACTATGTATAATGTAGTAATTAATATGGTTGAATCAGCAGCTAATAGGTTTCATCGAGGTATTGGCAAATTGCTCACAGAAATAAAAATTTTGAAACAACGTGATCACATAAAATTCTGGATGAATCAAACCTAGTGCGTTGATTGCAAAGGATTTTGAATCAGCGCAATGAAATGTTACCGCATGCTTTTGGCGGAATTGGCTGGTGTTTCTATTCAAACCATATCTGGCATGCATGTATTAAAAAAAGGAAATAAACCCACCTACATACGAGTACCTGGAGAGGGGGAGGCGGATACATTCTAAGCCCCTTCTGCGCAATTCAAGAGATCTTATTTAACTGATGCTGAGTCAATTACTGCAACACAAATCAATTTTTTGCTGAAACTATATAATACGACAATATCTTTTAAATATTTTAAAATTACGTTTTTAGATAATAGTACTCGTATTATATCATAAAACTAATAAGGGGTTAGATCGATTAGATAGAAGGGCGAGGTGGCACTATGTCCGCTTATCACTGCGGCCAGGTTAGGCATATTTTGATTTCCTCAAGTTAAAGCTCACTCATGATGCCTGATTTTTTAATAAATTCGGCTATATCTCTGAGTCAGCTGGCAGTGATATGTTCTGCCTCAAGGTATGGCTTACTTAGAAGACGTAGAAGTGTTCTGTATAGGCAGTTACAGTGGTTACAATTACAGACCTCATTGTACATGCGACAGGTGTTGTCTTATGTTATTCCCATAGTCATCAGATGTTTCTTAACTCTGAAGTGACCTATTAGGTATCCGGTTACAATGTATCTGACCTCCAAAAATCTATAGGAGTTGTTTTATTCTTTTGAAGGATGAATGTAGGGTTTGTTATAGGATGTTGATCGAGCAAATCAGAGTTGCGATACAATGACTGTGTTGCCACAACCGATAACCTCTTACAACAACATTAACTAAAATCGTAAAGTCGTTAGCTATTTAGAAGAAGAATACGTTGTGACCATGTTATTTGAAGAAATTTCCACGATGAGATCTCCCATAAAAGTTGTTCGATAAGGAAAAATCAAAATTTCCCGCGTCCAAAAAATACGGCCAATGACATTTTCTTACCAAACCAAAAATTGGAAACACGATTTTTTTCTTATCATGCTGCAAAAGGTGGGTTTAACACTAGGAACTTAAATTAAAACGTCAGAAAGAAAACGAAAATAAAAAATTGTATAGAAATAAAATAATATATTGAATTATGGTATTTAACAAAAATAAACTTAGAAATTAATAAAACGTAAATGTAAAGAGAACCATACCTTACTACATAGTACGTTAATTAAGAAATTTTATAATACTACATAAGTTTTTCTTTTCTGTAATTGAATAAATTGTTTACACTACATGGAAAAAGGCTTCTACTAGATTGTCATTTTTATAAAGTATAAGAGTTTTAATTTTTTTAATTTTTTGTAATTGAAATGTTACTTTCACTTATTTATATTCAGTATAAATGTTATATATGTGTAGATTTATATTATGCATAATTTTTAATTTTGATCCTCGTTTGTATTTTCTTTTAATTTTATTTTTTTTAAATTCCATTTTGTTTTAGCTTTTAGGTTAAAGTCTTACTACTTTAGATTTTTCTTGTTGTTTGAACTTGAAGTGGTTTGTTTGCTTTTTTTAATAAATAAAATTAGGAAAAATTGTATTTTTGTCAATTGTTTACTACTCACACTTTATGTACCTAATCACAGTGTTTTGTTTTTTTTTTGTTAATATAATTGTTTTCACGCTTTTTTCTTATATTTACATACAACAGGGAGATTGCAATGACAACCTTAGCTTTTGCAATTACAAAATAGTTTCTTAAAATTACATAGTGTTTTGATTTGATTTTTGCAATATCATTTATCATTTAGGCATCGACTGATGACAAAGGTGACTTAACAAGCAAGAGTTCATTGTAGTCTGAATCCTCATTGCCACTATTATCGTTTTTATCCATACGTCTACGTTCAGATATAATTCGCAGGATTTCAGCTGAATCGGATTTACTTAGGCCTTCAGCAATGTCAATTGTGGCAGAACGTTCAGTGCTGAAGTGTAACTTTTTTGTTGCTGCAGGTAGAAGAAGTGAATTCTCATCTATGTCAGGATCCTCATCTAATGCTTGTTGCTTGAAAAGTTGTTTCGTACTGCCAGAACGGCTACGTGGTGGCATTGATCTTGGCACAGAGAGAAGTGCACTACCGCTACCGCGCCCCATGTATCCTTGATCTGTTGATACGGAACGCCCAAAAGTAGATGGAGATCTTCTTTCTGTTTTAATTGGCGTAATTTCTTTGGGTGCGTTTGAGGGTAATGAATATTTTTCTGTAGGCATAGTTACTGAGGTGCGACTGCTTAGGCTTATGTCTAAATGTTTGGCAGTGCAATCTTCGCTATGGATGGTTCGCACGTCAAAGGACTGTTGTGATGTTTGTGGAGGGCTTGTATCGCTTTCGAGACTTTCAAATATTGTTCGGCTATCGGAACCTACACCTCCCCACGGTAAGCTGTCACAGCTCATTTGTTTCGATTCGAAATTTCGTCGACGTATAGCCTGTTTAAATAGAAATTTAAATTAAAAAACTAATAAGTTTTTAATCATATTTTTCTAAGAAAATTTCAGTGGTTAAAGGGAATTTTTAAATTAGGCTTTGAATTGAATTGGTCAATATTCGGTAAGATAAAAATTTAATCAGGGACACTAAAGATTTCTTAAATATTTTCAATATAAAATAATCCTTCTAGTAAAAGATTATACACATTCTGAAGTAAGAATCAATCATAATTCTAAAAATAAATTTTTATTGGGCAGACTAATAATTTTTAAGTCAAAACTTGAAATACAAATTTTCCGCTTAACTGACTCTTAAGTGAAACAAGATCATACATACAATGTAATTTGAACCGACAACTTTTTAAAAATGATAGAATGCTCATTTCATACACTCTTTCTTCTATCTTCGATTTCAAAACACCAGCTACGACTGAGTAATAAATGTATGAGTATTTTTTTATTTTATTAAATGAGGTAAATTTGTTATATAATACTGATACAACCCGTATTTCAATTAACTTTCAACTTTCTCTCTAGGTTAATTGTCATGGTGACATTGACAACCGAACTCACTTCTACTTTGGCCGGCGACTTAAGCCTTCATTATATTCAGTTAAAGATACTATTATAGATTTATATACCATTTAATTTAAATTATTCTATAATATTTTAAGTGAGTTAAATAAATTAATTTGAATTATAACAAATAAAATATATTGTTGAAAAGTAGAGTTAAAAAAATGATGCATTCATACGAATATTTTTTTTGAAGTAGTAGACTTTGGCGGCTCAGTATGTGGTAAAGTGCTGGCTTACTCTGGTGAACTCTGACGTATACGTCAAAACAAACAAAACCATTTATTGATATTGGAACTGCAAGCGTAAATGGTTCCATTTCAAATTTTTCCTAAGTTTGTCAGAATAGGAACGCACTGCAATCTTACCCTAATTCAGATTGTTTGTGACATTGATTACTTATGATCCAAAATAAAAACTATTTAGAGGCAAAACGTAAATGGGGCTATATCATTAAGCATTAATGTTAGATCGGATTCTTAGAAAGTTGTAATTTTTGCAAAGGTCTGTAAAGCCTTCAAAAAATGAAAGGAAACGAACTACGAGTATTTAGACAACTACTGCAATTGCAATTGTAAGACTACACTGTTCAAAAAAGGAAGAACAATATGAAATGACAAACAGACTAAAATTACAGTAGACCTTTTCCCAGTTTTTGTTGAGATATACCATCCCCACCAGCGGAACAGTCGCTTCGAAAATAGTATCGAAGGTCATCAAGAAGTGTTCTTGCGTCAAGATATTTTGAAAGCTGTTCTAAAAAGTGTTTGGGATCATATCAGGTGAACATAATGACGCTCTGGTTCTTTGTTGTGTAGTTTTGGAATCGATTCATGAGCTGTATTGCAAAATGAGATTGGTACGTAAAGTGTGCTACATCCATGGGTGATTTTTTCTCTATCTTAAATTAAAAAAATATATATATTGCAATTAATGAATCAATTGATGCCGCAATAGTCAGTTTGTTCTTCTTCTCTGAGAACAAATTTTATGGTGGGAAAATGAGAGAGCAGATTTCATTCTGGAAAGCTTCCTGTAACCTGCCAAAAGTGTGGTGGCGTCAGGTAAATGTTTTGTCAATTTGTTGGATTTCAGACCGTCTTGCAAAGTAACTGAAGTAGCTGCGCAACACTACCACCACACAATATAATATTGCTATTAAAACTTAAGCTAGCAGCAATTTTTTTATCGATGTAACTGATGGATATACTGTATACATATGTATCATCATCTAGCTACTTTAAGGCTTGCTCACAACCATAGCCGAGAAATACTGATCTGGCCCCGGCCGACTATTCCCTCAATTAAAAACTGCCTTGAAAGGAGAGCGTTTTGATGACGTGGAGGCTACTCAATGAAATGTGATGAGCGTGCTGTGAAGTATTCCGGAAGAAGATTTCTCATTGGTATTCTAGTTACTCTACGACCGGTAAAAAAGCTGCATATTAGAATAAAAAGATTTGTACCAACTCGTTTTTCCTTTTTAAAAAAGTTCATACCGAAATTTTTTGAATGAATTGTGAAGTACTTTTGAGAGCAATACTTGATATACGAATGCGTCTAATACCAGCATTTTCTTGCCAGAGTTGTACATTATTACTCGTAGTTCCTCTACTAGCAGAATTCAATCCTAATAAATAAAGTGTTTTTATTTTTATGAAATTCATTATCGGGAACTTACATCTCCAAAAAACCAACCAAATGCTTTATAATGATGATTTTATGAACGCATTATAAACTTTTAAGAAAACAGATCTTAAGAATATGTAAATGTCTTTGATATAAATACAAATGCACAGCTGTAACTTCATACAATATAACTCTTAAGCGGCCCATACACGGTCAATCGACGTGTGGATTGACGTTACCAATCACAAGTTCAATCAATTGACATACAATTTTTAATTCTTATGAGATTTCGTGGCATACGGATGTGCGATGAGTTATACGGACGATTTTTTATTTTTTTTAAACTTTCAAGTGGGTATGAATACACTTATAATGCCTCAGCATGTGTTATGTTTTTTGGAAAATGGGATAGGGAGAGAAAGAAAAATGTTTAGGCTCAGTGGTTATTTCGCTCCTTGGGTGACGTCCAACATTTAATGGAGAGGCTAAATTCTTAGTGGAAGTTGGCTAGTTGTTGATTTCTAATCAATTACTCATCTTACTTGATTTTCGTTAGCTGAAAAAATGAATGTCTTTCGGGCGAGGTTGGGATTCGAACACCGAACCTTCCGATTTGGAAGCCAGTCCACTACCACTTGAGCTATGGCCACCCACTGTATTTCATACATTGCTCTTGCACTGTGCATAAAGAGGAATAAGAAAAGAATGTCAAGATAGAATTTGGATGAAGGAATGGTTAGAGAAAAATTAATCAGTTCATACACGAAAATCTTCATCATCCCTCATTTTTCCGACATGTTCCTCTTTCCTGACACAAAACACAATGAAGTAATTAGGTCAATGCATGCCTACACACCTCATGCAAAATCAAACATCCTTCGATATTCATCAATTAGACTTCATCAAATGTGTGTGAGGCACTCAGATGCATTTTCACAAATACAGAAATTGATTGACGTCAACCGATTGATCGTGTAAGGGCCGCTTTAAATTACATTCTACAAATGTTAATTTGATCAACATACTCGTATACGATATATGGTATTTTAGAGACTACATCTTTTATGTAGATTTTGGATAGGTAAAGTGTATTTTTATCTTATTTTAAACACAATTAGAAAGGTAAAAAAAATAAAAAAACACAAGTTTACAAACATTCTTACTAAATTCATACTGTCAGACGGATTTTTCAACAAATTGCCCATACATATTTCAGACAGAAAATATGTTTTTATAGGTACTAAATTAATGCATGCTTCTTTGAAGGGAAACTATTTAGAAACGTTAAGCAAAATTGGGCTATCCTTAGGGACTAGTCGAAGAACCAACACATATTTAACCGGGATTTATATTTACCTAAAAACTCAGATGTGTAAGACCAAAAACTGAAAGCTCTATACTTGAAAATGTTAAAATTATATTTTGAAAAATAATAAACAAAATATTCACCTGTTCATCTAGTGATCGTTCCTTCGTTAGTATTCCTCTCTTTCTGTGAAATGCTGCACTACTTCGTCGACTCATTCGGCGTCCTGTTACTGGCGGTACCCGAAGATTTGCGGCTATGGTTTTTCTTATTTGTTCTGCATCATTAAAGGAATTTTCCTCCGCCACCTCTTCAGATATAGTATTCTTTTCTCCAAGCATAGCCAACGATTGCACTGTCAAATTACCTAGTTCTGTTAGGCCCATACCTGACTGATTAAAATATTGTATAGTTTGACGTCGACCTGTGTTTGTAAACTTCTTTTCCAGCGATGGTGTACTGTATGTAAAATTTGAAGGCAACGAGGACACCTTCTCGAGTGGTCTTTTTGTGGGCTGAGTTTCCGATTGCAGTTGCATACAGAGCGCTTGCTCCTCCTCGAACTCCTGCTCGCGTACTAGTTCCCGCTCGAGCTCAACATCCATGTCCATTTCGTCCTCCATCTGTTTGTGGCTCTCCTCGAGGTGTTTCATCAGTACAGCCACGACGACATTCACTAGCACGAATTGCGCCATCAAAACGAATATCACAAAAAATATCGGAGCTATCACTGAACTGACGCAGCAATTGCGCACGCAATCGGCTGCGTCATCACAGTTATCTCGCAAGGTATCTTTCATGATGCCGTTCCAGTTATCGCCAGTCGCTACGCGAAACAATGTAAGGAAAGCCATACCGAAATTGGCGAAATGAGCATGTTCCCCAAGGCCCTGACAAGGTATCTCATCAGAGCACTCCAGTCGGCCAAAGAGTTCAACGCCCAGGGCGGCAAATATGAAGAACAGCAGGAAGAAGAGGAGACCCAGATTGCCGACTTGTGGCAGCGCCTGCATTACTGTGTCGAGAAGGGCTCGAATGCCTTTAGCCATTTTCAAAAGTTTTAAGACGCGAGCTATACGTAGGACTCGCATTACTCGTATTATTGTCGGATTAATCGGTATAATGTTAGTTTCTAATTCCTCTAATACAATGCCAACAATGGATAATAAGACTATGCCAACATCTAGCTGATTCCATTTGTCTTTCATATAGAGACGTACTCCAAGTGCGACTAGTTTCATAACAGCTTCTAATATGAAAACAGCAGTAAAGAAGTAGTTGAAGATTTTTAATGCATACTCTAGAGCCACTGGCATCATGTAATATTCCATTGCCATGGTGACAACGTTTAGCCCTATAACTGCGGCTATAGCGAGGTCGAAGTATTTCGATGTGACAACATTGTGCACAAACATTCTTGTCGGTGAATAATTTGTGTAGTAAGGCGGTTCATGCATGCGACGGCGTTTTTTCTCCATTTGAAGAGCACGCTTTGCAGCGCGTCGGATTTTTTCTTCCTTCTCTTGTTCTTCGCGACAGCGATGGAAATTCTCAACAACCACTCCAACGAACATGTTTAGGACAAAGAATCCGACGAGCAGAATAAACGCGATAAAGTAGAGCAACCGCCATTCGTTATAATTTACAATTGGTTGCTGATCTACGCCGACTGCATCCAAACCCGTGTACATGATATTAACCCAGCCATCACGTGAAGACAAAACAAACAAGGACATCAAAGCTTTGCCAAGATCATCAAAGTTGTATTTTCTATTTATCCATGCGTTACCCACTATTGATAGACATTCGGTCTTGTTGCGTACGTTTTTGATATTTTCACCCTCACAGTAGAAAAATGTTCCCTTGAATAGCTGGACGCCCAGGATTCCGAATATGATGAAGAATGTACAACAGATAAGTACGATATTGCCAATTGGGCGTAGGGATGATAAGAGCGTTTGCACGACTAATTTCAAGCCCGGGGCCCGATTAATAACACGCAAGGGCCGAAGGGACCGAAGTAGACGAAACACCTAAAATTAATAAAAAAAATATTAATACTGCATTTGCTACTGACTAACATGTTTAAATTATTTAAGTTTATTCATTATGATACCAATACTCAGTATTTTTTGTATTTATCAAATTACCATCAATCAACATGAGCGCGGCGTGAAATGTTGGAAGTGAGACATAGGTGTACTATACATTATTTTGGAACGTTAGTATGTACTGATTAAAACAAAAAGAATATACGGAATTTTTTTCGTTACCCAAACTATAATTTTTCATGAGAAATGGACTTAAGGATAAGGCGAACATATTGGCATAGCAACAAAACACAGTAAAGAGGGTAATCTACAATCACAGGGTGACTAGTTTGATAGACTGTGCACGGAGTAATGCAAAACTATAGACAATGCTCCAAGAGGAAACGTGCACTGTCATGAGAGTAAGCTTGCCAACAGTAACTTCAGATATAATTGCTCCCTAAATGTTGCACACAAAATCTTATCCAAAGTGCTGTTTGAATATCTGCAATTCTTTTATTAAAAATTAGTCGGTCATCATCGGTCAATGTGGCCATAATTCTGAAAAACTCTCTTTTTGGAATTATTCCAGATATGCACCCAAAGTTGGCATGTGTTATCGTATGGCTTCATCAGTGTGGTGTATGAACAAAAAGTACATTTTTACTTACATATGTACCTTTTGACTTATGCTAACGTCATCGTTGGTCGCACCTAACGAGTCGCTCTACAAGCGTTTACGACAGTAAATGAAAATGAGTCGGCCTGAAATTAAAAGTCACAAAGCGAAATATGCCAATATGCAAAGAGTTATTGAAAATCTGACGATGATTGAAAACTTTGCGGATTTAGTTTGTCGATACATTTTGCACCCAAATTCATAACTCGAAAAATCAAGATTTTATACCTTGATTATGTCTAGCTTTGCCCGCCATTGGTCATTAGGGAGGAAAGGGTAATGGATAAGCCTAAATATAGAAACTGGATTGGCTCAGGCACATCAAGCAAATGAAGAACAACACTCGAAAAGTAGACAAGGACCGAATCCCAGGATGAAGATTCGGGTAATCTCTGAAAGCAGTACAACATAGGAAAGTGTCATTATAAAAATTCGCAAAAGAACTCGTTTTCATGCTCTATGTATATACATTATACACTCCGATTCAACTGAATAGGTACAACATTTTTCAAAAGTTTGTGTTTCATTATTTTCAAATAATGTGCATGAATTTAATAGTTCATGCTGGTAATGGTTTGTTTATGATGTTGGGAAAATAAACTAGAAAGAATAATTCAGAAAGCACCGTTATTTTTTCTTTGGCATATGGAAAGATTCAGTTATAATTGAATATACAAATATTGCAATTACAAAAAGTAGTTAATGGAAGCAAATAATAAAAATTTGTTTTTAAATGAGCATTACATTTGTTGACTCTAGTAGTGAGTACTGCCACCTTTTTTCATAATTACTTCAAAAATTCGGTCCGGCATGGAATCGTAAAGTGCTTTTAAGAAATTTAACGAAATTTCTCTCCAGGCTAATTTAATAGCTGCATTGAGTGATCGTCTGTCTTCAAACTGATGGATAGATTCGTACCTTTTTGGGACTAACCATCCCCATACGTTTTCCATAAGATTTAGGTCCAATGAGTACGATGGCCAGTGAAGCAATCTCACATTTTGCTCCCTTATCCAAATTTAAACTATCTGCGGCGTATGAATGGGTGCGTTGTCCTGCTAGAAATTCCAATTAATGAGTCCAGAAATATCACAAAATTTCCGAAAATTTCTTTTCAATATTTCTTTATAAGTTGTTGTTGTCATTTTTGCTGTTTGAAATTAATTCCAGTTCAACAGTTCCATAATAGCTAACCGCTATCCATATTATAACACCACCTTCTCGACTATGATTTCGGGCTGAAAAGTGCTGGTCCCTTCTCATATCGTGAAAGTAATAATTAAACCCATCAGGTCCATCAAAATTTAACTTTTTTTCATCTGAGAAAACCATCCAATGCCATTCTTCTTGCCAATCCATATGGTACCTCAAAAATTCCAAACCCATACGCTTTCGCTGAGGGTTTAAAGGTGGCTTCTTTTGAAGTTTCGGACTTTTTAGATGATTGATACAATTAATTTCTCTTCTAACTGTAGAAACACTACCATTAACACCTGCTCTTTGCTTTATTTTCGCAGCTAAGTCAGAAGAATTAGAAGCACATCGAAAAATTGCTCTTCTATCTGCTGCTGTTGTGGCCATTTTCTTACCTCATTTCATGTTTTTCTCGTACAAGTCTTTGTTTCTGAAGTAAGAATAGACCACCTTAAAACTTCGACCAATTTCTTTAGCTATAGCACGCCCGGTTAGTCCTTGCTTCTGTAGTAAGTCAATGTGAGCCTCTTCAATATTGTTAAGGGATTTCGCTTTACCCATGCTTATCCAAATTTAAATTTATACCATTATTTTCACGTAGGCCACTTTAACAATTGCTTAAATGTGTCAATCCTAGCAAAATACACATAAAGAATGAATATAATGACCATGTACCTATTCAGCATAGACAAACTAACCTAGATGTCAAACTCTACTAATACTTTTGCAAACGCTTAACTTTTGCACAGACACACTGTAAGTGAATTCCAACACTTTTACATCTCTATAACTTTGTCAAAATAAGCTAGAATGAGAGCAATTTACAAGTAAAATTGCTAGAATGAGAGCGATTTGCACGAGTGTGTGTAATGTGAATGAAGTTTTTTGGTTAAAATGGGCGTGGTTTGTATAAAAAAGGAGGGAAATTGCCATTGATCACAATTCACACATATTCACACGGATAGGGGTGATCAGTAGAAAACCGATTTTGATTTTCCAATATCTGGAAATTTTGCCATCTAGGTTAGTTCATCTATGCTATTCAGTTGACGCAAAAAAACAACTGAATTTTTCCATATATTGCAAGAGAGCCAGAGAAAAAATAACGGTGCCTTTTGAAATTGTTCTTTCTAATTTCTTTCTCCACCATCATAAACAAACCGTTACCAGCATGAACTATTAAATTCGTGAACACTATTTAAAAATAATGAAACATAAACTTTTGAAAAATGTTGAAGCGGAGTGTACATTATATCAAATCTTTGCAGAAGCGAAAAACTAGGTAGTTGGTTATTTAAGCAGTCTATAATTACCAAGAAAATTGATAATGAATGCCTGTAGGACGGTGAAAGTTCCAAAATAAGCCTATGAGTAAAATGAAATGTTGTAACTGAAAAACATTCAAGTCCTGCAAAGTGGCTAATTTCGTTAAAATATAATCTTCAGGGATTGTGAGGATCTTTGAGATAGAAACATCGGAACTGCTTTGGAAATGTTTTTTAAGCAAAATATAAAAAAAAATTAAAAATAGTGCTGGAGAACAGAAGCCTGTGGACATTGTATATTTTTGTTTTGTAAATTTCGGAGTTAAGATTATTCAAAATGGTTTTTATTGATCATTCCAAAAATAAATTATTTATCTTTCGAAAGATATTAAATATTACATAAGCGCATCTTCGACAAAAACGCGTAATGGCATTAAAAATCCCCAGTGGTGCTACGACAACTGTGTTTCCACTAATTGAGATGTACAAAATAATATGAAATACATGCGATTTATTTTTTCTAACGAAAATCTAATTCCGATACGACTATTTGAGCTAATGCATATTTTAAGCTGCACAAGATTTAAGCAATGAATTTCTTCTGATAAGGATATTTCCTTTAAATATATTTGTCTCCAGTTATATTAAATAAATTACACGATTCACATTTTTTAAAACTGCAATGAAAATGCTTTCGAGAACAGTTGGTTTTTTGTATCTTAAAATTTGCGCCATCAAAAATGTATTAGCTTTCCAAGAGCTTTTACAATTTGGAAACCATATTTCCCGCTATAAATTGTTAACGTCCTGAACCCAATACCGGGGAGGTTTGTAATCAAAACATAGAACATTTAAAAAAAATGGTTATCATTGTTTGTATAAGACGAACAAGAGATATGTAATCTCTTACTTACTGAGTACGATAGATTTGAGATCTTAGAGAAGTTTGCCATGGAAAACACACAAATAATATTTTGCAATTCAAAAATCTACATATTGTATATAGTAAAAATTTACAATACGTAAACACTATGAACACCTCTTAATACTTTTTTTTGAAAAATAATGTGTATCTATAATATTTATAGAGGCCTTGTATTAAAACCATATTGTAATGGAATGCTTTCGAGGATATTTTATTTTTACTATAAACCACAACACAAGAAGCAAGATTATCAATCCAATTAGGAAGTTTCATCATTAACCTTTTCGTTTTGGTTCCACAATGCCATTTACTATAGGAGTTAACAGACCACCGGACGAAACTGCTTTATACTATGCATCCCATATATATCATCTTTTTGAAACTACCCACGATGACAACCGCTATCTACCTCATTTACTTAAACTTACCCTTAAAATCCCAAATATCCTTGGGCTTGATTCACTAATCAATGACATTAGCAAGTCAATAATTGATATTGTAACAAGCGATCCATCCATAATGTTCCATCCAGATGTGAAGTATGCATCCGGTCCATAGAACATTCCTGTGGCGACCACCTGTTAATGAGAAAAAGAACAAAAAGGAAGAAGTTAGAAGCCGTAGATGAGACAGGTTTTGCCCATGGTCCAACGGATACCGAAATAATAAATGTTGCTACATGTTGATTGTGAGTATACGTATGTATGGACATTCAAGTGGTTTCTAGCACTAAGGATCAAACATAAAAATCTAATCAACAAGATATCCAACTGTGTAATTGGCAACGCAATAGCACTGCAGGCAACAACGCCAGACGAAGCACATACATATATTTATGGGGTATCCCATTTATTTAATCCGTCATAAAATGTTAGTGCTGTTGGGAAGTCCTGCCGAGATTTGCTTCTCCTTGGTCGACTTGATACATCCAAATACATACAAGCATACTCACAGAGCAGACCACATGACTCTTACAGGAGTCAGAGTTTTTGGAGATTTTACCTTGATGAACATTTCCACCGTGAATACTACTGTGAACACGTAATTGGCCGTAGCCAGGAACAACCTTTCTTTGCTGTAAGGAGGTATGTTCGGTCTCTCCATTGCCAATGTTATACAATTAAGTGCGATAAACAGCAGGACGACGTTATCGAACCATTTTTGATTTACGAACCAAGAGCATATCTGTCGAAACCTGTTGAAAAGATACACATGGTTAATAATTAGATCCCAAAATTATAAAAAAAAGCATATGGTAATTAACAGTATAGTACTCGTATAACGAGCTGGATAGTAGTCAGACGAAGAATAAATTTATTGTATCTGGTGTAATATCATATAAGTGTCATTGGACTTGGTATTGGAAGAAGATTTAATACTATATCAATATTAATTAACACATTTGCGCTGATTATTTTATTATCTAAGGTTAAAAACAACAAAAATTCAATAATAAGTTTTGGAAGACATAAAAATGCTCGATTTTAAAATTCCCTAAAAGAGAATTTAAATATAAAATATATCTTATAAATAGTTTCAAAATCTTATCCAAAAAGAGAGACTGCACCGACTTTGACTCATTTTTGAAAATATCTTTTAAGTCACTATATAATCAAGGAACCTCTGGGAGTAACATATCTTTCTTTACGATACTTGTAGGTCCAAAAAATCTACACCAAAAATAATTGAATTCGTTCCAAGACAATTCAAAATTCGACTAAAAAAAACATGATAGTCAATCAGATATTTGGAAGTCTTCTTTAAACTCAGTCGACTGTGTTTCATAAATACGTCGCATTTGCTGAATGCCACGACACTCAGAATTATTGAAAGAGAGAAATTCGAAGAATGAATGAACTCGCCACATATTGTGTATGTATGCATATGAAGGAACAATATCAGTGGTAGCATGGCACAGTGTGTAGGTTCCCCGACTACCACAAAAGAGTGTATGTCTTCACATCCTAGCCAACAATTTATTTTTTCTTTTAGCTTGCAATTATTATACTAGTACTTCAACTAAAGTATGAATAACTAAACCAAATTTTAATTAAATAGAAAATAAGCAAAATTGGCAGTTCCATGTCTACGATATGCAAATAGATTCGTACACTTCATCATAGATAATAAACTTTTTTTAAATAACATAATTATGAACGATGAAGCACAATGAAGACAACTGTTGCTTGTAAGCAACTTTGAATTTTACCACTCTTTATCTCGATTTGCTAACCCTTGATTTGTAACGGTAAACTGTATGCGCTAGAGTGATAGTTTTTGAGTAAAATGAGAGAGTCTTGATTCCTGTGTTTTGTTGTGTTTATCAGTACAAGATCATATGCGCATAAATTTAGTGTTAAAGGAAGTGCAGAATTTTTTTCTTTCTTGAATTGAAAGAAACGAATAACTATAAAATAAACGAAATGTTGAAGTATAAAGGTAAGTTAATTAATTTATGTATTAATTTAGATCCACAGTTTTGGTCTGGGCTATACAGAATTTTTTGAAACTCATGTTGCTTATAGGCAACATCGGTCCATAGTTTACAAAAATATTTCAATTTCAAAATTGACTGATTGATGTTGAAATTGAAGTTATTGCAAACGTCGATTGGCACCTTTCTGCCGGCAAAGATGAAAATAGTTATGATGAAGGCGAAGAGGGATTTTTGGAAGAGGCGCTTGAAGAAATTTTGGCAAGAGAAGGGGAGTTAGAAACGGATTTATTGGAAAATTATTCAGATCCACAGTGCTGATGATAAAAACTGAGGTGGCAAAATTTGTGTTGAAAAATTGGACGGTTCTAAATTAAAATGGAGAAAACGGGAAATGGGCCCTGTTGATGCGGTATGCAAATCAGTAACCGTAACCGATGATGAGTATCAGGTAAAAACGTCTATAGAATATTTTGAAATGTTTATCGAGGACGAAGTTTTTGAACTTATAACATTGCAAAACAATTTATATGCAATGGATAGAAAAGGTATAGAACTAAAATGCATGGTTTTCGAAATCGGGCGTTACATCGGTATACGGCTATGGGTATTATAAAAATACCACAAATAAGAATGATTTGGTCAAAAAAATTCAAATTGAATTTTATAACTGACGCCATGACCCGAGCAGGATTTGTAAAAATCAAAACCTGTTGTCATCTGAATGACAATTCCAAACAGCATGAATCAAATAACGACAAACTGTATAAAGTCCGTCCATTGCTGGAATTGTTAAAAAATAGATTTAACCTCTTGCCTCAAGAAGAATTCCAATGCATGGATGAACAAACTATAGCATTCAAGGGAAAATCAAGCTTAAAATATGTAATACAATCCAGCAAAGCCCCATGAGTGAGGAATGAAGATGTTTGTCAGAGCTGCCGCATCAGGTATGATTTTGCATTATATATCGGTGACGAAACGTTCCCAAATTATGGGTTGGGAATATCTTCAGATATATTTACCCTCTAACATGCCGAAAAATCAAATATACTTCGATAATTGGTTTACGTCACAAGTCTCATGGTTGCTCTAAAAGAAATGGGCATATTTTCTACTGGAACCGTCTGACGAAACAGAATTTTGAAATGTGATCTCCCCTCAGAAGGTGATTTGAAAAAAATGATATGAAATGCGAGATTACCAATAACATTACATCGATATCCTGGTACGATAATAAGGCTGTGACGCTTTTGTCCACCTATATGTCCGACAAGCCGTTAGGGTCCTGCAATCTTTGGAGCGGTAAAGAAAAAAAAATCATAGATGTTCTACAACCAGCTATAGTGGAAGATTATAACCGTCATATGGGTGGGGTGGACTTATGTGATATGCTTATAGAGCTGTATAAAATAATCATAAGTCAAAAAAGTTATACATGCGCATTGTCTACTGGTGCATTGGGGCAGCTGTTGTAAATGCTTGGCTCCTATATCGAAAGCATTTCAAGCCATCAAACAATCTTCGTAAGCGGACAAAACTTATAAACTTCCAAATGAATATAGCAGAATCACTAATAAATATCCTGCCTCTCTCGACCAACATAAAACGTGCAAGGGGTCGTCCTGCTGCAGAGAGCCTGCAAACTCTGCAAGACAGGGAGTCTCCGTCTTTATCATCACTCGTAAGCAGTGCTTGCAGCTCGTGGAAACGGAAATATGTTCCCGATCCACCAAAATCTTCTAGATACGATGAACAGGGACATTGGGTAATATAGACCCAGAAAGGTCACTGCCGCCTTTGCAAAACCGGAACTCCACTTTCCAAATGCATGAAATGCGCTGTTCACCTGTGCTGCAAACTGTTTTTTATCTTATTATACATAAATTTATTGAAATAAAATTCTGATTTTGCTAATTGTGTGCGCGTTTTTATTACTTTATTATTAATGCTTATAAGCAACTTTTCACAGGATCTTCCAGGAAGGACACAGAACTATAAAAATTTTAATTTAGCTTATTTTGAGGCAACAAGTAATAAATAACATGAATGCGAATTTTTCGTATCGCAGGTAAAAAAGTGGTCTTCAAAGTGTTAAACAAATTAAACTGCCAAATTTGGGGTACAGGGATAGGCATCAAGTACAATATATCCATTAGATGCATTGTTTGATGTAAAATTATGGCCGATAGTCATCGGTTCATATTATTTAGAAAATAACGAGGAACATTTTCAAATCATCACGGGAGTCGTATAGCTACGAGTATATATAATTTTTATGTCCGGAAATTCAGAATACTAATCGAAATAATGAAAGAAACTTACTGCCATCCTGTAAAAGAAAATCGGTAATTATAGGTCCATATCACTTCTTCCGGTTTTGAGTAAAATACATTGATGAAAAACATAATAGTATTTTTTTGAACAAAACGGCGTTTTTTAATCCAATACAATATTTCTTCTAAAAAGGGAAACCTGCTGAAGATACACTACTCCAGTTTCGTGCTCAGATAATGCTAAATCTTTTGCACTCCCGGCTTATTTATAGATATTTAGATATTAAGATTTTGATATGGTAAACCACAATGTTCTGTTAAGGTAATTAAAAAGGGCTTGATTTCGTGGTTTCATACTAAATTGGTTTAAGTCTTACCTGGAGAATAGAACCCAAGGGGTGAAGAGTTAGAAGAGTTCTGAAGGGAAATTCACATCTACCACCTGTGGGTACCTCAAGGTTCTGTAATGGGATCAATACTATTTCTTGCCTACATAAACTCATTATTCTCACTTATTTTTAAACGATCACTTTCGCTGATGATGTTGGTTTTTCATGTGGCTTGAATAGTCCATTGGATCTAATTTCAAATATTAATTGGGACTTTGGTTTATTGAGGAATTGGTTGGAGGATCATTTTTTAATTAGAAGTTCAAACACTAAGTTTAATGGTTTTCTGATTTTCAGTTTGTCGTCTTTACACAATTTGAAAGTAAACGTTTGTTTTCGTGGCAAGATATAATCGGTCAATGTGTAACTGTGCATCTGGTTCCGCCTACACAATTTTTCATAACAGTCTAGGCTGTAGTGATAAATTCTTCCAAAGTGAGATAGTTAAGAAATTTAAATACCTGGGTCTCACAATTCAAATGAGCTTCTCGAATCATGCAAAAACTTTAGGAAAATATCTCCGATGCAGTACAAGACATTTTTTTTTATTTGCGTAATATTTGTTCTATCTCTATCTCATTTTCCAAAAGACTTAACACGTGGTCAGACTTATCAAGTGGTGTATTCATACCCACTTGATTGTTAAGTTCTTAAAAAAAACCAGCTCTTATGAGCAATTTATTATGGAATTATTCAGTCGAAGCTGTAATATGGAATTGCTTGTTGGGGAGGCATGTACGAGTACTTCGACAAAATCATGTCCCTATTAGTTTTGCAAAAATATATTTTAAGAAAAATATGGACTAATCCAGCTAGGTATCCTAGTTTTCCTTTGTTCCGTGACTTGAAAATTCTTTCAATTCGTCATTTATATAATTTTAAAGTATTGAAGACTTTTTTATGAGGTCTGGTAATCGAAATCTTTGTTTAATTATGAACTATAATCTATGTGGAAACTTCTTGAACATGTTATCTGTACCACTGACTATCGAAACATATTCTTTGTATCGCATATTTAACAAACTTTCACCCTTGATCGAATAAATATCTATTCTTGAACTGTTAATAAAACATGTTAAATGCTGGCTCTTCAGTTTTAACTATGATAGTTTAGAATCAATTATTTCTGATATTCTGGTGTAGTCTTCTATTTTTAACTATTATCAAACGTTCTGCGTTAAAGAAGTATATTCATAAGTATATTTGTTTGTATCATATTATATATATGCCTATTATCAGGGTCACCCCACCCAAAACTTAATTTTTGAATTGCAAAACCTTTTGAGGTGACATTCGGGGCTATTGTATTAACGTGGTGTAGTGATACTAACAATCGCTTCTCACTCGGAGGGTCAAAGGTTCGAATCCTACCCATTGACAAGTTTTTCAAGTCTCTCATTTGTGTGATTGGAACTCAGACAGAAAAATTCTGCGTGTGAAGGCATAACACTGACACGTAGATTTGGCTGTTGTAGAGTTTCAAGCACAAAAAAATACTGTGAATTATAACCTGAATCACCCTGAGTGAAGAAAATACTCTCCGTCTTTTTCGGACTCCCACCCCCTGGAGAGCGAATATCGAAACCAAACAAACCTGAGTTTCAAACCATTACAAAAAAACAATTTTCCTTTCTCCTCCTTCTAACTTTCCACCCGCGCCATGACAACAGTAAAAGGGTATCAACCCCTTAGGCGCGCGTAAATTATAAAAAAATGCAATACAGAATGTCACCATTTATTTTATTTCTTTTATATTTTTACTTGTGAATTATAATAATAATAGTAATAATAATAAAAATAAAAATAATAATCAAAATTTACGTGAAAAAACTCTATAGAAATTCGTGAGTTAGGTGGTAAGCAGACAGTATACCCTAGTTGAGTGTCCCGTTGGGCTACCCTTTCTGGAATGGCCGTGAAAGCGTAAGGGATGATATCAACGGATAAGCGAAGTATGAAGCTTGTAACGGATTTTTTTATGAAGATTGTCTAGAAAATAAAATAATCAACAACGTCTATGTTCCGTATTTCAAAAACTGATTTGCAGAAAAGCAAAATTTTGGCCTTTTGGGTCGATAACTCTTTAGTTCGATAGACAAAATGAAACAAAGATTTGTAATTGTAGTTTGTAATGACCCACGAGACTAGGAATTGTTCCTTAAGCTAAAGAAGCAAATGCATGTGCTGCGTGTTCCCTATTTAAAGGTACTTTCTGATGACTTAACCCATCCCATTCGCCGGTTAAACAGAATTGGAGTAGCTCTCCTGGTATATAAAACTTTCGAGAACATTAAGTACGAGTATCAGTGATTGAGAAGCAAGATGACTCCATTGAAGTGCTGTAAAGCAATACTGTATACAATTAATTGTATATTTTTATAGTAAACTAGTGTGCACTATTTACGAAATGACCCACATATGACAAGGCCGAGATGAAATTAAAATTAATGGCATGAATAAATGAGTGAGCCGAAACGGTTTTCAACAGCGACCTTATAAAAACCAAGCACGTCTGTTTGAATTTTGATATAAAAAATAGATTTTGGAATACTAAATGCATTTGCTGTTATTGATCAGCCGTAGTGTGAAAAAAGTCTATAGCTAATTCAAATGCAGAAATATCAGGAAACACCCGCTTTGTCAGGTTTTTTTCTGAATACCTTTTCTACACTTTCCAATGGTACTGAGAATATATTTGCGACAAACGAAAGATATAATCACTAAATGGTAGTCCTGACTCATATCATTAACAATTTGACTAAAAAATTTCATGATAGCACACCCTATAAAATGAGTCCAATTTAAAAGCATTCTTATACCTGTTCTCCCATTTTCCTGCAAGTAACCTAGACACTAAGATATACGGGTATTGTATGTACCGTATATACAAACAAGCCAATAATTACCTATTGTCTTCCGGAAAGATATACATTGAATATGAGTCACGTTCTTCAGTGAAATTTGTTGGTTTCAGACGTTCAATAAGAATTTTTATCTTCGACACTCGTTCCGAGTTTGTCAGGATGGAATGCGATTGTTGACGCTGTTCATACTTTTCTTTCTTTTTGGCGGCTTTCTCCTCTTTTACTTGTTGCAGTATATCGGGCTCATTTAGATTCAATAGGGACTTCTGCCACTTCTCTAAATCTATCTTAGAGTTCGTATAAGACATGGATTTGCGATTCGCCTCTAAGTTGTAGAGATTTAAATTCGACGCCTTTCCGAATGCAATTTCTATCGATGACATTCGTCGGCCTGAATAGTTCTTTATGGAGTTATGCCGGTTAAGGTTCTGATAAAATTGGGAGTTGTTGTAAACATACGAGGCACGACGTCCACCACTACTGCTGGCCACTGATAAGCGGCGAATTGAGTTTTGTGGACTCAATTTGTTTGTATCTTTCGTGTTGTTTTGGATACGATTAGCAGAACGCAGGAATGGATCGACGCGGTGTGCACTTCCACCTAATAGCTGAGAAGAGTCCCTGCCGTTATTTAGTATAATAGTCTCTTCGTCGGCTTCTGTGGTACCATCGTTCGATTGTTTTTTCTTCTTCGAGCTCGAGCGTCGAAATCGTTTGAAACTCTGCGTGCGCTGAATTTGCGGACTCATAGCAGCACTTATGGTATTGGGGGGGGCAGCTTCGAGCGATTTTGTCTGATGTTGATCATCGTCCCCAATTGAAGGCGATGTGGATTTTTTTGAAATATCATCAGTCAGATTACGATTACTTCCTAATTGGTTAATACTAGAATTGCTTCCTAAGTTACTTGCACTCAATATGTTTACAGGCGCTTTGTGGGGCAACACCGGTGATGGAGGAATAAATTCAATCGAAGGAATACCTTCATCAAATGAACGTTGGGTATTAAATAAAGTTGGTGGTTTAAGCAATGCCGGGGAGCTGTGACTTTGCTAAAATAAAACAATTCAAAGATGTTTCAAGTTAAGTGATCGCTTTATTTAATTGAAAATTACCTTCAGAACAAGTTCCATTTTTGCTGTTGCTGCTTCCAATTCTTGCTGGCTCCAATTTTTAAAAGTAGCGCCAGATTCCAGTGTTGTATTGGGCGAGTCTTGTGGCGTTGCAGCTGTTGTCGTTATTATGGGAGGATCCCTAACTGGTCGTAGCTTGGAGAGCTTTGCGCTCTCACTGCGGCGTTCCTTTATTGAATATGTCTAGTATAATATAATATTTAAGAAATGTTCGATCAAAACGCTTTAAAAGTGTAAATACTCATTAAGTACCTTTTTTAATTTATCGTCCTCTAAAAACTTGCTTACGTCCTTTTCTGATGATTTTTTTGCTGCCATAGTTGAATCGTTGAGCTGGTAGTCCAGACTGGGTTGCAACAGCCGTTGTTTTTGAATGTTACACTTTGGATCAATTGTGATTTCTGTTGCATCGTTAAGCTAGAACAATTTCAATATATTTATAAATCAAGAATAAAAAGAATCGGTTTAAACGTAATATGTGTTAAGATTAGAGAACTATGTATGTATACAATAAGAGTACTTTCATGAATCTAGACAGTAGAAAAGTTAGCATCAATTAAGCTTTACAACTTTGTGGCTGATGGTTGAATAAAAGGACAATCGATTTGTTTCCTTTCTAGAATAGAATTGGGTGCAGTGCTCATGTAAAAGAATTCAACAACGACTGCTTTAAGATATACTCCGCTTCAACTGAATAGGTACAACATTTCCCAAAAGTTTGTGTTTCATTATTTGCCAGTATTGCAAGTATATAGAGTTGACGCAAAAAAAACTGAATTTTTCCCTATGGAATACCTCGCAAGAGAGCCAGAGAAAAAAGAACTGTGCATTTTAAATTATTCTTTCTAATTTCTTTTCCCAACATCATAGACAAAGAGTCACCAGCATGAAATAATAAATTCATGTACAATACTTGAAAATAATGAAACATAAACTTTTGAAAAATGTTGTACCTATTCAGTTGAGGCGGAGTGTATGTATACATTTACTATAGAAATCTTCAACAACTTCTGGTCTTTTCGCAAAATGTAGATTTACATTTCAGTAATTCCGATAAACCACTATGAAATTTGTTTATCGATATTTTTTGGGTCGCAATTCTTTTTACCTGCTTTTATTTTTATTTTTATCTGTTTTGCAATTGTACTTTGGAAAAAATGGAGTTCCGTTTATTATTTATAATATCACTGAGCAGCAATCTTAAGATTATATATTTTTTTATTATTTATTGTTTATTATTTAGCTATTATTGTTATTGTATTTTGTATATATTTATGGATATATAATATCAAATAGAATATTGTTTACAATTTATCAGTCTACACGTGAAATTACTTCATTGGAATCTGTATAAATTGGTTTCAATTTTAATAAAGTTACCTAACTTTATTCGTTGTAAATTGTAAGTATTTTATGGAATAACATATTTTGCGATTTATTATTTCTAAACAATTGTAAGTTAAAGTTATGGTTGTTGCTTAAGTTATATGGTTGTACATTCATCGTTAGAGACAGTTTTCTACTCAAATAATTTGGCATAAAATAATTTTTTATTTTATATCTATATATAAATACGTGCTGCCCATTTTTGTCGTACGCTTATATACTACTCAACCGAATGGCATGATACTTATGATACTTATTGAAAGATTTATGTATGGTTAATGAAAATAAGGACAAGTTCTTTGGTGTCAAAACCGTCCTTTTGTGTGGCGATTTTCGGCAAATCTTACCGGTTGTACCGTGTGCAAGTCGTGTTCTTATTGAAAATTGCATTAAAAGTTGGCCACTATATAATACTTTTGACAATGTCACTTTCACTCAAAATATGAGAGTACAGCCCAATGAAGTGGAATTTATCGAGTATTTGTACAAAATTGAAAATGGAACGGCGGTAACTTTTCCACAGTTTGGTGATGATATTATTGAAATACCACAGCATTTGATTGGAAATTACGAAAATATTATTAATGATGTCTATGGCAATATTGGACAAAATTTGCTAACAGATCAAATTATTAACTCAGTTGTGCTAGCAAGCACTAATGAAAATTGTGTAGTTGTTAATGATGATGTTTTAAATCGTATGCTGGGGGAATTCAGAGTATATTGTAGTTAGGATAAAGTAGTTTCGGACAATGACGTTGAAATCAATAATATTCCGGTAATACGCTCAATGTAAGTGGATTTCCTCCCCGTCGTTTAAAATTTTAAATTAATTGTATAGTATTGTTAATTAGAAATTTAAATCCATTTGAACGTTTGGTTAATGGTACACGCATGCGTGTGAAAGCTTTACATAATAATTCGATTGATTGCGAAGTTTTAACTGGATATTCACGTAATAAGAGAGTATTAGTACCGAGAATTCATATGCAAAATAGTGGCAGTGAGTTGCCATTTAAATTTCAGCGCACACAGATCCCTATTATTGTTGCTTTTGCGATGACTATTAACAAATCGCAGGGACAGACTTTTTAAAAAGTTGGCATTCTATTAAAAAGACCTGTGTTCACTCACGGACAATTACATATATGTAGCATCCATTAGAGTGACAAGTTTTGAGAGTTTGAAATATTATATATCAGAGCATAATGGCCAAGGTCATCTAGCAAATGATAATAGGGTATTCACCAAAAATGTTGTATTTAGAGAAGTTTTGTTTTAGTTTTCTTTTTTCAAATAATTTGCAAACTTTTGTAAAAAGTATCATTATGTTTTGAAAAATAATTCATTTATCATATCATCATTACAATTAAAAACATTGTCATTT
Source organism: Volucella bombylans (assembly GCA_949129095.1). Classification (NCBI taxonomy): domain Eukaryota; kingdom Metazoa; phylum Arthropoda; class Insecta; order Diptera; family Syrphidae; genus Volucella; species Volucella bombylans. Next base: position 40,126,289 of record OX422143.1, read on the forward strand.
AAAATTTGTTCATATAGTTTAGAATAATTTGAAAAATTATCATCATTTCTTGAATTATAAAAATGATTTTGTAATGTGTGTCCCTTATCGTTCCCCTTACTGAATAACAATAGACAATTTTGTTATTGAGCATGGATCTAAAACTCATCAAACATTTGAAAAACCTAAAAGAAATTGGGATGCATGTGAAAACTGCTTAATGGAAATATTTAAGAAAATGAAAATGGAGGAGGATGATTTGCGTAAAGAGCTCGCAGAAGCTGTTGACAAAAAGGATGAATTAAAAAAGGAACAATGTAAGTTTATTATTCAAATACTAAAATTTAAAAATTGATTTTCACATAAGTGTTATTAATATTTCAGATGGGGTTGAATTGTTGAAAGAGATCCTCACTGATAGGTTGAAGCACATTTATAAGAATAGACCAGAATTAAAAGTTTTTGCAAATAGTACGTATACCATATTATCTAATACTATATGTATTTTACAAAGAAATTAATTATATTTTACTTTTTTAGAAACAAAACCACCGGATTCCGGCTTTTGTGCCAAAACAGCAGATATCGTAGAGAGAATTAGAAAGCTGGTTGTTTTTTTTTTTCAAAAGAAAGTGTTGAATTGGAAGCCTTAAAGGGGACTTTTTTAGCGGTATTTAATGAGCCGTTAAATGTGGAAGTTCTTCTTCGCTTGGTTATGGAAGAAGGAGTCAAATTCCACGTTGAAACATCAAAATTGTATTTGACAGATGAATCCTATTACAAATACAATCCAGATAAATTAATGATTTTAGATTATTAAAGGAGGAAGAATTTAAAATTAATTAATCCATTGAATTATAATTTTTGATAAAAAGAAAGGAAATAAAATGTTTATTATGAAAACAAGGAGCTTTTCACATCGCAATCAAAGTGGCGTAACTATCTATTTATTTTTTTTATATATTGTAGATTAGTCTCTATCTCACTGTTCACGCGACGAAATTGAACCGAACTATATAATCATGTGAGAACGAGAAAATATCATAGAACATATTATCGATGAATTTGGACGACGGGCGAGCCTAGTACAAATAAATGCACATACATTGCAATTCTTTGTTTTATATTAAGCCATCTTAAGGTTTCCACCCTATAGCTTATCTTAGTTTGTCTACTACATTTTATGCATTTTTACATATGCATCTCATTACTTTGTTTATATTCAAAATAATGTCTTATTATAATTTTATAAATTTTCACCGATTTTAAAGTACATATAGGCCGCTCAGCAGCCAATGTGGTTAAGTCCAAAAAACAAAAGCTGAGAAAATTGTTATATTTATTTATATATATGTATATAAATTCATTTTAAAATTCTTGGTACATTAATTTGATCAGAAAAGTATATACAATCTTTTTTCAAGCGGTATTGCTTTTAATAAAACAAGATATGTACAGGACGTACAAATAAAAAAACGTGAGTATTTATTGGGACAACGCCAGCATCTTAAAAACTGTTATACTTAAACTTCTTTGTTTGCTGAAAAAGATGTGAAATTTATGTAATAATATATTGTATAAAACTCCATTTGTTTATTTTCCAATGGTTTTGTAGAAAGCAAATTTTGGTGATAAATTTTGACAACGCTGAAATGATTTCTTAGCTTACTATTTTTAATAATGTGATACCAGTTGGTAGGGTTATAAATATGATTCTTTTTTGCATGTGCTTCGATAAAAGCGAAATCAGATTTATGGGGCAAATAACTGTGACCACTTAATAAAAATTTAAGCACAATTGATTCAGCTCTTATTTCCTCACTCTGAACCAATTTTAGTAAGCGCAATACAGTTTTTATATTCCGATTCTGTCCTGTAGATACATGAGTTCAAATACATTACAGTTCTTTGAAGATCTTTTGCACACAACTTAATATGTTTAGCCAAACACAACGGCTCCTCTTGAGAACCCGGTAATAGGCGTAACATACATGTAGCCTTCTTCAAATTATGACAACCAAGATTACATATATAAGTTTCTCGAGATATAAGCCACTGATATTGTCAGTTTTGGAAACGCTAATTCTGTCTCTAAGTCGAAACTAAAGACATAAATTTCATCTGTAGCGCTCAACTGATCATCGGCCATACTTTTTCGAGCAATTTCTGCATTTCTGAAGTGCTCGTCTTGTTAAATTTCAGCCCCATGTTTTTTTCATCTATTGTAATTTATTTTTTTTTTTGATATTCAAATAATCACATTTTTGACAAGGATGATTAACGTGTAAATGTGTAAATTAAATTTTGTCGAAAATATATGGTAACAATACTTCACTGGCACAATTTGATGTTTATTTCATTGTTCGAGAATCATTTCTTACATTTTTGCAATAAAAAGATCTGAATTCAAGTATTGTCGTATATCATAGTATAGACTATGAGCTCTTGTATAATGACCCGGAATAGCAAGAAATGAACGTATATGCTTTATAATATTGAAATCATCTATTTTAAACTCGGAATATGATGTGACCACCGGTCCTTCAGATCTTCCTTTGAACAACAATTATATAGTCGCCCGTTGCTTATTTGGTATGTTCCTTTGAAATATTTTTTCCGAACACCAATATCGTCGCCATTAAGTCTTAAAAAATACTGAAAAAACTGAGACCTAAGTTCTTTGGTATTATAGTATGTGTGGGTCTTTGTCTGTTGATGGAACAAACTCTAATTAACCCCCTTAGAAAAATATTCTTTGAGAATAGGTTACCTTGCGGTTACAAATCCGTGAACAATTGCAAGGCTTGTTGTAAAAATTCTATTCAGGAATTGTTCTCCTATTTCTATTCTGATATTGTTTATCTTGTAGCCTTTTTAGTTTTTTAATATCACTTATCAGGATTCGCGCTACGTTTTCTACCAACTTTTCGAAGACTTGCAATTTTTTCAGCATTTTTATTTTCACTATCTGATGATGAATCACTATCAACACGATTAACTCTCTTTGAATTGGGATAAAATGGCGTATCACTATCACTTTTCCTGTTTTCTATTTCTCTTAATATTTTATTTATTTTTACGCTTGCAATACATGTTTTTATTTTTTCAAAAAGTGAGAGTTCTTGCAATTAGTAAAGAAGAAACTATTTAATGAGTTAGACGTAAACGTAGAACTCACCCATGAGCATTCTTACCAAATCTGTATGTCTATCAATTATTAAATCAAAAGTAAAACATGCATTGTTGCATATAAAACGCATACAAATTTGAGAGTAAAAACAGTTATCATAGTGTTATGCAAAGGTCAGGAGAGGAAACAGTTGCAATGAATTTGTTGTTTTACGGTGTTACCAGCATATTTAGAAAGAAGAAGTATCATTTAGCCTTTACTTCAAAGATTATGTTAAAAAAAAGTGGACTTATTGGCAACGGTTTCTGAAATTGTTATACAACAGATCCAGAAGCTATAAAATAAAGGACTCAGCAACCCAGAAAAATAGAAGAAATAAGTAAATGCTTTAACAACTACAAAATATATTATTTATTCCATTAAAATTTACAAAAATCGCAAAACCTCGAAAAATGGACTTAACCGCGTTGGCTTCTGAGCGACTCATACGTCTTTTCTTGTTTTTCTACAGTCACCGATTGTACGAGTATTTCTTGCCGTCTACATCGTTTTCGATCGTGTTTCTCTGCTCTCCCCAAAGTTTGTAACTTCTTTCTCTCGCGTTTTCCTCTTCCCATTTCCTTTTCCACCAATCAAGTGAGTGTAAACTAGACCAACAAGTGATAAAAAAAAAGTGGAATAGGGCCGAACGTGCTCTCGTTTCGCTGTATTATATCAGCACTCCGATCCACCTAAGAAAAAAAATTTAAAAAAACATACATATTCCCCTATAGTGACCAACACTCTACATCTAAAAATGTGGGATGGTATAACCACGAGTTAGAGGAATACTTCTCTAACCCTACGCGCTGCAAAAAATGTCAACGACACTATGAAATGATGCACTGCGAAACATGCAATTTCCCCTCATCACACTCTCCTGGAATTTGTACTCGCACATTTTGTCCTATTTGTGCAGAAAACTATCCAGCATCATAAAAGCTAAGCAAACGGCATATGCAAGCAAGACAGATTTGGCAGAAGCCAAACAAATCAACAATGAACAAAATCCACTTGGCTCATCTTTCTCTTTTTCTTCCGTTGTTAGGACAACAACCTGTTTCTCGAAAATTTTTCAACCCGGCACATGTTACATGTTACACGTCACATGTTACAACCTCTCCCGGTCTAGCAAAGGAAAAAACTTCACACCTATCACACTATTTGTTTCAAACACAGCATCAAACTTTATAGTACGTCTCACTTTTACCCGCCATAACGCCAACAACATCCAACTCCCTGTCAAACAAAAGCACCCTCTCAAAAATCACTCAAATTTCTCCTAAAAACAATGAATCTCGATATGACTTTAAAACTCTCTATGACTCTCAACTCTACACACACATATAAAAAATTTAAATCTGCACTCCAAAACTAACTTAAAACACACAACCGAATCAATGCTACCCATGACCGTCGATAACGAAAATATCTCCGAAAATGATTATATACCGAACACCAACTCTGCCGTTCAAACATTGCATCATTTAAGCTCCTTTGAGAGTTTTAATGATTCGGGCTCGAGGCGGCAGAGTCACACATACTACCAGACGAATTTACACCCTAACAATTTCTCACAGCGTAACGCCTTTTATAGTGCATGAAAGTATTTTACGACAGCTCAAACAATCCTCAAGATTCTTCAGTGGGATCTTAACAACTATCAGGAACTTGAGCTGTTTATAAAAGACAATATAATTTTTCTCCAGGAAACTCACATTTGTGATAATACACAAGTTGAAATTCCTAAACAATATTAAGAATATTTTCACAATTTACTAAGTGCAAATACAACCGCAAAACAAGGAGTTGGCCTCCAATTAGATCAAATATCTCAACAATTGATTTCAGAAATTGATTTCAACAAGGGATGGCCGTGGTGTAGTGGTATTATCAATCGCTTCTCACTCGGAGGGTCCAGGTTCGAATCCTGCCCATGGCAAGTCAGTTTTTCATTTGTGTAATTGGAACTCAGACAGAAAAATTCTGCGTGTGAAGGCATAACACTGACACGTAGATTTGGCTGTTGTGGTTTCAAGCACAGAAAAAACCGTCCTATTCGGACTCCCACCCCTGGAGAGCGAATATCGAAACCAAACACACCTGAGTTTCAAACCACTACACAAAACAACTTTCCTTTTTCCCCCTGGGACAGTAAAAGGGTATCTAACCCCTTAGGCGCGCGTAAATTATAAAAAAAAAAATAAAAAATAAACTCTCGCATCTTATCTCTTTACATTCACCCAACCCAGCCTTTTTCTTCTTCAAACAGAAGATATTTTAAGATCAGTGAACACCCCATTACTCCTCAGTGGTGATTTCAATGCCACTGTGGCATTGGGGTGTTGGGGGTTTAGGTAAGGAAGCCATTTGCTGAGTTAGAGTTGAAATCCGATGACGTCTGTAGATTAGAAATTTGTGTAAAAAATTCCTTACTGCTTGTCTTCCATTTAAAATCCAGTACCGAAGAGACAGGATCATCAGTTGGGTTCCCACGTGAAGTGTTTTGAGATGAACTTGTTGAATTAGCAGTCAAACAAGAATGCAAGACTTTGGTAGAATCATAGGATATCGATGGTCTTGTGAAACCGAAGCATGACCGATATGACCCCCAACTCGCAGTATTCCACAATCATCCAAGTATGGGTTTAAGCATAGCCAGCGACTCACGTTTGACAAGTTAGATCCACTTCGCACTCATTCAATGTCTAACGGAAATGCTTTCTCCTTTTCAAAGTGAATGAGTACCTCCAATGCGCCGTCCATCTCGATAGTATCAACAACAAGTCCTCGCAAATGTCGCCGTTTAGATGTCCATCGCAACATTATGGCCACCGTTCGTAGAATTGGTTGAAATTGACTAAAGTGTTCAACAAGTGAAATCACGTGAGCATCAAGCCGTCGTGTAGTAATCCTCTGAATTTCTAGCGTAGCTGTGATCAGTGAATTCACGTTGCATAGCACTTAATTTTTCTGTTAATTCTCTTAATTCTTAATTCTCTTCCCATGCGCAGTCGTCCGGGGTCAGATGTTTATTCAACCACACTGGGCCCTCCAACCATATTCGATGCTTCAAAAGATCAGTTGGAGTCATACCGCGACTTCCGCAATCCGCCGGATTCTCTGCTGAACTAATGTGGTTCCAGTGGTCCAAAGAAGTAAATTCTTGGGTCTGCTGAACTCGATTGGATACATATGGTTTGAGCATTGTCGACTGCTTTCTTAACCAACACAAAACGGTGCTGGAGTCCAACCATAAGTAGAATGAAGTGTTTGTTAATCCCAATGCCACACGAACACTTCTCACCATGACAGCCAACAGATGCGCAGCGCATAGTTCAAGACGCGGAATTGTAGCTTCCTTCAAAGGCGTCACCTTTCTTTACGCTTTAAGAAGTGCAATTTGTGGCTTATTTTGTGAGAAAATAGTATTCATATACATTGCAGAAACATAAGCGCGCGAGCTAGTGTCACAAAAGCCGTGGAGATCAGATGTCCGTTCGTCTGACATTTCCAACCACCGCTGTATACGAATTCCATTAAGTTCGGCAAGTTTACTGCGAAAATTGAGCCATGATACACGTAATTCTTCCGTCAATGGAGCATTCAAAGTGATATCAGCTGACCAAAGTGTCTGAATGAACATTTCACCTGTGACTACCACCGGGGTCAGTAACCCAGTGGGATCAAAAAGTTATGCGATTTCGCTAAAAACACGCCGCATTGATGGGAAAAGGTTGTTTACTTCAAGTTCGACTCTGAAGAACAACTTATCCACCACTTATTTCGATTACAAATTTTTCGCGCAAATCACTATCAGCAGAAAGTCGATGCTTCAAAGAATAAAATTGTCACAAGGCATGTGAGTATGAGTTTCCAAGTGTTGGTCTGTCACGACGAAACGGGATGTGGACGACCAAATGACCGTCTTTAGTTCGAATTGTATTGTGCTTCCGACCATACTGCCGGCACCCTCCTGATGGACACTGACGTGATGAATGCCCATGTTTTAGGCAATTGTAGCATAAGCCGGAATTCCTTAAGAGTTCGAACAGCTGCTCGGATTTCAAGACCAAGAGTGTCTGGCATCGAGTGATTCTATGTGCTGGCACTGGACGCGTTTCCCGTCGTCTGTCATAGCCATGTGTGATTTAACTAAATGATGGCTTCATTGTTGATGCCGTCCTATCGAAGAGTCTGAGTGACTGCGAGCGTCTATAAGTCGGGTGGTTAAACTATGCGCTCGTTTTTCCAAAAATGTTAGCAAGTCAGCTAGGAGAGGGATTTCATTGGATGAACAACTCATACACTATTCACGTTGAGTACACGAAGGAAGTTTTGACACAATGATAAGAGTTGCCAAAGCATCCCACTTGTCCACAGGTAGCTTCATTACACGTAGAGCACGAAGTGATTCGAGAACTGTGTCGACGATTGAAAGCAAAGTCTTGTGGCTCTCATCAGTTGCAGGTTTATTTATGAAACGAGAAACGTGAACTTCGGTTAACAGTTTCGGATTGTCAAATCGCTCCTTTAATGGCTCCCACACCTTATCGTATCCACCTGAGTACACACTACCCATTAAAGGCACTTTTGTGGCGCCAAATGCCTGACGAAGCTTTCCTAATTTGTAGGCTTCTGAGTACTCTGTCCTGTGCACCAAATTTTCAAAGGCATCTTTGAACGTCAACCAATTATGCAACGAGCCATCAAAGGTAGGGACTGCTACTGGAACCAGTCGAATGTCGAAGTTGCGCACAGCAAAATATTCCTTTCCGCCTTCGCCTTGTGTCTTCATATTCATTAATTTCCGATCAAGCAAAACCCATGTTTGGTTGTACGTCGCTTCAGCTTGCTCCCAAAGCAGTTCATGTGCACCGAGCTCATCGGCCTCGGCCTTGCCAGCCAATATTTGATTATTGTGAACGAAACGATCATAGTGTCCCACAACTCCCTTTAATTCCTATTTCAACTGGGAAACGTCACATACAGAGAAGTTGGCATTCTTTATCCGATCACTAATTCGCTTTTTTGCATTATTTGCAGCCATCCGCAGATTGAGTTCCGCCATCGCGCAGCACACGTGCGAAACCCAATCAATTGTCAAAATAAAAACACAAATACCAACCAAAATGTAAGCAAATTATTGTCCACACAGGAAGAACCAAAAATGTTATATAAAAAGACGATTAAATAAAGATTTTTATTTTATTTTCAAAAACACGTTTATTCTAAATGTTGGAAAAAGTAAAAACGCAGAATAAAAAGACATAAAAAGAAAGAAGAGACCAAGAAGATGAAACAGTCCTGCGAATTACCAAAGCCGGTGTTGAGCATTTCAATGGATGGAAATCCATATACATAATTCTATTATTATACAATGTCTTTATCTACGGTCTCGATTGCCCTTCTAAGATCCAGAAATACTGCAGCTATTTTATATGTACTCGTATCTTCTTCGTTCCACTTTATGATGACAAAATGTTCATGTTTTTTTCTGAAACCAGATTGTTTCTATTTTTGTTTATTCCATGGCAGTATTTCTATTATTTTCCACTGCTCGCTAACTGATTCAATAGCATTCAATTTGAATTTGTGGGTGGCCGTGGCTCAAGTGGTGTTCGAATCCCAGCCTCGCCCGCAAGACATATTAATTTTTTCAGTTAAAGAAAATCAAGTAAGATCAGTAGTAGAAATTAACAACAAGACAACCTCCCCTAAGAATTTAGTCTCCCCATTTAATGTTGGATGCCACCCATCAAGCGAAATAAACACTGAGCCTACAAATTTTTCTTTCTCGCTCTATCCCATTTTCCAAAAAAAATTAACACGTTCTCAGGCACTTTAAGTGTATTCATACCAACTTGAGTGTTAAGTTTAAAAAAAAGCAAACAAATAACGTGGTTGATGATATCACTACGTTATTTAAAAATGGAATATTAGCAATAGAATTATTAATCTCCTTTTTTAAATTGTTGAATTTATGTGCAATAGTTTCGTTGACTTTTAGCTTGACACCTTCAAACTCGGCTATCGTATTTTCTGACCTAAGGTCTTTGAGCGCAATATTTTTCATCGCTCTCTACATTGATTTTTGGGCCAAATGCATTGTTCACTTTATATTTCATTTTATAATTTTATCTTTGTAATGTATTTCTCGCCCGTTTCTATATGCTCCAATCTTCTTCTAATCCCGTCAGAATAAATTCCAAATAATTGTCCTGTTTGTGTACCATTTATTTCGATTACACAATTTCGAGTAAAGTTTTTAAAACCACAATTTCACCTATAGTAAGAGTTAATCCTTTCTCAAAAATATTGTGTTTTAAATTAACATTTAGTAATGTTCAAATTTCACTTATCTCACTTCTGGTAATTAACTGGATACATTTATTTTTATTATGTTTCAGATAGGCGTACCGTCTTCGTTGATTGATTTAAATTCATTTTTATTGTTATCACAATAGTTTCTTTATCACTCGTTTTGAGAGTATAGATTTATCTACTTTTAATATACAGTCTATTATATTTGAAATAATATAATCTAGAATTGTTCTACAATTAGGTTCTATTCTTGTTAGTTGTTGAACTAACTGTTTACACATTCTTTTACTAGAAAATAGTTTTCAATTTCTTTTTTGTAAATGTTATTATTCCATCAATTTATAATTTATAACTAAATTACTCCTTACAATTTTATCCATAAATATTTACATTAAAAAAATTACAAAAAGTTCTTTCGAATGAGCTGGGTGATGATGAATAAATATTGGTTCGTATATAGTAGGAATATGTCCCATTTGCGACACTTCTATTACAAGCACCCACATATTCATTTCAATTTGTTAATTTTTTAGTTTAAAACCATTGTAATTTTCTTTTAGCCACAAATAGCCACACCTTCACCTTCACTATTGCATCTTATTATATTAATGTTACTAATTTTTACTTCTCTATCCTTAACATTTTTAACAAGAAGGGTTTCACTAATAGCTATTATTTCATATCGTCCTTTAAACGCCAGCAGCTCTAATTCATTAAAATTATTTGTAAATCCTTGTATGTTTAAATACACACACCTAATTTCAGCTAATTGCTAATAGTTCACCTTCTCCTCTTATTTTTCTAGCCTCTTTGTATATACTGGACACTTGAAATCCCTCGAATCATGACCTATTTCTAGATTTATATTTGGTTTTTCATTGGTTATAATGCAATTAATACATTTTAATTTGTCACTTCACTCTCCATCGCATTTGGGACATTGAGTTTTGTTTGTACAATTATTTGCGTTGTGACTAAAACCCCAACACATAAATTATCGTTTTAAATTTAATTTAACAAATACACGGCACTTGCTCCATCCAATATTTAAATGTGCATCGTTTTCCTCAACTAACGTTTTAAATAAATGCTTGTCCATTTCTATTATTGCTTTACTATATATTTCAAATTGTTGTTAGACTATTTAAAACATTTTATTGTATCAATTTCATTTCACCATTAATGTTATTTTGTTTTAATATAATTTCAACTAGCCTATCTTCCTCTACTTCATTGTCAGTACCATTCATTATTACTTTGGGGTTCTTCACGCCTTTCTTTAACCTCATTTTCTATTGTTTTTATTGATTCCTCATTATTACAGTTAATGACAATAGCTCCATTCATTCAAGTGAATACACTATTAAATCGATAAGGAAACCATCTGAATCTAACTTTTTTAACCACAATAAATTATAAACGTCCAACATTGACTAATGTTGTAAAACATGTACTTATGCAGGCAGTACATTGGATCACAACCTTATAAAGGTTTTTGGCTGTTTATCCATTGCGAACGAAATTCTTCTAATCTTCATTATTACCACAGTTTTTATTGTTTTCCTATAACCCATTAAAAGGGGTGCCATTTAATCAGCCCCAATGCTTATCATATTACCACCAAGATTCTTGGTTAATGTAACTTTTGAAACCTCAAGATGAGCTTTGGCACTATTCACAGATTTTTCATCGAAGTTGATCAACATACTTTGCGCTAAGTTCTTCTACTTAGTCCATAGAAATTCACATCCATTTTCGCGAATTAGCTACCTAGTTTCGCCTATAATGCCTGTGTTGGTTGGTTTTTCAGACAATAAAAATTCATCAGGAATTATTACATTTCACAATAATGGTAATCTACGTAAGTTTGTTGTCAGCCGCTCTAGGAATTAGCTAAGTGCCGCTCTTGTTTAACAAACAATGTACAGAATAATGTGTCATCTTTCAGGAGTATCAGTGCTCGAAACCCTTTCCTACACTGCAGCCTTCGTATTCGTAGTTCGTGTCGTTGGTGTTTCCGCTCAAATTCATATCAATGAGAAACTTTTCCTCCCCTGAGGTTCTATTGAATTTCTTCAAAAATATTTCTTTATTCTTTTTTGTTGGTTACATCCATTACGAACATCTGCTACACTTTCGTTTGTAAATAAATTTAGAAACAAGTACGAGTAATTGGTCTAATTTGCGACACTTCGACACTTGGTGTTTGTACTCGTACATTATCCGTTGTCCTAATTCGAAACGCTTATCCGCTTATCCGGTGCTCCACTTTGCAATATTGAGTATTTTTTGTGAAAGTATCAAGCATGCTCGCAGCAAAAAAATACTTCAGTTCAGACATGAATATTTCTATTCGCTTAGGGATCGCCCTTCCAATATTCAGATGATTAGCAAATACGAGCACTACATGCTCCTACACTGCAAATGCTGTATGTGCCACCACACTTTTTATTTTGGATAAATCTGTGACAAATGTGAATTCAAAGATAGAAAAAACGTTCAGAAAAAGACCACAATTAAATCGAAGAGCGAAAAAACTTTAGTTCAAAATGCAATGCTTTGGTGTTATATTTTGTCGCTCCAGGATATAATGCTTAAAAAATATTGCTAAACAATTCATTTCTTATTTCAATTCGGACGTTATAAAATAATTGCATTGCATTTTGAAGGACAGTTCTTGTCCACGATTATTAAAAAAAAACTTATAATTTTTAAAATATAAGATATTCTCGTCGACTTAACATACGAGTAAAATTATTACCACCATCAGGGTAAGAAATTTTCGTGGGCAAATAAAAATCCAAGAAGGGAAACTTGTTTTATTATGCTTGGCGGGCACTCTTTGCAGATAGTATTTTATTATATCGACCAATTGCCGCCGAAGGATATGTTGTAGACCAAGTTTTCAATGCTGACGAGACAGGACTCTTTAGGAAGAAAATGTCTAGTTGCACTTATATCGCTAAGCATGAACAAACGGTTAAAGGCTTTAAAGCAGCGAAGGGACGTGTGACATTGTTGCTATGTAGTAATGCGTCTGTCGACAAACTCTTGAAACTATTGCTTGTAAACAAATATCTCAAGCCAAGAGGTTTGAAAGGTAAATTTTTTTTATTAAACGGACTATATACGCCTACATTAAAAGTTTTTCTGTTTTAAACATAGGTGCAGACTTAAATAATTTATCAGTTCATTGGATGGCTAACAAAGAAGCTTGGGTGACTGCCTCACTTTTTAAGACGTAGTTTACAGAATGCTTTGTTCCTGAGGTTCGAGAATGCCTATACCACAAGAACCTTGAGTTTAAAGTGCTGCTGTTAATTGATAATTCTCCTGGGCATCCACTAATTGAACATCCGAACATTAAAGTAATGTATCTGCCGACAAACACAACATCACCTGTGTTCTGCATCTTTCGTAGATATACTCAATATGCACTGGTTTCGTTGTTTCCAGTATACTCATTACAGAATTGAAAGTTAATCTTCGTCTCATCGTTACACCGCCACGTTTCAGGACTCACACATTTTTCAGCCATTTTTCCAAATCTTATCAACCAAGTTAGCCGTTTTGCTTATTTAACATAGGTTGCGTCAGTTTATTATATTGACTGATGCCGTTTTTTTTTTTGTTTTTCTTGGGATTCTTGACGAAAAATTATGTCAACAAAAGTCTGTGCTGATCTCTTAATGGTTCGCTGAGGATCGCTGTTATTTCTACATAGATGATGATTTATCTGGGTTTGTTATTCATACAATTACAAGTGAGTATCGCTTTTGCTTAATAAATTGCACCGATCAACAAAAATTTTGAATTTGGGTTTTGGTAATCTGATTCTTATTTTTCAGATAAGAACGATAGGAAAAAAAATTTAAATAAAACAAAAACGGTGTGGATATAAAACTAATTCTGGCTTTATTTTGAAGCTGCGTTCACATCCTTATGTGTGGAATAGCACATCATTCAAATGACCGCCTCGTCTTCGCTGGCAGTACTTCAGGCGCTCGGTTAAATTTTTGATAACTCGGTCCAATATGTGCGGCGTTATTCTGTCAATAGCGTGTCGAATGTTGGCCTCGCGCTCGTCAAAAGTGCTGGGCTTGTTAGGGTAGACTAAGGGCTTGACGTAACCCTAGAGAAAATAATCGAGTGGTGTCAAACCGCATGATCGCGGCGGGCAATCGATGAACGCTCGCCGTGAGATGACCCAGTCGCCAAATTCCTCCATCACAACTTCGAGCGTTGCGTCGTTTGTATGATTTGAGGCCCGAGTCAACCCCGGACAGTTTATTGAAAATGTTTAATACAAACATATAACTTAACAAACTAAACTTAAAACTATGACTTATAACTACTATTTATACTTAAACTAAGGTCTATTGACGGGAAAAATGGTTATTCAGGGAATTTCGAAGACTGCTGCAGTGGAAATCGAACACTTGACAGTGTTCAAACAGCTCCGGGAGTAAGAAATGGCTTAGCATTTTTCTATGTTGAACTCAAGAAAGTTTTTATGGCACCATATCGAGAATTTATTAAGATCATCTTGTAAAGGTTGAGAGTCAGAGAGTCTTGAGATCTGTCTATAGATTTTCATATCATCGGCATAGATAGATATGTGGGAGTGCTTTATGACGTTAACAACATCGTTAATAGTCAAAATAAAAATTAATGGACCGAGATTACTGACTTGTGGAACACCCGAAGTGGCGAGAATTGGGTCAGAAAAATGGGAACGAGCATAAACAATATACGAGCGTTTTCTAATGTAGGAATTAATCCAAGAGGTCAGTCTAGGTTCAAAACCAAGAGCTTTGAGTTTGAATAGAATTAACTTGTGCGAGATTTTATCAAAGGCCTTACTGAAGTTCGTGGCGATTACATAAATTTCTTTACTTGCTCTAGGGCACACAGTGAACTAGAAACAAACTCAATGAGGTTGGTGATTGTTGATCTGCCTTTGAGAAAACCATGTTGGTTGGTTTCAAATATAGATTTATATTGAAAATATAGTGCATCATAAACAATACTTTCAAAAACCTTGGGATGCAGGATAGGTTAGCAATGGGGCGATAATTGGTGATATCGTGCTTTGATGCTGTTTTGTGAATAGGGGTAATAAAAGCACTTTTCCACAGATGAGGAAAGAGCCCTTCAGACAAAGATAGTTTGAAAATACTAGTGAGGATTAATTAGATTATCAGCACATTTTTTTTAAGACAACTGCGGGCAATCCATCAGGACCTGGAGAAAAATCGTCTTTCAGTTTATGTATTTTGTCTAGTAAGTGCGCTGAAGTAATTTCAACTGACAACATTTGCTCAGGTAAGAAAAGTATTCAATATCGGGGTCATCAGATTGGGCCGAAAACGATTGACTAAAGAAGTTCGCAAATAGATTAGCGATGGTTGTTGAGTCATCCGAAGACATATTAGAAAATTTGGCAATCGGATTTTTTTTTTGTGTTAATAAATTGGTAGAATTTTTAGGGTCTGAGATGATACTTCCATCATCTTTGCATCATTGCATTTGGCTGAGATATCTTTGGTAATGATATTCAGCAAGTAGGGAGAGTGATTGTAAGCTAGGAGGTAGTTTTGTTGGTCAAAGTCAGAACCAGATTTAACGTATTGTTGCCATAACCTGTTTCTCTTATTACGAAGTGTACGAAGTTCTTTGTTATACCAGGGAGGAGATGACGAAGGATTTGTGAGAATAAAAGGAGTAGTTTGCCTTATACAGTGGAAAATCTTATCGTAGAAGATAGCTACAGCAGAATTTGCGGTTAGGTTACTGTTTTGAAGAAAACTAAAGTCAATATTTTTGAGAAGATTGTTGAGCTTAGTGTAATTGGTTTTTTGCGGAAATCGAAGTGCAAAGAAGTTTCTGAAAGCCTCAAGGAATTATTGTTATCATATGAATAAATAACGAGGGGAGGTGGGTGGAGACGGTCTAATTTCGAAAGAAGAAGTTCACACTCGAGAGCAAGACAGTTCGTGGTGTTCATGAAGATAGAAATTGGGTTTATTTGAAAAAGGCCGGAGTTTGTGAGGCAATCTGTGAAAAGGATTTCTTTGTCAGAAGCTGCATTTGTGGCAACAAGATAGGATTCTTCATCGGAGTGAGACCATTTGAGGTGAGGGAGATTAAAGTCACCGAGAACAATAATTTCATCACAGGGATCTGTGATTTTGAAGAGGGTATCAAGCGCATTAGTCGCGAGCTGATAACTGTGTATTGGTTGGGAGGGCAGAACATAGCAACAGAGGATATAACGTTTGTGTTTGGAGGGAGTAACTTTAATACAGATGAATTTCAAATCGGCGGTAGATGACTTTTTGACGAGCTCAGGGTTCAACCGAATTTTGGTTGCCAGAAGGACACCTCGTCCTATAGAATTATCATTATTTGCACGCCCATCGTCGCGGTATAAACGGTTGTGAATAGTTCCAAATCCTTGATATTAGATATTAGATTAGCTTCGGTTAAAGCAAAGATATCATACGGCAGCTTTTTGAGATAAATAGAATATGTTTTTGAACGCAGCCCCCTCACATTTTGGTAGTAGAGTGATAGACAATTGTTTGCTGGATTGTGGGGCATATTAGGGACGATAGTAGTTTTTAAAGCTAGAGGCCGTTTTTTGGAGATGCAAGAGACGTTTGGAAGAGACATGAGAGGCGTATGAGGAGAGATAGTTATTGACGTTTGTAGAAGAGATATTGAAATTGTTGTGAAGATCGATAAAAATTCGTCGAGGATCTTTGGGGTCAGTGGGGAGTCCTTCCTGTTGGATTGAAACCATGAGATTTGTACGAGTGGTACCATCGATGCAGATAGAATCGGGTTTATCGTGCAAGTAATCAAGGTAGAGTCTCACGTGTTAATATAGCCGACGGTCCCTTAGGCTGGAAAGAACATAGCGTCATTTCCCACATCGGCTAGCTTCTTGGTTAGTTTTACTGCGGGAGGAAACAAGGGGTCAAGAATTGTGGAGGTTGGGACTTCAAGAGTATTTTAGGAATTATGGTCAACAGCCAATGTGGATGATGGAGGACTAAGTGTGTGGGAGCCGATGAAATTCGGATAGGGGGTGGAAAATGAAGGGGGTTTAGGATGTGAGGTTTGGATTTTTGTAGGAGATTTATTGGGTGTAATATTAAAAGAGACACGTTTGGTTGGGACAGATTTTGTGGGGAGGGAGAAAACTTTATGCTCTTTTGGTTGGATGACATGAGGAGGGGAAAACAAATGATTCTGTGGAGAAAACAAGGGAAATAAGCCAACCTTAAAACTCCAGTTGGGGTCTTGATGGGAGGGCTTGGATTGTACTCGTATACTGCGCTTACGGTTATCTGTAGGGTTGCGGTTTTCAGGTAGCTTGCGTTGGTTGGGTGACTTAGAGGTATGAGCGGAATTAACTCTGGACTTAAGGGTCCTTTTGTGCTTGATCTGGTTATCTTTAAAAATCTGCATCGTCATTCCATGGAGTTGGAAAATCTCTGAAGCTGGGTTTCGAAAAAGCCATTCGTATTTACGACAAGACTTTGATTTATTGGGCAGTGTTATTTTCTGGCAGTTGTCTATGGTGATCTGCGCTTAAAAAAGTTCACAAGCCAGACTGAGTCTGTGATTCCAGATAAACCATCGAGAGTGAATGTCACGCCCTCAGACTTGTTGGGTTGTCGAGTTTTTGAAGACGTTGTTTCCAATCCGATGATGTCCAGGATGTACTGAAACGAGAAATTGTCGCCTCGTTTTTGGGTGGATCAACTGCGATTGCCTGAGTTGGAGATGGAGATTGAGGTATTTGTAATAGTGTTTCAGAAGGTTTGATGACAGCGTTCTCGAGCATTTCAGTTAGTAGCGACATATTATACATTGCGTTAGATTGGGGCTAGAGTTGTACAGGAGGATCGTCTATGTTTTTAAACGTCGTTCTAATGTCATCAACCATATCACCAAGAAGTAGATGAGATGCGGCAACGTTGTTACCTACTTTATTTATTGTAGTTATGACGTAAGCTAATGTCTGGTCTGGTGGAGGAGCACTTGGGGTTGATGAACCTTGGAAATACTCGTAGATATCAAGGTCGGATCTTAAGTATTAAGTATTAATGTATTAATGTATTAATATTAATGTTATCTGTGGGTTTTGGAAGTTCGAGGGTATTTGTCAGCTGTTTTTCCAGAGATTTACACTTTGTTTTGAAGAGGTTGGTTGATTGTTCTACGACACTTGAAAGATCTTCAACACTTCTCATAACATCATCAAGTTTGGAGAACTAGTTTTGTAGTCTCTTGAAGCAGAGTTCGTTTTCATTACCTATATTGTTTATTGAGTCGCTGAGGCATTTTATGGCGTGCATAATGTTCGATGTCGAGATATCTTTACACTCATCACAAAAAGAGAGAAAATTGCATGTGTAGTTTTTCAGATATATAATCGATCATTTACTTAATCCACCACAAAGGGCGTGATAAGATTTCCCACAGAGACCACTGCAATACACAATTGGGGTTATTGAAGAATTTAGACATTGCAGGTCGGTAAAAGTATATGGGTCGAACAAAAAAGACGGAGAAAAACAAAAATGTTGGGTCAGTAAAAAACAAAATGCAATTGGCTTAGATTGCGAATACGAATGCAAGCGTTGAAAATTGGTATTGGGAGAAATTAAAAATAATTCGAAAAAGCGATGGTAAGTAATAGAGTAAAGCACGTCCGTTCGACTGGAAAGGCTAAACTATGGCATGTAGGTCTTGTTGGAGCCACAGGTCGGATATATCGATGTTGTCGAGCTCTAAGCACAGAAAGCCGGTTAATATCACTCTATACCTGAGACCGTTGACGGTAACGGTGTCTCCTTCCTCATTTCGAAAGAAATAAGGTCCGATGATGCCGCTATGCCATATACGTCAGGCAATCTTTGTGGATAAATTGATGCTTGGCCGAACACTTGTGGATTGTGTTCGCTCCAATAATGGCAATTTTGCTTGCTGACGTAGCCGCTGAGTCAAAAATGGGCCTCGGATCCGGATCCGGATCTTCGGTCAACATTTCCATCGCCCAATTAGCGAACTCACTGCATTGTCTATAAACGTCCGGGTTAAACTTGTACGGGTGTACAAGTCCAACTACAAAATAAGACGGATTGACTTTCCAATTCAGGTGATCGGTGCCGAATCCACATTGCTGGGTCTTCTTCGATACTGGCTGCTACGGCGGCTATGTTTTCCTCATTTCTAACCAATCTCTGTCTGGTTGTTGGCTTAAGATCCAAAATAGTGTTCTCACGTTCAAATCTTTCCACGGTGCGACGAATTGCCTGCACACTGAAACCATTATGACGACCAACCTCACAACGAAATTCACGTTGCGTATTTACAAATGAGCCGCAATTTCGATATTATTTTTAATACTTTTTGCACGTTCGCCAAGCATAAAACGATGAACGATGAAATGGCAAACCTTACCGAATATTTTGACAGCTGGATGTATTGATACCTGCTGAAACATAACAATTGAAAAAAATTATCTTCGCTATCTGCATCACCCTATAATTAAAAAAAAAGTTTTATTATGTGGCTCTCAGAATGAAAATACGGATTTTATGAAAAGTTCCTTGTTTTATCTCTTTATTGTACAAGGTGGGCCATAATGTATGAATCAGTTAATGCACAAGTTGAAAGACGAGAAGTCACCTTGACTTCACACATGCACTTGTGGACATTGCATTTCACCACCCAACGAATAATCGTTTAACACAACTTAAACCAGGAAACTGCTGATGCAACCAAAAACCCTTGCACGCGCTATAAATACCATACGATGATACGAAGGTGTAAAGTATGATAAAATAGACTTTAGGTTTAGTGCTATCCAGGAATCGAATAAAGATCTATTTTGTAATAGTTGAGGAAAAGTATTCGTTTTATTTGAACATGCACACATGCACTTGTGGACATTGCGTCTCACCACCCAACGAATAATCGTTTCCCACAACTTAAACCAGGAAACTGCTGATGCAACCGAAAACCCTTGCACGCGCTATAAACACCATACGATGATACGAAGGTGTAAAGTATGATAAGTTAGACTTTAGGACATGTGTAGGACGTCCTATTGGATGAAAGCGGTTGTAAGCCTAAAAAGCCAGCTCACTAATCTACGCAGTACTCTGTGATATACACATGGGTACAAAGCCAGGAGCCGCAAAACGGCAAAGTTGCGAGGAGTGAGGTCAATCGTACAGTAGTAGGTTACCGCTTGACCCTTAAAAGGCAGCGAGTTACCAAACAGGATAAATATGATCTCTTCAGGACCGGCTCCCACGCGAAGCACTGGTTCAAGTCGGTTGCTTGCACCTTTTTTCATCTAAAATGAACAATTTTCTCTCCCTTTTTTCGCCTATCTTACAGATCACGGTGCAAGATAATAAAGATCGAACACACAACGAAACTTTTTAAACTGTGAGAATGAAAATTGTACAAATTTAAGGGGAAATATTAAACCCTGAACCAGTTCTCTTAAAATTATACGATAATTCAAATTAGAGTAAAAAAAAGGAGTAGAATTAAATAAAAATGTGCTTGTGAATACATCTTAGTTGTGCGAAGAAAAATCTTTAAATCTATGTGTAAGTGTGTGAAAAAAAAAGATCTATTGAGTTAAAAGAAATTTGAATTTTGAAAATCAGTGCTCGTGTCATTTCAACTTTTGAAATAAATTAAATCCTAATGGTTGTTCCATCTGAGACCACGTCCTGACCACTCGATTACAGGTAAGATTTAATTTATTTTTTATCCTTTTTTATTATCGCTCGCCAAAATGGATTTTTTAAAAAACGCGGTGACTGAACTTACCTGTGGCCCTGACACCGTGCTAGTACAGCTAATAGCGATAGGAGCTTGGCTGAAATCCTTGGAAGATAATGGAGCATCATCTCTTGTCTCTGAAGAAGTATTAAGGAGCTTAGGATATCACTTAAAATTTTGGAAGATTCACGGAGCTCTAGCATAGTGAACTAGCTATTAGTGCCAGTGTCGCTCTCCCCTCCTCAATCTGAAGCTGATCTTAAGGAAATTAGCAGGCTCCAGGATAGCGTAAAAGAGTTGCAGGTTTTCACTTGAAACCCAACCCAATACGTTACTTGGGTTCATGCTTTAGAGGGAGTTTTGAAGGACTTCAGGATCATCAGAACAAAACCGCTGTATCGTGCAATTTTACAGCACATACGTGGAAAGGTAAGGGATTCTGCTGATGCAGCCCTCATGTGGTACAATATTTTTGACTACGATTGGCAAGAGATAAAGCAGTGTCTCTCTCTGCATTATGCAGATAAGAGGCACATGCGGGCTTTAGAACATCAACTTAATCAGCAGTTCCAAAGATCAAGTAAAATGGATGGATTTTATGCTGCAGTTAACATCAAGCTTTCCTTGATGGTTAACAAGTTGAAGACAGAATCCTACATTAGAGCACTGGATTTTTTTATCCGCGGCCTCAAGGGCGACCTAATCAACGTCATACCGGTGGGCAGAGGTATGCTTCCAGAGTACATGGTCTCCCCCCAAGGGTAGGTCCCAAGCCTCACGAAAAAATGGAGGTGGATTTTTTTTATAATGAGGGGTTTGTATACCCTTAAGGTGATTGTTCACAGCGCGGGCAAAGGAAATTTGGGGAGGGAGAAAAGAGCGGTACTGATGTACATTGCTTTTAAATGTTTGCAAGTTATAACAACCAGGAAATACAGAGATCGGCAGGGCATTCTATAAGCGAGTTGTACGGCTTAGGAACGAATCACGATATTTTAGAGTACGAAAATGGGCTTAAGGGTATACTGATGAGCATTCATAGCGAGACGGGTGTTACGGTTGAAAGTTTGAATGGGCGGAATGCTACTGGCGATTTCAGTGGAACACTGGTGGTGGAAATAGCGATAAAACAAAGTGAGACAGGAGACATTACGTCGCTGTTCGAGGGTATTAATTGACTGACTGATATTAGTATCATCAATGAGCTTTATCGCACGGTTTTGAATTCTATCTAGCAGGTGCAGAGATGTTTTAGGAGCACCTGACCAGATGTGGGCATTGTACTCCAATTTTGGGCGGATGAATGCCTTATATATTGAGGCCAGATCAGAGGGGGTAAAATATTTCTTACCTCGCTTGGGGAAACCTAGACATTTCGCAACATTTTTGGCGATATGAAATATGTGGTCATTCCAACGTAAGTTGTCATTGACACACATAGCGAGAATGGAAAGTTTTTCGGTTTCGACGATGCAAGTGCCATTCATAGATAATGGCTGGGTGTTTAAATTTCGCTTTAAAGACAGCAGACAGCATTGTGTTTTGGAAGCATTAAATTCCACTCTGTTGATAGTTCCCCAATTGGTTATGCTGTTGATATCAGAATTGAATGAGCTTAGCATACGCTGCCGTTCTCGTTCTACAGCCGAAGAGCAGGGCCATGAGTCCGGAAACGAATATGAAAAGCAGAGAGTACTGTCATCAGTAAAGGAATATATTGGATTAGAAGTAGCAGACAAGAGATCATTAATGATGCACACCAGCATTTATTTTGTGAATATCAGACTTGAAACCGTCCAAGACAACTTGAATTGAACGTTCCGAAAGGTAATTTCTAATCCATTGAAGAAGAGAGTCATCGATCCCAAATGCACGCATTTTCGACAAAAGAGCTTGATGCCAAACTCTGTGAAATGCCTTAGAAATATCAAGTGCAACTATCTTGCTTTCGCCAGATTGATGTACGCTTTGGTTCCACTTTTCGGTAAGACATGCCATCAAATCACCAGTGGACCTGTTGCTACGAAAACCATATTGCCGGTCATTGAAAAGTTTTCGTGTTTCGAGATATTTCATGAGCTGACGATTTATCAGCGTTTATATGACCTTGGAAAGAAAGGACGTAAGTGCAATGGGTCTGTAGGAGGAGAGAGAAGATGATTCGCCTTTTTTTAGGGACGGGCTGGACTAATGCCGTTTTCCATCTGCTCGGAAAGAGTTCTAAACAGTAGGATTGATGAAAAAGCTAACGCAGTGGTTTTGCCAGCGAGGAAGAACACCTCTTCAGAAGACGGGGAGATATACCATCTGGACCAGCGGATTTATGTATGTTGAGATCTTTAAGTACTCTTGCTATTACACGAGTGTGAAAGTAGATTCGTCCCATTGAAGATTCGACGCACTCAAGCGTAGGCGGAGACAAAGCTCAATCTGGGAGTGTTGAGCTGGCCGCAAAGTGTGCAGCAAGCAGATTGGCCTTATCCAAAGATCTGACAGCTGGAATGTCATTGTAAATGAGCGTTGGGATGGAGGATGAGGCGGAATTTCTAATGTTTTTGACGAACGACCAACAAATTTTACTGCCTTTGGGACATTGCAGTATTTTTTGACTCAGTTTTTGATCGTATAGGAATTTCACACGCTTAAGAAAGGCGTTGCAATCATTTCTGAATCGTTTTAACTTTTTTCGGTTTTCCTCTGTCGGGTTGGTATTGTAGAACCGAAAAAACATTTCTCTAACCCTGATGGCCTCTTTACAGCTCGAGTCGTACCATGCCTTTTCTTTTGGTTTGATACTCTTCATCCGATGAGGAATGGTGTCTGTAATCATATCAGCAGCGGCATCCACGTCGTTATCGAGGAAGCATAATGACCAGTTAAAATTCCTAAAGAAGCTTTTAAGACCGCTTCAGTTGGCTTTCTCGTATTGCAATACGGTTCTTTTAGGAATTTTTTCTCTAACTGTGTGGTCGGTGTACGAGAAATTAGCTGATATGATACAATGGTCTGACGAGCCTAGAGGGGAGAGCACATCAATGGTGTACTTATCAGGGTGAGAAGTTAAAAACAAGTCCAGGGTGTTGGCGGTATGACTATCAACGTCTGGTATTCGCGTGGGCTCATTTACAAGCTGCGTTGGGTTGTTTTCCGCAGCGAAGATCTCAACACACCGTCCTTCGGGTGTTGTCTGTAAAGAATGTCGAAGCCACCCAGAATTGTGTATATTGAAATCGCCCGTAATAACGATTTCAGTATGAGGATATAGGGATACAATTCGTTAAAAGTTGAATTGCTGTCCAGTTTGGGGCTTCTATAAATAAAGCAGTAGTGGATAATTTGCTTACGGAGATGGAATTTTAACCACATGAAGTTGAATTCCGGATTGGAACATGGATCACATTGTGGTGGAGTTTGGTAAGCTACATCACTACGCACATAAATGGCGAGACCGCGATGAGAGAAGAATAATGGCACTAGTTCGCAGCCAGGGAGCTTCAGATCAGAATGATCTGAGAGGTTTGGGCGGGGATCTACCTGTGTTTCACTAAGTACCAAAACAACTGGTCTGTACTTACAGACGTGAACGTACGCAGAAAAGTGATTACTTTTTAGACCGCGTATATTGGCTACGTCTACCCTGAATTCCCTAGTCATAATGACAGACAAACACAGAAAACACAAACACCGACGATACTAAGCAAGGCTGCCAAGTAAAAATTCTGACATTGATTTACCGGATCAAATTGTTGTAGGTGTTATGCCCTTATAACAATATGAAACAGTGCACCAACAAAATTTTCACTCACAACCCGCTATCCATCAGTTGTTACATACACTCTGCCAATGGCGGTACCGTATGGTAAACACAGTAACGGCAGTGATTGAGTGCAAGCAACAGTACTTCGACTAGGAGCGGGAGAGGTGGGATACCCGCATTGTTTGATTTTTTTTGTCACTGCACTGCACTTTTTGTTTTTTTTTTTGTATTTTTTTTTGCACACTGGCGCGATATTGTTTTTTTTTTAGACAGCACACAATAATATTTCGAGTGCACTGATTGAGTTTTGCACTCGACGGTGGTCGACTTGGTACCGAGTTCTATTCAAACGAAGCAGTTAAATTATATAAATCGCCCAAAAAAACAAAGATACATTGAAAAGAGGAGCAACATCATATAACCTACCTCAAAAACACTAAAAAACAAGACTTTTTAATACCGTTACTGTCAAAGACGAAACTGTGGAAAAATAGCTGGAAACCGTTGCTGAAGAGGCAAGTGATGTGCTAAATTTTATGTTGGACGAGTACGATATATATATAGAATATGTTACGCGGGATGGAGCAATTATAAAGTTCCAGATTGATACAGGAGCGAACGAAAATTTCATCAGCGATGGAATAAAACAAACATGGTAAAATATGTATCTCGGAATACGTCGAAGGGAAGTTTTTTAAATATGCAAATAGTCAAATATTAGTCAAATTTTATGTCCTGTCTGGTCTCAAGTCCTTTGATGGTATCATAGCAGATGATACGTTGAACAAAATATCTTGACCTTAAAACATAATATTAGGATCCTTTTGAATGAAAACTTGTCCATAGGAATGAATTTAATTATAGATCCCAAATTATCTGAAAACTATACGAAATAATAAGAAAGTATGATTATTTTTGTGGTCCTATCGACGTGAGAGTAGTAGTTGACACTTGTGTTCTCGCTGACATAAGAACAACTACGAATGAACTAACCCCTATCCCGCCTGCCTGAGAGGAGAAGTGGAAAAAGAGATAGCTAAGTTGCTTGAAGAGGGCATAATCCAACCATCCAGAAACCCCTACAATTCGCCAATGTGGGTGGTTCCGAAAAAACCAAAGCCAAATGGGGAAAAACAGTATCGAATGGTAATCGACTATAAAAGATTGAACAAGGTAACTATTGCAGACACGCTCCCTATCCCGGACTTTAATTACAATCTTGCCAATTAATTACAATTTCGTAAAGCGAAATTCTTTACAACTCTCGATCTGATTTCTGGATTTCATCAAATATCGATGAAACATTCAGACATCCCAAAGACTGCCTTTTCAACCTTGAACGGCAAATACGAGTTCCTCAGACCCTTCGGGCAGAAAAATGCCCCTGCTAAATTTCA
This sequence comes from Volucella bombylans, assembly GCA_949129095.1. Taxonomy (NCBI): domain Eukaryota; kingdom Metazoa; phylum Arthropoda; class Insecta; order Diptera; family Syrphidae; genus Volucella; species Volucella bombylans. Next base: position 40,151,733 of record OX422143.1, read on the forward strand.
ACGTATGATAGACGATGTGCTAAAACCTTATATTGCCACAATTTGTTACATCGATGACATAATCGTTTTTGGCAACAGTGAAGAAGATCACCTGAGGAATTTCGAAACCATCTTGATTAAACCAAGAAAAGACTCACTTAATGCAACCTGAACTGGAGCTTCTGTAATAGCTCCTGATGGAATTAAGCCAGATACTAAAAATATTGATGGGATCCAAAGAATTAAGCCCCTGAAAATCTTAAAGGGCTCAAATCATTTCTAGGTTTAATGGCTATGTGAAGATAGCCAAGCCTCTGACTAACCTGACAAGGGTTGAATGTAGAAGCACTGAGAGCCTTGAATGATTTGAAAATCCTTCTAACATCTGCAGAAATCCTAGCCTTCCCCGATTTTCAAAAACCATTTAATCTAGCGACTGATGCCTCGAACTACGCGATAGGCCCACTTTTATCCCACGACAAGGGCGGAAACGATAGTCCAATCGCATATACGAGTATGTCCACGACTCTTGATAAGACCGAACAGAATTTTACAACAAACGAAAAAGAGATGTTGGCTATCGTTTGGGCTCTAGACAATTTGCAATCATACCTGTACGGTGCGGATTTTCACAGATCACCAACCACTAACCTTCGCGTTGGGAAAAAGCAACTTCAATGCTAAATGAACAGATGGAAAGCTCGCATAGAAGAGTACAACTACGAATTCATTTACAAACCAGGTAAATCAAATTTGATGGCCTACGCGATTTGCAGACTAAATACCTTCGATAGCGGGTGCCCACCAATATCTCAATTGAATACCATGAGGGATTCCTCAACGAAATTAGCCGACGAGGGTAGTTCTGGTACCAACACAGCAGAATCCCTGACAGTGACAGACGCAGAGAATGGTTCCTGTATGGAAACGATTGAGGCCGATAATGAATCTACTTATTCTGCTAGTGAGCCTATCCTTAGTGCAATGCAAGACTCTTTAAATTTAATACCACATGTGGAAGTCCCACTCAATGTATTTCGTAATAAAATCATTACAAAAATTTGGATGGGACTTCAAATCAAAGAGCAGCCACATCCGGGCTTCTTAAAGTAGGTATATATCGAAACTTTTAAACACTGCAAGATTGGGTTGACTCAAATAATAGTGGAAGACGTTAGAAATGAGGAGCGAGTTTGGCGGTTGATCAGGAAGAAACACAAGAGAGCACACAGGAATGTGAGAGAAAACAAAGAACAAAACGTAGAGAAGTACTATTTCCCGAGGATGAACAGAAGACTCCTATGCCTTCTTATCCATGTGAAATTTTACATGTCGACATAATGGAAATCTAGAAGGAAAAGTTTATGAGGTGTATCGACAGTTCTCTAAATTCGCAAAGCTCTTTCACATAAAAAAACAAGAAGCTCGTTACAGATTATTCTCCCGAAAGATTTGTATCTTCATGCCTACGAAGTACAATTGACTCAAGAATTGAAACTTACTGACCACATACAGCGAAGAGAATTCATTGTTATTGAATTTGGGGTTCAGAAATCCACGAATGATTGTTGAGAAACAAATGTATCCACAACACGTCACGTTTTGGTGTGAAATTTGGCCTGGAGGCATTATCGGCCCATTCTTTGGGCTGGTCAGGCAATAGCAGTTAATTGTGCTCGCTATGGCGACATATTATATTAATCCGTTCTTTTTTCTATGGGGTTTTTTGAAGTCTAAGCCCACGCCTTGAAGGAGCATGTTGAGTGCTGTATCAATTAAATTCAGCCACATTTATTCAAAACTGTAATACATATTGTACTTTAAGAATCAATAAAAGCGTTACAGGTCTTTAATTAAAAACCTGTGTTTTTTGCCAAATTTACTTCTTCCGGGAATTGTAGGACACCCGTTACTTAATAACTCGGACTCGTTTCTTTTATATGTTATTTTATAATATCCATTCTGGACTCCTGTCTTCGTAGATTCGAAGCGCTTGAATCAGTTAAAAGAATTTTCAACCTGTTTAGACCAGCTGAAAAATGTAAACAAAGCTGTAGATGAAATAGTCACTCGAGTTGAGTGCAAGGATTCAAACTTAACGATGAATCAGGCTCAAGCAAATACTCTAAATAAAAACATCTTCGCTCTTCAAGAGCAGGTTGATTTTATGGAGCGAAAGGAAATTGCTGAAGACGCTGTGCTGTTTGGCATTCCTGTACTCCCAGATTAAAACTTAATTTCCATTTTTAATCACCTATGCACATCCATCCAATACAGTACACTGACAGTCAAAAGCATTTTTCATTTAAAATAGCGAAGTGCAAACTCGGCTGTGCCCCAGCTTATTGCCTTTAACACCACTGATATTATACTATGATTTATACTATGCGGAAACCTTAGTTGCAACCTTTTTAAGCCCTATCACTTAGTTTATACTCAGTTAGTTCGGCCCTGTCTACCCACTTCACAGAAGAATAAAATACCCTTCTCGACAGTATTTTAGTAACTGATTGTAATAAAACTCTGTTATATAGTCAACTTCTGGTTCCCGGCTTCTCTAAACATGATCTCCTATTTGTGAACATTGGATTATAAATCTAAGCCTAGAGCAGTGAAATATAACTACCGAGATTTTCAAAACATAAGTCTTGAGCTTATGTTGCGAGACATTCATGAAATATAATCCAAATTAACAACGAGACAGTGCTGCTTAACAACCGTACATTTTCAAGTTTCATCCTTTCAAGCCCTACCGTCAGTGCTTACCAACATATCTACAGCAGGACATATAATTGACATCGGATACGTTCACAGAATCAGTCTAAGCAACATTAAACGACTGAGTAATATTACCAACAAGATCAAACTATCTACAGCCATGGATATAACAATCTTCCTGGCAATTGTTGCAGTTGCGATTGTCTGGCTTAAAATTAACAGGAAACTCTTTATATCGCCAATACGAATATCAAGCCTGGAGCCTCATCATTCCAGACCAGCTCAACATAAGCAGGATCTACGAGACGTAGTTTCTTAAGGGGGAGGAGTTAACGCACGGCGATTCCACAAGTTGAAAGACGAGAAGTTACCTTGACTTCACACATGAACTTGTGGATATTACATTACACACCCAAGGTAACTCGCTGTAACACGAAGCGTGTGACGGAAACGAATAATCATTTCCCATAACTCAAACGGAATGGAATGAAGATCTATTTTGTAATGGTTGAGGAAAAGTATGCGTTTTATTTGGACGAACGGTTGGTTCTTCGCCACGGACTCTAGCCCGTAGATATTTTTTTGGATGTTGCGGTGCGAACATCTTTAACTGACCCTATTGGAAAGTGCAATAGATTTTATAAATAACGTCGAAGGTCAATTCGGTTTCGACATTGGTGAAGCAACCAGAATTAGAAATTGTATGAACAAGCTATGTAACACTATATTCCTAAAGAATGCGTAATAATCGTCACGATGTCTTTGATGAACAATTCGTTTTGCGATTTTAGCGCAACATGAATTTCACAGCCGTTTTTCTGGCCGCTCGGCTCTCACTCGCACGACTCTTAGTGACTGCAACAATACGGGACCGAGCACGCCTTGGAAGGCCTCGTACCTCTCGTTTGTCCGAGAATATCGCTGACGTGTCTGAAGATGTCGTAGAAACTTCATCGACATCAACCAGAAGACGTGCCACGTCTCTGCTGCGCATTTTATTGAAAGACTTGAAGATGTTTTCTTACAAAGTACAGACAGTACATCAGCTAATGTGTGTTGACCGTGGATCGTGTCTAACCTACCCTCACGCCCTCCTGAATCTCAACAGCGAAATGGACGATTTTGCGTCAAAAATAATCATGAGGGACGAGGGCCAATTCCACTTACATCTACTCAAAGTCACTACATGATGTACTGTTTACGCTAGAGGAGCCATTACACCCTTTTTTATTAGAATGGCGGGGGCCAGGCGGTCACTGTGGGCGGTGAGCGCTACAGAGCCATGGTAAATTAATTTTTCATTCCTCAACTGGATGGATCGGGACTGGAGGACATACGGTTCCAGCAGGACGCAGCAACGGCGTATACTGCACGAGCCACAACTGACATTATAAAACAGGGATATCATTATGGCCCACCTTGTACTTAAGAATAACCTTTTGCATCGAATTTGAATTTTTTTACTAACTAAAAAACAATTTTAAATAAACAAGTGTTGCTATACTTAGTATATAAAAATTACAAAAAAAATGTTTAAAAATTAATGCTATATGTACTTCTTTGGTAATTGTATGGACTGTCTTGTACATATTAACCCTCAAATATAATCTCCAATTTGATAATTATTGATTATTGATAATGACGTTCAAAATCCACTAAATTTTGTTCTTTCGAATAGGCATCCATATTGTGTTTCAATTGGTCTAAGTGAGCATCCTGCTCATGGCACATTCTGCAACCCATAAGTTTAGAGTCTTCAAGCATATTTGAAATCAGCTCTTTGTAGTTCTCAGCTCTCATGTTTCCGAGAAAACCATCTACCACTACTGTCAAATTCTCGCCTTTTATGACTATTGAAAATTCGTTGCTGGTTATAATTTTCTTTATTTTATTGCTATTATTTTATTCTTTTATTTTTGTGGCCCAACGAAAATATTTGCTTTTACTTTGGCTTCGGATGACTTAGGAAACAATCTTCTTAGATGTTGAATAGTTTCAGAATTTTTTACGAATTGCTTTATAAGGAGTGATTTTATATACAATGGAAGCATCAATATATTTTTAGGCTCTACAATTAGGTCACATTAACATTATGTTTTCCTATCTTGAACTCGGTTCGCTCAGGCCTTGAGCTGGCAATGCGAATTGTCGGCTCTCTACTGTCTTATAAGCAAAGGTAGCAAGGATGTTTGCCTATACCCGTGTTGCGGTCGCACCAGAAAGCCAACCATAGTAAAATCCGCTACCACTGGTCAGATGTAATACTATTATATAGCCCTTAAGCACCATTTTGACACTTACATAATTTTCTTTGAGCATTATGGAATGAGCCAAAGGTATAGCCAAACGTTTTGTTCAACTATCTACGAAAAGACGCCAGTCAGAATGAACACATAGAATTCTGATTCTTACAAACAAGCTCTTCACATCATTACAATAGCAAAGTCAGTCTTCGAATCTTTCTTTGATCACTTATTCTAACATTTGTTTCAAGCTAATTCCACTGTTTCAACCGAGAAGCTAAATTTTTTGAAAATACAGCTTCTAAGAGACTTAAGATAATTTAAATTTTGAACATTATCTGAGAACTCATATTTCGTATTGTTTACTTCTTCTTTTTTCAATTCCTGTATTATTTACTGTGCGTATTGCTGAGATTAATTTTAAATGAACTAAATGGTATCAACTTTACTATCTGATCTAATTTTAGCTTTAAGCTATATCTTCGTTAATTTTCAGTTAATTCTACATATGATTTACTTAATTCTATTCTATCTAATACAATCGCGGATTTACTTTACTTATGCTGTTACTTTAGCATGAAGTGTCTCTATTTCGCGTTTTATAGCAGGATCATTATTTATTTTAAGTTTCTTTGCATTTTAACTACGACCAAGTTAACGGTCTGCCTTATTTCTTTTGTATTAATAATATACAGTCGACTCTCGATAATTTGAAACTCAAGGGACCAGAAAAAAGTTTTAAATTACCAAGGTTTCAAAATAGCAGAAGTTCAAATAAACGAGAGAGAGGAAAGAAAAATTCAAGTAAATGAGAGTTCAATTAAAATTCGTAATTTATTACTTCAAACATGTTCATTTTTAAAAAAATCTGTAATTTTTTGTTGAGTAAGTGACTTTTGTCTATCTTTGTCCAACGAATTTTCGATTGTGCTGAGAGCTGCGAAAAAATCGTCACTTGTGTCATTTCTGAGGGCGTAGAAGCGTAGGGTAGCAAGAGAGCTCCTTGCCTCGCTCAATGTGACAGGAGTTGGTGGTTGTTCTTCATCGCTCTCTACCTCGTCTTCATCCAGAGACACCATGCTCAACAACAATTCAGCATCACTTAAAACACCTTGGACGCTAATGTCATCGTCAACTTGAGTATAATCTTCAAATGTAAACTCTCCACAGTTAGGTAAAAGTCCCCATCCTGAGTCAGAACTTCTAGTTTTTGGCGGTTCTGGTAATTGGTCTACATTATCGGTTTTCCTAAACCCGCATTTTCTGAAGCAGTTACAAATAGAGGATGAGTTGACGTTTCTCCAGGCCTTATCAATCATGACAACAGCCGTCAAAATTGTTATGTTCACCTTCTCACCTTTTTCAATGCTGTCCAATACAAGAGAAACAATTTCTCTACGGTAGAGAGTTTTGACGTTTTGTATAATGCCTTGGTCTAAGGGTTGCAATCTTGATGTCGTGTTAGCTGGAAAAAAAATCAATTTCACGTGATCTAATGGTGGTGAATTATTATGCACGGTGCAGTTGTCCAAAAACAATAAGATTTTGCGTTTTTCCTTTTTCATGTCATTGTTAACAGAGGTCAACCATTCATTAAACAATTCCGTAGTCATCCATGATTTTTTATTTGACCTATAAGTTGTGGGTAGCGATTTAATCCCTTTAAAACAGCGTGGTTTCGCAAATTTCCCAATGATGAGTGGTTTCAATTTTGAAGAGCCATCCATATTGCAAGCTAAAAGGACAGTTATCCTATCCTTGCTGAGTTTCCCTCCATGACACTTTTCGTCTTTGAACGTTAGAGTGCGGTCAGGAAGACATTTATAAAAAAATCCTGTTTCGTCTGCGTTAAAAATGTTTCTTGAATCATATGTATTTAAAAGTTGGACTAGTTCGTTGATCCAATGGTCACAAATCGAAATATCCACGCTGGCGCTCTCTCCGCAGATTTTTTTAAAAGTAATGGCGTGTCGGTTTTTGAAATTGGAAAGCCACCCCTCACTTGCTGCAAAACCATTAATTCCAAGGGACTGCGCAAAAGACTTTGCTTTTTCTTTCAGCATGAAACCACCGATGGGAACGTTTTGTCCTCTACACTGACGAATCCATTCAAGCAAGCACTCTTCAAGCCGAGGGAATTTACCATGACGAGACCTTTTTCTATTCGCAGTTAAGTTACTGCTGGTGACGCGATCTTTGTTTTTCAAAATCATTGATAATGTCGACGGTAAAATTCCAAACTGTTTAGCAACATCTTTTTTTAATTGTCCATCTTCCACAGCTTAAATCACACGCTTTTTTTCACTTATGGAAAGACACTTGTTTTTCCTTGAATACATTTTGATACTTTAAAATTCGCAAGCAGCAATTAACGTAACGCAGGTTTAAAAGAAAACTAGACTGCGAAACTACGCATATGCATATCTTATTCGAGTAAACAATCGACAGCTGTCTGTACATTTACAATGTGCATATGTAAACAAACGACAGGTCGGTTCATGAAAAAATACTTCAAATTATAGAGTGTAATAAAATCTTACTTCAAATTATTGAATGTCGGTGGGTGAGATACTTAGTTGTCTTTTTTTGATGCGTATTTTTCAACTTCAAATTACCGAGAAGACCAGTTAATATGTATTTTATTCAATTTATCGAGTATTTCGCATGGGACCGGGAAAAATGTTCAAAGTAACGAGAGATTCAAATTAACGAGTGTCAAATTATCGAGAGTCGACTGTATCTTGAATTACTTCAGTCTGCCCATATTAATTATGTTATAGCTGTTGTTTGTAGTCTACGGGTCAATTGTCAATGTCGCTGTGGTTTGCGTTGTTAGTATTGATAGTATGGTTTGCCGAATTCGGAGAAATGCTTTTCTAATATTTCTATATTTTTCGTCCAGTCTATCGGGTAAGTAATAAGCATATGCCGTCTTTGTGAGTTTGTATACTAATGTAAGAAATTGGTGCTTTATAAAATAAAATATATCCATATCCAGTGTTTCGTTGGGTCTATTAGGTGTCTCGCTTAATTCATACTTAAGTTTTATCGGTTTTCGTTCGTTTCTAAGCACAATTTACAATTATTAATAATTTTTGTAATTTCCTTGACTAATTTTGGATAAAATATATTTTTGAGGCTTTGATACGGTTGCACTATTCCACTATGTATACCTTTTTTTGTGTGATATAATGCAATTTGTTTATGGACTTCATCTAGAGCTTTTATTTCTCTTGCTCTTAGAGTAGCTTTAATGAATCTTATATAATGTGGTGAAACAGTTCTAGTAACAGCTGTTAAATTTTATTAAATTCATGATATGCTAGTTCGGTAGAGATTCCAGTCAAACCTGGATTTATGTATTATATCTTCCTCGTAAATCAAACCAGTATTCCCTATTTCTAGTCATATCAATAAATATTGCTTTTCTACTGTGCAAAATATCTATTTCTTTTTCAGCATCATTGGTTGATATTAATAGGGTCTTATATTTATTTACTATCATCTTTAATTAGTATGTAGTCTAACTGTTGTTCTTTCTGTGATTGTAGTTTTGCATTGTCGGATAGCTGGTCTATTTTCTATCACGTCTCGTTGCTATCTCGTTGGTAGGTGGTCCGTGATTATCTTGAAGCTTTTTCCCCATAAATACGATCTAACATAGGCTACTGACCATATAATTCCCAAAAACTCTTTATCTGTGACTGACTAATTCTTCTCATGGCGAAACATATGGGTTGACCATCTTGTGTTAATATAGCTCCTCGGCATATTTACTTTCGTCAGTAAATAGCGTGATGTTTTGTTGAATGTTTGATTATATTTAGTTTTAAAGCTTCGAATGCATGTATATATTCTGGATCCTTAATATTGATCTTCTTTCCTTTTTTCAGTTGTCTACACTTTATTTTGTTCGCATTCGGTTTCATACCATCAGATGTTAAAACATGGCCTAGGAATTCAGTATCTTTTTTCAGGAATGAGCATTTAAAGAATTGTAATTTAAGATTATGTTCTGAAAGTTTTTTGAAAATTAATTCTAAAGAGCTTATATACACTCCGCTTCAACTGAATATTTACAACATTTTTCAAAAGTTTGTATTTTATTACTTATGTGCTTATGTGCAGTACTTAATAATGTGCATAAATTTAATAGTTCATGCTGGTAACGGTTTGTTTATGATGTTGGGAAGATAAATTAGAAAGAACAATTAAAAAAGCACAGTTATTTATTCTCCGGCTCCCTTGCAACTTATTCCATATGGAAAAATTAAGTTTTTTTTGCGTCGACTGAATAGGTATAAATAATGAAATTCCGAAAATAGTCTATGGAATCAAATAAAACAAATTTATTTTTGAAAGATCATTCTATTTGTTGACTCTAGTAGTGAGTACTGCCACTTTTGTTCATAATCAATTTAATATTTAAATATTTAATAATTTAACGAAATTTCTCTCCAGGATAATTTAATAGCAATGAGTGATCCTCTGTCTTAAAACTGATGGATATATTCGTACACTTTTGAGAGTAACCATCCCCATACGTTTTCCATAAGATTTAGGTCAGGTGAGTACGGGCCTGTGAAGCAATCAAACATTTTGCTCACTTATAAAAAATTTATCTATCCGCGACGTATGAATGGGTGCGTTGTCTTGCTGCAAACTCCAATTAGTAAGTCCAGAAATATCACAAAATTTCGGAAAATTCCTTTCCAATATTTCTTTGTAAGTTGTTGCTGTCATTTTTGCTGTTTGAAATTAATTCTAGTTCAACAGTTCCATAATAGCTAACTGCTACCCATACCATAACACCACCTTCTCGACTATGATTCCGGGCTAAAAAGCGCTGGTCCTCTCTCATATCGTGAAAGTAATAATTAAACCCATCAGATCCATCAAAATTTAACTTTCTTTCATATGGGAAAACCACGCAACGTGCCAAGCCATATGGTACCTCAAAACTTCATACGCTTTCGCTGAGCGTCTAAAGGTGACTTTTTTTTATGTTTCAGACATTTTAGATGATTGGCACAATTAATTACTTTTCTAACTGTCGAAACACTAGCATTAACACCTGCTCTTAGCTTTATTTTCGCAGCTGAGTCAGAAGAATTAGAAGCACATCGAAAAATTGCTCTTCTATCGACCGCTGTTGTGGCCATTTTTGTACCACGTTTCATGTTTGTCCCGTACAAGTCTTTGTTTCTGAAGTAAAAATAGACCACCTTAAAATTTCGATCAATTTCTTTAGCTATAGCACGCTTATAACGGGTCCGCCATCTAACGTTTTTTTTTCAACTAGTACTTATTTCGTGAACGGTTACACTTAGCTCATATCTGATTTGACAGATAATTAGTTTTATCCTTCCGCTGAACGAACGTGGTTGTGTATACGCTTGAACAACGCTGGGAAATGATGCCGATTTTGCCAAAAAAATCATCTTTTCGGATGAAGCTCATTTTGATCTTGACGGGTATGTAAACAAACAAAATTGTCGCATTTGGGGCACAGAAAACCCACACGCATACATTGAAAAGCCGATACACCCAAAACGAGTCACTGTTTGGTGCGGATTTTGGTCCAGAGGCATAATTGGGCCATTTTTCTTCGAAAATGAGCAAGGAGTGGCCGTTACAGTCAATGGCGATCGTTATCGGGCCATGTTGAACGAATTTGTGTTCACAAAAATTGAAGAGGAGGATATTGGCAACATTTGGTTTCAACAGGACGGCGCTAGGTGCCACACAGCCGAAGCTACACTCGATGTTTTGCGCCCTGTTTTTGAAGATCGCATTATCAGCCGCAGAGCTGATGTCGTTTGGCCACCTCGGAGCTGCGATTTGACACCGTTGGACTATTATTTGTGGGGTGCCGTAAAAGATAAGTGTTACGCCGACAAGCTAGAGACAATTGACGCTTTAAAGGACAATATTCGTGAAGCCATTGGTGAAATACAGCTGCAAACAATCGATAATGTGCTTAAAAATTGGACCGATCGTGTAGGCTACTGCATGGCCAGCCGAGGCAGCCATTTGAATGAAATTATTTTCCATTATTAACCGGAAGGATAAAACTAATTATCTGTCAAATCAGACATGAGCTAAGTGTTACCATTCACGAAATAAGCACTAGTTGAAAAAAAAAACGTTAGATGGCAGACCCTTTATTAAGTCAATGCTCTTCAATATTATTAAGGGATTTCGCTTTACCCATGTTGATCCCAATTTAAATTTACAGAATTATGTCCACGTAGGCCACTTCAACAATTGCTTAAATCTGTCAATCTTCGCAAAATACCCATAAAGTATGAATATAATGAATATTCAGTTGACACAAAAAAAAAACTGAATTTTTCCATATGGAATAACTTTCAAGGGAGCCAGGGAAAAATAATGGTGCTTTTTTAAATTTTCTTTCTAATTTCTTTCCCCAACATCGTAAACAAACCGTTACCAGCTTGAACTATTCAATTCGTTCACATTATTTGAAAATAATGAATCGCAAACTTTTGGAAAATGTGGTTAATATACAGTTAAAGCGGAGTGTATTCACTTAAGCTTGTGTAGAAGACAAGTATGTCGTCTAATTACACGACACAAATTTCCTTGATGCACTCTGTAAGTATCTCGTTCACCAATCTTTAGAAGGTTGCCGCCGTATTAAGCTGAAAGGCATCCTTATAAATTCGTACAACCCATTGGGTGTAACGAACGCCGTTTTATGAACGTCTCTCGGGTTTTGTTAAGTCTAATGAAGTGAAATACTAGGTTCTTACCAGTTTACTCGTATCTAGGATACTATCAAAATTGTTTAACGGGTATTTATCAATTGCTATTTTATTCAGTTTTCTGTAATCTACACAGTTTCTGAATTTTTGATGACCCGATTTGCCTACTACTCGTATTATTGAGATTTCTATTTGAGATGCATAGCTGCTGCTAGACTTTCTAATTATGCCCTGCTTTTCCATTTCTTCTAATTGCTTCCTTACTTCCTCTTCATGCCTGGGTGGGTAATATATATATAATATAGCGTTATCAAGAGTTTTGACAATTTTATTCAGGATGTCCATGCCGATGAGGATATCATAGGGTTCATCTCCTAAATCTCGTATGTACCATTTAACCGCCCCTCCTGCGTCATATTTGAACTCTTTTGAGATGTTTCTCATTATTCTGTCTACTTTTTCTATAGTTGTGTTCTTTATTGTTTGAAGTCGTAGCATAGCTTGCTCTATAATTCTGTATTTTCTACAATCTTCAATATTTTGCTTGAATTTATAGTACTCATTGTATAATACATCCAGTGTCAATTAGTATTTTTGTTGCGAGGCCTAATTTAGAAAAGGCTCGGGTTCGATATTAAGTATCTTTTCTGCGTTGGTAGTGCGTTTGATGTTCTGATTAGAAATTCCGACATAGGAGTCGGAGATTGAGTTGCATTTCTCAATTGTCCTGAAGGGTTAAAAGTTTGATTTCCTACATTTCGATTAACCCTATTGTTGTTGTTGCTGTTGTAATGATTTTCGTCTATTTTGTTGGGTGTGCGTTTGTGAATTTTGTCATCTGTGTTCTGATGGGTGTTTGAGTTAATCTGTGTTTTTTTTTTGTTCTAAACTCCCTTTCGATATTACCTTCATCATAGCCTATATAGCTGTAGAGGACGTCTTTAATTCTATGGAGGTCATAGATATATTTTATATCCCTAGGCAAATTCTATATTGCTAACTATTTTGTTCTATTCACTATTAATACATAAAATGGGTTTTTAGCTTATTTTTTTTGTATTCTCGTATGTAGCAAATTAATTTACATTTTGTATTATTTTTTCCAACTTAATATAAAGATCTGCTAATTAACTTACTCTCAGGTATGTTAATTTTCTGGTGATGTCTTTATAGTTGATTGCAGTTGCTGGTCTATTGTGGAAAAGTAATTCTTTTGCACGTCCTGTTGTTTTTGTATTTTGTATTTTTCTGCTTCGTTCACTGCACCGATAATATTTAAAAATTATGTTAATGTTGCACTACCACCATTGAATTCACTAATATATGAAATTTATTTGAGTATTCAAACCATGTAATTCTGTTCTTGAACTGGATTCCGCGCTGCTAAGGCTTCAATAGCCTGTTCTAAACGGTTGAGATGAAGTTGCTTCGCCATTCCAGGCATATATGGCCAGAATTTCAATGTTTTGTCTTTGTTCTGAATGTTGGTGGATTGAGTTGACACTATGAGATAACAAAACTTCATTTCTATTTTCTCCTTCCGCTTTCTCTCTTAAGTTTTCCGGTGTAAAACTTTCCACTTTCCACAAAAACTTTTTGGGTGCTTGGTGATACCGAAAACTTCACTTTTCGATTTTACAAACATGGCTTCTTATTGATACCCAAAGAAAAAATTCACTTTTCGATTTTAAGAAGTGCTTATTACTGAAAATTTTACTTTTCAATTTTAAGTTTTGATTGTTACCGAAAACTTTACGTTTAGATTTTAAGTTCACCGGGACACTTTTTAAAAAACAGTTTTATTACTTGCCCATTCGGTGGATACTTATCAAATAAACTCACAATTTTTCTTCAATCTTAAAATTACTTATTCTCTTACAAATTTAACTATCGTAATTGCATTATTCCCACGAGCATATTATACCTGAAGGAAAAGCATCAAATATGGTCCGCGATAATTTACTCATGGGAAAAGATACATTGAAGGTAATGGTGTTCTTGTGGCGCGCGCATGTTCCTTTACCTGTTTGACTATAAGCTTGAAGAATTTATTGTGGAGAGGCTTGGGTAACGAACATGCGCCGCTACCGGATACGTAACTTACATTTGTTAACTTAGGGAGAGGGCCATATTTCCGAAATCCACCTTTTTTTTTAATTGATGTTATAACATTTATATGAGTTAACACAACATCACTGAATTCGTTCAAATTTGACAGCTTCCACGAGTATCCGGTCATCATCCGCACAAATTTTTCGTTCTCTACAATAGTGCCACGCATTCAGTTGGAACATGACACCTTCCCAACATATCCCATATGTTTGAGATAAACTCCACTATTCTCCCATTAAATTTGGTGAATCCCACATTCCTACACGTATGCAATGCTCTACAGTAAAATAAGTTAGGTGAAAAGTTTTCTCAATGCTAGCTCATAAGTTAATTGTAATTTGGTTGTAAAATAAAGAGGACATAACCTCTAAAATAAATAAATACTTATTTATTAAAAATACTGAACTAATTTATTAACTTATATTGTTGTATTACGTTTTCAAATTCCAAACTTACCCGTCATAAATCTGATAGGAACATTATTATCCGTCCCGGATCACACTTTCGTTGTACGGAAAAAGTGCACAGCGGGGTCAGAACGTACAATTTTCTTTTTTATACTATAAATTGGTACGCGCCATATGCTTGACGCCTGAGACTTTTAGAATTCGTTAAAAAAAATTTTATTTTTTTTTCATGATTTTTTTAATATCTGTAAGTAGTTCAAATTTGGACTCTTCCCAAGCAACAAGAAATTTTAATGACGCATTTGAGGATGTAACGGTAATGGTACACGATGATACATTTAGATACAGACCCAACAAAATCGGTGCACGGAACATTAGAGTATCCCCTAATACAATAAATCGATACAGGAAACTTAAAGAAACTCGAAAGGTGAGTACACCATGAACTGAATGAGTTGTAAATGAAGTTCAGTGACGAAAATATGGCAAATAATGCCATCACCAACGATAGGGTACTACCCCCGTTCATTTCGAAGTAAGAGCTCCAAACGATCTTCGAATCGCTTAGAAGTAAGAAATCAGCGGGAACCGATGAAATACCGAACATTGTGCTTCGACATCTCCCTCTAGAAGCGGTGAACATTTATACCACCCTGTTTAATAATGTAATGAATAACGCACATTATCCAGCGCATTGGAAAACTGCGGTGGTACATCCCATCCCTAAAAGGGATAAAGACACTTCCAATCCGGCGAATCTCCGCTCGATCAGTCTTCTTCCAAACATCAGTAAGGTGTTCGAGAAGGTGATCAATAGAGTCCTGACTAAGTGGGTTGAGGACAAACATATAGTTCCGGATAATCAATTCGGTTTCAAAGCGGGGCATGATATCATTCATGCTGCGTCGAAACTGGTTTCTGATATCCAATGGAACAAAGCCAAGAACCAGTGCACTGGTGCCTGCCTGATTGACTTGGAGAAGGCCTTCGATACCGTATGGTTAGAAGGACTCTTTTTCAAGCTGGACAGGTTGGGCATTAGTAAACCACTGCTGTATATTCTTTTCGATATGCTCTCCAGTAGACAGTTCATCGTGAAGAATGGCGATGTGACTTCTGCTGGAACATTTAACATTAAAAACGGTCTGCAATAAGGTGCGGTAAATTCGCCGATCCTATTCAACATTTACACAAGTGATCTGATAGGTTCACTTCACCATGCCATAGCGTACGCAGACGACATAATCGCGTACAGATCAGGTCCAAAGATTGAGGTCATTAATATACTTTTGCAACGCGACTTCGACAAAATTAAGCGATATTGCGATGACTGGAAGTTGAAAATCAACTTTCAGAAGTCGGAAACCATTCTGTTTAGGACGCCTTTGTCTGGGGCCTCTAGGGATACCAGAAAGAATTGGCGAAAGTTCTCGATCGTGGGACAGCACGGGCAGCCCCTTGCTTGTCAAAATGTAGTCAGATACCTTGGGATCTGGCTAGATCAATTTCTGTATTTTAACAAACATATAGAGGTTGCTCTGGCCAGAGCCAAAGGTGCTTTTGCCCTTACAAAGAGACTGTTTTATAACAGCCAACTCGATGCGAGGGTGAAGGTAATCTGCTACATGGCCCTTATCAGGCCCATGCTTGTATTTGGATGTCCCGTGTGGTTCAACGTGAGAGCAAGCTCATTGGAAAAGATTCGGGTGTTTGAGAGGGCTTGTCTTAGGACTTGCCTTCGCTTATACAGAACACCAGAGTCTGAGTACATAAAATTCTATCCTAATGAGGTCTTATACAATAGGGCGAACCTAATAAGAGTGGACAATTTCGTCATTAAGTTGACTCGAAGGCACGTTGCAAGAGCAATGGCCTCATCAAACAACCTGATCTCCGGGGCTTACTACCCCAATTATATGTATCACGAGAGAGCTCGCTTTGACGGCTTTATTCCTCCAGAAGCGTTCCTCTATTTAGATAGCAAAGGTCTGATCCAGGACAGATTGGCGGTGCCGCTAATCTTCCACGTCGCTCGAACAGCTGCGGACAGGCGACTCAACTACGACAGAGACGTCGCACACGGCAGTGCGGAGCGTCTCCGGTTCAGTAGGGCGGTAGGGAGTCGCGACAGGAGGGATGTTGCTCAGCAGCACCAGCAATTTTGGTGGCTAGTTGAAGGGGAGGATGCTTCGTCGTCGAATGCCTCCAGTAATAGATAGCTTCATCTGAGGCAAAGTGGGTCAGCCTAATTTTTTTTTTAGCCATGGCCGGCTTACATAGTTTTAGGTAGGATTAAGTTAGTTTTTAGGAAAAAAAAATATATAAAAAACAAAAAAAAAAATTTAATAAAAATAAAAAATGAAAAAAAAAAAACAAAATATATATATATACATATATTTATATATTAAGTATATATGTATTATGTATATATATATATATATGTATGTGTGTGAGTACGTATTAGATGTAAGTAGGTTTAAGTAGAATAAGATTTATTTTTAGATAGTCTGTAGGCTTTTAGTTTTAAGTTTCATAAAAAATTAAAAAATTGTCCATTCACTAAGTTTTTTTACTTATAATTTATTTTCTTAGTTCTAGTATTAAGTAATGTTAAAATAAAAATATAATGTAAGATTCGTCGAAAGACATAGTTTAAGTGTTAGGTTTAACTTAGAGTGCCCGCATGGGGCCAGTAAGTTAGAATAAGATTATTTGTAAGTTATTTAAGCTAATTTTTAAGCATTTTTTTGTCTAGCATTTAAGAGTAATTTAAGTATATAAATAAAAATGCATTTAAACTGAAAAAAAAAACTGAACTGAGTTGTAAATGAAATTACTTAATTTAAATTAAGGCACTAAAATCCTCCGTCTTTGCACCAAATAATCACCTGCGAGGAAAACTCGCAATTCTGTATGATTAGCGTCAAAGACATGGGCAATTAGTTGCATGTAAGTGAAAAACAATACACACTCCGAAGTCCGGTGTTAACTCACGAAAAGTTATGGTCAGAGTATATTTCAGGACAATGCCAGGAATCATACATCACGCTTAATGGTTTAAAAACGTCTACAGTTGGTGTTTGCAATTATTATCAGTCCACCGTACTCTCCTAATGTTTCCCCAATGGATTATCAACTTTTTCGCAGCCTGGAGTCTTCAAAAACCGAACAGAGATATACAACTTTTTAAGGATTGCGCAAAAGTCAGGATTTTTATTAGATAGGATTATTTGATCTTGAATCACTTTATAAAAGAATTATAGATACCAATAGAACATATTTTGATTAAATTAAAATCCATAAACAAATTATATTCCCTTCGGGTAGTCTCATTAGATGTAAAAGAGTCACAGGTTCATTTTTCATATCGAAATGGCTGAGTATTATTTTTCATATTTAAGTCATTTATTTATAAATCAAAGTAATTGGTATCTGTTATTCTAATAAGCTTAAAGCCCTGGTAGATATTTATGATTAATATTGTAATATAATAACAAATAATATTATAATAAAATTGAAACTTACCTTTCTAACATCTTCGGCACTATGCCATTTGTTTCGAATCTCATAATAGCTTTCATTCGTTGACGATGAATCTGACGTACTTCTCGACTCATCATACATAATGTCACTGTAATTCTCAGCGAGAGTTTCTTCGCGGAGCTTCTTTACAAGTTCTCGTTGCTCCCGTTCACGTCGTTCATTGCGCTAAATTATGAAAATAATAAAATGATTTAAAGAAAAATATCACAGGATGTCACATTTCTGTCACACCTCTGAACTAAATCCTTCCACTAAAATCGCCACTAGCAAATTAAAGAGAACATAATTGCCGAATGTCATCAATGCAACGAAATATAATGCTGCCCAATGGCTAGTCTTCTCCATGCCATTGAACAGTACCACGTTCCAATCCTCTTGGGTAAGGATCTATAATTTTATTTCATCAAAATCCATTCTGATCTAGGACCTCGCGTATAACTCAAAATTGTATTTTGTTTTAATAATAAAATAAAAAAAAAAAAAAAAACAAACAAACAAAACAAAGCGGTATTTTGACTAAAAAGCTAAGATAAATAAATTTTTGTATTTTGATTGATTTTAGTAGCAGCAAACCGACTTGTGTTAGGAATGTTTTTTATAAATAACTCTTTCTATTTTACTAAATTTTACAATTACGAGTATTGATAAAAGTTCTAGAAATTGGCTGATTTACGAGTATCTTTATTATTATTTCTTTTAAGTGCGAAAACGTTACTAATTTTTAGGAATTTGATACAAAATACTTTTTCTATTTGGGGAGTAGGGGTTATAAAAATTATAATATAGTAATAAATATTCTGACAATCAATAGATTAATTAAAATTGTAAGAAAAAAGTCAGAGTTAGTCATTCTATCAAGGGATCAAACGAATCATAGCCCTAGCTAATAGCTTTTATAATTTAGGGAAAGCATTCTTTTTTTTCTAATTTTATAGGAGGTTTCTTTAACAAATTAAACTTCTGAAACATATGGATATTAAAGCAGCATCAAATGATGAATCAGCGTGGTTAGAATGCAACAAGAGCATGCATTTTAATTTATTAAGAAACAGTATCTTGCAATAAAGTTGTTATAAATATAAATGTAGAAAATATTAGGATTCGGGATTAGTTCTTGCAGGATTAAACAACGAGTTTTGTTAAAAAAAAATTGATTCGCTGGCAATATAAAAAAAGAAAATGTTTCAATTAATTGTATGATAAATTATTAACACTTACTTCTATGTTTAAAATACCTGCAATTAAATATTTGAACCTTAAATAAAATCGGGTCCGTTGTAAATATTTAGGATGATTCAAAGTAAATGAATACTTAGTTGTGCGGACACATTGCACGCGCTTAATTTCCATGCACGGTTACCAGACGATAATAAAACGGTCGAGTGCTCTCTAAAATAATGATTTCAGGAAGAATTTCAACATACATTTGTAAAAAATCGGAGTTCACTTGATTTAAGCATTTCTTTTGGCTATGATTTTTATACGATTGTGGAAATCTTTTACAGTAATGGAGAACGATGTGAAGAAATAGCATGGCATCTAGACTTATGAACATTTATAGAAAGATTTTGGAAAAGAACCTAATGAATTTAGGATTTGACGAGCATACCGGACTAGAGAAAGTGTAATATTATTCAATTATATTTATAGGAACCTGCTGTTTTAATATTGAAGCATTGATGAAACAGTTCTATTATCTACAATATTCGTGCATATGCGAGATTATATAGGCGATTATATTATATGTACGTGTATATGCTTTTAACAGTGTGAGTAACGAAATTTTAGATTTTGTTTTTTTTTGTTTTTTTTTGATTGCCTATGGTCACATACTAAACAAGATGTGAACAAATCCAGCTTTTAATATGCTCTGTGAAAATGTAAATTAATCAGAAATGCAGCCAAGGTAGGTCTAAGAGAAGCAGTGATGTACAGGCCGTCAAATATAAAGATGATATGGCCGAAGGCTTACAAACGAACGCAAATATTAAAGTAAAAACATTTTATCACATTAACAGCGATAATAAAAAGTAAATATGTGTTGCTGTTGAGGAACAATTCTCAACAACAGCAGAAAATTAGGGAAATAACTCGAAAAAATGGATGGACCATTGTGTACCATTATGTGATACGAGTAGTAACGGAGGAAATAACCTCGTAACTGGAAGTGAAGTGCATCCAAATTAATGTGAAGTCACACAAGGTTTGCTTATTTATACCGCCATTGAAATATTAGATATATGAGTATTATCCCATAAACATATAAGCAATATAAGATACTAAGTAATATAAGTAGAGATGTGTGCGTGCGAATACTGCTCATTGTGATCAAATACAGTTGTAGATCAATGAATGTATAATGACTGTTTTTTTGTTTTTAAAAAACTTAACACTCAAGTGGGTAAGTGTTTATGAATACATTAATGTTTGGGCTCAACATTTAATGACTTCAAACTTTCTTTTGACGTGGAAAGTTGCTGGAATTATTTCTGTCCCTGAGAAACCTAATGCTGCTAATGCAATTAATTATGGGCCTATCAGGATTCTGATATGTCGTTATAAGGTTTTTGAAAGAGTACTGGCGATGCGAATTCGACTAAGGACTAAGTTTAATAAGCGATTTCTGACCTTGCTTTGCCTTAAAGAATTTGCAAGAGCATTTGAAAAGATCAAACTCCATAGTTTGTTGGAGACTGCGGCAATATTTTCCGTTTAGTGATAGAACTGCAAGGCTCATAGGTAAGTTTTTGAGTGATAGGTTGCAAAGAGCAGCTGTAGGCGATGCATTCTCTGAGTCTTGTGCAAGGTTACCTCAAGGTTCAATCTTGGAACCCATTGTGTTCTGCCTATACATTAATGATTTACCGTCAATTTACTGTCACGTGCCTATCCACCTCTACGCTGATGATGTTCAACTTTATTCCTCGCAGTCGGCTAATAAGATAGGAGAGCTTGCTTCATAGTTTAATCACCATCTACTAGCGATTAATCAATGGGTAACGAATAACAGGCTGAAGCTAGTTGACACTACAATAACCCTCGGCTTCAACGTCGTGATTGGTCGTATTTATGGGCGTTTGCACACCTTGTGGATTTCATGTCATTTATCGATTGTAATTGACATATATTAGTGGGTTTTATGATAGAAAAATTCACAATTGCCCAAATGTTTAAGAAAAGGCGAACCGAATATGCGATTTTTCATACATCATTTTAAAAAGTTGTGTCCACCAAGTGGTACGAGTATATGCATAATTTCTAATTTTCACATATGCATATAAACATGATTGAGAATATACTTTGTTGTCTGTGGTTTTGTCAGCACAGAGACAAATAAATTTTTTCCTTAAGTAAGCTCACAAAATATCGATATTTATTATATAAATTAAATAAAAAGGTTAGTATTATAGAACCATAGCATAGATCATGTAAGTCAAATTTGAATTACCTACGTTCTTCTTCTTTGTCGAGGGAAAAATATTTTGCATGTTTTCGGTTCCCCCAGCTTTGATTGCGAGGGCAGAAAAAGATACAAATATAATTTGCATAGGTTGAATAGCGACATTGGTCTTGTCAGAGCGTGGTAAAAGAATGTAAATTTTGTGGCTTACATAAATGAAAAAAATACATCTATAATCTGCGAAACTGAAGAAAGTCAGAAACATATTAAGCTTTATGGAAAGGCTTTGGCCACTTTAGTAAGTAAAACTAGACTAACTTTTCAATTTATATATGTCGCAAAGTTAGATTTAGAAACGTATCTATTTGCAACTTACATCTCCTCTTGAAAATAATGCTTAATTGTGTTCCCACTACCTATCCATCTGAATTAAGTTTCAAAAACAGTGATTTTAGCAGTTTCTCTTTTATACCTACATATGTATCACTATTAAATACGTTTAGAATTAACCTAGAAATAATCAATAAAAAATTAAGAGATGATAATATTGTGTTTACAGTTCATTCGTTTTTTTTCAAATTATTATTTTAGTCGAGATATAGGGCCAATGAATCATCAAGTTAGAAATCGGCGGAAAGATCCGCATTGAACGGAAATACTACTTACACGATTCGTATTCTAAAATCAATTGTGGAAGCTAATCGGCGTTAAATTACTACCATTAAATTATTATTAAAAATTGTTGGGCATTTTAATGCATATTTTTAAGAATTTCTCTATAGGCTAGTATGTTTCTGTACTATGATTTCTACGTTTTTTATAAGCATTTAATATCAATACCAATCTTAATAATATTGATCAGATTATGAGATGTTAAATTATGTGACGGAAACGCGTTAATCTAATCAAATCAACGTCAAGCCGGAAACGGGTGATAGGTCAAGTGGTGTCGGTTATCACAAAATTATAAAAAAAATATAAGTCATGTACTTTTAAAATTATTGGCACTCAAAAAAAAATCCAGAATTCTGACACCCTGTGACGATATTTCAAGTGCTGTGACCGCAAATCTTTACTTTTCTTCGATTTTTTTTGTCACGTAACCCTGAGTAACTCTTCTGTAAACTACGGTCCAAAATTGAAACATAACTACTCGTATATCGGTTTTAACTAAAATATTCCTTTTTTGTCCATTCATGTATCTGAAAATCATTAATCACCCAAATTGAACTGACTGTACTGACAAACAAATTTCATTTGTGTAATTGGAACTCAGTAAGAAAAATTCTGCGTGTGAAGGCATAACACTGACACGTAGGCTATTGTAGAGCTTCAAGCACAAAAAACAAGTGTGAATTATAACCTTCAAATCACTCTGATTTTTTTTTTTTTTTTAAGAACTTAACACTTAACAATAATACCCACTTGTTATTACACTTAAAATGCCTGAGCACGTGTTAAGTTTTTAGGAAAATGGGACAGAGGGAGAAAGAAAGATTTTTAGGCTCAGTGGTTATTTCGCTCCATGGGTGGCATCCAACATTTAATGGGGAGACTAAATTATTAGTGTAATTGGACTTGTTGTTGTATTACAGGCAAATATTCGTCTTACGTGAATTAAGTTGCCTGAAAAAAAGTCTTTCGGGCGAGGCTGGTATTCGAACAACTAACCTTCCGATTTGGAAGCCAATATACTACCACTTGAGCCACGGCCACTCTCTCTCAGTCCTATTCGAACTCCCACCCCCGAAGATCTAATATCGAAACCAAATACACCTGAGTTTCAAATGAAGTCCAATACAGAAAGCCAAAATTGTAAGCACGAAATGAACACGAATACAGAATAATGCGCTGTAAGCGAAGGAGCGTAACGTACGGCAGTATTGCACGGTATGCCTATGCGTCACTACTTAACAAGGGTGGCATCTTTATGTGTTTCACTCACACTAGTCGAAATGGCGTGTTTATCCATCTCAATCACGGCGTCACTGTCTGTCTCTCTCACACTTGGTACTCATTTTAACTTACTAAACAGAATTAACTATGAATCGGGTTTCTTTATCAAAATATTTTTTTTTGTCCTCAATTAAGCGTTAGTTTAGCAAGTGTTATACCATTTTGGAATCCAGACTAAATACGCCATCTTTTAAAGTTACTTGCCAAAATTGCATAGTACATTTTTTTGTCAGTACAGTAAGTTCAAGTTGGGTGATTAATGATTTTCAGATACATGGATGGACAAAAAAGGCATATTTTAGTTAAAACCGATTTACTCGTAGTTATGTTTCAATTTTGGACCATAATTTACAGAAGAGTTACTCAGGGTTACATGACAAAAAAAAAATCGAAGAAAAGTAAAGATTTGCGGTCACACCAGTTGAAAGATCTTCACAGGGTGTCAGGTTTCTCAATTTTATTTTGAATGCCAATAATTTTAAAGGTACATGACTTAGATTTTTTTTATAATTTTGTGATAACCGACGCCACTTGACTTATCACCCGTTTCCGGCTTGACGTTGATTTTTGGGACACCCTGTATATGTAATTAAAATTGAAATATCTGTCTGAATGTATCTGTATCCAAAATCATTGCTTTATTATAAGTTTTTTGAATATGCCTGTTTGTCCGTGCTTTTTTGAGGGCTTATTTAGGGATTAACCAATTTTAATGGGACATTAACCGGAATGTTATGTGTCAGACTTTACTCGCTTTTGGTTTACTTTTTACCTGGGGTATGCATATTTGATGTTTTATTTGAAAAAAATCGTAAAATAAGACGTACTTATGTTTTTTTTTATTTATGCAATTATTCTCAAAAACAATGTAGTAAACATAATTTTCTTTTTGGAAGAGCTAAACAGAATACTGAACTAAAGCAACTTTCGCTTTTTTTTTGTTAGGTAATATTTGTTATTTATTACAGAAGCCAGGATAACAATTATTCGAATGTGAATAACTAAATTAAATGTGTAAGCCCGCAAACCTGCGCATAGTTTCCTAGAAATTATCGAAAATATGAAGTACTCTTATGAGATAAATGAGTATGTCGTTTGCAAGTTCAAAATGGGAACTTCACAGGCGAAGTCAACCCAGAAATTTTATATTATAAGCTTAGTGATATGCCATTATATAACATTTAGTATTATGCCTACTTGGTGAACACAATTTATCAACTCAAGCATATCAACAACACGAAAAGAGACACTGATCATTAGGATCATACAAAGTATGATAATCGTTTCATATCATCTTGTAACTTAAGAGTCTAGTGTTAAGTGTACAAGCGAGCGCTAGGACGATTCGAAGAAGAGCTGTCAATGGCGGGGTGTCATATTATGTGGAAGTATGGACATATACTATGTATGCAAGAGCATCTTAGAAAATATAATGTGTCTTCCTTCTGAGAAGCAATTGCCTCTGAAATGTACTGTATACTTCAGCAGAATAATTAACCGAAGCATGAGACCAGTTGTAGATGAAAGAAAAGTTAAGGACCAGCGCAAGAATTAGGGACAAATGTTGGTTAAAGTCAAGACGGCTTGGAAAAATATCCCAACTTCTTCTTTTCAACCTCTTGGATAGCATACCTAGAAGATGAGCAGCAGTTCTGAATAACGACAATATACTAAAATTAATGCACTAAATTCAGAAATACAGGGTGCCTTTCTCAGTCGTGAATAATGTTTAATTTTATGAGATTAACACATGTGTTCTGTGTTTTTGTTTCTGTTCTATTTTGTTCCTTAAGATTTTGCCGATAGTGTATCTACTTATGTACATATGTATACAGTGTGACCAGATAAGAATAATAGGAAAATAAATTTAAATAAAACATCAACGGTGTGAGATATAAAATTGATTCTGGTTTTATTTTGAAGCTATTGTACGTTCATGCCATTATGTGTGGAATAGCACATCACTCAAATGGTGGCCTCGGCTTCGCTGGCAGTGCTTCAAGCGGTCGGTCCAATATGTGCGGCGTCCAAAGTGGTTGGCTTGTTAGCGTAAACTAAGGACTTGACGTAGCCCTAGAGAAAATAATCGAGTGGTGTCAAATCGCAAGGTCGCAGCGGCTAATTGATGGACACTCGTCGTGAGATGACCCAGTCGCCAAATTTCTCCTTCACAACTTCGAGCATTGCGTCGATTGTATGGCATGTAGCGTCATCTTGTTGGAACCTCAGCTCGGATATATCGATTTTGTCGAGCTTTGACCACAGAAACTCGGTTAACATCGCTCTATACCAGAAACCATTCATGAAAACGGTGTCCCCTTCCTCATTTCTAAAAAAAATAAGGTCGTATTATGCTGCCATGCCATAAACTGTACCAAATAGTCAATCTTTGTGGATACATTGATGCTTGGCCGAACACTTGTGGATTGTGTTCACTCCACGGCAATTTTGTTTGTTGATATGACCAAAAATGTCTGTCTGGTTGATAGTTTAAGCTCCAAAAGAGTGTACTGCAGCCATGAAACCGACATGAAAACGATGCATGTCAAACCTTACTGAGTATTTGGACAACTAGATGTCATTGGTAAATTTGACAACTGCTGAAACATAACAATTTCAAAAACTATCATTGCTATCCGGTCACCCTTTATATGTATTTGCTCGTATATCTATAACATTTAGATTTTCTTACTTCATTCTTCATCCTGTCCAAAAATAAAAATATACATATATACTCGTACATACATATATGTGTGTTTCTATATGGACGAATATATTTAATATCGAACTTTTTTTAGTAAATTATAATAATTACGGCTTTTTTATTTATCATAATATTTGTAGGTAACAGATTTTTGTTTTCAATATTATTTCCAGATATGAATAAAAAAAATTCTTCTATATACGCATTACGAAAATCGATTGATAGAGCTTTAACAATACAAAAACAATATGTCATTTGCCTAGAAAAAAATGATATGAAAAAGTAGTAGCCTAAATGCTCATTTTGTATAAACATATATATTTTTACTACTCTGAAATTTGTAATCTAATATAAGCTACCCACCTTTTACTCTATTTTCTAATTTAATAGAAAATACAATAGATATATTTTTTGTCCTTACTTTTTGGTTAATATCGCTTAAAAGCTTTTAATTGATGTGCCAAATAGGGAAGATTGTACAAGAAGTGTTGATATTGATTGCTAAGAAAGAAGAAAAGGGATTAAGTACTGAGGGAAATACTAGGGGCGTTCAACATATTCTCGGTATCGGGGTGAAGCTGTGGTTGTATATATAAATTGACTTATTTATCAAGTAATACGAGTACTATTATAGTGCATTCATGCAAAATTTCATATAAATGTGATTATTAATTCGCGTTTTATCTCTAGTTAAACAGAATCATAATGGCAACTGAAACGATGATGGTGAAAATTGCGCATCGCGCTGTAATTAAATTTCTCACTAAGCAAGGAAAAAGTCAAAAAACTATTCATGAAGAGATGGTGGCTGTTTACCATGGTTCCGCACCTACATTATCAACTGTGCAAAAGTGGTCAAGTGAGTTCAAGAGAGGCAGAGAGAGCATTGAAGACGACCCCCGCCGCGGAGCCCCGGCTACTGCTTGTACGGCAGAAAGCATCAAAGAAGTCGAAAAACTTGTTCTTGAGGATGCCCGAATAAAGGTGAAAATGATGGCAGAGATCACCAAGCTTTCAATTGGTACCATTCACACCATTCTTCATGACCATCTTAACCTTTCAAAGGTCAGTGCAAGGTGGGTGCCACGAATGCTCACAGCGCCTCAGAAAAAAGTGAGAATCGCATGCTGTAGAGAGCTTTTGGAGACGTGTAGTGAGAACGCGGACGGTGTTATGGATCGAATTGTTACTGGGGACGAAACATGGGTCCACCACTATGACCCTGAAAGCAAACAAGAGTCCATGCAGTAGCATAAAAAAGGAACAGACCCCCCGAAGAAGTTCAAAGTCACTCCGTCTGCCGGGAAGCTCATGGCCACAGTTTTTTGGGACTCAAAGAAAATCTTGCTCATTGAGTACAAAAAAAAAGGTGAAACCATCAACGCCACATCCTACGCTTCCCCTTTGCATAATTTGCGGGAGGAAATTAAAAAGAAAAGACGGGGTAAACTCGCAGCGGGTGTGTTGCTTCTTCATGACAACGCTCCTGTTCACACGGCGCGAGTTTCCAAGGCTGCTGCGCGAGATTGTGGTTTCGAAGAAATCCAACACCCACCCTATAGTCCAGACCTTGCCCCTAGTGATTATGTTCTGTTTCCGGATATGAAAAAATGTCTTCGTGGAAAAAGATTTTCGGATGATGAAGAACTCAAGTCGGCAATAAATGGGTATTTTGCAGAGAAAGAGGAAATTTATTTTTTTGAGGGTTTACAAAAGCTTATCTCAAGATATAACAAATGAATTGATGTTAGGGGAGATTATATTGAAAAATAAAAACAATTTAAATTGAATTCGCTTGTTCCTTCATATCGATACCGAGAATATATTGAACGCCCCTCGTACCTTACAAAATTACTTTTCGAATCGGAGAATTCGTTAACTAAATATATTGAAAGTTGGGGCATTAAAAATTTCGTGGAGATATACGTATATATACATTTACAGATAAATTTTCGCTGTAAAAGCAAAAGCCAATAACTGGGAAATTGGAATTTGATACTATAAAGTTTGGAGTGCAAATTCGCTTCTGTTCTGACATATACGAGTATATATTTTAAAACATGAGACATGAATTAGGATCTAGATTTATAATCTGTAAAACTAAAATAATGTTTTTCACTTTGCTTTCTTTGCGAAATCTTGAAGAGTCCTTATTTGCCTATACCTGAGTGCTAAAGATATACACTTTTCATTGTATATCTGAGTTCTCTTCTCCCTTTTACTGTAACAGTCTAAACAGTATCGTTCATAATTGAAAAAGTTGATTGATATCGAAGGCTAACCATTGACTCTAGAATGAGTTTTCCTAGTCTCCAATATCTTACTACTCAAATACGCTACTTAAAACAATTGCTTGCAATATGATATAGATTTTTGTTAAGATGCATATCTAAACAAAATTCAATATTTGTTAATTTTGCAAAAATATGTCTTGAGGATAATTAGCCGAAGTCTAGTAGTATTTCCAATTCTGTGATCTAAAAATTATTGCTGAAAATGTTGAAAAATATCTTACATGCTACCGTTATCTGATATTCGAACTACTGCTTATCGTATTTTTTTTTATTCTTCTTAATCTGTTATATAATATCGATTATTTAAAAAACTTCCGTAACCTATCAGGGCTATTTCAGTACCTGGTATATTTCTGTAATATGTAAGACTTTCGCTTTTAAATTTTACTAATACCAGTTTTTAATTTATTATATAGTATCGTATCGTTGTATTATTTTATTAACGAATTTAATTTTTGTATCTTAAATGCAGTTCCATTAATAATTGTTAGTTTTATGTTTTTAGCTTTATTTTGTATATATTATTCAATATTTGAATTCTGTTTCCTGTAGGGTCACCCATTTGTTTTGTTTTCTAAGTTCATCTTGACATGACATTCAGTAAAATGTTAAATTTAAAATACAGTTTGTCAAGAAAGTGTTTTCACAAGTACAATGTATGACAATGTATCTTTTAGCGTTGTAATTACAGATACTTCGGGAATATTTTTTCAATTTTTTCTTTTGGAATTGCAATTAACACATACTTAAGCATAAAATACCATAACAAAGTACTTCTTATAGCACAAAAACAACCACAAAAAAAACAAAACAGCAAAAAACAACAAAAAACCACTGTCAAGAAAGTGTTTGCAATTTCATTTCAATTCCATTTTCGCAGCATATGCACAGTATCATGAAAGTACCGTTAAAGCGGTTTTTTATTTTTTGTCCTGTGACAGTCATAATATATCGAATCCAACAATTTTAGTGATTCCTTTTCTGTTTCGAGCGCTTGACTGATCGTTTTAGTTTTGTTTAAATATGCCTGGCCAAAGAATTTCGCTGGACGTAAAACAATTAATTTACTATAACCACTACAAGGGCAAAAGTGTGCGAGAAATTACGGAGATGTTTGGTATATCCGGAAGAACTATATACAACATCATTAATCGGGCAGAACGTGAGAATCGTTTGGATCCTCCAATAACAACTGGTAGGCCAAGGAAGCTAACGGACAGAAATGAGTGTTTTCTGCTAAAAAAGGTGAACGATAACCCTAGAATATCAATAAGGGCCTTGTCATGGGAGATCAGCCAAGAATGTGGTGTACAAGTATCGCATGAAACTATACGGCAAGTACTAAAAAAGCACAAATACACATCAAGAGTTGCACGGAAAAAGCCACAGCTTTCATTGCAAAATATAGAAAAGCGCTTTTTGTTCGCATCGACGTATAGCACCGAACCAAATGAATACTGGGATGATGTTATATTTTGCGACGAAACGAAAATAATGCTTTACTATAACGAAGGACCGAAAAGAGTATGGCGTCAGCCCTTGAAAGCTCTATGTAATAAAAACATAATTCCTACTGTGAAATTCGGCAAATTATCTGTGATGGTATGGGGGTGCATATCCATCAGAGGCGTCGGAGACATTGTCTTCATTGAAAACACCATGGACGCGAAACAGTATCTAGCATTTTGCGAAATCATTTGCTCAGTAGCGCCATAAGCTTTGGTTTTAATTGCAACAATGAGAACAGAAAACCTAAATTCAAATTCTATCAAGATAATGACCCAAAGCATAAAGAGCTAACGGTTAAGACGTGGCTGCTCTATAATTGTAGTAAAGTGCTAGATACACCAGCTCAGAGCCCCGACCTTAACCCAATCGAGAATATATGGGTACACCTGAAAAATAAAGTGGCAAAAAGGAGTCCGAAAAACAGAAACCAATTAATACAGTATATTAAGGAAGAATGGGCTAATATACCAACTAATTATGACGTAAGAAATTTAATTGGATCAATGCCAAGAAGACTAAAGGCAGTAATTGATGCTAAAGGTGGTCACACCAAGTACTGAAGTGTAATTTTTGTATAGTTTACCAGTTCTTGAGGTTATTTTGTTCTATAAGATGAAAATGTGCAAACACTTTCTTGACAGTGTATTTATTGTTGTTTTTGATTGTTTTGTTTTTTTGTTGTTGTTTTTGTACGAAAAGAAATACTTTTTTTGTTGTTACTTAATATTTAAGAATGTGTATATCATAATACCAAAAGCAAAAACTGAATAAAACTACTGGAAGTGCCTATATTTATAACAAAATAGGATACATTGTTGTTTTTGTTACTTGTGAAAACACTTTCTTGACAAACTGTATATATATTTTCTGTCTATCTGTTCATCTATCTATCTAAATAACATGCACTTATGAAGTTTGTCATAATGCAAAAACAAAAATGTATGTAATTTTTAAAAGGCCAAAGGGATTCATATTATTTTTTAATAAAACAATAAGTACTCATATTAATATTAAGGGACCGGAAATTCGAACATATAAAAACAGCCGTAAGAAGAAGGAATGAATTATATTTGGTATCGATTGAATACTTGAAATCCAGTCTGTGAAAAATAATACCTTTATTTAAAACTAACAAAAATACAACTCTTGTTTTTGTATGTTAAAATATGCTCATTATAGTCAAATTATTCGCCCCTTCCAAATTATAAATGACATTCCTGAGAATTTATTCAATACATCTAGATGCATTACCAGCGAATCAGAAAACTAAAATGAAAATACGAAAATCTCAAGAACAATTGCAAATATGCATATAAAATAATTCAAATATGATACTTAATGTAATTGAAAATGTACATATCTAAATTAAATTTCAAATGGTATACAAACTTTTTTGAAATTATTTTACATGCTTGTATACATTTGATTGATTATATATTGCAAGTTTTGTGAAGCTTAAGCTATATGTACACATATGTTATATATATAAATTGAAAAGTGAATGCTGTGGTGCTTTTAATTAATTTTTTTTAATATTTAGTAACTGCTGACTAAAAATTAATCAAATCTGAATTAACTAGTAAAACAAGGACTTTTAAACTATTAACTATTAAATTAGGCTTAAAAAAAAAGTTAAATTGAACAACAAAATAATATTTGTATTTACAAAACATTTTTTGCGTTAAAAAATTCAAAGTTAATTTTGTTTAAAAGCAAATAAGGTAAATAAAATATTAAAAGTAGGTGTGTTTTTTCAAGATCCGGTGATTATGAATATAAGAAAAATATATTCGTATCTTTATTTTTGTTCACTTTCTTCTCACTTAACTTCACTTAACCAAGAATACTTTTACATGTAATGAAAATTATCGTAGTTCTTGGGAATTGAAAAAGATAATAGAATATTTACATATTTTTTTTCTAAGTAATTTTATTTGTTTCGAATTGTTTCGAAGTCTTAATTGATAAAAATTGAAGGTTTTTTTGGATGATTTAATATGACTTTACCAATTAAACTTAAAAAACAATGTATATCTTATCTCTCTGTGAAAAAGATTTCTACCAAGTGGATTAACACAAACTGACAGATGCTTGAAAAAAAGGACAAATGGTACAAAGAAATAATATTGGGCCTGAAGAAATCCGTACAGCATTCCTGAAATCAAAGGTACGAGTATATTCGTATGAATCTGGATTAAGATTCGTAGGTCGTTTGAAAAAATTAAAGCTAATTTCTACCCGGAAATCAATTGCAGCTGCTACGACGATTTTGGAATATACAGTCATGTAAGTCTTAAACAGATTTAGGTCGAAAAAAAAGCAAAATCGACAATGTAAGTATAATATATAAACGATCTGTTTTATTTTAGTTTGAGGGTTTTTTTTATTGAAATAAAATAAATAAAAACCAATGGAAATGACTTCCTTGTACTTGATCGAACAATTTTTGTCTAGCTCATCCTGTCAGCCCAAAAAAATAGTCATAGGTACATCTCAAATTGCATGATCCATGAGGTCAATTAAAAGATCGATTTGGCAAAATCACCTTCTCATCAAATTTTCATTGTTGTCACGGTTTGAATTACTTTGAACCCAATTAGCGAACGGACGAGGCATTCTATGATCTTGTAACTTTAACACAACTTTGGCGAACAGAATGCGAATTTTTTAAAGAAATTCAAAAGTGCTTAAATTAATTTTGCCTATATTTCGCTTTGACAAATATGTTCCCTGTATTCATAATACAGATAGGTATGATATATAGTTCAAAATAAAAATAAAAGCGTTTGTATCTATAGCATTTGAAATTGGCCATTGTTTGACCGATATTTGGCATAATAGGACCATGCGAACGACAACTCATATTTAAACTTCAAACAAATTGCCGCCGGAAACAAATACAATTTTTCGAATTGGGAATGCTGACAAAGGTTGCTTCACGACAAGCATAGGTCATATCCCTAAATATTTCTCAATTTGTCAGAAAAGGAATTATATCAAGTTCAAGCACTTTGGCACAATCATCTGAATTAGAAATCAACAAGCGTACGAGTAGATCATGTAGGATTGGATTTTTTTGTACAATACATTAAAATCGGTAATTTTGAATTTAATAGGATCGAATTTTTTAGTATTGTAGAATAATGTAAGCGGATCCAATGGTAAGAGAAATGTTTTGCTCTGCTCAAATAAATGAGAAATCATAATAACTACTTGTCGGTGAAGTTGATGTCGCAGAAAATAAAATCAAAGCATTATCGATGGGACACATCGACGTATAAGTTTGTTTTTAAGTCAATACGGCCTTATGACAGACAAGTCGACTCACAAAGCGATTTATTGCTTACGCATAAATATCTAAACTCAAAAAATATGAAAATGATGTCTCTGAGTGTGTGAATTGTTTCAACAGAGGCTGTCAATGACATCAAGCAAGACACAGAGTGTCAGAGCTATTATACACAAAAAACATTTACGCTTTTAATCCTTATCTCAATACGCAATACATACTAGGTATACTTAAAAAAATGTCATACGAGTATCTAGCGTGATATTAAAGTACATATATAAAATCATACATTCATTGTAATTTTTATCACAGAATATCCAGTAGAAATGAATATATAACTACCAATTCTACTCTTGGACATATCTTAATCTTAGCCCTTTGCGGATTACACGATTTCTCCATTCGTTTTCATATGAGATCAAAACAAGCAAGCATTTGCTGTTATGGGAGAAATCGCAATGAAAACCATTTCTTATACCCAGTTTATCCGACAGCTCACTTTGCCTTGAAGCAATTCGCATTGGTTCAATACCCGTAGAAATGCTGGTATTTATATGAAATTATCCAAAATGAGCGAGAGAAAATTGAGAGAAATTTAACAAACAGCTGGTTGAACTGACACTTCACACTAACACTGATACATTGTTCTTATTTCTTTCTCTTTCCAAATATTTAGTTTGCAATCCCACATTTTAAATGATGAAAGAATCATGAGAGCACGAGAGAGAGTAAAATGTTTCTATGCGATTTGAAAATGTTTATATGATATTTCAGAGCGATTGCAAATTTTCAATGCGTTTTATAAGCAGGAATGAACGTATGGGTGTTGAATATTTCAATGCGGTCGGAAGTGGTGTTTATTCGAGCGTATTGAACCAATGCGGATTGCTTCAACGCAAATTGAGCTGTCGGATAAACTGGGTATTAGTTAAGAGAAAATTGTTTCCATTTAGAAAAAAATCGCTAGCATATAATTTGACGAGCTATATAACATTCATGATATATATAATCATGATATGTAACAGACTATTAAATTGTTTGTATTTTTTGGTCTCATATAATTAGAAGTGTAGAGATTGTGTATTCTTTGAAGAATTATGATCTAGACATTTGTCCTTACAACTTCTTTTCTTTAATTACTGAGTATTTATAGCCTGCGAACAAGTGTATTAAAAATTATATAATATTTTTGCGTTTAATCTGAAGGAGAATACACCATTAATGGATGAAGTTTCATTTTCAGATGTAGATCCAACACTGTGCATACGTATTTCAAACTAATTTATAAATAATTGAAAATTATCTGATAGTATTGTAAAGCTCTTTCTTTTAGACTTGTTCTGGATAAGTTTAGTAATATCGAAATTTCTAAAACGTTACTAATTCAATCGAGATATGTTTTGCCCTTACAAAGATTAAAACAATAAAAAAGAATAAGCGACATAAGGTCCAAAAATATTACCCAACCGCTCATTTGTGTTAGATATACCGAGATATGTCGTTCGCTACCAGGAAAGGGTTTGCCTAAGATGGACGCAATGCTCGCATAAAGAAAAATGTGTATATATATAATACAAGTATATAAGTAAATACATATATACATATATACATTAGGGTGTCCCTTATTTTCCAAAGTTTTAAATTTTTAACGCATAGGTTTTAGTTTTGTTCATTTGCTTCTAAGACACTCGGAAATAAATTTTTACCTTATTTGGAGTACGATAACCCGTGCCGACTTGCATCGAATCATGTTCATACATGTTGCGCGGCAGTAGCGATGCGTATTCACGGCATTTGTCATTTGTTCTCAATTATTCTCGCGATTAACACGTATTGTTTTACATTTAAAAGATGGCATTGGAATTAAGAATCAATAAAAAATGTGTTTTCTTAGTTGGTGACGTAAATTATCAAATAACAGGCGCAAAGTTACTGTCTAATCGTCAAGTTCTTTCAGTACTTTTTTTTAACATTCGCGAAGCTACTCGTAAATTGACTGTTAGTGAAGCGCTAATCTCGTCATTCGGAGTGTATTATATTTTGGAAAAAAGCTAGAATCCCTACCAGAGCTAAACCTAACTGTGTAAAACAACTTGTAGATCTTCACCGTGCTTGGAGGGAGTTGAAAAAAAATTCTAAAAAAATACAAGATATTTACAAGCGCCGTGAGGAGGACTTTAAGAACAATTTAGATAATTTATTTTATATAGCACACGCTGATGCTTTGGAACGGATGAAAATTGAAGAAGATAAGATATTTTTACAAAAACAAAGAGAACCAGGGCGTCCAGGGTGTTTAGCGGGTGTAGACAAAAAGTTAGCCGAAAAAGAAGAAAGGGCAAGACAAAGGAAATTACTCGTAAATGAAGAGAAAAAAAGATGTGAGCAAATGTGTTTCGGAGGTTTATCGTCATCGGCTACTACGTAAGATTCTATTCAAACGCAAGGACATCACGATCAACTTACCAGCTATGATGAAAGCCTTGAGGAACCCTTGGCATCCACTTCTCAAATGGTAAGTTCTGAAACTACTACAAAAAGAGTTACAGCTTTAGATACATAGATGTCAATTAAGCATAAGGGATTCTATCTATATACTTCAGGCTGTAGTAGAAGCACTAGGTCTTAGCTGTGATGATTTTCTAATAAACAAATCGTCTATTCAACGTATTCGCACACAGAGTCGAAAAGATAGAGCGGAATCTATAAAATCAGATTTTCAGAATAATATGCCTGAAATTGTGACCGTTCACTGGGATGGGAAATTATTACCTGGACTTGACGTGAGAAGTTCTAAAGAAGAACGCCTGCCAATTTTAATTTCATTTAGAGAAAAGGAACAACTTCTGGCTGTACCCAAACTGGAGAGCTCTCTCCGGCCAGGATCAAGCTAAAGCTGTGTTGAACGCACTTAATGACTGGAACCTCGATGACAAAGTACAAATAATGTGCTGTGCCACAACTGCGTCTAATACAGGACAATTGAAAGGAGCTTGTGTACTTTTGGAACAAAAACTAGACAGAGAATTACTACTTTTTGCTTGCCGCCATCACGTTTGCGAACAGGTCTTAAAATGTGTGTTCGAAACAAAAATTCACCAAATCACAAGTAGCGCTGATATCCCACTGTTCAAAAAGTTTAGAGACAACTGGAAAACTATTAATCCTGCTGCCATTGAAACATATACCGATATCGTCACACGACATTTTTGTAATACAACAATAGAAGATTTGTTGACATTTTATAATCAAGAACTGCAAGAAAACATTGGACATGACGATTATCGGGAACTGATTGAACTATCTATTATTTTCTTAGGAGGAGACACTGGAAAAAAATTAAAATTAGACCTCCTGGAGCTATACATCAAGCAAGGTGGATGGCTAGAGCTATTTACTTTTTAAAGATATGTTTGTTGCAATCCCAGTTCAAAATTATCGCCAAGGATAGGCGAGCACTTCAAGACGTCTGTTTATTCATTGCGGTTTTATATGTAAAACCATGGCTTGGATGTAGCCTGGCGGTGAAGACACCAAATCAATATTTGTGCTTTTTAAAGAGGCTTAAGGAATATGAAACTGTTGACAAATTGATCACCAAAGCAACCCTGAGCAAGTTTAGTCAACATCTTTGGGACTTGTCAGAATAAATTGCCCTTTTATCACTCTTTGATGATGAAATTATTGAACAAACCAAAACGAACATTGTAGTGAATTTCCAAAGAGACAGTTTGTATGATTATGGGAAGAGATACATTCCATCTGAAGAAGATATGTCTGATTATTTGTATAGTAAGTAGGAATACAATAAATAGCGCTATTTTTTATACTGTTTTCAATAAATTGTTAATAATACTGCCTTATTTATTGTTGCAGGAAAATCATTAAGTGATTTTGTGCTTGTCAAGAGAACAAATTTATTTTCTCGATTAAAAATTGATAAAAATTTCCTCCAGAGACCCGTTTCTACATGGAATGAAGATCTTGCCTATTCAGAGGCGAAAACAAAAGTGCTTTCTTTAAGGGCAGTTAATGATACGGTTGAAAGAGCTATAAAACTTATGCAAGATCTTCATGGTTTGATCACTGCAAAGGAAGAGCAAAAGCAATTTTTGCTACGCTGTGTTCAGGAGAATAGAAATCTGTATCCAGACTGTAAAAAAGAGACGCTCAAAAGAAAATATCCTGCCTGATCTGTACTTTTATATTCTTTTAAAAAATATTTCATACAAGTTTTAATATTTCAATTGATTTAGCTATATAACGGAAAGGGTTAAAAACAGTAATTTTCAAAATCTTCAGAGTTCTGTCGGCACGGGTTAACGTTGACGTAGGAAGATGAAATTTTGTATTTAAGTAAGTCTGGGTAGTTTAAAATGAAATGGAGGTATGCATTTCGATATCTAAAAATAAATTTTTTTCACCCAAATAAGGGACACCTTAATATACATACATATATGTATAAATACTCTCAATCATTAAAAAAACACTATAGAGTGTATTGTTTACGTTTATTGTTTTTTCTCTTAAGGGAAGTTGTTGAACTGAAGTTCAACGACTATTTGACAGACCAAAAGAAAGTGCTATTCGATCTTCCATTTTTACACCCGAAGAAATGGCTCGGTGGAAAGGGATATGGTTCCAATAATTAAATTGTTCATACAAACGCCTATTTCAAAAACCTCACAAATCTTATTACTTGGCATGGATAACAAAAATTGGGGAAACATTGGCTGAAGTGTATTGAGCTAAAAAGGAAACTACATACATATGCTGAAAAATAAAACGAAAAAATATCCTCCATTCAAAAAGTTAAAATTTATTGATCCATTCTCGTATCTCTACGGAATTAATTATTGTAATTTTGGTGACATTTTAGTGTTTTCAGTAAGAACACTTCTAAGGAGTAAGGAAAGTACACTGACTAAAGTCTTGAGAAATTGATAACGGCAGACACAACATTTTTGTTTTTCTAGTGAAAATTTTGCATTGATCGGATTTATACTGAGATCGGCGTTCTTTAACTAACTTATTAAATACATATTGTAGGTTATCGGAAAATGTTTTTGTTTTAACGTTATTGACCTACAAAGAATGAATTCCATATTTGTTGGCCCTAGTGAGTTCTTAGTAAGAGAAATACAACTCTTTCGACCAGTCAATATGGCCAGAGAATTTTGTGAGTTATATATGTATAAAGGTTTTTGGTATAAAACAAGATGTAAGGTGCGTTCTGCGAAGCCGATTTCTAGAATTCATGTTAAGTTCACTCATATTAATCCACACGTTATCTGAAGAAGGTAAGGGCAGAATCGGAGATTTAACTGATTGGTTGGTTTTTGGCACTCAACTCAACGAATCACTTAAGTTCCTCGCCACTATTGTCTGGGTAAGTCTGTAATTGGTATCTGACTATACAGCCAAAGTATGCTTAGCAGCACATCTAGCGATTCTTTTTCCGATTCCACCATTCATTATCCTGTTTCATTGGGACAATCTGCACGTATGTTGCATTTTTTACGTTTTTTTTTAATAATATAGCACAATTTTGTACTACGAGTATCTTAATCGCCGGATCTTTATGAAAACATTGTGATGTGTTAAGTTTTTCTGTATGTGGGATCGATTGTGTTATTAAAGAAATAATTTGCTATCCTTTTGCTATAAATAATTTGCTAAAGGATAAACTCCAGTCAAACACTGATATTTCTATTAAACTTTGTGATATAATTGTAATTTTTGAGCAGTGAATTTTTGTGAGTTTTACATGTAAATTTGTGTATAAAACTGTAACTTGAATTCATAAAAAAATGTTTTAAATAATAAAAGTAAACTATTAAAAAAAAGAAAAGAAATATATATATATATATGTATGTATATATTTAAAGAAAAAACGAACGGGATTATGTTTCGATGTAAAGCTTACTTGAAATACGGTAACTGTTGCCCATAAAATGTTGTTGAAATGCTTGCGATCACATTCACATAGTGGATGCTTGCTGATTATTTCAGGACAAGTGCATTCCCTTTCTTGTCCGGATTCGTCCATAAATTTACAAAACTTACCGCCAAATAGATACATGCCAAGAATGCTGTATGTATAGTACGAGTATATATATGTATATTTTGTTTTCTCTTTTCTTTTCTAAACGATTTTTATTTTTTCTAGGTTTCATAATTCGTTTTTTTTTAATTTTTGTTTTTAATAAATATTAATTTTTTTTTATGTTTTTTCTTTGTAATGTTTATTTACGTAAACAAAAGTTTTATTTTGTCACAGAAAAAAAAACAAAAACTTAAAATCTTTGTTTTTCACATAAGGGAACAAAACATTGTTGTCTCAAACTAAAATTTAATATAAGATATACATTTTTTTATGTTAAATGTTATGTTTCTTATATTCAGTAAAAAGTAAAATATTAAAGTGGGTTATTATGATAGTGGGTGTGGTTGGATTGAGTAGAATATTTATTCTTCAGTTGTCACTGTTTAGCTGTATACAAATATCTTGAAGAAAGTTGCGAAGGAGATTTTATTTGTTCAAAAAACAGAATTGAAATCAATTCAAAAATAAAATAACTTATATAAAAACAAACTAAAAGAATTATTTGCATTCAAAAGCGTTGGTGAAAAGAAGTGAAATTAATTTAAGTGAGTGTGGTTTTCAGGCAATGAAAGCAGAAAATAAACATTGAATTCATGCAATTGCAGGCATTTAAATGCATGGAATACAAATCAATGTAAACCATGAGTATTGAAAAAATATTAAGTTTGAATAATCAATAAATTTAAAGCAAGAGATTGAGGTTCAAATCTCGGTTACCATTGCAAGCCGTGTGCCAAAGAACTTAAACTTTTTGGACTTTTGTAGTTCTATTTTTAACAAAGCTGTGACTTCCTGGCTTTAATTTGGTGACTTCCATATTAAAACTATGGTTTGCATTTGTAAAAAAAATATATGATATAAGATAAAAAAAGTCATGATATCATACGGTCCTCAGGTGGGGGCCATCGCCTAGTTTCTCAAATCACTTTGACCCACCTTTATGTTTGCAAATGGAGCGAGAATGAGACATTTTTCAGAGGCAGAAGTGACTATTTTCGGACGCTGTAATTGAGTGTCGAAGAAGTGTTATAGGGTGAGATGAAAACCAATTATGAATAAATTGATAGGGCAACAATTGGGTGTAAAGCAAGGCCTAGTCACTTTACTCATTATCTTACTCGAATTATTATTTTGTGCGAAGAGAAAAATAGAGGAGGCCTACGATTTTTTCCCAACTTAGAACGGTCGGTGAGTGAGAAACTTTCTTATAGGCAAGAAATTCAGTTTTCTTAGGCTTGGCATAATGTGTTGAAACGACGACGATCACATAGATATTACTCAGTGTG
This sequence comes from Volucella bombylans, assembly GCA_949129095.1. NCBI lineage: Eukaryota > Metazoa > Arthropoda > Insecta > Diptera > Syrphidae > Volucella > Volucella bombylans. The sequence goes on from OX422143.1 coordinate 40,192,007, forward strand.
TTTATAGCTTTTCGAGGTGGATTAAACACAGACTCTCGGTTACAGCCAACGAGCTTAACTACTACCGCATACTATATAAACAATGCAGAATTCAAGATTAAATTTTTATTTTCTGGCATGCTACTATTAAGATTCATTCTTAAGTGAAAATTTGGCACTGAATGTGTTTTTTTTTTTGTAAAAAACTTAACACTCAAGTGGATATGAATACACTTATAATGCCTCAGCATGTGTTAAGTTTTTTGGAAAAAGATGTTTGGGTTCAGTGGTTATTTCGCTCTATGGGTGGCATCCCACATTTAATGGGGAGACTAAATTCTTAGTGGATGTTGGCCTATTGTTGATTTCTGGTCAACTACTCATCTTGCTTGATTTTCGTTAATTGAAAATATGAATGTCTTTCGGGCGAGGCTGGGATTCGAACACTGAACCTTCCGATTTTGAAGCCAGTCCACTACCACTTGAGCCACGGCCATCTACATTATAATGGCTGACAATTGCAGCAAACCTATGCACGAGAGATATTCAAAAATAAATATCTCTGAAGGCGAGCCGAGCTTCAACCGCTTCTATTATACTAAACAAAAAAGTTTATCTTCGTCTTAAATGTAATATTATTTAATGCTTGAAGATCTACTGCACTTAGGTACGCTTAATTAGCATTCGCTTAGCGCGGCATTGCATTATTTTGGTGGCGTGTTTGTTTATTTCAAGTATACGGTCATAGTTTTAGTGGAAGACTTGAAGAAGCAGCAAATACAAGCGGCTATGTTAGTACTTTGATACTTCTTTCAACTTTTCTACAGCCACCTCAGCCATGTATATTGCAGATACGTATTAGAGTCTCGAATTTCGAAGTATACGCGCGACAGGTAATATCTACTGGATTACTTTAAGATAGCATCGGGCATCGCAGTACTTACTAAAAAACGAATTCTTATAAGTAGGGTAATCCTTACAGCAGAGTTGGTGCAACAATCTAAAGGGCTGATTTTTAAGCACCTCAAAAAATTTAATTTGACCTAGATTGTAAAAATAGTTCTGGAAGGATAGGGAAACATCTACAATCTGTATAATACTTTGAAAAGGCTTTGATTTTGTAATTCAATAGCCTCTCACAGAAGGGGTATCCCGGAAAACTCATAACTACTATTACGCCTGTAAGTTATGAGAAGTGTTTAAAATATGTTACAATTGCTTTGCTGGTTTGGCTTTTATTTATCGTTTTTTCGTTTATTGTGAAACATGCACCTACATTGACCAGCATTTTTCAATTATTCTTCTTTTAATTTTGAAATTTCATTATACAGCCAAATATAAAAAAACGTAATCTTCCTATTTGTAAAACAAACCCTATTTGTACTGATAGCAGGTGTAGACAATTGATACTGAGTTGTATTCAATCCGAAATATTGATGCCATAAATAATGGGTGTCCCATTAGCGCAGTGTTTATTTGAAAAGCTCTGATGCTTTTATTTTAATAATTAGTGTAGACATAGGGTTATATATGGAATACAATATCCGATAAATGGCCACCATACAAATGTCAAAATGTCAGCGAAAATCGATGGTTCGGGGTTCAATATCAGAAAGACATACATATCTTTAGGCAACTTACTCGTAAATCACGTAATATGTGTGGTTGCCAAGAATACAACAATCATTCCAATTACACTAATAATTTAGTCTCCCCATTAAATGTTAGGTGTCATCCATGGAGCCCAAAAATCTTTCTTTCTCTCTCTGTCTTAACACGTGCTCAGGCACTTTAAATGTACTCATACCCACTAGAGTGTTAAGTTCTTAAAAAAAAAAAATAGACATTTTAGTCGCTTACTTCAAACGCACTTCTAAGGCATGTCTCCCAATATCTACTATTAGTATGTTTTAGGTACTTATTCGCTTGAATCACTTAATGTTGAGATTAGAAATGTGCTCTTATCTTTTTAATTCATAATAGTTTAAATTGCGTTCGGATGACTATTATTCGAAGGAAAATAACCACAAAAATTGTGAGACACATTTTTTTAAAGTATACGGTTTTTTTTAATATGGTGGGGGTACTAGGGGCATATAAGTATATTCTCCTTAGTTTTGGGAAGTTATATTTATTTTATAGAAACAGAGTAGTTATAAGTATTATATTGTAAAAGGTTTTCCAATAGGGACTTGACAACTTTGAATTTAATTTGTGAACGCACTCGTTCACTAATCATCAAACTGTCACTGTCAATTTATTCAGTAAACTCAACATTTTCATGATGGTAAAGTACACGAACGAGCAACGTCTGAAAATTAGAAAAATTTTCTACCGAAGTTCGGAGTCGGTGACTGCAATTTTAAGAGCGTTAATTCCAATTTTCGGTCGTAATTCTCGCCCTAGTAGACAGGCAATAACAAGTTTAGTGCACAAATTTGAGTCTACATATTCGTTGTGTGATGTTGCCGTGTCAGTGGGATAACGGGTTGGTCGAAGTGTGGAAAATATCGCTGCCGTTCAGGCGTCCGTAGCAAACGATCCAAATCAGTCAATTCCATGGCGTTCTCAAGAATTGGGCATCGCTCAGACCACATTATGGCGTACGTCTGAAAATTAGAAAAATTTTCTACCGAAGTTCGGAGTCGGTGACTGCAATTTTAAGAGCGTTAATTCCAATTTTCGGTCGTAATTCTCGCCCTAGTAGACAGGCAATAACAAGTTTAGTGCACAAATTTGAGTCTACATATTCGTTGTGTGATGTTGCCGTGTCAGTGGGATAACGGGTTGGTCGAAGTGTGGAAAATATCGCTGCCGTTCAGGCGTCCGTAGCAAACGATCCAAATCAGTCAATTCCATGGCGTTCTCAAGAATTGGGCATCGCTCAGACCACATTATGGCGTATTTTGCATAAGGATCTTGGACTACACCCATACAAGATCAAGCTGACTCAATAATTGAAGCCGATGGACCATTTGAAGCGACGTACGTTCTCTGATTGGGTTCTGGAGAAGATGCGCCAAGATGATGAATTTCATCGCAAAATCATCTTCAGTGACGAAGCTCATTTTTGGCTCAATGGGTTCGCCAATAAGCAAAATATACGTTATTGGTCGGGTGAAAATCCACATGTGCTTCATTAATCACCACTTCATGCACAAAAAATAACTGTTTGGTGAGGTTTGCATGCCGGCGGCGTTATTGAGCCATGTTTTTTCCTCGACGATAACGATCGGGTTACCAAGCAAAATAGTTTTGGTTATATATTTTTATGTTTATTCTTCAAAAGCATACTCGTAGGATCATAGATACGCGTATTTTCTATTTAGTAGAATTTAAAAAAAATTAAATTTTCTTCGGTATAGAAACATATTCGGTTACAATGCTTTGCATATAACAATTTCTGAGTTTTATATATTAAATACGAGAGTCTTCTAATCTAGTCGAGCGATAGTACAAAAGAATGAAATTTTAACATTTATTTGCATGATTCTCAAGAAATGTGGCTTTTAATTAGCCAACTAACTAAGTCTCTTCAACATGCATACAAAACCATACATGCTGTACTGCCTAAGTGCCAACAACTTTTGTGAACCATCTGATTAGAACATATACATACCAATCTGGGCTCATGCCGGGAAAGTTTACCACCGACCAAATTTCTGATCGATATAGACTATTTCTTGACAATTGCGTATGTGTATGACAGAATTTATGGAGATTATTTTTTAATAAGATTGATCATGGAGTGCCGTATTGTGTAAGTTTGCCGATACTATGAAAGAGCGTGTGGGTTCAAAACCCAGTCAATACCAAGAAATCGCCGAAAAAGTTATCTATGCTCCCGACTTCAATACCCCTACGGGGGACAGATGTCTCTTGTGTTTTACGTAGGTACCTGCCGTGAAGGATTAAGCCTACGGTGCGTCTTCGCACGAATTTTTCCTTTGGTGAAGGGTCGAGGCCTATCTAATACCTCTGCCATTCTGTGGGTCATGGCACCCGGTTGCAATGCAACTCCACATCGAGCAAACCAGATGGTTCTATAGCAATCCCATGGTTGAGCACAGGTCGTAGCATACTACAACATATGCTAAGCCATGAGTTGTTCAAGCTCCATTCGGTCTACTCTCCCCGCGACTTTGGGTACAAACCTACAGCCACCACGATACTCCCACAAGGGGGCCAACTCCTAGGTCAGTCCGGAACCATAGTTCCGGGGGCTCCTGACCTCCCGTGCTACCAGAATATAGCCTCCGGTCAAGTTTCGCAACCTTGCGGTTACTTCCAGTTGGGCACCTCACTGCCCAGTAGTGGCGGCCTTTCAGTTTTAAAATTTAAAAATCCCTATATTCTACCCGCTAGCTGCCTATTGCGTCTTATATTAAATGCCTCTTTTGCAAAACTACGGGTTCTTTCGAACCGTACCGTATCAGTGATAATTCCACTGACATCGTAGGCCTCACCATTAAAGGTGATACCTCAGTCCTCATAGGTGGCTCCACATGAGCAGCTCGCAACCAGGCTAAGCCCTCTCTTATGCAAGAATGCATTAAGAGAGCCATGCCTGGTCAACAAAAACACCAGGCTAAGGGTAAAATTCCGTTCAGGAAATACTCTCATGGTTAGCACATCCCTTCGGAAGCCGTAAGTAACCCTACCATTTTTGCTAGCATCCCATCTAGATTGCCATCTAGATAGAACACATGCGTGTAGCAAGATTTTACGCTGCTTCAGGGATAGACAATCCACTTCTTCCGGGGAAACCCATTCTCGCCCATTTAGAGGGAGACCTTTTCTGATCTTGAACGCAATACCACGACGTATCACTTCCAGATCCAGAGGTGGCACTCCTAGCAACACCTGCATTGCCTCTGTGGAGACAGTGTGGCACACAGGTAAACACCCAATCAAGGCGACTCTTTGGAAAGTCGAGATCCGCTTTCGACCATCCAGAGTCATAACCCTGTCGTACCATACCGATGCTCCATATGTTGCACAGACAACAAAAAGGCCATCTTATATGATACGGACAGAATCCTGTTGAGCCCCCAGTCAGATCGCAAAATGCGCCTTACCTGGCCTATAGCACTCAGCATACGTTGTCTGATTCGAACCAGGTGAGGCATGAAGTTCATACACTCATCCATCGTTATGCCCAGATATGTGACCTCAGACACACATCTATTGCTAAAGCCGTTCAAATGTATCGCAGGAGCCCGACTTCTTGTATTCAATTTACTCTTGAGTCTATGGGGGACAATAGTAAACCTCCGAAAATGAGTCTGCAAAAAAATCGTAAGTCTTTTATCACTGCTACAAGGGGAACAACATGGGAACAACAAGAATTTATTTTTGAATATGATCGATCTGTTCAAAGCATTAAGTGATTTGGTGTCACTGTCGATTTCGATGTATTGTGCAGGATGACGATGAATTACGCTACTCTATCAAAGTAGGGAGAAGAGATCTAGCCGAGACAATGGATCATCAATCGATATAAAGTAAAATAAATGGATATAAAAGAAAATAGTCAAAACACCAATAGAATTTGTCTTAAAGTGATCAAATTGCATAATCGTTTACGTTAAGCAGCTTTAGCGTTACCACTGAAATGAATCGAAGTGGCGCTCTGACAATTTAGCGTAAAATCCCAGCAAGTAACTAATCTTGCTGAAACGACGTCCCAAGGTTCAACAATTTTTTTTTTAAATCAATACGTGCCATACAAATGTTGTTTCAAAATTTTGCTGACAATTTTAGAGCTTGCCTTTACTTTGGATGACGGTGGAGTGGTCAACTGGGAAATGTCATAAAAAAACAACATATACTAAATATATGTATTCTTCCTCGATTGATCGATAGTCGAAACAATATTTTTTTTTCGTTGTTTTCATTTTTTTTCGATTTCTTTCAATATACAAAAAACAAAAAAACAGCCAATAATTCATTCACTGACACATTCAACGCAACAAAGTAAATCAAATTCGGGCACACCGTTCCAAATTTTAGTGAGTTAGTGTTTGAGATTTCAATTCATTTATTTTTATCAACAATTATTAAATGTATCATATTTTAACTAAAGGATATATTATTTTAATTTTATCAATATTCATGGTTTTTGTAGAAACATATTAGAGAAATTTTTCGTACACATGCATATCTTATTAATTTAAGGAAAATTTTAAAATTTCAAATGCATATGTAATTGGATTTGCATTTATTAATTCAAAATTCAAATGAACTCATTTTTTAGTTAATTACGCTTACCTGATATAAACGTTGCTTTAGTATGCTGTATGTCTAGTTGCGAAAATTATAACTAAATCAAATTGTCATGACTTGCTGACACATGCACTTGAGAAAAGATTTGTAATCCTAGTTCTGCTCAATGCAACCTAATACTTCATACAACTAACCAAGACCAGAAGCAAAACTATTATCCACATATCTACAATTTTCATTTTACATAGCTCCTATTAAATATGTATATTTTTTAAGTTTCTGATTTTACCTCAGGCATTACGATTTCATTTAACATTAAAAACATTTATTTTGATTCAGGATTTCTCTAAATGTTGATTACCCTAAACGTACTCCAACATGTTTCGGAGACGCGGATGCATTTTTTTTTTCTTGAAATTAGGAAACAACGCAAGCATTAGAAAGCATTAAATAAAAGTAAAAATAAAATATTTAAATATATACAAACCAAAAAGGTAATATATATACAAAAAAATTATAAATTCTATCCCAAACAAATTGCATTTTTTTCTAAATACACCTACAAAACATTGTATATACAACGGAGTCGATGCCACAAAAATGCAAGTCCATAAAAACTTAATATTGTATACGTTAACATAAAACACGCACGTAAAAACAATTCCGATAAAAAAAAACAATTTAGTTAAAAAAAATTATAAAATTTAAACAAAAAAAAAATCAATACATACAAAAAAAAAATGGAAACAAATTTCGATTAGAAAGTAAGAAAAAGTTAATTTAAAATGTTGTTTCATATTCTACCTGAAATACTGTGACGAGCGCCCACAATAGGGTATCAAAATTCTTGCGATCACAAATCATCTCTCCATTTTCTTTCTCGCAGAATTTACATCCGAATAGATTCATGCCGAGGATACTAAAGTTTTTTTTTTTGATTTCGGATATTGTTTTTGATATTGTTTTTGATATTGTTTTTTGTTTTGTATGTAGTTTGGTTTTGGTTTTAAATTTAATTTCGAACATTTTATTATTTTAGATTTATATTCGATTTAGATTAAGATATAATAAATTACAGCAGATTTGGAGAAGAGGAAATATAGAAAGAGAATAATAATTATGAAATAAATTAAAAAAAAAATTAAATAGTAGTAGTAATAGGTTTTAGTTACTTTTTGAATAGAAACAAAATCTAGCCTAAAATAAAAATAAAATAAAAGCTAAGGAAACTATAAAAATTTAGAATTGAAAGAACTTTTGGTAAACAAAATTAAACCCAACTTCTGTTTTCTTATTATATTTTTAAATTAATTTGTCTAATTCGAAAACGATGAAATGTAAATCACATTACCACGTGTAAGGCATTGTGTATCAATATTAAGTGACGTGATTGTATATCAATTAGAGAATCAGATATTACAATATAATAGGAACGAGGTAATCCTTTTAAATAACTTGACTAAAAACGAAGTTTTGGAACCATTTTTCAAGTATATGTCGAAAAATCTTCTCCGAAAAAAATTCCATCTCCTTACAGCTTATCTCATCATGGGTGTTATGTAGAGGGTCATTCAACAAGAGGTGCTATTTTCAATTTCTTGTTAAACTATCAACAATCAATTATCATTGCCATTACTTTTGATAATTAAAAACTGGAAGGTTATTAAATATGGATCGATATACACACGTACATGAAATAGTGAAAATTCACTTCAAGAATAGTTGAAATATCGCGGAAACGTTTGGCAAAGTTCGTACTGCTTTTGGTCATCATCAAGTGCCTTCTCTCACAACCATAATGAATTTAATCGATAATTTGGACGTCGTGGACAGGTTAGTGATGTGAAGACTCCAAATCGTGTTCGACCGATAAGGTCAGCTGAAAATATCCCCGCTGTAGCTGAGAGTGTGACTATTTCTAGACGAGAGTTGGGTCTATTTGTATATATAAAGATCTTGGCCTGCATGATTATAAGATGCAGTTGACACAAGAATTCAAGCCAGTTGATTACGCACAACGCCATACTTTCGCTGATTGGGTGCTGGAAATGAATGAACAAGATCATGATTTCTTACTCAAAATTATAGTATTCTGAGTGATGACGTCAGTTTCCATTTGTCTGGGTACAACAAAGAAACCAAACTCTCACATCTGGGGCTCCGAAAACCTAAGAGAAATAGTGGAAAAACCTCTCCTTCCACAACGAGTGACAGTTTATTTCGGTTTTTATGCTGCCCGTGACATTGGGCGATATTTTTTAGAAAATTCTGGTGCGACCATTTCAGTGAATGGATTGCATTACCGAACGATGTTGACTGACCTTTTTTTTTGCATGAAATTGATGCTGTGGATGCGGCCGACAATTATTTTCACAGTACGCCACTACATGTCACACTGGTGAAGTAATGGCTCTATTGCGTGACAAATTTCCTGGACGTGTGATTTCTCGAAATGGATACTTTAATTAGCCGCCTAGATCGTGCGCTTTAACGCTACTAGACCTTTTCCGGGTTATGTTACAGATAAAACCAACGCCAATGCTCTATCAACAATTTATGCACTGAAAAAAATAACAGGGCTGTTATTCGCAAAATACAGCCTTAATTATGCCAAAACGTGATGAACAATTCCATCAAAAGAATGACAGTTTGTAGGCAGAGCTGATATTGTATTCCATTACGAACTAAAATAAAAAGATTAAATTTTTTGTAAAATGTTGTATTTTTGTATTGATTTAAAATGACACATCTGATTAGATAACCCTATATTTAATGACCGAATACGGTTAGCTCTTATAGTTGGTTCCATTTTCGGAACCTAAAAATAAATGTACGTGTAAAAAGGATGAACCTCAAAAGTTGCCAAATTCGTGAACTTTGGCAATATGATTAAAACTTAGACAGTTATTAACTTTATATCAATAGTTTTTCAAATCAATATGGGCTTCAGAAAGTGAATAGTTCTCGCAGGAGTGAAGGTGCATCGTTAATGGATAATGATTAAGATATTTGATATATGATACTGTCAAGTTATAGTTGGATGAATGCTCTTACTGGAGAAAGCAAAGAGGTTCAAACACTTTTGATAATTGTCACGCAACATTCTCTTTATAATATAGAGTAGCTTCTATTGTTAAGGAGATAAAAAATCATTCCACCTTTTGTGTATTTGTTGGCAACCTCACTAGAAAATTTATTCTAGAGTTCTAAAAACGTATTGCTGTAGTGCACTTTAGGTGTTTTGTGAATTTAGGGAATTGGTATGGTCACAGCCGTAGTGAGATCTAGAGTCTCAAACAAGGGTATGAGACAACCTAATTGGTCGTAAGTGCTCAGAAAGGAACATATATAAGAAAGCTTGGTCAGTCTGTAATAAGGAAGTCTGAATTTAGTTTTATACCCCAGATACTGGTTTTTGTCTTGTTGGTTGTTCAACTTCTTATCTAGGGTTTATAGGTATTGATTAATAAAATGAGATTTATACATAGGGTCGAATTAAGTCTTCGAAATAGAGCAAGACTCGCAGGATTCGCGGTAATCTTCTTTTTATATCAATTCAAGCTACAATAATTTTTCCATGTAATACAGTAACCACAAGTGTAAATATTTGACCGAAGCGAACCTGAGTTTCAATCAATCACTAAAAAGGATTTCTAGGGACCTAAATCGTGGAATGAAGTAAATGGCTCCAGGGTAGGTCTAGAGTTAAATATCTTAATCAGATTTGATGTTAAAGTTTTGCAAGTGAAGGAACTGCAGACCACAGGTATATAAAAACAGAGGAGCGCAAACTTTATAGATATTTTGATATACTGACACTAGTTTGTGCCGTCTCCTTGTCGTCATGGTTATGCTACCTATTACTATATGTGAAAGCGTACCTGATGTGGAAAACCACACGGTGCCAATAACGGAAGAGTTGAACTGATATCGTTTTCACTTTAGAAATAAATAATCGAGCGTATTATAATCTTCGGGCCATGACGTACTAAAAAGAAAGACATATGCTATTTTTGGAAACCCCAGTTACCACGAAAAACCGCACATTTTAAAATACAGATTCATCTGAGGAAGTCTGCTCATGGTTTTAGCCATAATATGTATATTCATTAAGAAAAAAATAATGTTTCTGTAACCCATGTAGAGTCAAATTCTTTTATATGAGTTTCATAACGACCGACAAAGTTAAAGAGCCGATCAAGGAAGATTTTACTTGGAAGAGGCCTGTTCGGAGTACGACGTTAAAAATGTATTTTAGGATTCGTCACACAAATTGGCCGTAGGCTGATCGTTCGAAGAAATGCTTTCAAAATAATGATTAAGGCGCTCTAAAATCGAGTCTGCCCAATCTAGAACTCAAGGAAAGAGTAGTGAGGAAAGAGTGCTGAACCAATAAATAGGGAGAAAGAGTTGAAGCAAGCTGCCAGCACTTAGGAAATCGAAAAGTTCCGCGATGAGAACCACATCAGAGGTTCATTTAATACAACTAAATTGAAGATAAACAGCTTGAAGTGGAAAACACAAAGTTTTCGATGTTTTTACTTAAATATTTTCACCGATTCGAAAAGGATTATCGGTGCTTTTAGAAAACATTTCCAGCAGCTTCTTAATGACCATGAGGTAGTAAGAGTGATGGGGTACGTTCAACACCGATTACTAATAAAGTATTCTTTCCCCCTAGCGGGGTAGAGGTCAATATATGAAGTTAGTGACTGAAAGTTGCCGGTTATAATGGTCCTTTAGGGGAATTATTTAAAGGCGCTGAAGATGGTTTAATTAAAACCAGACAGTAAATTATAAATCAAATATGAAAAAATGAATGCTGCCCGATAAAAGGAATTTCAGTTCTTTAAGTCGCAACTTCTTGTAGATCCTATGTTTTGCATTGTGTTATAAAGGGTCCGCCATCTAACGTTTTTTTTTTCAACTAGTGCTTATGTCGTGAATGGTAACACTTAGCTCATGTCTGATTTGACAAATAATTAGTTGTATCCTTCCGGTTAATAATGGAAAATAATTTCATTCAAATGGCTGCCTCGGCTGGCCATGCAGTAGCCTACACGATCGGTCCAATTCTTAAGCATATTATCGATTGTGTGCAGCTGTATTTCACCAATGGCTTCACGAATATTGTCCTTTAAAGCGTCAATTGTCTCTGGCTTATCGGCGTAACACTTATCTTTTACGGCACCCCACAAATAATAGTCCAACGGTGTCAAATCGCAGCTCCGAGGTGGCCAAACGACATCAGCTCTGCGGCTGATAATGCGATCTTCAAAAACAGAGCGCAAAACATCGAGTGTAGCTTCGGCTGTGTGGCACGTAGCGCCGTCCTGTTGAAACCAAATGTTGCCAATATCCTCCTCTTCAATTTTTGTGAACAAAAATTCGTTCAACATGGCCCGATAACGATCGCCATTGACTGTAATGGCCACTCCTTGCTCATTTTCGAAGAAAAATGGCCCAATTATGCCTCTGGACCAAAATCCGCACCAAACAGTGACTCGTTTTGAGTGTATCGGCTTTTCAATGTATGCGTGCGGGTTTTCTGTACCCCAAATGCGACAATTTTGCTTGTTTACATACCCGCCAAGATCAAAATGAGCTTCATCTGAAAAGATGATTTTTTTGGCAAACTCGGCATCTTCTCTAAGTCGATCGCAGGCCCACTTAGCGAAGCGAAAACGCATTGGATGGTCAGTTGGCTTCAACTCCTGAACCAATTGGACTTTGTATGGCGTCATACCAAGGTCTTTATGCAAAATTCGTCTCAATGATGTCTCCGAAATGTTCAATTGTTGAGAACGACGGTGAATTGATGTTGATGGCGCTTCACGCACACTTTATGCCACAGCAGCAATATTTTCAGGTGTACGCACTGTTTTTGGCTTTTCACGCTTTGGTTTATCGATGAGGATGCTAGTTTCTTTCACTTTTTTCACAAGATAAGGAACATACGGAGCTGACGGTGCTTCTCTTCTTCCAAAATCCGTACACAATTTTCGCACATATTCTGCAACATTACCATGATTTTCAAAGTAATATCGCAATATTTCCCAGCATTGTTCAAGCGTATACGCAACCATATTCGTTCAGCGGAAGGATACAACTAATTATCTGTCAAATCAGACATGAGCTAAGCGTTACCATTCACGAAATAAGCAGTAGTTGAAAAAAAAAAACGTTAGATGGCGGACCCTTTACTTGCGCACTCTAAGATCAAATTGACGAAGGCTTTATACTTAGACAAATCAGGTTGATGCATATCAATTCTTTATCGATTCAAAGACCGCATAGATCAATTTTAAACTTTTCCTAGCTGACATCGCATTCTCGCAAAATTTTGGTTGAGTTGAACGTTAAAATTATAAAAGACTTAATTCTGATAGGAATGTTTTTTATGTATTTTATGTGATGTATGTGAAAAGAAATAGGCTCACCATTTCGAGCAAGTTCGTTAACAGTTGGGCTATGTTGACCACAACCTTATCAAGACAGTTGTACTCAATAGCGTTAAATACTGGACAACAGGGAGAGAAGAGGAGTTGCTTTTGTTTAAAAAAAAATATATATATATATTAGACCAGACAGAACAGCCAGAAACTTCACCAAATGACAAGCTAATAAAGGTGATGAGGATTGAGCAGACATTTAGCATATGTGCCTTCTTCTCCTACTTGGTTGAAACTACTGACGACGATAGGATCTGGCCACTTTGCAATGTGCGATGTGCCTCTTTGTTGTGATAAGACATACGAGTAGGATTGCATATTTTGTAAATTTTGACATACCATATGTATAGAGCTGATATTCCAGCCACTAGACACACAGTTCTTTACTCTCAATTTCGCTGCTTAACGCTGAATAACGCCAGTTAGAATAATGGGTTCTTGGACGGAATGTCTCATCGTTTTTTGTCATGGTTACACGATATGTTGTGAGGCTTTCATCTGCAGAGCTTTAATTCATTCCGAAAAGGAGGGAGATTCTACTTTTCAATTGCCCACTATTGATTCTATTAACTAGAATACTTTTAAACTTGGAGGATTACATTTTTTAAGTATTAACGCTGACTGCTTGGTAGACAAGACGCATTGTTCAAGACGTCGGAATATTTTGGATGTGAGATAAAATATGTAATCCTGTTTCTTCTTGAGAATCAACCTCTATGAGTAGGCTGCATATTTATTACAGTTCATTCTCAAATCTAAAAAAATTCCATTGTACGACTTACCGTGGCTGGGTGCCAACAATGTCGGCTAAGTTTGTACGGCCAATTCTGCGATATACTCTCATAGGGTTTTTTAATGTTTCAGTCGTCGAATACTCGTAGGTGGTGGAAATCAAATTGCTTTTTTCTGACCTTGGATTTGGCACGATGTGCCAAATAGTTAGTGGTTAGTGGTAAACTTATCAGGTCCAAGTCTAGGCTAGTAAAATCCAATCAGATTTTCCGCACTCCTCTGAGCGAGTAGAAATAAGCAGAAAGTATACTCGTATGTAGATGTGAAATAAACAATTAAGAGGTTTATAAATTGATTGGAATCGCAATTTAAAATACAGAATTCAAGGGACTGCTAGGGACGCATATACAGGCTAATTGCTCATCTCAAATACCCATATATTCCAAAAATAAATAGACCTACCGTTCTTCGCAAGTTTTTAACATAAAACGTTATAATAAATATTCGCTATTCGTTTCGATTGTCTTAAGCTTATACACCAAAAAGAACATAATTTTGAAAGCTTGAAAATTATAAATGCCTATCCCATAAATATTTATTTATTTATATATGAAAAGAAGAAAAATAACCAAAAACTGAATATAAAAGAAAATAAATTGTTTTCAAAAGATAAAGCTGTAAAAGAGATCTAGATAGAGTTCAAGCGTCTATAATTTTTCTAAGCAATGAAGATTATGGGGGACACGTGTTAGGTTCTTTTTGATTTATTTAAATGTTTATATGTGTATTTTCCTGTTTCATCTTTATCTAATAACAATTATCTATACTAATTGAGGCAAATAAATTGCTACACAAAAATTAAAAAATATATATATTATTGTTTACGTATCTAAAATATTACTAACACACATAAAAAGATGTATGTGAAATGTAAATGAGTCAAATGAAGTAGAGAAAGGTTTACAAAAAAACTTGTGATTTAAAGGAAAAAAAAGTAGTTGACGGTAATGTTTCTTCGTTGAATTTAAATGTTAAATGAGAATTTTCACAAAAAAATAAATTAGTTATTACTTCTTCTTTTGTTGTCGTTTTACGTGTGACTAAAAACATAAAAAAATTAACAGATAGAGATCGTTTTTTTTTATGTGAGCAGGTGGATATTTGAATGATAAGATATAAAAAGTGGATATTACTACGAGATAGTTTAAGTGGAATAGCTATAAAAAAAGTTTTTTCTTTTTGTAAAGTAGTTTTAATAAAAAGAGAAGTTAAATTTTTGAGTAAAAGATACACAGAGAAAAAGACATAACGAAATGATGGTGACGCATAAAACTGATTGGTTGTTGTTTTGGAAATAAGGATTGGGTTGGAAAAATTTTACGTACAATCTGTTTAATTTTATAATTTATAGGGTTTAGTTCTAGCTCTAAAAGTAGAGAATATTTTTTAAAAAGAGGAAATGTAGAAGTAAAAACAATTATATTAGATTATTTTATTTGCTCTTTATATAGCATATGAAATACCTTCTTAGGATAAAAAAAACAATAACAGTAAAATAATATAACAAATAATTTGCAATTTTATAATTAATAAAATAATTGGTTAAAAAAAGTAAAAATACTTGAATGGCGAGGATTTTTTTATTCTATCGAACTTGATTTGCAATTTTTGTAACATTTCTAAACACTAGTGTCTATCCGTGTTTTAGGCATTGTATTTTAAAAAAACTTTGCTTTTCCACTTATTATTTCCATTAGTAACTTCACTTTAATTTTCTAAATTTTTTTTAAATTATTTGGTTCAAGTCTATGGAAAGCCTGAAATGCTTTAAGCTGCTGAAAAATGCTTTAAAGAGTAGGCAATGAATATTTTAACACATACGGATCTTAAGTTACTTAAAAGTCATCGACATCTATGCAGAATGTCGATATAGATATGATGGCAGAGGAATTCCAAACGAATCAATACAGTGGTAATACTCCGTAGTAGGTTACTTTCACTATTATTTGAAGAAACTAGTTTTCAAATGCTACATGAGAATACCACTGATGCTACTAGTAATAAGGATATGTATCAGGATATTAACAGATCACACTCAAACTGTGACAATAAAGTGCCGTCTAGTATGTACTGGATTGATTATGTTGTGTTTGAGGCATATCAGAACGTTTTGAGGAGCTAACATCAGCTAAATAGCGATATCAACCCTCCTCACCACAAACTTATTTGTAAAATATAGTCAGATTAAATCATGCTCCACGAACATAATCTAACCTTCGCATACCCGACCATAAAGGAAATTTCTCTGAATTGGGGCTACTAAATATGAATAAAAATTACTTTTATCGTATATAATATGACCTTATTGATTTGAGTCTGGTAATACTACCTTCGAACAACTATTCATTTTGCGAAAGTTTTTAAAAAAAACCTACGAATTACACTTTAGTGATCGTTGATGTCAAAAAATGATGTTGCAAAATTTTCTCCATCATAACTGAAAGTGTTGTGCAAAACTCAGTATTCAACAGTATACAACAGTATTCAACATTTTTTTTATAAATATTTGCATACGCTGAGACGTTAAAATTTTTCTTACGGAAAAATTTTTAAGTAATAAACAAAGACAAAACTTGATATATACGAGTATACTGCCAGCAAGGAAGATCTCCAAATATCAACGGCTCGGACAAGGAAAAGATTTAACCTTAGTAATAGGGTTTGTCTATCTGGAATTTCCTGCCAATTCAAATAATGATATAACTGTGAAAATTGTGCAAAAAATCACTGCTTACTAATGGCTGTTCCTTAGGACTAAGGGGAAAATGAAAAAATGATACACTCCCAGGAAAAAGTTGATAAAAAGGCTCTTAGTTTTTTAAGAGAAAATAATAGCGAGGGCATTTGTTTTAGAAGATTAGCAGAATATTTTTAGAAGATTAGGTTGACCCTAATTCAATTGTGTAAGTAACTTCAATATTTTAATAGACTAATAATGCAATTGGAGGCGGGTTGATCAAGATCTAAAGACTGTAATGTCATCGAAATCAAGATAGGTTTAACTATTGTTGAAAAGATATGTATCTTCAAATTATACAATATTAGCCGAAAATATTGATATTTTTTATTTTAATTCCCTCATTGATGATTTTTTGAGGTTTAATTAAAAACAACTCTAGATATATTCACGAATCACAAAGCACTGTGATGTCCTATCGAAGTCTAACATTGAAAAAAAAATATTTTAAGACATTTCTTTAGTTTTTTTTATTATTTTCAGATATTCATAAACAATTAGATAAAATCTATTTTTAAATCTGTAGCTCATAAATTCAGTTTTAAAATAATTAAAATCGAGGTCGCATGTGAGATCAATTAACGAAGATACGAAATAAATTCGATAACATACATAACTACTAACATAGTGTTTTGTTTTCTGTTTTCTTTCGGAAGAGAGCAACTCAATATTCTGTTAAATACAATATTACTGTTGCATGCAAGTAAACGGTCAATTAAAGTCCCTGAAAATCTATAGCTATGCCATGCATGCTATGTCGACGGCCAAACTTTGTGCGATACCATATGGCAAGTTCGCTAAACATATATTTACCCTACTTACCCTACCTAAAGAGAGACAATAAATCCTTGACAAATATCGTGATTTCCTAAAGGAATACGAATACTGTATTCCGATTGCGTTTCATCCTACTCAATTTTCTTATACAACTTTCCAAATGGGGAGGGTTGAGAATATAATGAAATTACGAGTACTATCAAATGTATGCCCTTTTGAAAAGAAAAATCTAAAATAGATATAGATGCCGGTACTGGTCTCACCTCAAAAAATTAATACTACACAGCTTTCTCTAACGTACTATTATATGGTATTAAATTAAGTAGTACTGAGTTGGTATATTACAATATTTGTGGGCTCTAAATAGAATAAATTCATCTCTAAGAGATTGTATAGTGTGGGTAGCTGTATGCAAATGCATTTAAACATTATAAACCAATAAACCATGACTTCTGACTACCATAGGATACAACACTGTAATTAAAACTGACAATTTTGTCGTATGGTATACCCCGCAATTATCCTTGCCATTTAAGTTTTTTCATATTTAATTAAAATAAAAACACTTTTTGAATAGATATAATAATTTAAAAAAAAGAAAAAAATATATATATATATATACTTATTAGTTTAAGTTCTATTTAATTACTTTTCATATTTAAATTTCATAACTGTGTTGGTTTTAAAGATTTACAGAAAAAAACATAAACTTACCTAAAGATGAAGATAAACAGCACAAGGAGTGAGAAAAAAACCGCAACATTGTCCATTGTTCGCAGCATCACGAACAATTGCCGCCGGAGGTTTGGCATAAATCTCACCAGCTTAAGAATACGCAACAGGCGAAAGGTTCGCAGAACACTTAATCCGGAACCACCACCGCCACCATTTCCCATGAATGTCTGACAAATTTCGATAGCACTAAAAAAGGAAAGAAAAGGAATATAAATAAAAGAAACATTATAAAATAAATCAGTGAAAAGGAACATGGCCAAAGTCGTCTAGGGTTAAGAAGGTATCAGACAACGAGCACAATGAGATTAACGTTTCTCGATATTACGAGTACACTAGCAAACTTTCCGTATAGTCTTTCTTCTCTAAGTACTTTTGTTGGTGGGTAGAAGGAACCATTTAATTTAGGAGACACTTGTTGGTTAAGATTGTGGAAGAACTGAATGAGTTGTCGCCCACACGCAGGGATGCATAGCAAAATGTCTTCAAAGTTTACCAGTGAACAACTAGTCGAATGGTAAGTAGAATGTGGCTCATATGGATGACTGTTGTAGCTTTCTGCAGTCATAAATGAATGCTGTGGCACAATAATTCAGAACTTGTGCATGCATCTTGGATGAAAGAAAGGTTTTTGGAAAAAAACGAAATTTTGTCAAGGCTAATACCTACAATAATTGTTTGTTGAAATATATGTTAAATCATAACTTATAAGATGGATGGATGCTGATATTTACAAAACTTAAAACAATCGGTGTTACTTGTAGATGGAAAACATTTGCCCTTAACAACATGAAATTAATACCCCTATGTATAAATGAAATATGGAGTTATAAGAACAAGTTGCAAAGTGAAAGCGATTTGAAAATATTTTTTGATCCAAAGGAAATACAAAGTTAGAGCACAAGATTGAAAATTCACAATCCGTGTTCGGATTAGGTTTGGCCTAACTTCAACTTGGAGATGCTTTTATGCCAGTTTAAGAAAATAGTAATGATTTTTAATAAAAGATGACGGCACAGATACAAAATTGTGTATTCGAGCAAGTCCCAGACAATACACGACTTTATTAAGATATTGTCTCATAGGTATAAAAAAAAAAGTTCCAGCAAGCAAACACTGTTCCAATTTTAAAAAGAAATTGGTTTTCTGTTAACTATGTGAAGATATACCAGCGCTTCGTAGTTGTATATATTTTTTAGAGGATATCTTATTGTTTGAACTTACCTTAATATCACAATTATACCATCAAATACATTAAATCCATTGGCTATATATCTAAACGGTCCTTCTGCAACCACTTTTAGCAGCATTTCCACAGCAAAAATAGCCGAAAAGGCGACGTTGCTAGTTTCCACAATTGCTGTCAGTTCCTCTGGTTGATTATGATATTCAATACCCATGCTGAGTGTGTTAATTAGAATGGCAAGCAAGATGCCTTGCTGGAAGTACTTATGCTCTACTAAACGTTTAATATGACGGCGAACAAAACTCAATGTATTAGCAATATACTGATAGACGGCAATAATGCAGGTCATCGTCTTCGATCTGTGCTTATGTTTTTCATCCAACGGTGATAAGGCGTTCTGATAAAGGTCATAACAACATGAGTAGTCATCGATGTAATTGCCCCCACTTCCATTTCCATTACCACCACAAGAGTTATGGGTGGTTGTCGTTGGTCGTAGCATATTGTTCGAATTCGAATTTTCCAGGTTCTGTTGGTTTTTCAATGCCTCTGCTGTGTGTGGATCGAAACGTGCTAATGAAGTATAGAACGATTCTAGTGTACCTTGTCCTGTTGGAAGTGCAGCAGAAAAGGCAACGGAGAAGGCCAAGAGCTCTTGACATGTCATTGCGTCATGCAATCCTAACTCGGAACAATCACTATATGGATTAGTTAGAGCATGACTGGCAATTGTTTGAGGAAGATTAACCTATGGATAAAATGGAAGTGAGCACCGGAAGTTTCCATTGTACGTGAAAAGAATGTGTGAATGCTATTAACTGACTTACCTGCCAGATAGTGCCATCTCCAGTTTGTGTCATTTTCTCCGATGAGCATACATTTTTATCCTGGGGTGGCTCAGGTATGGATGGTGGGGCATGGAGTATGACAAACTCGTTGAACATTACAGAAGAACGCCGTCTAGCTGATGTAGGTGGACTTAGGAAGCCCGAAGTGCATGGATGATTCTAAACAAAGAATAGAAAAATCAAAAGTTTCTGAATTAAAATCAACGAAGTGACGGTAAAATAAATAAGTTAGTTGCGGTAAAAAAATCATACCAGCACTATAAAAAATACGAAAGAATAAAATATTGTCCATGATAGTTTCCGAAATAAAAATGTTTTGAATGTCAATCAGTGTGACAAAACGTGATGTAATAAATAGTGCTCGTATACGTGGAAGTCTCTAAACGAAGGTCGTCGGAGTCAAAAAGATGTTAAATCATTGGCTGGGAAAAGGATACAATTGCGGTGGGGAAAAATAGTTCGACGATGATTTTGAAGCAGCCAGCAGCAACGAAGGTTCGACAATAAATGTGAAGCGGCTAGTGGGAAGTCTTATGTTTTCCTTTCCTTGTGCCGGATTTGGAGTTTATGTTAACTTCTTTGAATCAAAACTGCAATTTTTGCATCACGGAAAAGAGTAGCACATACTCATTGGTTATCCAGAAAAAATATATAGTGCTTAAAGCGATTTCTTAATCCAAAGTGATGCATACCGCCTAACCGAAACAAACATCTAGATGAAGGAGAAAAATTGGATTCCAAGATTCCTTTTAAAATATTCATTCAACCTGATATAGGTACAATGTCAAACTATATGCCGTGTACATATATACTGAGACTGAATTGCTGAACATGTTGCTAAGCCTTCTGATTTAAATTTCGAATATATTTTCAGCCATCTTGTAAACGAGAGGGGAAATATTGCTTCTTAATGATTTAACTTTTATGTAAAATATGCAATACTTCAAATCAGGAGAGATATATTCACAAAAAACTTTTGGAACAAGATAAAATATTAAGTAATATATCAGAGAATCCAGATATGAGACTGACGCCTTGGAATGAAAACTTTGGTTTTCTGTCGATAATCAGTTGGAAATCTAATTCAATATTTCGTTTATGGCAAATCAACCAAAGTGTTTAAAAAGATTCAATGTGAAATAAGAGATTGTTTGTCTGTATTAAATGCGCACAAAATTAGTACCTTAGATTAGGATCCGATTCTAATATTCTTATGTACAAGTCTTTTGTTTGAACAAATACCATCAAAAAAATAGTCTCTTTAACATCCATGTAAAATAATACAATGGTTTACAATGAACCTCTTTCTAACAAGTTGGTGGTAAATTTCAAAAATAGTCTCTAATATAAAGGGTTTTCCAATAGGGACTTGACAAATTTGAATTTAATTTGTGAACGCACTCTTTCACTAATCATCAAACTTTCATTGTCAATTTATTCAGTAAATTCAACATTTTCATCATGGTAAAGTACACGAACGAGCAACGTCTGCAAATTAGAAAAATTTTCTACCGAAATTCGGAGTCGGTGACTGCAACTTTAAGAGAGTTAATTCCAATTTTCGGTCGTAATTCTCGCCCTAGTAGACAGGCAATAACAAGTTTAGTGCAAAAACTTGAGTCTACATATTCGTTGTGTGATGTTGCCGTATCAGTGAGATAACGGGTTGGTCGAAGTGTGGAAAATATCGCTGCCGTTCAGGCGTCCGTAGCAAATGATCCAAATCAGTCAATTCCATGGCGTTCTCAAGAATTGGGCATCGCTCAGACCACATTATGGCGTATTTTGCGTAAGGATCTTGGACTACACCCATACAAGATCAAGCTGACTCAATAATTGAAGCCGATTTACCATTTGAAGCGACGTACGTTCTCCGATTGGGTTCTGGAGAAGATGCGCCAAGATGATGAATTTCATCGCAAAATCATCTTCAGTGACGAAGCTCATTTTTGGCTCAATGGGTTCGTCAATAAGCAAAATATGCGTTATTGGTCGGGTGGATATCCACATGTGCTTCATTAATCACCACTTCATCCACAAAAAATAACTGTTTGGTGCGGATTGTATGCCGGCGGCGTTTTTGGCCCAATTTTTTTCGTTGACGCTAATGATCGTCACGTTACTGTGAATGGTCAGCGTTATCGCGCCATGATCACCGATTATTTTTGTCCCGAATTGGAAGATATGGACTCGAACGACATGTGGTTCCAACAGGATGATGCCACAAGCCACACAGCACACGCTAGAATCGATTTATTGAAGAGTAAGTATGGTGAGCGTGTTATCTCAAGAAATGGGCCAGTCGATTGGCGCCTCGTTCGTGCGATTTAACGCCGCTTGATTATTTTCTGTGAGGCTACGTTAATCATTGGTTTAGGCCCACACGCCAACGACGTTGGAAGAGCTCAGAGCCAACATTGAACGCGAAATAGCAGCCGTTTCGGCCGAAATGTGTGGCCGAGTCATTGAAAATTGGGTCCAACGAATCGAACGCTGCAAACGTGCCTGCGGTGGCCATATAAACGAAGTCGAGTTCCATTCATAAATGTTTTGATTGTACTTCAAGCCGACAATAAAGTTTTTGAAATATCTCAAATGGTTTGCGTTTTTTCTGAAAAAAAAGTTGTCAAGTCCTTATTGGAAAACCCTATAAAAGATAGATAAAAGTAAAATTCTGACACAAATTTCTATATACTTAAACTTTTTTCACGATTGTGTAGATACAATACATCTGCGTATACTGCCATGTAATGCAAACTAGCAACAATAATCGTGTCATTTCAGTTACAGTGGTAGTTATTATTAACAATTGTCACTATACACGATCTCTTGGAATCAGGTTCCAAAATATCCCTTGAATCTAAAGGAGCTTAAGTACGTCTGCGTCTATCAGCTATATTCGTTCAAGCACACATTCCGATAATAACTGCAGAACTTAACATATTACAAAAGTTTAAAAACATTGTTCTACACAGAATACTTCAGAGCAAGCAAGTTCCAAACTTTACGCTATAGACAAATGCAATTGTTTTGAATCGGCTTACATATAATTTACCTGTTATAAATATGTACATATATCTGCATATGTAGGTGTAAGTTCGAATGAAATACAAGAGAATGTTGACTACTCTATATTACTCTGGTTTTGGAAGCAAAGGGTTTTGGTTTTATTATGACTCAAGGAGAAATTTTTGTTGGGTACTGGTAGGAGCTCTACCAAAATCAACAATAGCAAAATTTCCTTTAATATCTCAGTTATGTATCATTTAATTAAATAAGAAATTCGGACAAAAACCCGTCTGATCGACTGAAATTACACCACATGTGGTAGACAAATACGAGGGTTGTATGATAAGTACCCGTGTTTACCGACTGATGGCACCACTGATGCAAAATGTGTACGCCATCATATAGCGGAATTTTTACAACGATGACTGTCAAAATTTCAGACAAGTGTATCGAGTAGTTTTGTTTTGACAGCTGTTGAAAGTTATTAAGTTCGTGCTTATTTGCAATCATTGAGAAAGAGCAATATCGAGCAGTGATTCGATTTCTTTTTTTGGAGGGGAAGACGTATGAGGAAATCAAAGTGAAGTTGCATGCCGTTTATAAGGACCATGCACCTTCGATAACTACCATCAGATTTTTTTTTAATGAATTCAAGCGTGGCCGAATATCAGTTTTTTATGAAGAGCGCCCAGGCAGATGGAGGTGACTACGGAGGATATGGTTAATAAAATCCATGATATAGTGTTAGCAGATCGTCGGGTGAAGGCCAGAGAGATTGCCGACATTGTACACATCTCAATTGAATGCATAAAATATATCCTACACGAGAAATTGTACATGAGAAAGCTATCGGCGAGATGTGTGCCGTGTTTGCTAACAGTAGAGCAAAAACGAAATCACATGACAACTTCGGAGCCACAGCAAAACTGGTCGAATTACGCTACGAATTGCTGCCTCACCCACCCTATTCTGCAGATTTGGCCCCATGTAATTTCAACAATTCAAATCCATGTTACGAGTATATTTAATACTTCACATCTAACGGCTGGCGGTGGAAGTTTAAACTTTTTTTTTTATTCTTCGATCAGACTTGATGCTATTAATAACCAATACGCGTTTTTACAAATTCTTTTTTTATGCTTACTCGTATATAATGAAGATATATTGCATGTTTCAGGTTCATACTGATTTACTCTCTTTTTTATTTCGAAACTAAGCATCCGATCGCATTCAAGACTATGACCTCTTTCAACGGTCGCTGATCGTAAAAACCGAATTTTACATTGACTTTTTCGGGAGGGTATGATCTATATATCATTAATACTTCTAAACAACAGCACATCAGTGCTCTCAAATGCGCAGATTTCCATTTGAAAAAAATAAACAGCTTGTTCCCTATAGCTTTTTGAGATTTTTAACTACAATATTTGATAAGCTAACCTTTCTTAAAGTTCAGTGAACACCCTAGTATAAAATTTACCGAATCCAATAGAATACAATTAAAGACGGGTGGCCGTGGTGTAGTGGTACTATTAATCACTTCTCACTCGGAGAGTCCAGGTTCGAATCCTGCCCATGGCAAGTCAGTTTTTCATTTGTGTAATTGGAATTCAGACAGAAAAATTCTGCGTGTGAAGGCATAACACTGACACGTAGATTTGGCTGTTGTAGAGTTTCAAGCACAGAAAAAAATACTGTGAATTATACCTCGAATCACTCTGAGTGAAGAAAAAAACTCTCCGTCGTATTCGGACTCCCACCCCTGGGGAGCGAATATCGAAACCAAACACACCTGAGTTTCAAACCACTACAAAACAATTTTCCTTTCTCCTCCTTCTACCTTTCCGCCCGCGCCTTGGCAACAGTAAAAGGGTATCTAACCTCTTAGGCGCGCGTAAATTAGTAAATTATAAAAAAAAAAAAAAAAAATCCTTACACACAAATTTGAAGAGATAGCATACTAGGGGATGCATCTATCTACCCAGTTAAAGATATCGGACGGATTTATCAATTGGTTTCCTTCTGTCTATTTATTCATAGTTTGAACCATCTGACACAATTCAGTGGCAAAAATTTGATGATGCATCTAAAGGCTCTTACGCGGTAGAGGGGCGCAACCCACTCAAGTTACACCGGTCGGAACTTTTCGCATCAACTTTACTTTACATATCAGTCAAAAGGAGGATTCCCCAACTAAACTATAAAATATCACACGTACTCGCATGTTATTTTTGTGGACGAATCTATTGACCTTCCTTATTAAAAGAAACTTCCACAAGAGTGAAGAATCTTGTTAGCCACACGGTGTCTCAAATGATACGTAATAGTGTACAGTATCTTGTAATTCGTGGATAGACAACCTCTGATTTTCGAACCAGGATTTTCTATCGGCATGGCGGACATTGGATTTCCATTGACCTTCCTCCTATTCAGTGGGATTCGATGAAGCTCACTTATTGTAGATGTCGGAATAAGTGCTGGGTCTCGCAATTCAAAGTCCTGAAATAAATAGGGCCGTTTGTTATCAAAAGTTTCACGGGGGAAACTGTCACATAAGCAAGTGTTATGTGTGTGTTTGTTTGCTTAATTTAGAAGCAACTATAGACTTATTAACCTAAGCTGACTTAGCTAGGTTTGTCTCCCGATGTAATCCCCTTTAGCTCCATGACATTTTCTTCGTAGAGCACCGGATTAGAAGCTCTTTGACTAGTCTTGACGTCTAATTCCTTTGAATTGATTGAATCTAAATTCTTCAACAAAAATTATATTCACTTTGGAAAGAAGAATATATCAATATTTCATATTTGAAATAGAATGTGATCCTCCCACATACCCCCAAAATATTTGTAGCTATTATAAGTAATATATACACCGGGTCTGATGGTAAAGTAAGAGTTGTAGGTATACGTACGTCCCAAGAGATTATAGCACATCCTATAATATAGTTGTTGTGATTATCGCACATCATATAAGCCCCTCAGTCAAGGCCAACCACAGGGTTGAATACTTGGTCCGATATTGATCTGCATATTTATTAATGGCTTTCCATTAATATGCAAACATAGTTCTGTTAATATCTACTCATACGATGAAAAGATTCATGCATGAAAATCTTTCCAGATCTAACGAGCTAACTCTTCTTTTAAACGAGAACCTACAGCAAATTCATATATGGTCAGTAACAAATTAACCCGATCAAATCGTATGTAGTTCCGATCTCCAATAGAAAATTTAATCTTAACCTCCTGCCAGATTCGTGGCTTGCTGAGAACAATACTCAGAATAGGTCTACAATTCACTTGATCATGTATTGCAACGAAAACTTCAGGTTGCATTCAATGATGCGGTACTCTACATGCATGGCTTGCGTATATACGACCATATTTCCTTTTAACCTCATAATTTACTTGGTTGCACTCTGAAAGAGCTCTTTGATATAAAGAATTGTATATTCTCACATATAATTATTTATAAGCAATGTCTGTCATATCTGTTCCAAAAATTATCTTTCATGCGGTCTACCAGAAAGTTAAACCTTGTCCCTTTTTGTAATGGATATCTCCATTCCAATCGTTTATTTTTTCTTCACATGGAACGTCTATGGAATTTGCTGTCTCAACGAGTCCCTGTTATCTCTAATACTTCACATTTCAAAAACGCAGTCCTATGGTATTTCTTTTATTCTTATTGCCTTTCTTCGATCAGAATTTTTCCAAACATTATCTTACAATTATGATATAAATCTAAGTACCAAAAAGATGTAATCTTTATTTACGTACCAATAAATGATTGATTGGATGAAAAAAGAAAGTTTTATTACTCAATGGACGCGCTACCAAATAAATGTATGCCTTTCATGCTTTAATCCTTATTTCTGATGTAATTTTACTTAGTATATATACGATTTTTGGTTAAATTTCAAGTAACAATAGACTTAATTTACATTAAGTTTGATTTATTGTTTAGACTTCCCGATTATTGAATTTAAATATTTTAATTATATACAAAATTTACAGCAAGCAAGGCTGCAAGGTGGTGATAATATCTAGGTGTATTAAGTTTGGCTTTAACCTATGAAATAATGGTCATGCGTTGCAACTGTATCATTTTGTGTTCCCTATTCTGCCTTATCCCCAACGACTTCATTCAACCGATTGCCCGAACCCTTTCAAACTTAACCTAATCAGTAAGAGATTAATCACGCCTATTTAGAAAAAAAAATTAGACTTTACATAGCCCAAGTAGTCTAGAGGCAGCAAGTCGCACGATATTGATGGCCAATTGACTAGTCTATTTGCAGATATAATGTTGACTTTGAATAGAGTCATAAGTAAGCCGATGGTTGCATGGATAGATAGTATGGCACGTACCTCTCGACACTTCCACTCGTTCTTAGCTTTGTGTTATGCAGAGTATGTAGTATTTTTTTCTAAATGATAAAAAAGGCGACTAAATCCATATATACGAGTATGTGTACATATGTACTCGTGTTAATGTGTATCATTAAATTCTTCATAATCATAAATTCAACATGATACTTAAGCTATAGTATACTTACAATTAATTGTTCGGAATCAATGTTTGTGGGTATCTTTAACAAAATTGTCTTTTGTCCATTGTTGCAACTTAATGTATTGTCATCCTTCAAATGATTAGTGTTGATCTTCTTTAGATTCGATGCTCGTTGTCCCGGTGTTGATGCCTCCATCGATAACTCAGAATTTTCCGATGATGAATTATGCGTCCCATTATTTGCACTCATCACTGCATGATGTTGAATCTGGTGATGATTATGATGATGATTGTGGTTCGGTGCACTTTGCAATAAACTGTTGTTGATTGTTGTTGAGCTAGCATTATTGCCTGGTACATTACCAATCGGAATGGTGTGGTGAATGATAGAATTTATCGATGAGAACGATAAATTTTGATTCAACGTTATTGCCCCTCCAGTAGATATGCCACCAGTGCCACTACTGCCGCAGGTTGTTTGAGCATGTATAGGTAGGATTGCGGCATGAGTTGATGTTGACAATGTATTGCCACCACTTCCACCGTTTGTTGTAGCTGTTGACATAGTAGCAGCCGTAACAACAGTAGTGTTGACATTGTTATTCGAGTTTAATGGCACCATTACTGTTATCATTTGATCCTGTATATTGGATGGTTTGCGGTGGCTGTATTTGGGACATTTGGAATGATGACACTTGATCCGACTCGGTGAAAATGTCAAGTTGTCGGCATTTGGTAAAAGACCTTCTTTTTTCTGTTGACGCTGGTATCTGTGTTCAGTCAAGTGATTTTTTTTATAAAGAAAACAAATTTTTAAATGAGAAAAATAGTTATATAAAAGAGTATTTTACTATTTGATTTCGATTTTCTAATGAAATGATATGATTCAGTGAGCATTGGCAAATGCATATGTGAAAAAATTTTTGAATACACTAAACATTTGGGCAGTGCTACTCTCATGATTATGTGTTGATCAAAAATAAATCAAACAATAAAAACGAAGTTTTTAGCAGATTTTGTATTGCACTGGAGCTGAGGTTGAACCTAGCTTTGGTGATATTATGACACAATTACTTATAAATGCGTTTGCAGTGAATGCGTTCTGATATCAATTTGGGTATATTTAAGGTGAAACGTGAATGATTCAAAAACTGCTTAACTTGGCTGGAAGCGAATATACAACCATTAAGCCAGAACACTTAAACTTTTCTTGAATTAAAAAAAACGAATCTTGATAATATATTTACCTTAAGTTTTTTCATTTAAAAAGGATCTTTTGCACTCACGAATTGTATAATTGTATCTAAGATAATGTTGATTTAACTGGGAGACTTCTACGGCGTTCTTGAGTGTGTTGCACATAGGTACAACCAGTACTTTCACGTTGATTTTGTTTAAAAATTTTACAATTATGGAGAGTGATCGATGGGAATTTACCATGAAGCATCTAATCCCAACTTTATAAATTTACAGAGAAAATGGCAGGATAAGCTGAGAATGGGTTATCGATATCAGGCACATGTTGTGGGAGGGTACCAAATCCAAGGTTTAAAGAAACTCTACTCCATAAAAGTTAAAAATGTTCAAAAGTCAGAAAGATCTGTAAAAGAGGATCTGAATAAAAAGAAGAAATGAAAATAAGGATCTATTGTGACTCGTCTGAGTAGAATTATTTCAGATCTCCTAAATACCAACTCGCTTTCCTTTCAGTTGGGAAATCTCGTCTACTCTGTTGAAATGGAAATGCAATAGATATACAAGGATTACACCCGCTGCCTTCTGGATCCTGCCAATATTTTTGATTCGCCTATTGTACTTGTATTTAATGAATTTTTTTTTGTACCTCTGACATCCACATTACACATTCTGCTTTATCCCTTTATCTTTTTCGTCATTTGACCTTGATGTCCTTCAAAATGAAATAATCTCTGTTTCTTGGGAACAGTAACTCTTTATTTCGTGTGTACCCATTAACATTGTTACTACGAGTATACGTACTAAAAGCGGTCCTTGTTTTACCTCAAATCTAACTGGTGTCTTAAAAAAATCTTAAATCTTAAAAAAATTAGAAAGTAAATAGAAACACTGATATAAATCGGCTTACATACATTTAAAATTGCATGCAATAATGCAACATTCGCTATTTGGAATGCTAAAAAAATAATACTACCTTCAAAAAAGTTGTGGTGCTATTTGCGCGAAAACAGTGTCTCTGGTAGTAAAAAAATGAAAAAGATAGTTTCAATCCCTATGGGGTTGACCGACTATTTTCTTGATAGTGGGACCAACTTTTGACTTTAGTGAAAACACTGAATTGTTGGTAACTGTCCACCTCTCGCCAGTCGTGGAAAACCGCAAAAGGTTTACCTATTGCCGAAAAGGATAATTCAAGCGTTCTAGATGACTTCAGAACAATGATCATATTGCCATTCTCATCAAAGGCGTTTAAACACCTATCACTATCAAAAGAGTATATATTTGTGGTTGCAAAGGGAAAGTGAGAAATGAGACCACTCCCGAGGAGAAGGCAATTTCCAGCAGACGAAGATAATTTTACTCAGGAAAGAATCAAAAAGAGAGGAAGCAGGCCAATGCAATTATGAAGACTTAAAAAGCTATAAGTTTTGTTGAAACAGCATTATAGATTATTAATTTTGGGAGAAGAGAGGTACTCAGAATACAACGGAGTACTCATCAATAAAACAGAAAGAGATAAGGCTCTACTAACCGTTACAAATTGCTAAGAAGAGATTATCTTTCCTTTATATAGTGGGTATATGCATAAGTTTTAGAGAAGTACCTAAGAAGTAGGAATAGAAAGAGATCGATTGATCAGCTAACACAGAATCATATTTTTACTTTCCTAACCGCCACAGATAAGTACAATAGCCTCGCATTTGTGAATTTGAAAGTTTCTTAAAAAAAAGATCCGAAGGTATTTCATGTGGAACGATTTAAATGACTAAAAATTTCTTTGATAAATCGATAGCAGAGGTTGAAATCGGTTAGTAGGTAAATTCAGTATGGACTAGCCGAAATGGGTGCGACCGATATGTCACGCCAAGAACTTCCTGATATTTCATATCCTATCAAACCTATGGTTTGACTGGTCAGCTGTGGGATTCCCTGTTTAAAATTGTTGCCATTAATTGAATAACTCATAGCTCGAAAGCCCCATTTTTTTTTCAAATTTTCGTTAAATATGTGCTACGTTAAAAGATTTCCAAAAGTACTCTTTTTTAAGAAGAAATTAATTGTATATCATCGGCGAATTTTGGTCAAAATCTAATGGATGCAATTCGACATGAAAAAGCGTTATCTGACACTAGCTAAAAACGCTAGTGGAAATGTTGGAAGATGGTAAAAGGCACTCTATCCGCCAACCGATGAGAGATGCCATCGAATCCATCGCAGCACTCTAGGAGCTGTCGGTGACTGAGATGCACGACGATAGAACCAAATAAGTCATTTGGCAAAATATGCATCACAGACATCTCCATGGCTAAGAATCGCAGACTTGAGGCGGAGGTAAAATCCACCTTCAGCTAAGTGGAATAAAAAGCTTCGCAACAAGTTGGGAACGCAGAGCGTTGGAGTTACGAAAGGCTATAAAACCGACCGGACAAAACCCGGCAGATCGACCATAACTGACTGGAAACCGCAAGTGATGACAACAACATTTGGACAAAAGTCATCAAAAAGAAGAAGCAAGTCAAGAAGCAAAGGCCCACCAAGGAGAAACTCGACCCGACGCAACTGAGATGCAATAACTTTTGTTATAAGCGGGATATCCTTCCGGACGATGTGCTCTATCAATCTACTACCAAGGTATGTAGGATCAAGAATGAAGAAAGAGCGACTTCAATGACCAGGTGGTAAGCTAGGTGGAGTACCACTGCGAAGGGCAAATGGACCTACAGATTCATTCCATCCATAGATGTTTGGACAAATCTAAGCCGTGGAAACTGTAAGTAATATTTTAAGCAGTTCCTATCTGGTCACGGTGGGTATCGAAAGTATCTACACTGATTCGGGAGCGATAGCTCACCTTTTTGCCCAGGCTGCCCATGTCAGGAGGAAGACACAGAGTATGCAATAGTTCATTGAATACTCTTTCTGGGATGGAGAACTAACATACAAAACCAACAGTCAACAAAATAGAAACACAGATATTTTGTTAAAAACTATCTAAAAATACTGTAGGAACCTTAAAACGTAAAGATATCATTTTCGATTTTCGAGGTGAATGCAAGAACTTCCCTGTTAGGAAGTTAAAAAAGGAGAGTGCCAGGAAAAATTCGTTTAGGGTGAACCAATTTTCCGGAAAATCTTAGAAAAGACGTAGGGAAGAAACAGGTGTTTGGAGACTACAACCTGTTGATTACCACTTTTAGTGTTTGCAGATGTTATGACTACATAGACTATTTACACACGCAGCCTAATATTAATGCTCTCCAGCAAGCAATGGAGAAATGTTCTCTCATGGCAATATTGCGAGGAAACAATGGTTGACAAACGGAAGGTGATGGGAAAATAGAATGGATCCGGAGCTCAAAATAATATGTGGTGAAAGGTGCGATAATTATAATAAATAAAACAAAAAAACTAAAACATTTCAACGGGATACTTATTCCAACATGGAGAATGTCTCTATCATCATTATATTAATATGTGAATTTTAAGCAACAGAATAACAGAAGTGTTGCCGAGAAGATTAAGAAGTAGAAAAATGTAAGATATTTGTGGATATAGAAATTGGCTACGAGAAAAATTATTTTCGACCGTTTAGGTTTAAATTCTTCCAAAAGGATACTAATATTTGTTGGTATTCAAAATATTTTCATTGTTGTGGCAATAAGGTTACTAATTTTCGAAAAGCAAGATTGCAGGCCAAAACACGTTATTTAATAACGAGGACAATATCAAGACCAGTGTTGTGGATCTAAAATTGAGATTTTGGTGGGAGAAGAAATTGCACCGAAATGCAAACCCAATAGGAATTGTGAGATAAGAAACTAGCAGCAAAAATAGAAACAAAACGAATTTGGCATAGAATCATTTGTTAAGTCCTACATCTGTATTTCCATCCATGCATGCACAAATGTATACGACACCTTTTCAACCAGTAACTTAAATTATAGTTGATATTCTAACTTACACACTTTTTTTTACTTATCTTAATGTTTCCTTAAAAGTATTTTAACTGATTATAAAACATTTTAATTTTGCATCAAAATCTAAGAATAGCACTGCCCTAAAACAACAAATTCTAAAAGCAGGCACAGAAACTTAGAAAAAGGTAACAAAATGTTAAAATTATACATATTGCAAAAGTAACTCAGGAATTAAATTATCATTAATAATGGTTATGGATCGAAAACCAAACAAAACGTTGTAGTAAAACTCAAACTCAAAAACTGAATTCTTAACTTATAGATCCAACTAAACGACTGATTAATTTTTTTTTTGTTTTTTTTTTTTTGCGACTACCGTAGGTTAGTAGAAAGCAATGCAATTTTTATGCGACATGAAATCTTTTTTTTTTTTGTTTTTTGATATTTAAATGACACATTTACTAGCTCTAAGTTCTCTAGAACTAAACACAATCTTAAAATTTGTTCATCAATTTTTTTGAGGTTATTTGCGTTTATATACAACAGTGTTGGCTTCCTCGGGGTAGATGGTTGTGGTTGGTGGTGGTTGATTGGAATGCATACGAGTATATATATAAAATAATTATTGAAATTTAAATATTACTCTCGCTTGCTATAGAAACATTTTTGTTTTTAATTTTTTTTTCTTCAGATATACATATACAAAATTACTATATATATATTTTTTTAATTTGGATTCCATATAATTTTGCTGAAATACCGTTTAATTTATTTACAAATTATTTGTAAAAAAAATTTTACGGGAAAATTTGCAATAAAAAAATGTTGCGTTCTTTTTTAGGGTTGCACAGACAATAAAACGTAGAGAGATATAACCCAAAATTTGAAAACTTAAAGTGTAAATAAAAGTCGAAAAAAACTAAAAGAAAACTGAAATAACACCATCATACTTATATAATCTGTACTTCTTTAGTAGTCGTCTCTTGGACCGCCTCCATAGATGAGCGATGTATTTAACAATTTCGGCATAGCAAGTGGCTGGTTCTGAATTATTGGTGCTCGAAGCGAGCGTTGATGTTGAGGTGTAGCGAGCACGCTCCTGACGCATTCGTTCCATTTCGCGTTTTTTTGTTTCGGAAAATTGTGTTGCAATAACGACTAGACACAGATTTATCATAAAAAAGGAACCAATCTGAAAATTCAAAATTAAAAATGTGATTAATACTAAAAAAATTTAAATAATTTAATCTAATTAATTAAGAAACTGAGATGATTACTAAAATTTGTTCGGATTAGTTTGAATAACACCGGCGCATGTAGTTCAATTTTATATCGGATTAATACTTAAAATATTTTGTATCTCCAATAATAAATTCTTGCCGCAATTAGTGTAAAAGTTGAAATTATTTTACAACAATTAGTTTTGCCAAAAAGGGCAGGTTTGTCTCGAATATATCTAATATTCTTAGTAAGAAGCGAACAATTTAGAATTTAGAGTAATTTGAAAAAAAATTGTCTAATATGTACCAAGGTCTAATTCCTCCACTTACTGTGTTGCTCTTACGAGTATCTTGTAATATTTTTTGAGTTTAGTTTTAGTTTTTTATGCATTTTGTTTCTATAACTTAAATTACTCTTATATGCTAAACAAAAAACGCTTAAAAATTAGCTTAAATAACTTAAAAATAATCTTATTGTAACTTGCTGGCCCCATGCGGGCATTCTAAATTAAACATAATACGAGTACTTAATCTATGTCTTTCGATGTAACTTACAGTCTAATTTTATTTTTATTTTAACATTTAGTAGAACTAAGAAAATGAAAGAAAAACTTAGTGTCTGGACTTTATAATATAATAAATATAATCATATGCATATATACATTTTTTTTTTGTGTTTTTGTATATTTTGTTAAGAACCTAACTTAAACCTACCTAGAACTATGTAAGCCGGCCATGGCTAAAAAAAAATTTGGCTGGCCCACCTTGCTTCACATGAAGCTAATTATCACTGGAGGAGTTCGACGACGAAGTATCCTCCCCTTCAACAAGCCACCAAAAGTGTTGGTGCTGCCGAGCAACATCCCTCATGTCGCGACTCGCTACCGCCCTACTGAACCGGAGACGCTCCGCACTGTCATGTGCGACGTCTCTGTCGTAGTTGAGTCGCCTGTCCGCAGCTGTTCGAGCGACAGCGGCACCGCCAATCTGTCCTGGATCAGACCTTTATTATCTAGATAGAAGAACGCTTCTGGA
Source organism: Volucella bombylans (assembly GCA_949129095.1). Classification (NCBI taxonomy): domain Eukaryota; kingdom Metazoa; phylum Arthropoda; class Insecta; order Diptera; family Syrphidae; genus Volucella; species Volucella bombylans. The sequence goes on from OX422143.1 coordinate 40,226,625, forward strand.
GGAATAAAGCCGTCAAAGCGAACTCTCTCGTGATACATATAATTGGTCATTGCTCTTGCAATGTGCCTTCGAGTCAACTTAATGACGAAATTGTCCACTCTTATTAGATTCGCCCTATTGTACAAGACCTCATTGGGATAGAATTTTATGTACTGAGACTCTGGTGTTCTGTATAAGCGAAGACAAGTCCTAAGACAAGCCCTCTCAAACACCCGAATCTTTTCCAATAAACTTGCTCTCACGTTGAACCACATGGGACATCCAAATACAAGCATGGGTCTGATAAGGGCCATGTAGCAGATTACCTTCACCCTCGCATCGAGTTGGCTGTTATAAAACAGTCTCTTTTTAAGGGCAAAAGCACCTTTGGCTCTGGCAATATCTATATGTTTGTTAAAATACAGATATTGATCTAGCCAGATCCCAAGGTATCTGACTACATTTCGACAAGCAAGTGGCTGTCCGTGTTGTCCGACGATAGAAAACTTTCGCCAATTCTTTCTGGTATCCCTAGAGGCCCCAGACAAAGGCGTCCTAAACAGTATGGTTTCCGACTTCTGAAAATTGATTTTCAACTTCCAGTCATCGCAATATCACTTAATTTTGTCGAAGTCACGCTGCAAAAGTATATTAATGACCTCCATTTTTGGACCTGATATGTACGCGATTATGTCGTCTGCGTACACTATGGCATGGTGAAGTGAACCTATCAGATCACTCGTGTAAATGTTGAACAGGATCGGCGAATTTACCGCACCTTGTTGCAGACCGTTTTTAATGTTAAAAGTTCCAGCAGAAGTCGCATCGCCATTCTTCACGATGAACTGTCTACTGGAGAGCATATGGAAAAGAATATACAGCAGTGGTTTACTAATGCCCAACCTGTCCAGCTTGAAAACGAGTCCTTCTAACCATACGGTATCGAAGCTTTTTCCAAGTCAATCAGGCAGGCACCAGTGCACTGTTTCTTGCCTTTGTTCCATTGGATATCAGAAACCAGTTTCGACGCAGCATGAATGATATCATGCCCCGCCTTGAAACCGAACTGATTATCCGGAACTATATGTTTGTCCTCGACCCACTTAGTCAGGACTCTATTGATAACCTTTTCGAACACCTTACTGATGTTTGGAAGAAGACTGATCGATTCGCTGGATTGGAAGTGTCTTTATCCCTTTTGGGGATGGGATGTACCACCGCAGTTTTCCAATGCGCTGGATAATGTGCATTATTCATTGCATTATTAAACAGGGTGGTATAAATGTTCACCGCTTTTAGAGGGAGATGTCGAAGCACAATGTTCGGTATTTCATCGGTTCCCACTGATTTCTTACTTCTAAGTGATTCGAAGATCGTTTGGAGCTCTTCCTTCGAAATGAACGGGGGTAGTACCCTATCGTTGGTGATGCCATTATTTGCCATATTTTCGTCACTGAACTTGGTGAAACCCAAGCTCTCGAATCGCCAATTCACAATTTCATTTCGAAGGTAGAAATTGTGCACAAGGACTCGATTCTCCAGATCGTGGTTCAGGCAAATGATAACATTCGCCTTGTACACTTCCTGGAAAGTCGCTCCTATAGCCTCTACCTGCTCCTGCGGATCCTCGATCACAAAGAAGCTGTCATCATCAACAGCCTCATTTGGATCTATGCCCGCTGCTAGCAGTATTTGTTCGTTGTTCGTCGTTCGAGCGATTTTAAGACATGGAAGGTCGTTCTGATTATTTCTCCGAAATATTTTATTTATTTGCGGGAACATATTCGGGTTGCTGGTGTTTACAGCCCGAATTTTATTGTTCCAATACAAACTTACAGGTGCTCTGTAATTTTCTTTTATTAATGTTTGGAGGTTTTTAATCGACGACTTCAGTGTCATGATCTCCGGGTTATGTCTGTCAGTAAACTGTCTGTACAAGGTTTTTAGTCTTGACAGCAGTCTACTTTTATGTCGGTGCAATGCGTCAATAGTTGCGTTGCGGAATAGGTCTTCTTCGTCAGTGTGTCGGTACCGAGGTATCGTTATGTCCATTGTTCATTTGATTAGATACCTGTCAATCTCCTCGTTTGACAGATTTCTGTTGGACGGTGGGTAGAGCGAATTCGAGGAGAGTGCTCTAGTTAGTGTTCTGGTGAAGTGTGTCCAACGCACCCTACTATAATTGTAGGAATGCCTTTGGACAAACTCATCCAATTCCGCAATTTCGTTGGGAACAGTTATTTTGGTACTGAGACCGCAATGGTCACTGTCATACACGAAAGTGCTTAGACAGTTTGTAGTTTGTTGGTTTGTACATGTCAATTGTATTCGTGAGTCGAACAGCAGAAGATCCAAATAAGACTCGTGTCTGGGAAACGACGGACTATCCGTCGCCTTAAGCCCGAGTCGATACATCACACTGTGCTGACCCCACCAATTGAATAGTAGGTTCCCTCTAGTATTTGGTGTACTATTTCCCCAATCACTATGTTTGGCTTTGAAATCTCCGCCAATAATAAAATAGTTGTCTTCCAATTCCAGCCTCAGGAATCGAAAAAGCGTCTCGAGCTCTGAGATAAATAATGTGGATTGAGTAGCCTTACGTGCATAGACAGACACCATGTACAACCGCTTTCCACTACGGAGTGGGATATACACGATGCATGCTTCCAGCACCTGGAACCTACGTACTACACGACTGTATACTCTTTTAAAACGTATACCTTTTCGTACGAGAATTTCAACGCCACCTCCCTGAATGGAGTTGGGTCGGTTTCTCCGTACTACTATTTTGTATCCTCTGTGCCTCACTTTATGTCTCTTAGTAAGCTTAGTTTCGCTAACCAAAAGAACATCAGGGGCTTGGTCTTTAAGCAACTTAAATAGTGCGGCTCGTCGTTCGAACCTTATCAGTGAATTCACATTTACAGCAAGGACCTTCAGGGTTTGCTCCGCCACGTACGTACCCATTACGGCAAAAGGTGCGTTAGGCCAGGCTGCAGAGCGTATACTTGATCCACCCGCGCGGTCTGTTCAGTTAAATGACGTTGGAGCTGAGCCATCTGCCCCTGGATAGAGAGCAAGATAGCTAGCATGTCAGGTACTGGTTCCGATGCTCTGGGCGCTGGGGCCTGAGAAGCAACCTTCACTTGCTGTACCGTATTTCTCCTACCTGCCGCCATTTGGGCGTAGGTAACATGGAGAGTAACGCCTGGAGTTTGCAAATGCACGGGTGGACGTTTCACTTCCACTTTCTGCTGCCGGGCCAGATTTATTCTTTTGATGTACTGGAATTTGGGATAACCCCGATAATTTGCGGTGTGTCTTACCCAGAGCGCATTCCTCGGACTTGTGGTTCTTTACGCACTTCACGCATCGAGGCTGCATTTCGCAGTTCGACGCGGCGTGCCCGATCCATTGGCAGCGAACACATTGTAAAATGTTTTCGCTCCTCTTTAATTTCTCCCAGTGGACAACCTGGTAGTCTAGGACTTTAATACTCCTTAGACCATCCAGATTGCTGGTGGGACTTAGCTGGACTAGGAAAATCGGCAGTTGCAGCCTCTCCTTTTTGGCTCTGGCTGTGGTGAAAGGCTTTACCCCCACGAATTGGAGCCCTTCGCACTTCTTCTCTTTCAGCAGAGCATGGAGCTCCTCCGGATCAGTCGACGGTTCTAATCCCCTAAGCAGCATTGTTTGCAGCTTGTCCCCCTTCGGGGTGTAGGAGAAGAACTCCGTCGTCGAATCCTTCAGTAAAGTTTTTATTTTATAATAGCGCTCCACTGTGTTACAGTGGATCGCATGCCTATCTAGTGACAATCATTTTATAAAAAAGTTGTTGCCTATGGCCGACGTACACAGATCAATAGTGTCCTTTAACTCCAGTTTAAAAGTGTTGATTGGTGGCACTTTTTGCTTGGTGGCTTTCTGCTCTTGCTGTTGTTGTCTCTGCTGCTGTTGCTTTTGCTGATGTAGTTGTTGGTTCTGTTGTTGTTGTTGCTTCTGTTTCAGATTCTGTTGTTGTTGTGGCGGCTGCGTATGCTTTTCTTGTTGATGTGTTTGTGTCTTCTGTTTTGGCTGATGTTTTTGTTTTATTTTGTCCGTTTGTAATTTTAACTGTTTCTGGCTTGGAACCTTTTGCTGTTGTTGTTGTTGTTCTTGTGATTGGGAGCATACTTGTTGCTCCTTTTCACGCCTGGCTGTTTGCTTTGCCTTAATGGCAAGTACTTTTTCTTCAAGCTGCCTGATGTTGCTCATTATAGCTTGGACTTCATCCTCTTCGTCGTCCGACTCTGAGACAGCCAAAGCTGCGAAGCTGTTGTCGCTTCCTATGTAACGACCTTCGCACCTATCCGAATTATATGGGTATTCGTCATTGTCTGACTCATGACGCTTAGTATTTATTGCTGCCGCCGTAGAAGTTGAAGGCGCCGTCTCCCTTAATCCACGTGACAGCTTTTCGGTGGATTGTGATAGAGAGCGGCGCTTCAGCCTTTTGGGGGTTGGCCTTAGCTTCCTCCTCCGTTTGGCATTACTTCATGTTACCGCAAGTAAGAGGGGGCTTGATGTTGACATTTCATCAAGTCTCTTTCTGCTCCCACTAGCTTTTCCCAATAATGGGAAATCACACTTCACGTGATTTCTCTTCTTCTTCTTGTTTTTTTTACCGTTCACTTTTTATTGTTTCAATAAAATAAAAAAAAACAATTGTCTAAAGTGGGGAATCAAACCCAGGCCTCGTGATTGTGATGACCGACGCCGCTAACCAGTTGGCTATCGATTCAAGTAACGGAATTGCGACCAATTACTATACAAGTAAATTTAAACTACTAACTTTTTCTCTCTATGAAAAGCCGAAACACGTCTGTTGTCTGCGGAGATCTGCGAACGACTGATCTTGTAATATTGTTCAAAGAGTTATGGACCTATGAGTTTTCACGTGGATTATTGAGAAACATTTTGGTTGGCAGCAAATTGATTTTTTGGGCCTTTGCTATTTCTTACTGAAAATATATTATCGTTAAGAAATTACTTTTCGGTTTTTCAATCCTGTGACCCGAGTACAGATCCAAAACAAGAAATTGATTTGCAATAATGAGGTACATAATTATTTAATAACAGACAGTAGAAAGTGCAAAGTGTGAGGAGAATTTGATGAATTTTATGTACTCCTCTTAACTCATCATAAACAGTATAAGGTGTAAGTCAATAATCGGATGAAACTGAGAAAAGTTAACTAGATATAAATGGTACGCCATCTAACGTTTTTTTTTTCAACTAGTGCTTATTTCGTGAACGGTAACACTTAGCTCATGGTTGATTTGACAGATAATTAGTTTTATCCTTCCGGTTAATAATGGAAAATAACTTCATTCAAATGGCTGCCTCCGCTGGCCATGTAGTAGCCTACACCATGGGTCCCATTTTTAAGCACATTATCGATTGTGTGCAGCTGTATTTCACCAATGGCTTCACGAATATTGTCCTTTAAAGCGTCAATTGTTTCTGGCTTGTCGGCGTAACACTTATGTTTTACGGCACCCCACAAATAATAGTCCAACGGTGTCAAATCGCAGCTCCGAGGTAGCCAAACGACATCAGCTCTGCGGCTGATAATGCGATCTTCAAAAACAGGGCGTAAAACATCGAGTGTAGCTTCGGCTGTGTGGCACGTAGCGCCGTCCTGTTGAAACCAAATATTGCCAATATCCTCCTCTTTAATTTTTGTGAACAAAAATTCGTTCAACATGGCCAGATAATGATCGCTATTGACTGTAACGGCCACTCCTTGCTCATTTTCGAAGAAAAATGGCCCAATTATGCCTCTGGACCAAAATCCGCACCAAACAGTGACTCGTTTTGGGTGTATCGGCATTTCAATATATGCGTGCGGGTTTTCTGTGGCCCAAATGCGACAACTTTGCTTGTTTACATACCCCCCAAGATCAAAATGAGCTTCAACTGAAAAGATGATTTTTTTGGCAAAATCGGCATCTTCTCTAAGTCGATCGCAGTCCCACTTAGCGAAGCGTAGTTAGAGCGTATGCACAACCATATTCGTTTAGCGGAAGGATAAGACTAATTATGTGTCAAATCAGACATGAGCTAGGTACTAGTTGAAAAAAAAAAGTTAGATGGCGGACCCTTTATATAAGAGATGAGTTGAATAATAATTGTGAAGAAAATAGAGTTTCAGAGAAAAGGTTGATATGCTTTTCAAGACTTGAATACAATTCTTATCAGCTGAGGCGACTATCTGCCCATCGAACCTCAAATAATACACATGTATTGTAAGTATAACATGCTCATCGGAAGTCCAAAAAATTATTCTTATAGTCTTTCTATGAAGAATCCGAACAAAAAGGAACTCATAACATCTACATATAGCAACAAACTTCAAAATAGGCCGCTATAGCTTGTAGGTATAGTCCGTTTGAAATCACCGTGCAATTTCTTGCACATGTGCCCTCTTTTCCAATAATCCTGGAAATGATCCATATGAAATTCGAGCATAACCACACTTTTATGTTGATTGCACTGAGTTTCAGCGCGAACTGTTTATCTGCTTAGATGCCATTGGACAATGTATTGTGGAAAAGATAAGAAGAAGGTATTGACAGATGCGAAACTAGAGTGTAGAGAGAATGCATGGACGTGGAAGACGTGTCCATTGTATATTTTTTCGGTGGAGTTGGCAATGACGATTTTATGGAAAGCACTATCTTCACAATAATTGTATTGAGAAGAAGAAATAATGAAAAGAGGATATATGCGCTTAAGATGCAAATGGGTTAAATATGAAAGGAAGTGGAGAAAGTTCAGCCGTTTCGTAAATATCATTGTCCAGTGTGACAGATGAGTAATATGCGCTTCCAGGCTCTCTTTGCGCAGCTTTCCAATTTCACGGTGATTTGAAACGGACTATAGTTAGTGATTCTTTCTACAGGGTGACTAGATAATAGAGATAGGAAACAAAATTTAAATAAAGCAACAAAGGTGTGAGATATAAAATTGATTTTGGCTTTATTTTGAAGCTACGTTGTGTGGATTAGCACATCATTCAAATTAGCACATCATTCAACGGTCGGTCCAATTTTTGGAGACTCGGTCCAATATGTGCGGCGTTATTCCAGCAATAGCGTATCGAATGTTGGTTTAGTTTTAGTTTAGTTTTTTTTTAGTTTTAAACGCATTTTATTTTCTTAATCACTAACACTTACATACTAACAAAAAATGCTTAAATGCTTGCTTAAAATTACTTAATAATCTTATATAGGGTCCGCCATCTAACGTTTTTTTTTTTCAACTAGTGCTTATATCGTGAATAGTAACACAGGTGTTTACATCCAAAAGGATCTTACTAAGCAAATGCAGTTAAAACGAAGAATCTTGCTGCAATATAGGAAAATAATTAAACTTAATGCACCAAACGCTTCGGTACTAATAAAAAACAACACTCTTCTTATCGAAGATAAAATATTTTATTTGAACAAAAATAACAATCTTAAAATTAATAATAATAATGGTGAAAAAGAGCTACAACAAATGTTTGGACAATTGGACTTCGGAAGTGTCACAAACACGATGCTGTCAAATAGGCGTCACAACGAAAGTAATAGATCAGCACTTATTTCTGGGCAACCAGGGACGCAACTTCATCAAAAACAACAAAGTAGTAGTATTAAACCAAGAAATTGAAAATTAAATGCCGTCAGCTCATTAAGTAATAGTTTTTGTAAAATATTAGCATATAATATATCTGGTCTGAATAATAAGTTATTGTATGTAGATTTTTTCAATTTTGTTAAAACTTTTGATCTTTTTTTCCTTTTTGAAACACATATTACTTTAGAAAATTCGATTAAATTCATAAAATATTTTAGCGGATATAAACTTCACTGGATTCATGCTACCAAAACATGTAGCAAGGGACGAGCAAGCGGAGGTTGTTTGTATGGAATAAGAACATCACATATTAAATTGTACGACTTTGCAGAGATACAAGAAACAACTGTAATTAAACTCTTAAAAAGAAACGATATGTATATAATGCCTCTTTATTTAAACTGCAATAAGTGGACCGAGGATTTAGAACAACTCAACAATAATTTATCTGTTTTTGCCAGCAAGAGCGTACTAATGATTGGGGACTTCAACGCCAGAACTAGTAACGATCAAGTCACTACAGTCAGAAACATTAACAATGTTTGTTTAAACGTTAACTCTAGAACATCCAAAGACATAATATGCAATAGTAATGGTGCTGCACTTCTTGAAACGCTGCAATTGTATGATTTTATTCTTTTGAATGGCTGTACCGAAGGAGACATTGATGGTCAATATACCTTTATTGGAGGACAAGGTAAGTCAGTGATTGATTACTGTATGGTGAACAATGATTGGCTAGACCTCATAAATAAGTTTGAGGTGCTATGCAAACATTTCTCTGATCATATGCCAATCGCAGTAGAATGGAAAACCGAACCTGACTCGTCACAATCAAATCTTCAGTTGTTACCTAGACTTAAATGGAGGGATGAAGAAGCTAAAACCTTTCAACACAAACTAGACGTTTGGCTCTCAAGAATTCCTGCTGGCATTGAGTCTACTGATATTCTTTCAAATGAAATAATAACATGCATGAGAAATTCGGCAAACAGGTTTAGCTCTAATGTAGCAAAAGCATTCAAACAAAAATGGTTTGATAAAGAGTGTATGAGAGCAAGAAAAAAATCATTTGCTCTTTTAAATGCATTCCGTAATTCCAACAATGAAGGATTACGAAAATGGTACGTTCAATCAAATTCCCAATATAAAAGTCTGTGTTTTGCAAAGAAACTTAATTTTGAAAATAAACAAGCCCAATCACTTGGTGAAACAAAGAACACAAAGGAATTTGGAAGCTGGCGAAGGATATTAATGGTTCTCATCACATAATAGGCACAAATGTATCCGCCGATGATCTTTCTATTCATTTCTCGAAAATGCTTCAAACGAATTCCAACTTAACTTTTGCTTATGCTGAACCTTTCTTCACCGATGATATACTTGACACCGAGATATCTATTTTTGAGATAAAAGCAGTGCTTCTGAAAGCTAAAAATAGAAAAGCTCCGGGTGAAGATGGTGTACCTTATGAATTTTTTAATAATGCTTCTCAAAGTTTTAGTATTCAACTGGCTACGCTTTTTAACAAAATTCTTATGAATGCGGAAGTTCCATCCTCGTTCAAAAAAGCTGTTATATTCCCAATACATAAAAAAGGTGCCATGAATGACGTTGCCAACTACAGAGGTATATCTTTTATGAATATCATAGCTAAGGTACTCTGTGGAGTTCTTGTTAGCCGATTAGAAAACTGGGTAGAAGAAAAAAATATACTATCCGATTTCCAGGCTGGATTTAGGAAAAACTATTCCACAGTTGACCAAATCTTCTCTCTGACATCGATTGTCAAAGCATATCATGCTAGAAATAAAAAGGTGTACGCGTTCTTTGTCGATTTCAAAGCAGCGTTTGATTTGGTAAATCGGAATGCGCTCATATACAAACTTTCACAGCTAGGTGTCTCAACCAGGTTTCTACATGTTATCAAAAATATGTACAATGACACAGAAGCCAGCGTGTGGGATGGTTCACGTTTCTCTGAATGGTTTAGAACTGATTCAGGTGTCAAACAGGGATGTCCGCTTAGCGCACTTTTATTTGCACTTTTTATAAACGACATTGTAAACCACCTTCCTGGAGGAATTAGAATGGCAGGAATCCAAATCAATGTGTTGCTATATGCTGATGACTTGGTTATATTATCAGAATCGAAAGACAATTTACAATTGATGATAAACTGGCTGTCTACATACTGTGAAAAGTGGGGACTTGAAATCAACACTGAAAAATCAAAAATTATGATTTTCTCGCGTTCCAATCGAACTGAAGTCGGAAGCAATTGGGTGTACAATGGAAGGCATTTGGAAGTGACAAACGAATATAGGTATCTTGGGGTGAACCTTAACCCAAGGCTAAATTTTAGTAAGCACCTTGCCGAAAAAGCCAAGGCCTCTCAAAGTCTTATAAACTTAACATGGAGAAAGATTTTTACAAACAGCCGTATACATTTGTCTACCAAATATCAAATCTTCAATTCAGTTGTGAAGTCAACTCTGTGCTATGCAGCTCAAGTTTGGGGAATGGAAGAGTATGAGGTAACTGAGAAACTTCAGAGGAACTTCATCAGAAGAATTTTCAATCTACCAATCAACACACCGAATTATGCGATTTATTTAGAAACCGGCTTGCCAAAGATATTTACCAGCACCCTGAAACTACAAGCTGATTATCTACTTAAAGTCTTAGGTTTTCGAGATGAACGTCTGAGTAAAAAGATGCTGCTATACGAAGTTAAGAACAAAGACTGGTGGTTTAATAAATGGCAACAGATCGCCACTTCTTTTGGCGAAGATATAGAAATTGATCCAAACAACATTCTTGGTGTAAAGGAAAAGCTTTATAGAATTATTCAGCTGAATGAAGACTCGGTTCGAAATCTGCTTGTAGAAACAGCTACTGAATCTGAAAGCCGAATATTATACAGTCAGTTGAAATTTAATCTGTGTAACAATAATTATTTTCAAAATTCTCTAAGTCCCAAAGATATTTCTCTAATATTTAAAGCAAGATGCGAATTATTATGCCTCAACGGAAGACCTTACAATGGGAGTTACAACCAGTTTTGCACACTATGCAACACAAGATCCAAAGAAGACTGCTTCCACTTTATAAGTATCTGTCCAATTTTTCGACAAGAGAGATTTGCGTATTTTGGAAAATTCTCTCTCTCAATGCAGGAGACAATACAAATATTGGATGGACCAGATTGAATAAAACTTGCAAATTATCTAAAGGAAACTTGCAGATTTAGGAAACTAATCATGACTGAATATGATTGATCTACGATAAAAAAAAAATAATAAACAAAAATATTAAATGAAAACTGAAAATTAAAATAATAAAGTATATTTAAAATCAATAGAAGAAATTAAAGTTGTTAGTCGAGCTGACGGCAATGCCAAAGCGTTTATATTCATAAATAGTTAATGTAAATGTATGTTAAAAATTGTAAATAAATGAATGGATTACTTAAAAAAAAAAAAAAAACACATACTCGTAGCTCATGTCTGATTTGACAGATAATTAGTTGTATCCTTCCGCTGAACGAATATGGTTGTGTATACGCTTGAACAACGTTGGGAAATATTGCCTGCGATCGACTTAGAGAAGATGCCGATTTTGACAAAAAAATCATCTTTTCAGATGAAGCTCATTTTGATCTTGGCGGGTATGTAAACAAGCAAAGTTGTCGCATTTGGGCCACAGAAAACCCGCACGCATATATTGAAAAGCCGATACACCCAAAACGAGTTACTGTTTAGTGCGGATTTTGGTCCAGAGGCATAATTGGGCCATTTTTCTTCGAAAATGAGCAAGGAGTGGCCGTTACAGTCAATGGCGATCGTTATCGGGCCATGTTGAACGAATTTTTGTTCACAAAAATTGAAGAGGAGGATATTGGCAACATTTGGTTTCAACAGGACGGCGCTACATGCCACACAGCCGAAGCTACACTCGATGTTTTGAGCCCTGTTTTTGAAGATCGCATTATCAGCCGCAGAGTTGATGTCGTTTGGCCACCTCGGAGCTGCGATTTGACACCGTTGGACTATTATTTGTGGGGTGCCGTAAAAGATAAGTGTTACGCCGACAAGCCAGAGACAATTGACGCTTTAAAGGACAATATTCGTGAAGCCATTGGTGAAATACAGCTGCAAACAATCGATAATGTGCTTAAAAATTGGACCGATCGTGTAGGCTACTGCATGGCCAGCCGAGGCAGCCATTTGAATGAAATTATTTTCCATTATTAACCGGAAGGATAAAACTAATTATTTGTCAAATCAGACATGAGCTAAGTGTTACCGTTCACGAAATAAGCACTAGTTGAAAAAAAAAAGTTAGATGGCGGACCCTTTACATATGCACTCAAATATACATAGTATTTTTAAATGCGTTTTTATCAGTCAAGTTTTTAAAGACCTTATAAGAGCAGGGAAAGTAAATATATATTGTACATTGATGACATAATGATTGAACAACATTTGAATATTCTGAGATAAGTTTTTGATAGACTTGTTAGAAACCTTTTGGAGTTGAGATTAGATAGGTGTAGGTTCTTGGAATCACAAATAAGATATTTAGGTTACACAGTTTCTAAAGGTGATACTCAGCCCGACGAAAAGCGCATTTAGTCCATACGTAATTTTCCCATACCACAGAATGTGATAGCTGTGTATAGCTTCTTAGGTTTGTGTTCCTATTTTATTAGATTTATTGAAAGGTTTTCACTCATAGAATAAACCCTATACAACTTCATTAGGAAAAATGTTAAATTCAAGATGGGCGAGGAGGAAATAAGATGTTTCGAAATATTAGAAAGAGATTCTGGTTGAAGCTCCCATATTAGCATTATATGACCCTAATGACGAAACAGAGCTTCATTGTGACACTAAATCTCTAGGTTTTGGAGATTGTTGGAAAAGAAAACTGATGGAAAGTTTCACCCAATATTTTATTTTTCAAAACGAACGACTACCTGCGAGTCAAGATATCACAGCTTCGAGCTAAAGACATTAGCGATTATCTGTGCACTTCGAAGATTTAGGATATACTTGCATGGACTTAAGTTTAAAATAGTAACAGATTGCAATTTCTTAACATTGACCCTGAATAAGAAAAAAATTATCCCTAGAAAACTTGGCTGGTCATTAGAGCTACAAAAATACAATTATATTCTTGAACATCGCGTTGGTTCCAAAATGCATATCAAACATCTTAATTTTGGAAGAGGATACATTCGAGCAAAACCTGTCAAATTGCCAATATATGTAAATATATGGAGACGAGGATATTAATGAAATTAGAGAGGAATTAGAGAAAAAAAAGAGCATTATTAATGAAATGCTTTGATATATAGAAATGGTTTGATATATAGAAGAATGGAACAGAAAATACTTTTCTCCGTACCAAGGAATATGGAGACGAATGTGATACGAATGTATCATGTCGAAATGGGATACGTGGGTTGTGATAAGGTAATGAACTCGATACTAAAGACATACCGGTTTACTAAAAGGAGGGAAAAAAGTAAAGGATCACATTGCCTGAAGTGTATTGCATTCTCACCAAAGTTTGGGAAGCATGAAGGACTCCTGCACAACATCCCTAAAGGGTGCAGGTAGACGACTTCGGCCCTCTCTGATTGAGGAATGGAAGAAAGAAATATTAATTTCTAGTAATTGATGCGTTCACGAAGTATGTTATATTGTGTGCAGCCCAATCAACTAGCGTTAGGGAAGTGAAAAACTGCTTACGACTTTATTTCAATGCTTATAGTCGACCAGAGTATTAGTGTGCGATCGGGGTAGCGCTTTCACGTCGAAAGATCTAATGTGCGGCACATAAAGATTGCTACTGATACGCCGCACGCTAATTGGCAAGTGGAGAGGGTTGATAGGAGTTTGGACCCAAAGATAGCCAAATTGACAAGTGCAGAAATAGAGTTCACCTTGAATAATATCGTTCACAGTAATGAATAGTCGTTAGCAGATCTCCGCAGAGAATAGACGTGTTTCGACTTTTATTAGAGTGAAAAAGATAGTGATTTCGTAGTAAAGATAATTGGTTGCAGTTTTGCTGGTTGACTCCGTAGTCAAGCGGTTAGCGTCGTCGATCGTCATATTTTTTTTCGTTTTTCTTAAATTCTGTAAATATACATACATAGTGTTATCAAAACAAAACCAAAAAGCAGTAAGGAAATCAAATGATGAATGGTGGAGAGCGAAAAATGGAGAAGTGGAGAAACGGGAGATGCAAAAGGCAACAATGATGTTGCCGGTGCCGTGGCGAAAGCCATCAAAGGGAGGAGGACGTTAAAAGCCACTCCTAACTTAAAAAAACTGAAAATGAGTGCTGCGATGGTAGCTGAAACAGCAAAAACAACACAACAAAAGAAAAACCAGTCAGATGATGCGTTCATGTACATCTCTGATGAGGTCCATTATAACTTTGCCTCTCTGGCGTCATCTAAGTCGGAAGACGAGGATGAAGAAATAAAAGATCTGAACAGCAGGATATAAAAACTGAATGAAAAAGTGCTATTAAGTAAAGACAAACTGCACCCAGGCAGAGGGAGCAACTAGAAGTAGAGAGCTCAAAAGCAACAAGAGGAGTGTGCTCTGGGTAGGGACGGAGCATCCGATAGGACGCAGCTCTCGTGCGTATTATGTGGAAACGTGTGACACACCGCAAACTATCAGGGTTGTCCTAAGTTCGCTGACATTAAGAAAGCAAAACTGGCTCGGCAGCAGAAGTTGGAGGTCAAACGTTCACCTGTTTCAAACACCAGCCGTCACGTCCCAAATTTTCTACGCCCAAATGGCGTCAGGTAGGGGGCTACGGTACAGCAAGCGACTGTTGCTTCTCAGGTGCCAATGCCGAGAACAACGGAAGCTGCATCTAACATACTGGCAATCTTGCTCGCAATCCAAGGGCAGATGGCTCAGCTGCAACAGCAGGTACAAGAACAAGACAAGCGGGTGGACCAGATCTATGCCCTGAAGAGCCGCGATGTTTAAATTGCTTCAAGACCAAAGTCCTGACGTGCTTTTCGCTAGCGAAACCAAGCTAACCGATAAGCACAAACTGGAGTACAATAATTATATTGTTAGAAGAAGAAATCGGCCCAGATCCAAACGTGGAGGCGGTGTCGCGATCTTCATTAAAGAAGGTATAAAATTTCACAGAGTGTACAAGGGAGTGTTGCGCAGGTTACGGATGTTGGAGTCGTCATTTACATACCACTCCGCAGTGGAAAGCGGCTGTACTTGGCCTCTGTTTATGCACCTGAGGCTTCACAATCCACTTTATTCCCTACAGTGCTCGACACGCTTTTTCGACTTCTGAGGCTGAAATCGGGTGAGAATTATTTTATAATCGGCGGGGATTTCAACCCTAAACACAGAGATTGGAGAAATAATTTGCCAAATACTAGAGGGAACCTACTACTCGATTGGTGGGGTCAGCACGATGTCATGTACAGACTCGGTCTTAAAGCGACGGATAACCCGTCGTTTCCCAGAGGGGGTCTTATTTGGATCTACTGCTGTACAACGAACATATACGACTGACGAGACAATTAAACAAACTATGGACGCTACAATACCGCGGTATCGACGTATGAACGAATCCTACTATTGACGCAATACACAGACAGAAAAGTAGACTTCTGTCAAGAATCAAAAATTTGTACAGACAGTTAACTGACGGACAAGACCCGGAGATTAGGACACTGAAGTCGACGATTAAAAATCTTCAAACGCTAATAAAAGAGAATTACCGAATTTGTGTAAGTTTGTATTGGAACAACAAGGTTCGGGCTGTAAACACCAGCAACCCGAATAAATAAATAAACTATTTCGGAGAAAAAATCAAAACGACCTTCAGTGTCTTAAAATAGCCCGGACAACAGACAACGAACGATTGCTGACAATAACAGGTATTAATCCAAATGAAGCCTCTGACTATGACGACTTCTTTGTGATCGAGGAGCCACAGGGGAAGGCTGAGGCCATAGGGGCGACTTTCCAGGAAGTATACAAGGCCACTGATATCACTGGCCCTAATTATGACCTGGACAACCGCGTCTTGGTGCACAACTTCTATATTCGAAATGAAGCAGAGAATTGGCGATCCGACAGCTCTGGGTTCACCCGGTTTAGCGACGAGAATATGGCAAATAATTTCATTGTCAAAGAGGGTGACCTACCCCCGTTCATTTTGAAGGAAGGACTCCATGAGATCTGCGACACAAGCAGGGTTAAGAAATCAGTGGGGACCGATGGTATTCCGAACATCGTGCTTCGACATCTTCCTCTAGAAGCGGTGGACGTTTACACCACCCTGTTTAATAATGCAATGAAAAATGCACATTACCCAGCACATTGGAAAACGGCGGTAGTTCAACCTGTCCCCAAAAAGTGAAAGGATATATCCAATCCGGCGAATCTCCGGTCGATAAGTGTCCTTCCGAATATCAGAATATCAGAGCTCTGACTAGGTGGGTTGAGGACAAACATATAGTTCCGGATAATCAATTCGGTTTTAAGGCGTGACATGATATCTCACATGCCGCGTCTAAACTGGTGTCCGATATCCAATGGAATAAAGGCGAAAACTAATGTACTGGTGCTTGCCTTGTTGACTTGGAGAAGGCTTTCGACACCGTATGGTTAGAGGGTTTTTCTATACGCTGACTAGGCTGGGGATCAGTAAACCACTCTTGTACATTCTTTATAATCTGCTAACCAACAGACACTTCGTCGTGAAAAATGGAAAATGGTGATGTGACTTCTGTTGCAATATTTCAAATTAAAAATGGTCTTCAGCAAGGCGCGGTCAATTCGCCGATCCTATTCAACATTTATACAAGCGACTTGATAGGTTCACTTCCCCATACTATTACATACGCAGACGATTTGATATCGTACAGAACAGGTCAAAAAATCATTAATACTCTGTTGCAGCATGACTTCGATAAGATTAGACGATTTTGCGAAAGTTGAAAATCAACTTTCAGAAGTCGAAAACTATTCTCTTTAGGACGCCGTTGTCTGGAGCCTCTAGGGATACCAGAAAAAAATTGGCGTAAGTTCTCTATCATTGGACAACACGGGCAGCCTCTTGCCTGTCGAAATGTGGTCAAGGACCTTTTGATCTGGCTAGATTAGTTACTGTATTTTGACAAAAATGCAGATGCTGCGCTGGCCAGAGCTAAAGGTGATTTTGCCCTTACAAAGGGACTTTTATAGCAGCCAACTCGATGCGAGGGTAAAGGTAATCTGCTACATGGCCCTTGTCATGCCCATGCTGGTATTTGGTTGTCCCGTGTGGTTCAATGCACGAGCAAGCTTAATGGAAAAGATTCGTGTGTTTGAGATGGCTTGCCTTCGCTTGTACAGAACACCAGGGTCGGAATACAAAAATTTTATCCCAATGAGGTCGTTTACAACAGGACGAAAATAATACGAGTGGACAACTTCATAATTAAGCTGACTCGAAGGCACATTGCAAGAGCAATGACCTCGATGAATAACCTAATATCTTGGGATTACTATACCAATTACCTTTAGCACGAGAGTGTGCGCTCAGACAGCTTCGTTCCATCAGAAGCATTCCTCTACCTTGATCAGATAGGGTTGATCCAGGATAGATCAGCGGTCCGATTAATCTTCCATGTCGCTCGGACAGTTGAGGACAGGCAACTCAACTACAACAGAGACATCGCACACGGCAGTGTGGATCGTCTTAGGTTCAGTAGGGCGGTGGGGAATCGCGATAAGAGGGATGTCGTTCGGCAGCACCAGCATTTCTGGTCGTTGAATGATGGAGAAGATGTTTCGACGTCGTTTCCATTAATTACGGACCAGCGTCACTAATGAGGCAGAGCTGACCAATCCGTTTTCTCTGTGAATAGCGATGACCAGCTTACATAGGTTTAGGTTAGCATTTCAGAAATATAATATAATTGTGTATCTGTTTTTTATAAAAATAAAAAATTGTGTTAATATTCTAAGTTTGTTGTTAACAACTTTTTTTCTTAGACTTAAGTATAGAAAATAAGTATTCCTAGGCATTTTTTATTAGTATTTTAGAGTTAATGATTAAGAAAATAAAATGCTTTTAAAATTAAAACTAAACGTTAACGTTAATATTTTAACAACGCCTAATGAATTGCCCTTTGGAGTTGGACAAAGGGGAGTTGTTATACAATAGATTTCCTAAAGGAAATCTTGGAAGATAGAAATATACAAGGAGTATTCAGATATTTAAGGACAATGAAGACTAAAGCTACGGAAAAAAATACCAAGAGCGAAGACTATAATAAGCAGCGAAAACATCAGTCCAAGATTCAAAAATAATACAAAGAGGGGGACTACGTCATGGTAAAGAATTTTGCCATTTGATAGGTATTTACTGAAAGAGATTGAAGGATTTCAGCTCAGTCAGACTCCGTATGAGGGAATATGGGAAGTGGAGAACAGAAAGAGAAGAAAAGGGGACTGTCGGTTTAGTATCAAACAGATTTTTATAGTTTAAGGACATGCACAAAAAAGTCTTACTCTTCGTTCCTTACCAAGATAGTTACATAAAGGGAAATCGACATAGATGGGCATTTGCGGAACTCTGCAGATTCAGAAACCGATAGCGGACAAACTTCAGGCTGAAGAAATCAGCTGGTTTTACCCTGTTAAACGAAGATCGTCGGAAAATCCGATTTGAAAAGCGATATAAACCATAAGTTGCATCATTAGTTCTAATAAGAGGCAGATAAAAAAAAAGCAAAAATATGAATAAACTGTTGTCCTCAATAACCATGATCCTGTAGCATGGTTCTAAGGTCCACAAATTGAGCCAACCCCACAAGCAGAGCAGTGCAGGAACGTGAGAGAAATATGCTTTTTTTTAAATTCATTACTTTTGTTTTCGGGTAGTTACTGATTTTGGGTAGGTTAGTTAGTTTATAAACTCAATTTTATTTTCAGTTTTTTTTTTCACAGCGGTAATATCTCTTCATACATTTCCTTTTTCTTTCTCTAGTCACGGTTCTTATTTATTCATAGGGTGTTTTCCCCACGCGACGAAACGGTAAGTAGATTTAAAAAAATAGCTAGTTTATGTGGACTGAATAAATACTAATGTTCCAGCCAGAGGTGTCTTAGATTTTTATCTGAAGGTTCAACACAGCTGAAAAAGACTTTGCCCTAGGTAAAAGTACAGGAGACCTTAACCATCTTAAAAATAAATTGACCAAAATAGGAATTGCCTTTCAAAGTGGTAACAAATGAATGAGGAGATTGCATATCTACTGTTTTGTAATCACCTACCGTCAATGAAAAATGTCTAGGGGTGTTGCAAAAATAAATGTTTACACTGCTGGCTTTCAACATAACATATGCAATCAGTTTGCGACTAGCTAAAACATCAACGCTTTGTAAAAAAAACTACTTTACAGCCAACATTTTCAAACAGATTATACTTGACACATATTTGGAGTAAAACCCATGCAACAAAATAAACACGTGTTTACTGCACCCCATGCGTACAATTTGTACAATTTAGTACAACACATTTTAAGTCATTTGACCTTTTTTGAAAATATCAGTTTGTTTATACTGGAATTTTAAATATTTTTTCGAAAAATATATTGTCGAAAATGGAGGAACAACTCATTGAATTTGTTCGGAATAATAAATGTTTAAATGACAAAAAGAAAAAAAGAATAAAATGTATAAAAATTTGTTTATAAAAGATAAGAAGTTTGGAGATGAAATGTTAAATTTTACTGTAGATGTGTCTCACGAGCGTTACTGCACGCAGTAATACGAGCAGTACTACTGCACATGTGTTTCTGGCATTAGTCTGGATTCATTTTGGCTAATATTCTAACAACTAGAGACAAGTTGTGTTCCTCTGAGAGGTAACATGTTTGTAAGTTATCCTGCGAGACTACATTTCAAAGCCTTCTGCGAAGTATTGAATACCATTAATTGTTATGTATGCAAAAAGATTTGTTGGATTTGGAAAATCTTAAGCCAGTGGTCTTCAGTACGATTCAAGAACATTTCCCACCCTACTTTCGGGTTAATTAATTAACCTATTTGAATATTCGTATACTTACATACTATACATTAAGTACTCATATATAGTAAGTGATTTTACTGATTTTCATAAGTTATGAAGAGCATATTAAATAATTTTAAATTTTTTCTATATTAAATTTCTTTATTAACCCATAGCTTGCATTATTCTGAAATTGCATTCATTTGAATGCCAAACCTATTTCTTTTGTATGCCCGCCTTTCATAAACTTTACCATCGAGCATAGAAATTACCTGAGTAGTTAAGTATGCCAGAAACGTTTCTATAAATTTCTATAAGCAAACTTCGTGCCGACTGCCCCAAATTTAGTTTTTTCACCCGACTTCCTTTGAGTGCCATTCGGAGTTTTCAAACATTTCACGATAACGACCAATTCTTCTTTTTATTCCATAGAATGTCAGCAAAGAACTTTGAAATAACAGGGATGCGCATCTATCAGAACTCATTCCTTTATGTGCACTTGTTGTATTCATATTGTATTCAAATATGTGCCTCTAAATATAACTTTCATAACTCTATTTCTGATGTGACTCTTCTTCTCCCGCAAGTGCACACACCTTCATACAAATGGATAAATCTACATTTTTGTACATTCAGATGCACCTTGCATGACTTGGTTATATGTAAATATTATTGCATAGTTGTTTTTATAAAAGCCCAAGAAATAATGATATGCATGCTGTGGAACATTGCCATTGTTGGGTTATGCATATACGAGTACATACATACTCGTAGACGTAGTGGTATCTTATCCATATAGGATTACACAAAGGATATTCGTTACAACAAGGTGATAGCCTGAGAAAGAGTATGGAGTAGGAAATCTAGAAAAGGTGAGCAAATAGTGTACAATGTCGTCTGTGTTATTTTCGATATTTATTGTAGCCTGTTAGCTAATGGTTGTGTTCTGAATCAAATTTGATCTGAGGGAATTCATTTGGAAAGTGTTTATCTATATGTAGAATATTTACAGATGCATGGATACGTAAGGAAGGCGTAAAGACATGGTAATTAATCAAAATCATTAGATGTAAAGGTGCAGAACTATAGAAAAATAGGGCTTATTCACACTTTAATAAATTAAGTCTATTGTCTCAGAAAAACTAAGGGCAAGCCGCTTATAAAACTCATCTGAAAGCTTTTTATATATGCTTGCCTCAATATATCTTCAGGCTGCCTAATGGAATATGATCTCATCATGGCTTGGTCTACGAGTATGTATGGGAAGGAGACATTGCGTATATCTTTTACATGCTCCTAAATGAAAATTATTCATTACTATCTGTTTAATATGAATTTAAGAATCTGCTTATGTATTATAGCAATCTAAAATCACAATAGTTACCCAGTTAAGGCTCAGGTAAATACGTTCACGCAACTATTGAATAAATAATAAACCATACACACATATTATTGCACTTGCGTGTTTTTTAGGTAAAAAGTTATTGCCCCGTAAAAGAAAAAATATGAAAAAGTTTAAAGTTAAAATTAAATGACTCGCATTCTACAAGAATAATGTTTCTTTAAAGAAGTCACAAAAAAACATAAACTAAAGAACTACTCGTAAGTTCGATATTTCCATAGGCAATAAATATTAAAATTAAAAAGAGTGTCGCTTTATGGTGCCTTGACTAGAAAATTACTATCAAGCCAAAGATACCAAACGTTCCTGAGACATTGAAGAAAGTAAGAAATTTTGTATAATCTTAAGTTTGGAAAATAAACGCTCTCCTGATTCTACAGTAACTGGTGAAGTTAAAACTATTCTTAGGGCTGTAACAGTATTTGGAAAAAAGTCTTCATCTTCCTGTTTTGAATAAAATTAAAAATGTCTATCGCGTAATCATTTTCATTAATCAAAGTTGACAACATGATGATTTCTCGATAAAATTCTGAGCCACTTAAATCGGAACTGCCATTATAAGTTAATTTTTTTCTAATTTGGAACAGTCTTCAGCTGAAAGTAAACTTGGATTTGATTTGAACTTTCCAATATTATATACACATTGATATAATTCATTGTGTTCTCTTAACTGCTCAAGTCTTTCAGAAATTCATGAAATGGCTTGATCTAAAATTTTAAAATAAAATTCTGTCATAAATCTTTCTTGCGGTTCTATAATCGGTTCATCCCTTCCTTCGTAGGAAAACCGAGTTGCCGTTTTTCGGGACCGCAAGACTGCGAAAAGGACTGGAAAAGTGCAAGGATCTTCTAGGTCAACAGCTATGATCCTAGCTTCCTCTAAAAATAAGGAGAATTTTTCATGATTTCTCAATTCTATGAGAAATTGTTTTGTTGCACACAAAATCTCAACTGCCAGCTTGAGGCATATATTGCGTTGTTAAAGGAACTGAAATTGTGTGCGAAATTACAGCGCAGCAAATAAATCTAAAATCAGTCTCCTTGCCGCCAAGGGACTGTTCCATACTTCTGGATTTAGGGTCGTCAGTTTGTTCAACAAGGGCTTTATAAACTTCTCCTAAGTATAGGTATAATGGCCTGATCGCATCTATTCCGCTCTCCCATCTGGTCGTACATAGGGGTTTTAGTGTCAAACTCATAAGATGTTTTTTTCAGAACCGACCATCTGTTTACAGAGCTAGAGAAAAAACATATAAACTCTCAACCGTGTTAAAAATGCCACTGTGTCAACAGAACATTGAACAGCATCAAGGATGATTAGATTCAGAAAATGCGAGGAGCATGGGACGAGCAAATCTTACAGTTTACACGAGTTGCAGAAAATTGCCGTTGTCTTGCTCGAATAAAACATCGGAGCTTCCTCTAAATGCTAAAGAGTGTGTAGCAAGGAATTGCACGAGAATTATAAGCCATTTCAGGACATTTCTCCAATGCTCAGTTTCTTTGGCCATCTTAAATCTAAATCTCTCCAAGCCCGAAAAGCTGTCATATGTAAGGGACATGCTCTTGAATAGTTCTTGACAAGTGACTCTAGTCACTATAGCCTCTCCTTTTCGCTCTCGAAAATAATAGACAGCAGAACCAAGACAGAGTTCGAAGATTTCGACTAAACTAACCATGCCCTTGATATTTTCCCACCATTTTTTAAATCTGTTTGCTAAAAACGGGTATAAACTTCCTGCTTTTAGTTACAGGGAAATCAAAATTTTCTAATTGAACAGCACCCTGCTCCACTAATAATTGAATAACTTGATCACTTCATTTAGGATCTTCAAATGCTGTTAAAACATTAATTGCACAACTTTCATCAACATCATCTAACACATGTAAGGCTGATTCTGCCTGAACTGGCTCTGTAATATTTTTAGTAGGCAATAAATTAGTGCAACTTAGATATACCAATGTTGAAGGACACACAGCAAGGTATTTCATGAACAGCTGCACCTGTTTTGTATTGTCTGCCTCAATCGCCTTCCGTTTGCTCCTACACTCACTACCTTTTTTAGTTTTTTCTTTCCTGAATACATTTCTGCGTCCCGACCACAAGGCAACACTTTGTTTTGAAAATATTTTTTAACCGACTTGACTCAGTTGTATACAGTAACTTTTTTTTACATTTTAGAAATAAACAGTTACAAAAATGAGACAATCTATTTACATATTATTTTAACACTGACTGGGTTTTCTAAATTCTCAAAAGTAAAGCACAATTCTAAAATTATCCAAAAACAAATCTGTGCAAAAGAACAAACATACTCTGACATAATATAATACAATCTTAACAGAACTAGCACGTACCTATTGTGAAATATCCATACATACTCGTATAGTATACAACTCAATGCGATTGAAGCTAACAGCACGTTCTCTTATACCTTCTACATCGAACACGTCTGCCTTAGTTTGTTTGAACCAATTTTATTTGTTGTAAATAACTTGCATTTGGCGCAGATCCGAAACTCTGCTCCATAGGATGTTTAATTTGTTAGTTTTTTGTTTTTCTGTGATTTCAGTTGGAAAAACTATGACGTATGGCGCAGAAACTGTGACGTATGGAGCGGCATGATGCAACTGCTCCAGAAGTACATACAAAAAAAAAGCCGTGGATATTAAGTTATAGGTTCGATGAAAGAGGGTATTTTTTTCGATGAACTGCAACTGCGTTACTATGCTGTTGAAATTGGATACAGAGTACAGGCACTGGAAAAGGCTGTAAGCTGATGTTAGGTATCAGTGTACATTTGGTGTGTGTATTATTATTATGAGGATGTAAACTATGAAGTGTTGCCGCGTTGCGTTTAGGTTAGTGGGAAAAATAGTTTCCGTTAATTTTGAAATGTATCTAAAAACGATGTTTGCAAATCACTACTAAACGAAACTATATAATCTTGCGCCCGGTGCGGCTGCTCCACTTGCTGCAATGCAAGGTCCGGCCCGCCCATGACTTCACCTACACGGTTCTCAGAGGAAAAGTGTTCACTAATTTGGACCTTCTCCGGTTACTTACATACCACAGATGCTATAGGTTATATAGATATTGCACGCCGAAGGAAAAAATCTAACCATTTTTCCATTCAACGGGACGTACCCGTACGTCCCAGTTCGATCGAACTAGAGTGAATCATACTCAGACATGATGTTACTCTTAATTGTTTTGTATTATCAAGTTGCGTGTTCTGTTTGTTGGATAGAAGTTTTCCGTTTTTCGCAACATAATTTTTTTAAATCAAATTTGACTGATAAGAAACATTATATTTGGGAACCGTAGGAAGGTCAGAGCAGAATGCGCCCTCTCTTTAATGTTGTGATTATTGAATAGTCGTTTTACGTTTTTTTCAGATAAAATTTGAATTTTTTGGTTCTTGGATGCTAGTTTTTTTCTATCTTCCACGAACAATGCTTCCGTAATAGAACAAGGAGAGCAAAGTACTTTTTTCATCAAACCATTTCAGATCTCTAGTATTTGTTATCCTTATGCATTCCAAGGCCATTGTCTCTCTTATATTTATTTCTTGTGGACGTTCTCTGAAAATTGTATTAAATACTTTGAAGTTAACTTTACAAACGTTAAAAAATTCATTAGTTGGTGCCTTCAGACTTCCAAAGTCACTTCTTTGAGAATAATTTTTTGCAAAGATGAAAAATTCCGAAGGGAATGCTAGTTTTTCATCAGTTTTTAATAATAGTTTGGAACAATTTAAACATTTGTTCCTTAAAAGCATTTTAAAAGCAAGATATCCAGTAAAATATCGCATTGCTGTTGTTTCTAATGTGATTTTAGTTTCAATTTCCATATCACAAATGACTTTTTCGTACAGAGTTTCATCGCATACGATTTTCTTACGATCCTTAAGCAATGAAGAAATTTTTGGAATATTAGTTTGAGTTGGGGATAAGTCTACGTTTAAAAATTCTACATCATCATCATCACAGTTACTGAAAGGAGAAAAATTAATAAGATTTGACGAGAGAATTTTCGACATCAAAACATTAAATTCGTAAACAGACGGATTTTTGTTGTAACCACCTTTGATGCGAATAATAGAAAATAAATTTTCTAATATGCCTTGATGAATTCCCTTTGTTAGTAAATAATCCACTTTCTCATATTGCTTATATCATAACAAAGTAATAAGACCCCGTTTATAGTTTGTTCCATTCCTTTTAAACAAAAGTTTCTTGGAAGGTTAACTGATTTTTGTATATCTTTTAAGTAAGACAAAAGTTGTTTCAACTTATTATAAGCTGGATTCTCTAGCTGAACTCCCCGCCTTAAAACATTCTTGTCATAATGTGAACCACTATCCATGCAGTCAAATACATTGCTCACTTTTAGTACGAATTCTTTCGTTGCTACAGCTTTATTAGAGATTTCTTTTAAGCAATTAAATTCAAAAGCAGTTTGAATCGATGCCGCAGTTGTCCGGCTAAATATTTGCATTGCAAGGTGAACATGCATTTTTTCGAAGGCATTTGGTGCTACGAGTATATGACAACTTCTAAATTTTATACATGTCTTAGCTACGTTGCCAACTTCCAAATTGTATATTTTTCTGATAACATCAAACGACACTTTAGCATCAGGAGTTTGATTTCAATAGAACATTCGAAGTGATTTTAGCAAATGAGGGAAATCATAAAAACAAAATATTTTTTCATCATTAAAAATTATAAATGGGTTTTCGTCAGAAACACCTAACATTTTATAAGCTTATTATTGGCCCCTTGGTCGCAAACAATAGCACATACCTTTAGACCAAGTTCTTGACAGATTTTCAAATTGTTTTTTTATAATTCCGCTTAGGTCATCCCCATTTACATCGGTTGCTGACACAAAATATTTTAAAACACTTTTCCAACTATCAAACAAACTATTTAGCATGAAAACACATATTTCATTAACAAACAATCTACTTCTTTCTACACCAAGGTCTTCGAAACCATCTAATTAAATCATTGTTTATATTATATGTGAGGTTTTTATGAATCCTAATTTCATCAAATATCAGGACAACACAACGTTCTCGCTGGTTTAATAAAGCGAACTTTGACTTAAGATACGAATGACCATTGTTTTCATATCGTGGTTGTAATCCTTTTACAGTAGCCCATCTACAGAAAGAGGAAATGTGATTAAGTTTAAAGCCAAGTCTATCTCTCAAAAATTTATAGGCGCTTTGTGATCTATAATAAATATTTTGGGAAAGTTCTTTTTCGTGGCTGTTGTATTTCGTAGTCTTTGATTCTTTCAGAAGCATTTTACAAAATGTTTTTGAATGGTCTGAAATATTGAGCCTTTGGATTTGAGACGTCGTAGATATTTTATTTTTATTAAAATTTTTTCTGGCAGTATGCGCTCTGTTTTTTTATAATGTTTTATTTTTAAATTTCTTAATTTAAGTTTGCAACTTAACAATATTTTTTTTTAAAGTTACATTTTTTTCTCCTCTTTTGCTCATCTTTCCAATAACTGATCGCACTTTCACATGAAATGCTGCAACTACTCGACATTCTTCTTCGTTTAGTTAAAGGAGACGTCAGATCTTCTAAATTCAAGTTTGAATCCAAATCAGAATTTAAATTTAAGGAAGGAACAGCATCCGCCTTAAGATATTTTTTTTCCTACAAACTCAGGACAAAAATGATCTCCACAAACAAATTATTTGCCTTCATTTTTAAAACCACATGCCTTCATCCACAAATTATTTAAAATTTCATTTTTTTCCCTAGAAGGACATTTAAAAACGTTCAAGTCAGGGTAATTCCTTTTAGTTTTCCTACAAACAGAACAAGAAACTTCAAATAATCTCTTGTCACCTATTGCTATCGAAAAATAAACTGCAAAATATTATATCGCTGAAAAAGTACCGCTTACAAAATTTACTAAGAAAAACAGTTACATAAATAAACATCCAAATCGGTCGAGAGTCGAAGGCGAATGTGGTAAAGCAACTACACAGGCAGCGAGCGCGCCGAGCAGCTCCGTGAACTGTGGTTGTTTTATGTATGAAGATAAGGGTTGAAAACAGAAACTACAGACACATCTGCACGGCGCGGCGCATGCCTGCTCGTCGGCTGTACACACAATACAACACATACATACGATTCCAAGAATTGACTTCGGTTTTATAATACATTTTGTTTATACAAATTGTTCAGAACTTGAAGTTTGAAGTAAAAACAGGCAATTAAAAACTGGTTAGATTTTTTCCTTCGGCGTGCAATATCTAGGTAAACTATAGCATCTGTGATAATACGTTCATTTTAGACAAATATAAAATCCATTTTATCCTCAGGTTGCTCGATGTAAACACAGCAGCCGCAGCTGCTCTGCTAATTCTCTAGATTTTAAAGTAGCCTGTAATTTTTCGTTTCAAACATTCCGCCATAATAAGGGTATGTCCAATTCTGTCCATGTCCTTTTTATTAATAAAAAGTAAAGAAAACCATAGTACCAGTAGTTACCGATGTAAATAGGGGGATACAACAAAACAAGTCGAAATTAACAATCCCCATAGTGGGCAACTGGTATTGAAAACATCGGTTCCCATTTGATGCAATGGAATGGAAACGTGTACCAACTAGCGTGCTATTGATATTATGAACTTGTAGAGTTTAAGCTTAAAAAGAACCACGTAAAACATTGAATGTTGTGAAAGGGCAAACAGATTTTTCTTCTGAAGGGTTTAGTAAGCGAAAATTAATTATAATTATCAGGCTTTGTAGGTGGGATTTTTGACCGGATAGAAAGAGGATGAGAAGTTTGAACATCCAATATGGTAATTACTACGGAGAGATATAGAAGCAAATCTAGTGCCAGAGAAACAAAAAGTCTTGAGAGTGATCGAACGCATCGTATTATCCTGTAAAAAATATGGAGGGCATACGTCTGGTGTCCTAGTACTTCGTAATTTAAATGTCAAGTTATATACCATACATCTGACACCAACCGCGAAAACTGAATCAAGCTAATTGACTTAGCAGAGTGACCTATCCTCGGATCAAGGAAACCAAGGGAACAAACAGAAGACACAATCCAGGGGTCCTGAATTTTTTTAATTTTAACGTTACCTGGTTGTACAATACAAAAGGTGCGAATGTAGATATTCTGGATATGAAATCATAAGAGAACTACTGTGAAGAAATTGAATGTTAAACTACTGCATAACCTAAGTCTGCTTCAACCATTTTGATCGATCCTCTTCAAACTTTTCGAGAAATTTTACGCTGCTAGCAATAGAACCATTGCGAATATCTGGTTTGATGACGAGTGCTAAAAATAAAATCAAATGAAACAAATAAAAAAATGAAATGCAAAAAATAAAATGAAATCAAACCGAAAACGAAAATTTGGAGAATACTTTTATAACAATCTGCGGCAAAATAAAAGTAAGCGCACCACCACTCAAAAAAAAAGTCAGAGTAAAATCATCGCACTATAAGCCGAACACTGGCGTAAACGATGGTGCAGTCATAATAAAATTTGCCGATTGTTATGACAAAAACAAAGTGATCAAGGGCCCAGGGCTCTTTAAGGATAGAGGCACTGGTTTATCCCTAAACTACATTGGTTTTCAAGAATCATAAAAAAGAATTCTTGAAAATTCACAAAAACTTACACAAGTTTTTGTACGCAAATCAGTGGACGGGAGTTCCATGCTGATCAGATGCATCGACGACTTATGAAAGTTCTCGGAGTAATCTGTCATCAACAAATGCTCAACTCAACATTCAACAAAAACATTACAAATGTCTCTTTCTCTTCCTCTTCAATTTATCTTTCTCTTATATTTTTCTTTTCAAACTTCGTTTTCTTTTCATGTTCTTCTCTCTGTATTGCTCTTTAATGATGTTCCCTTTTTTGTTTATTTCTTCTATTCATTTTTACTGAATTTTTTTTAATTTTAATTTTGCTAATCCATATTGAACATACCTTAAGTAATGCTATTACAACATCCGTCATCAACATAATGCTGAAGAAACTTCAAAGGCATGTGAACGAAAACCAACTTTTTTGCTTAAACGTATGTACGTCCCTTAATCAATGACCAATAATTGTTCCTCATGGGCGAGTTGCATTGACGAATCGAGAACATTGCTTAATAGGTACAATGTGCAACTTTAAAAAAGTTAAAAGTTAATGTCAACTCTCATGTTGACATTGTTTGTATTTCTGAAACTTGGCTGAAACCTGATATGCGCAATAGTTTATTTAAACTAGTACGCTACAAACTGTATCGTGCTGATAGGAGTAGAAAAGAAGGTGGGAGCGCTGCCATTTATATAAAAAATGGTTTGAAGCTCAAGGTTATTATCCAATCCACAGAAGTTGATGATCATGAGTTTATCTTCTTAGAAATTACTCGTACTTTAAGCAATGATAAACTGCTGATAGGATCTGTTTACATGGCTCCTGATGTAGCGAGTCAAAATAAAATTAGAAACGTTCTGCAGGAAATAAATCCCGTATGCGCAAAAATTTTAGTTGCAGGTGACATAACCCTCGATATTTTAAACAACAGAAACAAAGAGCTACTCAACGAATGCCAATTGCTCGATTGGTCCCCTATTTACTGTATTTCTGACGTCAATGGACAAATTGTGGCATTGGAAAATAATATACTATAACTTTTTGATAAATATGTTCCCATATGTACAAAAAAAGTAATACCTGTGGCATAGAATGGCTTACCCCAGAAATAAGACAAGATATTTGCAAACGCAATTTACTTTATAAAAGATGGCGAAGGTATGGATTCGAGCTTATCTTGAAAGAGTTTAAGGTTTACAAAAATATGACGGCAAGCTTTGTCCGCAAGTCTAAAAGTAAATTTTTTCAAAATAAGTTCTGCAACATATGGTCTTCTGCTGTATTTTGAAAAAAACATTTGTCAGATAGTTTTCAACACACGGTGTTAATTTAGATGACCTTAATGAAAAATTTGTGCAATCCGCACAATTCTTTAACAGCACATTAGGCTCTAGTTTTTCAAGCGTTAGTCAGGGTATGAGTAGTTCTTTTAACCTTAAAAGTGTACATATGACGGCCTTGGAGAAGCAATTTTTAAAATAAAATCGAGGACTGTAGCATCCATCCTGATTTCGTAAAAATTTTGCTCCCTTATATCCTTAAACACATTACATATATTTTTAATACCGCCCTCACCACGTGTGTATGTATATCCGAAGAGATGGAAAGTTGCAAGAATAATTCCACCTGCAAAGAGCTCTTCGCCAATAAATCCCGAGTACAGGCCTATTGCATTTACTTCATTTATAAGCAAGGTTCTTGAATCTGTTATAAGTAATCAATTTAAAGGGTATTTAGAGAAACAGAACTTAATAACAAAGTACCAATCTGGATTTCGGGGGAAACAACTGCATTACGGGACTTATGAAAGTCACTGAAGACGTACGCTATGGAATGACAACAAAAATGGCTTAGTCGTGCTGCTGGATTTTTCTAAAGCATTTAATACTGTAAACCACCAAATACTTATTGAAAAACTTAGAAATCAATTTGGCTCTGAAACTACAGCAAGTAAACTTATAGAATAGATTATCGTCATACTTGACAGTATATTCGGGTGTACCTCAGGGATCCGTTCTTGGTCCTTTGCTATTTGGGCGTTTTATAAATGACGTTTCAAAAAGTATTAAAAACCGCTATCACCACATTTATGCTGATGACTTGCAAATTTATAAATTGTTCGAAAAATCTGATGAACTGATGAATCAAAAGCAGTAGCAGGTATTAACGAGGATCTAGACTCACTCCATCAAAGGTCCCAACATAACCAATTTCCCCTAAATCCTAAAAAAACTAAAGCTTTGACAATGAGTAGAAACAAAACAGACCAAAAACCACAAGAACTTTTTCTTAATGGTTTAAAAACAGATTTCGTGTCGAAAACTAAAAACTTAGGCATATATTTTAACATCAATATGACCTGGCATGTTCATATTAATAGTGTATTTTCATGTTCCTATCTTTCTCTTGTTTCTCTATTGTTTTCTTTCTTTCACCCTTTTCCTATCTTTTATAGTTCTAATTTTACCACAAAAACAATTGTTAAATAAATTTTCAACCTGTGCATAATTAATATTAGGTGTAAGCTTACCTGTGCAGAAAAAGGTATAAAAGGTAAGAATGAGAAGAGGTTCTCGCAAATCTGTGAGAGTACCTGCAAGACAGTTTCTTAAAAATATAAATAAGGGACTGGCGTATTTCTTGATGACTATAGAAATACTACTGTAGATATAATACTGGAAAAATTTACCAGAAAGTAACAAAGAACTTGACACAGTCTGAACTGAGGCTTATAGAAATGAGAAAGCGAATGTATAGTAGATTCACTGCCCGTGCTGTATGAATTGCTTTTCTGGACTGTTTAGCGGAGATACTCGTATATAATATATGTATGTATTTTTTTTTAAAGAGCTTAACACTCAAGTGGTTATCACTACACTTATAATGCGTCTACATGTGTTAAGTTTTTTGGAAAATGTGATAGAGAGAGAAAGAAATATGTTTGGGCTCAGTGGTTATTTCGCTCCATGGGTGACATCCAACATTTAATGGGAAGACTCAATTATTAGTGTAGTTGGACTTGTTATTGTATTAGAGAGAGAAAGAAATATGTTTGGGCTCAGTGGTTGCTTCGCTCCATATTGGTGGCACCCAGCATTTAATGGAGAGACTAAATTTTTAGTGGAAGTTGATTTCTAGTTAACTATATATCTTAATTAATTTTCGTTAACTGCAAAAATTAATGTTTTTCGGGCGAGGATGGGATTCGAACACCGAACCTTCCGATCTGGAAGCCTGTTTACTATCACTTGAGCCACGGGTTCGAATCCCAGCCTCGTCCGAAAGACATTCTTTTTTTCAGGCAACTTAATTCTCGTAAGACGAATGGCTGCCTATAATACAATAACAAATCCAATTACACTAATAATTGAGTCTCCCCATTAAATGTTGGATGTCACCCATGGAGCGAAATAACCACTGAGCCCAAAAATCTTTCTTTCTCTCTCTGTCCCATTTTCCTAAAAACTTAACACGTGCTCAGTCATTTTAAGTGTATTAATATCCACTTGAGTGTTAAGTTCTTTAAAAAAAAAAACAAAAGTCCATCTCGCCTTAATTTGGCTCATATTAATTACGTAATGATCTCTTGTCTTTT
The DNA here is from genome assembly GCA_949129095.1 of Volucella bombylans. Classification (NCBI taxonomy): domain Eukaryota; kingdom Metazoa; phylum Arthropoda; class Insecta; order Diptera; family Syrphidae; genus Volucella; species Volucella bombylans. The sequence goes on from OX422143.1 coordinate 40,258,983, forward strand.
TTCCCTTAGTTGATGCTAATCTTCCTTTTTGATCTATTGCAAATCCATCACTTATTATTTAGGAACAAACTGTTTTTCTTTTTCATATTGTGTTTAGTCCAAAACTTTCATTGAAGACTTCGCTGAACTTTTTTTATATTTCATTTTGTTTTTAATTTATTTACAGTGGAAACCCAGCCTGATTTTCGCATTCAACAGTAACAACTTGTGTTTTGAATTCTTTAGAAAACATGCCTACCAGTAGCTGATTAATTAAGTGAATTTGGTTCTACTCTCAAGAATGGAGGAAGTGAAATCCCATTAGAAACCAATTACTCAAAATAACCTTGAGTTAGCTGAAGAAGCCAATTATAATTCCAAATCCCCCCAAACATACACGTTCCGGGTTGCTACTGAATACTGTATGTCATTCACCCACTTAAATAAAATTAATATAGCACAAATACTTACACGGAAATCCACAGTAGAACTAGCAGCAGTACCAGCATCATTATTAGACCCAGTAGCGGATCCTCAACCGGAAAATTCCCACCAATTTGAAGATCAAAATTCTATTTTGAATTTGGGTTACTTTTTTTATCCATCCCTAGTGTGCAACAAGTCGCAAATAGCTAAAGAAATGTGTCTTCAACCCCCTAGAGGGTTTTTCCTAACAACCGCAGTTAGGCAGGTCTACAGATATAATAGTCTTCGCGGAGGTATTTTCAGCACCGTTTACCTGCGGTAAAGTTTTTCTCCCACATTCCATAGGAAAAAACGAATCCAACCTTCCCCTCCAAAAAAAGCAACAACAAAAACATCAACAAAGGCGGTGGTTCACAGATACACGACTCCGGAATTTTCTTTTATGTGCTAATTTTGTTTGAAAGTTTTCCTCAATTTGTAAAGAACCATGCTCATGGAGTGGCAAGAAATGTATCTCGAGAGTTTACCTGGCACCAGGCGAAGTTGGCGATTTTTTCTTTTCTACGTTGCGAAGCGAAATCAAATAAAGCGAGAGAAGCTTTTTTTGCAAGGAAATTGAATTTTCACCCACATGAAGTACAGAGGATATCCTCACCACAAATATTTTTAACGTGTTGTCTTGTTATGGCACGAGTTCCGCACACATATGTCTCAAAATTTCACTCTTCGAGGTTAGATGTTTTTCGTGAAACTTTTTTGAATCATGGTCTTGTAGGATATGTGTCATTCGGTTAGGCAGTCGGAGCTCCTAATGGATTGAAAAGTTTTAAGAGTGTTGATTTCGAACTTCAATTTCTTTCAGGGTAGAAAGGTTAATTTGTGTGTATTATATGTATGTTATGTTTTTACTAACAACTATTCATAGCTTGTGTCAATTTTTTAGTATGTTTCAAAATGTTTTTTACCGAAGTGCGTTCAAATAAATAGAGATCAGTTACGAGAGTAATCAAATAATCTTTCCCGCTTTCCTTTGAATTAACATGGTTATTTTTGTAGTTTGGTAGTTCAAAATAAGACAGAATTAACAATAGCTACAAGTTTGTAAACCAAAAAACGCGCCGCACAGTCAGCAGTTATTCTTCGGAACCAATAACTTTCTAAAAGTAACTTAAACCAAATATGTAATTGTACACTTTTGTTTTCCAATTCAAACTCTTTTGATTTTTTGCTCTATAAATGAAACATAATGAAAAATTCTGATCAGAATAAACTTGTTGGTGAATGAATCAATATTGGCTGTAATAAAATTATTTTAATTTGAGGATGATAAAAAAAACATTAACTGCAGTAGTTAATAGTTAGATCTCCACAAAAGTTTATAAATTTTTCTACACATGGTACCAGTACATTTTGTATCAAGATAAGAAATAAAATATTTCTAAAGAAAAAATACCCATAGCGTTGTATGTTAAGACTAGCATATAACTCTAAAAGTGGAGTTCGATCAGAAAAATTCCAATAAAATAATTGGCTAGAAAAACCGTAAGAAGTTTGTCTATACAATTTCGGCTGTACAAATATATTGATCAATATAAGCTCTTAGCTAAAAATCAATTTAGATTAAGAAAAAATGAGCGTATAAACTGATTAGTTATAAATTTCATCAAAAATTTAATAGCAGTCTGGGTAGAAAACACAAAGCAATTGCTCCACTTATTGATTTTACCAAAGCACTTGATACGGTGTGACGCAAACATATTTCAAAAGAGTTGCAGAAAGTAAAGATTCAGGGTTGGTCCCCTGTTGACGCGGCTCGAAAGCTAGTTGATAATATTAATGTAGGAAAACTATATTATGTAGTTAGAGGTGAAGCATGGAATTCTACAGGGGTACAAGTTCGGTCTCTTAATTTTTTAATATTTGTTTTTTTTCGGCATGGAAAGATGAAAATCTTCTATATATGTACAATGTAAGTATCATAGTTAAAAATAAAAAATAGTACAACTAAATAAAAAACTAACTTTCCATTGATAGTTCGTGCATATTTCGCTTTTGAATGTTTACGCCCTAGGTCGGAAGATTCGTTCCTTTGAAGACGAAGCGACAGATTACTTTTGCCCAAAATTTGTTGGATTGTATTTATTATGTCTTCATTTTCTTCTCCTGCTCCCTTATATCCTCAAACATATTACACATATTTTTAATACGGAGAGATGGAAAGTTATTCCATTTGCAAAGAGTTCTTCGCCAACAAATCCCGAGTAAAGGCATTATGGTATTTATTTCATTTATGAGCAAGGTTCTTGAATCTGCTATAAGCAAAAAGGGTATTTAGAGAAACAGAACTTAATAATAAAGTAGCAATCTGGATTTCGGGGGAAACACAACTGCATTACTAGTTGTGTTGCTGGATTTTTCTAAAGCATTTAATACTGTAAACCAGCAAATACTTATTGAAAAACTTAGAAATCAATTTGGCTCTGAAACTACAGCAAGTAAACTTATAGAATAGATTATCGTCATACTTGACAGTATATTCGGGTGTACCTCAGGGATCCGTTCTTGGTCCTTTGCTATTTGTGCGTTTTATAAATGACGTTTCAAAAAGTATTAAAAACTGCTATCACCACAATTTTGATATGCTGATGACTTGCAAATTTAGAAATCGTTCGAAATTCTGACGAATCAGAAGCAGTAGCAGGCATAAACGAGGATCTAGACTCATTGCATCAATGATCCCAACATAAATAACTTGCCCTTAATCCTAAAAAAAACTAAAGCTTTGACAATCAGTAGAAACAAAACAGACCAAATACCACCAGAACTTTTTCTTAATGGTTTAAAAATAGATTTCGTGTCGAAAATTAAAAACTTAGGAATATATTTTAACAGCAATATGACCTGGCATGATCATATTAATCGTATAGTCGGCAAAATTTACGGCATTCTCCGTGGTCTTAATCCAACTGCACGCTTCTTGCCATCTAAGGTTAGGCTTCAGCTTGTCAAGTCATATGTTCTTCTTTCGATTTTATATGGGTGTGAACTTTTTTGTAAATTGGACTATTGTTGTATTTTATTATTTATGTCTTCATTTATTCGAAAATTATGATTTCTTGCAGAGCTTTTTGTTTCATCATCAACTGTATGAATTCCGAGATCTATATGTAAATCGTTGTTTCTAAAGTACCACGATGAAGTACCACTTTATTTTTTTATTAATTTATTCATTTCCTTCGTATAATACCAAAATTTTATATTATAAGTACACACCGCCTTCAGCATGAGCTTGCATAATAACAGCTTATTCTCGATGCTTGGCATGGAATATTTGCCGAGTAACCAAGTTAAGGAAAAAATTGAGTTTCGTACGTTGATAAAATACTGTTATTTGATGGGAAAAAATGCCATTAAAACTCAAGAATGGCTTGAAAAGTGCTGCTCTATCGAAAACAACCAATTGTCAACATCAACAAATACACAAATTCGTTTTGAACAACCGTAGAGTGAAAGTTCGTGAGATAGCTGACATTGTAAAGATATCAATAGACGTCAAATGACACGATTGTATCATTCTCTAAGGAGACTATTTTAAAGTCGAATTTTGCAAAAAAAAATATGTTTTCATGTAGTCTCGATCACAACCTGTTACCTGTATTGGTTTTCGTGTTCTTTACGTATATTTTTCACATGCTACTTCTATTCTAACCTTGCGTTGAATATCATTCCGAGGTATTTATCAGCGTTTGAAACAGATTCAGAAAACACAGGTTTATAATTAAAATTTTTTAATATAGAGTATAGTAAATAAAGTATACATTATAGGGTTAATATCATATCGGGTAAATGCAGTCTTTTATCGAAATTTTCCATAACAGTTTTGCATAAATGTGGCTGTGGGTGGTCCGTGGAATTGCTGGCATAGACCTTAGACTTCAATGATCTGGGCGGATAATTCTGATCACCAAAACGGAAAGTTACACGACCAGGAAATGACTCATGCAGTAATTGCATTGTTTTTTTGCGCAGAATAGCAGGATTCAGTGTCTTGTTGAAACCACATGTCGTCCGTATCCATATTTTGCTATATTGCAATTTAGGCAACAAAAAATTAGATTATAATGTCGCGATAGCGAGAACCATTCACTGTTATTGTTCTACTATCCGTATTATCAAAGAAGAATGCTCCGATGATGCCACAAACCCAAAGTCAGCTCCAATTAGTGACATTTTGTGGATGCACTTGTTTATTAGCAATCACCTGTAGAATTTCTGTACCTCAAATTCGACGATTTTAACGAATAAGAAAGCCATCAAGATGAGAATGAGCCTCGTTGCTCACTGTGTGTTGTCAGTTGGCTTCAGTTCTTGAGTCAATTGCACTTCGTATGTATGAAGACACAAATCTTTTCTGAGAATACGAATACGCTGCCAAACCGTCATTAGCGCTCTATTTTTTAACCCTGAACTGTCAGTTGGCACGCTGTCTTTTTTTGCTTTGGTAACACTTTACTGCACAAATGGCGACAAATTCAAATCTTTCGTGAATTTTGGGACACCCTTTACTTTGTTGTCAGTATAATATACAGGCTTAAAGCAAGACCTGTTGTTTGAATTTCATGCCACACCTTGTCAAAACCTTGTCGGACGTTAAGAAATACGCCTGAGGTTTTCTTTCTTCAAGAGTTTTTTTTTCTTTTTAAGAACTTAACACTGAATTAGGTATAACTACATTTGCTCGTATAGTATGATGCCAAAGCATGTGTTAAGGGTTCTGGGAAATGGGACGAAAGAAAGATGTTTGGGCTCAGTAGCTATTTTGCTCCATGCTCTAAAGCGCAGGCAATCCTAGACGTGACCGACGATTGGTGCAGTAGAAATGGGATTTCAATCAATTCTCTCAAAACTGAGGTTGAAGCAAAGTATTTGGTTGTCATCCTTCTATGGATTAAACATGTTACATAGAAATGTCGGTTCTCAGGCAGTGTAAGGGAGCTATCGGCAGGACATGAGACCTGTCACCGAGAAGGGGTCCTCTGGGCTGTCTAGGCTCCACTGTAGACGCATTAATGAACATCATTCCCCTTCATGGTCTGTACTCTCAAAGATATCTTCCAAAGTAGTATTCTTTGGAACAACACGCACTAAAGCTTTGATGACCTTGGTTCCGACTGTCTTATGAATCTAGTCTTATAAACATGCTGTCTGAAGCAATGAAACCAGAACGAAAAACTACGAAATTGATTTTCCCTGTTCCCAAGACTATTTTCAGCCAGAATCCGAGTCAGGAATGGAATGCAGTCGGGTTTTCACATACGGCTTCAAAACCGATACAGAATGCGGCGCTGGTGTCTTTTTTTAAGACGACAACGTTATATTTCACTTCACGTTAGGAAAACTTGCATCTGTCGTCCAAGCGGAGATATACGCATTCCTGATGGCAACGAATTATATTGTGAACAACATTGCTGAACCTTCTTACGATTTCGAAGGTAGTTCAAGAATGCAAGTCATCACTGAACGCAGTCGAAAGGCTAAAGTCACTGAGTCTTGTCTGAGTTCCAGGTCACAATGGGATCATGGGAAATAAAATCGCCGATGAACTAGCCTGGCATGGTGCTCGTCTTCGATTAAGGCTCTGACTCTTCAGGTTGCAGTCAGACCAAACGAATGCTTGCCGAATTTTCTGGCGTTGTGAAAGGATGACAATGTGCACTCATAGTGGAGCTGTAGGAGTTTTCTAGTAATACATATAGGTAGAAAATGCACCTTAAATTTATTTAAATTAATTCATACATTGATGATCGAGGCAAGTAATTTTGCGCATATTGCGGCGGCTAAAAGTACAAAAGAAGAATGGAACAACATACGATGGTCAAAGCGTACGAAGATAGCGGTTTAACAAGAAAATTCGAATTGTTGAAACAGCTTACAAAATTGACACTCAAGGACTGTGACCCAATGCAAGACTATGTGAATTCAATGATAATGAAATCATTGAAAGTGAAAAATACTGGATTGAACATTAAATAGCGTCGTTAATTCCTGCCGGTTTAGGAGTGGAATTTCGCTCATTGGATTTCGCCATTGAAAACTCAAAGGAAAAATTGACCGTTGATGCGGTGAAAAACGTATTGATGCAAGATGTCAAACTCGACAATACAAGCAGTAAAAGTGCATTTTTTTGTGAAAAACAAATCAAAACCAACGAATTTTGAGTACCACACCCGTAAACAACCTGAACATTTTAGCCAGTCATGTCCAAATAATAAATCAATTAAAACACTAAAAATTATAAAACCGGAACAAAAAAACAGGAAAAAGAAGATGCAGTGCTTTTTGCATCGTTTCTGGCAAACGATAATATGTGTTCATCTTCTGATTGGTGCGTTGAATCGGGCGGTGCTGGTGACATGACAAAAGACATTGAAATTCTTTCGGATAGGCAACCAGTGTCGAACAAAGAAGTTATTGTTGCTAACAAAAACAAAGTACGGATCAAATGTGAGGGAAATGTCAAATTATCGTGGTTAAAGTACAACAAGTACATTGGTGAAAATCATTAAATATGTTCCGGACCTGTGTGCAAATTTATTGTCTGTACGACAAATGATAAAAAGCGGAAAAAAGTTTTTTTTTGTGAATGACGACTGTAAAATTTTTGATGAAAAGCGAAAATTAATAGCGACGGCAAGCATTGTGAACGATTTGTATCGACTCAATTGTACAGCAGTTGACAATTTAAGTGAAAAGATCGAATGTGCAATGATTGTTTCTGAAAATTTTGATACATATAAGGCAAAGAAGAATGGGCATATTTGTAAAACAAAAAAAAAGAATTTAGTTAAAAAGTCATTGAACGGGATAAATTTTGCCTCAAACAAAACAAGCAAGTGCAAGCAAAACAAACTAGAGCATCATTCAAAGTCATACGCAAACGTGCTGAAAATATTTAGATTTGATTCATTCCGATGTAATGGGTTCGTCAAAATTCAATTCATTTTCTGGCGCACTATATTTGCTGACATTTGTGGATAATTTCTCAAGGAAAGTGTTTGTTGTTCCGATAAAACAAAAGTCAGATGTTTACAATGAAATTGAGAAATTAAAAATTTTTGTTGAAAATCAATGCAGTCGGAAAATTAAAGTATTTCGATCGGATAACGGAACTGAATATATGAATTCAAGATGTGAAACACTGTTCACGGACAATGAAATTTTACATAAAAAAAAACCGCACCATATTCGCCTGGGCAAAACGTCGTAGCTGAACGCATGAATCGTACCATTGCTGAGCGTATTCGTTGCACGCTGATCGGCTCTGGAATACCATTAATTCGCCGAACACTTTGACACATCTGTCATTATATATACTGAATAAATTCCTTCTCTTTTTTGTAAAACGAAAACCAGCTTTTACGCAAGTTTAATTTATACTTCCAAACAATCATTTTAGAATAACATTCTGTCTCGCCGAAGACCTCCTGCGAGCTACGTTTTTACGTTAAGAAAAAAAAAAACAGTCGCAGGGAGCTAAGTCGGGCGAGTACTGTGGATGAAGAAACAATTCATACCGTAATTCATGCAATTTGACCATTGCGATTTTGGATAAGTAAGCATTGTCGTGGTGGAACAGTACTTTTTTCTGTGCAAAATGGGACCGCATGTCTGTCAATTTCTTATGAAATTGGTCCAATAATTCACTGTAGTACTGCCTTGCAATCGTGCTTCCTTTATACAAAAAGTCCACGAGGATTATTCCCTTCGAATCCTAAAAAATTATTTCCGGCAGATGGGATCGAGTTTGCCTTTCTCGGAGCTGGTGCGCCTGGAAAAATCCATTATTTTGATTGTCCCTTGGTTTCTGACATGTAAATCCAGGTTTCATAAACGGTGACAATAGTACCGAGTCGAATCAACAGACGTTATAGTCATACCGCTAACACCCTGGACTTGTTTTTAACTTCTCACCCTGATAAGTACACCGTTGATGTGCTCTCCTTTCCAAGGTCATGGAAACGCTGGTAAACTGTCAGCTAATGAAATATGTCGAAACACGAAAACTTCTCAATGACAGGCAATATGGTTTTCGTAGCAACAGGTCCACTGGTGATTTGATGGCATGTCTAACCGAAAAGTGGAATCAAAGCGTACATCAATCTGGCGAGAGCAAGATAGTTGCGCTTGATTTTCTAAGGCACTTGGAAGAGTTTGGCATCATTTGGATTAGAAATTACCTTTCGGAACGTTTAATTCAAGTTGTCTTGGACGGTTTCAAGTCTGATATTCACAAAATAAATGCTGGTGTGCCCCAGGACTCTGTTCTGTCTCCGACATTAATTTTAATTTTCATTAATGATCTCTTGTCTGCTACTTCTAATCCAATATATTCCTTTGCTGATGACAGTACTCTCTGCTTTTCATGCCCTGCTCTTCGGCTGTAGAACGAAAACGGCAGCGTATGATAAGTTCATTAAATTCCGATATCAACAGAGAGGAAAGCTCTACTCGACGATGGTTAAATGGAACAGTTTTTCGTGCATGATGGTCGTGGCAGATTGAATTAGGAGGACAGTGAATTATAAGAAAAAAGAAGAAATTTTTTCATTTCATAAAAGCTAGGCTTAATTAAGTAATTCAATAAATGAGATCCAATCATCGTTGTCTTTCTGTGATGATAAATATACTCGTACAATTCCAATGTTTTCCGGGGATCACAACTATAATGTGACAAAGTGAATCAGCAATTTCGAGGGTGCAAAACTCCTATACAAATTCAGTAAGTCACACAAATTTTTTTACACCAAGATAATAGTGAATTGAGCAGCAAAGCTGTTGTTGAGTTTAACTTCATGTTGTTCTGGGGGTGCGTTGAAAGCAGCATAGTTAGTTGAGTTTCCTGAGCACTTAACAAATACTGATGTTCACAAACAAACATCCAAATGGTCTTGCATTGATTCACATACCAAAACCCTATAGGAAAAATCTGTTAAGATGACTACTCACTCGTCAAAGCTTCAGACTCGCCAGTCTGACTTCTTTTCTTCTACGTGCTCTTCGACATAGGAAATGGTTACTCGCCATGTGCATAAAACTACGTATGTATTTCTTTCTAGTATATACAACACGTTTATCAACAGAAGATCTTCTGCCAGTGCTTTCCAAGTTTTTATTCACCATTTCCATTGATAACGATGATGCTTTCGACAACTCAGAGCACGCGTTTTCGTACTTTCGTTGTCATGAAGTGCATTTGCAAATGATGTACTTTTACTGCCCGTCAGATGAAATCTTGGTTGCTATATCCCTAAGCTCGTCTCTAATAAGCTGTAGTGTCAACAACTTTTCAAAGGTAACCATCGGTAGGGCAGCTTTTCTCTAGTTATTGTTCCCGAGTGCGGGGAATTACATGAAACTATATAACAAGCATCAATGAAACCGGGAACCGGGAGATAAAATAATAATTTGGATCTTACAAAGATCTTCTTTATTAGAGCAACCTGCAAATCTGAATAATTCTTTGCGACATAAGTGTGTACTTTAAATCAGATCTTTTCAATCACAGCACCTTGCAATTGTAGTCTTTAAACAGAAATGGGTAATCTTCCTGAATAATTTGCAAGAAATTGGAAGACATCCTTCATAATAAATTATATGTCGAGTCGATTTTTCATAACAGCATTGGCTACTAGTAATAAGGCTTAACGTGTAAAACTGGTCCAATATTTGTAGTACGTAGTCACTTCCACAGAACAATCTATTAATGAAAATGGATTTTGTTTACAACATCTCTGAGCTTAAGAAAAAACATAGAAAATAGGATATCAAAGATTACCTTCAATTCGACAAATAACTTGGTAAGTGAGATTTTTACGTTATTAAAAGTATGAAGACAATTTCCTCCAAGAGCTCTCGTTCATTTCTAATCAAGTTTTCACAGAGATTCGTCGAACCAAATTCAAGCTCTGCACATGTACATACAAATCCAACTTGTAAAGCTTAGGCGCCGAAATGCACCATACGCAAATTAACTCGCAAAACGTAAACCAGTGATTTTTGCAAATACCATTTGAAGTGATTCCCGTACTACTTTTTCAACGACTGTCTTTGGAACAACACATTTTAGACAAAACACCACGTAGCACGTCATCGTGGTAATAAGCAATCCGCTTTGTGTAATCGTTTACACTGCAAATTTTATCAACTCAAAATCTATGGTCACCAACAATTATCAATTCGTTGGACTGCTTTTTGTATTACAAAGTAATAATCTTAATACAAATTTAATGTCACGGAGCTCGATTTAGCTTAATAACTTATATCTGTACACATAATATCCCTATAAATATATATATTAGGGTGGTCTTTATTTGTATGAAAGAAAACAATTTTTTTTGCTCAACTTTATTCAAAAAGTGTACAAAAAAATTTCAAGAAAATCGGCTTGTATTAACACGTGCCGCAATGAGCCTGAAATCTTAAGAATTCTCTTCGAGGTGAAAAAAACAAACATCCAAACAATTTTAGAAATTTATTTTTGTTATTTTCATAAATAATAACAAGCAGATGAAGATTTTGTAATAAATAGATTTATAGATGAAAATCTAACCATGATTTTGTGTAGCATTTGATAATAAAGTAGCAAATACTTGACAAAGCTCTTTTATCTTTCGCGTTCAGCTCAATTTGTTGTTGAAATAATATTATTTTAAGACAATATATTCTTTTGCCACCCACCGAGCCAAATGATAAAATCCTGGTGCCCAAAATTGAATGCCACTTGGAGGAGTTCCTCCCAAACAAAAAACTATCCGATCTAGAGACTCTTTATAGTCATCCGTAGGGAAATTATCTTCTTTCATAGCAAATACCAAAATTTCTGTCCTTACATCTACTTCCCTTAGCTACGTTCGCAGCTTTTTTTGTCCATGGATCGACCATATGAAAATTTTACTTTTATAAATCGTTTTCCACTGAGTGTTTACAAGATTTAGTAAACAAATTAATATCAGGTCCAGAAGATGGTTCCAATTTAGATGCATTAAATACTCCTTGAAGAACAATTTCAAAAATGTGATGCTTGCAAGCTAGATAGAGTATGTCTCGACCAATTTTATTTTCTAACAGGACAAAAGCTCTGTTCAAACGCCCAGTGTTAGATGCAGTCATCAATGACCAAGCTCCTCTTCTTCAGATGAAAAAAAAGTATCTAATTCTACTAGCAAAACAATTTGTTCATTAAAATATTTAAACATAACAAAACCACTACCTACCTTCATGATAATTGAATGAAATTTGATCTTCAACTTGTTGTTTGGTTCTCTTCCCACGATCTTCTTTTCTTTTTTCCATAGCTGCAAGCTTGTAGTCCCTTCCAAGCATACACCCAGGTCGACCTTTCTGTCTTTGTAAAAGCAAAAACTTTTTATCCTCTTCAATTTTCATCAAATCCAAGGCTGATGCATGCGCAATATCAAATATTTAAATCGTTTAAGGTTTCCGCAAAATCATATTCGTTGCCTAGTGTTTCTGTTTTTACTTTTCTCAATGTTTCGTAGCTCTTCGTAAAGTTTTTTAAGCAATGACATCAATCACCAGTGGGAATTCTTGGTTTTTTCCAAAATATAAAACACTTATCTCTTACTAAACTAACACTATTTGCTAAACTTAACTTCAGTCTTCGCATATTATAGAAAAGAACACCAAGTTTTTACTTTTCTCAATGTTTCGTAGCTCTTCGTAAAGCTTTTTAAGCAATGACATCGATCACCAATGGGAATTCTTGGTTTTTTCCTAAATATAAAACACTCATCTCTTACTAAATTAACACTATTTGCTAAACTTAACTTCAGTCTTCGCATATTATAGAAAAGAACACCAAGTACGAGTACATCTCATTTTGAATTTAATTTTTCATAATACCGACCAGAAATAAATTTTCATGTGGCATTTTTTAACAACTTAACTGATCGCGGGCTACTAAAAGTTTCGATTGACAGAAATAATGAAGTGCATTATAAATTCCATCATCTACGCCTGCTTAGAAAAAAAAGAACTTTATACATGAGAGTGAAAGAAAGTTACATACATTACATACAATAAGTACTAGTACAGTAGATGAACTTTCGTAAGAGCTAGACTTTAACCTCAGTCCGGCAGGTGTTAAAGTGGTCGTAGAAAAAAAAAATAGGGTAATATTTTTAGATGTCACGGAACAAAAAATTGGGTGCTCAAAACAAAATTCCAACTTTTGACAATAAGGACCACGCTAATATATACTCGTATGTACACGATTTATCTTTATAATAAAATTAAATATATATTAATGTTTTCCTTTTACTACAATATACGAGTATAGCACCTTGTTTTCATTATATCCATTCTGATTTATTGAAAATACCATGTTTTTTTTATAATTGATGCGTACCCTTAAAATGTTTAAATACAGAGCGGGCGAAGGAAAGTTAAGAAATGAGATACCGATTTACGTTGGTTTTAATTGTTTACAGGTTACAGGGCGTTCCAAAAGCAAGTTGTATGGATAAGAAAAGAATCGCTATATTACAGTACGAAAGTGGCTAGTAAACTGATGATAATGACCAGACATGTGTTGCGGTGAGACATTACCTTGGTGTTCGAGGGGGTCAATTGACTGGCTGACATAACCATCACCTAATTGATGCTAATTTTACTAATTTTAATTTGGGCGAATGAATGCCTTATATTGATCTTTCAACATGAAATGTCCGATTTGCTTGGTCCGAAATAAACCGCTGTAGCACAATATGAGGAAACATTTATTAAAAAAAATAGACTCCATTCGCATCAGTGGTGTTTTGCCAACTTAGTGTTAGGGAGAATAAAAAGGTGGTAATCTGTTGGCGATAGGTCCGGAAAATACCGTGGATGCTGCAAAATTGCATACCCAAGTAGCCTTAGCTTTTTAACGGTCAATTGGGAAACATAAGGTGTGGCGTTATTGAGAAGGATAATTGGGCCATTTCTGTTCACCAGCACTGGTTGCTTGAGTCGTAATTTCATGCATTGTTTTCAATTCTATTCAATAGAACTCTGTAGTTATTGTTACACATGGTTGCAAGAACGAATAATGCATAATTCGCTCGCTGGTCCACCTAAAATCCATGACTGTTTTTGGATGGACGTGATGTTTGGCTACGCTTATGGAGTATCCTCGCGGTTCGACCACTGGCTATCATTAAGAACCCATTTTTCATCGCCTGTCACTATTCGGTGCAAAAATGGTGTCAACCGCTGTCGATTCAGGTGAGAATATGAAACTGTTCTCGTTCGCAATGCAGAACCCACCTTTCCAATGAAATTGATCATTTTGTGATAGACGTAAGCCATGCCTCCAATATTCTGTACGTCCGAACATTCCAGGCAACCAACATTGATTCGGATCACCACCTTGTTGCAGCCAAGGTGTGAATGCAGATTTATCAAGGGCCACAACAAAGAAGAACTACTGTGAGAAGATATAACCGCCAGAATCTTCGCCGAACACTTGTTCCAAAATTTCTCAATAACTCTTATGCCACCAGCATCAATAGAAGACCAGTGGTAATGCTGCCAATGTGCCATTAGAAACGCCGCTACTGATCTGCTGGGTTTCATCTGACCACCACCAAGAAATCCCTGGTTTGATGAAGAATGCTGGTAAGCAGCTAAATAAGGAACATACAAAACGACGCTGCAACGAAGGATGAAAGCTGTTTGCGAGCTCTGCGACCAGAATAGACGACTTCTCCAGAAGAAGAAAGAAGAGCACGAGAAGCGCGAGACTCAGAGGTTGCACTCTAGGAATAAAGTGCGGCAGCTTTACCAACACGTAAAAAGAACGTGTCAAGGCAAGAACACCCGCACAGAAGCCTGTAGAGATGAAAAAGCAAACCTTGTAGTAGAGTCACAGTCGGTGCTGAGAATATGAAAAAAGTTTTTCTACAGACTGTATAACTGCGAGTAAGCCCAACATCCTGTGGTCAGGCTAAATAGACCGTTTAACTTAGACGATGATACTCCAAACCTCCATTCACCTGAAAAGAACGAAGTAAGGACAGCAATATATTAGCTAAAATCTAACAAATCAGCTGGGCCTCACGGCTTACCGGCCGGGGTATTCACTGCCGCTGGAAATGACTTTGTTGGGAGAATGTACTAATTTATTTCTCAGAGCTGGTCAGAAAAGTGTATGCCAGATGAATGGAATCTCAGCACCGTAGCCCTGATCCACAAAAGAAGGAGACTCCCTCAACTGCGCTAACTATAGAGGTATAAGTCTTCTCAATATCGAATACAAGATCTCATCTGCCATATCGTGTGAACGTCTGTCTGTGCAGAATGACGATTGGGAACGCTCGCTGTTTCGTCAAGATCTATAACGGCTTAACCGAGACCTTTAATGTCAAAGAGGGTTTCAGACAAGGTGACGTGCTGTCATGTGACTTCTTTAACATTGTATTTGAAAGAACTGTTCAGAACGCACAAGTGAACACTTGAGGAACAATCTTTCAAAAGTCTGTGCTACTACTAGCGTACACCGATGATGTCGACTCCGCGGACTGTCGCCGGTGCGTTCGCTAGCATTAAAATGAGGACAAAACCAAGTATATGCTGTCAACAAGAAAGGACACACAACATTGACGAATTGGACTGAACGTCACAATCGACAGCTATAATTTCGAGGCAGTAAACGACTTTGTCTACCTTGGATTCGCTATGAATTCTGCCAACAACACCTCAGCAGAAATAAAACGAAGTATCACTCTAGCTAATTACTGTTTCTTGAGTAGTAAGGCCCTATCCCGACAAACTAAGAAGACTCTATATAAGACCTTGAACATCCCACTCCTACTTATGGCGCAGAAGCATGGACGATATCGAAAGCGGATGAAGATATCCGCAGCCACTTCGGGAGAAAATTCCTTCGAAAAATATTTGGTCCCGTTTGCGTTGACGAATTTTGGATGAGAAGATTCGATTACCCACTATACAGCGATATCTACTTGGTCAGAAATCTACGTATCAGTCGCCTAAGATGACTAGGACATGTAAAAAGAATGGAGATAAATGCTCCGGCCCGCAGAGTCTTCGAATCTAACCCGGAGGGACAACGCAGTAGGGGAACACCTCAAATTAGGTGGCGCTCATAAGTAGAATGGGACCTCAACAGACTTGGAGTGTATAACTGGAGGCAGTTAACTAAAGACCGGACTAACTGGGGAGGCTTGAGAATTCACCCGAACTGTAGACATAGTAGAAATAGTAGACAATATATCATTGATGAAAATTAAAAAGAGTGTCAGAGGAAGAACGGAGCCCTGGGGCACACCAGCAGTTATTTTGTGAATATCAGACTTTAAAACATCCAAGAGAATTGGAATTGAATGTTCCGAAAGGTAATTTCTAACCCACTGACGAAAATATTCGTCGTTCCCAAATGCATGCATATTCGACAAAAAGCTTTGATGCAAGACTTCGTCAAATGCCTTAGAATTATTAACAGCAACTATCTTGCTTTCGCCAGATTGGTGTAAACTTTCATTCAACTTTTTGTTGAGACATGTCATCAAATTACCAGTGGACCTGTTCCTACGAAAACCGCTCTGCAGGTTATTGAGAAGTTTTCTCGTTTAGAGATAATTCATGAGATGAAGGTTTAGCATCGTTTACATGACCTTAAAAAGAAGGGACGTAAATGCAATGGGACGAAAGATAAAAGGTTTGCCTTTTGTTAGTAACAGGCTGGACATATACTGTTTTCAATCTACTCGGAAAGAGTTCTGAAGAGTAGAATTGATAAAAAAGCTAACACAATGGTTTTGCATGGAAAAACACATTTTCAGAATAAGGGGGAGTATACCATCTGAACTAGTAGATTTGTGTACGTTAAGATCTTTAAGTACTCTTGCAACTGCATGAGTGCGAAAGGATACGACCCATTGAAAATTCGATGCACTCTAGTATAGGCGAAGACATGAGGTAATCTGAAAGTGTTGTAGGGTCTACAAAATGCGCAACGAACACATTGACCTTTTTAATCGACATATTGCATGCCAAATCGGCTGAAAAGCAATCTGCGTTGGTTAATAGGCACGGTCCGATCCACCGTGCTCTTCTGATATATCCCCAACGGATTACCATTTTTTTCCGCAATTTGGATTAATTTTGCCGGCAGAAAGTCTTCCGGAACCGAGCAGAGGTCATAAAAGCATTTGAAGATTTCATTGCCTCAAAAAGTGAGCACTTCTACGAAAACAGAATATTTGACCTTGTATCACGTTGGAAGAATGTCATAGATGTCAAAGGATCCTAGTGTGATTGAATAAAAATTTATGGAAAAATAATATTGGCATTTAAATTTTTACTACAAAATCGAACATTTCGTGTGGTACAACCCAATAAAATCAAGTCCAGAGTTCTGGGTTGGTAGTATGGCTATCAACCTCATGTGTTCGAGTAGGCTCATTTACGTGCTGTATTAAGTTGTTTTTCGCAGCAAAGATCTCAACATACCATCCTTTAGGTGTAGTCTGTCCAGAATGTCGAAGCCACCCAGAATTTTGTATATTGAAATCCCCCGTGAAAATGATTAACATATGAGAAAATAGGGATATTATTCTTTGTATAGGGTCAGGCAGCGCATCAAACTCGCTAAGGGTTGAATTTGTGTTTAGCTAGGGGCTCCCGTAGATACAGCAGTGGTGAATAATTTGCTACGGAGATGGAATTTTGACCACATGAAATTGAATTTCGGATTGGAACAGAGATTACATTGTCATGGAGTTTGGTAAGCTACATCGCTACGCACGTAAATGTTGGTGAAAAAAAAATAATGGCACAGGCAATGAGATTAGATAATTGTTCGTACTCGACAATAAAATAAGGGGTCATTTATGGAAAAAATGGGTAGATCGATGACATAGGTGGTGAGCAAACCCAAAGTAGTTGGGTTATGATGGGTTAAGGCTTTGTGTGGCTATTAAGAAACAACAAATCGCTGCCCAATCACACGAGGTAAGCAGTGCGATCAAAAGTGCCGGAGCTCACCTGAATTTAAGGACAAATCATAATTATCTCTAGCTTGAGGTGGATTCCTGTAAAGGGCTGTTCAAAGTTCAAGGCTTCGATCGAAAACTGAGACTCGAGCATTTAAAAGGGTTATGAATTCAAAACTGCTGCAAAAAATTTAATTTTGTGTTGCAATTTAATAATATACTATAAGATTGTGTTGGAAAAATTATAAAAAGGAGGCATGCTTTGTAAGAGTACAGATATATATTTATTTTCGTGTTTTTTATTTTAGCGATTTTTTTTCTCTCAATTTTCTTCACGGAAAGTCGATTTAGACATATAACTCATTACCGAAACAAAATTAGTTCAAAGATTAATAGCTCAAATTATTCGCTTTCTCGCCACATCATTGAGATTCTGAAAAACATCTGTTTTTAAATACCCGAAGGTACCGATATTTATTTACCACAAAGCAACTAATACAGGGGCGAACATGAGCACTCAAAAGTTAATTAAACGTCTCGCTATACACCTTGTGGCTCAGAACATACATACCTAAAGAACCTAGAGATATAAAAACTCGCAATGGGACCTACGAACACAATTGCTACAGCCAAAAACATAGCAAATGTTCGGCTTTACTCTGCGTCGAAATTTGCACCAGCGGTGACCTTCAACCTTAACTCACACCCTCGAATGATAGGCATATCAGGTAGCTTTCAGCAACAGGCGAACTGAAACGAAAACTTTGCGAAGGGTGTGGAAGAAAAAAATAAAAAGGGAACAGGAAAAGGCAAACTTTTGTATTGAAAAATTGTTCTTTCCTTCAACACAACGTTTTCAAATATACTCGTATTCGTATCTGTACATTAGTACCTAATGCCTTGAATTGCAATATGTTCCGGCAAAAAAAGGTGGCAAAAACTACGTCACTGCCTGGCCAACTCCAGCCTCTGCCATACACACAGGCCCAAAGTCAATGCCAATATTTGAAGAAACTTTATTAGCCACGTTATTGCTTTTGTTGTCAAAAATGAAATTGTGCTAGGAGCACAGGCTTGCGACTCAGAGAAATATCAGATTCAGTTTTTTTTTTTTAATTTTCTGAAACGGAATGAAAACAAGTGTGAAAAAACAAAGCTTGGAACAGGAAATTTATTCCAGCTCGTCGAAAAGCAGCTTTCATTTTCCAATTTGTTACAACAGGTAGGCAAACGAATCGATCGAATGGGGTTGGATATGATTGCGATAATTTTCCAGCACACTTTTTCCATTTCGATTTCAGTCAATCAAATAGTCCCATTTTGGCATTTCGACAACATTCGGACAGATATCTGTCCCCCCCACTGCCAAATTAATATTAATGGCGCTGAAAAGGCTTTTTTTTTTTTTTTTTTATAATGAGCGCGCGCTCAAGGGGTTTGAGTACCCGTAAGGTGATTGTACACAGCGCGGGCAAAGGAAATTTAGGGAGGAAGAAAAGAGAGGTACCGATGTACATTATTTTTAAATGTTTGCAAGTTATAACGACCAGGAAATACAGAGATCGGCAGGGCATTCCATAAGCGAGTTATACGGCTTAGGAACGAATCACGATATTTTAGAGTACGTCCGAAAATGGGCTTGAGGGTATACTGATGAGCATTCATAGCGAGACGGGTGTTACGGTTGAAAGTTTGATTGGGCGGAATGCTACTGTCGATTTCAGTGGAGCACTGGTGGTGGAAATAGCGATAAAACAAAGTGAGACGCGAGACATTTCGTCGGTGTTCGAGGGTGTCCATTGATTGACTGATATTAGTATCGTCAATAAGTTTTATCGCACGGTTTTGAATCCTATCTAGCAGGTGCAGAGATGTTTTAGGAGCACCTGACCAGATGTGGGAGTTGTACTCCAATTTTGGGCGGATGAATGCCTTATATATTGAGGCCAGATCAGAGGGGGTAAAATATTTCTTACATCGCTTGAGGAAACCTAGACATTTCGCAGCATTTTTGGCGATATCAAATATGTGGTCATGGACAACGTAAGTTGTCATTGACACACATACCGAGAATGGAAAGTTTATCGGTTTCGACGATGCAAGTGCCGTTCATAGATAATGGCTGGGTGTTTAAATTTCGCTTTAAAGGCAGCAGACATCTTTGTGTTTTGGAAGCATTAAATTCCACTCTATTGATAGTTCCCCAATTGGTTATGCTGTTGATATCGGAATTTAATGAGCTTAGCATACGCTGCCGTTCTCGTACTACAACCGAAGAGCAGGGCCGTGAGTCCGGGAACGAATATGAAAGCAGAGAGTACTGTCATCAGCAAAGGAATATATTGGATTAGAAGTAGCAGACAAGAGATCGTTAATGAAAATTAAAAAGAGTGTCGGTGACAGAACAGAGCTCTGGGGCACACCAGCATTTATTTTGTGAATATCAGACTTGAAACCGTCCAAGACAACTTGAATTGAACGTTCCGAAAGGTAGTTTCTAATCCATTGAAGAAGAGAGTCGTCGATCCCAAATGCACGCATTTTCGACAAAAGAGCCTGATGCCAAACTCTGTCAAATGCCTTAGAAATATCAAGTGCAACTATCTTGCTTTCGCCAGATTGATGTACGCTTTGGTTCCACTTTTCGGTGAGACATGCCATCAAATCACCAGTGGATCTGTTGCTACGAAAACCGTACTGCCGGTCATTGAGAAGATTTCGTGTTTCGAGATATTTCATGAGCTGACGATTTATCAGTGTTTCCATGACCTTGGAATGGGTCTGTAGGAGGAGAGAGAAGATGATTCGCGTTTTTTAGGGACGGACTGGACAAATGCTGTTTTCCATCTGCTCGGGAAGAGTCCTAAAGTGTAGGATTGATGAAAAAGCTTACGCAGTGGTTTTGCCAGTGAGGAAGAACACCTCTTCAGAAGAAGGGGAGATATACCATCTGGACCAGCGGATTTATGTATGTTGAGATCTTTAAGTACTCTTGCTACTACACGAGTGCGAAAGTAGATTCGTCCCATTGAAGATTCGACGCACTCAAGTGTAGGCGGAGACAAAGCACAATCTGGGAGTTTTGAGCTGGCCGCAAAGTGTGCAGCAAGCAGATTGGCCATATCCAAAGAGCTGACAGCTGGAATGTCATTGTAAATGAGCGTTGGGATGGAGGATGAGGCGGAATTTCTAATGTTTTTGACGAACGACCAAAAATTTTTACTGCCTTTGGGACATTGCAGTATTTTTTGCCTCAGTTTTTAGTCGTATAGGAATTTCACACGCTTAAGAAAGGCGTTGCAGTCATCATGACAGAGACATCATTTGTTATGGTTTTACATATTAATCGGGATATGGATGAGTTAGGATTGGTAAATTATGCAAACAGATGAATAAAACAACAACAAAATTGTTCATGTTTTTCTAAGCATTTATGAAAGTTGCTAAGTTTGTTCTGAAAGTCCAACGAAAACCAAATGAAGTATGCTTCTATTGAGGCTAACAAGGACTTGTTGTGAAAAAAAAACCTAGAAACTACTTATTCACATACCATTAAGCCGATAGAAAAGGAAGAGAAGTGTTTCTATTGAAACTTGATTGGAAACCGTTGTACTCGTATATGTAGATCAAAGATGGAGCTGAAAAAGATAACTAGAAATTGTAACGATCGATAATCCCATGGAGAGTATTGCATAGTTTAGGGAAACAAAAATCATCTTATATATGTATATTCAGATATAGCTATAAAAACCAATTTCGAACAATTTGCTATTGCTAAGGATATTAATAGTACCCACGGAAGTGTTTCCGGTAAGATTGATTTATACTCATAATATAATAGTTCCAGCAGATAATTAACATAATAAGCTATTTTAAGATTACACTTAGGAATTGCCTTGATTCTTGATTCGTAATCAGTTATTTTAGGCAATCAAAGACCTGTGAAGGGTCCATGCCGAGGACGGCGTAGTTTTCCATAGACAAATATTGCAGCCACTTTACTTCTAGTCTTTATATTTAAGCCAGGGAAAACCGTGTTGCTTTGAACCTGAGTCTTGGGGCTCAGATATCGTTTTAGCTGCAGCGTTTTTTGTTAGTTCGTTCGATTTGGCTGAGACAAAAGTCGCTATATTTTGACATCTTGAAGTACCCTTCTTATTTAGGGCAGCTTATAGAATTCACTGTTGTATTGTCCCTTCCATTAACCTTCCTTGTCTACAGGACTAAATGTTTGGGGAATAACTTTCTCCTAGAAAGAGTTTAGAATTAGTTTTACTATACTTGTCTGCTTATCGTTTAGAACTCAGTTCCGTAGAGTATAACTAACAGGGTCAAGGTTATTCTTGACATCAACCTTGTCTTTAGAATAGGATTTTAAGGCAATTCGCCAGGTCATTATTCCTCATCGTTGGTAATTAAATTTCGGTTTTACCATCGATTAATTAGAATAAGTTGGTTCATCGCGTAGATGCTTCTACGACGATTCGATGGGAACAAGTAATAGTATTAATGTCGTTAGGTCATGGAAGAAGATAGCGCACTCTCGTTTATATCATACCTCCCCTACGAACTACTCGTATGTGTACGTATTTCAGTACAACATAGGTCGAACAAAATCAAGTACACGTTCGCAAACGTTCGAATGAATTATTTCCAAATTGAAGAGACCACCGCGAGTTTTTCCTATTTGTGATGCGCTTTTTAATGTACAATGTTTTAAGAAAGTTTTCGTTTTATAGTTCTACGAGTATGTCTCTTTGCATCTTTACATCATCTACACATCTTAATTCCTTTACTGAAGTCGTGGAGTTTCTGTTCATATTGGTCATAACATTTTTTGTTTTCCAACATATTTATTTAGGTATTTTTATTTGTAATATTAAATTTTAGATAAATTTGAAACAACGTAATTAAAAAAATAATACAAATTTACATAGCTTACCACAATTAATAAAACAAAGTAGATCCAATCCCAAAAGCTGTGAGCATCTTGAACATAGTACATTATATCGGTCCATCCTTCTAGTGATATTACCTAAAAAAAAATACAATTTTAGAATATGTTCTTATGCACATAATTTTCTTTAAATACAATTTTTTGGAAGAAAAAGAAAACTGTCCGAGTCAAAATGAGAAAGGGCTGATAACAATGTATTTCGGCTCTACAACCATTTTTTATTTTGCTATTATTTTTATTGAGGCTAGTTGGTTTAGTCAGTTATCGAAATTGTATCCGAAACATTTTTCAGCTGTATCTTTCTAACTCAGAGTCTCACAAGATGTAAAATCTGTTTTCTATAATCCATTAAATCCCAATAATTAGGTGGCACAAGATTTTCCGCTATAATTTTTTTTTATGGCTCAACGGCTGGTCCATATCACATCAAATCTCTGTAATAATTAGTGGTACTGGAATATACGACATAAAAAAAAGATCTGAACAGAGAAAAGGACAACGAACCTTGGATATGTATATGAAAATTGAGTTCATTTACATTTCACGAGTTGACAAATAATAAACAAAATACAATACAATACGATGGCCCATTTAAAAAATGAGAAATCTACTACAACAATTGTTATCAATATCAAGAGCAGGGCTTGTTTAGATGCGAACTCGTTACAAGATTAAGACCTAGGCAGAGCGTCTTGTATCAAAATTAAATTCGTTTAAATTAGTCTTGTGTTTTTTTATAGGCTTGTTTTTTGAGCTAACAACACTTTTTCCAGACACAGCCGATTTGATAGTTACCAGTTATCAAATTTCAAATTTCACTGTTACTGGTGTACGATTTCAAAAATCATTGTTCAGTTCACAAAATTTACCATGCGCTACGTCTATTCTATTATCAAGTGAGTAGTTCGAATAACCATAGGTAGTTTTCCCACCACGCATACTCTTATTTGCAGAGACGTCGTACAGTATGCACAGAAGAAGCTTGCTGCTTTGAAGCGTGTCCGTCCACTTTTTTGGCTTATGAACATACGAGATTTAGCTTCCGCAAAAATTTAAGACTTGTATCCGTCGTACGTTTGAGGTTGCTCTTCATACTTTTTTCAGAAGTGTATGGAATTGTGCCGACTGTATGAATAAAATGCAAAATAACTCTGCAGAAGGTGTATGATGAAATTATGCATCTAAAGAAATCTCTTTCATCAACGGTTATTACTCTCTATCCAATGAATTGTCGCTTGTCAGCATCTTGGATGCTGGACTGGGTTTTCAAATACCGAAAGAAGACTTTGACTTTTGCTACAGAAAAAAAAATCGATTAAACGCAAAATCAAGGAGAAGGAGAAAATTGTATCCGAGGCGTATGCTAAAAAAAAACAAAAACAATCAAAACTACTTTGATTTTTATATAAATGAATGATTGTCTGGCGAAATGAAATTTCTATGGAGGCTAAAGCGAAGAAGCTACTGAATTTTGAATCCCTATGGGTGCGGAATGGAAGAATAATGATGAGATAGGAAACAGGATCCGAAGTGAAATTCATCAGGAGTTTCGTTGATCTTCATAGTCTATAGTGTCTTCAAACAACAAAATTTAAAAAATGTGAGATGATTTTGACAATCTCGTTACTGAATATGTAAACGCGAGATGGATCTAAATTTTGTAACTCTCCTAACAACTTCACGATTTTACATCAAAACATTAGGAGGTTAAGAGCATATTTTGATACTTTCTGTGCATCATCTTCAAAATGTCTGCCCTCGGCTTTGAACCCATACTGTTAAAATGGATATCCTCTTACCTCGAAAACCGTTTTTACATCTTGATAGTTTTTCGATCTGGTGCCTCAAAAATTCTTTGGAACTTAATATCGCCAAATGCCAATCCATCACCTTCTCACATAAGCGGAACCAATCTCCTCCCCGACTCTTCACCATAAGCAAC
This sequence comes from Volucella bombylans, assembly GCA_949129095.1. Classification (NCBI taxonomy): domain Eukaryota; kingdom Metazoa; phylum Arthropoda; class Insecta; order Diptera; family Syrphidae; genus Volucella; species Volucella bombylans. Next base: position 40,283,302 of record OX422143.1, read on the forward strand.
CTATCTCCTCCGTACAATCTCTTCGCGACCTCGGCATTTTGTGTGATAGGGAGCTCAACTTCCGTTTACATATGGATGAGATAATCTCAAAGCCAACTCTGCACTAGGTTTTGTAAAACGGTGGTCCGAAGAATTCACCAACCCATACGTGACCAGGTCCCTCTATATTACCTTTGTTCGCCCCCTCCTGGAATACTCCAGTCAAGTATGGTCCCCATATCATCGTGTTCATATCTCGAGAATTGAAAGAATCCAGCGCCGTTTTCTTCGATTTTTAATCTGCCTCCCTATCAAAACCGTCTCAACCTTATCAACTTAAACACCCTTGAAGATCGCAGAGATGCAGCAGACTTTCTCTTCATTCATCGACTACTTCCAGTTCACGTTGAATGTGCGTCCCTTCACAACTCCATTTTCCTCAACACTAACCCTCGTAATCTACGTACCCCTCGACTCTTCTATCTACCAACCCACCACACCTCCTATGGCGCGAACGAACCACTCTCCCGTATGCTAGGTGGAATCAACTCAAACCCTGCCGTCTTTGACTTCCATCGCACTACTTCCTACCTCAAATCCGTTTTCACCACTCCAACCAACCTTAGTTGTAAGTTTTAGTTTAAGTTTAATTTTTAAGTTATTTGCCCGAATAAATGGGGGCATTCGCCCCCACCAAAATTAAAAATTAAACTTAAATTAAACTATTTAGATACTAATTTCTTAAGTGTATTGTCTCAAATTGTAGTTATGATAGAAATTTGAGTAATTAACGACGAAATAAGTGCAATGATAACTATGCTGTACAGTGGTTTTTGTGAAAAATTAATTTAAAGACGTTGCCTTAACATTTTAAGTGGGTAAGCAATTCTTGTTTTCCGTGTGTGTGTATACCGGCATCAGTTTGTACAAGTTGATATTTGTCTCAAAGAACTCGAAGGTCTATTGTGCTCATTTGACTACAGTGATATCTGTTTAATTGGTGGCATAAATACTAATATTCTCAACATTCCAAGAGCAAGTGATGGATATATTTTCTTTGTTCCGACAATGGGTTTTCAGTCGTAAATATGCCAACAAGAACTATCTTTTCTAGATGCAGAAATACGCTTACTGCTCATCCTTTTTGTTATAGCTATGTTAATAAATAAACAGCCAGTCTGGTTCCGACCGTCAACCGAATTAATTGTTTATTGTTGAAATACTAACACTTTTGTTTTAGAGCTTAACATTACTGATCAATCGGCCACTGGTATCGGTCGTAGAGACGTTTTGAATAAAAGTGAATCAACTGTTGCCTCGAAGATTGTTGATAGCAAACACAGTTCCATCGTAAATTAAAAGGACTATATAGCAACATCGATTAATTAGAAGATGACGAATGCAATGACTAAGAGGTTTAAGGCAAAAATAACACTTTATTCTTATTCGTAAGGATTTTGTAGTCTTGCAAGAAAAAAACTAACAAATAAAGTTATTGTATGTGGCGCAAAATATTTATGGATGCCTCGCCTAGTTCTTAGATATTGTAATACCATACGGCTTTGATTCGCATCCCCAAAACTGTTGCCGTGACAGATGTGGTTAATTCATGATTATCATAAGAAATAACATCAAAATATGAGTAAAATGCATATAGATCCTTCTTTAATGAATTTAATATAAAAATCAGCTAAGAGATTTAATCTACCCTCAATTTATTGTGTCTTGTTTTTTTGTAAATAAACAAGGTACAAAAAAGCAAGCTCATTGCAGCACTGAACTTTCTTTTCTCTCTAAAAAAAAAAAAAAAAACGTATCTCTTGTATACAGTATTTTGTTATTTTAGTTAGTGGTATTTGCACTGCTTATCCAACTGAAAACTTTTCCAAATTCGCGACTTTTCTATTAAAAGTGTAAAACTAGAGACGAGGAAAAAGTTTTCAGCCAAGATGTCATTTATTAAAATGACGAAGCAAACTTTATCCTCCAGCTCGGAGTTATGATTTCATTGTGTGGCATTGGACCTTTTTGACGTTTCATTAAAATTTGTTTATTCAGTACTTCTGTCAGTTTTCTATTTGCTCAGTTAAAATATTTTAGATATACTCGTAAAACCGGATGATCTGTGGTTCCTTCTCCTAGTGTCAACTAAAGCAAAAGTCTTCGCAGCTTCACTGAGTCGGAGAGTACCACAAACAATGTAATCTGAATGCAAATATTTTGAAACAAACTGCAGCCCGATTATAATTAAATTAGCCGTCCTGTGCCGTTGTGGGTGAGAAATATCGTATTGTTTCAGCAATTGTATTACTGTGAACTTAGGGGAGGATAATACTACGTTTGTGATATGAAACGTTGTGGGACTTGTGGATAATTGGTCGACGGTTTTGCTATTAAAGTTTGAATAAAGTGGTGTTGAAAATATTTGTAAATATGTTGAAAATTATACGAGAAATTCTAACTTAAAAACACATTGACGGAGGATCATGCGATGGCTTCAATGGATATACTGTGCTACATATTATATTGTAATTGCAACAACTCTGAAGTGAATATTTACAGCCAGGTCAATTAATAATAATGATATTGATTTCAAAATTTGGTGAAAACAACAGTTTTATCTCTAGACTTCATTCTTGCCAAACAAATTCCAAGCAAAATGGATTAACTTCTACAGGGTGCAGCAAAAGTAACTACAATATATGATTGGTTTTTTCAATAAATATCGAATACAATGAAAACAAAAAAACAAAAGTTTTATTATTATATATGAAAAAATAATGTCTTTGAAATGAGAACCGTTTTCTCGAATGCAAAAATTTGCTCTTTTTATGACATTTTACTTTGTGGAGTGTTTCTTGTTGCATAAGACCAATTTCTTCGTGAATGTTTCGCTTTAGTTGTTGCAAGGTTTGGGGCTTATTCACGTACACTTTTCCCTTGAGATACGTAGCCCAACATTGTTCCACGTGATGTACGGGTTGTTGCACCATCTTGCTGAAACCATGTACTGGCGTTTGGTGACAGTTGTGGATATATAAAATGCTGCGTTGCCCTATAACTGTCTCCATTGTTAGACTTTAATCTCGGTCATCTTCGAACAAAAAATTGGCCGTCGATCTTTTCGGTGGTAATGCCACACAAAACAGTAATACGAATTGAGTGTCAGTCGTTCACAGACCGCCGTTGAGTAACAACGTGTCTCGGCTTTTTTCGAGAAAAAAAAAAAAAGTGTATACGTGAAAATCAGCATTTGACAACATTCCGTAAAAGGTTAGACAGCCCAGTGGAAGTGGTGTTTGAACGTCAGTCGTTCATAGACCTCGATAGGGGACAGACGTGTTTCGGCTTCTTTTCAAGTGAAAAAAGTAAAAGAGTGACAAAAGTAGAATTAGAAACAATTTTGCCAAGTGCTTCGGTGGAGCAACAGTAGTGGTGTCGACCGAGAAACCAAGGGTCATGTGTTCGATCCCCGGAATAGGACGGACTTTTTATTGTTAAAAAACAATTATTAAATTAAATCAAGCAATTCTGCTGAAATCGAACGATGAGTGGAAGGGAGCGGTCCGCTATTCCAATAGCGGCTACATCATCAGGCCATAACGCATCTGGGAATCCAGATAATACAAAAAAGAGGAGGAAGCTGGGGCCTACTCCAAACCTCGTCAAGCAACAAACCTAGCAAACGACGAATTCCCCTACGTGTCTGACGGTGGGGAAGGTCACTATATGGGCGGTAATAAGTTCGCAGCGCTGGCGGCTTCTGAGTCCGAGGACGAAGAAGAAGAAGTGAAAGCTCAAAGCAGCCATATAAATGAACTGCAATTACAAATACTGTCTATTAAAGCCAAACAAGTTGCGAGAAGAGAAAAGGAGCAGCAGCAAAAACTCCAGATGTCTCAGCAACAACAAAAAGAGAAACAGCCGTCAAAACAACAAAAACTAACCTGACATGCTGGCTATCTTGCTCTCTATTCAGGGGCAGATGCCTCAGCTTCAGCGCCAAATACAGGAACATGCTAAGCGGGTAGGTCAAATATACGCGCTGCTGCCGGGCCTAACGCACCTCCAGTCGTAATGGGTGCGTACATGGCGGAGCAAACCCTGAAGGTCCTTGCAGTGAATGTTAATTCACTGATTAGGTTCGAACGAAGAGCCACACTGTTTAAATTGCTTAAAGACCAAGCCCCTGATGTGCTCTTGGTTAGCGAAATTAAGCTTACCAAAAGACACAAAATGAGGCACAAAAGGTATAAAATAGTACGGAGAAACCGACCCGACTCCATTCAGGGAGGAGGCGTTGCGATCTTCGTAAGAAAAGGTATACGGTTTAGAAGAGTATACAGCCGTGTAGTACGTAGGTACCAGGTGCTGGAAGCATGCATCGTGTATATCCCTCTCCGTAGTGGAAAGCGGTTATACAAGTTGTCTCTTTATGCACCTAAGGCTATTCAATCCACTTTATTCATCTCAGCACTCGAGACACTTTTTCGATCCCTAATACTGGAATTGGAGGAGAACTACTTTATTATCGGCGGAGATTTCAACGCCAAACATAGTGATTGGGGAAACAATACTCCAAATACTAGAGGGAACCTACTATTTAATTGGTGGGGTCAGCACAGTATAATGTATCGACTCGGGCTTAAGGCGACGGATCGTCCGTCGTTTCCCAGACACGGGTCCTATTTGGATCTCCTGCTGTTCGACTCACGAATACAACTGACGTGCACAAACCAACAAACCATAAACTGTCTACGCACTTTTGTGTATGACAGTGACCATTGTGGTTTCAGCACCGAAATAACCATTCCGAACGAAGCTGCGGAATTGGACGAGTTTGTGCATTCCTACAACTATGGTGTGGTGCGTTGGACACACTTCTCCAGAATACTGACGAGAGCACTCTCCTCGAATTCGCTTTACCCACCGTCCAATAGAAATCTGTCAAACGAGGAGATTGACAGGTATCTAAAATTAATAGACGAGACAATTAAACGAACAATGGACAAAGCAATACCTCGGTATCAACATACTGACAACGAAGACTTATTCCGCAACGCAACCATTGACGCACTGCACCGACATAAATGTAGACTGCTGTCAAGGCTAGAAACCTTGTACAGACAGTTTACTGACAGACATAATCCGGAGATCATGACGCTAAAGTCATCGATCAAAAACCTCCAAGTATTAATAAAAGAAAATTACAGAGCATCTGTAAGTTTGTATTGGAACAACAAAATTCGAGCTGTAAACAACAGCAACCCGAATATTTTCAAGCAAATAAATAAAATATTTCGGAGAAAAAATCAAAACGACCTTTCGTGTCTTAAAATCGCCCGAACGACGGACAACGAGAACATACTTATAGCAGCAGGCATCGATTCAAATGAGGCTGTTGATGATGACAACTTCTTTGTGGTCGAGGATCCGCAGGAGAAGGTAGAGGCTATAGGAGCGACTTTCCAGGAAGTGTACAAGGCGAACGACATTATTGGCCCGAACCACGACCTGGAAAGTCGAGTCCTTGTGCACAATTTCTGACTTCGAAATGAAATAGTGAATTGGCGTTTCGAGATCTCGGGTTTCACCCAGTTCAGTGACGAGAATATGGCAAATAATGTCATCACCAACGATAGGGTACTACCCCCGTTCATTTCGAAGGAAGAGCTCCAAACGATCTTCGAATCACTTAGAAGTAAGAAATCAGTGGGAACCGATGAAATACCGAGCATTGTGCTTCGACATCTCCCTCTAGAAGCGGTGAACATTTATACCACCCTGTTTAATAATGCAACGAATAATGCACATTATCCATCGCATTGAAAAACTGCGGTGGTACATCCCATCCCCAAGAAGGATAAAGACACTTCCAATCCGGCGAATCTCCGCTCGATCAGTCTTCTTCCATACATCAGTAAGGTTTTCGAGAAGGTGATCAATAGAGTCCTGACTAAGTGGGTCGAGGACAAACATATAGTTCCGGATAATCAGTTCGGTTTCAAGGCGGGACATGATATCATTCATGCTGCGTCTAAACTGGTTTCTGATATCCAATGGAACAAAGGCAAGAAACAGTGCACTGGTGCCTGCCTGATTGACTTGGAAGGGGCCTTCGATACTGTATGGTTAGAAGGACTCTTTTTCAAGCTGGTCAGGTTGGGCATTAGTAAACCACTGCTGTATATTGTTTTTGATATGCTCTCCAGTAGACAGTTCATCATGAAGAATGGCGATGTGACTTCTGCTGGAACATTTAACATTAAAAACGGTCTGCAACAAGGTGCGGTAAATTTGCCGATCCTATTCAACATTTACACGAGTGATCTGATAGGTTCACTTCACCATGCCATAGCGTACGCAGACGACATAATCGCGTACAGATCAGGTCCAAAGATTGAGGTCATTAACATACTTTTGCAGCGTGACTTTGACAAAATTAAGCGATATTGCGTTGACTGGAAGTTGAAAATCAACTTTCAGAAATCGGAAACTATTCTGTTTAGGACGCCTTTGTCTGGGGCCTCTAGGGATACCAGAAAGAATTGGCGAAAGTTCTCGATCGTGGGACAGCACGGATAGCCACTTGCTTGTCGAAATGTAGTTAGATACCTTGGGATCCGGCTAGATCAATATCTGTATTTTAACAAACATATAGAGGTTGCTCTGGCCAGGGCCAGAGGTGCTTTTGCCCTTACGAAGAGACTGTTTTATAACAGCCAACTCGATGCGAGGGTGAAGGTGATCTGCTACATGGCCCTTGTCAGGCCCATGCTTGTATTTGGATGTCCCGTGTGGTTCAACGTAAGAGCAAGTTTATTGGAAAAGATTCGGGTGTTTGAGAGGGCTTGTCTTAGGACTTGTCTTCGCTTATACAGAACACCAGAGTCTGAGTACATAAAATTCTACCCTAATGAGGTCTTATACAATAGGGCGAACCTAATAAGAGTGGACAATTTTGTCATTAAGTTGACTCGAAGGCACATTGCAAGAGCAATGACCTCATCGAACAACCTGATCTCTGGGGCTTACTACCCCAATTATATGTATCACGAGAGAGTTCGCTTTGACATCTTTATTCCTCCAGAAACGTTCCTCTATCTAGATAGTAAAGGTCTGATCCAGGACAGATTGGCGGTGCCGCTAATCTTCCACGTCGCTCGAACAGCTGCGGACAGGCGACTCAACTACGAGAGAGACGTCGCACATGGCAGTGCGGAGCGTCTCCGGTTCAGTAGGTCGGTAGGGAGTCGCGACATGAGGGATGTTGCTCAGCAGCACCAGCAATTTTGGTGGCTAGTTGAAGGGGAGGATGCTTCGTCGTCGAATGCCTCCAGTGATAGATAGCTTCATCTGAGGCAAAGTGGGTCAGCCTAATTTTTTTTAACCATGGCCGGCTTACATAGTTTTAGGTAGGATTAAGTTAGTTTTAGGAAAAAAATATATAAAAGCAAAAAAAAATTAATAAAAATAAAAAATGAAAAAAAAAAAACACAATATATATATGTACATATATTTATATATCAAGTATATATGTATTATATATATATATATATATATATATATATATATATATATATATATATATATATGTGTGTGTGTGTGTGTGTACGTATTAGATGTAAGTAGGTTTAAGTAGATTAAGATTTAGTTTTAGGTAGTCTGTAGGCTTTTAGTTTTAAGTTTTTATAAAAAATTAAAAAATGTCCATTCACTAAGTTTTTTACTTATAATTTATTTTCTTAGTACTAGTATTAAGTAATGTTAAAATAAAAATATAATATAAGATTCGTCGAAAGACATAGTTTAAGTGTTAGGTTTAACTTAGAGTGCCCGCATGGGGCCATTAAGTTAGAATAAGATTATTTGTAAGTAATTTAAGCTAATTTTTAAGCGTTTTTTGTTTAGCATATAAGAGTAACTTAAGTTAAAAAAATAAAAATGCATAAAAAACTGAAACTGAAAAAATAGATATTATCTATATGCATAATGAGGGAGACTGCGAAAAGTTTAATTCATTAATACAATACATACATCGTACTCGTATTATGTCAAATATAGTTCGACCCTTCTTGATATCACCTAACTAATTGAATAAACAATAGCCAATAGTAAATATGCACAATCAACACAAGTTAAAGACTCCCACTCGACTTTAAGAGTTCATTGTAGTCGAAAAATAAAGGACCTAACAGTTGCAAGTTGAAACTTCGATTAAAATTTAATTAGGAGGACTGAAACAGGGCCATAAGTATATGGTTCATAATTTTGTGCCACCGCAAGACATACCCACAACTCATTAATGCGTCATCACAGAAAATTTAATTGCTCTTTCCTGAAGGATACATAAAACCGCCACAAATAACCAGCAGATATAGTAACAAACACCTTGTTGCTGCCCTATATCTCCCTTAAAAGCACCTTGAAACAATAATTACAAACTAGAGCACAAAAAAAAATCACTCCCCTTACCATAATGAAACAAAATTTGTGTCTACAAGCAAATATCCCTCGACCCTAGTGTGATAGCACAAACCTACACAAGGGTGTTGTTGGAATTTCCTTGATTAAAGGTGGGCCAACTAGCTCTACCACTCGAAAAATTGCCAAATTGGCCATTAAACCAAATTGTGCTCATCACCAGCAAAGGACACACTAGCAAACATATTCACACAATGAATCCTTGTTGCCAGGTGAATTGGGCGCTCGATGCATGGTCTATCCAGCAATAGATACCATCGTCAGCGGCACCATAAGGGCGCTCGTATTTTCTCGTATATACACGTGTATAGGACTATCGATTGCTGCTTACTAATGGCAGCATATTCATCCCACCAAATAACAAGGACGATTCCAGTTTCGACTACTCATCCACCGTGTAACGTGTAACTAGCGTTGTTAGGATTATTTTCCGAACAAACAGAGAGGATCATTTTACAGAATTAACATTTAATTCGTGTCACATACAGGACTGTATACGCAATAGTACGTGCCCATAAAAGTCCTGCTCTATGGACCATAGTCACTAAATTAGCCATCCAATCCTAATAGAAGGACAAATACGAGTAGTATGACAATAATGGTGACAAAGAGCCAAGCACTTTCAAGCAAAGGATTCGGCCAAATGAATCTTCTTAACTTGCTGGGGCGTGGCGTAAACGATTGAATATGGTCCAGGCGTAACAAAGGATTTAGCTGGAAAAGTCCATAAGTGTTCGTACCAGGGGTGTGGAAAAATGGAAAATTGTTCGATTGGGAGTCTGGATATTAGGGTTGAGGAGTGGCAGTGGCAAAGGATCTATGAAACTGAAACGTTTGTGGAAAGAATAAATTTTATGAAATACGAGTATATTTACCAAAAATATAGCAACCCAAGCCAGTCCAATGTTGTCGAAAGATATGGTTCCTTGGAAGGGGTTCCCACCTAGTTGAGTGCAATTAGTGTAGTACTGGTTCCAGTTCACGCAGGATCTATTTGTTGGATTGTTGTAGGAGAATTGTATGGCTGAACCTGCAAAAGGAAGCAAAATTCATTTAATTAAACGACTTTTGTGGTATAATCTGTGATATAATCTTTTGCGGTATATAGAGGGTGAGACCATTGGTTTAAGTGAGAAAATTGGGCAAGATTATTTTTCGTGCATATAAATATGGTGTTTCTATTAATAGTGCAATTTCTAAGTTGGTTGCCATTAGTATTCAATTCCAAAACTCAATGTACTGCGTATTGTAAAGGCTTTGTAATTTAATTCATTATCACAGTTCAGTTAGTCTACTTATGTATAATAAGTATTTGTATATAATTATATGTTGAGCCAAATACATTTTCGTAAACATTGTATGTTTTATTTTGTGGGCGAGTATTGTATATGCATTGTCTCTTTAAGGATAGTTGACTTACTTTGCATACAATAAGAGGAAAAATTTCAATAAATACGATCTTTTTCTTTTTAAACTGTAAAAATAATACTGCATCCAAAAATCGAACCCGATTATGATTGGTATACCAGATAGGTATACCAGAAAATAGATAAAGCATTTCCAACCGATGACTGATTTCAGCGTTCGGCCGAAAAGTTACTTTAATAGAATGGATGGAGACGCTAACAGTCACCTATAGGAGTAGCAATTGAACGCGTATGGTCAGAAATTCATATTCTCTAATCGGGTAACTGATTTTTTTATTTTTTTTTAAGAAGAACTTAGCACTCAAGAGGGTATTACTACTCTTAAAATGCCGGAGCGCGTGTTAAGTTTTTTGGAAAATTCGCTTAATTAACTTAATATGTATTACCTTATTCTGACTTACTGGCCCCATGCGGAAGATGTAAGTTAAACATAACACTTATTCTATGTCTTTCGACGATTCTTACAGAAATTATTTATATTTTTATATTTATTAAATGTAAAACTAAGAAAACAGTTTATGTAAAAACGTAGTACATGGACTTTTGGGTACAATTTAATTAAAACCTATAAACCTATAAACATAAACATCTAAAAAACATCTAAAAATAAAATTTACTTATTTGGTTCTACCACATGAAATGTCCGATTGTCAATAGTAAAAAAATTAAAAGCCAATATTATATTTCCGTAAATTTTTATTCAATCAAAATAAGATCCGTTGACATCTATAAGATTCTTCCAACGTGATACAAAGTCCAATATTGCTTTTTCGTAGAAGTGCTGACTTTGGCAATGAAATCTTCAAAGGCTTTTATGAACTCTGCTCGGTTCCGGAGGACCTTCTACCATGAAGGATAATGCATAATGAATCCAGAACAAGTTGTCACCCATCTCTTTTTTCTTTTATGATTTTTTTTTTGTATTATTTATATTTTACCCGCTTTTTTTAATCTTTTTTTTACATCTAACCTAATTCTACCTGATGATATGCAAGCCGGCCACGGCTAAAAAATTAGTCGACCCACTTTGCTTCCTATGGAGTACTGGAGGAATTTCACGATGAAGCTTTTTCTCATTTCACAAGTAACCAAAATTGTAGGTGCGGTGCTGCTGAGCAACATTCCCCATGTCGTGACTCCTTACCGCACTACTGAGCCGGAGACCGCACTGCCATGTGGGACGTCTCTATCGTACTTGAGTCGCCTGTCCGCAGCTCTTCGAGCGACGTGGGAGATTACCGGAACCGCTGATTTGTCCTGGATCAGACCTTTCATGTCAAGATAGAGGAATGCTTTTGGAGGAATAAAGCCGCCAAGCGTACGCTCTCGTGATACATCTAATTAGGGTAGTAAGCCCCTGACATCTGGTTATTCGATGAGGTCATTGCTCTTGTAATGTGCCTTCGAGTCAACTTAATGACTAAATTGTCCACTCTTATAAAGTTCGACCTATTATACAAGACCTCATTAGGATAGAATTTTGTGTACTCAGACTCTGTTGTTCTGTATAAACGAAGATAAGCCCTAAGGCAAGCCCTCTCAAACACTCGAATCTTTTCCAGTAAACTTTCTCTCACGTTGAACCACACGGGGCATCCAAATACAAGCATAGACCGGGTAAGGGCTATGTAGCAGATCACCTTCACCCTCGCATCGACTTGGCTGCTAAAGAACAGTCTCTTTGTAAGAGCAAAAGCAACTTTAGCTTTGGCCAGAGCAGCATCTATATATTTATTAAAATACAGATATTGATCTAGCCAGATTCCAAGGTATCTGACTACATTTCGACAACCAAGTGGCTGTCCGTATTATCCGACGATAGAAAACATTCGCCAATTCTTTCTGGTATCCATAGAGGCCCCAGACAAAGGCGTCCAAAACAGAATGGTTTCCGATTTCTGAAAGTTGATTTCCAACTTCCAGTTATCGCAATATCGTTTAAAAAAGTACAGTAATGACCTCAAGCTTTGGGCCCGATCTGTACGCACTTAAGTCGTCTGCGTACGCTATAGCATGGTGAAGTGAACCTATCAGATCGTTTTTAATGTGAAATGTTCCATTAGAAGTCATATTGTCATTTTTAACGATGAACTGTCTTTCTGAGAGCATATTGTAAAGAATATACAGAAGTGGTTTACTAATGCCCAACCAGTTTAGCTTGAAAAAGAGTCCCACTAACC